>CAOKZL010000419.1:0-1256623 GCA_948472985.1 Iguana delicatissima
AACCCTTCCCTCGAGGTTTACCCCCGTCTGAGCATGCGGAAAGGGGAGCCCCACATGAGCCTGGGTTACCGCCTGAAGATCAAGAAGGAGGACGCAGAACAATGGGAACTGGCACAATGTGTGGATGGCTCCGAGGTACAGGCTAGCACAAAACATCCCTCCAAGCCAAGAAAGAGGAGGGAAAGCCCAGAAAGCCCTGGAGCAGAGAAGGACCCCCTCCCAATGAGGGAGGAGCTCAGAAAAGGCCCCAAGAAACCACCCCAACCTCAGGGTCTCCAGAAGTTACCTTCTCCATCTCAGCAGCACTTTGCAGAGAGAGTTCACCTGAGGAAAAGAGACCAAGAGTCTCCTCCTGGGGACCAGAGGGTCAGATTTTCAACCACTGCCAGCCCACTCCCAAAACCATCCAAACCAGACACAAAATCACCTAAAAGACAGTCCCAACCATCTTCTAAGAAGGCAGGCATCCCAGATGCAGGACCAGCCTTGCAAAAAGCCCCTAGAAAGACCCCCAAAATTCTGCAGTCTCTTCTTTCATGCCTGAAGAAAACATGCACTAAACTACAGGAGATGAAAGGGAAGAAGGTCCCCTCCAAACAGGGCCCTGTGACTGCCCCCAAGAGGACAGCCTCCTCTGACTCCCAAAGAGAAGGGGCTCTTTCCATTGCCCCGGGGACCTCCAAGGGCCCAAATGGACGGGGGATTTTGCTCCACAGGCACTCCACAGATCAGACCCTGCCCTTCTCGTCCAAGCAAGGACACCCTTGTGGTCACCAGCGAGTCTCCCTACACCTTCCAGAGCCCATAATCTCTCCCTCTTCCAAGGAAAGGGGCAGCTCCAAACAGATAACATTATCCTCTCCGAAGCCTGTAACAAAACTTCAGAGGAAACCTTCCTCGAGCCAGTGGAACAAGATCTCCTCCAAACCCAGCAGTCTCAGGAAGAAGATGTCCTGAAGCCCCGCTTAGCTAGCCAGCCCTTTTCCGAGCAACCCTTTCTCACAATGGGCCATTCCATCCTGTTCTCTCTTCCTGGTTTACTACTTCTCTTCTTCATGTCAAGAAGACATCTTAACATTTGAGTAGTGTAGATGTGGTATATTTAATCTCTATAAAATAAATTTTTAATCTATGCCAGTTAATCATAATGAAACTGAATAAACATCATTATAGTGAAGAATATATTGGGTATGTTATCCTTTTCTTGACACATATTACCAGGCTCAAACAATTGAGAAGTACCTTTCCAAAACCAAAGGTGTCTTTGAAAAAGTGTGAATATCTCACAAGAATGAGTTCATGGCTGAACCTCTTTGGATTGAATTCAAAGATGATTCTGGGTAGGGTTGCAAGGGACTCTTACTGCCTTCCAGGTAAGATTTCTCAGCATGGGACAAGCTGCTTCACACACACACACACACACACACACACACACACACACAGCTCCTACAATGTCTAGGATCTTTTGCCCATGTTTGGAAGATCTGCTGATCCCTTTCTTAGAAGTTTCCTGGAACCTGGATGATTCCATGGCCATCCGTGACTTCCCTATCCCCACATAGTCCTGTTTGGCACTTTGGTACTCTTGCAGGAACACAAGAAGCTGGATCACCAGGGCTAAGCTCCTTTAATTTTCCTGTTCATTTTACCCCATATTACGGTTTCCAGGAGGGGAGAATGAGGAGTTGGCACTAAGAGACCCTTAGGAGAAGGTGTCAGGGATGGCCACGGATGTCCTCTACCCCTTCTCCTTCTTCCCAGTGGGTGTGTTAACACCGTGAACTGGCCTGGCCTTTGGTAACCTTTAGATATCATTTCGATATCATAATTCGGCCTTGCTCTGCCACCAGCCAAGTGTTTGTGAGGCCACCGAACAAGCATTGAGCTAGGTATGGCTATTAAATGCTGAATCATTTCTGTTTACACCTAAGCAAGCCAGAAACTGCCAGATCTGCTTTAGGAGACCTCCCAAAACAAACACCTTCATTACAGATGCAGGTCAAAATAAAGAAACCCCTGCCCTGGGCAGATACCCTGGCAAGCTAAGTGCTCAACTGCCAAGCTAGCCACATCTGCATACTGGCTATCCTATTGTCAGTTCGGACCTTAACTTAATCATGTAAATTCTGACCTTTCGCAGACATTGTCCCCAGCCCAAAGCTCATTGTTTTCACCCAAGACCAGACTAGCCCATGGTCATTCCTTCTCCTATAAAAATCCCCAGTTCCGAGAGTTCCTCGGACTTCGCTGGACTTCCATCCCGCCTTGCTGCGCTCCCCTCGATCACCACGCCGAGCTTCCTTCCCTCCATTGGACTTCTCCAGGACTGCAAGATAGGTGATGTATCACCCATTCCCCCAAAAAACTCTATTTCCTATTTCTAGTTAGCTGTGAGGTGGTGTTTTCTTTATAATTGCTTAATAAATACTATTGCTGGTTTAAACTGTCTGACTGCTCACTGACCTGAACCTATATACACAGGGTAAAAGATTCCCGCTAAGTTACCCTGCCTCTTGCTAGTTAAGAGAGTGCTCCAGCTAATTTCCCCATCTTGTTTGTGTTGATTTGGTTATTTGGGTGCCCCTCCTGGGACCCCCAATCCACAGGGTAACAGGTGTGGTTGCTCGGTGCTGGGCTGATCAGTGAGGAGAGGCAGGATGCCTGCTGGTCAGCTTGTCTGTCCTATACCTGCAGGGAGATCCTGGAGATTCAACCACCAAGGGTGGGGTGGAGCAAGAAAGGTACCAAAGCTGAGGCTGGAGTCATCGGAGGGGAGGAGGAAGCATTCCAGGTGGGGAGGATTTTCCCCAGCCTTGGGAGACTGCAACAGAAGAACAGGGGAAGGCAGGAGAACTGGTAAACATCTCCCCTCCCCCAGAAGATCAAGTCTTCCTCAGAGAGAGGGATAGATAGGGAAGGAAGAGCTCTTGAGCAGGGCTTTGCTTCTAACCTCACCAGCCCCACCTTTCCCCACCTCCTCCTCCTCCAGGGCAGTTCTAAAGAGCCAGGGAGCCCCTCCGCTGAGAACTTGAAGGGACCTGCTTTCTGGGCCTGGAAAGACTCTGCAGCCCAACTCTTGGGCTCCTCCAGCTGTAGAGAGCGGTTCTCTAGGTCCTGATTCTGCCCCAGTTCACCCTCAGCTTGGGCCACATGGAGACTGGAGAACAGCAGAGAACCTGATATCCCACCCTGATGACTGCTAGTTTTGGAGAAAAAGAATACAGAAAGCCTCACCCCTATCCTGACCAAGTGAAGGGAGGGAGGGACGGAGGGGGAGCAGGAGCGAAACTGGTTTTTGGAGCTGCGGAATGTTTTGGGACAAAGAAACACCTGCAGACTCGAATTGTACATTGTGCCTTCTTGGTAAAGCGGACATCAGTGGTTTCTGATGCTCCCCTCCCCACGGACATCCTAATAGGATGGCTCAAACTGAAATTCTTATACCTTCTCAGATGGGAATCTGCTCCTAGTAAATGCTAGTGAGCTTCCTTCTGAGTAAGACTGAGGTGCTGTATTAAGCCTGTATTCCAATCGTGCAAACTTACTTTGGAGTAAGTGAATCCTAATGAAGCCAGCAGGACTTACTCTTGAGTAAATACGCACATGGGAGGCCTGCACCATCCTTGAGATGCCCTGTCAGTTAAAAGCTACAATCCTTCCTGTTTTCCCAAGAATAACATCATAGCATATCTCAGTTGCTTCCATTCCTATCGTCTTTTAGTTCATTATTAAAAAAGAAATCGTAACAAGTAGAGGGGAGGGTGATTCGGCTCCAAGCCTTTGGGGAGAGGTAGGTCAAGGGCTCTCTCCCTTCTGGGAAAGCCTCAAAGAGGCATGGAAAAGTCTCACCAGGGGAAGGGACCCTCCACAAGTTTCCCGGAGGCAAGGCCGATGGCAACATGTGCAGGTGGTGGTGAGGAAGAACCAGTCAGGGCCCCTCTCCTCTTCTTCAATCTCCTGAAGCTGAATGGTTTTGGACGGGGCAGCAGAAGAAGGAGGAGATCCATGACATGGCAACCTTCATCCCTCCCTCTTGCCTCAGGTAGCAGAGGGGAGGTTGCTTTGGTGGCACCCCGAGAAAAGTTCTGTCCCGGGCGGACCATCCTCTCTGCCCCCCACCTAGCTATACCACTGCTTTCAACACCCTGTGGAATTCTGGGGTTTGTACTTTAGTGAGGCCAAAAAGCTCTGTGGTCCTCCCTAAATGGCAAACCTCCCTAAACTGCAAACCCATGCCATAGGATGTTGAAAGTGGAATACTAGCACTATAAGAGTGTAGTGCAGAAATGGCGTGAGACTCTTACTTCCAAATCAGGACAGTTGGAGGAGACGCTATTCTGCATCTGAGCAAGTTGCTCCGGACATTTCTGAGAGTGGTAGCCCCAAAAGTTTAGTGGCTTTTTCTAAGCTCTGAAAAGAACTGTCAGTCAGGGTGAGGACTCTAAAAAGAACAGTTGGCAATCAATTTGGTGCTTGCGTGCGTGCATGCGTGTGCGTGTGTGTGTTTTTACTTGTTGTTTTGTTTATTCTGAGAGAGAGAGAGAGAGAGAGAGAGAGAGAACGGTGCATAACATAGTGGAAATAGAAACTGCTTCCAGGCCTATGCAGAGTACTTTTCTTTCTTCTAGTTTCTTTCCTCTGGTTAGCCAGCCCAGCCTTCTGGCATCTCAGATCAAAATTCAAGACTCAGGAGCCCAATTTAACACCATTTTTGTCTGTGAATAAACAAAACAACAAGCAAAAGCACTGGCCTAAATATTTTGGTTTCTTTGTTTGAACTGATGGGAAATCTCTTGTTGTGGCCAGAAAAGAGACGAAGACCAAGTTTCCAGGGAAAAATCAAAAAGCCTTTTTATTGTTAACAATTACTTGCGCAAGGACGACAAATATTCAGGAATTGTCGTGCTAATTAATTGAGGTAGCATCACTATATACCTTTGGTCTTCTATGTCATCAACCAATCATTCATTTTAGCCAGCCTATCACAGAAGAGAAGATCTTTGGTTAACTTTCCCATTACATCATTAACTTAGCACAGAAGAGAACAAAGAGTTAGTTAGAAAATGATACAAAATGATGCATGTGGCCAAAATGAGATAGCAGGGAGTATGTTGACTCCCTCTTAGTTCCCAGACACCTGAGTGAGTGTTGCAAGGCCATTCCTAAAATTTGAGATAAGACAAAGACATCTGCTGTTTCACTCAGAGACACAATTCAATTCGCTTATTTTTCCTATTAAAGTGGCATTGGATTTAACCCCTTCATTCCCCCCTTCATGCTAAATTCAAAACTTTGCAATTTCAAGCATGTACTATTTCCTACTTCCTTATAGCACAAGTAATATATAACAGCAAACTACATAGCAGCATTAGGATTCACCAACACACATTACACACTGTTCCCAATAATGGAGGGGGTCTGATTTGTGCGTAGAGAGGTTAGCTTCCTGGTGTAACCCCAGCAGAAATCTAGCCCCAATCTTCTATTCCTCAGCAGTTGCTGGGTCTGATGTACGACGCCTGGCAGCCTCCGGAGTGCCAGTTGTATAGAATCATAGAATCATAGAATCATAGAAGTGTAGAGTTGGAAGAGACCACAAGGGCCATCCAGTCCAACCCCCTGCCATGCAGGAAAACCCTCAAAGCACTCCCGACAAGTGGCCATCCAGCCTCCGCTTAAAAACCTCCAAAGAAGGAGACTCCACCACACTCCGTGGCAGCACATTCCACTGCCGGACAGCCCTGACTGTCAGGAAATTCCTCCTGAGGTTCAGGCGGAATCTCCCCTCCTGCAGCTTGCATCCATTGCTCCTTGTCTTGGTCTCAAGAGCAGGAGAAAACAAGCCCACTCCCTCCTCGACATGACATCCCTTCAAATATTTAAACATGGCTATCATGTCCCCTCTCAACCTTCTCTTCTGCAGACTAAACATACCCAGCTCTCTAAGTCTGTCCTCATAGGGCATGGCTTCCAGGCCCCTCACCATTTTGGTTGCCCTCCTCTGGACCTGCTCCAGCTTATCCATATCCTTCTTGAATTGAGGTGCCCAGAACTGGACACAGTATTCAAGATGAGGTCTAACCAATGCAGAATAGAGTGGTACCAATACCTCCCTCGATCTAGATACCATACTCCTATTGATGCAACCAAGAATTGCGTTGGCCTTCTTGGCTGCCGCATCACACTGCTGACTCATGTTCAGCTTGTGGTCTATGAAGACTCCTAGATCCCTTTCACACGTACTGTTAGCCAGCCACGTGTCCCCCATCCTATATTTCTGCATACCATTTTTTCTGCCTAAGTGTAGGACCTTACATTTCTCTCTGTTGAAGTTCATTTTGTTAGCCTTGGCCCAGCTCTCCAATCTGTCCAGGTCCTTTTGAATTTTGATCCCGTCATCAGGCGTATTAGCAACCCCTCCCAATTTGGTGTCATCTGCAAATTTGATCAGCGTGCCCTCTATTCCTTCATCCAAGTCATTAATGAAGATATTGAACAGCACCGGGCCCAGGACAGAACCCTGTGGCACCCCGCTAGTCACTTCTCTCCAGGATGAGAATCTGCCATTGGTGACCACCCTTTGGGTACGGTCAGTCAACCAGTTACAAATCCACCTGACAGTAGCCATGTCCAGCCCACATCTTACTAGCTTCTTTGCAAGAATGTCATGGGGAACTTTGTCAAAGGTCTTACTGAAATCAAGATATACTATGTCCACAGCATTCCCTTCATCTATCAAGCAAGTAACTCTAGCATAAAAAGAGATAAGATTAGTCTGGCATGACCTATTTTTGAGAAATCCATGTTGACTTTTCGTAATTACGGCATTGTTTTCTAAGTAATTAGAAACTGAGTGTTTGATGATCCGCTCCAGGATCTTTCCAGGTACTGATGTCAGGCTGACTGGGCGATAATTATTTGGGTCCTCTTTTTTTCCCTTCTTGAAGATGGGGACAACATTTGCCCTCCTCCAGTCTGCCGGAACTTCTCCGGTCCGCCAAGAGTTTTCAAAGATTATAGCAAGAGGTTCCGCAATGACCTCTGCTAGTTCTTTTAAAATCCTAGGATGCAATTCATCTGGCCCTGGAGACTTGAATTCATCCAGTGTGGCCAGGTATTCCTGTACTACCTCTCTATCTATTCTGTGCTGCATTTCCCCCACTTCCTCACCTGCTCCCCAACCGCCAGGTTGAGTGTTTTTATCCTTTTGGGAAAAAACTGAGGCGAAGAAGGTGTTGAGGAGTTCTGCCTTTTTTTTTCCTCCTGTTATTAATTCACCGTCTTCCTTGCGCAGTGACCCTATCGTCTCCTTCTTTTTCCTTTTGCTGCAGACGAATTTAAAAAAGCCCTTTTTATTGTTTTTAATGTCTCTGGTCAGCCTAAGCTCGTTCTGTGCTTTAGCCTTTCTGACCTTCTCCCTACATCTCTTGGCTACTTGCTTATAATCTTCTTTGGTGATTTCCCCCTTCTTCCATTTCCTGTACATATTTTTCTTAATACTTAGCTCAGCTGAGAGCTCTTTAGTCAACCATTCCGGTTTGTTCAGATGCCTTCCATTTTTCCTCCTTAATGGCACAGTTTTAGCCTGTGCCTTCAGGACCTCCCTTTTAAAGAACTCCCATGCATCCTGAACTCCTTTCTCATTGACTATTCTTGACCACGGGATTTCGGCCAGCAGCTCCTTCAGTTTACAGAAGTCTGCTTTTTTAAAATCTAAGACGAATGCCTGCCTACACTTGCCTTCTCTTCCCCACTGAATACAAAATTCTAATAGGGCATGCTCACTCTCTCCTAAAGATCCAACCAGCTCTACGTCATTAACAAGGTCTTCCCTGTTGGTCAGGATCAGATCCAGAATATTTGATCCCCTTGTCGCCTCTTCCGCCTTCTGGACCATGAAATTGTCTGCAAGACAAGCAAGAAACGTGCTGGACCTTGCCGCCTTTGCAGAGTTTGACTGCCAACATATATCCGGGTAGTTGAAATCTCCCATTATTACTGTATCTCTCCTTTTTGAATGTGCAGTCATTTGGTCTATGAAAGCGCCATCGAGGTCCTCAGTCTGGCTTGGAGGTCTGTAGTAAACCCTCACTATAATATCCCTATTGTTTCTCGCTCCCTTAATTCTTAACCAGATGCTCTCGACCTGGCTTCCGGTGTTCAAGTCATGGATCTCTTCACAGGTGAAAACATCCTTGACATATAAGGCTACTCCTCCTCCTTTCTTATTTGGTCTATTTCTACAAAATAGGCTATACCCCTCTCTTCCTACATTCCAATCGTGAGACTCATCCCACCAGGTCTCAGTGATGCCTATCAAATCATATTTATTTTGCTGTACTAGGAGTTCAAATTCATCTTGTTTGTTTCCCATACTCCGTGCATTAGTGTAGAGACACTTAAGTCCCCGTGCCCCTCCTGCAAGTCCCATAGCATTTTTTCCACCCCTCCCACGATTGGATGCTATTCCTACTTGGCCAATATCATGTGGGCCTTTTTCCCCTGCACTTGCCGAGTCCTTGTCCTGAATAATCTTTTCTCCCTCCCCAGTTGTACTTAGTTTAAAGCCCTCGTAATCCTCTTTGTGAGATTGTTTGCAAAAACGTTCCTGCCAAGTTTCGTGAGGTGCAGCCCATCCCTTGCCAGAAGCCCATGTTCCTGGAATTTCAAGCCATGATCCAAAAAGCCAAACTGTTGGCAGTGGCAAAATGTGCGGAGCCAGCTGTTGACCTCTACTATTGTCCTTTCCCTTCGTGCACCATATCCTTGAACAGGGAGGATTGATGAAACGACCACCTGCGCACCAAGGTCCTTAAGCTTTCTCCCCATAAGCTCGTAGTCCTTTGTGATGTGGTGAAAGCTGCGCTTCACCGTGTCATTGGTTCCAACTTGAACCAAAACGAGGGGCTTACGGTCAGTGGGCTTGACCAGCCTGGCTAGCCTCTCTGTTACGTGGTTTATCCTGGCCCCAGGAAGACAGCAGACCTCTCGATTGAGCTTGTCCGGTTTGCAAACTGCCGGTTCGGTTCCTCTGAGCAAGGAGTCCCCAACCACCAGAACTCGCCTCCTCTGAGGCCTGTCCGGGGTTCTTCGACAAGCAGATTCCTCCAGGATTGCCTGGGCATTGTGTTGAGGCCGGGAGTGCTGGACTTCCCGATGTTGGATGCTGTCCTGTTGGTGTTGAAGTTCCAGTTGCCAAAGTTGGATTCCTTCTTGCTGATGTTGTGTTCCCTCCTTCTGGTGTTCCTCATCATTCACAGCACCAAGAACGTTGAAGCGATT
Source organism: Iguana delicatissima (assembly GCA_948472985.1). NCBI lineage: Eukaryota > Metazoa > Chordata > Lepidosauria > Squamata > Iguanidae > Iguana > Iguana delicatissima. The sequence continues at coordinate 9,283 of CAOKZL010000419.1, forward strand.
CTGTAGTTTGAGAGTCTCTGTTTCCTTCCTGGCCCTTCTACTTCTTCGTGTGACATTACTCCAAGCATCGCTTTCCTGGCTCACGGAACTGATTTCCTCATCAGGCAGCTCCTCCGCATATCCGGTCTTCAGGAAGGTCCTCTCTGCCCTATCTAAGAAGTCCTCACCTTCCCTAATAAGACGAAGATTAGAAACCTGTGCCTCCAGCTGCCGCACCTTGACCTCTAAGAAGGTGACCAGCTTGCACTTGCTGCAGGTGTACCCGACCACATCTTGTGGCAAGAAAAGGAACATGCCACAAGTGCTACAGGTGACAGCAGCAGCTCCCTCCCCTTCCATACTTGATAATACAGAGAATAGAACAAGAAAACAAAAACAAAAACTGGGCCTCCTTTCTTAATTTGAGCTGTATAAGCTATGTCTGCTCAGCTAACTCCCAAGCTCAGTTGAACTCTTCCTAAATTTGTTCAGTCGCTATAATGATCGGTTGTTCCTAAACTTGAATGGTTGAACTTGAAGGAATGAAGTAGATGAATGAAATTGCGCGTGCCGCCGCTGGGAGTTCCTAATAAAGCCTCCTTCCCCTAGCTGGCTCCTCCCCCTAGCTTGATTAACTCTCCCTAGTTTGATTGACAGTTAACTGACTAACTAACAAACAATTAGCTGACAATAGGCTGTGAGCTCAGGGAGAGCACACGGCCAGCGCAAGCAAAACACACACACACACACACACACACACAAACCCCCCACACACAAAAAAAAACAACATAGAGAAATAAGCAAACAAACTCAGCCCCACAGTCCTGCAAAAACACCTATCAAAGTTGTCTTCACAGACCCAGCTTACCTTCTGCTCTCTCCTCTGGAAGTCAGCAAGAAGCCTGCTGGGAGTTCCTAATAAAGCCTCCTTCCCCTAGCTGGCTCCTCCCCCTAGCTTGATTAACTCTCCCTAGTTTGACTGGCAGTTAACTGACTAACTAACAAACAATTAGCTGACAATAGGCTGTGAGCTCAGGGAGAGCACACGGCCAGCGCAAGCAAAAAAAAAACAAAAAAACAAAAAAACAGCCCAGAATTCTTCTGACCCCCCTTTTCTGCAACCACCAGTTAGGCATACACAATAGCTTTGACTTGAGCATTACAGATTAGGAAACACTTTAACATGTAGAGTAAAGACAGGCAGATTTAGGAAAGCCATTATGTTAGTACAAAGTACTTCTGCATACAGTGCCTTTATCCATACTTACTTAGGGAACCCAATATTCATGTCCACATGCCTGCAGACCACTGGAATGATTTTCTAATATTGTATACTTCAAAATGCTTTTTTCCTTTTTTGCATTCAACTCATTTACATAATGACAACAGGTTGTATTTAACCAAAATACTGAGTACCCCTTCACAACTGAAGAGATAGTCTAAACCTATTTCATGCTGGGCTGACAGCCAACAACGCATCTCCCTTACAATTCCAATTCCCTCCTGTTGCCTTTATTGTGAATCCTTTTCATTCTTGGCCGGCCAAACTATATCAATTTGTGCACCGAGTGAAAAGTGATTCCCTCAGTGGCCAAATCATTTCATCCCAGAAGATGAACCATATACCTATTTACCATTGTAAAACTGGTTGCTTTCCAGCACTGACTATGGAGGACCAACCCCCCTTTTCTCACACAACTCAATAAAACCAATGCTGTAACTGAAAAGAAGTTAACATTGAGACATTTCCCTGGGCGTGCCTATTTGCCATATACACATGTCTTCCAATCCCTAGTAATAAAATAGGTAAACCAGACTTTCTGTCCCTCCTATACCTGCCTCAATCTATTGTATTTTTCCACATTCAAGATCTGATCATGCATAGAATGATGCATGAGTCCCGAGTTTAGCATCCTGGCCACCTTTACCACAGTGGGGGTTGTCACTACTACCTGATATGTCTCCTCCACCCATGTCCAGGTTGCCCCCAATCCTTCACCCATGTATCCTGGTTTTAGAGGGTGTGCCTGTGCTTGTAGGGAAAGAAGCCCGGGAAGGAAGCCCCTGTTTTAACATTTCCTCCCTTGTCGTACTCAGAGCTTTCCCTAACGCACTAACTCTTTCCTGTAGAGTTATGTTCCCTTAATCCATCCAAAAGGGCTTTTGCTGAAAGGTGACAACTTTATGACTCTGTGAGATGTGTACTGCATCTTCTTCCCCATCATAATGGGGCTCTGGGAAAAACAAAAACACTCCTGGTTTCTCTGTTGTGGGCTGCACACGGAATGAGAGTGAGAGGTTTCTATAAAATGGGCTGAGAAGATGAATGTGATATCATGCCACCTACCCTGTGCTGGCTTCCAGTCCAAAAACATAGCCAGGGCTGTTCTCTGGGCCATACACGTTGAACTACTGTGTCTTCAGTATTTTTGTTCCATCTTCTCCAGTTTCCTTAGTTCTGAGGTCAGTAGGTACAATGTGACTCCTCCGGGTGATTCCTAGAACAGGGGTTTAATCTTTGATGATCTTGTGGACAAATGCAGGTCTGTTGTTTGAGCCTATATGGTGTGTGGGCTTTTTCAGGGCTGTTGTCGGTCTGTTAGCTGTCTCACAGCTTGCATCTCCCTTTTCCTTCTCCTCTGCCTTCTTCAGCCAGAGTCCCTTAACTGCAATTCCACTTCCAAACTGGAGAGGCGCTCTATCGCCTCTCAGAAATGCTCCCTTATTTTCTCCCTCCCAACTCAGAGGTGCGCCGTCACCTCTTCTACCAGCTTGCTCGTAGGGGTGCTCCATCACCTCCTCCATCCTGCTGGGACTGCGCAACTACACCTGCATTTGACTCCAAGACCACACCAATTTCTCCCTCATTGCACCCTGCTGGCAAAGGCAAAGGCAGCCCTGTCCTTATTCAGCACAGAGAAACTAAGGCCCGGGCTTCCATGGTCAACATCTCCCTAGAAGACACACCACAGTGCGGGATCCAGGAACTCCCCAGAGCTACTGGATCCAAGCACAAGTCATGTGACCCTTCCCTGCCTAAAACCATTTTGAAGTCCCTGGATAAAGGTAAGGTGAGGAAGGACTTGCAGATGAATGTGGCCAAGGCGTGGGACAAGGGCCAAGACACACCCTGTGTGGAGTACCCTGTCTGTCTGCAGTGCGGCCACTGCATCCCCTTTTGCTGTCACCCTCAATCACGGCACAACCCTTCCCTCTTGGTCTATCCCCGGCTGACCATACACAAAGGGGAGCCCCACATGAGCCTGGGTTACCTCCATAAGATCAAGAGGAAGGATGCCAAACAATGGGAACTGGCACAAGGTGGGGAGGGCTCTGAGATGCAGCTGGGCAGAGAGCATCCCTCCAAGCAAGGAAAAAGGATGGAACACCCGGAAAGCCCAGGAGCAGAGAAAGACCCCCCTCCAAATGAGGGAAGAGCACAGAAAGGGTCTCAAAAAACCACCACACCCTCAGCATCCTCAGGAATTGCCTTCCCCAGCTCAGCAGCACTCTGCAGAGAGAGCTCACCTGAGGAACAGAGGCCAGGGGTCTCTTTTGGGGGCTTGTAGGGTCAGATTTTGTTCCACGGAGAGCCCCTCCCCAAACCATCAAAATCAGCTATAAAACAATCAAAGCCATCCAGAATAACATCTAAAAGACAGCCCCAACCATCCTCTAACAAGGCAGGCCCTCCAGAAGCTGGACTGGCCAAGCAAAAGGCCCCCAAGAAGCCCTGTAAGTTTCTCGAATGTCTTCTGTCATGCCTAAAGAAAATATGGGCTAAATTAGGAGAGATTAAAAGGAACAAGACCTTCACCAAGCAGAGGTCTGTGGATGCTCCCCAGATGCCACCCTCCACCTCCTCCTCCCAAAAAGAAGGGGCTCCCTCCGTTGCTCCGGCTACTTCCAGGAGTCCAACTGGAAAGAGAATTTTACTCCACGGGGACTCCATGGATCAGACCTTTCCCTCCTTGCCCAAGCAAGGACACCTTGTGGTCACCAGAGAGTTTCCCTACAACTTCCAGATCCCAAGGTTTCTCCCCGTGGCAAGAAAAGAGATAGCCCTGAAGTCGCAAAGGTATCTTCTTCAAGGGCTTCAAAGAAACATTCAAAGAAACTTTCTGATAAAATAGTCTGAATTTCAGATGCCTTTAATGAGTAGATTTGCAACACTAAAGATGGATGTGCTCCCAAATATTAATTTTCTATTTCAAAATCTACCCACAATCATCAACAATAAGCCATTTCAATCATGGAATAAGGAAATGAGGGAGTTTATTTGGTCTGAGTATAAACCTAGAATGCAGATGGAAACACATCTGCAAGAGCGAGGTGGATGTGGAGTGCCAGATCTTAAAATATGTTATTAGGCTATTGGGCTAACTTGGACAGCCAGCTGGATAACCCTTAATAATGAAAGAATGCTCACATTGGATGGTGCAGATCTTAGATTTGGATGGCATACTTACATTTGGTATGGAAAAGACAAGATAGATCAGGACTTTACCAATCATTATATCAGAAAAGCACTGTTAAAAATATGGATCAAATATAAACATTCAACTTATAACAAAATTTCTCTTTGGGTTTCTCCTCAAGAGGCTTTTTTCTGCAGGTGGAAAGACATGGCATTAAAGTGCCTATGGTATCATGCCATCTTGACTTTACTTTGACTGACAAAGTTAGACTCAAGACAAGAGAAGTATTGAAAACTGAAGGAAATAAATGCCTTATAAGCAGCTTTCTAAAAGATTTAAAATGGACCTGAAAATGGAGGGTTTTGAAAGAAAAAAGGAGAAAAAGGAGTAAGAGAAAATTATCTTCAATAACTCAAGCCACATGATGTCCAAAATTTATAAATATCTCTTACTGTGGGAATGAGAAAAAGACACTATAAAAGACTCGATGATAAAATGGTCCCAAAATTTTAAAGAATCTGTACAGCTTAAACACTGGGAACAATGTTGGAATTCTACTAAAAAATCTCTCGCAGTCACCAGAGAGTCTCCCTAGAGCTTCTAGAGCCCAGGGTTTCTCCCCTTGCCAAAAAAAGGATCAGCCACAAAAAGACAAAGTTATCTTCTTCAAGGACTTCAAGGAAACTTCAGAGGACACCTTCCTCAACCCAGTGGAACTAGACCTCCTCCAAACACAGCAGCGTCAGAGAGAAGGTGACCTGCACCTCCACTTGGTTGGCCGGCTCCTTTCTGGGGGACCCTTTCTAGCAATGAACCCTCACATCTTGTCCTCCATTCCTTGTTTACATCTTCCCTTCTTCATATCCAAGAGACAATTTGATATTTGAGCAGTGTAGCTTGGCTAGATTTAATTTCTATAAATTAAAATTTTAATCTGTATAAATTAAATTATAGCGAAGAATATATTGGTTTTGCTATCCTTTCTTCAACACGTATTACTAGCACCTCAAACAATTGGCTACCTTTGCAAAACCCAAGGTCTCTTTGAAAAAGTGTGAACATCTCACAAGAATGAGTCCATGGGTACACCACTTTGGGCAGAATTCAAAGATGATCGGGGTAAAGTTGCAAAGGCCTCTTACTACCTTGAAGTCAGGTTCTCCCCGCATGGGACAAGCTGCTCCCCCCACCTCCACCCATGTCTAGGATCTTCTGTTTTTGCCTGTAAGATCCACTGGCCACTTTCTTAAGAGGTTGCCTGGAATTGAGAAGATTCCATTTCCTCCCCTGACTTTGGTCTCCCCACATAGTCCTGTTTGGCATTTTGGAACCCTTGCAGAAACACATGAGGCTGGGTCACTGGGGCTAAGATCTTTTTCTTTTCCTATTCATTCCTCCCTGAATTAATGTTTCCAGGAAAGGAGAATGAGGAGTTGGAACCAAGAGTCCTCTTGGAGAGAAAATTCTGGAGCTCTGGGAGAAGGTATCAGGGACAGCCATGCCACCACCCTCTTCTTCTTCTGCTTTTCCCCAATGGGTGAGGCTGCCAGGAGCTGTGCTGTCCAGCAAGGAGAAGCAGCATGACCGCTGGTAAGCTCATCTGTTTCCTGCCTGTAGGAAGATGCTGGAGATGCAACAACCAGGGGTGGGGTGAAGCAATACCAGTAGAAAAGCTGAGCTGGAGTCAAGGGTGGGAAGGAGGAACCACTCTGAATAGGCAGGATTTCCCCAGCCTTGGGAGACTGTGTCAATAGGAGAGAAGGGCGCAGGAAGCAGAACGCCCCATCCCAGAGGGTCAAGGTTTCCTCAAGGAGTAGGATAGATGAGGAAAGAAGAGCACCTAACCTCACCAGCCCCAGCTTTTCTCACTCCTTCCCCATCCAGGACAGTTCTAAAGAGCCAGGGGGCCCTCCGCTCTGAGTAGAAGGGACCCACCTGCTGGACCTGGAAAGATTCTACAGCCCAGAAGCCCCTCTTGGACTCCTCCAGTTGTAGAGAGTGGTTTTCTAGGGCCTGATTCTGCCCCAGTTCATCCTTAGCCTGAACCACGTGGAGACTTGAGAACAGCAGAAAACCTGAAATCCTGCCCTGATTCCCCCTATTCTTGGAGAAGAATACACAAGGCCTCATCCCTATCCAGACCAAGGGAAGGGGAAGGAGGTAAGGCAGGTGGGAATTTGGGAAAGCTGGATTTTGGAGCTTGGAAAGGCTTGGGCTGAAGAAACATCTGCAGACTGTCATGGTTGTGCCTCCTTAGTAGGCCAGGGATACCAAGGGTGTCTGATGCCTCTCCATTCCCATGTGAGGTAGTGTGTTAATAACCACCAAGACTACAGTACCCATGTAAGTGCTGTAGGAGTTGATCAGCCAATCAGATAAAGACATGAGTAAGAGTTAGATAGGCAGAGTTATGTGAAGGTTCTGGAACAATGACCATATAAAGAAAATTGTTGTTGGTGTTTGTTTGTGCCGAAGTATAAAAGGCAGTGTTGTACACCTATCGGGGATCTCAGACTTTGTGGAATGATCCCTCTGAGGCCCTGCTGGCAGTTTAATAAAATCCTGCTTTCTCTCAACTGTGGGTCTCGACTCTGGACTTGATTTCTGTTACACACGGACATCCTAAGGGACGGGTAACAGTCTTATTGACCAAATATAAAGAAAGAAATCATTGGGAGTGCAAGGCATTTCATAGCCGACTGGAAACTTCAGGGCTTAATTTCTGTTCAAAATAAATTGCTAGAAAGTACTGTGAAAGAGAAAGTTGTCAAGCAGATAAACAGGGCCGATGAGTGGTGAGAGTGAGCAGTCCAGAAGGGAGCCTGGGTGTGAAATCCTGTGTCACAGTCTATAGCCAGTCCTCCAGGGTCTCCACACTGGCTCCAGCTGGAGCAGAGAAGGAGGCTGTATAAGGGATAGACAGTTAATTCTCTATGTAAACAGTTAATTCTCTTTGCAGCTTGTAGTTATTTCTCTCTCTGTGTATGCAATTAATACAATTGAACCTTGTGGGAATGGAATGTTGCTGGCTCGCTTCTGTTGACTTAGCTTCGATACATCAGACTTGCAACATTAGAGAGAAGCCTATTGTATTAAGAAACGAAACTGATGAACTTTGTGTAGCGCATCTCACTGTACTAAAAATGTACAAATGGCTGTGAACTCAATTAAAGGGAGGCTCGGACTTTTGGAAGCTATTCCAGCTGAGACTCGCCAGCTAATAAAATAACTCTTTCCAAACCGAAGGGCCTGATCTCTCTTGTCTGCTTCATCTGGGGTTCGTCCGGGATCTGGGGCCTTTTGCCCTCTTAAGCGGCCACCACCCCCGGGTATCTTTGCCCCGCTGACTGGGGACCTTGGGCACCCCTGACATTTAGTCGGACGGTCCTCCTCTTGGGGGGTGCTGAACCAGGGGACTGGTTTGCCAGCTCTGGAACCCAGGACGGTTTCGAAATGTGACAGACACAGCCTAAGAGGTAAGAGCATCCCCGCAGAGTGTGAACACTTTAGAGAAGCGGGGCTTGATCACCCCTGGACCTGCCCTAGTATAGTAGCCCCAAAAGGGGGGCCACTAAAACCGCAGGATCCCTTAAAAGGACAGGTGAAGGAGGGAGGGCCGTGTTGTTGGGATGAATGAGAGCATTAGTGGTGTATGAGTGGCATCGCAGTTCTCTCTGCATGCCATTGATTATCCGGGTGTCTGGGTCAATGCGTATACGTGTTTGTCTATCCTCCATTGTGTCGAGCTGTTGGGACCCCTTTCGTGCAGTTCACCACCCTTAACCTACTGTGTATTGTTGTTTTGGGGTAGAAAATGGGTGGGGGAAGAAGCCGACAAACCCTGCTTCAATGTATGTTGAAAAATTTTAAGAAAGGGTTCGGAGGTGACTACGGTTGCCCAAAGGTGATGCCAGGTAGGTTGCGGAACCTGTGTGAGGTAGAGTGGCCATCATTTAAATTGGGCTGGCTGCCTGAGGGAAGCTTGGACTCAAATAAGATCAAGGCTGCGTATGCGGTGGTGGTAGGGAACCCTGGACATGCAGACCAGTATCCTTACATAGATTCCTGGGATAATATAGTGACTGAATCTCCTCCTTGGCTTTGGAGGTGCAAGGAGCAATGTAGTAAAGTCATGTTAGTAATGAAGGATAAGATTCAGAAGAAATTTGGAAGGGGCCCCATAATTCTAAATAGTCAACCTAAGGAACTGGAGGAATCAACTGCGCCCCCGCCACATGTTGAAGAAGTCCTCAACCAGGCTGCACAGGCAGCCCAGGTGGCACAGGCAGCCGAGGTTCAAATGGCGCAAGCAACTGGGACTCTACTTGTACAAGTTGTGGAAGCATCAGCGCCACCTCTAGTGAGTCAGCCTGCACCAATGACCCACGGGGCGAAGGTACTATCGGGAAGTGCAATAAATCCCTTCTTCAATCTGTCATCCGTGGATCCTCAAGGTCTATTGTTACCTCCTCTTCCTTCTACAATAGCAGATATGCAGACTTCCCAAGAATTGGGAACTCCACAAGGCATCCATCCTAAACTACCAGCAAGGGAAAGAGAGACACAACATCCCCTAAGCGCTACAGATGTGTTCAACCTTAGGAATGGGCCTAAGGTGAAAGCAAAAAGGCCTGAGAAGCTACAGAAGAAACCCCCTCTCCAGATCCAGAATAAGGGAAGTGATGAGGACGACGAAGAAGGGGATGGAAGCAATGACGAAGAGGTGGTGGCTCCGCTTAGACAGATCAGCCAGTTGGCAGCGGATGCCCAGCAGCCAGGGGGTTACAGGTGAGTTCAAAGCTATCAATATACACCCTTCATCACGTCTGACCTCCTTAATTGGAAGACACATTATGCAACTTATACAGACAAGCCACAAGAAATAATAGAACTCTGCTCCAGTATTATGGCATCACATGTCCCTAATTGGCAGGACTGCCAGCAATTGCTACTGACTCTGTTCACTACTGAGGAGTGGAGAAGGATAATCCAACATGCAGAACGGATAGCTAGGAACAGGGCGCCTCTTGGAGAGGCGAACCCTGAGCAATGGATGAGAGAAAGGGTTCCTTTAGCTGATCCAGGATGGGACCTGAATAATCCTGACCAGATGAACTTGCTTACAGATTATCAAGCGCTCTTAGTGGAAGCCAAGAGAGAAGGAATGAAGAGGCCAGTCAACATGTCTAAGGTATCAGAGATACTTCAGAGGCCCACCGAATCTCCGAGGCATATTTGGAAAGGTTACTTGATGCCTATAGGCAGTATACGCCTGTGAATCCAGATGATCCAGGTAATCAGCAGATGGTGAATTTGACTTTTGTATCTCAAAGTTACCCTGATATTCAGAAGAAGCTTCAGAAACAAGAAGGATTTGCAGGCATGAATTTGAGCCAGCTGCTGGAAATTGCCCAGAAGGTGTATGTGAACAGAGATCAAAAGGAAAAAAGAAAGAAAGATAGGCGAATGCATAAGAAGGTGGAATTGCTGGCCGCCGCATTAAACACTCAAAAGGGAGACCCCACGCAAGGTGGAGGAAGAGTCAGGAGGACGGGAGGGGGCAGAGGCCCCGACTGGGAAGGAATCAGTGCGCGATCTGTAAACAAGAAGGTCATTGGAAGAATGAATGTCCAAATCAACCCGGTCAAGGGCCAATCAGGCCACAAAGGAGCTGGGGAAGCGGTGGAAGAGGAGGAAGAGAACGAGTGACTGATGGACGATATGAAAGACAAAGAGAGGAACCCTATGAGACCATAGGGATGGCGGAACTGGAACAGTGGGATTAGGAGAGACTGGGCCCCCTTGTTGCTGGCCCCGGGGAGCCCATGGTCACGGCGAAAGTGGGGGCCAGCCTATTCCAATGATGATTGATACAGCCGCCACCCAACCAGTTGTAACTATCCCCCTAGCCCCGAAAACCACCACCTGTATAAAGATAGTTGGTGCGACAGGGAAAACTGAAAAGAGGCCCTTGTTGGAGAAGCGAATTGTAGACTTGGGAAGGCATCAAGTTACACATCAATTCCTTTATCTACCAGACTGCCCAGTACCTTTAATGGAAAGGGACTTGCTGTCAAAACTTCAGGCACAGATTACTTTTGAGGATGACGGATCAGCAGAGGTGAGATTCTGAGGACCGCGCAGTTTGCTGATCATGTACCCTATGGAAGAGGAATGGCAGACACATCAAATTCATATGAATTGAGAAGAAGAGAAAATTCCCTATGGACCTCTGGAGGTATGGGCGGAAGATAATCCACCAGGGTTAGCCCGAAATATAGCCCTGTTTGTGGTTGAACTAAAATCAGGAGCCACCCTGGTACATATAAGACAATACAATCTGCCCCGGGCAGCCATGGAAGGTATACAAAAGCACATAGATCGACTATTGAAGTATCAGATTCTCAGAAAATGTCAATCTCCATGGAATACCCAGCTCCTGCCAGTCCAGAAGCCTGGAACGAATGACTATCGGCCTGTGCAAGACTTAAGAATGGTAAATCAAGCAACAGTAACTATCCACCCTGTGGTGCCTAATCCCTATTTATTGATGGGGCTGATCCCCTCAGCAGCAACTCATTTCACCATATTAGATCTTAAAGATGCTTTCTTCTGTATACGGTTGGCCCCAAAGAGCCAGGCCATTTTTGCTTTTCAATGGGAAGATAGCATTACAGGAAGGAAGGTCCAGTATGCCTGGACCCGCTTGTCGCAGGGGTGGGAGAACTCGCCCACTATTTTCGGAACCTCATTGAGTCAAGATTTGCAGCAATTCCCGTCAGAACCAGGGCGAAGAGTCCTGTTACAATATGTGGATGACCTTCTGTTAGCAGCGGTAGGTGAAGAAGAATGCCAAAAAGGGACTGATGGGCTGCTCCACCTACTATGGGAAGCTGGATACAAGGTCTCCAGGCAAAAAGCACAACTTTGCTTAACAGAAGTGCTCTATATGGGATATCAAGTTTCCCAAGGAAAACGTGCTCTAGGGCCAGAGAGAAAGGAGACAGTGTGTGCACTCCCAGAACCCCAGAACCAAAAGATGGTTCGAGAATTTTTGGGCACGGCAGGATTTTGCCGAATCTGGATCCCCAACTTTGCTGCGATGAGCAAGCCCTTGTATGAGGCGACAAAGGGGCCGGAGGCTGCTGAGTTTCAGTGGGGAAAAGAACAAAGGGCAGCATGATTGCAGATAAAGAAAGCTTTGATGGAAGCCCCTGCATTAGAATTGACTGATGTCACCAAACCATTTACCCTTTATGTGGATGAAAGGAAGAATGTGGCCGTAGGGGTTTTGACCCAGCAGTTAGGTTTTTGGCAGCGGCCCGTGGCTTATCTTTCAAAACAATTGGATCCTGTAGCCCAAGGATGGCCAGGATGTCTTTGAGCCATTGCAGCCACAGCACTACTAGTCAAGGAAACTGACAAGTTAACACTGGGCCAGAGGTTGACTGTTAGAGTACCTCATGCAGTTACCACCTTGATGGAATATAAAGGAAACTACTGGTTCACCAATAGTCGAATGTTAAAATACCAAGCGATGCTGTGTGAGAATCCCCGGATTCAACTTGAAACTACTGCTACCCTAAACCCAGCTACACTGCTCCCCGTGGAGACCGAGGGCCTCCAGCATGACTGTATACAAACAACGGATGAGGTGTATTCCAGCCATCTGGACCTTCAAGACACTCCATGGCTGCACCCAGATGTCACCCATTATACTGATGGAAGTAGCTGTGTGCAAGAAGGACGGAGGATGGCTGGATATGGAGTGGTAACAGAGGAGAAGGTAGTGGAAGCATGACCACTGCCATCTGGAATGTCAGCCTAGACGGCAGAACTCATTGCCCTCATTCGAGCCCTTGAATTGGCAGAGGGACTCACTGTGAATATATACACTGATTCAAAGTATGCTTTTATTACCCTGCATGCCCATGGAGCTTTGTACGAGGAGAAAGATTTGATTAATTCAGCAGGACAGAACATAAAATATGGGAAAGAAATAGAAGAGTTACTATGTGTGGTCTGGATCCCAAAAAGAGTGGCTGTAATTCACTGCCGAGGGCACCAGAAGGGAATGACCCAGTGGCAAAGGGAAATTGAATGGCAGACCAGGCAGCTAAAGCAGCAGCTGAAGAAAGCATGCGAGAGAAACAAACAGGGAACCCTCTCATGGCCCCACTGTTCCAGGTGTCTTTGAAAGCAATGAGCCCAACCTATTCTAAGGAAGAAGATGAACTAGCTAGGCAGGACCTCAAAGCAACCAAGGATGGATGGTGGAGGTTGCTAGACGGAAGAGTTTATTTGCCCCGGCACTTGGGATGGCCAGTGATCCAAAAGGCTCATCAGACTACGCATCTAGGAAAAATGGCTCTAGCTCAGTTGTTGGAAAAGGAAGTGTATCTTGATGGGATGTATGGATTTGCTGCCTTAGCCTCCTCCAGGTGTCAGTTGTGTGCCAAGACTAATCCCCAGCAGGGATCTAGAAGGATGGAAGGACGGCAGCATCAAGGAAGTAGCCCCTTTGAATCATTAGTGGTAGATTTCACCGAACTACCCCAAGCAGGAGCCTCTCGCTGCCTCCTAGTCTTTGTTTGTACTTATACAGGATGGGTGGAAGCTTATCTCACCCGTACTGAGAAAACAAGAGAGGTTGTATAGGCTTTGCTATGAGACATCATCCCCAGACATGGGATGCCACACCATATAGGCTTGGATAATGGACCCACCTTTGTGCACAAGATCATCAGGGATCTGGCCACTACCTTAGGAATCACCTGGGAATTACATTCTGCCTACAGGCCCCAAAGCTCAGGAGAGGTGGAGACGATGAATCGGACCCTAAAGACTCAATTATCCAAATTATGCCAAGAAACAAAGCTAAAGTGGCCAGAGGTCCTCCCTATAGCCCTCTTTAGGATATGGTGCACACCATACCAAATTACAGGGTTGTCCCCCTTTGAGCTGATGTATGGGTGACCCTCTACTATTTTGAGTGGACTGAGGGGTGACACCAGAGAGTTGGGAAACATAACTTTACAGGAAGAAGTTAGTGCGTCGGGAAAAGCTTTGAGTAAGATGAGGGAGTACATGTTAGAACAGCGCCTCCCCTTCTTACAGACAGGCACACCCCTTCCAACCAGGAGATGAGGTATGGGTGAAGAATTGGAAAGGGGAGCCACTTGGTCCGGGGTGGAGGGGCCCCTACCAGGTTATCTTAACCACACCCACCGCAGTAAAAGTAGCAGGACTGAAACCTTGGGTGCATTACACTAGAATAAAAAGGGCCAATACTGATTGGACTGCTGTCCCAATCACAGGGCAGCCTTTGAAGCTGAGAATTACCAGAAAGCAGTAAGGAAGACTGGGACTAGGCCCTGCTGTGTTCACATACTGGAAGGTGAACACCCAGCACACAGCCAGATCCCCATCTGGAGAGGAGAGAAGACTGGGACTAGGCCCTACCACAGTTGCTACCAAGGACACACTGCTCCACATACAGCCAGATCCTGAATGTGGGAGACAGTATTGTGGGTTGGAGTAGATTTAGGGGGAGCCGGAAGTCTGGGCTATCTACTGTATCACTTCAGATAGTGTTTCTGTGGATTTGGACGATATGTGGATATGGGGATTGTTATTGCTGATAGGGGCGATACCAAGCCAGGGTGGCTGGGAGATGAATTGATTCCATCAGCTGGTCAATCAGATCTTGAGCACCCTGGATGTCAATAACTGTTGGGTATGTTCTCATGGGCCCAGCTCACACATGCAAGGGTGGCCTGTAATGCCAACGGATACATTGAATCTGACTGGATGGAATAGTATTAGTGTGTATGGATCTTCGAAGAAATTACTTCCCAAGGATCCAAGTCAATTCATCTTGAGTAGACGAGGGAATCCACCGCCAGCTTCATTGTGTGTGCATCAATGGAACCCCTCCCACGAGGGATATTATGTAATTTTTCAGAGAGATCAGAGGCAGCAAATTCCCTTGCCAAGAATTTCTTTGAGAGACTATCCCAATTGTAATGTAACATTTGAAATCCCTGAATCTTCACAGCCTGCTTGGGAAGGTATCCCAATATCAGTTTCCCTTTCAGTTAAAGTGACACCTTTATTGAGTTGTATGGGAATCGTAGGGGCCACTACCCTTTAATTAAACTCCAAGAAGAAGCCAGCTTGCATAATGGACAGTGGATTTATGGTTTGCCCTCTGGGATGTATTGGCTTTGTGGAGATTGGGCAGGGAAAGTACTTCCCCCAATATGGAATGGTACCTGTACTATTGGAAGCTTGGCCATTGCAGGCATTACCTTCTATCCTATTCACCAGCCATTGGAGACATGGGATAGACAGTTTGGCTGGGCCAGAATGAAAAGAGCTTATGATGAAAGCCGTGGGTACGACATTACCAACACGTACCTGACTGAAGGAGAAAGGTTTGGAGCTATAATGTTCCCCATGGCAGGGGTGGCTCTGAATGTAAAGCAGATAAGCCATCTGTCAGCGAAATTAGAAATGTTAGCAAATTCGACAGCAAAGAGGCTTAGTGCTTTACAAGAAGAGGTAGATTCATTGGCCTCTGTTGTAACCCAGCATAAAATAGCTTTAGATTATCTCCTCAGCCGTGAAGGGGGCTTGTGTATCTGGCTAAATATCACATGCTGTCATTATGTAAACAAGACTGGAATGGTAGAGACCAATGTGGAACGTATACATTATGCAGTTTCAGCTATTAGAAAATCATACTCACAGTCATCTGATATGTGGGCATGGCTAACTTCCTGGTTACCTAATATAGCATGGTTAAAAACACTGTAGGACTGTTTTTTGCATCAATAACGGGCATTCTGATTTGCATGATAATACCTTGCTTGTTAAAGTATTTTCAGTCTGTAATGAGCAGAGCAATAGATGGAAAGGCTGCTGTATATGCTCTAATGGCAAGGCCAAATTAAATATGCATAATTATGCTGAAATTGCCAATTATAGAATTTAGCATAAAAAAGGGGGAAATATAAGGGATAGACAGTTAATTCTCTCTGTAAACAGTTAATTCTCTTTGCAGCTTGTAGTTATTTCTCTTTCTGTATATGCAATTAATACAATTGAACCTTGTGGGAATGGAATGTTGCTGGCTCGCTTCTGTTGACTTAGCTTCGATACATCAGACTTGCAATGTTAGAGAGAAGCCTATTGTATTAAGAAACAAAACTGATAAACTTTGTGTAGTGCATCTGTTTTCTCTCCTGAACAGGAGATAACACTGTACTAAAAATGTATAAATGGCTGTGAACTCAATTAAAGGGAGGCTCGGACTTTTGGAAGCTATTCCAGCTGAGATTCGCTGGCTAATAAAATAACTCTTTCCAAACCGAAGGGCCTGATCTCTCTCGTCGCTTCATCCGGACTCCTCAGGAGCTGCCCCTGCAGCCACCGAGGGAAGGAGTAAAGTGGGAAGTCAGATATCAGACCTCGGTTTGAAAAAAAGATTTTCCTTATTATTTCTTCTTGCTAGCAAGCAGCACCGGTCAGGATCACTCCCAAAGAAACCGGCCCCGCCTCTTAGATTGTTCAAGCCTTTATACATTCCAATAGACGTGTCATACAAGCGGCATAAGTTTCATTTTCCCATACAATGAACAATGAGCTGTTCTCCTGCACACCTTGAAATGTTTCAACTAACTTGTTACATTTCTACTGCAAAGGGAAAGCAAGAATACAATTCAGCTTTTACAGAGTTCCATTGTTTCCGTCAAGCACAGAGAAAGGCTGCATCTGCAAAGACAATTTTCCTGCTTTTTCCCACTCCTTGCGGTCATCAGGCCTGACCCACTTCAGGAGCCTGACTGTGGAAGCCAAGGAGGAAAAGCCTCTCGCCTCCAGCCCAGCCAGGCTCCCAATTTGTCCATTATGTTGTATTTCTCTGTTTTCTAAACCCCCTCTCTTGTTTTTATTGGGCACAAGCTTTCGTGCACTGCTGTTTTCAGAGACCGCAGTGATGAGAGCCTCTTGATCTTTTCACTGGAAAAGACTAATACAGCCATCTGTTGATTTATTTGTTAGATGCTGCCAAGCTGGGGAGGATGGTGGCTTTATATATAGTACGGATTCCATAAAATTACTGAAATAGGAAGGGCCAAACTGAAGGTGTACGGGAAGAGAGAAATGAGAAGCAAGTAGTTCTCCAGACAAGATGGCTCCCTAGAGAGGGGCATCTCTCCTCCGCCTCACTTTCCCTCTGGAATTTTTTTCCCTTCAGGAGCCCCTGATGGGCGGCCCTCGCTCTCCCTCAGAGAGAATCCTATCGCTTTCCTCAGGCACACAGACTTCCAGGGACGGCTGCTTTCAGAGACTGCAGTGATCAGATGCTCTTCCTCTCTCCATTGCAACTGACTAATACGGCTTATCTATAGATTTATTGTTATATGGTGCTACGGGGGGGGGGAGAATGCCTTTCTAGATGACCAGTTTCCATAAAATTAGTGGAATAGGAAGCATCGAACTCGAGGTACAGAAAGAAAGAGAAACGTGCAGCCACTGTTTGTCCGGAACAAGATGCCTCCTCAGAGAGCTGCCTCTCTTTTCCCACCTCACTTTCCCTCTGAATATCTCGTCCCTCCAAGTGCCCATGATGTGCAAGTGAACAAAGTGCCGCTCTCGCTCTCCCTCCAGGAGAAGTTAGGTCTGTATGTTCCTCGGGGCAGAGAATCTGCCTTCCCTTCATTGGCAACAGCGCCACCTAAACAACCACAGCAACACTAACTAAAGGCTTGAGGGCCGCCGCCTCAAAGGGGCTCTGAGGTAAACAAGCAGCCCCCTCCTGGGGATGAGGAAGGGGCACAATGAGCAGGGCCAAGCTGCCCTCAGCCAGGATGGGGGGTGAAACGCCACGGCCGGCCTAGGAGGGCTCCCTCCCCTCCATTCGTGCAAGGGAGCCAAAGACACAGAGAAGCGGCCAGGCGCTCCTGGTCCTGAGGCAACAATGGTCCTGAAGCAACGTCTGAAAGGCACGTTCCATAGAGACCGAGGGGGCGAGGCCTTCGCTTCACCCCAGGGCGGGGCCTGACCGTTGGGCCTTCGCTTCCGTCAGCCTCCCATCTTGCTTCCAGGCAACGAGTCCCTGGCCCTGTGTGATAATGGGGCTTCCCATTATCTAGGCTTATCAAAGGGAGACACTTCCCTCTTCAGGTAAACCAAGGGTTAATGAGATGTTAGGATTACATCAAGGGTCACAGGGTGAGAGTTGACCAACCAAAAGGAAAGGGTCAGCATCACAGGTCACAAGGTGAGAACTGACCAACCAAAAGGAAAAGAGGTGGGCATCTTGGAGATGCTTCCAGATCCTTCCAAGGAGGAAAATATAAAACTTCTGAGAGGCCATGTGGCCAGAGAGAGAGAGAGAGAGAGAGAAGAGAGAGGGGAGAGCTGGCCCAGTTGAGCTGGCAGGCATGCTGTGTCTCCTGGACCCCCCCCCTCCTTTAGACCATCTACACCTATAACCTAATTGTGAGTGACTAGAAATAAGTAGTTAGTCGCGTTAGGGATGTTGTTATTTTGGGAATTGGCTGATCTTAAGAATGTACCTGTGCTGTTATTTTTTTTTTACTTTAATTTTTATAAAATTAATTACAAATAAAAAAACAGTAAGATATAAAACAATAAAAATATAAATCAATGACAAAAAATTCAGCACAACCTTTAACTACTGTCCCAGTAAAGTAAAACCTGTAAATAGCTTCTCTATTAATATATATCCCACTGTATCAATTTTTATCACTTCCCACTTATCCCTTTCTGGTTTATTTCGTAAATTTATATTTGTCCCTCTGTTTTACAATTACAAATTATAATATTTTAAATTGAACATAAAACATAAATTGTAAATATTTCCTTAACACAGCCAGACCACCCAAATACCACATCTCCTATCACTGGTACCCCAATTCAATTCCATTAGGGTAAGTAACTTTCCATTAATCCACTGTCCCTCTAGTTCAGCATACCTCTGTTGCCTCTTCTTCTTCCATTCTGTTCCCCATTTAATTAAATAGTCTCTTATGACAGCTTTACTGGCATCCCAGATTGATTTCAATTTAGCCTCAGAGTGCATATTTTCTTCAAAGTAATATTCCAGCTCTTTTTTGATTCGAATCAAATAATCTTCGTTCTGAAGTAATGCTGGATTCAGTTTCCAATTCCAGCCTTTTCTTTGATACAATTGAAGTTTAAGTTGTATTAAATTATGATCCGATATAAATTTTGGTAATATATCCATGTCTTTTATATGTTTATGTAAATGTATAGAGATCAGAAACATATCAATCCTAGACATGGATTTATGTGGTTCCGAATAAAAAATATAACCCTTGGAATCTCCATACTTGTATCTCCACACGTCCAATAATGCAAAATTATTCATAATATTAAAGAAGCTTTTTGGAAGTTTGCCTTGAGATTTTTTAATTGACTTAGACGACACTCTATCCTTCTCTGGGTTTAAAACCGCATTAAAGTCTCCCATTAGAAGAATATTCCGTTGATCTCTCTCCTGAGTATATACCAGCAACTCTTTTTCTAATGTTTCAAAAAATTTGTCCTTATTGTCTATGGGAGTATATATACCAACAGCTAAAATTCTTGTATTTAAAAAGTCAATCTCAACGCCAATATAATGGCCATTATTATCCACAAATACCTCTTCAGAATTAAATTTCAAGTTTACATACAGAGCCACGCCACGTTTTTTCTTTTGGAAGGTAGAAGCATATAATTTTCCCAACTTCGGGTTTCTCAAGTATTTTATATCTTTTTCTCTGATTCTAGTCTCTTGTAAACAAACCAGGTCTGCTTTCTTTTTTTCCAACAAATGAAATATTTGCCTCCTCTTGTAAGCCGAATTAACACCTTTAATGTTCCAAGATTGTATATTTATCACCATCCTTCTTTTTTTTCTTTCTTTCTTCCTTCCTTCTTCTTTTTTTTCCTCTTCTTTTTTATTTCAAATTCAGTCTTTACTCATCAGTTCCCTTCAAATCTGCAATATTCTCCAATTCCCTCTCCTTTTTTTTTAGCTTTCTCTTCAACAGTATCTTCTATTTTTCCTTCTTCATCCAAGTCGTCAATCTCATCTCCTTCTTCTTCGTCTGGGGTCTGTTCAGCATCTTTCTCAATCTGATTACCTTCCATGGCGACACTTCTTTCTTGTCCTGAAAATTCTTTTGGTGGTTGTTCAGATTGTTCAGTATCAAAGTCTTTTTTTATTTTTTCATACATTTCTTTAGCTTTGTCAATATTAGTAATCTTAAACCACCTCTGTCTGTAGTATATAGAAACTCCTTCAGTCCGTTCCCACCTGAAATTTATATTGCATCTCTGAAGTAAACGTGTAAGAAATTTATATTCTTGTCTACTTTTAATCACTGCAAAGGGGACATCCTTGAAAATTTTAATTTCATTATTCTCAATCATTAGCTTATAATCGTAATTTTTTTGGAGCACTTTATCTCTGGTCCTTACTTTAGTAAAACAGACTATTACATCTCTTGCCCACTTTTTCTCCCTAGCCAATTTCGAGTTTAATCTGAAAATTCTATCAATGTCTGCTTCAAGCTTTTCTTCTGTAGTGTCTATGTACGCCGCCAGAGCTGGTATGACCCTCTGATAAAGACTATCTTCCGTCAATTCCATTAAACCTCTCAATTTCAGACATCTGTCTCGGTAACGTAATTCATGCATTTTAATTAACATTTCCTGTTGTTGTTGCATGGATTTGGTTATTTTTTGTTCAGAATGCAATTGCCTTGTTTTAGTGTGTAAATTACTCACGTCCTCTTTTATTTCTGAAATGCCTTTATGAACCTTTTGTATTTTTTTATTTATAGAGTCCATTTCTCTTTTTATTTCTGCTCTCATTTCTTTCATTTCATTTCTGATCTCCTGCCTAATCTCCTGCTTTATATCATCTCTTAGATTTTTAATTTCTTGCAACAAAATTGATAGATCAGGTTGAACTGTTGGTAAGCTTGGTGCCATAGGTGATATTTCTCCTGATCCTCTTCTTGCTGTGGCCATCTGTGACAATTTTGCTTCAGCTTGTAAGGTTGCTTTCCTCTTGACTGTCGTGTAAGTTGCCATCTTAATTCTCTTTCAATATTCTTCGATGTTCTTACAATAATACAACAATACAACAATATAACACCAAACAGTTATAGCAATATTACCCCAAACATTTTGTAATGACACCTACAAATCTGTTTTGATTTCAATGACAGACCTATAATACTTGTAAATCAGCAATGTCAGTGTCAAATACTAAATTCACCTTATATAACTACATATAACTATATCTAAATTCAGAATTAAAATAACACAAAACAGAAATCTCTATTATCTTCTTAATAAACACCACCACAAAAAAACCTTACTTTATATTTACCTTATACTTAAGTATGATTATACATATAAACTTATCAATATACCAGCCTCTCTATGAAAGTCAACAATTAATGAGACCAGCTGCTCTTAAAAAAAAAGAGAGAGAGAGAGAGAGAAGAAAGAGAAAGAGAAAGAGAAAGAGAGAAAAGTGACCTTGTACTCCAGCTGCAATCCGTCTCTGGCCTTATCTTATCATTATGTTTACCCGTTCACTGCTGCACCGCGGTCTAATATTCCCAATTATTCCCAATTTTTATTATCACTTAAATGAGTACTGCAATTTAAATTCAGAGTATAAAATTATTCCGTTATCAACCAATCCGGAGACTTCAGTACGCTTCTCAAGTCATGCTGATTACAGAAAATGCTCCTAGAAATGTCTATCTTTTTGCTTCTTGCTTCAGCGAGCTCCGCTCTACCTGTAGCGAGCTCAAGCCTAAATCCCAGGTCCGTATCTCCTCTTCGCTTCCTTACCAAATTTAATTCGACCCGACACTTTTAAATAATTCCTTTGCACCATTTTAAGTTGCAGAAAGTCAGAAAAACAATCTAATTTCCAGTCAGATTTTCCATGTAAGGTTTAAATCCAAATCCAAGTTCTCTCGATACCTCTATTTCGCTCCCTTTACCTTTCTCTTCAGCTCTCTTCAGCCCCACCATCAAAACGATTCGCGTGCCATTCACAGCCATTCACAGCCCGGTCAAACAAAGACAACCATGACAATCACATCAAAAAATGTTACAACAACAAAAAAAACAAAAAAAATCTTCTTGATCTTCGTAATTTTACAGTTACAGAGAAAGAGTTCTCAGTCAGCTAGCTCCAACACAACACCAACCTTCCAATCCAAAGTTCTTCACGTATGAGCTCAAGCCAAAGAAAAGATCGCCATACTGTTTGCAGTGTAAATAAAGAAACGTTTCATACTTCACTCGTTAGGTGATCTCTTTCCAGCAGAGGTTCCAACCATCCAGGGAGAAGCTCTTCTTATTAGTATTTTTCAAAAAGAAAGATTCTTTTAAAAAAAGCTTTTGGCCGCGGTCGCGCTGAGAAAACTCAGCGATCAGAAGCAGTTGTGGTTGCTCAACGACCCCCTCTCATCCACTGCCGCGATCTGCTGTTTCTGATCAGAGACAGCTAGAGAGTATGGGGTCTCCGGCGAGCCCCTCAGCACCCCTTTTCCCAGAGGGGTAGTCGGCTGGAAAATCTCCCAGCTTTACCGCCTCTGATGGTGCCGGGTGACAGACGATTGTCACTCCGACACCGGTCCCGCCGCCATGAAGCCGGAAGTATCTGTGCTGTTATATCTGTTTTGTAAATTCTTGTAACTAAGTGCACCTGGGAGAGGGGAGTCTCCCAAGTGTGATATTGTTTATTTGCATGCCTTGATTAAAACACTTCTATAAACCTCCGTTTCTCTCCATTTCCACGCCAGGGTTCGCACACGCTACATAGGACCTCTCTCACTCAGGGGAAAGAGGAGGGGGAAGATCCTTACGCTTAGAGATTAGGCAGAGTCCCTCCTGTTCTGTCTAAGTAATTCATAATTCAGGGGGGTGGTGGCAGCATACCGATAGAGTTGGGGAGATTGCCAGTCATTCCAAGCATGGGAATCAGCTTTGGGAGGCTGGCAAGAACCCTAGTAAAACACTGGGAGGGAATTTCCAGTTTTGCAAAGGTGGAAGTCCACTTAAGAGACTGGAAATAAACCTACAGTGTCACACCCTGAGGAGAGACTTTGCTTCAGTGCCCAGGACACTCTGTGGCCAGCAAGGGCCCAGGGTTTCTGAAATGGCCCACCCCAGTGTGGGAGAGACCAGCTTTTGGACTCCAGCTCCTCCTGGCCTCCTCCCATCAGCCCAGCCACGGTCCATGCTGGCAGGAGCGTTGTGGGAGCTGAAGCCCTGCAAGGCAGTCTTCCCAGAACCTGAAGCTAACCCACTTCACAGTGTTGCTGCAATGAGGAGAACATGGTGGGGAAGAAGGCTGCCCGTGGCCAGCAGTACGCACAATGGCTGTTATTGATTTATCAAAAGTATTTACTGCACTTTTGCCCACCAGAAATCCCCAGGCCATGCACCACAGACAAAACTCTTCCTTTCACATAGCTTAAAACACTTTTAAATAATGAAAAGACTCATGCCCTCATCTCCGTATTGTCCACACTGTTGCCTTAGCCAGGTTTAGATGTGGGCGTAATTGGAGCACCTGCGTCTTCCCACCAGCGGGCCCCCTTCTCTCCACAGGAAGGCAAGCAGAGCTGGGCCTTTCAGCAGGGCCCGGATCTCTTCTTGGGGGGAACACAGGTAGCCCCTCTGTTTTTAAATAGTACACAAAATATAAATAATGGCTTTCTGTGGAAGAGGTGGATGCCTGGCAGGGAAGCCAGGTGTTACTGCTGCTGCTGCTAGGATTGGGACTGGATCCTAAAGCAGAAGACAATTTTGCCATCAACCTCTTTTACATTTGCTCATTGCTAAGTAATAGCATCAGTTATCTTCAGTTCTCTTAGACATGTATGTAAAGTGTTTTCCTTCGGAAAGCTTGTCAGCTGGGACTGAAGGATTGCTCTCGATGGGAGTAGAGCTAATCTGTCTTTGAATATTACAGAGATTTGTAAATAATATCTGGACAGTATCAATTGCTGGGAAAGGTTAGAAGGTGTTACTACTGCTATAACTAGAACTAGATCTTAAAATTGGGAGATAATTCTGTTGTAAAGCTCTTTTCAATTTGTTCTTTGCAAAATAATATTGTAAATATCTCTATTTATCTGAGATGTCTGGATGCTCCTAGACTTTTCCCCTGGAGGGCTTCTCAGCATGGACTGAAGGCCTGCTCCTACGGGGAGAAGACTTGATCTGTTTTTAAACAGTGCATGTATGTGTAATATCTTAGCGTGGAAGACATGGATTATATTGGGAAAGTAAGGTGTCACTGCTACTGAAAATTTAAACTAGATGTGGAAATAGGACACAACTGGGTTGTAAAACCCTTCCGAACTCATTAATTCTTAAGCAATATTGTAAATATTTTTACAATAGAGGTTTTGTGGCAAGACTCAGGGGAAGAGCACCAACGGGGCACAGAGCCTGCAGGAACTAAATGCATCTGGGGGCCTGACATGGCAAGGGGCCTTTTCGCACGCAGTTTCTTTTGCGAGAGGGCCACTTGAGCATCGCGTAAATGGGAGCTGCGGTCCGTACGACGCACTCCCATTTACGCGACGCTCATGAGCCTAACGTGAACCACGCACACCCCTTTTCATTTTCGGCTTCAAGCCGAAAATGGTGCGCAGTCGCGCAAGGCTCCTGGGGCCCGCGTGCACTTACCTGTGCTGCGGCACGTCGTCCCAGGCGCGCCGCTCGCACCTCCTCCCCCAGCACAGCCTACAGCTCCCAGGCTGCACTGCGGAAGGAAGGGGCGGGGCGGGCGTGCGACCAGGAAGCCAGCTGAGGGATGAAGGAGCAGCGAAGAGAGTGCTTCGCGCAAGAACCTGCTTACGCAAACGGCACCCCCCACCTCCACGATAAGGTAACATGTGGAAAAAGCCAAGGTGATTGAGAAAGCAGTTGCCTTTCAGCTCCAGGTGGCCTTGGATGACACAAACTTCCTAGACCCATTTCAAACCAGCTCCAGAGCAAGACACAAAGTTGAGACTGCTATGGTTGCCTTAGTGGATGATCTCTGTCTTAGTTTCGACAGGGGGAGCATGTCCCTGTTGGTGCTTTTAGACCTCCCAGTGGCATTCAATACCACCGACCATGGTATCCTTCTGGAGTTGGGAATGCCTGGAGGAGTTGGGAATCGAAGGCACTGTTTTGCAGTGGTTCCAGTCTTACCTCTCAGGAAGGCTCCAGATGGTGGTGCTTGGGGATAGCTGCTGCTCAAAAAAGGAGCTCCTCAAAAAAGAATGCCACAAGGTGCATCCTCAATGTTTTTTAACATCTACATGAAACTGTTGGGAGAGATCACCCAGCGGCATGGAGCGGAGTGCTATCAGTATGCTGATGACAGCCAAATGTATTTCTCCATACCTTCAAAAACAGTCTTAGCGAAGGGTAGCGTGATTCCTCTGATTGAATGCTTAGAGGAGGTAATGCACTGGATGAAGAAAAACAAGTTTAAACTGAATCCAGGCAAGACAGCGGTACATACCATAAAAGGTCTTAATCTGGGGTTGGAAGCGTTTCAACCAGTTCTGGATGGATTCACACTCCCCCTGACAGACTGTGTTCAAAGTCTGGGAGTGCTCTTGGAACCGTCCCTCTAAATGTCAGCTCAGATAGATGCGACGGTCAGGAGCGCTTATTATCAGCTGCAGCAGATAACACCAATGGCGACACCTCCTAGAATCGTATGATTTAAAGACGGTAGTGTACGCACTGCTAACTTCAAGGCTGGACTTCTGCAATGTGCACTACACTGGACTAACTTTGTACCAAGTTTGGAAACTCCAGCTGGTCCAAAATATGGCAGCCAAATTGATTACAGGTACAACAAGGGGTGAAAATATCACACCAATATTAAAATCACTCCACTGGCTGCCAATTAGTTTCCAGGCAAAGTACAAAGTGTTGGTTATCACCTTTAAAGCCCTACATAGTATGGGTCCAAGTTACCTGCAGGATCGTTTCCTCCCATACAATCCACCCTGTACACTCAGGTCCTTTGGGGGCCATTTACTTAAACCAGCCAGGACTAGACTGGCAGCAGTCACCCAGAGGCCCTTTCGTTGGTCATCCCAGATCATGGAATGACCTGCTGGAAGAGATTTGACAGCAAAATATGCTGTCTGAATTTTAAAAAGTAGTTAAAGACCTATCTCGATATATTTTTAATTATGGTAGATTTTAATTATGATATATTTTAATTATGAATTATTTGTATTTCAGACCATTTTATGTGTTTTAGTGTATTTTAACCACAATGTGTTTTTAATTGTATTTTATGCTGTACCCTACCTCGAGCCTCAGGGAGAGACGGGTAACAAATAAAAAACTAGTAGTAGTAGTAGTAGTAGTAGTATTTTAAACCTTTCCTGCCATTTTGTGACCTCCCAAATGCACCTTTTTTGTTTGTTTGTTTCAGGTCTTTCCTTGTATTCCTTGTCCTTGTTACAAGAAGAAGCCAAAGAAGCCAAGCAAGCATGTGACACAACAGATAAGGGAGATGTCTAACTCACCCTCCCATCCCCGTGTAAGCCTTCTTCCACCTCGCAGCATCCTTGGATCCCAAGCAGCCAAAATCCTGTTTCTCTTTGGTCTGCAGACTTCTTAGAGCAACAGGAGTAAGCACTGACTCAAAAAGGACATGGAGGATAAGCACATGCTCCAGACTGAGGTGAGCACCTCCTCTGGTTGGCCTCATGTGGGAGGGAAGGGAAGGGAAGGGATGGGACCCTCACCAAAAGAAGAAGAATCAGCAGAAAAAGCACAGTGCTCCCAGAGTGTTGATTCTCCTTTTAAACACGAGATATCTCCTTTTAAATAAGGTACATCCCCTTACCATAACTTTTAAAAGCCTTTCTCTCAATCTGGAAATGGGTCTTTAGTCACTCTCAGGTTCACTTTTGAAACCACGGAGTTGTGCTCTGCATTTTATCACCTTGTCTGAATGCAAGCACTTTTGCTTCTCTGGTTTGTTTCCCCTCATAGAATCATAGAAATGTAGAGTTGGAAGAGACCACAAGGGCCACCCAGTCCAACCCCCTGCCATGCAGGAAAACCCTCAAAGCACTCCCGACAAGTGGCCATCCAGCCTCCGCTTAAAAACCTCCAAAGAAGGAGACTCCACCACACTCTGTGGCAGCACGTTCCACTGCCGGACAGCCCTGACTGTCAGGAAATTCGTCCTGAGGTTCAGGCGGAATCTCCCCTCCTGCAGCTTGTATCCATTGCTCCTTGTCCTGGTCTCAAGAGCAGGAGAAAACAAGCCCACTCCCTCCTCAAGCCGAGCTCAGAGGAAAATCTTGGGATAACTTTAGGCTGGAATCTCTGACTTTTTAGGAAAGACATGACACAGATATACATATTCTATTAGATACTAAATATATATTCTAATACTAAATTATTAGTATTATTAGTATAAATTAGTAATAGTATAGTTAATAATTTAATTATAGTATTATACTATAATTAATATAATTTAATTAATATAGTTGTAATTAATAAATTAGTATTAGTATAAATTATTAGTTTTAAGATACTAGAAATATTTTAATTTATAGTAAAGATATAAGTAACTATGATGTAAATACATATACACACACTTGCTTGCTATTTCACTTATTTTTTATTACAGAAACATATTAAGATTATGCAACAAACATTAATTTTAATTGTATGTGTTAGACTTACTATACTTGTACTCAGATAGCAGACTGTGGGTAGCTGACAGTCAGGGTGGGAACCACCTTTTATTTATGTGTAAATATTTGTGTTCTTAGTTATTTGTTCTTTTCAGTTTAGACAGATTTTTTGTTAATTGGTTAGTATGTTAGTATTTTTTTGACTTATTGTTAACATTTTTAGATGTTTATTTGTATTGTGTATTGTTATTTTTTTAAAATATTCAAGACAAAATTTACTAAATAAAGTTGTTGTTGTTGTGTGCCTTCAAATTGTTTCTAAATTATGGCAACCCTAAAGCAAACCTATAATGGGTTTGTTGGAGCTGAGAGCGTGTGATGTTTCCAAGGTCACCCAGTGGGTTTCCATGACTGAGTGGGAAATTAAATCCATGGTTTCTGTCCAGTGGAGCTTGGAGTGCATGGAGGAGGGGGAGGAAGAGGTGTGGGTGAGGGTCTGAGGCGGGGCTACAGGGGTGCGGGGGTGGGCTACGGCATGCGGGGGCTAGGCTACGGTGTGGGGTGTGTGGCTACGATCGATGGGGTGGGGCTACAGCACATGGGGGAAGGCAAGCAAGGAACCATGGCGCTCCCTAAACAATTGCCACCGGGTACATACTGCCTCATAACCCCCCCTTCCCTACGCGACGGAGTCCAACTTTTAAACCGCTACATCAAACTGTTACCATCGTGTACTGGCTGGCCTTTGGTGAACCAAAAATATCATTTTGATATTGCAATTTGGCCCTACTCTGCCACCAGCCAAGTGTTTGTCAGGCCCGCCGGACAAGCGCGAAGCTAGGCATGGCTACTACTTTGCTCCCTCCAAACCAAGCCAGATATTGCCAGATCTGCTTTAGGGGACTTCCTGAAACAAACACCTTCATTACAAATGCACACTACCACAAAGAGATCCTCTGCCCTGAGAGGACACCCTGGTGAGCTGGGTACTTAACTGCCGAGCTAGCCACATCTACATACCGGCCATACCATTGTCAACTCAGACTTTAACTCAATCATGCAAATTCTAACCTTTCGGAGGCTTTGTCTCCAACCCAAAACTTATTGTTTTCACCCGAGACCAGGTTAGCCTGCGGTTGTTCTTTCCCCAATAAAAACCCCCAGTTCTGAGAGCTCCTCGGAACTCTCACCGGATCGCTTGGATTTCTACTCTGCCTTGCTGCCGCTCGGTTCAGCAGATTCCCCTCGGCCGCCACGCCAGGTTTCCTCTTCTACAATTGGCTTCCCCAGGACTGCAGGAAAGGTGGCGTATCACCCATTCCCCTTGAACTTTATTTTCCTTTTCTAGTTAGGAGTCTGTTTGTGCTTTTCTTTAATAACTGTTTAATAAATCTCAATTGTTATTTGAACTATTTGCCTCCTCACTGACCTGACGCTGTAGACATAGGAGTAAAAGATCCCCGCTAAGTTACCCTGCCTCTCGTTAGCCAAGAGAGTGCTCCAGCTAATTTTCCCCATCTTGCTAGGTTTGTTTAGTTATTAGGCGCCCCTCCCGGGACCCCCAATTCACAGGGCAACAAAACTGGCTCTCACACTTAAAAGTCATTCCTTTAGATCCAGGACTTAGAGGGTGGAGAATCAGTTGAGGGGCTGTGGGTAAAAATTAAAAGAAACAACAGTGACTTCACTGTAGGCATCTACTAAAGGCCTCTCAGATGCACACCAGTAGAAGTAATGGGAGTTTTCAGACATTTGTAGGAAGTCACACTCTGCCAAGAATCCAACAAATTCCTCATTAGCCTTGCAGAGAAGTTCATGGTACAAAAGGTGGAGGAAGCAACCACAGGATCAGATATTTTGGATGAAATCCTGACGGTTGGGGACAACTAGGTCAATAGGGTGGAAATAGTAGGGTCCTGGGGTGGGATTTGTCCCACAGCAGAAAGGAGAAGTCAAATATACTCAGGCACGCACTCTGGACTTCAAGAAATGTGCATTGGTGTTTTAAAAAAGATGAGATATTGAAGCAACAAAGAGAAACACTAGAAGGTGTCCAAAGAAGCCAGGGTGGATGTTTAAAGAACTTAAATTTCAAAACGCCATGTATGAAAAATGGAAGAAGGAGCAAATCCCAAAGAAGAATACAGATCAATAGCCAGTATGTGTAGGGTGAAAAGAAAATGTTCAGAATGAGCTCAGGCTTGCTGGGAGGTTAAAAATAATAGAAATAAGAAAAAGGAGGTTATCGTTCACATTTGGAGCAAAAGGAAGAACAAGGAAATGGTAGGGCCACTGTGCAGAGGGGGGCGCTGAAATGCTCACAGGAGATAGTGAGAAGGCTGAATTGTTCAATACCTTCTCTGCACCAGTCTTCTGCCAAAATGTAAACAGTGTCCCAGTAGAATGGAGCGAAGGAAAGCAACTGTTGTCCCCATCTTCAAAAGGCAGGTGGGAGGAAGAGTTGCTGAGCAACTGCCATGCAGGAAAGGTTCTAGAACAGATCATTACCCCGTCTGTGCATCTGGAAAGGAATGCTGTGATTCCTAAGAGCCAGCATGGGTTCGTCAAAAACCACGTCCCGCCACACTAGTCTAACCTCTTTTTCGTGATTACAAACTTGGCAAATTTGGGGAGTGCTGCAGAGGTAGTACATCTTGATTCCTATAAGTCTTTTTCTTAAAAAACAAAACATGAAACTGCACAAGAAAGCAAAAAAGAACAAACAGCATGACATGCTCCATAAAACAACAAATACATAATAATACAATGCAAATAAAAAGATAAAAATTACATAACACAACTACAACCATCGGAAAAAAACTGTAAGTAGTTTAAAAAAACCTACAAATAAGTAAAAGTTGGTTACCACCCTTTTTGCAAACAGCTCATTGTAGTCAAACAATTACACCTATTGGTCTCTTCATTATATCCTATGGTCACTGCTTGTTGCTAATCAATTAACCTCATAATTATTTGCCCATCTACCTACATACATGATTAGTTAGCATTAATCATTGATATAATAAGATATGTAATAGATAGTAATAATCATTAGAAAATGTTAGTAATAATAATATTAATAATCTGTGTAATCTAAAATCTAATCAAACAGACTATATAGCAACTAATCTTACAAAGCAAGAACCAAAATAGCCTGTTTAGCCCCAATTTTACACTTCTCACAAAATGTTACATTTGCAAATTAAGGCTGTGAAACCTAGTATCATAAGTTCTTCGTTCTTTTTCCATTCTTCTAAAATAATAGCTCTGTGTATATTCTCTACCATTCCTGTGGATAAACTATTATATCTTTGCTCCCTGAGAAACAGAAGAAATTATTGCTTTCAATAAACATACTTAGAAAGTAAACAGTTCTCCTCACTAATACAGACTAACTTTATATTCATCTGGCATCAATATTCCTCTGGCTTCTAAACTTCCTCTACTCTATATGATTTCTGTATAATTTCAATGTCTTAAAATTACTTTATCAAATATTACAACCAACATCATAACCAAAATCTTATCAGCTTATCATACCAATAGCTCATTTTTCATGCAACTATTCCAAATCAGAAGAAAATATTCCCAGTACCTTTAAATCCATCATTTACAAAATTAACTTTTGTCCCACCCCTTTCTTTCTAAAACTTTTCATGGCCTCTTCTTCAATGACAGCTTTTCCATTATTTTTCTCTGCCACAACATCCCTCATTCTCCAAATCTGGACATGTTTTCTGTCTTCTCCCATCAACCTGTCTTATAAGATCTCTCTCTTCTCTTTCTGCCAATTTTGAAAAGATCTCTATTTGCTCCTCAGATCTTTGTTGGATCAATTCTTGTTTCGCCTCTTGATCAATCGATTCCATAAAAACAAAGTCCTGGATCCCATTTTTTTTATATATATATAGGTGATATCCTCTTGCAAAATTCTTTTATAGCTCTCCTGTAGTTCCTGTTCTCTTTTCCCTTGTAGTCTTTTCCTCAATGACTTCAGGAGGTAACTCAGGCTTAGATCCATTACATCCACAAAAAATTCTCCAACATTTTCTTTTCCAAGCTGGACATTTTTAATGGGATCATCAGAATCTACTTTCAGAAGATCTATCAAATTACTTTCCAATTGTCCAAGCTTCTTTACATATTCATATTTAAAATCCCTAAATTCCATCCAGAAGTCCAGTTCAGTTTTCCTTAATAAAGAGTTACTTCCTTCAACCATTCCAAAGGATAAAGAAAAACATCTTCTATTTTTTAACTCCACAAATGCAAAGAGCATCAAAAGAAAGAAAACCTCTTTCCAAAAACCCCTTATAAATCCAGACACTTTATCCTTTGTAAATTAAAAAAAAAAGGGAAAGGAAAGGAAAAAAGCAAAAGTAATAGCCATCTTACCCTAACTCCCCTTATCCAGGGGAGTTATAAAAGCTCCCCAATAGCCTGGTGGGGCTTCCAGAGACTTCCAGAAGCCTTCCAGGGCTTCAAAAGTGGGGTTCAGGTGCTTCCAGAGGCCCACAGTCTGCGTTTCCAGTGACTGGAGATGTGTCAACTCCAGAGAGCATTAAACCGAAGAAGATCAGTCTCAACTGAGCCCTTTTAGAACTAAAACACAGCTTTCTGATGGGTCAGAAAGCACATTTTCAAATATGAAATATTAGCAAATAATCAAATGTTCACTCTCAGGACCTGCTCTCAAAGAACTAAAAAAGAAAAAGAAAAAAAAATACAGCTAACCCAATTGGCTCATTAGAAAAAGGAAAAAACAAAAGCAAATCAAAGAGATTTATGTTTGTCAGGACCAAATGAAAGCTTGCAACCCAGCGACCAACCTTTTGGGTACACCAAAACTGTAAAACAACTGCAACTGGCGAAATTCCAAAGATAGACGTTGCCTAATCTGACTCTCGCATGAGGTTGATCAGCTCTTTTGGTCCACCCAAGCTAGGCAGCCATTGAGCCTCAATGCAATATAGAATCTTGTAGATCTATTTAGGAAGCATGACATCCCTCCCAAAAGTCTTCCCTGAACTATGGGATGGTTGTGGGTCAGAAAGCAAGCACTAATCCTGCCCAGGCTCTGATACAGAGAAGCACACGCTTGGATGTGAAGTTGCTTCTGAAGAATTTTCCCCATGGGTCAAGAGTTCCAGGGAAATACCGGCCATTCTGTTTCCGGATTTCACACCTTGATCCCATCTGCTATTGGAAGCTAAGCAAGGTCAGCCCTAGTTAGCACTTGGATGGGAGACTGCCAACAACTACCAGGTCCTACACGCCA
This sequence comes from Iguana delicatissima, assembly GCA_948472985.1. Taxonomy (NCBI): domain Eukaryota; kingdom Metazoa; phylum Chordata; class Lepidosauria; order Squamata; family Iguanidae; genus Iguana; species Iguana delicatissima. The sequence continues at coordinate 41,703 of CAOKZL010000419.1, forward strand.
TTTTTCAGGGGAAGGAACTTGCAAAGACCCCTCTGGGTATTCCTTGCCAAAGAAAACCCTATGAAATTCTTGGGGTTGCAGTAAGTTGACTAAAGAATTGAATGCATTCACACACACACACACACACACACACACACACACAGTGGTTGTTCCCCTCTCACATACAGCCATGCCCAAAATATATCAAAGGTTTGGACTTCTCATTTTTTTCCCCTCTTTTGGTGTGGTTTGCCATCCATCGCTGTCCTCCCCTCCATGAACTCAACACCTTCCCCAAGGAACACAGTTTCTATTCTGTACATTTAATTTAAACAAAAAATGTTTAGTGTTCCACCATATTAGCACTACAACTGCAGGAGAAAAGCTGGGAAAGAGAAAGTATTCAGTTTGGCAATTGGAAATGTAAGGAGGGAAGGAAGGTCAGAGGAGAATCTCCTTGGAAAGGTCACCTCACCCTCACTGAATACCTGATCTTTGGGGAGGCTGGCAGTGCAGGAGGAACTGAGAGAATGGAAGCAGAGGGGGGAATTGACCCTGCCTGTATCGGAAGTTCCTAGGGATGAAAGAAAAAATCCCACCCCTGCTGAAAGGGTTAAATTGAAGAAGCTATTGCTAAAGTAGAAAAATAGAGAAAAATAAGGTGAGCAGATGCGTCCTTTATCTTATCAGAAGGCTCAGGTATGCGCTTAGCTCTGCGGGAACCTGGGGAGTTTTGATGTTGGTGAAACTCAGTGAAAGTACTCCCTTGGTACCAAAATATATCATTTTTGAAAGTTGTAACCTGTAAACAGTTCATATATGGTCATATGTAATCATTTCCTGTAACCTGTTTACAAGAGTGTATAAAAGAGCACTGATACCTGACTCTGGGTTCTCAGTCTTTGGAAATTCATTCCACTGAGATCCCTGCTGCAGCAAAATAAATCTTTTTGCTTTCTAATCTGGTGGTCTCAGTTCTTGGCGAGCTACTTCACTGCCTGGGCTTAAAAAGTCAGGCCTAGTCCTTGGAATTCACAAGAAATGCACCATGACAGGAAGTCCATCCCATGGGTTTTTATTATTCAATCACACTAAGTCCTGCTACAGCTCCTGGACAACCCCACGGCTTCTGGACAGCCTGGATAGGCCTCGGTTTCCTCAGCTCAGGTGGTGAGGTGGGTGAATTTGGCTGCCTCTCCTGCTGCAGGCCATGGTGGGGGTCACAGAGGGGCTCTGGCCAAACTGCAGAGGACCTTTGTGATGTCGGGGTGACCCCAGCACAAGGGCAGGAGGGAGAGGGTCCTGAAAAACTCCAGCTGGAAAAAGGCTTTCAGAGGAGCTGCCTGCACCAAGGACCATGGAGGCCTTCTGGGATGCCATCTCAGGCAGCTCCAATTGGCTGGCGTGGTCGCTGTTCGGACTTTGCTTCCTACTCAGCATGCATTCCCTTGTCCAAAGTGTGATAAATTCTTTGGTAAGAGGCAGGCTTTGGATGGAGACTGGGCTGCATTTCAGATCCTAGTTCTGTGTGCAGAGAAGTGTATCATCCATACAGAACAGACTCTGGCTGCAGAGCTGATTCAGATCAACAAGAACCACAGAATTTGGGAAGTCTTGGCTCCCAACAGGAGAGCTGGGGAGCTGGGTATGTTACTTTTTGGACCACAACTGCCAGAAGCCTCAAAAAAGCCAAGCCACTGGCCATACCACCTGGGAATGATGGGAGGTCTGGTTCAGAAAGTAACTTTTCCTAGCCCAGATGGGGTTAGGTGCCTCATTTCTTCTCCTTTTCTCCTTGGAATGCTAGACTTGAAAGGGGACTTGTAAGGTGAATAATCCAACTCCATTTCCACTCAGGGTTGGAGGGGACACTCATAACCTGGCCCAGGTTTTGGCTGAAGTCTTTCTTTACTTTCAAGTGAATTTTTAATGTTTTTGTTACACTTCCCCATTCTATCTGTGTTTCATTACTCTCAGCTGCCTGCACCTATCTGTTATTTTTAAAAGTAGAGGCATTACTAGGAATTTAAAAGTAGAGGAGTTCCTCTAATTAAGTAGAAGAACTAGAATTACAGTTCAGGCATCCCAAGGAAAGGAGTTGGCCCTCCTGGGTCAGCGGTGGCATCAGAAAGGGCACCTCGGGCACATTTCTATGTCCTGCCCCCAGATGGATGGCATGTGAGTAGACTCCCTGCAAGGGGCAGAGCCCCTAAAAGAAGTCTAATTATTGGGGGACTAGAAGCAGAAAAACATCCAGGCAGCATTCTGGGGCACTAACTAAATAAACAAGTAAAACTCTGTTGCCATTTTGACATTCCTAATGTGAGCTGGGTTGCTATTTTTATGTGCAACAGGATTCTCCTCTTGTCTACTGCAACCGCTGCAAGAAGAAGAAGAAGGAGAAAAAATCCAAGCATGTGAATCAACAGATAGGTAAGCAGACCCTCTCCCCATAACCCCTGGAGAAACCTCCCATTGTGTGGCGCAGGCCTAGGACAATTGGGTTTTGGCCTACTCCCAGGAAGATGGAGCTTTTTGCATCCCAAGGAACTGGTCCATCCTCCCTGTCTCCCTTTCAATTGCAGGTGCCTCAGAAAGAGCAAGGGGCAGTAGCAAAAATTTAGAAAGAACACAGAACACAAGGAGAAACTCCAAACGGAGGTGAGCAGTCCCTCTGGTGTGGGCTTTTGCAGCAGGGAGGGGAAGAAGCCCTCGGCCAAATCAGTGAGACAATTAAGGGCTTCCAGGAGTGGAATTATGGCCCATCCCCAACATCCCCAGCAGGTGTCAAGGGTGAGAATGTGGCACCTAGACCTGGAACGGTTGTCTACCTCTACACTGAACAAACCATGGAGCTTTGCTCTGTACTTGATCCGGTTGTCTGAACAGAGCTCTTTCTCATCGAACAAAGCTGAGACTAGAATCCTGGAATTGTTTTAAGTTAGTTTCTCTGATTTGCTGGGACACAAAGGAGAAGAGAGAAGCTCTTTGTGAGCAGATGGGGCACTTACAACTGTCCCTGCTTTAGTGGTTTTCATATCATTTCCAGAAGCATGTCTACATCTTTCACTTGCTTGGGAAACTGGGTCAAATTCAGAATAGGTATTCGAACCAATTTCTTTCCCTTTTTTCAAAACCCTTCCCCATCCTACACAGCATCCCATGGTCTTCATCCACCACCTCCAAGGTTTCTGTAATCTCCGTATGCAGCTGGGCTGAGTTCTCAAGAGAATCCCCCAAGATTTCACCATCAGCATCCAAGACCTCTTTAACGGATCTAATCTCCCCCTGCACCTGTGATTGTTCCTCAAGAGATTCTCATGGGATCCGGCTGACAGAATCCAACACCTCATTCGATTCTATTATCTCCTTGTGCAGCTGGGCTGGATCGTCAACAAAAGAATCGCCCAAGATCCCACCCTCTGCATGTAAGAGCTCTTTGAGGGATGTCATCTCCCCTTGCAGTTGTGATTGGTCCTCAGAAGGAGATCCCCACAAGATCCAGGCAATGGCATCCAACACTTCATTGGATTCCATCATCTCCCTGTGCAGCTGGGCAGGATCATCAACAAAAGAATCTCACAAGATCCCTCCTTCTGTATCTAAGGCATCTTTCAGGGATGTCATCTCCCCCTGCAGCTGTGATTGGTCCTCAACTGAGGATTTTTCTATGATCCCTCACTCACCATCCAACACATCCTTAGATTCCATCATGTCCCTCTGTAGCTGGGCTGGATCATCACCAGGAGATGCTACTTGTAGGAAATGGGCTTCTACAACACTGGACTCCCTAGCACATAAAGATAACTCTCAGAGTAGGCAGAAACACCAGGGGAAGGGGAAATTCCAAGAGTCTCCCCAGAAACTCCACTCCTATCCCAACCTCAGCTTCCAAGGACATCAGAAGGAAATGCAGAGACTGAGGGGTTCCCCACTTCAGTCAGGATCCACAAGCAGTCTTACCCCAGCTTCTCCCCCCTGGCACTCCACAGTCAGAGGCAAAAGAAGCCCTCTCTACCTTGAGAGGCATGACAGCAGGATCAGTTTTCTTGGTCACAATCAGCAGGATTTGATGGAGAGGCATATTGCAGAGAAACATCAGAATGACAATGCAACTCCATCACCCAGGATCTCCAGCCTCCTAGACAAAAAATTGGCATCCATCACTCAAAGGTATTCTCATGGTGGGCAGCCTCACCAGGGTGGAATGGGATGGCAACCACATCTTCAGAAGCCTCCTTTGCAATCTCACAAAGAATCTGTGGAGAAACCGGTGATGCTTGGATGCCACTTCCATAAGAAATACCAGAAGGAGGAGGACGTGGCCCCTTTGCAGCAGACCTCTGGCCCCAATGTCAAGATCCAGGCTTCCGTTGCTCAAAGAGCCACTCAGTGTTGGCAGCAACACCAGGTTGAGATGGGTCCCCAAACTCTTAATCAGCAGGCACCACCCTGTCCCCAGATAGGACATAGTGTGGAGCACATGTTCCACAAATGGAATGTCCTCAAGAAACATCAGGAGACAGATGGGACACCTTCGCTGCCAACTTCTAGCTCAAAAGCCAAGACTCAGACTGTCATTGATGAAAGTAGAAAGCCCCAGGCTACTCGGAGTGCCCAAAAGTTTCAGCAGAAGGCACCCTCCCATCTCAAGATGGAACACATTGAGGAACAGGTATTGCTGAAGTGGAACATCCAGAAAGAAGATCAGGAGAGAAATGCAATAGCAGTGGAGGGGGCGGCTAGCCCAAGGGCCAAGAATCAGGATGTTATAATTCACGCAGATGCTCAGAGTTGGCAGCAGCGTCACGTGAGCCCTCAAAACCTCCACCAGAAGCCACTGCCCTATCCCCAGATGGTAAACAGTGAGGAGCAGGTCTTCCTCAAATGGAATGTCCTCCAGAAATATGAAGAGACAGATGGGATACTCTCGCAGCCAGCCTCTACCAGCAAAACCAAGACTCAGTCTGCCATTGATGACAGTTGGCAGCCCCAGGCCACTGGGGGACCCCAAAGGATTCAGCAGAGGCCACTCTCCCATCCCCAGATGGAACACACTGAAAAGCAGGTCTTCTTCAAGTGGAACATCCAGAAGGAAGATCTAGAGACAGATGTGATGCCAGTGCAAGGGGCATCTAGCCCAAAGGCCAAGACACAGACTGGCATCACTCAGGCTTCACCACCAGGCCAAGGAAGAAAGGGCCTCCAACAGAAGCCTCACTCCTATCCCATCATAGAAATCACCAAGGAGAAAGTGATGCTTGGGTGGAATCTCCAGGCGATACACCAGGAGAACGACAGGATGCCTGCACAATTGGCCTCTGGCTCAGGCACCAAGACCCAAGCTGGCATCACTCTGGATCAGGGAGACACTCAAGGTTTAGAGTCACACCAGGTGCAGGAACGATTCCGGGAGACTCAAAAGAACATCCACTCCTGTCCCTACATTGATCCTGACCTGTGTCAGAAGGAGCCGAAGAGACAATCAGAAGAAACCCCAATCCATTCTGACTCCATGCCCATACTGATCCCTGATGCTCTTCCTTTTGACCCAGACCCCCGAGATAGCTCCTCCCACTTACAGGTATGCACAAGTAGCACCAATTTGCTCTTCCACAAGGAGCAGGTATTGGCGGACTGGGATATCCAGAAGGTACAGCAGCAGAAGGATGCACTGCCATCACACCAGGACTCCAGCCCACTAGGGAGAACAGGTACACCAGCATCTGATTCAAAGGCCAGACCAAGCTCCATTTCTCCCTCATTGCACCCTGCTGGCAAAGGCAAAGGCAGCCCTGTCCTTATTCAGCACAGAGAAACTAAGGCCCAGGCTCCCATAGTCAACATCTCCCTAGAAGACACACCACAGTGCGGGATCCAGGAATTCTCCAAAGCTACTGGATCCAAGGACAAGTCATGTGACCCTTCCCTGCCTAAAACCATTTTGAAGTTCCTGGATAAAGGTAAGGTGAGGAAGGACTTGCAGGTACAAGTGGGCAAGGAATGGAATAAGGGCCAAGACATACCTTGTGTGGAGTACCCTGTCTGTCTGCAGTGCGGCCACTGCATCTCCTTTTGCTGTCACCCTCAATCACGGCACAACCCTTCCCTCTTGATCTACCCCCGGCTAACCATGCGCAAAGGGGAGCCCCACTTGAGCCTGGGTTACCTCCTTAAGATCAAGAGGAAGGATGCCAAACAATGGGGACTGGAACAGGTTGCGGAGGGCTCTGAGGTGCAGCTGGGCAGAGAACATCCCTCCAAGCAAGGAAAGAAGACGGAACACCCAGAAAGTCCAGGAGCAGAGAGAGACCCTCTCCAAATGAGGGAAGAGCACAGAAAGGGCCTCAAAGAAACACCACACCCTCAGAATCCCCAGGAATTGCCTTCCCCAGCTCAGCAGCACTCTGGAGAGGGAGCTCAGCTGAGAAACAGAGGCCAGGGGTCTCTTCTTGGGGCCCGGAGGGTCAGATTTTCTTCCACTGAGAGTCCCTCCCCAAAACCATCAAAATCAGCTATAAAACAATCAAAGCCATCCAGAATAACATCTAAAAGACAGCCCCAACCATCCTCTAACAAGGCAGGCCCTTCAGAAGCAGGACTGGCCAACCAAAAGACCTCCAAGAAGCCCTGCAAGTTTCTCGAATGTCTTCTTTCATGCCTACAGAAAACATGGGCTAAACTAGGAAAGATTAAAAGAAACAAGACCTCCACCAAGCGGAGGTCTGTAGTTCTTCCCCAGATGCCACCCTCCACCTCCTCCTCCCAAAGAGAAGGGGTTCCTTCAGTCACTCCGGTTACCTCCAGGAGTCCAACTGGAAAGAGGATTTCGCTCCATGGGGACTTCATGGATCAGACTTTTCCCTCTTTGTCCAAGCAAGGACACCCTCGTGGTCACCAGAGAGTTTCCCTACAACTTCCAGAGCCCAAAGTTTCTCCCCATAACAAGAAAAGAGACAGCCCTGAAGTCACAAAGTTATCTTCTCCAAGGGCTTCAAGGAAACATTCAAAGAAACCTTCTTTGACCCCCTCCAAACATAGTGGTCACAGGGACAAGCTGTCATGAAGTCCTTCTTAGCTAGCCTGCTCCTCTCAGAGGTCCCCTGTCTCACAAGGAAACATCATGTCCTTTCCTCTATTACTTTTTTGCTTCTTCTTTTGGTCATATCTAGAAGACTTTTTAATATTAGGGGTTTCCCTTACAGGAAACAGAAAAATCAACTGCACTATCAGAACTTGAAATATAGGAATATGTCCAAAAAGCAAAAGAGTTGATAAATCTATACAGAGAATTTTACAGAAGAGACACCAATGAAGACTGTACTTGTAAGTGCTTGTAAGGCGGACCTTGGAGGCCACTGGGAACAATATTGGAATTCTACTGAAAAATTTACCTCTGGGAAGAATCTTCATGAAAATCATTTAAAGATGTTTCAGTGCTGGTACTTGACACCAAAAAAACTTAGTAAGATTTACAAAACCAGCACAGGAAACTGCTGGAAATGCCAAAAGGAATCCAGGACATTCTTTCATATGTAGTGGACATGCCCAATAGTAAAAGTGTATTGGATGAAAATTCATACCACAATATCTCAGATTTTTCAACAAAAACTCCCTTTGTTGCTGAAACTTTACCTTCTTAACAAGACACATGATGTGGAAACAGCCTTCTTAAATAAATATTGGAGAATTTTATTCTACACAGTAACAGCAGCCAGAATTACTCTGGAAAGAACTTGAAAAATAATGAAGTACCTAAAAAGGGTGAATGGCTCTTTGAACTTCTTGAAATGAAGAATATGGACATTTTATCTAACAGCATTAAAGCCAGAGATGAAAATAAAACCAGAGAAGAATGGGCTCCTATTTTAGAGAGAAGTATAGACTTAGTCTCATAAATACTTAATATGGCCAAAGTGATGCCAGAAAATAAATGTGATGGTACAAAAAATTAAGGAAGCTGTAAAATTTGTGGATATTAAGTTTGGACTTAGAAAGTTTAAACATGTCTCTTACTATAAAGGAATTTTTGGTAGGGATCAGATACGACCAGAAAGAACTTCGCGTATTTAGGAGGTCAATATGAAAATTCATTAAGGATATATTTAATTAGAGTCCAACTGAGGAAGACAGAAAATCATCAGATGTAATCGACTGTAATCTGCTAAATTAGTTTTATTAGAGTACAATAAGTTAATGTAATTGAAGTTAATATAATTGAGCTTGATATACAATGGATAAATACAATATCTTTTTTTCTTTAATATTATATGAAGATGTGACTGCTGCTTTTTATTTTTTAAAAAATAAAAAATAAATGATAAAAATTGACTTTTGTAGTAATGTTATGTTTCCCCTGCATTAAACATAATCAGAATTAAACGTAATTATAACAAAGGGCACACCCAGTTTTTGTGTTCCTTAGTCAGGACACATTTAAATCAGGTCAAACAATTGGGAGGTACCTCTACAAAACTGAAGGTGTGTTTAAAAAAAAGAGAACAACTCAGAGTCGTGAGTCCGTGGGTGCGCTTCTTTGGACCAAATTCAGTGTTTATTCTGGATAGGATTACAACGAGAGGCAGCACTGCGTAATAGTCTGAGTGTTGGGCTACGGCTCTGCACACTGGAGTTCAAATCCCTGCTCAGCCATGGAAACCCTCTGGGCGACCTTGGGCAAGTCACACTCTCTCAACCACTCAGGAAGGCTATGGCAGAGCCCCTCTGAAGAAATCTTGCCAAGAATACCCTGCGATAGCATTATTTTAGGGTTGCAATAAATTGGAAACACCTTGAAGGCGTGCAAGAAGAGGGATGACAAAGGCCTCTTACTGGCTTCAGGATTGTTTCTTCCGGCATGGGGCATCCTTTTCTCCCTCATTTCTAGGATTTTCTGCCTTTTTCTCTGTTCAGCTGATCCCCGTCTCAGACGTCGCCTGGAGCTTGAAAGATACCATTTCCATATCTGACTTCAGTCTTCCCACATAGGCTTTTTGGATTACTTTGGAGCTCATGCAGGAACACAAGATCCAGAGCTAAGAGCTCTTTCTTTTCCTGTTAACACTTCTTCCAAGTCCCGGCGGGACATCTCACCACCAGAGCCACACAACTGCCTCTGACTTGGCATCTACAGTCATCCCCTTGTTAGATCTCTCCTTCCTTAGGCCATTTCCGCACTACGCTGTTATAGTGCTATTATTCCACTTTCAACATCCTGCGGAATTCTGGGGTTTGCATTTTACTGAGGCCTAAGAGCTCTCTGGCAGAGACTTCTGAATGCCCCTCCCTAAACTGCAAGCCCCAGGATTCCAAAGGATGTTGAAAGTGGAATAATTGCACTATAACAGCGTAGTGCGGAAATGGCCTTAATTTTTGTCCTTTTTAATGCTGGCAAGTGTCCAGGTGATCACACCTGTAGTCCATTTGAACAGACACGGGGAAAACCAAGCCAGTCCCAGGTTATACACAGGTTATCAGCAGAAACAGAAGTGTGGTCCCAACTGGAAAAGCAATCCTGAGAAGAGTCATATGTTACCCTAATTTCTGGGGTCCCGGGAGGGACACCTCAAGGTGCTCACAATGGGGAATGGCAATTAGCACAGCACAAGCTAGCAATTCAAGAAGCAGGGCAACCTAGCGAGATCTTGAACCCAGTGTCTACGGGGTCAGGCCAAGTCAATGAGCAAACAGAAGTAAATAATAATAGTTTCTTTATTGATGTACAACACAGTCAAACACGTGTATGCAAACACACTCACACAGACCTAATGAAAGAAAGGTAGGAGTTGGATAGAGGGTTTTAAGAGGAGGTTTTGCATGGGAAATACTACTCCTGTCCTGAACCCCGGGTAGTCTGAAGAAAAGTCCGTAGAAGCGGAGATTCTCAGCACGAGGAGCTGAGGGGAAGGCTCCTCAAACAAAACGACAGCAAGGCGGGATGGAAGCCAAGAGCGAACCGAAGAAGCGCTCAAAATCAGGGGGTCTTATAGGGGAAAATGTGCCCGCAGGCTAGTCTGTTCCCGGGGAAAACAATGAGTTTCAGGCTGGAGACAAAGCCCTCCGAAAGGTCAGTATTTTGCATGATTGAGTTATGACAGCGTCGTCCGTAGCGCATACAGTACGCAAACGCAGACTGCTCGGCAGTTGAGTATTCGGCTCGTCAAGCTGCCTGCTCGGGGCAGGGAGTCTTTTGTAAGCAGTGTGCATACATAATGTGATCTTCAAAGGGTCCTTGCCTGGAGGTCTCCTAAAGCGGCAGTCCGGCTATTACTGGCCTGCCTGGATGGGTTTTGAATGGTTCAGCTATTTTCGGCCGTGCCTGTGTGCGTGCTTGCCCGGGAGCCTTGCCAGCACGTGGAGAGGAAGGGGTGGAGAAGGCCAAATTACTGATATCAAGTGATATCTAATATCCCACAAGTCCGGGCTAGAAACTTCCTTAACACATAGAAGATTCAGGGTGTGTGTGTGTCCCAGACAGGTTAGTCCAAGGCATATGCTGTACAAGGAATATCCCGATTAATCCTCTGCCATCCCGTTTTAAGGCTGCTTTCAAGATATCCCAGTTTCATACCTCCTCCCACTTTTTCCTTTTGTCCTTGGCTTACTCTCATTGGTACAAGGTGTGTTTGAAGTGCAAAACTAGTTTAACTTAGGCCATTTCTGCACTACACTGTTATAGTGTTTTTATTCCACTTTCAACATCCTGTGGAATTCTGGGGTTTATAGTTTACACCAGAAAAATACAAATGCCCCTCCCTAAAGTGCAAATCCCAGGTTTCCATAAGCGGAATAATAGCACTATAACAGCGTAGTATGGAAACGGTCTTAATTTACTCTGCACAGCAACAGGATGGGAAGGAGTGAACTCTCTCCTAGCCTGTGTGCTCTTACTCATCAACCACTTTTGCCATTTTAACTATATTCTGATGTTGCTTGGCATCAGGGTTCAAGGTTTTCAGTTATTAATCAAACTGCATTTAAAACCCCCCTGAAGAGTAGCATTTGGAGGGGCAGCTATGGAGAAAGCAGACAAGATCCTCAAGGGTAAAGATACATAATTGAACACCAAAGTCAGGATTGTGAATGGTATTTCCAGTTTCTGCATATGGTTGCGAGAGCTGGAAAGTGAAAAAAGGCTGAAGAAGGGCCATTTCCACACTACATTGTTATAGTGCTATTATTCCACTTTCAACATCCTGTGGAATTCTGGTGGCTGTAGTTTACTGAGGCCAAACAGCTCTCTGGCTGAGAATTCTAAAGGCCCCTCTCCAAACTACAAACCCCAGGATTCCAGACGATGTTGAAAGTGGAATGATAGCACTATAACAGTCTAGTGCAGACATGGCCTAAATTGTCCCCAACCGGTGGCTGAAGGTGGCCGGAATACCCGGACGTCTCTACCCCTTCTCCCCTTCTTTGCAACCACTTCTCTTTGGTCTGCGCGCCTCTTGTTGTTAACACTCCGGCTGACCCGCCCCTTGAACGGGAGCCAGTAGAAAGCGGGCTTCCCTTTTGACTCCCGCCCTAGAAAGGGGAGGAGCTTTGTCATTGGCTACTATCTTAACCAGTGACCGTGGGAGACTTTAACGCCGACCAATCAGAGACCGAGGGGATAGAAGGCGCGCTGAGGGAGAGTTTCGAACCGTGCTGCCGTGAGGGAAACACCGGGGCGCCTTCAGAGGGGAAAGCAGGGGCGCCATTTTCTCCTCCTTCTGAGGTAAATATCGCCGAATTACCGAGGTGGGCAACGGTGGCGAGAAACGGTCGGGGTGGCACTTTTCAGGCTAATCAAACGCTCTCGGTCTCCTTTGCGCCTGTTTTCGATTTTCTCTCAGGTGTGTGCCTGTCGCTTCCTTTTTCCGCTCCATAAACCTCCATATTCCTGACTGCGGAGGAGGAAAAAACCCCTCGCAGGATCTCCTCCGCTCCCCTCTTGGCTAGTTTCGCCTTCTGTTTTTCTCCTCCTAGACAGGAATAGGGGCCTTTCCCGCCCGTCCCTGAGCGAAGGGTACTGAAGAAGAGAGGGAGGGTTGGGGTCTCCTTTAGAGCCTCCCTCACCGAGCTCTTCGCTTCTCATTGTTTTTCTATTCATTACACACACACACACACACACCTACCCCTATATATATATATCCCGCCCTATAGCAAGCAAGGATCTCAAGCAGGGCTCCCTGGAAGTTGTTTTTTAAAGGTGGGGAGGGGGCTTCATATTGGCAGGCGAGCGTGTTTTTCATTTTGACTACCCGCGAGTGTGTGTGTATGTGTTTTTCCTACAAAGGAAGACAACAGTAATATTGCATTAAGGCAATCATTGCCATCTTGAAGGTGGTAACAACCTGAGTATCCTGAAAACAAGAGCAAAGTAGGGATCCTGCAGTTCCGGGTTTCTCAGCCCCGGCTGCCTGGAGCCTCAGGATCTTTCCAGAGTTTTCCAGCAGTTGCCCAAAAGGTCGTGTTTTTGTCTTTTTTAAATACATATTTGTGTACGTGTGTGTATGTATATATGTATATTATTGTGCTATAGGTATGATAATTTTTATGCAGGGGTTTCCTGAGAGATCGTGACTTTAACATATATATATATATATATTTCTATATAAAATAGTGCTGTAGGTATAATATTTTTTTGTGCCGGGGTTTCCTGAGAGATTGTGACTCTTAATATATATAGTGCTATAGCTATTATAATTTATTATGCAGGGTTTCCTGAGACGATGTAATTTTTAGACAGACAGATATAAAAATAGTGGTAAAGGTATAATTTTTTATGTAGGCGTTTCTTGAGAAAGCGTGAATTTAATATATATTTTAGTGTGTGTGTGTTTGTGTATATATATATATGTATAAAATGATCTCTCGCAGAACCCCTGCATAATAATTATGCATATAGCACTATTTATATACATATATATAAGTAGTGCTATACGCATAATTATTAAGCAATGGTTCTTCGAGAGATCACTATATATGTATATATATGCGCGCGCGCGCACACACACACACGCATATATATTCCACATACACACACACATAACTATACAGAGACCTGACAATTATTTCAGAGGCTCTTCCAGGATGATTTTTAAAAAAAAAGGTTGAGAGAGGCTTCCCTAAGCTGCCTGGTGGTGGCGGGGAGGGGAGAAATGTGCAATTATTTCCCCCCAACTCGCCGAGGACCGGCCAGAGGTCCCGGGGCCACCACTCTGAGTAGCCCTGATTTCGTTAATAGGCTGCTGATTGCTACTTCCTGGGGGGTTCTCCACTCCACAGGAGTCTTCGTGGCCCCCATTTTTGCCTTGGTCGTTTGCTCACCACCCTCCCGACTAGGCTCACAGCCTAGGCGAGGCTTGCGGGGCTCCCCGATCTCGGGCAGGCGTTACAGGTAAAACCCTCATTCGCTCCTGCAGACGGGTCTCGTCTCTGCCTGTCTCCAGCCCGGGCAGCCTGGGGGAAAACGGAAAAAAAAATGCTCCCGTTCTCACCCACCCCACCCTTCGCTCTTTCCACCTTCTGAGCCGCTTCCTTCGTCCTCCTGGCTGCTGCTGCTCCGGGGAAGAATCTGACCCTGATAGTTGCGAGGATGACAGGAGCCGCGGGGAGTGGGCGTCGGCGGGTTGGCTGCTTGGGATCTGAATCGCTGCTTTTCAGAGACTCGCCGCGAGATTTCTCGTTGGCGGATGGTGCCGCCTATTTTGGGTGGCGCGATATTTGAAAGCAAATCAAATTTTTAGGGAAGGCTCCGTGGCTCCCGAAATCGGGAAAGGGGAGATTGGTGGGCTGCCCGCGGAATGAATGTGGTTCGGTTTCTTTTATTTATTTATTTTTGTAATGAAAGAAAGTAAGGGAGAGAAGGAAATCGCGCGGGTGCTTTTTAACTTTCTGCAAGGACCAGTTCATAATCAAAAGCCGTTGTTCCCGACTAACCGTGGCCTTGTCACGAGATTTTCCTGGCGAGATTTCTTCAGAGGAAGCTTACCCTTGCCTTCCTCTGAGGCTGAGAGAGTGACTTGCCCAAGGTCGCCCAGTGGGTTTTCGTGGGGAGCAAGGATTTGAACCTTGATCCTAGTCAACACTCAAATCACAACCCCACATTGGCACTCCGTTAACAGGATGCCAGACTCTTTATAACATTTTTAGCTTTTCTTGCAAGCCTGAGTACCTTAACCTTCCTGGCATTCTCTCCACAAAAACTGGTTATTTATTCTCTTCCTTAATGATCTGCCATTCCTTCCTCCACCTCCCTCTTTTCTTTCCTTGGCAGTCTTGCTGGTCTCTTAATTGGTGGGGAAGGATCCCTTTGAGAAGCCAAAACAAGCTCTCTCTCTCTCTCTCAGGGTGAATGGTGGACCACAGCCAGTTTCAGAGGGAGGGAAGAGGTGGGGTAGAAATTTGGTTTTCTTTAACCTCTCCCTCCACTATTGAATTGATTTATACTTCCCCATCTTAATTTGCCTTTCTGCCACACAGTAGAAACAGAACTTGGATTTTTTTTTAAATTACAACCTTATGAAATTCATGGAGTTGCCATAAGTTGACAGGCAACTTAAAGCACCCCCTCCACAAAATCCCTTTGCCAGTGGCCACCAGGAGCTGTAATTTTAAAAAGTTACTTTTCTAATTAGTGCAGGGAGATAGGGAAAGAGCTCCTGCAGCTCAGACTCCTTGCAGGGTTGTTGTTGGTGTACAGATTCAAAACAGGCTTGGGTAGTGAAGTTGGAAAGACCTCGGTATGACCCATTTGGTAACACGTACTGCCATGCCATGCCATTTTAAAGTGCAGTTCTGGTGGCACAGCCTGGAAAGTCAGTGGGAGGTTTGTCTAAGCAGACCTTGTGGGAAAATACCTTTTTGGGTTACAACTGCAGTAATCCTCTAACACAAACTCTCCTGATAAGGAAGGTCTATCATTGCACTTTGCTCCCGTACAAACCTTCTAGCAGGTTTCTGTAGAAACATAAGCTGACTTATGCTGAGCCTGCCACTGATCCTTCTAGCCCAGTGTTGCCAATTCTGATTGCCCCAGTGGTTCTCCAAGATTTCAAGTTCATAGATCTTTTCCAGTCCTCACTGGAGATGCTACCTCAGATTGAACCAGGGGTCTTCTTCTGTCAATGAACTTTCATTTCTATCAACTTATGGAGTCCCTCAAAATATATAGACATATATTTTTGTTTTTAGGTGAAACATCTGAGTTCACTTTTGAAGGAAATTCTGAATCCAGGCTATGTTAGGTGATGTTTACTGTTAATGTTGGGTAGTGCTGTGTTAGGGATCCCTTAATGTAAGTTGGCATGAGAAACTAGAGTATTAATGACAGTTAATGGTAGGCATAAGATGTAGACCCATGTTTGTCAACATCCAAGTTCCTGCATTTATTGACATAAATATTTCTGATTCTAGACACTTTACTGAAGATATGGCAGCAGTTACCCCAAGAAAAAGAAAACGGAGTTCTGATGGGTAAGATTTCCATGATGAACCACTATAACCTATTGAGATTTTTTTAAAATCCTTGTTATTACAGTTGGCCTTCCAGATTTCCTAGGGTTAGCGGCACAGGACCCTCTCAATACTGGAAAACTTGCAAATACCAGGGAAAGTGGTCTTATACATGGTGGGGAGAAAGAGCACACAGGTCCAAACTGGGTCAGGGAAAGGAAAGGGAAGGGGGTGGGTTGATGGTGGCCCTATAATTCCTCTCTCTTGCCCATCTCCTTCCTTGGGTGTAGGAGGGGCATTTGGGGAGGGCATGTGGTGCTGAGAAATTGGGCTCCAAGCCATCCCCAGCTGCCCAGGCAGTGGCTGCTGGAGGAGATGGAGGTGGCCCAGGGATGGGTTTTTAAAAGGCTGTGAGGCCTTATGAGAGCTGCCAAGAGGGGAGGCTCCCCCAGAAAAGAAGCACCTGAGGTGGCAGGGGAGAGGTTGAAGAAACTTGCAAATAATCAAATCCATGAAGGTCAAACCTGCAAATGTGGAGGGATAATTGTACTGTGAAAAATAATAAGTTTATATATGGAGGTACTGTTTGTGCTGAAATGATTAAAGATAGATTTTTGACACATAGTTGTACAATGTGCATGAAGCAGTGACAAGGACTTCCTCATATATCTTGAGTTCTTCCCTTTTCAAATTATAGCATAGTAAATTAGAGAGTTGATCTTAAAACCTTTCCCTCTTTAAAAAGGCAATTCTGAGGTATCCTTGAATCCAATGTAGTATATCTCCTAAATATTCATATCTTAGAACAGAAATGGAGCTCAGATAGCTGAATTCATTCTGAAATATGTAAACAGTAAAATTTTAACATAATGTTTTTTGTAGCTTACAGTTTATACATGGGAATCCAGTGAAAAAACTGATGATGGAGTTCACTGAAGCACCTGTGGTGAAGGCGTCTCGGGATTACAACTGTGCATCTCCAATAAAGCAAACATCTACTTTCCTAGATGAAGATAAAGAAAACCATTGCTCACCCCAAAGGACAACCAGATCACAGAAACTTGACATTTCTCCTCTGCAGACCGCCACTGTGCCAAAGGGAATCCAGAAGAAATTCCCACAAATGTCCCCAGAGTCTGGTACCAAATACACTTCCATTGTGCCCACCAGTTCATTTTACAGCAAAGGCAAGCAGTTTCTGAACCTACTAGAGAGGAAGCTGGCAAATGAAAGCCATCCCCTTAGTCTCAGAAATGATGGTGGAAACCTCCCTATTGCTAGCAAGACAGAGACAGCCCAGGTGAAAGTGATGACAACCAAGAAGCCATGTTCAAAAACATACAAGCGCCCAGCTCCTTCCAGGCAACCCAGGGCTTTGCCCAAAAACACTAAAAAAGCCAAAATGGAAGGTGCTCCTCTGAAGCCTGTTGAGGGGAAAGAGAATGCTAATTGCTCTGTTGAAAAGAAAATGGAGGCTCCTTTCAGAGTCTTAAGCATGAAATTGAAGCCTGCACTGAAACTCCAAACAGGAGCAGCATTCTTTACCACTGGAAGGAAGGGGCACTCTGGTTCTAAAAAAGAGCTTTCATCTCTATCATCCTTCCCAGCTGTCAGCAAGGCAACAGTAAAAAAGAAACAGAGCAGTCTTCTGACAGAAACCAAGCCCAGTTTGTCCACTGAAAGCAAAGCAACTGAAGGTGGCAGGAAAGGAAACTATGCAACTGGAACTGAAAAAGAGGAAAAACATGATCATGGGGGGAGTGGTGAGACACTGACCCGCAGTACAAGTCAAAATATGGATACTGTGTGTGAATCAAACCTGCAGAATGCTAAGCTCCAAACTTCTCAGTCTGATTGTCTGAGGGAAGCTGAGACTGGGAACCAGGTGGGTAAAATTTAGCTGAGAACAAGGTGATGTGATGAGGTTTTCATCACTGGAAAAATTTCAGCAGAGGCTGAATGCCCATCTGTCAGGGATGTAATAGCTTCATCTTGCTTTGTCAATGTTGGCGAGAGTTGGAATAAAATTAGTCACTGAAGTGATCTTCAAGGTGTCATCCAACTGTTTCTGTATTTTTTTTTAAATCACATAACCTGAAAGGCAAATACCAGGGAATTTGTGTCTGTGGATGGGACTTTAGGAAAAAGAGAGTTTTGCAAACAGTGCCTGCTTCTCTGTTCCATTTATAGAAGCTTTCACTGGATCAAAAAGCCTCTCTTTTAGCAGAACAGCAGGTATAACCCATGGATATTCTGCCATTAATCATTAGACATTAATAGGGCAGAGTGGCTGTTCTTGCACACTAAGCTGGAATTCCAGGGTTATGAACAAGTTGCACTTGGGTGCATGGAGTCCATTTGCTCACATGAGCAGGAGAGCCAGGAAGTGAAACCTTTGTGGATTCTGATTTGCTGGTCCCCAATAAGCCAGGGCTTGTTGTTGGCTCACTAATCCTGGCATGTATGAAACTAAACAATTAGAATCTCAAGGTCAGAAATAATGTGCATCTGTTGATTTCTAGTTTCTTTACTTTTTTACTGAACTCTAAGCAATGTGCTTAGGTTTCTTTTGTGGTTTTCCAATTAAACGCTAACCAGGCCCGGACATACTTTTCAGCAAAAATTGCTGCATTATGTCTCCTCTGGAATCTACACTGGAACAATTGTCTGAATATTTGCTTTATTTAGGAAATTTGTCATATTTGCAGGGCTTGGAAGAAATGTCACAACAATCACCCAGAAGTACGAAGAAGGGTGAGAATACCTCTTCTGCTAACCTTTCTAAAGAGATTAGGAAGGGTAAGAATAAATAATGCTACGACCATGTTAGAATTCCAAGTGCATTGTTATGGACGCATTAAAAGCTTCATAGTCAACTCTGTGTGTTTGTTTTTAATCCTTAGTATCAGTGTTGGCAGACAGTGCTCAGCCTTTGTTCAGTACACCCTTCAGCAAAAAAAAAGGTATGCCAATATTAACAAGTAATGATATTATAGAAAAGAATAAGAGTTTTTAAAAGTAGATATGTTGCCTTGATTGATAGACTTGGGTGGCTAAGTTTTCATCCAGTTTATGAATTTGTTTTTCCTCTGGATTAAGATCTATATGATTTACAGAATTATGAAAAGACTTGCTACATATCAATTGCTGTGGCGTATACCTGCTTTTCCAGTCTCCTTGAACTGATCCTAAAATAAAAAGCAATGTTATGTTTGTATATTCATTAGGCTAACAATGCTATTACAATTAAGTGGGCAAAAAGATGTGGGTTCCATGCTGCATGTTAGAGTCTTAATGTAATCCTGATATTTATATCTGAGTAGCTGTACTGGATGTGCTTTCTCATAGTGTCAGCAGAGTTTGCATCTGGCTCTTTACCTAGAAAGAACCAAGCATCATACATCAATCCATAGAACTGATGGACATGTAGACTCAGTGAACATGTGCTGTGGAAGAAACAAATTCTATCTTGGGAATGATTAGGGAAATTTGCAATATTTGGGGCTTTGTAGCTTGCATATGTGGGCAAATTTTGCATAGGCTGGAGAAAGTAGATGGGAAAAAATTATTGGCAGTGGTTCAGAAGTGAGTTTTCACTATTGTAACAACTCTACTTCCTCTTGCCCTTCCACCTGCTATATGGGAAACATCATCTGTTACGGGTTCTAGATGCACTTGCTTGCTTAGGCTTTTACCTTGCTCTTGATTTCATACGAGGCTAAGAGTTATTCTTTCCTCCTGTTATTTTTCTGCTCTGCAAACAGCCTCCCCTTTCTTATTACTGTTTATATTATCTTGTGGTTACCTCCCTGTTTGGATTTGGGAAGACCTGACAGGTTCATCAAAGAGATAAATAGATTACCACTTCCTCTCTTATTTGGTGCATGTGACCTAAGCCTGAAAGAATGGATTTTATTTCTTCAAGAGAAAAGCATTCCAGAACTGTAGGGCAGCTGCCAACAGTTGCGTCCTTGCATATAGAAAGCCGGGTGGTTATAATGGTTGCCTTGTCAACCTAGAACAGTGGTTCTCAACCTGTGGGTCCCCAGATGTTTGTGGACTTCAGCTCCCAGAAGCCCTGAGCATTGACCATAGTGGCTGGGGCTTCTGGGAGCTGAAGTCCACAAACATCTGGGGACCCACAGGTTGAGAACCACTGACCTAGAACAAGGGAGGCCTAGAGTCAAATCTCTAATCCATGAAGTTTATTGTGATGTTTGGCCTGCCCCGGTCTCTTAGAATCATAGAGTTGGAAGAGACCACAAGGGCCACTGAGCCCAATCCCTGCCAGGCAGGAGTACTCTCACTTCCCTTGACCTATCACTTCCTCTTAGCCTAACCTTAATCACAGGGCTGCCATGAGAATAAAACTGAGAATGCTGAAATATGCTGACCTAATTGGAAGGGAAAGATAGGATACAAATATAATAAATAAATATGGACTTCCACAGAAATTGTTTACTTGAAGTGATGAGCTGCTTTTTTTAGAGCAAGCAATATCTGAGGATCCATTTTCTTCAGTATAGGATTTAGAGCTAAATGACTCAAAACTGATCCTTTGAATTGTGCTTAGATTGCTATAAGGAATCACTGCACAACTCGATGCCCACCTCTGTAAGAAAGTGAACTAAATTCTTTCAAATATGGTGATTGTTTTTTGTTGGGAGGAGGGAAGCAATGTTTACTGTTCTGCCTATAACCGTGGCAATCAGTGGTAAGTCTAAACTTGTATAGAGAATGAAACTGAAAGAGGGCCATGAAATGTACCTATAGATGAGATGGGGGACAGTTGTGGCCCTCCAGATGTTGCTGAACTACAACTCCCAGCAGTCTTCACCATTGGTTGTGCTGGCTAGAGCTTCTGGGACATTCAGCAACATCTTAGAACCACACTTTCCCCATTCCTGCCGTAATCTGTGCAGCCATATTGGTGAGATACAAATACCCTGCATACATTTCAGATCACAGGTTTTCCCAGATGAGCAGCTGTCAATTGCGGATGTCAGTCCAGTAGGACAGAACACTTCTGTTGTACAGAGAACCAGCAAGAAGACCAAGGAACTGAGTAAAGGTTTAAAAGATCAGATGGTCATTGTGAGTATACTTCTGTGTTCATGTCGCTGTTACTGCTACAAGAGCAATGGAAAGGCTAGGCAAATTAAAGGAGCTTTCTAATTAGCACAGGAAAACTCTTCTAGCTGCTAGGCAGACCAAGCCTCGTTTCGTTTATGTGTACTCCTAAGTATTGTAGAGCTCTTTTCTGGTGCTGTAGGTTATAGTCACATGGTCTTTATCTTGGCAGGATGCTGGTCAGAAACATTTTGGTGCCACTGTCTGCAAATCATGTGGTATGGTATACTCCGCTGCCAATCCAGAGGATGAAGGCCATCATATCCAGTATCACCAGAGGTTCCTTGAGGGAATAAAATACGTGGTAAGCTAGATAGAGCATGATCCCCTTTGTGAATTAATTTTGTGAATTTCTGCATGATTCTGGACAATACAGTTCCAGGAACATAGAATCATAGAGTTGGAAGAGACCCCAGGGGCCATCGAGTCCAACCCCTTGCTATGCAGGAACACCCATCAAAGCATTCCCAACAGGTGGCCATCCAGCCTCTGCTTAAAAACCTCCAAAGAAAGAGACTCTACCACATTCTGAGGCAGCAGATTCCACTGCCGGACAGCTCTGACCGTCAGGAAGTTCTTCCTGAGGTTCAGATGGAATCACCTTTCCTGCAGCTTGAATCCATTGCTCCTTGTCCTAGTCTCTGGAGCGGTAGAGAACAAGCCTGCTGCCTCCTCAACATGACATCCCTTGAAATATTTAAACAGGGCTCTCATGTCCCCTCTTAACCTTCTCTTCTGCAGACTAAACATACCCAGCTCCTTAAGGGGTTCTTCATAGGGCTTCATGGCTTCCAGACCCTTCACCCTTTTGGTCATCCTCCTCTGGACACATTCCAGCTTGACAACATCCTTGAATTGAGGTGCCGAACTGGACACAGTATTCCAAATGAGGCCTAACCAATGCAGAATAGAGTGGTACCATTATCTCCCTCGATCTAGACACCATACTCCTATTGATGCACCCAAGAATCGCATTGGCTTTCTTGGCTGCCGTGTCACACTGCTGACTCATGTTCATATCTTACCAAACATAATGCAATCAGGGAACTGCTAGGGAAGTGAGCATAGATTTTGTCTGAGATGGAGCATTCAGATGATTGCTTACTCCAGTCTTTCTGAAGATTATTTTATGTGTTAGTACAGAAAATTGTTGACAGCAGTTACTATTAGAAACAAGCAGGGTTTTCGTAATTTTTTTATAGCCATAGTATATATTTGAGATCCAGCTCTGTATTTTAAGGTGTTAATAATATGCATTTATTTTCCTCTTAATTTTCTCTCTCCCCTTGGTAGAGCTGGAAAAATGAGCATGTGGCTGCAGAATTTTGGGATGGGAAAATTGTCTTGATCACACAGAATGATCCAAAATATGCCATCAAGAAGGTACAGTACAGATTTTCTTTGGGTCTTCCCCATCTTGAGGTGGTACTTGCTTGTTTCAAAACTTACCCCAGTCATTTTCAGGAATGATCAGAGATTCTTGTATTTTGAGTGAATTATTTTTTTCCTATTCACAAAACACCTTTAAATAAACTTAAATAATCTTTCAGACTTTCAAGTTAACTTTCCCCCTTCTTTCCATTTTTCACCTTTCTGACCAATTCAGTTATTCTCTTTTTCCAGTTTGTGTTCTGCCTAAGTGTTGTTAAAGTAAATTGCGTGTTTGGTTTAAATTTTTACAGTATTTATAATACAAAAACCAAAAGAGAATTCCTTTACATTTTAAATTCAATTTCCCAGCCATTTATTCTGTATTGTTATCAAGAAGTTAGCTTGTGGTTATTTTTTGTCCCAGTTCTTCACTGTCATTTATGAATTAAACAAGAATCTCAGGTCTGTTGCTTCCACAGCTAACTCTTCCAAGGTATAGTATTTTGATAATAGATAGAAATGTTGCTTGTTATGGGTTCTGTGTGTCATATTTTCTTCTCACAGGCTGAAGATGTTCGTGAGCTTGTAGATAATGAACTTGGATTTAAACAAGCGGTGTTGACCCATCCAAATCAGATCCAAACATACTTATTTGTATCTAATGAAAAGAAGATAATTGGCTGCTTAATTGCTGAGCCTGTCAGACAGGTGAGTAGTTTGCTGACTTAAGCTGGAATGAACCTGTCTCTGACTCTTTCAACTGACACCTCACAGTGATCAAAGAACTTTCTGAATGAAATTGTTATGTAAGCTGGAATCTTCTGAAGTTTTATCTCTTCTAGCCCTGCTCAAGAGTCTCTTAACACTTTCCTATACTTAGGGTGGCCAGCTGTTCACAGGATTTGAATTCCAGAACAGCAGTCATGCTAGTCAGCTGTGAAACCAGCAAAGAGCCATGTGGGCCTCTTCAAAATAAGAAGCGTGTAGGGAAGGATTGACTGAGGTTATATCTACAAATAGGAGGCAAAAAGAAATATTATATGGAAAAAATGCAATAACGAAAAGCAGAAAATAACTGCACAGGATAAAGCTTGGATAGAGAATAAAAGAAATTTGTCGAGAAATTGCTACTTTATGAAAAAAGACACAAAACAAAGATTTGGGGGACACTGGGCTTTTGCTTAAGGTGCCTCAGGTAACATGCTCTGTTCATTTTTAACCATCATTGAGTATCCCATAAAGTTGCCTGTGGTTTAGGTTTGTTGCCTTACATTTGTCTTGTACAAGCTTGTCTTCCTTTTTCCAGGCTTTTCGAGTGCTTTCAGAGCCCACAACTGTGTTGGAATCTCACACTAAGAACAGCCTGGAGCCTCAGCGTGCATGGTGCTGTTCAACAAAGCCAGAGAAGGTGTTCTGTGGAATCAGCCGAATCTGGGTGTTCAGCCTGATGCGGAGAAGGCGCATTGCCAGTCGTATGGTGGATGTGCTCAGGTGAAGAAGTGTGCTGTTTTGCCTTTCAGTTCAAATAACCTATTGAAATCCACAATACAGTTATAAGAATGGCTTCATTCCCAGACAGAATGTTTCTTGGAGGATAACCCACTTTCAGTTTGGTTTAAGGGATGGGTGCTTACAAAGACACAAATGCAACTCACACTTAGGAGCTGGCTTCCACATGTCAGGCTGGTTGCACACACTATGTACAGCAGGATGTGAAAACTGCTTTGGATTAGAGCAGTGGTTCTCAACCTGTGGGTCCCCAGATGTTCGTGGACTTCAGCTCCCAGAAGCCCTGAGCATTGACCATAGTGGCTGGAGCTTCTGGGAGCTGAAGTCCACGAACATCTGGGGACCCACAGGTTGAGAAGCACTGGACTAGAGTAACATCTATGCCATAAAGGCAACAGATCCCATCTGATCTTGTAAGGTAAGAAGGATCAGCCCTGGTTAGTTCTCAGATGGGAGATTGCTAATGGATATCAGGTGCTGTAGTCTGTATTTTAGAGGAAAGAACTGGCAAAACCACCTCTGAGTCTTTCTTGCCTGTGACATCCCTATGAAATTCATGGATATTTGAAGGCACATACACACACCCTCTGCCAGTTCCCTTATGCCTAGAAATGGTAGATTCAAAGCAGACAAGCTGGGGACCTCCTTTTTAGACACTGGCTGCTGTTACACAGCTGTAGAAAGTATTGAACAAGGTGATTGCCTCTTGGTTTTTTAAAAAGCCATTTAAACAGGGGAGACGTAGGTGCTTCTTTTTCAAAAAAAGACAGATTTGTCATTTTATATGTTAGGTCCTAGTCTTCTAGTAAATGATTATTTCACTTCCATCTTCTGCCGAGTGCCTACCTGCCCTCTTCTCCATGGCCCAGTCCACAAGAATAATCACACTGTATGAAAAATGGCTGGTGTGTATACAGTTGCACAGTCAGATCAAGCCATCTGCAAAAGAGGGTGAACAGATCATGTAGAATAGATTCAAGCCTCATGGAAGTTTGTTAAGTCTTAGATGGCATGGATATGTTTATCCATGCCATCTAAGACTTAAATTCTCCCTGCAATAATCCCAGAATCATACGTGTTGACTGAAAGTACAGCCAGCCTGCCAGATTTGCAGGTTTGACTTTCACAGATTTGATGATTCGTGAATATGTCTAACCCTTGCCCCCCTCCCCACATCTCAGGTGCTTCTTTTCCAGGGGAGCTTTCCCTCTCTGCAGCTCCAATTAGGCCACAGAGCCCTTTAAAACCCACCTCTGGTCCTCCTTCACCAGCAGCTGCCTAGTCAGTGGCTCACAGCACCACAAACACTCTCCTGATGCCCCCCCTTCCCTTCTGCCTTCCCTGACCTGGTCTGTGCCCATTCTCCCCACCATGCTTTGGCCCCCTTCCCTGAGACACTCTCTCTATTCTCCCCACCATGCTTTAGCTCCCTTCCCAGAGACACACTCCCCCCGTCACACACACACACATACATTTTGATATTTGTGATTTTTCCAGTTTTGCAGGGGTCCTACTCCACTAACCCTAGCAAACATGGAGGACCAACTGTACATGCAATGAGGAGAGAAGATACTTTTCATGGGCTCTGTTTATATCTCAGTTGTTTTAGCTATTGCAAACTTTAAATAGCCCATTACAAACTGAAAAAGCCACAAAGGAGAGACGGGATAGTTGTGCTGCACTGATAATGTATATATATATATATTTTCCTTTCCAGGCGAACGTTCTGCTTTGGCTCTTACCTAAGCACCAATGAAATCGCCTTTTCTGATCCCACACCTGATGGCAAGTTATTTGCAGTCAAATATTGCCAGACACCCAACTTTCTTGTGTATAATTTCATCAGTTAAGAACAGTTCAGATAGCTAAAGCTTGCCTCTTCTCTCAGTGAGGACTCCTACTTTTGAAAAGATACATGTTGCCCTTTTTCTTGTACTCTGTCCTGTATTTTAATATTGTAATGTAAATTGGAAATGGTGCCAAACCAAGTTTGTGTTCTTTTAAAAAGTTTAATTCTGGAAGTTGATTTTAAGGTTTTGATTATATGAAAGGGAGAGTTAACTATTTATGCTCTCTAGCTATGGCTAATGTTTATTTCAGCAATTCTTACATGCTGTCGCCAGTGCTTTCCATCTTTCTGTGCCTGGCAGTCTGCTCTTTTGCTTTCCAGTAGCTAGCTGGATCTGTGCAAAAGATGAAATAATTAAAGTAACTCTGTTACGCTGAGTAAAGACTGCTTTGCAGAAAGAAAGGAGGCAGGGTATGGAGGATTTTAACGCTGCTATGAACTAGTTAACATTTTTTGCACCTGTTCATGGATGCACTGCACTGGGCTTGGTTCTGTAACCTTGACGGATGTAAATCCAGAAGCTGCATAGGCTGTGTCTGCAAACCACTGCAATTCTTGCACTAAACATTGTTAGACTGAGTCTAGACAAATAAATATATGTGTGTTTTAGTCCACTGTGTTTAATTCATATCGGGTGGGGATGGGACGAATCCAGAATTTTCCGAATCCGTGGAAGATTCTGGGAATCCATGAGTCTCATGAATCTCAACTCTTTCAAATCCTTTTTTTAAAAAAACAGTTTAAAAAGCAAGGGAAAGAAGGATAATCTTGGGCAAGACACACTCTCTCAGCCTTAGCAAAAGCCTGGGTGAAGACAAACCTCCTTCTGAAGAAATGTGGGCAAGACAATCATCATAGTTTTGCCTCCGGATCTCCTCAGATTGAAAATGACATGAAGGCGCTTTCTACACAGGCAGGAAAATGTGGATTAATCCCACATTTTCCCGGCTGTGTAAACAGGGCCACATACTAGAGTACAGAGATAATCCAGGTCAAAACTGGTTTTTCTTTGCATAGCTCCTTACTGGCATCCTGGGGTTTGTAGTTTGATGATGCGCCAGCACACTTTGGCAGAGAAGGCTGTGACACCTTGTAAAACTACAAACCCGAGAATTGTGTCTGAAAGAGCTTTGCAAGGGAGCTCTGCAAAGGAATCTTTCAGCTGTCCTTGAAATCTCAAGAAGGCTGTATCTTCCAGTCAAGTGCTGAACTTAAATCTTAAATGTTCAATTTAAATATCTTAGAATACAACCCCAGATGTAATTTCTGAAATTGTTAGCAAAGGCCATCATTACTCCAAGGGAAAAACTCACCTACTCGCCATCTCCCCTTGTGTGTCTCTCGGGTTGTCAAGTGTCCCGTTCTCCAACAAACTGGTGGATTTGAAAGATTCGGTTTGCCTATTTTGATGCAGGGATTCAAATTTGGGATTCACGGATTTGGTTGGCCCATTCCTAATACCAGGGAACAATAATACAGAGGTGCCAAAGCAGTTCAGTCTGCAAAAACAATTTTATCTTTTTTTGCAGAAGTCTTTTTGCAGTCGGCCCTCACATTTGTGAGTTTCACTTTTATGGATTTGGTTACTTGTGAGTTTCTCCAACCCCTGCTCTGCCACCTGAAACTCGGGAACCTTATTTCTTGGTGACATTGATCAGGCTGCCCAGCCCTTTTAAAACCTGTCTCTGGTCCTCCTCCTCCTCTTCCACCAGCTGCTGCCTCACCAGCTAAAGACAGCTCATAGTCCAATTCCTCAGCAGCACAAACCCTCTCCCGATGTCCCCTGCTAACCCACAGAAGGAGATAGGCAAGAGAGAAGAAGTGTAGACCCACTGTGCTGGCCCACCCCCTTTTCCTTTCCTTTTGCTGACCTGGTTTGGACCCAGGGTACCTGCTCTGCCTGCCATGCCTCAGCCTGTTTCCCACAGACAAACACACATTTTGATATTTGCAGTTTTTCCACTTTTGCATGGTCATGTGAGCTTAACTCTTGCAAATGTGGAGGGCCACCTGTAATTGTAGCCATGTGGTAGTAAAAGTGCAATCCTTTTCCTTTCACGCGTAAAGACTAGAAATGGTTTTCGATCTGCCGTGGGCGATCTGCCTTATAAGCTCCAGGAGCTCGTAAGAGCTAGGCGCTGCATGAAGCACAGCGCAAAGGGGGAAATACACTTTTGGACAATTGTATGCATTGATTGCAAGCAAGACATGTTGTTAAGTGATTAATTTAGTCCTCTTCTAATTACGTACTTTATTCAGCATCATAATCTAGAACTGTTGGCGCCATGTGAGACTTGAACCCACAGTTGGCAGATGCCCCCTTGTGAATGCCAAGTGGGCCTTGAACCCATGGTTAATAGTAATAATAATAATAATAATAATAAAATGTTTGTTTATAATGCCCTTTACACCAAAGGGCAGAACATCGACATACACAATCAAGGATGAAGACAAAACAGAAAACCACAATATATGGCATGAAATCCCCAACACCCCACCAGTTGCTACCCATTTCAGCACCGTAAACACAACTTAATGACTTAAGGTGGAGAGTCAAAAAGGAAGGTCTTCAACCATTTACGAAAATGAGTGAGATCCTCTTCCAGCTGGAGTCCCAAAGGGAGACCATTCCACAAATGAGGATCCAGATCTTGAAAGGCTCGCATCAAGTATCAAGGGCTTTGAACATAATTGCCACTACACCATCGTATATAGTGGGACTAAAGCATCCTCCAATTTTGATATTCGGGGGGGGGGGTCCTGGAACCAAACCTAAGGGTCCACTGTAAGCTTTTTGCCAGAAAGATTTAGTTAGGAGAAATAAGATCATGATTTCTTTCCCCATCTCCACCTAGCCATTTTTTTCCCTCTCTACAGTCAGACCTCCACATTCACTACCACATTCACTAGGGTTAGGAGGAAAAATATTTCCACCACAGTTACACAGAGTACATCACTCGAAATTTTAACAGCTACCCCTGAGGTGGGACTTGAGCCACCCAAAAATTGTTGGGTCGCTGGCAACACATGTGGGACTTGAACTCCTCTCCCAATGGTTGGTGCCAAGTGGGACTCGAACCCATAATTGGCAGCTGCCCCTAGACCCTAGGAAAAAATGTGGGGCCAGACCTAAAACATGAGGTCTGCACAGGCCACCCCGAGTAGTCTATGCGCTTACGGGTGAGCTCTGAATCAGCCTGGAAAGATACAACTTTGGGCAAAGGGACTCCCCTCCCTCAGCAAGAATGCAGCTGAAACTACTTACATGAGCAAAGAGAAGGACCCTTTATTGAAACAAGGGAGGGGTTAAATAGGTTTGGGATGACAATGATCTCATAAAGCATACGGTGCATGGGCAAGAATATTTGCTTTCCCAGGACTAAGGTTCTGATACATGGTTCCTAAAATAGTGACTTCTGGTTACCAATAAACAATGAGCCCTGTGTCACACATGCATTCACTCAGCGGTGATGTATAAGGAATACTGTTACAGAGAAGGGTGGGACCCAGCCACTGACTTCGCCAGTTTAATTTTAAGGGGCTGACAACAGGAGCAACCTTTAAAGTTGACTAGCATTCAAAATGGAGGACCAATGCAGAGAGACAGAGAGAGTTTCTTTACAGTTTAGACACTTAAGCAGCAAGACCCTCCGCAAATTGAACTGTCAGGGTGCTGAATCTCTTAACACCCCTGCAGAGTAGACCAGGGGAAGGCTGGGAAACATTGTCCATTTTGTCTGTACTCTTTTACTGCTAACAAAAGCACATAACGACAAGCAGTAATTATAATCTTCTCCAGATATAAAAACTACTAAGACAACTTAGTGTAGAAATAAAAAGAAATCTCCTTTTAGGGGAAAGAATTTTACCGGGAACTATCGTGACTCAGGGAGACGTTTCTAGCCGGAAAGTTTCTCTGTCGATATTTCCGGTAAGGGCAGAAAGAGCCGGCTGGGAGGTCGGTTGCTTTCTTTCCTTCCCGTCCTCCCTCAGTCCCATCCCCTTCCGCCCTCCCCTTCCGGAGGAGTCCGTGAAGGTGGATTGGACGCTGGGGTTGTCACGTGAGGCCAGGCGGCCCGCGAGTGGTCAGCTCCGAGCCGGCCCCTCAGTAGAAACGGCGCCGGCTCTGCGTGTGTGTGTTGCGAGCGGCGTTCTCTCCCCCTCTCTTTCTTCTCAACATCCGGGTTACAAATTGGGAGCGCTTCCTGCCCTCCGCCGCTGCTCCGCGGAGAGACGGAGGAGGAGGAGGAGGAGAGGGTGAAGCCGGGGGTCCCCCTCGAGGCCTGGGAGGAGGGAGAGGCGGGGGGGGTCGTTGCACTTCACCCGTCCCCCCTCCCCGCTTGGGCTGAGGAGTCGTCCGTTTGCCGCAAGGCTTATTCCTTCCCCATCCTTCCCCGCCCCCCAAAAAACTATGGGGCCTGGGAGCCCCCCCCGACACCTGAGGGAACCCCCTTCCCAAAAGGTGGGTGTCAGTCCCCTTCACCCCCTCGCTAGGCCTTTTGAAATGATGGGGAGCCGGCCACCCCAACTGCCAGCCCCATGAGCAAGACCTCACTTCCACTCCTAATTCTGTGACAGTCCCCTCCCCGTTCTAATTAGTTTATTTTTTTTAATAATTTTATTCAGATTTCAACGGATAAAACAATAATTTCTGCAATGTTTACATGTAATGTTTTTCCTTCTTCCTTTCCTCTCTGGATTACAATTATTGATATTCCCTCTATTTGTTGTCTCGTAGCGCAATAAAATGTTAATAATCTATAATTTGTTAGTTCCTGCTACATATCTCTACTTGTTACATGATATTTCATTAACTGTTAACTGTGTAATAATTATCATGAAAAATGTATTACCCTCTGTCTACCCCCAACCCAAATCTGTGACAATCTTCCACTCATGTCCTCATCTGATTTCCCTTTCAGTCTTT
This sequence comes from Iguana delicatissima, assembly GCA_948472985.1. NCBI lineage: Eukaryota > Metazoa > Chordata > Lepidosauria > Squamata > Iguanidae > Iguana > Iguana delicatissima. The sequence goes on from CAOKZL010000419.1 coordinate 71,906, forward strand.
GTGTAAGTATATCCTCATTTCTGTTTTCCGTGAAAGCTGTCCACCACTGTTCCATTGTGGGTGTAGTTTCATTTTTCCAAAATTGTGCATATTCAATGCGGGCCGTCGTCACCACGTACAGTATAATTTTCCAATGTCTCTTGACTGGTGTTCCATCTAGTGTATGTGTCATGTTTAGCAAGAAAAATTCGGGTGTCATCGCGAATTGAATCTTCAAACTTGAACTTATTTTCTTATGTATTTCTTTCCAATATTTTTGTGCTCTAGGGCATCCCATTATAATTAGTTTGTTACAATTTTGTTAAAAATAGAGGAAGCTGCTCTCCTTTTCTCAGGTAACTTTCTGTTATAATTAGTTTACAGTTGTCTCTTCGTATTTACTAGGGTTAGGGGCGCGGGACCCTTGCAGAAGTGGAAAAAATGGCAAATATCAAAATGGGGTGTGTGGGTGGGTCTGTTGGAAGGGAGCTGAGGTGTGGTGGGGATGAACACTCAGGCCCCAAACCAGGTCAGGAAAAGCAGGAGGAGGGTGGGTCAACATGGTGGCCCTATACTTCCTCTCTCTCTCACCCATCTCCTTCCTTGGGGGTGTGTGGGGCACTGGGAGAAGGTTTTTGGTGCTGAGAAATTGAGCTGTGAACCTTCTTTAGCTGGCCAGGCAGCAGCTGATGGAGGAAGAGGACCAGAGGCAGGTTAGTAAAGGCCTGACTGGGGCTGCCAAGAGGGAAGGTTTCCCCAGAAAAGAAGCACTTGAGGGGTGTCTGAGGGGGGGACATCAGGGAGAAATCAGGGTGAGATCCATCGTTAGCTTAGGCAGCAGCTGATGAAGAAGGAGAAGGACTCGGGGCAGGTACTTAAATTGGTGTGCAGCCCGATCAAAGCCACTGAGAGGAAAGATTCCCCCAGAAAAGGAATGCTTGTGGTGAAGGGTCAGGCTTGGAGAAACTTGCAAATAATCAAATCCATGAAAATCAAACCCACAAATGTGGAGGACCGACTGTATTATCATTTTGGTAAAAATAGAAGTTGTTGTCATCTCAGAAAACTCGCTGTTCCTTCGAGAAGGCAGCAAAGCTGTTGCCCCACAACAAGAAGTCCAGCTGGGCTATTCTGTGCTCATTTCACTCCTGTTTTCTCTCAGGAACACAGAATTTTGGTCCTTCCTCTGTCCAGCCTGTTTCTATCCTGCCCATAAAGGACTCATAAGGTCTTGCCACCCTTCTGCCAGGTCGGCTGCTGTTATGAGAAAGAGGATGGAGGTTCCCCAAACCCTTGAACCCTTCATTTCATTTTCTTTTGACAAATATTTCCCTGCAGCTGGAGCGGCCTGCAGTTGTGACATCCTAGGGCCACTTCTTTATTGACATCTTGGATTATGACATCTCTCCTTTGCCTCTCCCACTCCCAATTTCCTTCCCTTGAATCTTCCTGAGGTCTTAGTTTTGCCTTTCCACAAAACTCTCCCCATACCTGTAAGTTATGCTTCCCCTTCCTTAAATCCCCCTTAAAGTTATTATTAAATTTGTCCCTCTTAAGCTAGGAACAGCTCACTTACTCTGTTTTGTCTTGTTTTATCCATCCAGTAAAAACTTGCCATGATGACCTCTCCCAGGTGGTTAAGCCTCAATTAATATTGTAATCTTGGGGACTGTGGTCTCCTGTGGAAGCGACCAAGAATTTTGGGATACATTGTTCCAGCAGATTGGGATCGGCACTGACTTGCCAGCAAGGAACGCTGATCAGGTTTTGAGGTTAACCATGGAGTTTGCAGAGCTTATCAAGACACCACGGGCTGACAACGTGGTTCTTCACCGTCCCTTCTATCCAGCAGTGGAGGGGACGCTGTGCTTGACAGGCCATCACCTCATCTTCTCTTCCCGACGGCAAGACAACGTTGAGGAGCTCTGGCTTTTGCATTCCAACATCGATTCCATTGAAAAACGGTGAGGATCTTTTAACTCCTTTACTGGTAGAAGGGGGCTGGATGCAACCGAAGGAATACGTCTTTCTCTTCCAAGGCTGAATGTTTTGATAAGAGAGTAGAATGTTTTGACAAGAGAGTAGTATGAGGTCACAGCTGGGAAGCACTAAATAAGTTTGTGAAATTAATCAGAGTATTCCATGTATTCATTCTCAGTCTTTCTTACCAGCAGGCTGCAAAGTAAACCGGTGTAATTATTTCCTGTATTACTGAGGGACGGAAGTAGCTTTGTCTAGAATCAGTTTCAACTCCTGTTAGCCACAAAAAGAAAGAATCTTTTTTGTGGTAGCATCCAGACTGGATGATCCTTACTGTAGAAGTTTGACTGTTGCCTCTTGGAGGGTAGGATTCTGTGGAGCTGCTGAATTCTAGCAAAGACCTATCTCATACAGCATCTCATTTCCAAATTGGCCTGCTGACTGCACCAGGAAGTCCTCAAATACACCTTGAAAGGAGTAACTCCCTCTATTATTCCTCTTCCCACGACTGGTATTCTAGGGTGTCCTTCCTCAAATATTGAACCTCTCCTTATCTCCCTTAGGCTGAATTGTTAGCTAATAGGTACTGAGAGACCTACTCCTGCTTGCATTCAGAGAGTTGCTGGTGTTCTTGAAGCATCACCATTCTATCAGTTCACCCCAAGAGTTTGAAAAATCACTTTTTTGGGCTACAGCTCCCAGGACTGGCAGCTTGCATAGCCACTAGCCATATAGTCCAGAAAAGTAACTTTTTGAAGTTTTGGTCAGGTACCCACTGTGTCTGTTGGGCCACAACTCATTCATCTGCCATCAGCATTGAAACCTTACTGCAGTGGGTTGCCAGTCTGAAATATCTACAGGGCACTGAGTTGGGAAAGACTGTATTAGGTAAGAGTGTAGATGAGAAGGGTAGTCAAAGTAATCAAAGGTCTGAAAACTAAGTCTTATGAGAAACAATTTCGGAATTCATAGAATCTCAGAAATGTAGAGTTGGAAGAGACCACACAGGCCATCCAGTCCAACCCCTTACTGCGAAGGAACACCCTCAAAGCACTCCTGACAGATGGCCATCCAGCCTCTGCTTAAAAACCTCCAAGGAAGGAGACTCCACTACACTCCGAGGCAGCCTATTCCACTGCCGGACAGCCCTGACTGTCAGGAAGTTCTTCCTGAGGTTCAGGTGGAATCTCCTTTCCTGCAGCTTGAATCCATTGCTCCTTGTCCTGGTCTCTGGAGCAGCAGAAAACAAGCCCTCTCCTTCCTCTTCATGGCATCCCTTCAAATATTTGGATATAAATAGTTGGGTTTGGTTAAGTTGGAAGAGAGAATGCTGAGAGATGGCATGATAACCATCTTTAAATATTTGAAGGGATGTTGTCTGAGAAAAGGGGGAAGCTTGTTTTCTGGTGCTCCAGGGATTAGAAAACAAGTTAAAGGATTGAGATGCAGTGTGAACACTGGGGACAGCTTCTTTGCTGTACGAGCTGTTTAACTGTGAAATGGACTCTCTTTCTTTGGAGATCCTTAAGCAGATGTTGGATGGTCATCTTCCTGGAGTGCTTTAGATGTGTCTTCCTGCATGGCAAGGAATTGGACTGGTTGGCATTTATCACCTCTTTCAACACCATGATGCTAAATACTGCTGTTTTTTCCTTTTAGGTAGAATTTGAGGAAGGCTGGCTCTTATTTAGTTGAACAAGATAGATTTCTGATCTTTTCTTCCTGTGATTCCAGGACTTCCAACTGTCATTTCAAATTCCAAGCAAGCAGCGAAGAGGCAGTTAACTTGCGAGGCTTCAGAAGTATTTTGTTTCTGCTTGCTAGAGAGTGCTAGAAATATGCAGTACTCTGTAAAGCTCTCTGTTCTTTCTTCCTACTCAATCATACACAGTTCTTTTTTCTGCACTGAAGAAAAGAGCAGGTAGTTTGGAACAGTGTACGAATGAGGGCAATGAACATGTTTTCCCCCCAAAATAACTCCCATCCCCTGTCGTCCTATTTTGCAATTTCCTTCTGAATAAATGGGGAACTGGCACAGCAGAGTTTCTTCTTGTAAAGGCAGCAGAAGAGTTTCCCTTTAACATATTACCAGAGCAGCTTGGCTGTTCACAGTGTTAGCAAAAAAGGGTTACTGGAGAATTTTAATTAGTAGAATCATAGAATCATGGAGTAGGAAGAGACCATAAGGGCCATCCAGTGCAACCCCAGTCTGCCGTGGAGGAGGACACAATCAAAGCACTCCCAAGAGATGCCTATCGAGCCTCTGTTTAAAAGCCTTCAAAGAAAGAGGCTCTACCGCACTCCCAGGCAGTGTATTCCACAGTCAAGCTGCTCTTACCTCACGAAGTTCTTCCCAATCTACTATATAAAAGTCAAAGTTTGTCTGTTTGCAAGTTTGTCTGTGTCAGGCAGATGAAGACCTCATGTGATTGGCTGCCTGAGGCGAGAAGACCTCATATGATTGGCTGGCTGTGAAGATTCTATGGAATTCTGGGGTTGGCAGTTCAGGAAGGGGACTTTAGAATCCACAGCCAGAAAGCTCAGGCTGGTTGCTATGGAGACAAGGCCTAGAAGCAAGAAGGACGAGGCCAGTGTATTCCCTCAGGAACCTTACCTCTGTATGTTAATAACTTTGAATACAGATTGGATTGGGGAATATGGGGAAAAGTTACACACACTGGACAGGACAGATTGGGGAATGAAAGACACAGAATCTCAAATCTGTGTATTTCAACCGCATCTAATTCCTAAGGCAAGGTAAGATAATTCCTAAGGTATTTCTAACAAGAATTACCTGTGAAAAAATAAAATTCCAGGCAACACCAGGTAAATACACTAGGGTTTAGATGAAATCTCTTTTCCTGAAGTTTGATACTGTGATTGTTTCAGTCCCAGATAACAATCTTGCTGCCAGCTATTTAGAATTAAAGTTTCCAAATCTATTTTCAGAGGCCACTCCATATATAGTATGTTCCAGTGATCCAAACAAGAACAGTGCAAAAATAACTGTTCCAAGATTTTCTCTGCCCAGGTAGATTGTAGCTGGTATAGTAGCCTGAGGTGATAAAAGGTACTCTCAGCCACCAAGGCCATCTCTCCCTGTACTGCCAATGATGGATCTGCCCCCAAATGATAAAATTATTCTGGTAGGATAGGGTGGGTAAACTGTGGCCCACAAGCCCCATGGGACCCCCTCCCTGGCTATTCTTGTGACCCACATGGCTCCTCCTGTTTTGTGTCTGTAAACATGCCTAGGTGGTGGGGGAAATTTTGCCATGCTTTTACCTCCCACCCTGGGCCATTTTAGGAGAAGTCTTTTTTTTTTTTTTTTTACCAGCAGAGACTGACTTCCAGGTGACTTACTGTTGGGGAAAAAGGTCTCTCTTGGTCCCCTAGTGGGATTTGGCAGAAACATTTTTTTCCCAAAATGGGGCTGAGGAGTCCAGGTGCAGCAGTGTTGTAGGGGGAGTGTGGTCCCTTCGCCCTGAACAGGTGCTCCTATGTGCTATAGAAGAGAAGTTTCCCCCTTCCTGAATGGTTTGAATGCCGCTTAATCAGATGGACAGACCAGTAACACAGAACATCTCTGCCTTGTCTTGGTTGGTTCTCAGCTTACTGACTCTCATGCAGTCCATTACACTGACCAAGCACTAATTCAGAATCTGAGCTTGTTTGGAGTTCAGTGGTCCTCCATTTTTGCAAGGATTCAGGTTGCAGAACCCTTGTGAAAATGGAAAAAACATGAATACCTCCCCCTGCACCCTGCTTCCCATTCTCTTCCTTTTGCCTTGGTCTGTGTTCTCCGTGCCAGGGCAGAATGCAAAGGAATGGGAGAGGGGAGCTCCAGAGGAAAGAAGGAAGGTGCATGGGTGCCTCCCCTGCATTCCCTTGTATTTTGCCTTGGTGCCCGTTCTCTACGCTTGGACAAAATTTAAGAGAGTGAGGGATAGCTCTGGAGGGGAAAAGGAAAGCATGCACATGCCTTGCCCCCCATTCCCTTGCATTTTGCCTCAGTACACATTCTCCATGCGAGGACAGAATGCATGGGAATGGAAGGGAGAACGAGAGCGCGTGCATGTTTTCTCCCCACCATTCCCTCACCTTTTGCCTCGCCACGTATTCTTCCACCAGGGCCAAAGGCATGGGAATGGGAGGGGGAACTCCAGAGGGGAAAATGTGCATGTGTGCCTTCCCTCTGATTCACTTTCCTTTTGCCCTTTCCTTTTGTCCAGGTGTGTTTGCCTTCTCCACACCTGGCAAAATACAAGAAGAGAATGGGAGGAGGAGAATCAGAGGGAAGGCATGCACACGCCTTGTGAATAATCAAATTTGCAAAGATCAAACCCCCAAAGGTGGAGGGAGGACTGTAGATGAAAAAGAGAGTGAGAACTGGGTGGATAATGATGAAACCTCAGTCCATGTGGCCAGACAGCCCCTCCCAGGGGTTTATGTTGTTGTTGAAAAGCATGAGAGGAATGAAACAGAGCCTTGCAGTAGCTCCACCACCTAGAATTGAGTTAGGAAGAAGTTTCTGACTGTAAGAAAGTTTAACAGTGCTGTCTGGGAGTGTGGTGGAGTTGTTTCCTTTGGAAGTTTTTAAACAGAGGTTGAATGGCCATTTATCAGAAATGCTTTGATTCTGCATGGCAAAATGGAGTTGGACTGGATGGCCCTGGTGGTCTCTTCCAACTCTACAATTCTATGACCCTCCAAATTGGAGGAGAACCACTGCTGTGCAGGTCCCCTTCATGCCAGTTCAAATAGCCCATTCAGCAAGAACAAGAACCAATGTGCAAATGACAAGAAAAGAGATTCTGGTTAAACATCAAGAATAACTTACTTAAGAGCAGTTCAACGATGGAATGGGCTGGAGGTCTTTAAACCGAGGTTGGATGGGGATCTTTTGGGAGGGCTTTAGTGGCATATTTCTGCATGGCAATTGGTAAGAATCAATGATTAGGTAACCGGCAAGGACCAGGGAGAGTCAGGCGAGCAAGCCCGGGCCTCAAAGATCAGGTTTCCGTGATGAGGAAGTGCTAAGTCAGTGGTGCAGATTCATCGAATTAACAAGAATGGATGAGGTCAGCCAGGGATTTTGGGAACTGCATTATACACTGTCAGGCCAAGGCAATCCTTGGCTCAAATGGAGCGATTCCTTAACACTTTACCATGGTACTGTATGCGCAGACCGATGCTTCCTCCCAGGGAAACACATTTTGCATCCTGCCATCGCCAGAACTAAAAAAACAAGAAGAAAACGCATACATTAGAAGGAATACACAGAGTGTAATTGCTTCCCCATCTCTTTGTGCAGCATGTGGATCAGTTGCCAGCATTTTCCAAATGGGTATTTGATGCTCCTTTGTCAACAGTATACATTTTGCAGGCAAAACTGTGCTTTTTCTATAGGCCCCAAGACTCTGCTAGAAGATGCACACCACCGCAGCATAGTGGTAGACACAAATTCAGAACCCCATTTAGCCACGAAATAAACAAGGCAGCCACAATCAGGAAGCCCACTATTTCTCAGCTGTGCCCACCTCGTCAGACTGTTGTTCCATGCAGATTGGAGACAAGAAAGAATCATGATAGGAAACACCATCTTCGCACTCTAGTTTATTGCTTCTTTCACTGCCAAGTATTAGGAGGAATCTCTTTTCTTGTCGTTTGAATCCATAGGTTCTTTTAGTCTCTGAAGCAGGAAAAACTAGATGGCTCTATCTTACGTATAATTTCCTTTCAAATATTTAAAGATATGAATATGTTGATAGTAGTATTTATTTCTTACCAACCTCTCCCTGTTGATCGAGGTAGGAAACAACAACTGCAGAAAATACATCACATAACATGAGTTAAAAACACATAAATGCATGGCATCAGTTGAAAGAACATATAAAACCAATGCATATTGAAAAAAATCAGTCCATACTTTTAAATTCATAATTTAAGATTCATAATTTAAAAATCAGCTGGATAGGTCTGCTGGAAGAGACTAGTTTTTAGTGCTGTTTTAAATTCAGATGGTGTATTCAGCTGTCCAGTCTCTTCCCGGAGGTCATTCCATAGTTTGAGAGCAGCTGAAGAAAAAGTCACCTGGATGACATTTGCCAACACAGTCCTGGCAGACTGAAGTAAGGGGTATAATTTGTCTAAGAGGCGAGGGGTATAATTTTTCTGTATTTTCTTCCTGGGCAGTTTTAGGCTTGGTGGGGAAGAGGGAACAGTGAAATTTTTTCTATGTCCCTCCAGAGGGTGCAAGTGCGAAATGTATTTCTGTGAGTAATTAGCAGAGTATAATAGTAAATTATCTCCTACCTACCCTGCCCACCACACACAAAAGTTGCACAGCTTAAGATGTAATCAGATGATTACTGTCAAAGACCCACAACAGCAACAGACCATAATCGATGTCCAAAGAGTGTTCATCACGTGAGCTTTCCAGACATTGTATGCTTCAACAATGAGCCGTATTTGGAATTTGCATGTGACATTTATGTTATGAAAAGATGTGATGAAGTTTCAAAAACATCTTCAGCTGTTTTGACTCTGGCAAGGCAAAGCTTGAGTGTCAATTTCTTTAACAATCTGAGAGTCCAAGCTCTGTCTCACCAGCGGTGAATGAGTAAGCCTTGTTAAGTTCTTCCGTGTTCTTACTGTCTCTGTCTTTGCTGCTTGCAGCAAGGTAGATTTACAGTCTTTACATACAATGCTTACCATTGATTTATCATAAATTGATAAGACCAGTAAAGTGCTTTGAAAGCATATATTTTGACTAGTTATTGATAATCCAGTCAAGGTTCTTGATTGAATACTTTTGGGGGGGGGGCGTAATGAATGAGATGTATGGAAGGAAGCTGTACTAAGACTTGGTAGAGGTCCATACTTTGTTCCTCCTTGACTTTTGGGCTTGGAGGAAACCTTAGAACCCTGTCTTGGGAAGTTGGAGGAGCCAAAGAGATGTCAAGAGAGGGTGTTCAGGGGCAGGAAGACCCATAAAACTCCTAGGAAATTCAACTAATTACTTTACCTTCTGTTCTTCAGCTTTGTTCTTCATGCTCCAGACTTGGAAGTGTTCACTTTTTCTGCTGGGCTGAGGATTTTATAGCTGTGGGCATGTTCTGGTTGTTAGAACTAGGTGCCTGAGTTTCAGACTGAACCAATAATTGTGATGGGTATGATGTAGAAAGAGACTTGGGGCTCAGGGAGCAGGATTTGGAGTCAGCATTCATGTTATCACATGCCCTTTCCTCTGTCATAGCTTTCAATCGGTCATTTCCCTCCAATAATGTAAGGCCATTGCCTGGTTGCTTGACAAGATTTCCCTTGGTCCCTTTTTTCTAAAATAGCACAGCAGCCCCAGTTCTGCAGACTCCCATGCTGAGTGCAAAGGAAAAGTAACAGATTTTGGAATCATAGAATTGGAATGGGTCCTATGGGCCATTGGGTCCAACCCTCTGCTAAGTGCAGGATCTCTGAGTGGAGCATCCTCAGCAGGAAAGCTTGCTTTTGTGGCCTAAAGCTTTCAAAATCCTCCAGTCAGCTTGGCCACTGCACAGCATGCCTGGCTCTAGTAAAATATATATAAAGGCACATCTGTGTTTCTGAGCCCACCTTGGGATTACATAAAGGGAATGTTCTGTAGGCTGGATTTGGAATTGTATGCTGTTTTGAAGTGGGTTATTAATAATAAAAAGGTTTCATGAAACAATATGTGCACTGGGTGTAGAGATACTTGTTAAGTTCTACTGGCTGTCCAAAAGAGATGTGAAGAGTATCTGTCAGAAAATGAATAGATTCCTTAAGAGATTATTGTGTTCCAAGGAAGGTGACCAGGATGGTAAAATATCTGGAGACTAAGCCCCCTGGGGCATGACTTAGGGAGCCGAGTATGAAGCAGAGATGGAAGTGAGCGTGTTTTCTCAGCTCCAAAGGCAAGAACACAGATCAGTGAATTCAGTTAACAAGAAAAAAGAGTTTTCACCTAAATGTTAGGAAGAATTTCATTGTAAAGATTGTCCAACAGTGGAACCTTGGTGTGGAAGTGTCTTGTCACAACAGTTTTGCAACTAGCCCATTTTTCTGTGATATTTGCCCTAAGAACTGCAAGCCTGCTTGAAGTTTCCAAGTCCATGTGTATTCTGTTATGTCAGCCTTCTCATAGTTGACATGCTCTCTGTGCCTTGGATTACAGTTTCCACTCCTCCAAACCTGGCTGGAGGTGATAGGAGTTGTAGTCCAATGCATCTGGAGGGGTCTCAGATTGGAGAAGACTGCATTATACTAATGTAGGATTAGGGGTCATTTGTTGGTGAAGATGGGAGGGGCATCACTGCTTAGCCTTCCTTTTGTCCACTGCTGCTTCATTGCAAATCCCTTTCCAAACATCCCTTTTGTGGCATACTCTCTCTTAGAATCATAGAAATGTAGAGTTGGAAGAGACCACAAGGGCCATCCAGTCCAACCCCCTGCCATGCAGGAAAACCCTCAAAGCACTCCCGACAAGTGGCCATCCAGCCTCCGCTTAAAAACCTCCAAAGAAGGAGACTCCACCACACTCCGTGGCAGCACATTCCACTGCCGGACAGCCCTGACTGTCAGGAAATTCCTCCTGAGGTTCAGGCGGAATCTCCCCTCCTGCAGCTTGCATCCATTGCTCCTTGTCCTGGTCTCAAGAGCAGGAGAAAACAAGCCCACTCCCTCCTCGACATGACATCCCTTCAAATATTTAAACATGGCTATCATGTCCCCTCTCAACCTTCTCTTCTGCAGACTAAACATACCCAGCTCTCTAAGTCTGTCCTCATAGGGCATGGCTTCCAGGCCCCTCACCATTTTGGTTGCCCTCCTCTGGACCTGCTCCAGCTTATCCATATCCTTCTTGAATTGGGGTGCCCAGAACTGGACACAGTATTCAAGATGAGGTCTAACCAATGCAGAATAGAGTGGTACCAATACCTCCCTCGATCTAGACACCATACTCCTATTGATGCAACCAAGAATTGCGTTGGCCTTCTTGGCTGCCGCATCACACTGCTGACTCATGTTCAGCTTGTGATCTATGAAGACTCCTAGATCCCTTTCACACGTACTGTTAGCCAGCCACGTGTCCCCCATCCTATATTTCTGCATACCATTTTTTCTGCCTAAGTGTAGGACCTTACATTTCTCTCTGTTGAAGTTCATTTTGTTAGCCTTGGCCCAGCTCTCCAATCTGTCCAGGTCCTTTTGAATTTTGATCCTGTCATCAGGCGTATTAGCAACCCCTCCCAATTTGGTGTCATCTGCAAATTTGATCAGCGTGCCCTCTATTCCTTCATCCAAGTCATTAATGAAGATATTGAACAGCACCGGGCCCAGGACAGAACCCTGTGGCACCCCACTAGTCACTTCTCTCCAGGATGAGAATCTGCCATTGGTGACCACCCTTTGGGTACGGTCAGTCAACCAGTTACAAATCCACCTAACAGTAGCCCTGTCCAGCCCACATCTTACCAGCTTCTTTGCAAGAATGTCATGGGGAACTTTGTCAAAGGCCTTACTGAAATCAAGATATACTATGTCCACAGCATTCCCTTCATCTATCAAGCTAGTAACTCTATCATAAAAAGAGATAAGATTAGTCTGGCATGACCTATTTTTGAGAAATCCATGTTGACTTTTCGTAATTACGGCATTGTTTTCTAAGTAATTAGAAACTGAGTGTTTGATGATCCGCTCCAGGATCTTTCCAGGTACTGATGTCAGGCTGACTGGGCGATAATTATTTGGGTCCTCTTTTTTTCCCTTCTTGAAGATGGGGACAACATTTGCCCTCCTCCAGTCTGCTGGAACTTCTCCGGTCCGCCAAGAGTTTTCAAAGATTATAGCAAGAGGTTCCGCAATGACCTCTGCTAGTTCTTTTAAAATCCTAGGATGCAATTCATCTGGCCCTGGAGACTTGAGTTCATCCAGTGTGGCCAGGTATTCCTGTACTACCTCTCTATCTATTCTGTGCTGCATTTCCCCCACTTCTTCACCTGCTCCCCAACTGCCAGGTTGCGTGTTTTTATCCTTTTGGGAAAAAACTGAGGCGAAGAAGGTGTTGAGGAGTTCTGCCTTTTTTCTTCCTCCTGTTATTAATTCACCGTCTTCCTTGCGCAGTGACCCTATCGTCTCCTTCTTTTTCCTTTTGCTGCGGACGTATTTAAAAAAGCCCTTTTTATTGTTTTTAATGTCTCTGGCCAGCCTAAGTTCGATCTGTGCTTTAGCCTTTCTGACCTTCTCCCTACATCTTCTGGCTACTTGCTTATAATCTTCTTTGGTGATTTCCCCCTTCTTCCATTTCCTGTACATGTTTTTCTTAACACTGAGCTCAGCTGAGAGCTCTTTAGTCAACCATTCCGGTTTGTTCAGATGCCTTCCATTTTTCCTCCTTAATGGCACAGTTTTAGCCTGTGCCTTCAGTACCTCCCTTTTAAAGAACTCCCATGCATCCTGAACTCCTTTCTCATTGACTATTCTTGACCACGGGATTTCGGCCAGCAGCTCCTTCAGTTTACAGAAGTCTGCTTTTTTAAAATCTAAGACGAATGCCTGCCTACACTTTCCTTCTCTTCCCCACTGAATACAAAATTCTAATAGGGCATGCTCACTCTCTCCTAAAGATCCAACCAGTTCAACGTCATTAACAAGGTCTTCCCTGTTGGTCAGGATCAGATCCAGAATATTTGATCCCCTTGTGGCCTCTTCCACCTTCTGGACCATGAAATTGTCTGCAAGACAAGTAAGAAACTTGCTGGACCTTGCCGCCTTTGCAGAGTTTGACTGCCAACATATATCCGGGTAGTTGAAATCTCCCATTATTACTGTATCTCTCCTTTTTGAATGTGCAGTCATTTGGTCTACGAAAGCGCCATCGAGGTCCTCAGTCTGGCTTGGAGGTCTGTAGTAAACCCCCACTATAATATCCCTATTGTTTCTCGCTCCCCTAATTCTTACCCAGATGCTCTCGACCTGGCTTCCGGTGTTCAAGTCATGGATCTCTTCACAGGTGAAAACATCCTTGACATATAAGGCTACTCCTCCTCCTTTCTTATTTGGTCTATTTCTACAAAATAGGCTATACCCCTCTCTTCCTACATTCCAATCGTGAGACTCATCCCACCAGGTCTCAGTGATGCCTATCAAATCATATTTATTTTGCTGTACTAGGAGTTCAAATTCATCTTGTTTGTTTCCCATACTCCGTGCATTAGTGTAGAGACACTTAAGTCCCCGTGCCCTTCCTGCAAGTCCCATAGCATTTTTTCCACCCCTCCCACGATTGGACGCTATTCCTACTTGGCCAATATCATTTGGTCCTTTTCCCCCTGCACTTGCCGAGTCCTTGTCCTGAATAATCTTGTCTCCCTCCCCAGTTGTACTTAGTTTAAAGCCCTCCTAATCCTCCTTGTGAGACTGTTTGCAAAAACGTTCCTACCAAGTTTCGTGAGGTGCAGCCCATCCCTTGCCAGAAGCCCATGTTCCTGGAATTTCAAGCCATGATCCAAAAAACCAAACTGTTGGCGGCGGCAAAATGTGCGGAGCCAGCTGTTGACCTCCACTATTGTCCTTTCCCTTCGTGCACCATATCCTTGAACAGGGAGGATTGATGAAACGACCACCTGTGCACCAAGGTCCTTAAGCTTTCTCCCCATAAGCTCGTAGTCCTTTGTGATGTGGTGAAAGCTGTACTTCACCGTGTCATTGGTTCCAACGTGAACCAAAACGAGGGGCTTACGGTCAGTGGGCTTGACCAGCCTGGCTAGCCTCTCTGTTACATGGTTTATCCTGGCCCCAGGAAGACAGCAGACCTCTCGATTGAGCTTGTCCGGTTTGCAAACTGCCGGTTCGGTTCCTCTGAGCAAGGAGTCCCCAACCACCAGAACTCGCCTCCTCTGAGGCCTGTCCGGGGTTCTTCGACAAGCAGATTCTTCCAGGATTGCCTGGGCATTGTGTTGAGGTCGGGAGTGCTGGACTTCCCGATGTTGGATGCTGTCCTGTTGGTGTTGAAGTTCCAGTTGCCGAAGTTGGATTCCATCTTGCTGATGTTGTGTTCCCTCCTTCTGGTGTTCCTCATCATTCACAGCACCAAGAACATTGAAGCGATTCTGTAGTTTGAGAGTCTCTGTTTCCTTCCTGGCCCTTCTACTTCTCCGTGTGACATTCCTCCAAGCATCGCTTTCCTGGCTCACGGAACTGATTTCCTCATCAGGCAGCTCCTCCGCATATCCGGTCTTCAGGAAGGTCCTCTCTGCCCTATCTAAGAAGTCCTCACCTTCCCTAATAAGACGAAGATTAGAAACCTGTGCCTCCAGCTGCCGCACTTTGACCTCTAAGAAGGTGACCAGCTTGCACTTGCTGCAGGTGTACCCGACCACATCTTGTGGCAAGAAAAGGAACATGCCACAAGTGCTACAGGTGACAGCAGCAGCTCCCTCCCCTTCCATACTTGATAATACAGAGAATAGAACAAGAAAACAAAAACAAAAACTGGGCCTCCTTTCTTAATTTGAGCTGTATAAGCTATGTCTGCTCAGCTAACTACCAAGCTCAGTTGAACTCTTCCTAAATTTGTTCAGTCACTATAAGGATCAGTTGTTCCTAAACTTGAATGGTTGAACTTGAAGGAATGAAGTAGATGAATGAAATTGCGCGCGCCGCCACTGGGAGTTCCTAATAAAGCCTCCTTCCCCTAGCTGGCTCCTCCCCCTAGCTTGATTAACTCTCCCTAGTTTGATTGACAGTTAACTGACTAACTAACAAACAATTAGCTGACAATAGGCTGTGAGCTCAGGGAGAGCACACGGCCAGCGCAAGCAAAACACACACACACACACACACACACACAAAAACCCCACACACACAAAAAAAACAACACAGAGAAATAAGCAAACAAACTCAGCCCCACAGTCCTGCAAAAACACCTATCAAAGTTGTCTTCACAGACCCAGCTTACCTTCTGCTCTCTCCTCTGGAAGTCAGCAAGAAGCCTGCTGGGAGTTCCTAATAAAGCCTCCTTCCCCTAGCTGGCTCCTCCCCCTAGCTTGATTAACTCTCCCTAGTTTGATTGACAGTTAACTGACTAACTAACTAACAATTAGCTGACAATAGGCTGTGAGCTCAGGGAGAGCACACGGCCAGCGCAAGCAAAAAAAAAACACACACACACACAAACACAAAAAAAACCCACACACAAAAAAACAACAACATAGAGAAATAAGCAAACAAACTCAGCCCCACAGTCCTGCAAAAACACCTATCAAAGTTGTCTTCACAGACCCAGCTTACCTTCTGCTCTCTCCTCTGGAAGTCACTCTAAAGCTCTGAGACTCAGGGAGAGAACTGCAGGGAGATGTTTATGGAAGCCACTTTGGTTTCCACGTGTTGGTTATTTTATTCATTTACATACTACTTACTGTATCTACGATAGCCCAAAAATCTAAAGACAATTTGAAATGTGTTACTGTAAAATGTTTTAAGCATAAAGCACTAAGGGCCTTTCCACACTACACTGTTATAGTGCTGCTGTTCCATTTTCAACATCCTGTGGAATTCTGGGGTTTGTGGTTTACTGAGACCAAAGAGCTCTCTGGCTGAGAATTCTAAAGGTCCCTCCCTAAACTGCAAACCTCAGGATTCCGTAGGATGTTGAAAAGGAAATAATAGCACTATACCAGTGTAGTGCAGAAAGGCCCTAAATCTTTAAGATAATCATGACATGAAACATATAAAATCAAAGGTTCAAAAGATCATTCTCTCACTGGGCAACACAGTCAGTTTAGGCAGTTCTGGATGAAATTGGCGAGGCTGCACCCTCCTTCCAGTCTGCTGGTTCTCCTTCATGAGTTGTAGTCCTCTTTTAATAAAAAAAGAAAGAAAAGATAATTCTTTGGAATTGCAAAGACTTTGGAATTCCCTTTGTATAGAGGCTAAGATGGCTTCCTCCTTGCTCTCCTTCTGCTGAGAAGTGAAAAACTCCCTATTCCAACAGGCTTTTAGGAACTGATTGCCATGAACTTTTAATGCTGTGAAATTCTGTTGTTTTTTAATGTCACGTCCTTCCTATTAAGTCATGGGTGCGACTTATGTGACCCTTCAGAGTTTGTTGAACTTCTAGCACTTCTTACCACATTGATATTCTGGCAAGGTTTTGCTGAGCGTTATAGTCCCAACAACATCTAGCTTGCTGGAACAATTCTGATCCCTGTGTTTAAGGAAGGGGGTGTTAGTAGCTAAATGGTAATAGGGTTTACCTCCTAGTTTGGTTTTGTTTTTTCTGAATGAAGCTGAAAGCCTCAAGGGAAATGTTAACTGGCTGTGTTTGAAGGCTCTCAAAGTTTCTCCACATGATTCTCTTAAAACACTCCTCTCTTTCTATCCCTGCAGTTTCATCGGCTCCCTGGGCACCATCATTATCAAGTGCAAAGACCTGCGGATCATTCAGCTGGACATCCCTGGCATGGAGGAGTCTTTGAACATAGCTAGCTCCATTGAGGTAAGACTCAGAGCTTGGAAACATTATTTTGCCAGCCTGCCGTTCCCACAGTCCCCCAGCAAGAGTGGTCAATGAGAGTTGTAGTCCAGAAACGTAACTACTTCTGTGTGGTCTCTGTGCTTCACACAAATGAGTCTTGTGAATGAGCAAGGGAATCTGCAGGCAACCCACTTAAAATCTGTTTCATGGTGATACCTGACAGATAGGCTGGAGCTAGGTTGTTGCCCACATCGCAGCAGTGCTGTGTTATTTCTAGGGTGGGAAACTTGTTTCAATTAAAAAAAAATACGCTGATGTTTGTATGTGAAATAAATTATGCAGGGCTTGGAGTGTCGACTGTTCTGTTTACATTTGAATCAGGTGTGTGCCATATTCCTAGCCCTTTGAGCCACATGTGATCTAGCTCAGGATGTGGCACACCCATCCACATTACATACACAAAGGCACTGTTAATCCTTTTCCCTGCTGGCGGAGAGCAGAGAGTATTTTCTTCGTCCTTTCTGCCAACAGTCTTGAGACAGATGGTTCCTTCCTTGTTAGCATGCGTCAGGAGAAAGCCATCTCTATGAAATGAGGGCAGGGCAGTTTGGCAGTAGGAAGAGTAAAGATGCACACAGAGGTGGGATACTTAAGACCTTAGGGGACGACAAGTGGCTACTGAGTGGCCGGTTGTGAAACCTTGAATTACATACAGAGCATTTCCTGTTCCCTAGTTACAGATATAAAATCCCCTGTAGAAAGGGTGGGGGGGTATCCCTCATAGGCTGAAAACCTCACTTTTCCCCACTGTACAGCCGTTAGCTATGCTGCTGTGGCATGTTTATAAGTCTCCAGACCCGTGATGCTGACAGGCCATGTTAGGCTAATGGAGATGGTCTAACAAAACAAACTCCCATATAGCCCAGCAATAGGAGAGGAAAAGAATCTCCCTTGGCATTTGTGATGTAATTTATTGTTGTTGTATACCTTGAGAGGCAATCTTCTTGGGGTTTCTTGGCAAGATTTCTTCTGAGAAGGTTTGCCACTCCTTTGCTGATCTCCCAGAATCTTAGTCCTGTGCTCAAACCACTACATCCACTACAACTCTTTTGTGGCGTAATGCATCTCTCATATCAGTAGTCCTCAAGTTTAAAGTTAGGCTGCTCCAAGGTGTGGCTGCCTTCCCCCATATATCTAAAATTCAGGTTGGCTCACTGGTATGTTTCTCAAACTGCCTGTTTTCAGAGAGTATAACATCCAAAAGTGGAATGTTTGACAAGTTCCTTTAGCAGAATGGACTGTAGAATGGGGATCCGGTTTTACCTTCAGCAGTGGGGCTGTGGAGTGGAAACAGGAAGCAGTGGGCAGGAGAAGAGCTAGAAGTTCACTGGGTTTTCTTTTTAAAAGAATGGACATTCAGCAAATTTGTGACACTCTGCCTGTATATCGGTACCCGTCCTGTAGGCACTCTCTACCTTGGATTCCATCACCCTGATGTATCCTTTCTTTTATCGGCCCATGTTTGAAGTCATCGAAGATGGATGGCATTCCTTCTTGCCAGAACGCGAATTTGATCTGCTCAGTTCAGTTGTAAGTCCCACACAAACTTCCTTCCTCTTTTGAACTCTGTCTTTGAGTCTTTTTTTAAACAAAGATGGCAGTAGTGCGATACGTGTGTGCTTCACTTCTGAGTTTTTTTGTATGCTGCACTTCTGCTTTGTACAATTGCAGAGTAAGGGTGGGCTTTGTATGTGGCTTTATGCTTTGGATTTGTTCAAGGCTATATGTGTGGCTTAAATTGTGAAGTAGAGTTGAAAGAGGGGCAAGGACAATATATTGGTAGGATATTTTTTGTTGTTTGCTTTCAAGTAATTTCCGATGTACAGTGACCACCAAGATGAACCCATCACAAGGTTTCTTGGCAAGATTTGTTCAGAGGGGGTTTGCATTTGTCTTCCTCTGAGGCTGAGACGGTGTTATTTGCCCAGTGTTTCCCTGGGTGGGTGGGGAACCCAGTGGGTTTCCATGGCAGAGCAGAGATTTCAGCCCTGGTCTCCAGAGTGACAGTCCAACACTCAGACCGTTACACCATGTTGACTCTCTTTGGCAGGATATACTCATATATGAAGGATGCCACACAAAGGATGGAGTGACTAGGGGCCTTTCCGCACTACACTGTTATAGTGCTATTATTCCACTTTCAACATCCTGTGGAATTCTGGGATTTGTAGTTTTCTGAGGTCAAAGAGCTCTATGGCTGAGAATTCTAAAGGCCCCTCCCTAAACCTCAAACCCCAGGATTCTATAGGATGTTGAAGGTGGAATAATAGCACTATAACAGTGTAGTGTGGAAAGACCCTAGGACACCAGTCAGTGGTTTCAGATTACAAGAAAAGAGATTCCACTTAAAGAACAGGAAGAATGCATTGAGTGTAAGAGCTGTTCCATAGTAGAACAGATGGCTTTAGAGAGTAATGTACTCCCCTTTTCTTGGAGGTCTTTAAACAGTTTGGATTGCCATATTTCAGAAGAGCTTTAGTTGTGTTTTCTGATGTGAAGAAGAGTTGGTCTAGAAAGCCCTTGTGGTCCCTTCCAACTCTGTGATTCCACTCTTCAAGCAGATTATGTATACAAAATCATAAAACTCATAGAATCATAGAGCTGGAAGAGACCATGAGGGCGAACTTTAGTCCAGAAAACCATGTTGAAAAGATGTTAGCAGCATAAGTGTCCTAAGTCCACAGGGAACATTGCTCATGAAGCTTTGTGGATTAAAGTTGTAGTAGTTTATTGTTTCAGATTTCTCCTATCCCCTAGGAAACAGTCACAATATCCATTATTGTTAATAATTCTCAACTTATTTTCCCCCCTTAGACAAATGAATGGCGGCTGAGTTACATCAACAAAGATTTTTCTGTCTGCCCATCTTATCCACCCATAGTCACCGTCCCTAAATCGATAGATGATGACTCTCTCTTGAAAGTTGCCACTTTTCGCCATGGTGGACGCTTCCCAGTCCTCAGCTATTACCACAAGAAAAATGGGATGGTGAGTTGGGCACTTGGATTAGGAGAAGGCCATGGTGGTTTCCTAGGGACAACCCAGATATTAAAAGCATATTTGTTATGGCTCTTGTGTGCCATAACCAAAAACGTCCTGCTTCCTGTACTAGAGAGCTGTGCAGAACAGGATAGCAAAGGAGCAGGATGGCAGTTGATCTGAGTGTGTCAGAACGGGAGGGGAGGAGCTTGAAACTCACCTGGAAACCTGGAAATTTATGAACAAGATAAATGAAATGCTGCTTGTTGAGATAACACCTATTGCGATGGAGGGAAATATATGTAATACCCTATATCACAGCAGTTCAGAGCATCATAAAGATAAAATCAATTTAAACAGTTTAGAGCAACCTGGTTGAAAATGACTGAGGAACAATTTAAACCTTCTAAAAGCAAATTAAGTAATTTAACAATTCATTAAACAATTTACCAATTAAATTTTGTTGTTGGTGTGTGCCTTCAAGTCGTTTCCAGCTGATGGCGACTCTAATGTGAACAAAATGTAGGGTCCTGCACTTGGGCAGAAAAAATGAAAGTCACAAGTTTAGGATGGGGAATGTGTGGCTGGACAGCAGTACGTGTGAAAAGGATCTAAGAGTCTTGGTAGATCACAAGCTGAACTTGAGTCAGCAGCATGATGCAGCACCCAAGAAAGCCAACGTGATTCTTGGTTGCATCAATAGGAATATGGTGTCTAGATCGAGGGAGGTAATGGTACCACTCTATTCTGCATTGGTTAGGCTTCATTTGGAATACTGTGTCCAGTTCTGGGCACCTCAATTCAAGAAGAATGTCAACAAGCTGGAACGTCTCCAGAGGAGGGCAACCAAAATGGTGAAGGGTCTGGAAGCCATGCCCTATGAGGAGCGGCTGAGGGAGCTGGGGATGTTGAGTCTGCAGAAGAGAAGGTTAAGAGGGGACATGATAGCCATGTTTAAAAATTTGAAGGGATGTCATGTTGAGGAGGGAGCAGACTTGTTCTCTACCGCTCCAGAGACTAGGACAAGGAGCAATGGATTAAAGCTGCAGGAAAGGAGATTCTACCTGAACCTCAGGAAGAACTTCCTGACAGTCAGAGCTGACCAGCAGTGGAATCTGCTGCCTGGGAGTGTGGTGGAGTCTCCTTCTTTGGAGGTTTTTAAGCAGAGACTGGATGACCATCTGTTGGGAGTACTTTGATGGGTGTTCCTGCATAGCAAGGCATTGGACTCGATGGCCCCTGGGGTCTCTTCCAGCTCTATGATTCTATGATTCTATATCACAGGGTTTTCTGGGACTGAGAGTGTGTGATGTGCCCAAGGTCCCCCGGTAGGTTTCCATGGCCGAGTGGGAAATCAAACCCTGCTCTCTAGGGCCGTAGTCCAATGCTAAACCACTACACCATGCTGGTTCTCACTAGTTAAATCAGGTCAAAGCTTTTTAAAAACCTAGACAAATGTGGACAAATTTGTTACACCCCAAAGGTCATGTTTGATTCAAGTTCTGGAAAGAAGCCATCATCAGCATCAATTGGACCTCCAAAGGGAGGGCATGCCACATGCAGGATGCCACAGCAGAGAATCTTTCCTTGTCATCCTTAGGGATGATAGGGTCTCCATCTTCTTCGCATTTAAAATATCACTGCTTTTTTTAATGTTGAAAGCAAAGGAAAGTAGTGTAGATTCTGCCTCTGTAGCACAGCAGCACATCAAGGTCAAGTTCAGAAGATGATAAGGCATCTTTTAGCTCTCTGGTCGTAGCACTGAAAGGTTGCAGGTTCTCTGGAACAGTCTTGCCTGGAAAAACATCTTAAGAATGTCAAGAACTTCTTGATGGTAAGAGCTCTCCATCAATGGAACCAATTACTGGTGGTTGGTTCTCTTTCTCTAGATGTTTTCAAAAAGAGGCTGGAGAGCTATAACTGGAGTTCCTGCGAATGAGGGGTTGGGTTCGATGGCCCCTGAGGCCCCTTCCAGCTCTATGATTCTGGGATTCCATGAATCCCCTGCAGAGAGTTCTGTGGGTATCAGTAGAGCATCAAGAGTGGTCCACCACAAGAATGTAAGTTTGACCTTATGAGACAGTGTTTGCAAGAGAGTAGCTTGACCTTGTGAGAGATTGTCTTGTAAGTGAATTCAAACAGATGTTGCAGCTATACAAGTGAAGTCTTATTGTGGTATCTCTGCTTTGGCATGGCCTACTCTGAAAACACAGCGGATGGAGTTCAGACTTGAAACCTAGGATTGCCTCTTGAACATACATAGTAGTTCCTGTTCTGATACCTTAAGAATGAGTCATTGCATTACTGCAAGGGTGAGCAAACTGTGGCCCCTAAGCTTTTGTATTATTGAGACCCTTGACTCGGCCATATTCCCCAGATTGCCCCTTTTCTGCTTCTCTTGGAAGCTTCCACAGGCATTGAGTCACCTTTTAAGTAGGTTGCAGGGCCGCATTTGCACAGTTTAACATTAAAAAAATACCAATTTTTTTTCAAAGCTGGAAGTCAACTTTGACCCATTTCTGTTCTTTAAAAAAATTGCTTATCCACATGTCCCCTGGGCAATCCCAGGACAGAAAGCTGGCTGACCACGGTTGCCCATCTTTCTGTTACCATGAAGGTTACATTGCTCCTGCTCTCTCCACTTTGAAAAGGTGTGCCAAGTAAGTCTGTTATTCTAACCTGAGACATAGAATTATAGCCAGAGTATGAAAACCAACTATTCAAGGATGCTTTCGGATGTAGGTTGTTTTTTCATGCTAATACCTGCTGGGTGGTTTAGCAAGTTAACTGAACAGCTTTCCTTTGCTGGGCCAATAATTTCAAGTGCCAGGTTTTAGCTTTGCTGCATGCTGGGTGGAGATGTGGTTTGGTTAATACCACAGGCATCTTTCAGTAAGCAACCAGACTTTAGGCCTTAACTGGACTTCTGTTGACTTTACTAGGTGATGATGCGCAGTAGCCAGCCACTTACAGGGACCAATGGGAGGCGTTGCAAAGAAGATGAGAAGCTGATCAATGCCACTCTGAGAGCAGGCAAGCGTGGCTACATCATCGACACACGGGCCCTGAACGTAGCCCAGCAAGCCCGGGCCAAAGGTGGAGGCTTTGAGCAGGAGGTACACTATCCCCAGTGGCGAAGGATTCACAAGTCCATTGAGAGGTGAGTCAGTGAATAATGTGTGATTTGCTTCAAGAGTCTCCTCATAGTTCCTACGCTGTTCCTATGAGGTCTTAGGTCAGGGGGTTGAAGAACTGGAAAGTTATGGAGTAAAAAGCATAAAAGGGCAAGCAGGCTGAACGTCATGTTCCATAGGAGGATCTGAAGCTGTCTTATACCAGTGAGGGTGTGGGGGGAGTATCTTAGGCAGAGGACAGTCTCCCCAGTCACCTGCTACCTAATCTTCTAGCTGGAGGTACTGACTAAACCTGAGAAGGACCTCTCTACAAAGCAGATGGACCTAAGTCATTGGACAATTTGCTTTCAGATTGCTTTAATGCTCTCTGTATGGGATTGCCTTCTCAGCCAGTCCAGCCAGCTGCAAACAGATTGCTAACTGGAGCTGTCTACAGGGATGTCACAACTCCCTTGTGGCAACAGCCCCATTGACTGCCTGTCTGTTTCTGGGTATAACTCAAAATGTTAGTTTTGACCTATAAAGTCCTGTATGGTTCAGTTATTTGAAGAACCATATTCTCCCTTATGAACCTGCCTGTGTTTTGAGATCTGCTGGGGATGCACTTTTCTTCGTCTACAACATCCTCACAGGCAGATCTGGTGAGAACACAGGAGAGGGCCTTTTTGGTGGCTGCCCCCAAGCTCTGAAACTCCCTTCTCAGAGAAGTTAGACCAGCACCCTCCCTGCTCTTGTTCCACAGACAGGTGAAGACTTTCTGTTTTTACAAGTCTTTGAGGAGGGAACATCCAAGACCCTCATACCACCTGAACAAGGGGCTGGACTTTCAAAATGTTATTTTGTTGTGCCTTTTTTTTTAATGGTTTATGTTTTTAACTGGTTCTAATGTTTTGGTAATTTAATCATCTTTTAACTTGGTATTATTTTATTACTAATCAGACTTTTAGTCTAATCCACAGGCTGCCTGGTCCCGCAGTGCAACCACTCAATATGGCATAATTGGATACTGAAAAGCTGTCATGCCCCACCCTCAGCCTGTTTTAGTCCTGAAATAGTTTTCTTAAAATGCCTTAGCAAATGGGGCTTTCTGGGTGTTGAAATCCTAGCTATGCACCTCATTAATTCTGTCAAATCCTTTTCCAAACCTCATCTTTTTAATGAAGCCTTTGACCCCAGTCCTGGTCTTCCTGTGACTAAACCCAGAGTACATGTAACAAATATCAGATTGTATATCATTCCAATTTTCATAACATGCCTACATGTGACCTCATCCTGTCCTCCTCCCAATCCACCCTCTAGCTTCTCTGATCTTCGTCTTGAGGTTCTGGGAAGAGAACCAGCAGTGACTCACAGTCTGGGTTGCTGGGATCTCCTTTTGGCTATTACACATGCGTTTGTACACAGTCCAAAAGAAAACTTTGTGTCCAGCACTAAAACTCTACCAGTGTCCCCAGGGAGCGAAGGAGAAAGATGTAGGCCTGCAACCAGAGGTTGGGGAAGTTGCTTTTAGGGACTCTGAGGTTTTGGGGCTTTTTTGGACTCTCAGAATCCCTCTTTTATAACCAGTCTGTACCTGGGCTGGAGGTCAGGTTACAAGTGAAGCCTGCTCCTGAGTAGTGCTGGTGATGCAATTAAAAGCTTAGCTACATTTGGGAATCTCATGCTTCCAGCTGTGATATTTCTGGTTCATGTACGGCCAATAATTTGTTTAGCCTGTGCCAAGCTGTTATCCAGCTTGTGCTTATCTCTAGTTCTTGTCTTGCCAGTCTAGACAAAGAGCAACACAAACATGCCCTTTTTCTTTTCTGGTTCACTTTCAGCACACAGATAAGATAGTGTTGTGCAGAGGCAGCAGCCAAAAGCAAAACCCAGGTGCAGTAGATTGCGATGTACTTGGAAATGTAAAGGCTTTTTCTCCAGGCTCTTTTTCCTCCATTGTATTTCAGTTTTGCAGTTCAGAGGGAGCAAGTGGTGAATGACTTTGGTACTGTTGTAACCAGGATGAGCAGAGACTGAATTAGGTGTTTTCTGGCTTCCAACCTCCTCAAATCCCCCTCTGGCTCCTAGTTCCTCCTACATCTTTCTTCTCTTTAACCTCCAGGCAACTTTAGGGGTGGGAAATGAAAGAAGAAGAGAGTTTAAGCTTCAGTTAAGTTCCTAAGTATGCAGCACTTTGGAGGGAGAGCAGGCATATAGCTTGTGCAATCTGTCTGGAAAATTAATCTCTCAGGCATTTTATAACCAGGCCCAAGTAGTGGCTTTAGACAGACATATGATGTTACGATCTTGGTGCTTCTGAGGGCATGTTCTTCCCAAGAAGTTGTCATTGGTGCAAGAATCAAGCCCACAAGTCCAACACCCCCACCCCAATTTTTCCCAGAGACATTCTTTTTCAACATCCTGATTTGGGGCAAGGGAGTGTTTTAGTTCTTGTTAGACCGTTAGGAGTCAGAAAGAAATCCTTGCCAAAATATTACAAACCACCCAGCAGTCTATCTTCTTCCTATCCTTGACTCCATACTCCAGAATCCTCATGTGTGCATGAACACACACATACATTGGTATCTAGTAGGGGACTTCGCCACTCATCAGCTCAGCTCAATTTCCATTCCATCACTTCTTTAAAAATATTGACTCCCCTCCTCTCCCTCCCTCTCCTGATGGTAGGTTGCAAGTTGTGGTGAGACTGTATTTTGCAGAATTTCTTGCAGCCCCTGCTATGTTCTTGGTCTTCCAAAAGATGTTGTAAATACAGGAGAAATGTTTAGCAATTGATCCTGTTAAAACAAAGGCTGCATACTAATGATTGCAAATATTCACACACACACACACACACACACACACACGGGGAATTAGCTATATTAATAGGTTATAGCAAAAAGAGAAAATGAGACTTCCGGCAATTTAAAGATTAATCTGTTCAGCATATGTTTTCATGGACTATAGCCTTGGTTATATGCAGAGTTTCCAAGTTAAAGGAAGTAATGGTCCTACTGTATTCTGCTCTGGTCAGGCCTCATCCGAGGTACCGTGTTCAGTTCTGGATGCCTCATTTGAAGAAATACAGATACAGAAAAGTTGAAGCAGGTTGAGAGGGTGACAATGAGGATAATAAGAGATATGGAGGACGAAACACGTGAGAAATTAAAGGAGTTGGGTATGTTCAGTTCAGAGAAGACTGAGGGGTGACATAAATAAAGGGCTGACAACAGGGAGGAGAAGGTAGGCCTGTTCTCTGCTGCCTCAGAGGGCAGGACCAGGTCTAATGGTTTTAAGTTACATGAGAGTAGATTTGAATTGAACATTAGAAGGAACTTCTTGACAGTAAGAGTGGTTCAGCAATGGAACCAATTGCCTAGAGAGTTTGTGGGGTCTCCTCCTCTGGATGTCTCCAGCAGGAGGCTGGACAGCTACCAGCTGTGGTTGCTTTAGCTGGAAGTCCTGCACTGAGCAGGGATTTGGACCTGGTGGCACTACCAATTCTGTGCCTGTGTGACTTCCTCCATCTTAGGAATCAAACTGCAGTCCAGGGAAGCTTATGGCAAATAAAGCTTGTTAGTCATTAAGTCATCACAAAACTCTTGTGTGTGGTGATGAAAACATCAAACACACATACAAAAGAGCAGTAGCTAAAGCCAACTGAAGAGCAAATGTTCAGTTAAGTCAACAAAACAGTGTTTTAATCTGCATCTGCTATGCTAAGTTTATTCATCATGTTATGAATAATCTTGCACCCACCAATCTTTTAATTTGGAAAGGATATTTTCAGGAGGAGGTGCCACCACAGAGAGGGCCTTTCCCTAGTAGTCATCCACCATTCCTCCAGGACAGCCTGGAGAAGGACTGCAGAGTAGTAAAAGGAGGCCTTTGTACCTGGAGGTCTGGACATCTGACTAAGGTCACTTCTAGCTGCCACAGGCATCTTGGCAGTGGCCCCTAGAAAGGATAAGAACAGAGCTTTGAAAGTTTTTTTTTTAAATAACTGGTATAGGAATTTATCCCTGTTCTTTCCATGTTGTTTCTTCCTCTGATACCAGAGTTTCTGTTAAAGATGTAAAGCCCACGAACACATCTACTTTGGTGACTAGATATAGCTATACAAACAGTCCTTCGCATTCACGGGTTTAACTTTTGTGGATTTGATTATTTGTGAGTTTCTCCAGCTCCTGCCCCCTCCCCCCAATCCCCTCAAGTGCTCTTTTTCTGGGGCAGTCTTCCTTCTTGGCCACTCCAATCAGGCTGCACAGCCCTTTAAAAATGCACCTCTGCTCCTCCTCCACCACCAGCCACTCCCTGGCTGGTTTAGGATGGCTTGCAGTCTGATTTCTCAGCACCACAAACCTCTCCCAATGCCCTGCACACACTCAAGGAAAGGGATGCATGTGAGAGAAGTGTAGGACCACCACGCTGACCCAACCCCTTTCCCTCTCTTTTTCCTGAGCTGGTTTTGACCCTGAGCGTCCACTCTTCCCACTATGCCTTGGCCTTCTTCCTACAAATACACACATTTTGATATTTGTGGCCTTCCACTTTTGTGAGGGTCCTGCACCCCCAACCCGAGCAAATGTGGAAGGCCAACTGTATTTTAATCTGTATACCAGTATTCCCACATGAAATCTCGCTGGACCTGAATACTCATGTGTCCATTTGCTGTCACTCAGACTTGTGTGAATGGCAGAAGACATCTCCGGTATAGGAATACTGCTATTAATGGGCATCCTAGGATCGGTCATTTGTGCTCCCTGCTCCCCACAGGTACAATATTCTTCAAGAGAGCCTCATCAAGCTTGTGGAGGCCTGCAGTGACCAATCACATAACATGGACCGCTGGCTGAGCAAACTAGAGGCATCGAACTGGCTGACCCACATCAAGGAGATTCTGACCACGGCTTGCTTGGCTGCTCAGTGCATTGACAGGTAATGGTCCCTTGTGTGATTTTTGAAGTGGCATGGAGTGCAGGATGTTTTGTGGACCATCTGTCTGAAGAAAAGGTCCCGAAGGGCTTGGCTTTCTCAAGAAGTTGCTAAGAACGTACGAAGAAGAAGACCTGCTAGATGCAGCCACTTGGCCGTCTGTTCCATTGTCGTATTTAGAGCAGTGGTCAGCCAGAGGTCCTGGGAAATTAACAAGCAGCCCTAAGAGCTCTTGTGGTGTTCTGAGCTGCTGATATTCACAGGTATGAATATACCAGTGGTATGAATAATAAAATGGAGACTCTACCAAAGCCATTGGTAGACTGAGATTTCTGTAAATTCATTTGGTCTCCCCTTTAAGACCATCTGATGTGTTAAACTCTGGAACAGGCACTAAAACACACCAGAGCCTGGATGGTGCATTGATTCTAGTGCTGGATTGAGACTTGGGAGTTATTAATGAACCATGAAGCTCACTGGGGACTTTGAGCCAGTCTCAGTCTGACCGTGCTCAAAGAGTGGTTGTTGTGGGGTTAAAGTGAGAAGGAAGAGAGCTCCTCTGGGTTCTTCGGATGAGAGACAGGATATAAATGCAGCTAACAGATACATAATAATGGCCCTCCTGATCAGACAAACGGTCCCTCAGGCCTAGTGTCCTGTTTCCATCAGTGAGCAGCCTTGAAGGGAACAGCTTTTTCGTGTGACCCTCCACCATGTAACTGGCGTTCAGGTTCTGCCACCTCTGCAGTTTCCATCTAGCTAGCGTGCCTGGTGGCTGTTGATAGACACTGTCCTCCTCCTCCTCCATGAATTTATGTACTCGCAAAGCTTGGAAATGTTACTTTTTTTTTTTGGAACTACAGATCCCAACATTCATTGGAGGGACTTTCATCCAAAAAAAGTCATTGTTTCAAGTTCTGTCTGCTTCCTTTTGAAAGCCCCCCAAACCCAGTGTACCATTTTGTATCTCATGACAGGTGTTGGAAGACAAGCTCTCTCCACCTGTCATGAGATATCATTATCATGTGACAAATAACTTCCTTTTTGTAATTAGGCGCTTCATTAAAGCTGGAGTTTGGAAGACATGCTTGTTCCATTTTGGACCTGCTAATACATTGTGATTGTATCCTGCCTTGGTAGCCTGTCTAAATTGCTGTCTATAAACATTATCGGGAAAAGTAGTATAAATAGTATGTGGATATTCTTATATAAATATTATGTGGGAAAAGATACTTAATTCATTACTATTTTCAGAGTTTCAGAATGCAGTGGAGATTGGAGATGGGTTCTTTCCAGTCAATTTTTGTTCAGTAGACATCTCTGCTCTCATCATATACTCTAAGATAATTTCAGTATGTTTTTATCTCTCTTTGCCTAGGGAGGGAGCATCAGTCTTGGTCCACGGGACAGAAGGCACTGATTCAACACTGCAGGTGACCTCTCTGGCTCAGATTATTCTGGACCCCAGATGCAGGACCATTCGTGGTTTTGAAGCTCTCATTGAGAGAGAGTGGCTGCAGGTAAGAGCTGCAGGTCTGTTTGCCACCTCAGACTTTTGTGTGATGTCCAAACCTGTGTAATGGTTTGAGTTCATTCCCAACCTAAAAGAGGAGAACACCCTGACAGCAGTTTTCTATTGAAACCACATGGAAATTAAGTGGGGCTTGGACAGATTGCTAGCAGTAGAGCTGTGGCTGGATAAACACACAGACTCAAGTGTGCACATGTGCATGCACACACTCCTCTGGTACAGCAAGATGTTTATCTCATTCCTCTTGTAATGTCTGTTCTTGTCCTAAATCGATAAGCAGTCTTTCTGGATAGATCCAGAAAGGCTTTCATTAAAGATTTGGTTCAGCACATAGACATCTTTGCCAGAAATGAGGTGACAATACAGGTTTTGCTTTTTAGAACTCCTCTCACCCTTCCTAACTCCTTCCAGTTCACATTCTATTCTCACACACCAGCTCATACCAGGCTATTAGAATGATCTTGGTTCCCAGGCCCCAGCCAGGCTTCCCCTTCTATTACCCAGACATCAAAGAGAATACAGCAAAATGGCTACCATGCAGACAAATTAGGTATGGCTGGCATGACAGATGTGGCAATGGCCCTCTGGCACCTCTTGATAATTTGATACCATGCATGACTGGACCATTTTAATTTAGGATGGATTGATTTTATACATGATTTTTGATGGTCTACTTCTTGACAGTGCCATTCTTTCAACAATTTTAAATTATTGCCAGAACCTATTTATTTTTATGCATGGTCCACTCTTTCTACCACATGTCGAACATATTGGTTCAGGCTGTAATTAAAAACGGTCTCCATCCCAATTGGCAGAGGGACCAACTCTGCAAAAACCTGACCTAGAGAGAGGGGTGGCAGCAGTATCGCGAGCACTGACAAGGTGGTAGGAGAGTCTCTGGACTGGGTTCACCAAAGTTGTCAGGGCACCATAGCAGTGGATGCAGCACTAGGCACACATTCCCTCCCAAGGCCTCATAGGAAGCTTAAAAACTTGGGCATGGGGGGGCAGTTCACATGATCTCACTGGAGCTGGGAAAGCTGAGGTATCACTTTTGAGCAGGCAGTGCTTCTATACCCTAAAATGTCGGTTGACAGACACCGAGATAGTGCCACTCCTCTCTGGATAGATGAAAACAGTTTTCCACTGCAGTAACCTTCAAAGAGATAGCTGGGTTAGTCCGTCACAGTATAAAAGGGAGAATTTGGGGGTGGGGGGCATGTAGGGGGAGAGGAATCTAGCAACATCTAAGACTAACTTATTTATTTTAGCATGAGCTTTTGTTATGCCCCCTGGTAGAGTACAGTATTAAAATAGCCATGGGTATTTAAATGTCCTTAAGGGACTACTCACTTAAAACAGGATACACAGCATGCAACAATCCCAGATGATAACTCTGATCCCACATACACCCTCGTAGCAATGTCGTGGATCCTAGGAAGGTCACCCACAACGTCCGAGGTGCATTTACTTGCTTATCCTTGAATTTGATGTATGCTTTCTGCTGTCAGCAGTGACACTCCTTGATTCATCTTTGCATTTTCCAGATATAAGACCTGGTAGTTCCTAACCAAAACTATTGCTTTTCTTTGTAAGTGGAAGGTAAAAATCTCTGTGCCATTGAGTTAGCATGATTGGTCTCTTATTACTCTGGGAACTAGACTTATTGCAAAATTGGAGAACATAAAATAGTATCAGATTACCCATACAGGCCCCATGTAAAGAATGGCAGCTCCTGGATCCTGACGTTGTGGGTGTTTGTCTCATTAGTTTCCCAGCAAAGCGAGGTGCCCACAGATATAAATATTCAGACAGTGGGCACCTCACTCCAGGTTTGAAGTGTGTGTGTGTGTGTTTGAGGAGTGTGTGTATTGCTCAGGATCATTAAATGGATCTGTCCAAGTTCAGGGTTTACTAAATGCCAGTTCCTAGAATGCAACTGAACAGAACAGTTAACCCCTCTTGCTGGATACTGGTGGTATCTGGTGGGATAGTGGATTTTTGTTCTGATCCAGCAGTGATCAGTACAATGTTTGTACTTCAGGCTTTTGTGGCACAGTGTCCACGCTCGGTCTGGTCCTGCAGCCAAAGGCAGCTGATAACACACACAGCGAGAGGTTCTAGCAGCAAAGTAATTAGTCAATTTACTTTAGTAAAGAAACAGTCTTACAAATGAGAAGCAAACAACGGTCCCAGCAATGTCTATAAATCAGAGGTAGGCAATACAAACACAAGTCAGAGGCAAGAACAACAGGCAAGGGAAACAAACAGAAGCATGGGGAGAAACAGTCAGTTAATCACCGTTAAGATCTGGAGGGGAATGGCTCAGCTCTTATCGGTTCAGAGGTCAGCACAGCTGGTGGTTGATTAATTGTTGTTTGGCACAAATTTGCTGGGAGTGGCATAGGAGTCCCCTTTGGTGTCTATGCTGGGCAAAGGTGGGTATTCGTAAGTCATTTTCCATGTCAGAAGGAGCAAGGCTCCCTGCTGGGGCTGGCAGTGCCCCTTGTTCTGTCTTTGGAGTGGGTGGTGGTACGGTCTGCTCTGCAGATTCTGCTGTTACAGTCTCTGTGCCAGAGCCTATGCCCAATTCAGCAAGTTCTGCTGTCACAGACTCTGAATCTAAGTCCTGGAAGCCCATGACACACAGGGTTTGAAATTATTTTGGTTGCTGCTGCTAAATCTATAATTTCTAAACCCCCACCAACAGAGTAAGAGTCACTTGTAGACATTCGTGTTCTTAATGCTGCAGTTATCTCCCTTTAGCCTACTCAGCAATTTGGGATTTGGCTATTTCTTTTCTCTGCATTCGCTTGGCTGGTGATGTACTGTGACATTACTTTTCAAAGCAGTTGCTGGCTGGAAACTAGAGGGTGCATTCATGCTCTGGCCCTCCTTTCAGAGATAACTGCCAGTTCTCAACGGTCAGCTAAAAGCTTCATTATAACTTACAACATAACAAGCATTGAAAGACTTGTGCAAAATACATTGGTGAGGGCAGAGGACTTCTTTTTAATCTGTGAAAGCAGGAAGGGAATCAGTACACATCTGAGAAACAAGCATGCAAGCTGCTCCCTAAACTCAGAAAGGCAAGACTTTTTGGAAAGGGGAAAGGTGAACTAAAGAGAGTTGTAAGAAGAGCCCTCCTATATTAGAGTTTGGAAAAATTACTCCTGAGGGACTGCAACTCCCAGAACTCCTCAGCCTCCCTGAGCTTCAGATTTAATAGCAAAAGAAAGCCACTTTGGAACAATGGACTAGAACAGACCTTGGGTAAATTAGGGCTTTGGACTATAAATCCCAGAATTTCTCAGGCATCATGGGCTTCCAAGAGGCAGCTCTAGGGGCACAGGCAAAAGGATGTCAGATTTGATCAGCACTTGGAAAGGTTACCTTTTTTGTTTTTCCTTACTACAACATCCCGAATTCTAAAGGCAAACATGGCCAGCCAACAGCAGTCGTTCCATGTTCACTTCCATCAAGGAGAACTGGATTCAGTTTCTGTACAAGAACAATTAAAATTAAAGGATTTAGAGGCTGATGATGATGAATGTTCAGAAGGGGTGTGGAAGAGGAGATGGGAGTCAATCCTAACAAGGCTGCTTTCCCTCTGGCTCCCTCCATCCTTGCTAAGAGAGTATATGCATATTAGTACTTGGAAGGGTGACTCACCTAGAATAGCAGGTACCGTAGGCTATATTGCAGAGGAGAGCGATGGCAAAACCACTTCTGAGTATTCTTTGCCTAAGGCAGTGGTTCTCAACCTGTGGGTCCCCAGATGTTTGTGGACTTCAGCTCCCAGAAGCTCCAGCCACTATGGTCAATGCTCAGGGCTTCTGGGAGCTGAAGTCTAGAAACATCTGGGGACCCACAGGTTGAGAACCACTGGCCTAAGGAAACCTTGCGAAACTCATGGGGTCACCACAAGGCAACAGGCGACTTGAAGGTGCATACTTTATATAGGCTGCAGGTTTCTAATTTTCTTCCAGCAGAATCTTTTGGCTGCTTTTTCCAGATTTCTAACCTACTGTTTGCTTTTAATGCTTCCTTAACTTAGTCCTCTGAGGTGTTCTCTGCCTTGCACCTGCAGGCTGGCCACCCGTTCCAGCAGCGCTGTGCCCAGTCGGCCTATTCGAACAGCAAGCAGAAATGGGAGGCCCCCGTCTTCCTGCTCTTCTTGGACTGCGTCTGGCAGATCCTCCGCCAGTTCCCTTGCTCCTTCGAGTTCAACTATCACTTCCTCATCATGCTCTTTGAACATTCCTATGCCTCCCAGTTTGGCACTTTCCTGGGTAACAACGAAAATGAAAGGTAGGTGTGAGTTTTGTTCTGGGCTTTTTGGAAACTTGGGGGGGCACAGATCTTGGAATCTAAGCAGTCATTGTGCTCTTCCATGGAAAGGAATCATAGTGGGGGAGAATCATCCTTCCAGTGTTGAAATTTTTGGCAGTCAAGAGAGTGCAAAAGAACCCATTTCCATTGACTGTGGGTTAAATTCCAAGAAACATATAAATCATTTAAAGGAACATGTACATCGCTAAATGTCAATGAGCTTTCTAATACCAAATGTATTTCTATAATTACTTCTTCCCAAAATGATACTACAATGGCAAATTTCCAAAACTTATGAATAAGCAAAACTTCGGTGGTAATACCTCAGTCAGTTAGCTGATTGCTTGTATCATAGCTAGTCATGCCCACCGCTGATCTTTCTGCCAGGTGTAAGCTCAAGCTGCCTCAGAAGACAATGTCCCTATGGTCCTGGGTGAATCGGCCAGAAGAGCTCAACCGGTTTAAGAACCCTCTCTTTGAGGCCAACAGCCTTGTCATCTGGCCTTCTGTTGCACCCCAAAGTCTACAGCTCTGGGAAGGTAAGTTGGCCCCCAGGCGGTTCTGCAGCTTCAAGTTATTTTCTTGGATCCAGTGCTGGTCCCCAGAGGGTGGCGGTAGTGAGCAGTGATTTCTGAAAGCTTTGGGAAGGCCTATCAGGTGTGCTCTTTCCAGAAGAAAATGGACCTGGTCACACTCAGTCGTATCTTAAAGTGGGGGTGGAGGTGGTAAAGGGGAACTTGTGGGCTGCACACCCAGTGTGGTCAACAAAATCCTGCTAGTATCTAAAACATTTTTCTTTTCTTTAAAAGCTACTGGAAACGTGGAGTGGTAGAATTACACTGTATTTTGGCCCTGTTTGAGCCAGTGGATGCTTTTCCAAAACTGGAAGAGACATTTTGGTCAGTTCCGGCTACCAAAAAAAAAATCCTCCCATCCAAGTGCAAAAAAAAAAAGAAAAAAAGAGGGGGGATGTTCTGAAAAAATGGCAAAATCACTCCTGGGCCACCTAGAGCAGAGATGGACAGAAATCTAGGGGTCATTTTTCCCCCCACAGAACCCCCATGGGCTATGCCTCCCCATAAGAAGCCCCACGTGCATCTATTTTATTCTGCAGTCCCTCTCAAAATGGTTACAGGAAATGGTATTCCATCATTTCCTCTAACAATTTTGAAAGAGGCTAAGTATTTGGGGGGTTAATACAGGGTTCTGGAGTGCTTGTAGCAACAGAAGGAGATATTACATCCTTTCATTGTTTTGACAGGGACTAAGGAAGAAAACAGGTATTTGGGGTAGTTTGGGGTTCTGGCGTGCTTATGGGGTGTTAGATGGAGGTATTATGTTTCCATGTGTTTTGGGGGGATTTCTGTGTGAGTTTGGAGGAAAAAATGCCAAAACATTGCCCCATTTTTTTAAAAAGGGAGGGTGGGAGACTTTAGTGGGCACTGCTATGGAATCTAGGGCTACATTATTCCCACCTACCCCCAACCTAGAGGATGTGTGGAGTCATTTTAAATAGTCAACAGTGGGAGATGGATGAGGCCCTCTGAAGTCCTGGGGGAGGCAGAGGCAGCCCCTGCACCCTTGAGACTCTTCCATTCCTGCTTTAGAGAACAACTGCAACATTTTCTCTGTGAGGCTGCCTTTGAGAAGCTTTGTGAAATGTCAGTTGAATCAAAGTCCCACCTGTCCCAGAATATGTTGAGAGGCTAGGCCCCCTTGCCTCTTGGTCCAGTGGCACTCTCCCACTTGTATTCCCCCACTATAGGTACTAAGAGGTGTATTGCCTCTGTGACACAACCTAGTAGTCGTTGCTATTCCCATCCTCCTTGAATTTGTCTGATCCTTTGTTAAAGCCATCTAAGTTGGTCCCGCGTGCCCACCAACTGGTCTTTTCAGAGTTAAGGCCTTTCCTCAGTTCTTGCCTCTGCAATGAAGTCGTTTTGGTGGTCTTAGATGTTCACCTAGTCTTAAACTAATTATTAGTCTAAACTAGAGTAGACCAATTGAATCAGTGAAAAGCTAGTCAACACTTCTGCAGGTTCCATGGAATCAGCATGTCCACTTTAATCATAGGTTTTAAGCCACTTTTCACACAACTTCAGCAGGGCTACTTGACAAAAAAAATACAGGAAGGAAGGAAAACAAAATTTCAGAATTAAGTTATTTTATGTTTCATCCACAAAAAATATATACATTTTTAAAAATAGGTATAAATTATTAAGCAACAATTCTTGAAAACATAAACTATCAAGAATCATTTATACATGAATCAAATACAGAAGTGCCAGGGGCCTACGAAAACCTTAAAATGCATCCCTGAACTTCAGGTCTCCTTCTTCTCTGTAGGGATAACGCTGGAACGCATCTTACAGACTCATGAAGGGTGCAATATAATATCTGTGAAGCACTTAATGCTAATTATAATATTTAGTGAGACAACTGATGCCTGAGCCCACCTGTTCAGAACCTTCCATACAGGCTCCCTACACACGAAGGAAGCTGGTGGTATTCAAACTGTTTGCCACTCATCTTCTCTGCTCCTTCTAGCTTCCAAGAAGAATAAATCACTTGGGAGATATTGGGGAGAGGAGAGTGAATATGACATGACTGGACTTTTTGTTAGGGAGCATGGGAGAAGGCAAGGGACAAATGAGTGTAGCAGTTCCCTCCCTGTTGGTATGGATGTCCATGAGGACATCACCATCGGGGGTCTTTCTCAGGATGAGAGTAAGGTGTAGCTCAGCTCATTGGGAGTGGAATAATCCTTCCCTTCTATCATCATTATTTTTATTACCATTATCATCATTGTTTATATAGCACCATCAATGTAAAAAATTACAACAGCCAGTCCTCCCAAAGGCATACAGTCTAAAATATCTATGCACACAGAGAGAGAAAGAGAGAGAAGGAAGATGTAGTTAATGTAAAACTATGCAGTGCAGTTGTAAAGCTCTATTTTCTAGGCAGAAGTACAAAAATCAATGCAATATAATATACAGTCAGACCTCCACATTGGCAAGTTTGACTTTCACAGATTTGATTATTTGCAAGTTTTTCCTGCTCCTGCCTCCCGCTACCTCAAGCCCTTCTTTTCTAGAAGGACCTATCCTCTTGGCAGCTCTGACCAGACCAGGCAGCCCTTCATTAACCAGCCTCTGGTCCTCTTTCTCTTCTGCCAGCCACTGTCTGGCCAGCTAAGGATGGCTTGCAACCCCAATTTTTCAGCACCACAAACCTTTTTCCTGATGCCTCTCCGCACCAAAGCAAGGGGATGGGTGAAAAAGAGGAAGTATAGGGCCATCATGCCAGGACACCCCTTTTCCGTCTCCTTTTGTTGACCTGATCTGGACCCTGGGTGGCCAGGGTCTCCCTGTCCTTCCCACAGACACAAAGACACATTTTGATATTTGCAGTTTTTCCACTTTTGCAGGGTTCCTGTGCCTCTCACCCTAGTGAATGTGGAGGGCTGACTGTAACTCCAGCTATAGTTGGGCCCCCACATTGCAAGTTTAACATTCACAGATTGATTATTCATAGATTATTTGCCGTTGCCTCTACTGCTGCTCTGTGTTATGAACTTGTAAGTCTTACTTCATTTTTGTAGTCTCTCTGAAGGCCTCATGAGACTGAAAGAGACTGTGAACGCAAGGTGAGGCTTGTAAGTTCCTATTGAAAATGGTGTGGGTCAGCAGTGGAGGCGGTTGCAAGGCCTGCCAGCCACCCACTTCTGCCTTGTGAAGAAACCCAATGCCTCAAAGGCAGAAGCGGGCAGCTGGCATGCTCTCCACTGAGGATTCAAATGTATTATTACTGCCCATTTGAATCTGAAGCAGGTTAAATCTTTGAATCATACCTCATGTGTGGTGTGTGTGTGTGTGTTAAATATGGTTTGGAGAGCCTAGAGATATTTGCAGTTTTTCCACTTTCACAGAGGTCTTATACCCCTAAACCCAGCAAATGAGGAGAGACGACTATAGTTCCTTCCATTACCATGGCTATCATCCATGACTGCAGCTAGTCTTCTTTATCAGCTTGGTTCTTGTAGCATTTTCAGCCTTTTGGATTTTAATATCCTAACCCATTATTTTGAACTGCTTGTTTAATTTATGTCCAGTCTTTCTCCCAATATGGAATCCAAAATGGCTGGAGTACCAGTTGAAATAAAATGTTTTAAAAGATATCATATTGAAAATAGAATGAACTTAAAACAGTTAAAAATATTTCAACTATAACTAAAAGAATAAAAGCTCATCTACCTAAATTTTAAAAAAGGAGTCTGCTGGTAGAAAGAGAGAAGAGGGCAGGCCTAGCTTTCTGTGGGAAGAAGTTCCCCAACCTGGGAGCAGCCACAAAGAAGATGTTCTCTGGTGTCATGATCAGATGTGCCTATGATGGTGGTAGGATCAAGATAAGGCCTTCTCCTGGGAATTTTAACATGGAGAGACATAGTCTTTCAGGTAATCTAAGACCCAATCTGTAAAGGTGTTTTGAAAGAGGTGGTGTCCATTGGTATAGTTAAATAAAATTAAGTTTCCAAACATAGGGCACAGACTGAGCTAGTACTCTCCTAATTTCTGGTGTTGGATGGTGTTTGGATTAACCCACTATGTTCTTTGCTGTCCAGGAGTCTTTCTCCGCTGGAACCGGTCCTCCAAGTTTCTGGATGAATCCTATGAAGAGATGATCAACATCATAAAGTACAACAAGGAACTCCAAGTGAAAGTCAACATGCTGAGGCGGCAGCTGGCTGAGCTGGAGACAGACGACAGCACGCAGGATGATGGGATATCTGAGAGTCCCTGAGGACTTTGCAGGGATCCTGGTCCAGGTCATTCCATCTCTGTTGGGCAAGTCGTCTCTACCCGCACTTGAGCACTACACACCTACCAGACTTGCATGCGCTCAAGCTCCTTTTTGGTGCAGTTGAGTTCAACTTTTTTTTTTCTTTTTTGGCTCCACCATTCCTCACTTGGCACTATAATCACACCCCCTCCATTTAGGATGGGAGTACGTGGTTTCCTCTTTTTTTGTTGTTGTTTACAGGAGCAAACTCTTAATTTAATCCAAGGCATTGCCTTCTTCCGGCAGCATTTCTCATCTCTAATAAACTGTGTGCACAGTTGTGGTTACCGCTGTGGCTTTTAACCACTACGGAACCCCTTCATCCGTGTTATTTATGATCAGGGCACTTTGGCTTTGACTCGGGAGATTGTGGACTTGACAAATGTTTTCAAGGTTTGTGCTGCCTCCAAAAGGCTATTGGTGGCAGGAGAAATGTAGGTATTTCTTCCAAATGCCAACTCTCTTTTTCTTCCTTCCTGGCTTAAGCAGTGTAACTTGGCTTTGTTTGGGCCTGCAGTCCCAAACCAAAACATCTTCCCATGCTCCTTATTTAGCAGTGTAGCAGGAAAGGTGGAAAAAGTCCCTCTAAAATGCCAGAAGCTGTGGCCCATGCTACACGACACGGTCTGGCTTGATCCCATGGAGAGATCTTGTTTCATCTGTCCGAATGCACTCAGAACAAAGCTGCAGCTCTCCAAGGCCAGTAACACTTCATGCTGCAACTTGCCTGTTGGAAGAACACTGCCTATACTGGTATGTCTGAATGGAGGTGGTTGTTCTTTTTAATCACTGCCTATGGAAAGCTAAGAGAAGCCAGCTCTTTCTGTTGCAGAAAAAAACATTCAAATAGCAGTCCTCCCACTAGTAGCCAAAAGTGGTTCAGAATTAGGAGGGTTTTGCCCTGCGTTCCCCCACCCTCAGACAAGTTTGAATTGTCTTGCACTTGCACAGACCAGCCGGAGACTCATGTATTTGCAAGCACTCTGGTGGTGCATACTGTTGAGATCTTTGCTGTAATAGAGGATCCCATCAACTGGACTTGAGTGCCCTACAAGTTGGGTGGGCCACAAGTTTGGAAACAGTGGTTAAACTGTGATGGCAAGGAAAGTACACAGCACTGTAGCTTATTATACCCACACTATAAAATCTATGTCAGTTTGCTCCATCAACTGTAGTTCTCAAGACCATAAAATGACTTTCAGCCAGCTTGGAAGCTTTTGCTCAGCATGGGTGGCCAAGAATTCTGGTCCATTAAGCTGAACGTGAACCACGTAGGCCCTCAATAAATACCTCCTTTTTGGACTCTCCTTGGGGCTGTAAAAACAGAATAGCCAGGGTACTTCTCGGGTTTGCATTGATCAGGTCACAACTGAGGTAGATTGGGACTGAAAGCTGATCTCCATTGGTCCCATGGAACTAAGGCCTGCCATGAAACAGCTGAGAGATCTCTGAAGCAAAGCAGCACAATGCTACTTAGAAAAAGTTGGACTATAGTTCTTAGGATCACTGAACCAGTAGTGGCCATGCTGGCAGTGGAGGATTCTGGGAGCTGTGGTCCAAACCAGGAGCCTCTGGTCTACACATAGTCACGCCTGATGACCGATGACTAATGCTTGGTGTTAACAGCTGCTTCTTCTTAACATAACCTTGTGAGTCAAGGCCTTTGAAGAACATGGCTCTCCTTGCTATGCGGTTTGGTTTTTTTTTTTAATAGCATCTCTAGTTGCTTGAGATTCGTACCAGATTTCTTGCCACCTCCAGGTTTTGGTGGCTGTGGTCTGTGTTTCTCTGGCTAGTCATGCTTTAAAAGCAGCACCTGTTTGGTTGTTCTTCACTATAGCATCCAAATGTTTTTGAAGAGGGAGACCACTGCTGGAGAAACAACTTCTTTCTTTTCCTACCAGCAACCCCTCCTGGTCTGAAATGGTAAGAAATTTTCTTCAGAGTTCCCCCTCCCCACTAGCAGCTTTTCCATTTGGACCATTCCAACTGAACTGATGAGTTTTACTTCCCTCACGGAAGCAGGACTGCAAATAGGTTTAGTTTTGCTGAGCAAGGGAATGTTCCACGCTGCAACATCCTCTCAGCCAAGCAGCAAATACAATACAGGATAGAGGAAGGACTGTAACTGGAGGGCCATCACAGGAAAACTAGTATTTTATTGGAAAGGCAAAATATTTTGAAATAGGCAGGCTTCATTGATGTTGCATGCTCCCTGGATAGGTCTGGCTTGTTTCCTTCTAGCTTGTCCTTGGACTTAGTTGGAGAATTAATGCTAAATCAACAATTCTCTGTTGTATCTGCCCTGGTATCTTCTTTATAGCTCGACCTTGGAGTTAACTGGAGAATGACTCTAAATCAGTGGTAGGCAAATTCACAGTTGTATCTGCCCTCTCTCACTCCAGTTACTTCTTGGGGAGTAGAAAATCCTTGATTATTTTAAATTGGAGGTTCTGGGACCTGGAGAAGTTCTCAGGGACCATACTTTAGGATCTCAAGGGCCACACTGTGCCCACCCCTGCTTTAAGGAGTATTCAGGAACGAGGTTTCTGTATAGCTCTTGGTAGTCCCTAATAAGATACTTTTCTGTTCAGGTGGATGCTATCATTTAATAAGTTGGAAGCGCCAAACCCATCCTAGGATGTCCACCAGTAATTGTCTTGGCTTGCTAGACAGCTGGCCCCCCTAAAAAAAGAGAGAAAAAGCAACAACCCTTTTGAGTGGTAAGAGTGGTGTTCAAGGAGTGGTTAGAATTTCCTTGGTTTGTGCTGCCAAAAATACAAGCGGTCCTTCTTTTATCTGAATTGTGGGAAGAGGTATCCTGTCCCTGGCCCTTCTTCATGGCAGAGAATGAGCCATTTCCACTGGCTGGCAAGCTGGGATGGAGACTTGCAGATATCTGGCCACACCTTTTGGATTTTGTATCATCTAGTTTTGGAGGGAGAGTCAATGTGGGCAGTTGTTTCACAGGATACAGTTGCTCAGTCTGTGTTACTAATCTTAGGGTTTTTTTGGTCGGGTGACGATGCTTTCTTTTAGGTTAAGGGAACAGAGAGAGAACGGCATGGTGGGTGGAAGACTTCTCCACTTTAAGCCTTTAGACCAGAGTGTGAAAAAAAAATATATGGTATAGGCTAGCATGTCCCAAGTGCCCCAACAAAGCGAGTGGCATGCCAATAGCAACTCTGGGGGATTCTGGGAATTAGAGTTTTTTAAAAACCTTTTTCTAAACTTCTTTAGACACAGCCAGGCTCTCCTCCAGACTCCACCCTCTGACATGCCTCCTTCCCCGCACACTTGATGAAGGGACTTCTTCCATCCAAGTTTATCTACCTAAAGAATAAGTCTCCTTTTATGTTAGTCAGAATAGAATTTTGCAGTCTTGAAAAGGTTTTTCCTTATGTATGAAGGTTGGCTTTTAAGATTCATGATCTTGATTGCACTGGTTAAAAATAGCTAATCTTTTGGTGCTTTTTTAAAAAAAATGCATATTTTTGGTTAAAGGGGATTGTAAATACAATGTTGTATTTATTTATTTCGTATTATTTGCATAGTTTGGAAATTGTTCAGAAAGTTGTTGTTGCCTGCTGAAGCATTAATCAAACAAATTGGGAGAGGTGTTAGGAGCTTCCTTAAGGCCAAAGATTTTGAGAGAGGATAACAAAACAAGTGCATTTCCAGAGCTTGGAAAAGTTTGTTGTTTTTTTTACTACGAATCCCAGAGTACACCAGACATCCTGGCTGTTGGCCATCCTGACTGGTGGATTCCAGGAGTCATAGTGCAAAAAAGCAGGGACTTTTCCCAGCTCTGATTTCTACACTACAGAGGTTTCTGAGAATGGGCTGGAATTCTCCATCGTAGAGCCCTAGAGTCTTTACATGACTACCCTTCCTAGCAATTGGGGTGAAGCTATACTTAAACTGGGTTCATAAACTTGGCAGCCTTCTCCTGAGTTGCAGTCTTTCCCCTAAATTCCACGTGGCCACGCTGGGCTGTGGAATTCTGGGAATTGTAGTGCAGCATCACCAACATTCCCCAGTTATGCATACCACATTCAGTATATAGCATCTGGATCATGACACCCTTGTGGTTTTAATTAGC
This sequence comes from Iguana delicatissima, assembly GCA_948472985.1. NCBI lineage: Eukaryota > Metazoa > Chordata > Lepidosauria > Squamata > Iguanidae > Iguana > Iguana delicatissima. The sequence goes on from CAOKZL010000419.1 coordinate 114,253, forward strand.
AATGCTGGATTGTCTTGTAGAAGAATGGAGAAAGCCATGGTTTGGCTTGCCAAAGGAAGTTCTGCTTTGTTGGATTGTCTTTTGCTTTCCCCTTTGAACATCAGACCTTTCTGATTGTATTTGGTTTATTTTTTGTTTTTTCTTGCTCCTGTGCACTCCACACTGTCTTTGATAGACTGACCCTGCAACTCGGCAGTGTATAGCATTCACCCAGCCAGCCCCACAGTTCTCCACAGAGGTGGCTGAAAAATAACACAAGTTTGCACGTGTTTGGAGCAAATGCAAAAACTGAGGATCGGAAGGGGAGAGGTACAGTTTGATTGTATTGGGGACAGCAAGTTTTCTTGAATGTGGCAATCTGTTTTTTAAGTGCACTATTGTCTGTATCGTCTCCATCTCCAATATTTAATGGGCATATTGGTGTCTTGGTGCTTTTTTAAGCCTTGCAGAAGAAGAAACCCTCAGTGCTTTTTCTTATTTAAAAAGGACAAGTGTTGTTATATGCGCAGATCTCTCTGTGTGGCTGAGTAGCGTCCTGTGTAGCCAGGTGTCGCACACTGTATCTGTAAACTATTGCAACCTAAGTGATACCCACATGTCAGTCCTAATTCAGGACCTGCTGCTGTTTCAACATGTAATTTTTAAGTGAGCCAACCTGGAAGCATCTGTGAAAACTGTGCTACCACGTTGGAGAGAATGTTTGCCATTTTCTGTACCGGAACCCTAAATACTGCTGTATGGCCTTTATCAGAGTGGTTAATAAACAGAACGCGAGAGGATCGAAATTTATTCATCTGTTTTAGAAATACAATGGTGAAAAATAGATGTGAACTTTGCTTTTAGATTTGCGGGTGTACCATAAACAAGCTCAATTAAAACCTTTAAAGACTTTGACATTCGTTAGACTTGGATCTTTTCAGTTAGCCTTTCTGTTGAATTTATTCTGTGGACTGAGTGGGTGATTTTTTTATTCTTCAAATTGCTATAGATGTTCTGCTTAAACCAGTGTATTTTTAAACTCTTGGAGATTAACCTTCTATCAAAAATAATTCAGGGAGTTTGCAAAATAGTGCCAATTAGTGGATGATGATGATGATGATGATGATAATGATGACATCATCATCATCATTATTATTATTATTATTATTTCTTATCCCCCATGGATCACAGTAGGCAACAGATTAAAATACAACATATAACATCAATTAAAAACACATAAACCAGTTAAACACACAACATCAGGCCAGTATAAGTGTAAGGCCAATACTACTACTGCTGCTGCTGCTGCTATTCCTACTACTACTACTAATAGTAATAGTAATAGTAATAATAATAATAAAATTATTTCTTACCTGCCTCTCCCCAAGGTTCAAGGCAGAGTACAACATAAGTTAAAATACAATTAAAAACACATTGTAGATTAAAATACACTAAAACCCATAAAACCATTTAAAATATACCAGTTTAAAATTCACAATTAAAAATTGATTGGGTAGGCCTGCTGGAAGAGATAGGTCTTTGGAACTTTTTAAAATTTGGACAGCATATTTCGCCTTTAAATCTCTTCCAGCATGTCATTCACCAGTCTAGCAGTCCTCTGGATGACCGCTGCCTGGCTGGCTCAAGTAAACGGCCTCTAGAGGACCTGAGTGTACGGAGTGGATTGTGTGGGAGGAGGCAATCCTGCAGGTAAGTAGGACCCAACCCATGTGGGGTTTTAAGGGTAATAACCAACACTTTGTACTTTGTTGGAAACTAATTGACAGCCAATAGAGTGATTTTAATATCAGTTTGATACGTTCACTCCACTCTACTTGTAACCAGTCTGGCTGCCATATTTTGGACCAGCTAGAGTTTCTGAACTTGGTACAAAGGTAGCCCAATGTACAATGCTTGCAGAAATCCAACCAGTGGGTGCACTACCATCTTTAGGTCCAATTCATCTGAAGCTGATAATAAGCACTCCTGACCATCACGTCCAAACATTTGGAGGGACAGATCCAGGAGCACCCCCAAGCTGTGAACACAGAACTGATTGACATACTTCCAACCCCAGATTAGGACCCTTAGTAGTAGGCACCTCTGTCTTGTCTGGATACAATTTCAATTTGTTTTTCTTCATCCAGCCCATTACCTCCTCCAAGCATTCATTCAGAGGAATCACACTGTCCTTAGCCAAGACTGTTTTTGAGGGCATGGAGAAATATGTTGGGTTTCATCAGTGTATTGATAGCACCCTGCCCAGTGCCTCTGGATGATCTCTCCCAACAGTTTCATGTAGATGTTAAAAAGCACTGGGGATAGAATGGCATCTTGTGGTATGCCATAAAACAGCTTCTTTTTTTGAAGAGTAGCTATCCCTAAGCAACACCGTCTGGAACTTGCCTGAGAGGTAAGATCGGAACCACTGCAACATAGTGCCTCCAATTCCCAGCCCCACCAGGCATTCCAGAAGGATAACACGGTCAGTGGTTTCGAATGCCGCTGAGAGGACTAAAAGCAGCAACAGGGACACACTCCTGTCAAAGCTAAGATGGAGATCATCCACTAAAGCAATCATAGCAGTCTCAATTCCAGTTTGAAATGGGTCAAGGAAATGTGTGTCATCCAAGACCACCTAGAATTGGAAAGCAACCGCCTTCTCGATCACCTTGCCCAAAAAAGGAAGATTAGATACTGTTTTTTTTTCATCCTTCAGCCCACAAGCGTTGGGTCCACTACAGTGTGGAATCTGAAAGGCACAAGAATGGAAGGGAAGAACAACCCCTGCCTGGAGCACTGTTTGGTAGGAAAGTGGGATACAAACATAACAGGTAAGCAAATCCAGGTAGATGAGATGGTGATTGCCAGAAAACTTTGGGAGGTCAGACATGAAGCAACTGCTGGCAGCTTTTTCCACAGTAAAGACATTCTTCATAATGTTTAGATGTAATTTCTTGTAATTTGAATCCACTGGTTCATGTTCTAGTCCTTGGCACCACAGAAAACAAAGTTTCCCCATCTTCTAGGATGACATCCCTTCAGGTATTTAAGGATGGCTGTCATATCACCTCTCCAGCTTCTCTTTTCCAACCTAAACATACCCATCTCCCTCAGCTGTTCCTCACTAACTTTGGATTCCACAACTTTTACTGTCTTGGTCCCTTCTGGACATCTTCCAGGTTGTCAATGACCATCCTGAACTATGGAACTCAGAAATGGACATAGTATTCCAGGTGAGGTTTAGCCAACTTATTCCCTGTATGTGACAGAAATGATACAGGTAAAACTGACATGGTTTGCTGTCATTTACCTGCAATTTTGGACGCCATAAAAGGGTAGTGGTCATGTCAATCGTTGTCAGAATTACTGGATTTTTTTAAAAAAACAAGCTTTTAGTATAGGACAGAGGTAGGAATTATTATAGCCTGTATGGTGTAGTAGTTCAAGCATTGGGCTATGACCCTGGAGACCAGAGTTTGATTCCCTGTTCAGCCATGGAAAACTTTTGGGTGACCCTGGTCACATCACATACTCTCAGCTCCAGAAAATCCCATGATAAGGTGGTCATTAAGTCAGAAACAACTTGAAGGCACACAACAACAAGAAGGAATTGTGTGGCCTCCATGTTGCTGGATTGTAATTCCAAGCATTCTTCACCACTTGCTTATGTCTCATGGAAGTTCTACTCTAACAACATCTGGAGGGCTGCACAATTTCCACTCCTCCGATAGACCTGATTCAGGTAACACCTACCTGTACATGCAACAGCCATCTCTGGGCCCTTTCACACCACATGATCACAGCACTACGATTTCACTTTAGCTACCTTGGCTGCATCCTACGGAATCTTGGGATTTGCAGTTTGGGGAGGGACATTTAGAATGCACAGCCAGAGAGCTCTTGTGCACCACCAAACTACCAATCCCAGGATTCCAATGTATATTGCCATGACAGTTAAAGTGGAACCATTGTGCTAGTATAGTGTAAAAGGGACACCAGTTTATAGAGCTGAAAAAATGGGCAAAGGTGAGTTTTGCTTGTTTCAAGATTTTTCCCCCATGCTAAAATATGGAGAGGAACATAGCAGCTAAGTTACTAAAGAGAACTGAATTTTACAAACAGATTTCAAGATGTAATTACTGTAATGACTTTGACTGTTTGCTTTTTTTCCCCCTTCCTCAAAAGCCTCATTAAACTAATTGCACAGAAATAACTATGCTTGGGCAAAACATAACAGCCTGGCAGGACTCATTGGCAAACCACGTTATTGTGTGAACAGCAATAGCTAAATTCACACATGCAGAGGCAAGGGAAGGGAGTAGAGAAAATATTAAAAAATGAGATTAAGTAATGTGGGGTGTGGGGAGAGGAAAAGAAATGGATCATATCACAGAGCACAAAAGAACTAAAGAGAAGCAGTTTTGGAAAAGATGATACTGTTAGTCTTGCAAGGATCCTCAGCTGCCTTGCTCAAATCTTGCAAAGTCAGGGCTGCGGCTTCCTTGATTTGAGTCAATCCACCTGTAATGCTGTCATCTTATTTTCCTTCCACTTGACTGTGCATTATTGTTCTTTCTAATGAGTTGTGTAGTCTCAAAATATGCCCAAAGGACAATAGCTTCTGTTGGGTTGGGTTGGGTTGGGTTGGCTTCCAGGGAGAGTTCACGCTTGATTTACTTCAGGACTCATTTATTTGTCTGTTTGGCAGAACTCTGCAGAATTCTCCTCCAGCACCACATTTCAAATGTAATGACACTTTCCTTGTCAGCTTTCTTCTCCGTACCTTTTTCACAGTCACGCATATTGGTATATAGAAACTTCCAAACTATAATTACTTTCTGCAGTGTGCAAACCACCCCGGGACCCCTTCCAAAATGCACAGTTACAGTGTTGTGATTCCACTTTATCAATGGCCATTAAACCGCAATCTGGGGGCCACATCATTGTGTCGTGTGGAAGGGCCCCTGGTTCTTATTGAACACAGCCAGATAGGATCAGATCTGCACAATTGTGCCCTTTTGAACCCTTTCAATCAAAACATAGCCTTTTCTAAGCCTTTTAAAGAAAGTGCAAGGGTATCTCTCTCTCTCTCTCTCACTCACTCACACACCTCTCTTTAGTTTCCAGGGATTGCCATTTTAAGCCCCACTTTGAGGGACTGTGTGTCCTGCTATTGAGATAAAGTACCAAACAGCTTATAGGCAGCAGCAGTAGCAGAGGGTGACATTGGTAGAGGATCTCTCAGGGCCTGATAGCTGATGCTTGTTTGTACAGTGCAGAAGGAGGCACGGTAAGCCCCTTTTGAATGCCTTTTATCATGAAAACCCTATGATGAAACAGTCTAAAATGAAATGATAGTGCCAGAAGATGAGACTCCCAGGTTGGATGGTGTTCAGCAAGCTACTGGGGAAGAGGAGAGGACAAGTATGAATAGCGTTGTTGCTAATGATGCAACTGGATGCTGATCAAATTTGCAGATGATACCAGACTGGAAGAGGTTGCTAATACACCAGAGGATAGGATCAAATTTCAATACGACCTTGATAGATTGGAGAGCTGGGCCAAAGCTAACAAAATGAATTTCAACAGAGAGAAATGTAGGGTCATGCATTTGGGCGGAAAAAATGAAAGTCACAAGTGTAGGATGGGGGACGTGGCTGGATAGCAGTACGTGTGAAAAGGATCTAGGAGTCTTGGTAGATCACAAGCTGAATATGAGTCAGCAGTGTGACGCGGCAGCCAAGAAAGCCAATGCGATTCTTGGTTGCATCAATAGGAGTATGTTGTCTAGATCAAGGAAGGTAATGGTACCACTCTATTCTGCATTGGTTAGGTCTCATTTGGAATACTGTGTCCAGTTCTGGGCACCCCAGTTCAAAAAGGATGTCTGGAACGTGTCCAGAGGAGGGCAACCAAAATGGTGAAGGGTCTGGAAGCCATGAAGCCCTATGAGGAGCGGCTGAGGGAGCTGGGGATGTTGAGTCTGCAGAAGAGAAGGTTAAGAGGGACACGATAGCCATGTTTAAATATTTGAAGGAATGTCATGTTGAGGAGGGAGCAGGCTTGTTTTCTGCTGCTCCAGAGACTAGGACAAGGAGCAATGACTTCAAGCTGCAGGAAAGGAGTTTCCACCTGAACCTCAGGAAGAACTTCCTGACGGTCAGAGCTGTCCGGCAGTGGAATATGCTGCCTCCATGGAGTGTGGTGGAGTCTCCTCCTTCTTTGGAGGTTTTTAAGCAGAGGCTGGGTGGCTACCTGTTGGGAATGCTTTGATGGTTGTTCCTGCATAGCAGGGAGTTGGATTCAATGGCCCCTGGGGTCTCTTCCAACTCTATGATTCTATGGATTCAAGACAAATGTATGTTCAGTTGTTGATGTACCCAGAGGCAAAAGGAAAGTCTGCACAACACATATTATAGGAACATGGAGTGTCAGAAGCATGAATCAGAAGAAGCTAGACATAGTACGGAAGAAATGGGACGTATAAACATTGCAATATTTGGGGTCAGCCAGTTAAACTGGACAGGAATGGGACATTTTGAGTCAGAGAATTACACTATTTTTACTCAGGAAATGAAAATCAAAGAAGAAATTGGGTGGGATTAATAGGGAAGAGTGATGTAGCAAAAGCAGTCAAAGGATATAATGCAAGTTTGACTGAATAATATCAATGAGATCTCAGGAAAAACACAATGATATAACGATAATCCAAGTTTATGCTCCAACTACAGAGGCAGAAGAAGAAGAAATGGAAAGATTCTATGCTAGATTCCAGGAGGAAATTGATCAAACACCAAAAGAGGACTTCTTGTTAATCATAGGCTATTAGAATGCCGCCTCAGGGACATTTTGGTGGCCCTTCAGACTGGCCAGATTGCCCCTTCTCTGGCTAATAATAATAATAATAGTAATAGTAATAATAATAATAATAATTTGCCTCTCCTGAAAGTCTCCATTAATAATAATCATAAGTCTGAAAGAGTGGCTGTGAGACCACCCCCACGTGATTTAATGCTTTAAAAGAAAAAAAAATCACCTCCTGAAGCCACTTCTATTTTTTTTAAAAATCATTTTTTTGGCTTTGAACATTGGCACTTGGCCCCACTGTCATTGCCTACCTGTCACTGCTGTGTTGTTATTTGCCATCGAGTCAATGTCTAGTCATGGTGACCCTATAAATGAGAGATTTCCATGAGCCCCGTTCAGGAATAGCTCTGCTCAGGTCTTGCAAATTCAGGGCAGCCGTGGCTTCCTTGATTGAGCCTATCCACCGGTAACGTGGTCTTTGGGCCTTTCAACACTATTATTCCACTTTCATCATCCTATGGAATCCTGGGGGCTACAGTTTAGGGAGGGGCATTTGCAATTCTCAGCCAGAGAGCTTTTTGGCCTCAGTAAGCTACAAACCCCGGAATTCCACAGGAGGTTGAAAGTGGAATAGCAGCACTATAATAGTGTAGTGTGGAAATGGCCTTTCTCTTTTTTTACTGCCTTCCACTTTGTGAAGCATTATGGTCCTTCCCAATGAGTCATGTCATCTCACCAAAGTACCACAGCCTCAGTTTAGTGATCTTCGTTTCTAGTGACACCCACCCACCATGCATCTGAAATGAAAACAGGTAAAGCAGAAAATTGCCTAAAATAACTGAAGAAACTCAGCCCCAAGGTTTATCAAAGACAGTTATCTGCTGGAACAACCGATAATTTCCCCCCTCCCTTTTCAAGCAATGCCTTGTCCAGTTAAATTTTCCTTATCTTTTGACCTTTTGTCCTGTTTTGCTTCTGGGCACCAGCCAGGGCTGGCACCACGGATAAAACCGCAGAAACACCATGTATCGGGCCGACCTGTTTCAGGTTGTCCTTTCTGCGAACGAGCTGGCAAGGCTCCACGTTTCTACCTGCAGGTTTGTGCTGCAACATCTGAGCTTGCAACGTATATATCTCACTAGAAGGGCTCCATTATTGGTACCAAGGCCATAGTTAATTCCTCTTTTCATTTAAAACAGTGTCCAGAACGGGAACTGTGTTAGCCTGCTGCAGGAGAGAAAGAAAAACAGCTCTAACCAAGTGTCATTTCTATTCAAACCTCAGATGGATACAATATAAGGACAATGACCTATTCATAGCAGTACTGCCTCTGGTTCTTTCTAGATTTGTACGGAAATGCTGCAAATGGTACCGTTTTCATTTCATGGCCATTGACTCCCGCTGTTTGCTTATGCTCTAAGCATATCCTCCAACAGTCCCAATTTGGCTGACAGAGTCCTGATTTATCTTCTGCCATCCCACTTTTTCAGCTGCTTTTAAACTGTCATAGTTCTTCTCTCCTCCCAATTTCCTTCATTGTGCTCTTTGCTGCACATTGAATTCAAAAAGCAAAATGATCATCATCATTTTTATGTATACTCTGCTTTTTCCCCCAGTTGGGATTCAACGTGGCTCACAGCGATTAAAAATACATAGCCAAAACTTGCAGAATACAACTGCTGAAACATAATTGAACAATAAAAAAAAGAAAGAATTAAAACAATGTTAAAATACACAATTAAAAACTCATACACTCATCAGCAACACGGGATCCAGCACATTCTGTCAGACAGGCCACATGTAATCACACATCAAGTGCTCGTCTGAATAAAAATGTCTTTACTTGGTTATCGAAAGACTGTAGGGAAGGTGCTAGTCTGACTTCTCTGGGAAGGGCGCTGTCCTGTGTTCCCACCAGATGTACCTGTGAAGGTGGTAGGGTGGAGAGAAGGGCCCCTCCAGCAGATCTCAAAGCCCAGGCTGGTTCATAAGGGAGAATACGATCCTTCAAATAACCTGGACCTGAGCTGCGTAAGGCTTTAAAGGTCATCAACAGCTCTTCAACGTTTTGGATGCAAAATTAGCTTGCTTTCAACTTTGCAAAAGGGAGAGGAAATGAGACTCTTACCCTTTCCAATAGTTTCAAGGAGTTGTCTCCAGTTTTGAGTTTGGCAACCTTAGCAATGAGTCTTCGTCCTCAGGGCTGCAATCAAAAGGACAGCATACAAATGCACCAAATAATGGGAAGATAAAGAGAAAACCCAAAGGTGAGTTGTTACTTCTTGCTGTTGTCGTGTGCCTTCAAGTTGTTTCTGACTCATGGCATCCCTAAGGCAAACCAATCACAGGGTTTTCTTGGCAAGATTTGTTCGGGGGGAGAAGGGGGATACCATTCCCTTCTTCTGAGGCTGAAAGTGTGTGACTTTTCCACTGCCACCCAGCAGGTCTCCATGGCTGAGCAGGGATTCCAACCCTGATCTCCAGAGTCGCAGTCCAATGCTCAAACCATGCCGGCTCTCTGTTGCTACACAGTGCTAATACTGATCTCTGGTGGTGGGAGGCCAGCCATGCTAGTCTGTTCTAAAAAAAAATCTAGAGTCACCTGTAAGGCTAATAGATCTATCATGCTATGAGCTATTTTGTGGGTCCATTTCTTCAGATGACTGGAGTGTGTGGAGTGGCTTATAACCTCAGGGTTTCTTAGGGATGGATCAGGGGTAAACTGGATGCAGCTAGTGCAGTTACATTCATCTACTTTATAGAAATGATTTTACAATTTTTATAAAAAAAAAAAACCTAGCGTATATACCTGCCATTATTTTCTCATAAGTAATACAGTTCTCCCTTCACATTTGTGGGTTTGATTCTTGCGGATTTGATTATTCGTGAGGCACTTGTGCCTCTCCCCGAATTCTCCTCCTCACCCCATTCCCTTGCATTTCTGTCCCATTTCCTTGCCTCTGTTTTGGCACCAAGAACTCCTGCGAGGCAAAAGGAAAGGCAATGGGGCAGCTGAACGCACACACGCAAATGTGTGTACACACACACACACAACACTTTCCTGGTGCCCTCGAGTTTTCTCCTCCCATTTCTTTGCATGTGCGTGTGTGTGCTGAGAACGAGGGAGAAGGAAAGGCAATGGAGTGGCAGAAGACACACAGACACACACACACACACACACACACACTTTCCCGGTGCCCTGGAGCTCTCCCCTCCATTTTCAGTGGTGCTGGGAACTTGTGCAAGAGAGAAGGATAGGCAATGGGATGGCAGAAGCATGCATGTGCACGCGCACGCGCACTTTCTCGGTGCCCTGGAGCTCTCCCCTCCCATTTCCTTGCCTCTTTGCCAGTGCTGGGAACTTGCACACGGGACAAGGAAAGCCAATGAGATGGCAGAAGACATACACACGCACGCACACACACACTTTCCCGGTGCCCTGGCGCTCTCCCCTCACAGTTGCTCGCCGGTGCTGGGAACTTGCGCAAGGGACAGGGAAAGCCAATGGGATGCAGTGATGAACACTTCAGTCAATAGACTTGGACTCAAATCGGACTTAAGTCTCTTGATGACTCGACTCAGACTCAATTCGGCCATAAACGATGCACTGACTCGACTCGACTTGAGACTTGCATATTTTTAATGACTGACTTGATGCCCTTTGTTCAATAACATAACGCATTCATCCAGAAACCTTATGACTTTGAACAGCGCCTCCATCTCTTTTTTGCCTATTGGTCTCATGACAATCTCTCTCAAGCCCAACGTGTGGGTGCGTTTCTCAGAGGGGAGCAGTAAAAGGGTTAGACGAGGGGCTTGGGGCAAGCTTGAGGTCTGTTCAATTGCCGGTCCCACAGCCTTCTAAAACTTTTCCTAAGAGCAAAAGACAAGACTCGTGGGTGCGTTTCTCAGAGGGGATCAGAAAATGTGTCAGGCAACTGGCTTGAGGACTTCCTTCTAAAGCTTTTCAGTCTTCAGTAATGGGGAGTAAGATAGGATCCTCTTCCTCACCGCTGAAGCTGAAGATGGCAAAATTGCAAACGTGGAGAGCCAACTCTGCTTAAAGTCAGTGAAAACTGAATTCATTTCACTCTATCCAATAATTCTGGAATTTTGGTTGGGGTATAAGGTTGGCTCTCAGACTTGAGACTTGACTTGAAAGTATCTTGCAAGGACTTGAGACTTGAAGGTAGAGACTTGAGACTTGACTTGAGACTCAGAATAATAGACTTAAATACATCACTGATGGGATGGCGGAAGAGCACCCACGTGCGCGCACTTTCCCGGTGCCCTGGAGCTCTCCCTTTCCTCTTCACTGGCGCTGAGAACTTGCGCGAGGGAGAAGGAAAGGCCACACGGTGGCAGAAGACGCGCGCGCACGTGCTTTCCCTGTGCCCTCTGGGCTCTCCCTGGCATCGCTGTGCCTCTTCCCCACGCTGAGAACGTGAGCCCAGGCAAAAGGTAAAGCAACTGGGGGTGCACGCTTCCTTTCTTCTCGCCTTCTGTGCGCTCCCCCCCCTTTTCCTTTGGCCTGGGCGTGGAGAAAGAAGGCTCCTGTGCCAGAGACTGGGAGGGAGTGGGAGGAGGATCACAGGGGGAACTTATTCGTGATTATTTCACTTTCACTCGGGTTCTCTGCCCCTATCCCTCATGAACATGGAGGGCTTGTTAGAAAGATTCCAGATCCCATGTCTCTAATTCTCCAAACTGTCTTGTCTAGCACCTGTAACTTTTCCCCATTCATAGAAATCATAGAATCATAGAAATGTAGAGTGGGAAGAGACCCCAGGGGCCATCCAGTCCAACCCCCTGCCATGCAGGAACTCCCTCAAAGCACTCCTGACAGATGGCCATCCAGCCTCTCCTTAAAAACCTCTGTATTCCGAGTTATTAACATACAGAGGTTGGGTTCCCGAGGGAATGAACGCACTGCCCTCCTCCTTGCTGCTAGGTCTCATCTCCATAGCAACTGACCTATTCTCTGGCTGAGAATTCCAAAGGCCTCTCCCTAAACTGCAAACTCCGAGTTTCCATAGGATCTTCACAAGCAGCGAACCATATGAGGTCTTTGCCTGACACGGACAAACTTTGACTTTTGTATATTAGATTGCTCTAATAAAATAATAATAAAATAAATAATAATAATAAATAATAACTAGATTATTTAAAATTTTTAAAATAAAAATATAAAACTAATAAAAAAATAAAACTAATAAAATAATAAGTTTACAAAAATAAAACGTGAAATAAAAAATAATAAAAACAGTGATCCACAGGCTTCTACTGAGCATCTTTTCCTTTATAAAGAAGGATGAATCCTACCCAAAACCCTGCAAATCCAGAAATACGCATGACGTCAGAAGCACTGACGTGTTCGGCTCGGGATGACGTCACTCCTCCCCTCCCCTCCCCTGCGCCAGCCTTTCCTCGGCCCGGCCAGGCCAAGCGGTTTCCATGGCAACCGCGCAGGCCCCCCCGTCGCCGGTCTGGCTGCCCGGCCGCGTCCATTTTCCTCGCTTCAATGGGGGGCGCGGTGGGGGAGAGAGATGGTGCCGGCTCGCTCTCAGCCTATCAGAAGGCGGCAGACGAGGGGCGAGTGGGAGGGGCTCCCTGATGGAGCCGGCATGGGGCTATAAAAGGACAGGCGCGAGGCGTCGTCTGCTGAGGCGGTTGTGAGGAGATTTTTTGTGAGGGATTTGAGGGGAGCGGCCTTTGTCATCTGTGGGGAAACAAAGTGCAGGTGAGGCGAGCAATGTTCTGTTTTCTTCCTTACCTTTTTCTTAATGCGGCTTTCTCCCGATTCGTCCGTTTGTTCTCCTCAGGATGCTTTAATGAAGCGGTTTTTTTAATTTCCTCTCTGAAGGAGGAGTGAATTTTTAAGAGGGCCCTCCTTCAGGAAGGCGAGTGCTTTCTGCACATGCTCAGAGGCTGCCATACCGGCTTGACCCGAGTTGTGACTCCTGTTGTGTCGTGCTGTGTCTGTCTTTCTGGATAGTCAGAGTTGTGCAGCCTCTTAAAAATCCGGTTGCAATGAAATGGGTAAATCTGTGTAGTCATATTTAAAAATTTGGAAACAGTGTATGTTTTATATGAACAATAAACTGGGTGACAAATTTCAATTATTTGATATTTAGAAGATATAATTATTTGATATTTAGAATAATTAAAACTCTAAGATATAGAGTTAAATATATATAGAGGGGGGGAATTCCCTTTCTTCAAAGTGTAGGGATATGTTTGAGTTAAATAAAATGATGTCAGGTTAGGAGGGAACAAAGGGTTATTTTGAATTTCAGAAAATGGCCAGTTCCTAATTCCCTTGCCTAAACTAGCCTATCCTTGATGGTCTCTTTAGTCTTTTTCATTAAAAAAAAATCCTTGTATGTATTCGTATTATTTATTTGTTGGTTTATTTGGCTTTCCTCCTGGATTTGAATGGGTGTATGGTTGTAGTAAGGAGAGGATTTTTGAGGTGAATGTGTTTTTTTTTTGCACGTGCTCAGAGGCTGTCTCAGTTGTTTGCCTAAACTGTAGCTTCTTTTAAAGACTTGAGACCCACAAATGTTGTGGTTTTAAAAACCCACTTTTAATTAAGGATTTTGAATGGTGTTAGATGCAAACAAAGGGGTGAAAAATAGAAAGCATTCCCTAAAGCTCCCTTAACAATAAATGCTTGATTCTCTTTAATATCATTATATATGTTTTGTAAAATATGTAGCACGCTAAACATTCTTGACTGTGTGTTAAATGTCTCCCTCTGCACTTTGCTGAGCTTAACAGAACTGAATTTGCCTTCTTGTTTGCCTACTATTTAAATGCTTAATTTAAACTTTATTTTCTTTGCTGCTACAATCTGGTTTTGTTTTTTTCAACAGTTTTTTTTTAAAGAATACCCTTGGCCCATGTTGGTCCATAATGGTATATTCTCAGGACCAATTCTTGACTGGTGCAATGAGAAAGGAATGAGTCTCTGCCCCAAGGTGCTTGCCATCTAAACATTGAACACAAAGGGAAGTGAGAAGGAAGGTAGGGGTGAGAGCAGATAGAAGAACATGTATTCATCTTGCATACACCCAGGCTTTATTTTCACTGGGGTAAGGACGGACAGTTTGAGCCAAAGGTTTATCTTCCAGATAGAATCACTTGCTCACCAAGACTCATAATGTTCACTCAGCCTGGTAGCAGCCATTCAGAGTGCCAGGAAAGGGCTGATCTCAGCCATGTTCATTTTCAGCCACATATTAATTCCTGGCAGTGGTTAGCATTGAATCTGGGACCTCCTACATACATTGATAGGTGGTGTAGGGATTAGAACAGCCTTTTTCACTCTCCCCGCACCCCGAGAAACCCTTGACATAATTTTCTACCCTAGAGAAATCCCTACATAAAAATTATTATTTTAACAGCTCCCCACCCCTGCCGGAAAGCTTACCTTTTTCAGTTTTGATTTTGTGTTGAACCCCGGGGTTCCAAGAAACCCTGGTTGAGAAACGTCTGAATCTTCTAAGTCCCTACAGAGTAACAGAACTCTGTAGGTTTTCTCTGCTTCTCAGGCTATCTGATGGCTAGGACCGATAGTTATTATTCCTAGTGTTACAGGGACGAGCACCATATTTGTTTCTTTTGGCCACAGTTGTTGTTTCTTGTTCTGGAAACTCACCAAGGACTCACACTGGTTCATGGACCACCAATCACTCTTTCTCAGCCTGACCTACCTCAAAGGATTTTTTTTTCCAGAGCTTGAAATATTATTTTCATGTTATACCTAAAACACTGGGGTTGACCATTGCTTTGATAATTAGTGATAATCATTACCGTAATAACTTAGATAATCCTTACTATGGCATTATTTGTTTCATGATGAGTGGCACAGTCTTTATTTTTTAATTTAGAATTTGAAAAATGGATAAACTGCATTATCTTAAAAATAATTGGTAATATTGAGTAAATATTATTCATGGTACCCCCGATTTTATTTTACTTTTACTTTTTATTTTATTTATTATATTTACATGCTGCCTTTCTCCTAGAGTGGGACCTAAGTGGCTTCCAAAAAGAGTGAAAACATTCAGAAACATTTAAAACAATTAAATATTAAAAACATATCATATGATAAAAACCTACAACAATTTTTAAAAGCTTGATAAATAAAAAGGTGACCTGCTCACTATTATTAACATATGCCTCTCTCCTCTTCCCTCCAATACAGTCAGCCCTCCACATTTGTGGGTTTCACTTTTGCAAATTTGATTATTCACGGATTATTTGCTGTCCCCTCTGCTGCCTCCCTATCCCGTTTTTAAAAGGGACTGCAAGCCTCGCGAGACTGAGAAACTGTGAACAAGGCTTGTAAGTCCTTATTAAAATGGTATGGGGCAGCAGTTGAGGTGGTAGTAAGCCCCACCAGCCCCTCACTTCTGCCTTGTGGAGGAACCCTGATGCCTAAAAGGAATCCAAAGTGGGTTGAATATGGTGATCATACTATTTTGTGTGTTGAATACAGTTTGGGAGGGCCTAGAGTTATTCATGTTTTTTTCACTTTCACAGGAATCCTGTGCCCCTAACCCTAACGAATGTGGAGGGATGGCTGTACTGTGTTTGTTACAAGTGAAGTGTTACTTGTAACATGCTGTTTTAGGGCTCTAGTTGTCCCGAGTTCAGTGGCAGAAGATAAATACAACGAATCATATGTTCTACCAGTGAGCCGCCACAGTCAGCACCACCCTTTAATAGACTTATCGTTTATGACTTTGGTAGACCCATCTTCCTCTCCTCAACTGCTGCTTGAAAGCTCTCTTCAGCATAGCTAGGCATCCCCTTTCCTTCCTGCAGCTCTCCCTGCCCCGGTTGTGAAGCCTGGGCACCCTTCATCATTGGCACACAAGGATTTTGCCATCTGGTGGGTATCTGGTATACATTCTATTTATTACAGATATTTATATCTCCTTCAAACAGATTCCCTGGGGTCATTCGCAAGACTAAATCAAGTGGGCAAGAAAATCAGTTTCATAATGTTATGAAAATGGCAAAAACTAAATCAGCAAGTTCTGAAATCCAGCAGCAGTATAAGAACCTAGTGATGACAAAACAGTTGCTGTCAGAAGACTCCAAAGGGTTCAAAGGTCTTTGCCTGATGCTGAAATTACATTCATGTAGTTGCCAGCCAAGCTGTCATACAGAAGAGGCCATTTCACAAGTCAGGGCATCATGACTGAGAAGCCCTTTTCTCTGTTAATCACCTGCTTCATTTTAGATGTTAGCGGAAAATGAAGAAGGGCCTTTAATAAATATCTTGGGGTCTCATTGGGACTACAGTCCATGGAAGGTTGTGCCATAATGAATCTGGCAGTCTTTTTGACATGTCATAAGATTCATTGTTTTTGTTCAACTAGAGAAGAGCTGGACAATGCACAGCTCACAGGCCACCCTTCCTGAGTTTGGGGCTCCCAATTCCTATGCTGTATTTTTTTCCCCTTCAAATTTGGAAAAGTTGCAGTCCTGGAAGCCTCCAAGAATAATAGTTATCCTCTAAATCAAGGGGCAGGGCCTTGTTTTGGCAAAACGTGGCACTCTTTAGAGTTTCAAAAACCAGGACAGAGCTTCCATTTAAAAAAAAAAAAGTTAAAAAATGCAGTCATATGGGAAAAATGCAGCTTGTACTGGGTCCCATGTGTGAGTGAGTGGTGTGAGCTCCCCATCCACCAAAGTTGCCATCTCTACCAAAAACAGCAACAGGCTACCACTACTCACTCTCTGGATATTTCTTATTTTTTAATCTTACGTTATTCTATAACAATGGGCCAATAATGGCAGCATCTTATCTAAAGGCAAGGTATTGCTAAGCTGTGTCCAGAGGAGGGAGATCAAAGTGGTAGAAGTCCTGGAAACAGTGCCCTTTGAGGAGCAGCTTAGGAAGCTGGATGTGTTTAGCCTGGAGAAGAGAAGGTTAAGAAGGCAACATGATAGCTATGTTTAAAATATTTGGAAGGATATCATATGGAAAATGGGGCAAGCTTGTTTTCTACTTTTCCAGGGATTAGGACATGGAGCAATGGATTCATATTCCAGGAAAAGAGATTCCATCTAAACATTTGGAAGAATTTCCTGACAGTAAGATCAGTTTGACAGTGGTATATACTATCTGGGAATGTAGTGGAGTCTCATTCTTTGGAGGTTTTTAAACAGAGGCTGAATAGCCATCTGTTGGGAGTGCTTTGATTGTGTATTCCTGCATGGAGGGATGGTGTTGGACTGGATGGCCTTTGGCGTCTCTTCCAACCCTGTGATTCTGTGATTCTAACAATCAAAACTTTTCCTTAGCTGCTGTAGATCCTACCTGGATGTTTACCAGTAGCAACCTATCTAGTGAGTCTCCTTCTCCAGAAATAGTAGCAGAATGGATAAATAAAATATGGCTACTGGTACAGCTGGCCACTAAGAAAGACATTACTGTACCATCTACTGTAGACCTTTATTAAAAGTCTCCCTTTAAAAAAAAGATGGGACAGGGCAAAGAGAAGGCAATTTCTTCATCTTTTCCCATTCATTTCCTAGATCCCTGAATGGAACCACTTCACAGGGCAGCCGCTGCTGTCCTTCTGCTTGATCCAGGAAATCTTGAGTTCAAGGATAGGGATTCTGGTGACTCTCCAAAGGCAGAGGCTTGAACTTTGGCTAGTGGTAGCGGATGAGAGTTTTAAGGCCAGTTAACTAATGCTGGTGATTTTTTATTTTTTTGGTCTTCCTAGGGAACTCTCTTCAGTTTTACCTTGTTTGACTGCAAATGCCCATGATATGCAACCCCACTGGTACTTTCCCATCTTGGAAATTTAGACTGGAAATGGGAGGTGGCTGAGTTTTCCTTTGCATTTCAGCATTCATTGTAACCATTTGAAGGCAAGATAAATAGAATTAGCTGTGTTGAAGGCCCCGCAATAGCCCATTAGTTGTAAATTTGTTGCTGGTTCTTCCTTAAAGTTGTTTCTGACATATAGCTACCCTAAAGTGGCTATCATAGGATGAACCTCTCATGGACTTTTCTTGGAAAGAGTTGTTCCTTGGAGGTTTGCATGACCTTTCTCTGAGGCTGAAAGAGCCTGACATTCCCAAGATCACTCAATGGGTGTCAGTAGACAAGCAAGCATTCAAGGCCTGTTCTCTCTTAGTTCAGTACTGAAACCACTGTACCACACCAGCTCTCTTTTAGTTGTAAATTGTTGTCTTAAGCACTATTTGTCATAGAATTATATATAAATTAAATAAGTAAATGCTCATGAAGCTCTGTTACTTCAGTTATATGGAAGCATGATTAACTTTCTCTTGACTGGGTCTGTGCTGTGATTTAGTCTGTATGGCAGGGGGACAATCTTTGGCTATTATAATAAAGTATTATCCATGATAAGTATTCTAATACAGTTGGCTCTCTGTATCCACAGATTCTGTATCCATGGCTTGAAAATATTTATTAGAAGATTCCTAAAACACACACACACACACACAACCTTGATTTTGCCATTTTATATAAGGGATGCCATTTTATTATGGCACTATATATAGTGGGACTTGAACACCCATGGATTTTAGTATCCACAGGGGATTCTGGAACCAAACCCTAGCGAATACCAAGTGCCCACTCTAGTTCACTTTGGAGTCTACAAAACCTTGTTAAAAAGTGCTACAAAAGTTCAGATATCACTGTAATCAAAATTGTGGTGAGTATGCAAAAGCATATTGTAGCACCTTTGAGGCTAACTGAAAGAAAGAAATTGGTAGGACAAGTTTTTGTAGACTTAACTCTACTTCATCAGGTCTGTCCATGAAAGTCTGCGAAAACTCATGCTATCAACTTTTTTCCCCCTCAGTCTCAAAAGGTGCTGCAAGACTCCTTTTCATACCAATCCAGACTTTGAAAATTGTGGTGAGAATGTTTGGTCTCACTCTCCAGAAGGAAAGCATTTTATTCATAGATTGTATCTGCATACATACATACCTTTGACACTACCACTCAATGTCTTTGCCTTCCACTTTCTGTAGAACGCTTACATTTTCTGAGCACTTAAAACCTTGCACATGTTGCTGCAGCAGCATCATATTCCTGCAGCAGCTGATGAGACGCAGGGAGGCCAATAGCTCATCTGCCAGTTTTAGTGTGTATCGTGCCTGCTAACTGCTGCACAAGCAATATTGCTCAATGCAGTGTGTGAGCCAGAAGTTAACATAGTGCTTGGCTGTCATGAGGCAGGAGTTTATAGACTGTAATTTAAGAGTGTCTTGAAATTTTAAAAGGGAGTTTGCAGTGTTACAACAATGTTGGAAAAGCAGTTTGCTCTAACAGACTCAAAGAAACAACTGTGTACATCTGTGTATTATTTCCTTATTGAATTTATATCCTGACTTTCTCCCAAGACAGGACTCAAGGCAGCTGTAAAATTGTGAGTGATGGTAGCATGCAGTCTACTGTTGCCAGAAGGCTACAAGTAAAATCCTGTTCACATGTATTACATACTGGGTAAATGACTCTTAGTATGTAATACATATGTGTGGCATAATCAAGCCTAAACTGAGTACTTCTAAATTGCATGGATTGCTCTGGGCAAACAGTTAAACATCTGCTTAACATTCATTTAAATTAATTGAATTAACTTGCAGTCTTATGTCTGCTCACTTGGGCACAGTTCTTACACACATACCTGGAATTTACTTCAGAATAAAAACATGTTGGAATGTACTTTGAAGTGTTTAACTGTAGCTGGATCATTCTCTCTGGGGAAAAAATGCAATCAATAAACAAAAAAATGTAATCCACAAAACAGTTTAAAGACTCACAAAAATACATAAAATATAAAAATTTATTAAAAATAACTGTGGTTAGTTGTAATTAAATTACTTAGAGCTGTTATCAGTTGAAGATTCACTGGACATTGTTTATGCAACTGACTACAAAGAAAAAGGATTGCTATGTAGAATGTTTTGTTTGTTTGCTAATGTCGCCAGGGGCTAGGTCAACTCTGACTGTGTCCTAGAATCATAGAGTTCGATGAGACCACAAGGGCCATCAAGTCCAATCCCCTACCATGCAGGAATACACCAAAGCTTTCCTGGCAGATGACCACCCAACCTCTGTTTAAAAATCTCCAAAGAAAGAGACTCCTGTCGCACTCCAAGGCAGCGTATTCCACTGTTGAACTGCTGTTACCACCAGGAAATTCTTCCTAATGTTTAGATGGAATCTTTTTTCCTGGCATTTGAAGCCATTGCTCTTTTGTCCTAGTCTGTGGAGCAGTAGAAAACAGGCTTGCTTCATCCTCCATATGACATCCCTTAAAATATTTAAACATAGCTAGCATGTTACCATTTAACTTTCTCATCTCCAGGGCTGCACGTAGCCAACTCCCTAAGCCGCTCCTCATAGGTCATGGTTCTAGGCCTTCAACCATTTTGATCACCCTCCTGTGAACATGTTCCAGGTTGTCAATATCCTTCCTGAACTGTGATGCCCAGAACTGAACACAGTATTCCAGATGGGGTACTATGCAAGCAGTTCTTTCTTTTAATATTAGCCATATTTATTCCCTACTTATTTTATTGAAAAATGTCTTCCTTGTCATATTGGCTGGCATGGACATGTGAAACCAGTTCCAGCTAAAATAACATAAATTTCACACATGAGAGTCTCTAATCAGTGACGTCTAATGCCATATCCATAATGAACGAGGTAACTAGAAAGCAGAAACTTTTATCATCGTGCCTGCTTGGGTTAGTTGACACACTCAGCCAGCTCCTTTTATTCTGTTCTTAGTTACTTCAGTCAGTCAGAACCTGCAACAATTATTGTGCGGTTACTTAGTTCACATGAGAAAGTTTTGCAATAGAATTTAGAAAGAGAAAGCCTACAGTGGCAAACTCAAAACCAGTTGGGTAGCTAAAATGGCACCACAAGGAAGGTGTGTGGCTATGCACTATTGCTGTCAAGATAGGTCTCTAGTGAAGAAGAAGATGATGTAAGAGTTGGATTTTCAATCTCCAGTTTTATAATATGGGGTTCTGTGCAGGGCATAGCTGGTCAATTTCTGTGGTTGTCTAGGTATTGATGCACTGCATCTCCCATCATCCCACGCCATCAGCTATCTTGGTTAGGGCTCATGAGACCAACAGATGGTTTCACTCCAGCAACACCTAGGTCACAAGTGGGCTGTCTTGTTGTAGAGTATTGTGCCTGCCCAAAGTAGGTTGTGATAAACATTAGAGACAGTGATTCTTCTTTTCTGGAAAAGGTGATGAGTTTGACCAAGCTTGCAATAGGACCTTTGTAGCTGAGCAGGGACCAATAAAAAAGAAAAAAGTGTCTCTTTAGCAAAGTGGAGAGACAGATCTGGATAACATCTGGATCCTGTATTTTTCAAAAATTGAATTGTCTTTCTTTTTCCCGGCAGCTCTAGGCAGCAATCAACCACTGCAGCGCGTACAATATCATAATCTGTGTTTCTTTAAAACATCCTTAGAAGCCTTCACTCCTTAAAACCAGTGCTGACTACTCTGGCTGTTTTAAATGCTTGTGGTTTAAAAAGTACTTTTAAAGAGCTGTTTTAGTCTGGGTTTTTTTTTAAATTTGTGTGTGTTATTACTTTGTATTGATTGAACATTGTCTATCAACCCATCAGTACCTCTCATGCAATAAACAGATGCTTTAAATAATAACTAGCCCATCTTTTCACTAAATGAGGATCCCACATTTTATTATACAGTCCTCTTATTTGCTCTGGTATACTTCGCTTGCTGTCTGATATGTTGCAGAATTCTAGAGATCTTGAAACCTTGCATGTTATTTTGTGTGGTAGGCTTGATAAATATATTGCCCCAATATGCATTATGGGATCTTTAAAAGAAGTGTTTTCTTCATCTGTTGGGTCCAAGAACTTCCATTTGACTCAAAGCGTCAAACTGTACATTGCATTATTAATACAACTTCTTCTGAAAATATGCTACCACATAAATACCATCTGTTCCCCCTTCCACCTGATTTTCTTTTCCAATGAAAGTAGCACCATTAAACAAAAGTATCTGACAGTTTGATCCCAACAGATCCTCAGTTAAGGCTGCTTTTGAGAAACCAAGTGGAATTAATGCTACTGTAGCAACATTCTCAAGTAGCTGGTTTGTTTAGTTCCCATTCTTTTCACTTTTTAAAAGCTTTCTATTTTAATAAGGGGAGTGGAAAGCCACGAAGTTCCTTATCTCATTCTGAGGGGTCATTTAACCTCCTCATCTAATCCTGATGGGGGAGCCAGAAAGATGTAGTGACTTCAACATTGGACTATGACTCTAGAGACCAGGGTTCAAATCCTTGTTCAGCCATGTAAAACCGCTGGGTGACTTTGGGCAAGTCACATTCTCTTAGCCTCGTAGGGCAAAGGCACCCCCCCCCCGACAAATCTTGCCAAGAAAACCAGATCTCCATAAGTTTGAAACCCAACAACAACTAATACTGACAGAAGCCAGAAGGCAGTCTGTTTATAAATTCTCTCCCCCCACATTTACTTAGCAGGTGCCCAGATTACCTTGTCAGTTGTCTGTTGTACAACTGTTGTTGATGTTTGTTGTTGTTGTTGTTGTTGTTGTTATGTTCCTTCAAGTTGTTTCTGACTTATAGTGACCCTAAGGTGAACCTATCATGGGGTTTTCTGGGGCGAAGAGTGTGTGATGTGCTCAAGATCACCTAGTGGGTTTCCACTGTGGCACTGTGGCTAGAGATTATTTTTATTAGCTATATCCCATCTGTGTAGCATACATAAATTTCTGTCTGCAGTTCTTTAATACAAATATCTCACATCTCCTAAGTGTTTGACTACAGCGATGATAGTACTGTCAACATCAGTGTTTCTTTGCTGTTGCCCACTTTTTGTAATGAAGACATTCATGGAATGCTTATGTCTTTTTCATACCTTTTTCCCCTAAAAATCTGCTTCAAGAATTTGTGTGGTTTTATATGTTGGATGGTACTGTTACAACTGATGTTGTTAATTTTTATCCAGGGAACATTAAATTGTTGCTTCCTTTGGGGCAAGAGACTATTAGTACTGGTAGTGTGTGTGCATGCGCTCATGTGTGTACCTTCAGAGAGAGCCAGAATGATGTAGTGGTTTGCATGTTGGACTAGGACTCTGCTGACCAGGGACTGTGGCTCTGCCTTGGGCAAGTCACTTTCTCTCAGCCTCAGAGGAAGGGAATGACAATCTTCCTCTGAACAAATCTTGCCAAGAAAAATCCCATGAAAGATTCACCTTGGGGTCACCATGACTTGGACACGATGACAGGAATAACATGTACCTTCAAGTCATCTGTTGACTTGTGGTGACTCCATGGATTTCACAGAATTTTTGTAGGCAAGGAGTACTCAGAGATGGTTTTGCCAGTTCCTTCCTCCAAAATACAGCATGTAGCACCTGATAGTCATTGGTGATTCTCTATCCAAATGCTAACCAGGACTGACCCTGCTTAGCTTCCAAGATCACATGGGATCTGGTGCTTTTAGGGTATTTAGGGCTAATTTTTAAATGGGAACTATTGGAGCTATGTATGTTTGAGCATTCTGACAAATGGGACTGTACTGGTGGATTTAAGTATAAAGAATTTTAAAATAAAAAGGCCAGGGAGAAAAGGGATAGGAGAAACTAATTCTGGCCCTTAAGAATTAGACAGTTATCTGCAAGGACATGCAGAGAAAGGGGTTATATTTTATGTAGCTATCAAAGTATGCCATAGGTATGCAGTGATAATGAGAACACAGCTGAATGTTGGACAATGCAGAGTCATCGTCTCTGACAAGGCCTAGACCAGAATCATGCTTGTATAGGAATAAATAAGTGGGCTACAGTTACACATAAATATGTTTAGAATTCTACCATTTTGTGTATTGTTCTGGGTAAGCATTACATTTGTCAGAGTGGGACTTTTTCCTCTAGGTCAGACAGGCTAGTGATTTGGATCAACAGTTGTTAATTTGTCACATGAATTTCTTTTGGCTGTAACTTGATTTACGCCGTATACTTGAGCTGTGTCTGTTTTGTAGGTTGATCCATCTCTCTCTTTGTCAGAGACAAAGAATTTTTCTCTGCAGTGGTAGCTGAGCATTAGTAACTGTACCTTAGCAGCTGTTTATTCTTTCCAGCTGTGTGGTTTGAAGTACAGTAGTGTGTTTCTAGCTTTCTTTTTCAATCCAGCCTTTTTAAGCTTTCTTTTTCAATATAGTACTGAGCTGTGTGGGTTTTAGTAATATCACTTAAACTTGCTGCTGTGCCTGCTGTTTTTTGTCAGCCAGCACATGTTAATTTAGCTCTCCGCTACCAAAGCTGAGAACAAATAAAGTTTAAACCTAGTGTTCCATGCAACCATGCCTTATACTAGAAAAACAGCATTCCTCTTGTTCACTTCAAAATTATCTGCCTGTTCTGAGGTGACGCTATTTTAAATCAAACAAATTGATGTGTCCAGCTTGTGATGATATCATGAGCACACAGACACACCCTTTCTGTGTTGAGGACAACTCCCACTCCCTTGACAATTCTAATTGGCTTAGCTGAGAGGCTGTGCCCCATAAATACCCTTCTTTCTTTTGCTTTGCAGAGCCACTGCCAGAAAAGAAGGTAAGCTGAGAAAGTATATTGCATCACCTTGCTGCCTGGAAGAGGGAAGGGGCAGGAAGAGTCATTCACCTGGAAAAATTGTATTGAACAAACATGAGACAGTCAGCTGTCAGGATTTTAATAACTGAGCACAGATATTAGTTTCTGCTTTTAGTGTTGTTGTGTGCCTTCAAGTCATTTCTGACTTATGGTGATGCTGAGGTGAACCTATCATGAGGCTTGAGAATGTGACACACCTAAGGTCACCCAGTGCGTTTCCATGGCCAAGTGGGGAATCTAACCCTGGTCTCCAACACTCAAACCACTACCCCACACTGGCTACTAAACCATAATTATGCTGACTAGAAATCCAATCTGGAGGCGTCTACAAGAACGTTGTTACAGTGTTGGTACTTCCCCTGTTTGTGAGGAAAAGTGCTATAGTTTTATCAAAAGTCAGAAATTGCAGTTTGACTCCTTAACGCTTGCACTAGATTTATAACCAACAGGTGTACTTACATCCTTGCTAATTCTGGCTGTCCCCAAGGACTGTGAATACTGGGCACAGAGCCCATGGACATGATAAATAATAAAGGATTATACATGTCAAAATGTATCTCATCTATAACTGTAGAAATCTGTAACAGAAATGTAGCTGGTTTGCCTAGGTACAGCAGTAATATGATATATAGTGATTATTTCATTATAACAAATCTTCATTGTTGTGAGGTTTTTTTCCCATTCTGGTTGAACAGTTTTACAGTTTTTGTGCTGTCAAATCAAAGCATTAAGTGCAGTAAACTTTAGTGGGTAAAATGAGCTCTGCTCAGTGACATCTTAAACTCTAAAGCTGGGCATAACTTATGTGTAACTCCTGAAAGATTTTCCTCTTTCACAGCACTTACTTGTTTCATTGAGACTTGCGCTGGAGAGTTCCTAGACTGGGTGTTGAGTCTTAACTGTTTGACTGTTTCTACAAGCCCCCTCTCACATTTGCAGAATTTGAGGGAACAAGTAGCATATGCTTGCAGAATGGCTCTGATTATGGGATTTGTTTGCAGTATCGAGTACTAGTCCTGTATAAACAGTTATCACTATGGAGACACCTAGAGCAAATTAGATTATTATGACAGGAAAAAAACAGACAAAAATGGTTGGGAACATCCAGTGCCAACTCTTTGTTGCCTGAGGCATGTCCTAGTCTGGCAAGTTCTGAGGGCATTGAAACCAGCCAGTGGCCCATATGCTTTAGTATTCTCTAAACTGATTGGCAACATCTGAAGGGTTTGACAGGAGTCATTTGCAGCCCTATCTAAATTGCTGGGGAATAATCCTGAGGTCCTTTGCATGGAAAGTAGGGGCCGCCATAATTGTAGCTAACAAAAATTGTGTTTGAACAGTTCATTATTGCCACAGGAACCATCTTTGCTTAAACAGTCTCTGTTGGTGGAATATCTTGTCAGTGACCAGAATACTTTCCATTTTCTTTCAGCGCTCTTGGAAAATGCCAGCCATCAAGAGCTTGAGCCGAGCTGTCAGGCAAGTGTTGCAGAAACCTGGTTGTGGCTGCCAGATTGCTGTTGTGCCAGTTAGGTGTGTTGGTTTCTCACCCCGACAGGTAACCTCAGATGCCAGCTTTCATTCAGTATCTTTCTCTGAAACAGATCATCCACGGGTGCTAATTACAGGTCAGTCTGCTTTGTACCTATTATGCTGGTTTTGTGTGTGTGTGTGTCTATGTGTCTGTGTCTGGTTTTTAAATACTTTATTATTCATTGCGTTAAGCCATGTGTATTTATTATTTTGATCTTTATGTAAATACTTGATTAGGAGGGCACTGAAAGATTTTGGATTGGAGGTCTGTTCCTTCCTGTTATCCCAGGCTGTAACAAGCATATCATTCCAGTGGCAGTTGACAATCAAGGTGGGCAGATCTTAGGCTGCTGGAGTCTGATCTGTGCTCTTGAGAACACTGAGATCTGCCAGGCAGTGCCAGCTGATTAGGCAGGTGGAGGTATTCTGAGAATTAAGGAACAGATTGCCTCCTGTCTCACGTTCAGCTAAGAAGTTATTATCTTGGTTCTGATACAGATCTAAAACCCTTTTCTCAGAAAAATACATTCTCTTTTCCCAACCAGGTGTTCTTTTTTCAGTAACTATAGCTATCTGGATAGCAGTCAGAAACCCCTGCAGGTTTAAATCATTCACATTTTTTTGTAGATCACAATCTAGCTGGTCTGCATAACAATGCAGCTTTATGAAAAGAGAAGTTAGTTTCTGTTTGATTACACTGTGCATAATGGGTTGCCCACCACCATTCCCTTGAGACTTTCTCCCAGAAGATAGGGATATTTGTCTCTTGTAGGGTAGCAATTTATGCCTAAATACCCTGAAGCCATCAGATCCTGTCTAATTTCAGAAACTAAACAGGGTCAGGCTTGGTTAGTACTTGAGTGGAGGACCACAAAAGAGTACCAAGAGCAATAGGCAATATTTCAGAGGAAAGCAATGATAGATCTCCTTTGAGTATTCCTTGCCTAAGAAAACATTATGAAATGCATAGGGTCAGTAGAAGTTGACTGATGACTTGAGGGTCCCCCCCCCACACACACACTCTCTCTCTCTCTCTCTCTCTCTCTCTCTCTCTCTTTCTTTAGTATCTAGATAGGAGAGCTGGTGCTTTCTTTTTCAGTTAACATCTCATCTTTATTGCAGGGCTCAAATAGAATGACAGTGATTTCCACTTAAAATAGCACATTTTATTATCTCCTTGTCCCTTCCCCTGGCCGTTTCCATCAGTACCCTGTCTCCTGCTGAATCAAAGGAGCTCCCAAATCTGTGTCTTAAGTGCAGCAACTGCAAGTGGTGGGTGTAAGAGAACAGTTGTGTTTCAAAAAGCAGCAGGCACAGAGCTCACAAAGTATTTGCTTATGAGCAGGTTGAAAGGCTTTGTCCATGCAAGGTTTATTTCCAAGCATAGAAATAAGTCAGAAGGGAGCTCATGATACCATTCTGAATGCATGGCACTTGGCTGCTTAGATATATGCTACAAAGGGTCTTCAGCTTATCTCTTCAAGAAGGCCTTCTCTTAGTAGGAGGATCAGGCCTCCCATGAGGCAGGGCAAAGCACCAGGCTCAGGCGATGGGATTGAAGGAATGGTGCACGGTGTGTTCTTCCCCCACCCACCTATCCCAAGATGGCCTCCATCACTACTATGAAGAGTCTTGCTGGCTGCTGCAGCAAATACTCCAGCTGGGAAGGAATTGTGTAGGCTCCCCAGTATGGTGCATTGGAAGCATGCTCTAGAGAACTGCACTGCCTGCTCTCTGCTGTAACAATGCTGCAGCAGAGCAATGGGCAGCCCTCCAGAAGTTGATGAACTAGAACTCCCACCTGCCCTAGCTAGTAGAGCAGGTGGTAGGGAGTGCTGGGAGTTGCAGTCTAGTAGCATCTATAAGGGTCATTACAAGACCCAGCCCTGATTTAGAACTATGATACTAAAGTGATGTGCCTTATTTGTCTTCTGTGTCATTATAGTTGTATCTGTGATGCATAAGTGCAGTGCCATAGCTGTCTCAATATGTCTCGTGTATCTGTGTACCTTGCTTTTTTCTAGGCTGCCTGTGAGGCAGGGCACTGAACAGCATCCTACAAAGATACTAATTTAAATAAATAGGATAATACAGTTCACTCCTCTCCCAGTGTATCATACTTAAAAACATTCCTAATGGTGCAAACAAGCTGAAAGCTAACTTGCTCTCTGCCCCCCGATTCTTAGATAGAGTTCTATATGTAGCTTTTTCTTAAAACAAAACAAAGCAGAACAGAACAGAATGAATTTTCAAGTTGTTCATATTTTAGAAAATATTGGGTGTTGTAACAAATTATTATTGTTAATTTTTTTTTAGGGGGTCTAGGCCAGCTTGGAGTTGGACTTGCTAAGCTCCTGAGGTAAGCTATAATTGTTGTTACTTTCAGTCAGTAGTGGATTCTTGTGCATTTTTGAGGCTGAAATTTCTTGAGAGCTTCCAGTTCCTTTGTAGCAGAAAGGTAGCACTGATCAGTGACCTTTTCTAGCAAACAATAAATTTTGTACCCACCCCACACAAACCCTAGGAAAAAATGCTGGAAAGGCTGTATTCCTTCCTTCCTTGATTGATTGCATTTATATGCTACATTTCTTCCAGTGTGGATCCTAAAGTAGCTTACAAACAATAAAAAAAAATAGCTAAAACATAATAATACAGTAATTTTGAGCAATAGATGGATTTGATTAACATTAAGAACTGGCAGGGTGAATTGGTCCTGGGCTAGCTGTCTTCTGATGGGATTGGGGAGAAAGTAACAAGATATTTCATAGTACAGAAACTTGAGACTATACATTGTACCTCAAGCAAAATTGGTTTTTGCTCTGGGCTTCTGTACCAAACAAATGTTAATGTTTTTTAAGATTTGTATGTAGCATTTTATTGAATTTTAATGTGTTCAATGTTTAGTTGTTACATTTATTAATACTCTTGTGTTTTTAATTTGTCCTGTTTTAAATATATAGTTAACTGCCTGGAGTCCCATTATTGGGAGAAATGTGGGATATAAATGAATTAAATAAGTTAAAAATTAATGTCAAAGAACTGCTTTGAGACTAATTTTGTCCTCTTTCCTAGGAAACGCTTTGGAAAGAACAATGTGATCCTTTCTGATATTAGAAAACCCCCTGACAATGTCTTCTATAGTGGTAAGTGACCAGATTATAATGGAGGTAATAGACAGGTAACTAATATACTGAAATAATATTCCTACGGTATTTGTCATGAAAAGGTAACTGGAATTTTTAATATATATAAATTGTTGACTACACAATACACAGCACAAAATGTTGACTATATACTATTACACTAAATACACTAAATGCAGTTTAAACGACTCATAACAACCACTTGATTAACCACTTGGTTAAACTTAGAGTTGCTTGTGCGTTAACCCTCCAGGCTATCCTTGAATGTCAGCTTCTGGGTCATGAGCAACTTTTTTAAATGTTTGTTTCGTCATTTGTGATAAGGGGATACTCCTACATCCAGCACCATCGTCAATATATGAACACAGAACTTAAGCCCGATGGCACTAATCTGGGTACTGTAAAAAAAAAAAAAACAGTCCTAGCCTTTTTCCTTCAGTCAGAGGAGTCTAAGGGGAGCGCATCTCTCTCTATAGCCAATCCCAAAGGACAAACAGATGTCTTTGGAGGGTTTCCCACCTCTGCCAGTGGTCCTTCTAATCTTGAATTTAGTTGGAATGCTTTTCCCTCCACTAATTCTAAAAACTCGAAAAGCTCTAAAAACTTTGGACATTTAGCTTCCTAAAAGTATGGCATAACTGTGTTGAACAGATTTTCAGCTGACATTTTTCGGAAATCAAATTCCTCTTGCTTTTCCCGCATGAAAACTTTTTCTGTTCAATAAAACAAAATGATAGTGGTAGAGCTGGAATAGATTCATGTTTGGTGTTGGTGCAGTGAGAGTTGAATGGGCGCTTTATGCTGCATGAAAGTAAAAAGGGAAAACCAAGAGAATTCCATTGAAAGCAATAGGACACTCTTCCAGTCTGTCTACCCTCTTGATATCTTGCCTTCCTCATGCTTCTGTTTGACTTACACCTTTTGTTTCATAGGCCCTTTCATCTACTCTGACATTCTGGACTACAAGAATCTTCGTGAGATAGTGGTGAACAACCGGATTACATGGCTGTTTCACTACAGTGCGTTGCTCAGCGCTGTTGGAGAAGCCAACGTCCCTTTGGCAAGATCTGTGAATATCACTGGTAGCTGTCAATTTACTTACCATTGTTTGATTAGCTGTCCCTGCCTCATTCCCAGAGTTCAGTGTTTTGGTTCTGAGTCTGATAACTCTGTTTGCTGTTCCTAGGATTGCACAACATTCTTGATATTGCTGCTGAGCACAGCCTGCGACTCTTTGTCCCCAGCACAATTGGAGCTTTCGGACCCACCTCCCCTCGAAACCCAACTCCTGACCTCTGCATCCAAAGGCCCAGGACAATCTATGGTGTCTCCAAAGTTCATGCTGAGCTCATGGGAGAAGTAAGTGTTGTCCTTTCAACATGCAGTTGTCTTGTTATTTCGAACAGGTGGAGCAGCTTCCTCTCTCATGAGTATTTGTCCTGCTCAGCCTGTGTTTATTTGGATATATGGAAAATCCTATTAAAGTACAGGCATACCTTATAGCACCTTTGAGACTGAGAGAAAGAAGTCTAGTCTGTGAAAGCTTATGATAAACCAACTTCCTTCTCTGAGTTAAAGGTACTACAAGATCCCTTTGCATACTGATCCAGTTTAACAAGGCTATGTCTTCAAATCCTCAGTTAACAAAGCCTCTGTTAGTCAAACTCTTTTTTTTTATAAAGACTTTTGGAGCCCACCGAAGCCCCTCTTCCTCCTCATCCACTGTCTAGCTTGAAGTTTTTTTAGCAGCATAAGTATTCTGAGGATTATGAAGGAAAGCTGGAGACACACATACTTTTGCAATCCAATTGCAGCAGTGCAACAGAGAATGAGATTCTGGTCTAACAGATCCTGCTGTAGACATGTGTATCTTTGCCTACAACAGGCAAGGTAAACAGCAGTTGTCTCCAGAATCTCTTACTGTATGAATAGCAAAATAAAAAGGAGAGAGCAGATAAGCCTGACTCATCAGCTACCCCTAGCACATTCAGAAAAGCGTATACCTATAAGTTTGGTCACCAAAATGGTAATTATAAGAAAAGTGGCCAATAATGAAAGAGAAAAATTATCCGTGGATGTTCAAAATGTTCTTGTTTACTTATGCAAAGCTTACCTGGCCTGGTTTATTCGTTTCATATGTGCACAAATTGTCAGAACCTATCCCTGATGTTTCCATGTTAATTCTGCTGCTGGCACCAGATTTCTTGTTAAAGAAGTAGTGTTCAAGAACACAACTGTTTTGGTAACTGATGTGTGTCTGTACACGGCTGAATGCACCTTAAGGGGTCTAATGTTGCTTGAAATAGCTATGGAACACTGTCATGGCTTTCCACATAATTCTGATAAGGGTTCAGAATCATACGGAAAGGTGGAAGAGGCCCTGTCTTTTAGACTGTCTCTGTTTGTGCGGGGGGAGCACTGGATAGGGAGTTGGGATGAGAGCACCCCCCAACATGTTTGTTTAAGCTATTTTGAACACTTGAACAGGGCTTCAAAGGAGAAAAATAATAATTCTCCTCAGGACCTAGACTCACTGTGGAGGATGCCAGTCTAAACAGAGTCTTTTAGCTGTCACTCAGAATGGACCGTCCACTTTTTTTTATTGAACTAAGTAAAAAAGAACTAAAATAACATCAATTTCATATCTGTTTACAATATTTGCATTTTACAAAGCATATATTTACAAAATATAACATATAGGTATTGCTATACAGACCCCTTTTCAAATTATCATATTTCAAGTCATATCTAATTTTAGGGTCTAAATACTTTGTATCCCCTAACCCTTCCCCTGTCACTTCCTCACTTCTCCTAGGGTAGTACCTTATTGTATGCTCTCATGTTTCTCTTCAAATCCCTATCTATAGCTTTCTTGCCTTCTTTTTAGTAATATTTCATCAAACTTTTGTTATTTCATGAATGTCCGAACCTTAGAATTCCTTAAGTTTTCTAGCTTCTTAATTTCCTTAATTTCCTTGTCTTTCTCTTCTTTATTTAACTATTTTACTATATTGGGAGCAGAAATTCTTCCGGACCATCCGCTTTTTAAGATGGATGCTCTTTCACATGCAGTTTCACTTCTGTTTCCCCTGTATCAGTCTTCCTCAACTGATGTGTTCCCTTTCTAATGTGTTGTAGCCTCTCTCCCATCATCCTCAGCCACCACACCTAAAGCTAGGGTTGTTGGTGGTAATGGGCATTGTAGTCCAGTACACCTGAAAAGTGCTGTGAAGTTCTTTGCCCTGATCTTTGGCTTAGTACCAGGTCATGAGCAAGAAAATGTCACAATTGATTCTTCTAATTTTTTTTTATTTGCTGCTTGAGGAATTGCTCTCAGCTTTCACGCTGTCCAAAATCTATCCTGCTGAGCTGCCTCTGGAGTTAGTCTTGCACGTTCTGCTTCCAGTTGTTTTTGCTTATCTCCTGCCCATGCCTAAGGTTGTCTTTTTAAACAGACAACCAGACCACATGGCTCCAGTTGAGTGCTGGTAATTTGGAGCCATCTCTTTTATACAGTTTCAGTCAGGACTCTGACCAGTGACTAGCAGTTGCCTCAGCATTTGTGAATTTATGGACCCTTCATTGTGAGCCATTGAAGCCAACAGAATGTCAGTAAATGACCTGTATTGCTAGTCTAGTATAACTAATATCTGAGTGATATCATCTTTCTATTTTTCTTTTTCTTCTTAGTATTACCATTACAGATATGGCCTGGATTTCCGGTGCCTGAGGTACCCGGGCATTATCTCAGCTGATACTCAGCCTGGTGGGGGAACAACTGGTAAGGAAGCAAATGCAACCTGCTTTTTAAAAAACTTTCTTTTTTGGCATGGGGTTAATTCAGGCTATCAAATTAAGTGATAATGTTAATTTGGGAGAAATGAGGGTTTTGTTGAAGGTCATTTGTTTTCTGTATGAGGACTTTGAAATTCTGAAGGCTCTCCATTAACAGGCAGGCAAATCTGGAAGGGACACAAGTAGCAACTGTGATGAAGGAAGAACCACTGTCTAGTTCTCAAACTAGTGTTTATTGCTCCTTATCATCTCTAGTGGCTAACTGTCCTTGTTCTCTGCATCCCAATGGCTGGTGTGTGTGCATGCATGACGAGAGCGAGAGCGAGCAAGAGATCTTTTTATAATAAGGGGAAATGGGATAACCAACAGCCCCTCCATCACTATGTCCTCCCCACCTCCCTCTCCCTGTTGTCAGGGAAGCCCTTAGAGTTTTCAACAGCAGATAAATTACACAGAACCAGGGTGGGAAAAGACTCCAGGCACAACTGATCCAATCCCCCTGTCATGCAGAAATACATGACTGAAGCACCACTGAGCAATAGCCATCCAACCTCTGTTTATGATGTCCAAAGAAGGAGAGGTAGAACTGTTTCCCTCTCCCCTCATCCATGCAGGACAGTGAGCCTATGTGTTTGTCTCTTCATTCCTGGACCACTTCAGAATGAGACAAAAGTTTCTGAAGCTGGTTGCCAGTTAGGGTAAACTAACCCAGCTAAATCTTAGAGAGCCTTTTGGATGTGCCCCTGGCTGACAGTTCCCTCAAGATGGCAAGTCAATGCATTTAACTCATTACACTTGGTGTTTTGAAAGCTGCTCTTGAAATTCTTTTGGGTGATTAGGCAGAGTGAAAGGACAAAAATATAACATGCTTACTGTAACTCATCAGAGATTTATTGTTGTTATTTTCTTTGGGCCAAAAATATGGAAACCAGCATGGGGCTGTGATTCTGATTTAAGGCGCATGGTCCATATCAGGGCCTCATGTAACAGCTAGAGAATGTGGCATGTAGTTTGGCTCTCATCTCTGTCTTAAGGCAGAATCATGGAGCTGGAAGAGACCACAAGGGCCATCAAGTCCAATCCCCTGCCATGCAAGAATATACAACCTCCATTTCTAATTCTTCTGCTTCATGAAGAGAAGCCTTGAAACAAACCCATTTTTTTCTTTAGTTTTTCAGCATGTTCCATATTAAACCAAACCTCTACTCATCCTTTTTTCAGATATGTATTGGTAGCCTGCTTTTCTGTGTGTAACTGTCATTTCAGTCAATGCTATGTAAGTATTGCTGAAGCATGCTGTGGTGGTGGTTGCCTTCTGTTCTTTCAGACTATGCCGTCCAGATCTTTCATGATGCCATCAAGACTGGCAAGTTCAAGTGCAACCTTAAACCAGACACCCGTCTCCCAATGATGTACATCGATGACTGCCTGAGGGCTACTTTAGAAATCATGGAAGCTCCTGATGAGCTGCTGAGTATGAGGACTTATAACATCAGTGCCATGAGTTTTACTCCTGAGGAGTTGGTTCAAGAAGTCCAGAAACATATTCCAGAGCTTCAAGTTGC
This sequence comes from Iguana delicatissima, assembly GCA_948472985.1. Taxonomy (NCBI): domain Eukaryota; kingdom Metazoa; phylum Chordata; class Lepidosauria; order Squamata; family Iguanidae; genus Iguana; species Iguana delicatissima. Next base: position 148,759 of record CAOKZL010000419.1, read on the forward strand.
CTACAGTGTGGATGCTGTCAGGCAGGCCATTGGTTAGTATCTGGTTTCGCTTTGTGATTTCAGTTAGTTATAGTAGTTATGGATTAAAATCAACTGGGTAGAGAAAACATCCATTAATCACGTACCTGCACCTCCATTGCTCCTTTTGAACATCAGTGGAACAGTCTAGAAGCAGGGCTTTGTGATGAAATGGGATGGATAAGACCGTATCTTAAGTCTGAGATTTAGAGATTGAAGTGTGGGGTTGAGAGGAAAGCTAGGCCCAGGAGATATATTCTTCTGGTAGGTCTTCTGTTGACATTCTCTTAATAAAGAGGCAGGAATCCTGAACTGGGTTTTTTTCTCTCTCCCTTTCTCCCTCTCCCCACCTCACTTTCTCACTTCTTTTTGGAATTTCTTTGTTGTAAGCAGTTGGGGAATGGTTAATGCTTTTGACCTGTCTCCTGGGAAGAAGTTTGCTGTTGAAAAACTAGGAATGGTTGAAGGAGTGTTAGGACATTCTGTATCTAGTACCTTACAAGATGTCCATGACAGATTTGCTCATGATGGAATCTCTTCTCTTTCACTGCAATAGCTGACAGTTGGCCAATGATTTTTGATGATAGCAACGCCCGCCGGGATTGGGGATGGAAACACGACTACGACCTTCCGGAACTAGTGAATACAATGTTCAATTTCCTTGGCTCTGTGAGCTCCATTTCCAGAGTTGCTGGGATCAACTGACTACTCTCCTCTGATGCACCTCAAGCGATGAGTTGACAGGACTGGGGTAAAACCCTGGAGAATCCTTCACCGCTTTCTGAATGGTACACCATTGGGATGCTCTCCACAGCTTCCTGGGTGCTCAGTTCACTTTTTTTCCTTTTTGTCAAATTAGGTGAATGAAATCACACATGTACAGACATCGGTGTTGAGAACAGTTTTAAAATACGTCTTGAAGCTGTGTCAGTGCTGAGTCTTGTGGCAAAAGCTATTCTTTCACAAGCTGCTGCTTGTTTTCTGCAAACTTCAGTTGTTCAAAAGGGGTACAATCTCTTCTTACTCTTTGGGATCCTATGTCACAAGGTTTTAGTTGCTTACAGCATGCTAAGAAAGGCAGACCTAGATGTCATTCCAACCCTGAACTTAGAAAATATAGGAAAGACATGAAACAAGTTCTTTAGGAGAGAGAACTGCTTCTTAATTTTTCCACTGATCAATTTTCCCTCAGAAATATCATGGCTCCTGAATTAGCACTGGACAGAAGTACTGCAGAGTTGCAAACTCTGTTATACCTTGTCATTCCACCCTTAATAAGCAACTCAGTCAGTCCACAGGGCCCTCCCAGTATGGCCCACAACATAAAAGTAATATTTAGAGATTTTTGTTTCCACTGGAAACATTAAGTAATATTTAAGGACTTATGTTTCCACATTCACAACAGCCATCTCACCCAGGAGAAGGTGCAATTTACATGTATATAAAAATATTAAAGATCAGTTATTTTTTTAGCCAGTCTGGTTTGGATTTACAGGACTTTATTCAGGTCATAGTGGTGGGAATTGTCCTTGTTTCTCTTCTCCAAGTGTCCCTTGTCACTTAAGTTCTTGTGGCAGAAGCACAAAGTGCCAACCAGCTGAGCTTTCAGCTAGATTGATCTTGTTCAGATTTGAAGTCTACACTCGATTCAGCTGCATTTGCAACATATATACCAGTTTTGTTTTAGATAAGTAACGGAACCTGCTTGTACAAGCCAGTTCCATACATTCTGAATTGATGCAGGTCACCTTGATTCCCAGTAATGTGGTTTGGGGACTGAAATTCCTTTCGCTGCCTTAAAGCCGTTGTGAGTACATCTGATCTTGTCCAGTTCTGGAAAGTGAGCAGGGTTAGGCCTGTTTAGGCTGTGAATCCCCATGGATCTCTGGGAAAGAAGTCTCCCTCAAACCCCGGACAGCTGTTGCCAGTACTGAACTAGATCAACCAAAGTTCTGACTCCGTATAAGGCTGCTTCTGATGTTCACTTTTCATCGGGAGTATGATAGTGCTCCTATTGTCTTTCAGTACCATCAACTCTGATATCTTAGACCAGTTTTGTAAGATTGGTATTGAAGATACTGGGCTGCAATGGCTTTGGAGATGTTGGCCTCTGCTTTTCAGGAAGGTGCCAGAAAGCAGTGATATAAGAGTGCTGTATTTTGTCCATGGTAGAATTCCAGATTTCTCTGTGGAAAATCCAGTTATGACCACTATGTTTTGTTAATATCAGAAGGTGCAGAACATAATTGCCTAGAAACTTGAAGAGGTATTTGAATCCTGGATCTTCACAAGGGGAGCAAATGGAGCACAGCAGCCCCTGGAAATGATGATGTTGGCTAGTCTGTTCAGTCAGGAGATGGGTGTACTTTTCTGCTTTATAAAATGGTTTACTTATTTTGAGTTTGTTAAACATTGATTATTGGTATATCAAGTGCATCAGGAAATATTTTTTTTCTTCACAGTGGAGGATTTCTACAATCTGTTTTTTTTTTCATGGAAAGATCTCTTTTTATCAATGGATAAGTCACTGCAGTTGAGGATCAGAAAATGACTTCTAGAAGTCACTTGTTAAAAAATGAAAAGCTGGTTTTGAGCCTAAAATGGCTTGTGATGGGGTCAAATATGTGATGAGAAAGGCTCCCAAAGAGGGTATGTGGAGACATTTGGGGGCAATTTTTATTTCCCTCCCCCTACTGTATCTCCCTTGGGGGCCACAAAAATGGCCATAGGAGGCATCTGTGTTGCTTGCGTGCTGGACTCCCCCCCACATCCTGATCATTCCTGTGTCGACCACAGTAATATCAAGCATTATCTTTCTGCGTTTTCAGTGTGTCCTTTGAGTTTTATTATTATTATTAAGTACACTCTTTTGCTGCATACATACCATAAAGAAGTAATCCCTAAACACAAATACTTATCAGTTGTGTTTTATGCTATGAAGATGGGAAGTGACTGACAGGAGCAGAGGGTCATGGAGTCAGACCAGAGTTTGGGAGAAGTGATTGGGCTGTGGTTTATTCAGTTTATGTTGGAACTAGAAGAGCTGACTGTATGCACATGTATATTTGGATTTTCCCTTTGCAGTACACAATCCAGTTCTGTTTACTGATTTAAAAAGAATCAGACGGTGTTCTCTCCCCCTGCCCCACTTCAGTGGAAGTCTGTCCAAGTCAGGTCAGTCAAAATAAAGGATCAACGGTCTTTGTGGTCTCTTCCAACTCCATGTTTCTGTGAAAGTTGTTTTCCAATTAGGAATAAAAGTATAAATCTGCTGTTTGGGTTCTGTCTGTTATGTAAACTAAACGTAAAAGAGATTTTAGGATTTTGTTTTCTCTTTTCAAACTATTTGGTCTCCAAACTGTAATTCTTCAATAGTTATTTCAAATAAAATCCTAAATACAAATAACTGTGTTGCTCTTATTTCCCTACTGTACGGGCACTGATTATTTATCTGATGACACTGTTTTACAGGGAAGAGTGAGGTCAGGTTCAAAGACTTTTTGTTCTGTAGTTGTGTGTCTTTAAGTCACTTCCAACTTAGAGTGACCCAGCAGGGAACCTCTTATATGGTTTTCTTGTCAAGATTTGTTCAGAAGAGTTTTGTTATTCCCTTTCTCTGAGGCTGAGAGAGAGTAACTTGCCCAAGGTCACCCAGTGGGTTTCCATGGCTGAGCAAGGAAATGAACCTGGTCTCCAGAGTTGTGGTCCAGATCTCAAACCACTACACCTCACTGGCACTATGTTGGCTTAAATCTGGTATCAAAAGTAGTATATTTTGAAGCAGATGTTTTACAAGTGATCTGATATAAACCATAATACAAAGGTTAAAGGGATACTCCACTGTGCAATTGGTAAAGTAGACTTCGCTACTCAGTTTTATTCTGTGTGTTCAGCTCAGAGCCCTAGGTTTAAAAATAATTGATAATGTTGTGTGTTAGAAACTGGAAATTTAGTTCATTACCACTGTCACCAATAGTGATTCCTTATTAGGTTGTTTTTAGGGCAAAGTGATTTTTAGAGAATGACAGTGTAGAGGTTTCCTTATTAATTCTGGGGGCACATTTGGTTTCTGAACCTTCAGAAGAAGTGCTTTTTTGCCCTCCCTGGAGGTCCCCCCCACTTGGACTGCAAAGCCCATAGCTCTTGTTGGCTGGAGATAGTGAGATTTCAATATGTCTGCAAATTGGCTGGCTGGGAAAGGCTATCTTAAAGTATAACACCTCTTCTTACTAGCTTTTGGGTTAAGAGTTGGTCTGTTGAAACAGTGATCTGTTTCTCTTTTTTCTATACTCGCCAACATGTACACTGTTCACTTGCCCTGAAAACACCATGTTTTAAGAGTTAACAATGAGTGATGGTAATGGTTAGCAAGAAAAGTTGTCTCCTAGGTGAAATTAATACACTGATCCACTGCAAAGGCAGTGGTAATCAGTTGGCTAGAGTAGTCAGTCAATGAATCAAACATGGAGAACTCCAAAACCATTTGTGATTAAAGTGCCTCTGACCATATGCAGAGCATTTTTCTGCACAACTGATTCACTGCATGCAGTCTCCCTCCTTTTTCCCTGTGAAGAAGCATGACCTGCAAAGATCACTGGCGGAATGCAAAGTTGACTTAACCCCATGGGACTTATATTACACACACAGACACACATATATTTAAAAAAGAAGGAAAGGAGGGACATTAATTCAACTAGCTGTGTCTTCTGGCTCCAGCCTTACCAAACCTCTCAAAGTGAATGATCCACTGAAGAACATAGTGGGTAAAAAGCATAATGGGAGAGGAGGGAAAAGCCAGGAGAAAAAGAAATGGCACTACATGACTAGATGAGTAACTACATGAGTAACAACATACTAAACCTCTTTAAAACATAATTTCCTATAATGATTAAAATTCCAAAGAACCGGTTAAGTTTCATGGTCATCACTCCACTGCTAAACATGAGTCAGCAGTGTGGTGCAGCAGCCAAGAAAGCCAACGTGATTCTTGGTTGTATCAATAGGAATATGGTGTCTAGATTGAGGGAGGTAATGGTACCACTCTGTTCTGCTTTGGTCAGGTCTCATTTGGAGTACTGTGTCCAATTCTGGGCACCTCAGTTCAAGAAGGATATTGACAAGCTGGAACGTGTCCAGAGGAGGGCAACCAATATGGTGAAGGGTCTGGAAGCCATGAAGCCCTATGAAGAACGCCTTAGGGAGCTGGGGATGTTTAGCCTGGAGAAGAGAAGGTTAAGAGGGGACATGAGAGCCATGTTTAAATATCTGAAGGGATGTCATGTCAAGAAGGGAGCAAGCTTGTTCTCTGCCGCTCCAGAGACCAGGACAAGGAGCAATGGATTCAAGCTGCAGGAAAGGAGATTCCACCTGAACCTCAGGAAGAACTTCCTGACGGTCAGAGCTGTCCGGCAGTGGAATATGCTGCCTCAGAGTGTGGTTGAGTCTCCTTCTTTGGAGGTTTTTAAGCAGAGGCTGGATGGCCATCTGTTGGGAATGCTTTGATGGGTGTTCCTGCATAGCAGGGGGTTGGGCTGGATGGCCCCTGGGGTCTCTTCCAACTCTATGATTCTGTGATTCTGTATATTGTCTCAAATGTTATACAATCTGAAAACTGGGATTACCTATGCGCTGGATAATGTGGCTGTGTCTACTGAATGAAAACTTTACACTACAGTCTTTAAGGTTTCCTAGTTATCTCTTCCCATCCTAGTTAAGATGGAGTTGTGTTGTGGTCAAAATCTGTTGCTGAACAAGTTCTGGGAACAGAAATGGGAATCATGAGCCAGACTCTCCCCAAATCTCTTGAAGCCTTATGAGAATTTCAGTGTCAGAAAAGGCACTCTGGTACTAAAACAATTGCTCCCCCCCCCCGCAAGGAAAAACTCTTCATGAAGGAGGCTGAGTATGATCTACGTAATGTTTAATTGTACAAATTATCCCCAACACCACAGGGGATATGGAAAGGAAGTGGATCATTCTTCCCCCATGCTCAAAGGAATTTTAGTATTCATCCTTCACATGAGCCACTGCATGCATCCTCAAATGTTGCAGAGTTGTTACATAGATCTACCTCTATCTATTTGTCCTTCTTGCTTAAGACTAGGATCCCATAGATCCAGCACTGCTGTGTAAGTACATCAGTATGGGTGACAACATGACAACAGGTGAGAAATGACCGTGGGTGTGATGACTACAAAGAAAGGCACAGAAAGGTAAAGCTTCCCTCTCTGAGAAGTCTGGCATTACAGTTTTGGCTTCCAGGTGCATCATCAAATCATAGAGCTGGAAGAGACTACAAGTGCCGTCCAGTCCAACCCCATTCTTTCATGCAGGAAGATACTATCAAAACACTCCTGACAGATGGCCATCCAGTCTCTCCTTAAAATCCCCAAAGAAGGAGATTCCACCACATCCCAGGCAGCAGTTTCCACTGTCGAACTGCTCTTACTGTGAGGAAATTTTTCTGAATGTTTAGATGGAATCTCTTTCTCCTGAAATTTGAAATCATTGCTCCATGTCCTAGTCTCTGGAGCAGCAGAAAACAGGGTTGCTCCATCCTCTATGACATCCCTTCAAATATTTAAACATGGCTGCCATGTTACCTCTGTTTTTCAGGCTAACCATACCCAGCTCCCTAAGCTGCTCCTCATAGGACATGGTTTCCAGAATTTTTACCATTTTGATTGCCCTCCTTTGGGTACGTTCCAACTTGTCAATATCTTTCCTGAACTATGGTGCCCAGAACTGGACACAGTATTCCAGATGAGATCTGACCGAGGCAAAATAGCCTGGTACTATTACTTCCCTTTATCTAGACCAGTGGTTCTCAACCTGTGGGTCCCCAGATGTTCGTGGACTTCAGCTCCCAGAAGCCCCAGCCACTATGGTCAATGCTCAGGGCTTCTGGGAGCTGAAGTCCACAAACATCTGGGGACCCACAGGTTGAGAACCACTGGACTAGACACTATACTCCTATTGATGTAGTCTGTAATTGCTATATTGGTAGTCCTCCTCTGGCTACATTCCAGCTTGTCGATATCCTTCTTGACTTGTGGTGCCCAGAAGTGGACAGAGTATTCCATGTGAGATCTGACTAGGGCAGAACAAATCGGTTCTCAAAGCTAGGGTGTTTTGGAAAGGTTGATTTGGAAAATTGCCTGTGACAGGTTATTTCTCCTTCCCTTCCTAGAACACTCCGGCTTCAAGGACCTATCCAGAAGGCAGTCCCTTGGAGGTGGCAGTTTTCCTTCCTGATGAAGAGGGCCTTCTCTGGGTTTTCCCAATGCTGATTTATGTAGTCCTGCAAAAGGTCCACTAAACTAATATACTGTATTTGCTGGCGTAAAAGACGCACCAGCATATAAGACACACCCCATTTATACATCAGCAAATACTATTTGCTAATGTACAAGACACACTGGTGTATAAGACACACCCCATTTTCAAACAGTATTTTTCAGGGGAAAAAGCGAGTCTTTTATGCCAGCAAATAGGGTAATGTTACCTTGATTTCTGGGGTCCCTTGGGGGACACCTCAATGTGCTCCACGTGATGGGGAATGGAAACTAGCCAGAGCACAAGCAATAGCAATGCGAGAGGCAGACTAACCTAGCGAGGTCTTTTTACCCAGTTTTTACAGGGTCAGGCCAAGCCAAAAACCAAACAAAAATGTCCAATAAATGATTTTATTGAATGAAAGTCTCATGTAGCAATGCAATCACTCACACACTCACTCAAGACCTATTAAGAAGCAAAAGAGAGGAAACTGGATAGGGGAATATTGAAGGGGGTGTAACAGGGGTATTACTGCATCTTTTCCTGAAGTCCTTGGTCCAGGAAAAACAGCAGAGAAATGGAGCTCAGCACGGAGAAGGCTGAGGGGATCACTCAACGGACGGAGCAATGATCTGCTGGGATGACTGGGAGTGATCCAAAGAACCGCTCAAAAACCAGGACTATTTGTAGGGGAAAAAGTACCTGGAGGACTAATCCTTTCCTGGGGGGAACAATGGGTGTTGGAACGATAACGAAGCTTCACAGTGGTAACTTCCTTTGTGTGATGGGATTACAAGGTGCTGCCAAATTTGGTTGTGGTGTGACTTCGTGTAAATGGTCCTCGCTTGATAGGATATTTGCTCAACTTGGGGCAAACACGCTAATCCTCTCAAGTTGGCTTCTTGGAGCTGAGGGCCCTTTGTTTATTGGGGGTTTGCACAGCGTGAGATCTCCTGGGGCTACGTGACTGGGGATTTTACTGGCCTGACCTGGTTTTCGATCATTTTGTTACGCCCCAAAGTACTCCCAAGAGAGGACCCCTAAAATTGGCTTGGCTCCCCCAACCTGGATATTGGTTAGCAAAGGTCAGTTGCAGTTAAAAACAAAATTGGTGTTGAATGGGAAATCCCTAAAAACAATACTGTGTCCCTCTTCTGTATGGCAACGTAGACAATGTCCTTTAGGCTAAAAGACTGACCTATTGTTCCGAGTCACGTATCTCTACGCAGACAATAGACTCGCTCCTGGATGATGAACTATGATGAACTATGCGAAGCCAGACAATCAAAACCTATCAATTTGGAATTTTAAATCTATCATGCACCTGGACTTCCCAGTAAGAAACAATACTGAGGAGGGGTCATGATATTTGCCTAACATTATATTCCGCACTTATCGCCCATTAACGATACTTTGCTAGCCGATACCTGGCTTGAGGAGAGAAATTGGCTATAAAACTCCCCACTTTTGGAGCCTCTTTGGAGAGCCTCCTAGACTGGACAGAAGGGCCTTTTTTCCTGCTACCGAAGCCTCCCATACAAGCCTCTCAGACACTGCTGAGAGACAAATGCGACTCGCGTTCCCACTCCTCCGCGAGACCCCACTGCTACCATCCGTCCAGCCTGGGATCCAGCCTCCCCTTGGTGCCTTACACTGAGCCTGCGCTAATCTTCTCCTTCTCCCAGGACGTCTAGACTAAGGTCCGTATGCCCTCTCGCCCACTTGGTCGCTTGTTTCCACCTTTTATTTCTGTAGCCCTTGTATGATTGCAGGAATATTTGATAACGTGTGTATGTGACTTCCTCTGTTAGTTCTGTTTAATAAAAACCAATTTAGATCATTTCTCTGACTCTTGTGTGGTTCTGACCCCGTAGACATAGGGTTGAAGATCCCTTACCCTGACCTCTCGCAAGTTTTGCTGGGTAGCTCTACTAATTCCTTAATTGTTGAAGCCTGTGTTACCCTGTGACTTGGGGGTCCCGTGAGGGGCGTCCAAACAACCAAACAAACACAAGCAAGATGGGGAAATTAACTCGAGCACTCTCTTGAGCTAACGAGAGGCAGGGTAACTTAGCGGGAATCTTCTACCCAATGTATACAGTGTCGGGTCAGTTGAAATAGCAACAATAATATTTATTAACAAGCAGGTAGATTAATAAGAAAACACAACCTCACAGCTAACTAAGAAATGGAAAAGAGAGTTTGGGGGAAAATGGGTGATATGCCACCTTTCTCATAGTCCTGAAGAGGTCCAAGTGAAGAGAAGGAAAGTCGGTGTGGCGGCCGAGGGAGCTCACAGAATGAAGTGGCGGCAAGGTAGTCCAAACAGGCGGTCCAGAGAGAGATCTGAGGAGCTCTCAGAACTGGGGTTTTTTATCAGGGAAAGAATGACTGTGGGCTAGTCTGGTCTGGGACGAAAACGATGAGTTTTGGGATGGAGACAATGTCTCCAAAAGGTCGGAATTTACATGATTGAGTTAGGGTCCGAATTGACAATAGTATGGCCGGTATGTAAATATAGCTAGCTTGGCAATTAAGCACTCAGCTCGCCAGGATGCCCGCTCGGGGCAGAGGTCTCTTTGTTTTAACACGCATTTGTAATGAAAGTGTTTGTCTCGGGAGGTCTCCTAAAGCAGATCTGGCAGTTTCTGGCTTGCTTAGGTGTAAACAGAAATGATTCAGCATTTAATAGCCACGCTCAGCGTCGTGCTTGTTCGGCGGCCTCACAAACACTTGGCTGGTGGCAGAGCAGGGCCGAATTGCAATATCAAAATGATATCTAAAGGTTACCAAAGACCAGGCCAGTTCATGATGGTAACACCTGGTTTGGGTGTCCTCAAGATACCCCCAATTTTCAGGGTAACAATTTGACCACTGCTGCCTATGTGCCCATCCAGGTGACCTCTCAGGCACATTGAATCATATTGTAATATCAAAATTGTAGACCCTGGGATAGGGTTTTTCCAGTGGAGTAACAGTAACTAAGAGGATTCTGGCTACGTCCAGAACAGATAGGCTGCTCTTGAACAGAAAGCCCTGCACCCAGTCATCTGCAATTTGGCAAGGCACAGTACCCTTTCTTAAGGGGTTGGCTGTCCTATACATGCTATCTAATTGTGATTTAAAAGAGGGAGAGTTATAGCCATTCTGAAAAATCCCTGTACAAAGGAGGAAGCATGTTCCTTTGGATATCTGAAAACCTCAGTTTTGGGCCCAGGTTGAGGTGGATGAGATCCAGGTCAGTTCAGGTTACAGCGGTCTGCTTATGGGAGTCACAAAACCGTGTTAGTCTGGATCAGTATGCAAAGGGATCTTGGAGCACCTCTGATACTAACTGAGAGAAAGAAGTTGGTAGCATAAGCTTTGGTAGACTTTCTCTCTCAATTATCTTTCTCTCAGTTAATTTTCCTCTCAGTCTCAAAAGTGCTGCAGGACAACTTTGCATGCTTTTGGAAGAGTCCAACTGAGCTCCAAACCAAAACTGGATGTTGTCATACGTCATCATAACACTGCCTAAATGCACAGCATGGATTGTTTTCCACTTGTTCTCTGCTGCTCTAGAGACTAGGACATGGAGCAATGGCTTCAAGCTACAGGAAGAAGAGATTCCACCTAAACAGTAGGAAGAGCTTTCTGATAGTAAGAGCTTTTTGACAGTGGAATACACTGCCTCAGTGGAGTGTGGTGGGTTCTCCTTCTTTGCAGTTTTTCTAACAGAGTTTGGACAGCCATCTGTCAGGAATGCTTTGACGGTGTATTTCTGCAGGGCAGGGCTTGGACCTGGTGGTCCTTGTGGTTTCTTCCAGCTCTACGGGATTCTATGATCCCTTTCTAATAGAACCTGTTGCTATGGAGAAGTTTGTTACTGTGGTTTATAGTCCGAATCCAAGGCTTATTATTTAATATCAAGAGATTGGCCATTCCAAACTGCTCCCCTCCACGTGCTTGCGAGGCCCCTGGACAAGCACGCACATGGACATGGCCGAACAAGCTGAAATATACTAGACCATTCAGGCAGGCCAGTAATTCTCTGGCAAGCAGCTTCAGGAGACCTCCAGGCAAGTACACTTTAAAACTACATTAAGTATGCACGAAGCATACAAAAGATTCTCTGCCCCGAACAGAGAGCTTGACGAGATTAGCGCTTCCGAATAGCCAACTGTCAAGCACTCCCCATTTGCATACTGTCTGCACTATTGACAGCGCCATCAAAATCCAATCATTCTAAATTTGACCTTTTGGAGGCTTTGTCTCCAACCTGAAACCCATTGTTTTCCCCGGGAATGGATTACCCCACAGGCACATTTTCCCCTGATTTTGAGCTTCTTCGGATCGCTCCTGGCTTTCATCCTGCCTTGCTGCTGCTCCGTTTGCTGAGCCTTCCCCTCAGCTTCCACGTGCTGAGAATCTCCGCTCTTACAGACTCTCTTCTGGCTACCCAGGCTACAGGATCAGGTGTAGTATTTCCCCTGAAAAATCCCTCTCAAAATCCTCTTATCAATTTCTTTCCTTTATTTTCTTAGGTCTGTGTGAGCGAGTATGCAAGTGCGCAGTGACTGTCATTTAAATAAAGAAAACAATTTTAATTTATAGCAATAGCAATAGCAGTTATTTCTATACCGCCTATCAACTAGTGTTATCTAAGTGGTTTACAATGTATTTTAGCTAATTTACTTCTGCTTGGTTTGTGACTCGGTCTGACCCCGTAAATATTGGGTTCAAGATCTCGCTACGTTGCCCTGCCTCTTGAATTGCTTTAGCTTGTGCTCTAGCTAATTCCCATTCCCCAATATTTGGAGCACACTGAGGTGTCCCCCACGGGACCCCCAGAAATCAGGGTAACAAGTTGCCAACAGTGACTGTTGTGGGGATGACTTTCTTCTCTCAGAATTCCAGCATCACAGTTGCTTCAGCACTTCAGAAGAACTTCTGGAGGTGAACAAAGTGTCTGTGCTCAGTGCTTTGGAGCAACCAGAATAGAAACATTTCTAGTAAATTGTTATGCTATTTTTTAATAGATAAAACTCACTGCAGATGTCACTAACCTTGGTACAAGCTTGGCTAGATGATTAACCGCCTCTGCACCCTTCTTCTGACAGTCCAATGTAGGGGAAACTGTGGGGTTCAGATATTGTTGAACTTTAAACCCCATCACTGCTAACCAGTACAGAGAATTGTCAGGCATGCAGGGAATTGTAGTTCAGCAATATCTGTGACAGCTGGTATATCTCTTTGTCCACTTAAAACCGGAGGCGTACATTTCCTCTTTCCAAATGGAAACAAAGGAGTGCATAGACCTATACCTCTGGACCAAAGGGGCATGCAAGAAACCCAGCAATCTGACATTTTTTTCTTTCCTCCACTTAGACAATGGAAAACAGTCTTTTGCACGACAGTATTTGCAGAGAGACTGGATTGGTGAGTGTGTTCTGTTTCAGGGTTTTAATCTACTTTTTTTTCTCAGTGAGAAAGTTAAAAATAACGTTGAAGAATTGGTGTCTTCCAGTGGTGTTAGATAATGCTAGCCTCTGACTCTATCCTAGGAGGAGATAGGCCATTTTCGCACGAGGGAATTAAAACGGCCCAGTGCGTCCTCTCACGGAGGTCGTCTGCACCTTGAAGTGGACTAGGTCCGGACTACTTACCTGAGATCTGCACCTCAGTCCACTCCAAAACGCCCCCAACTGGTCTTCCAGCGTGCTTTTTAAAGAACGGTAGAAAAACGTTCTTTAATTTTTCGGAGTGTGCCATTGCATTCCTGCTCACTTGTGCAGATTTGCAGGCTCTCACCAATGCGAGCCTGTGATCTGTGGAGGGCAGGCTTTAGGTGTGGCGAGCTTCAGTGGTTGGTCAGGACCCACGAACAACCGGAAGCCGCCATTTTGGAAGCTGGAGCAGTGCAGATCTAAGACCTCGCACTGCTCCGATCCACCCTGGACGAGACGGGGAGCCCTGTGGAAGAGCATAAGGGACAGTCCGCATTGGTCCATGCCCAGAAGATCTGGTAAGTAATGGCACAGAGCAATTCCCTTGCCTCGTGCGGAAATGGCCATAGGGTGGCCATTTCAGGACTGTCCCAAGCCATGAAATTTCTGGGCCAAAACCTGAGACCAAGGGACGATCCTGCTGAAGGGAAAAAAGGAGGGCCCAAATAATTACCACCTGGTCAGCCTGACATCAATACCAGGAAAGATCCTAGAGCAGATCATTAAACAGTAAGTTTGTAATTACTTAGAAAGCAATGCCGTAATCACTAGAAGCCAGCATGGATTTCTCAGAAATAAGTCATGCCAGACGAATCTTTTCTCTTTTTCTGATAGGGTTACAAGCTTGATCGATGAAGGGAATTGCTGTAGACGTAGCATGTCTTGATTTTAGTAAGACCTTCGACAAAGTTCCCCATGACATTCTTGCAAAGAAGCTAGTAAAAAGTGAGGTGGACAGGGCTACTGTTAGTTGAATTTGTAATTGGTTGACCGAACGAACCCAAAGGGTGCTCCTCACCAATGGCTGCTTTTCATACTGGAGAGAAGTGACTGGTGGGGTGCCTCAGGGTTCTGTCCTGGGCCCAGTGTTATTCGACATCTTGATCAATGACTTGGATGAAGGAGTGGAGGGCATGCTGATCAAATTTGCAGATGACACTAAATTGGGAGGGGTTGCTAATAGGCCAGAGGACAGGATCAAATTTCAAAATGACCTTGACAGATTGGAGAGCTGGGCCAAAGCTGACAAAATGAATTTCAACAGAGAGAAATGTAAGGTACTACACTTAGGCAGAAAAAATGGGATGCAGAAATATACGATGGGGAAAACGTGGCTGGATAACAGTACGTGTGAAAGGGATCTAGCAGTCTTGGTAGATCACAAGCTGAACATGAGTCAGCAGAGTGATGCAGCAGCCAAGAAAGCCAAGGAAGTTCTTCTTAAAGTTTAGATGGAATCTCGTTTCCTGAAGTTCGAAGACATTACTCCTTGTCCTAGTCATTGGAGCAGCTTCATTCTTCCAAATGAATTCCCTTGAAATAGTTAAACGTGGCTATCAGGTCCCCTCTTAAATCTTTTCTTCTCCAGGCTAAACATACTCATTTCCCTAAACCACTCCTTATAAGGCACGGCTTCCAGGCCTTTTACCATTTTGGTCACCCTCCTCTGGACATGTTCCAGCTTGTCAATATCCTTCCTGAATATAGGATGGGGGATGCATGGCTGGATAGCAGTACGGGTAAAAGGCATCTAGGAGCCTTGGTAGATCACAAGCTGAACATGAGTCAGCAGTGTGATGCAGCAGCCAGGAAAGCCAACATGATCCTTGGTTGCATCAATAGGAGTATGGTGTCTAGATCGAGGGAGGTAATGGTACCACTCTATTCTGCTTTGGTTAGACCTCATCTGGAATACTGTGTCCAGTTCTGGGCACCTCAATTCAGGAAGGATATTGACAAGCTTGTCCAGAGGAGGGCAACCAAAATGGTGAAGGGTCTGGAAGCCATGAAACCCTATGAGAGAGGGAGCTGGGGATGTTTAGTCTGCAGAAGAGAAGGTTAAGAGGGGACATGAAAGCCGTGTTTAAATATTTGAAGGGATGTCATGTCGAGGAGGGAGCAGGCTTGTTCTCTGCCACTCCAGAGACTAGGACAAGGAACAATGGATTTAAGCCGCAGGAAAGAAGATTCCACTTGAACCTCAGGAAGAACTTCCTGACGGTCAGAGCTGTCTGGCAGTGGAATCTGCTGCCTCGGAGTGTGGTGGAGTCTCCTTCTTTGGAGGTTTTTGAGCAGAGGCTGGATGGCCTCCTGTTGGGAGTGCTTTGATGGGTGTTCCTCCATAGCAGGGGGTTGGACTGGATGGCCCCTGGGGTCTCTTCCAGCTCTATGATTCTATGATTCTGTGTCATTAAGTGTTATGTATTAAATTCCAATCAGAGTTGGTCACAACTTGTTGTTCAAATACATACCTCTGAGCACTCAGAATGTATTTTCCTGTTCGGAAATTAAGGAAGAAATGCTAGTTAAAGGATCTGTTTCCAAATCAAGGTGAAATGAGCAGAGCCACTTTATCCATTAGGCACTTTAGGCACAGTGCCTGGGGCCTATGAAAGTTCAGGGCCTATGAAAACAGGATTTTAGGGCCTACAGAAACATCCCTGGTGGTACGTTGAGATGAGGCGTGGAGTCAAATAGAAGAATACCTACGGGCTATGAAAATCTTAGTGTGGCCCTGAAAATGAGGGCATTATTCCTTCTCATCTGCTTAGGGAACATGAGATAAGAAACATTTAATCTAGCTTACTTGCCAGAGGTAGATGAGGAAGCAGAATGGAAGGTGAGTCCTGGCTCTGCAGCAACTGAGGAGGGAGGGGGCAGGAAGCAAATAAATATGTACAGTTATGCTTCCACATTTGCTAGGGTTAGGGGCAGAGGGCCCCTATGAAAGTGGAAAAACTGTGAGTAACTCTAGGCCCTCCCAAACCATATTCCTTTGAGTAAGTGCTTACTTGACTCCTCCCAGCAGGACTCTGCTAGCTCTCCCACTCCCTTCTCCGGGCTGGCTCGCTGCCTGGGTCTCTGACCTTGACAGTTATAGTGCTATTATTCCACTTGCAACATCCTATGGAATCCTGGGGTTTGCAGTTTTGGGAGGCGCAATGTTGCCCCTCCTGAAACTGCAAACCCCAGGATTCCATAGGATGTTGCAAGTGGAATAATAGCGCTATAACAGTCTGTCACACCAAAAATATAGCAGAGATTGCTCCCACAGCTTTGGAAGTGTGCCTAGCAGCAAAGAATACCTTAGAAGCAATGCACTGTAGCCAGGAAAAACTCACCCACACCAATTGTTTTCTTCCATCAAGGAGGCAATTTATTCTTGAGTTACAATGTGTACATATTTACAAGAATCTCCAGAAGGCGTTCCAGCATCTCTCTGCTTGCTCTTTCTGACAGAGCCTCTGGCAGACACGTCGGGCACCGTGTACACTTGTTGGCTAGCACTCAGCTACATTTATACTCACACTAGCTGATGTAATCCTGCCAGCCTTTGCATTCTCCTCATACCTGATGCAACCTTCTCCCCTGGTTGCTCATCAGCATGACTCAGTAAGACTCAGCTAGAGTCACATGGCTCTCCACAGGTGCGCTTAACAACCCACATCACAAAGTATTTTCTTCAGGTTTGGTCCAACTTTTTCTGACAGAGTCTGGTGTGGAAATGGCTTAAGATAGGCAATACCTTTTTATGCAACTGTTTGGCAGGGCAGCACAATGGCAGGCAGATAATAGCTGGGAACAACTTCTCCGTGACCAAAACAGCCACTGATGGGACGGGGGTATTTTTTTTCTTTTTTGCAAAACAATGTATAATTCCCCCTCCCCAGAATGCCCAAAAATGATTTCTGGGGGATGTGGAGGGCATTTATATATATTTGGAATCTCCCCACCCGCTTTTTTCTTTTTCGCCTTACAAGGCCCATAGAGGCTTTCTAGGGACCCAGAAAGGTTCAAAATCATGCCCCTTAGAAGGAGCACCATTGCACCATTGGTATGGCTTATTGGAAGGAACATCAGAAGAATCAGAAAAGAAGAAACGGCATTAGAAAGGTGATATCTTATGTGATTGACTGCTGAAATGGAAATCATGCTGTTTTCCCCATCAGAACTTGCAAGATCCTGAACTCAAGACAAAAGCGACTGGAGAAACTGAGGCAAAAGACAGAGGAATACAGCTGAGTTAACAGTGACCCTGAAAGAGTGCCTAGATTTTGCTTTTCATCAGTCTGAGCAGGGAAACGCCCAAAGAAAGTCTTGAGTGATATTGTTACCCTGTAAACTGGGAGTCCCGGGAGGGGCGCCCAAATAAACAACCAACAACAAGCAAGATGGGGAAAATTAGCTGGAGCACTCTCTTGGCTAACGAGAAGCAGGGCAACACAGCGAGATCTTTTATCCTATGTATACTGGTTCAAGTCAGTGAGGAGTCAAGCAGTTCAAAATACTAACAGTTTTATTAAGCAAGAAAAATAATAAAACTCAAGCACACCTAACTAGAGAGGAAAGAAAGAGAATTTTGGAGAAATAAGCAATACGCCACCTGTCCGAAGTCCTGGAGACACCAATTGGAGGGAAGGAAGGAAACCCAGTGTGGAGATGGAGGGGAATCTGTGGAACCGAGCGGCAGCAAGACGATCCGGCGAGAGTTCCGGACGGTTTCAGTGATTCAGCAAGGGTTTAAGTGATTTCAGCAAAGTCCAGCGAGAGTTCCGAAGAACTCTCAAAAATGGGGCATCTTTTATAGGGACAGAACGACCGCAGGCTAGACTGGTCTTTACAGGAGAACAATGAGTTTTGGTCTGGGGACAAAGGCTCCGAAAGGTCGGAATTTGCATGATCTAGTTATGACCGAATTGACAATAGTATGGCTGAGATGTAGAAGCCGCTAGCTTGGCCGTTAAGTGCCTGGCTTGCCAGGGTGTTTTCACAGGCAAAGAGTCCTCTTTGTCTTGCAATCAAGGTGTTTGTTTTCGGGTGGCTTCCCCCTGAAGCGGAACTGGCTATATCTGGTACTTTACAACCATCGCCCATGCCTAGGTTTGTGCTTGTCTGGCGGAGCCTTACAAACACTTAGCTGGTGGCAGGAAAAAGGGCCGAATTATGGTATCAAAATGATATCTTTGGTTCACCAAAGACCAGACCAGAATGCCGTGGTAACAATATTTCCAACAAAAATTTAGTGAATCAATTTATTTTAAGAACAAATCAGTGGATTACTATTAAAAGAGGATTCCTTCTCTGCTGTTTTGATTCCGTTTAAGTCTTTGGTGAAACACGGAAATTTCTCCCAAAGAGAAGGAATTTTCTGGGGATGGAGATGAGGGGTGCCTTGCGAACTTGAAAGCATCAACAGAATAACAAACTCCAGGGAAAAGTCGGCCACACTTTCTAGAGATGGAGACCTCCAAAGCTGTAGATTCCTGTGGTAGATTATGGCTGAAGCTACATAAGGCCTGTTGTTAGGACTCACATCTGGCTACCAGTGATGGTATGGGTTGGACAGGCACCATATTTAATTGGCATCACGTTTAATTGGCAATACGTTTTAATTGGCTCCGATATCAAAATCAAACCTGAAGGTGACAGAGAGGTCAAACCATCCAAGGGAGAACTCTGACTGTGAATATGAGAAGGAGAGGCAGGTCAACCTAAACACCCTCCAGGTAAAACTAAGTCATTTGTCAGGCAAACAATTCCTCTTCCTGTGGACAATAAGCTTGAAGTAGAAGCTGGAATTTCCCAGAGAACACAATTGTGAGAAGCCCACAAGGACACTGATTGTCAGATAGCCATCCCCTGTGCGCCTGGACTCCCTCCTCTTGCCTCATAGCACCCACAATACAGAACTATTACAAGAGCCATCATATCTTTGTCATCCAAACACTGCGAACATTAGTGGGTTGATAGTGGGTTGTCTGCGCTGCAACTCTCATTGTTCAGCACTTGGAACTGCACGTATCTTCCACTGGCACAGGATATTTTTTGGGTACGAATATCCCTGATTCCAGGATGCCCAGCGCAGTCTCTCAAAGGTCTACCCTTCACTTTGTCCATCTGGATCCTGAACGAGAACTGTCCTTTGGTCCTACCTAAACAAAGCCACATTTCAGCTTCTTCTGGACTAGTAATTATAACCCCAAAACTTCGGCCTCTCTATCCATAATTTTTCCTCCTGTTATCCTTCAGTTAGCTCTTGTGTGAATGTGTGACTGTGTGTATCTTGTGTGCATGCGTGAGTGAATTTCCCCTCAATAAAACACATTTTTAGTTTATTTTTGAATCTCTGGCTGGTTCTTTTCCTGCATTGGCCCATAAACATTGGTGGAAAGGTCTTGCTAAGTTGCTCCCCCCGCATTAGCCTTGTGATTTTGAGCTAATTCATTTCATATTTTTTGCAAGGAGGTATTTGACATTGTAGGATGACCCGTGTGGCACCCACGTTCTGGGGTAACGCTGTATCCCAGCTCTGCTGCATAGTATCCCTGCCTTGATTTGACCCCTTTACAGGCACACACACTTGTTTTAATCCAAACTGAAATTAGCATGGAAAGCCCCATGGGACAGCCATTATGTAGCCACGTTAATTTAAGGTTTTTTTTTTTTCTACTGTGCCATATCAGTTTATGTCTTGACCTCACTCTGATTTTGCTTGGCCATGTGTGTCCCAGTTTTCATCTGTGAAATATTAGATAGCATCCTCCCACAATATATTGCTGCTACAGATGGGACAGAGAAAAAGGTCTCTCCAACACCATTATGTCTAGTTTGTTAAATCTAAGCGAGGCTGAGAAAGGGAGGGCCTCTTTGCACAGCATGCAAAGACATTCTCATCCCTTCTCTCCACTCTTCAGTGCCAGTGACACAGAGGAGAGATATTACCCTGGCTTCTGGGGCTCCTTGGTAGGACACCTGGATTTTGCAAAGGTTGTGGAAATTAGCAGAGCACTGAAGGGGATGAATGAACCAATAAATTAGAATGCTGGGACTGACAGTAAAGGAAAGTGCTGACTTCCCTTTTTGCAAGGCTGCAGGCTGCTGGGATAATTGGTGTGAATTGTTCCCCCTTCAGTAAGTGAAAGTGCTAATTGCTTACGCGTATGTTAGCTCTCTGCGGCCAGCAGGTGCAACCTTGAAGGCTGTTTTGCAAAAGGCTTGCTTTGTACTTTTATCTAAGAATGACTGGGAGAATTTCAGGAGGATCGGTGGAATGTATGAACCGGCCATGAGTTATAACTTGTATCATCTTCTAACTAACTCTTTGTTCTCTTCTGTACACGTGTGTGCTAAGTTAATGATGCAATGGAAAGTTAACCAAAGATCTTTGTTCTTCTGTGATGGGTTGGCTAGATGAATGATTGATTGCTGACATGGTAGACCAAAGGTATATAGTGATGCTGCCTTAATTAATCTGGGTGACAGTCCTGGAAACAGCTGTCGTCCTTGCGCAAGTGATTGCTAAAATAAAAGGCTTTTTGATTTTTCCCTGGAAACCTGGTCTTCGTCTCTTTTTCGGCCACAACAGCACAACTGGGCAAAACAGAGGGTAGGGCAACACAGCGGGATCTTTTATGCTATGTCTACGGGGTCAGACTGCATGAGAAAGAGAGAGGTCAAGTGTCCTTTTTAAATGGTTTTTTATTTGGTAGAATTGGCAAGATTTCCTCACACTCACACAAAGCATTTACTCACGCAAGCACACAAGGACTACTGAGGCTGAAAATCTTAAGAAAGGGAAGAGTTGAAGGGACAAAACAAATATACTGCACCTGATCTTGAAGACAGCTGTTTCGGGAAAATGCGGAAATAGATCAGCAGGCAAAGAAAAAGAGTAACAGGAGCCTTCAAACTAGCAGATGCTAGTCAAAGGTGCAAATTCCCCCGATAAAGAGAGCGACCGAGCTGGCCAGCCAGCGAGAGGAAGAGAGAGAGCTTGAGAGAGCGTCAGAGAGAGACAAAAAGCTAGTCAGAGCCCCAAAAGAGATCTTAACTATAAGCATGCCTGGGGAGGGGGGACAGACCCTTTTCCTGGGAAAATGACAAATGGCTGAATCAGGCAGATGGGATAAAAGATTTTTATGGCCATGTAATCAAGGATCAAGAAAAAGATAGGTGTGAGGATGGTGCAATTACAGGTTGGTTTGAAATCTTCCTGTTTTCCTGACTCAGAATCAACCAAAAACTCTTTCTTTGAATTTTCCAACAACTGAATGTCAAATTAAGTTGGTAGCCAGTTTTTATGGCTTGGTTTTCCAGAGGATATGCAAGCCACAGGGAGTTTTACTCTTCAGGAGATGCCTTTTGCTCTCCTTGCAAGAGCCATTAAGTTGAACTCAGCCATGCTCTGAGATCATCTCTGACCTGTTTTTCCAGTCAGTCCTCTTCCACATACCCTTATCCAGTCATTGTATATGATTTATACCAATTAAACATATCTGCCTATATATATAATGCCAGTTAGACTGTCAGGATAGTGGAATTACAGAGAGAACCTAGCAAATGTGTCTTGTCTTAGCCTGCTTGGTCAAGCCTTTCTTAAGGCATCTGTCTGAGCGAAAGAGAATTCTGCTGGCTTCGCCATCTGTTCATTTCATCTTATCTGTTCCCTCTCTGCTCCATTTCTCTCTGCTTCAGGTTTGTCTCCCAGCAGGAGAGGACAAGCCCAGGCCTTTTGCTCCAATGGCAGGGCTGCACCAGCTCACACCCCGGAGAGGCTGGATTTCCTGGCACAGCAAGATGTCTGGCGCTCAGATTTCATGAATTCCCAGCAGAGAGGGGAAGGGTAGCAGCCAGACAGGTGAACCGACCCAGGGCACAGCTGCTGCCTTTGCAAAGGAGGCCAAGACTGTATAACCCCCTGGGTCTGCCTCTCTCTCTGTCTCTCCTTGGCCCTGGCCGCTTGTCATTTTGCAGGGAAGATGAGCCAGCCAACAGCTCACCCGCTCATTTGGCAGCTGTAGCTTTCTGACAGCTTGCAGATACGTGATCTGGGTTTGACTCCGTGTGGGTGGAAATGGAGTCATCCCGGCCATCTCAACCAAGGGTGGGCGAAAGGTCAGCCCTGAGGTTGCATGTAGACCCTGAGACTGCCTAGTCCAGCTCCGAAGCCTCCAATCCCCCAAAGCAGCCTCCCCCCGCCCTGGTAATTTCTTTTGCATCTCTTCCAACTTTCCAGTTCTCTAGCCATTCAATAATAGAATGCACTTCTTGGGAGTTTGGTGGAGTCTCCTTTTTGGAAGTTTTTAAAGAGAAGCTGCATGGCCATCTGTCAGGAGTGCTTTGATTGCGTATTCCCGCATGGCAGAAGAGGGCTGGCCTGGCATCTCCCAACTCTAGGATTCTGATTTTTGTGAGTCTTTTTTTCTTCCCTCAGGACTTTTTTTAAAAAATTGCATTTGCTCTTCCTGCTCCTGCTTTGCTATAGTAGTATACTCTGTAGCCTATTTTGATCCCTACTTTAGACTGGGGCACACGGAGCTCTCTGGCTGTTTTTGGACTTCATCTTCCATCATCCCTGACTCTTGACTATGCTGGTTAAGACTGAACTGAAGTCCAAAGGCTATTATCACACCAGCCTGTTGTCTCACTGCAATCACATTGTTTAAGCAGACAGAAACATACCGATACCTAAACCATCACTCTAACATCTTCTCAGCGACAGCTCTATGTTGCTGCTTCACTGATGCATGCACCTACCATCAGTCTTGTGCACTGCCTAGTTGTATCCACCCCTAAGTAGCACATGCAGGCTGATTATTTTTCTTTTTCCTTCAATTGCTTAATTGTGCAGCTTTGATCCTTCTTGTGAGACTAATTAAGCTTCCTTTGCTGCTGCCATTTTGCTTGCTGGAATATCGGCACTGCAGCAGAATGGAATGTCCACACCCAAAGCAATAGCTAAAGAGCAGCAATATTGGAGCCATTATTGTTTTTTTTTCCAGTCAGTTCAAAGATCTGATTCAATAAGGAGGGAAATGCAATGCAACAACGGGAGAGTCATGATGTCATGTTGTAAGGGCCATTTCCGCACTAGCCTGTTATAGTGCTATTATTCCACTTTCAACATCCTCTGGAATCCTGGGGTTGGCAGTTTAGGGAGGGGCCTCAAAGGCCAACCCCAGGATTCCAGAGGGTGTTGAAAGTGGAATAATAGCACTATAATAGGCTAGTGCAGAATGGCCAAGGAAAGAACAAACCTGGAACTAAACCAGGGCAATTGTGCAACAGACCTCTCATGTGATAAAGTCCTAAGAACAGCTGAGGAGGCACATGTTCCCCTCCCTCTGTTTACACAGAACTCTTGTGTTTGTTCCTACATTCAAACTACCCGGGCACCTTTGATGCAGTGAGTTGGGAAAATCCATTCGGAACAAGCTAACCATCTATCCCTTTATCACATTCCCACTGTTCCTTTTTTTTTTTGCAGTGTTCACAATCAGAGAAACCAGCCAAAGTCCACATTCAGCATCATATTTCATCATTTAAGTTCCTTTCTGACCTGTTGCTGAACTTGCTCTGCATTTGCTGCTTAGTCATGTCACTCCCTGGCGACACAGCTATTTAACTCACAGACAATGAGAGTTTCCGTGGGTACAAGGATAAAACAGAGCTTTGCTGAGTAACCGGAGAATTTAGACAGCGTGATCAAGGTTGAGAAAGAAGTGGAGGAAGAGGAGACGCAGAGTTCTCTGTCTTGATTTGCCTTGAAGTAAAACAGAGAAGGTTCTGCCTCTTTGCAACAGTATGAATGGAAGGGTCATTATATTTTATGTCTAGCAAAATGTTACAGTACAGAATGTTCTCATTCACAGCTATTTGAAGCCCTGCCCTTTTCTAGGATAATCCATTCCCTTTACACCTGCCATTGGTATTTTAATCCCCATGACCTGCTACAAAATTCAGTTAGCATGCTTGGGGAAGGTGGGAGAATCCTGCGATCCCCACTTACTAATTTCCACCTTGAATCTAAGTCTCTGTAGTTAGAGCCAGCATGATGAAGTGGTCTGAGGCCATTTCCACACTAGACTGTTATAGTGCTATTATTCCAGGATTAACCCCAGGATTCCATCGGATATTGAAAGTGGAATAGTAGCACTATAACAGTCTAGTGTGGAAATGGCCTGAGTATCTGGCTGGGAATCCAGGAGATCAAGGTTCAAATCCTCCTCAGTTCTGGAGGCCATCTGAGTGACCTTGGACAAATCACATCCTCTCAGCCTTAGAGGAGGGCAACGGCAAACCTCTGGAGAAATCTTGCCTAGAAAACCCTAAGAGAGGGTTGCCAGAAGTTGGAGTCAACTTGTTACCACCGTGAACAGGCCTGGCCTTTGATAACCTCAGATATCATTTTGATATCATAATTCGGCCCTGCTCTGCCACCAGCCAGGTGTTTGTGAGGCCACTGAACAAGCGCGACGGTAGGCATGGCTATTAACTTCTGAGTCATATTTGTTTACACCAAGGCAAGCTAAAAACTGCCAGACCTACTTTAGGGGACCTCCCGAAACAAACACCTTCATTACAAATGTGCGTTAAAACAAAGAGACCCTTTGCCCTGAGAGGACACCCTGGCGAGCTAAGTGCTTAACTCAGCATCTACATACCGGCCATACTATTGTCAATTCGGAACATAACTCAATCATGTAAATCATGTAAATCCTGACCTTTCAGAGACATTGTCTCCAGCCCAAAACTCATTGTTTTCGCCCAAGACCCGGCTAGCCTACGGTCATTCTTTCCCTGATAAAAACCCCCAGTCCCAAGAGCTCCTCGGATCTCTCGCTGGACTTCACTGGACTTTCATCCCACCTTGCTGCCGCTTCTGCGAGCTCCCCTTGGCAGCCATGCCGAGTTTCCGTCTCTCCTATTTTAACTGGTTGTCCGCTCACTGGCCCGACACTGTATACCTTGGGTAAAAGATTCCTGCTAAGCTACCCTGCCTCTCTTTAGCTAAGAGAGTGCTCCAGCTAATTTCCCCATCTTTGCTTGTTGTTGTTTGGTTATTTGGGAGCCCCTCCCGGGACCCCCAGTTCTCAGGGTAACAAACTCAAAACCACGTAACAGCAATTCTGCATTAAAAGATTTGTACATAGATCCACTGGGAGGAAGAGAGTCCTGCTTGGGCTGGGGGGACAGGGGTACAGCTACATGTGGTGGTAGTGGTGGAAAGAAATTGGGATATTGATTTATTCAAATAATAACCCTCCTTTCAGTTTTCCTCCAGTTTCCAAATTCAAGCCAAAGAAAAAAGGCTGTAGTTTGTGGTTTAAGAGTTGGTCTAGAACTTTGTGAGAGCAGGGTTCAGATCCCTGTTCAGCTATGGAAACCCACTGGTTAACCTTGGGCGAGTCATACTCTCTCAGTCTCAGAGGAAGGCAATGGGAACAAACCCCTCTGAATTAGAGTCAGCCCTCCACTTGTGCAGGTTTCACTTTTGTGGATTTGATTATTCACGGGTTATTTGCTGTCACCTCTGCTGTCTCCCTAGGCCATTTTTAATTTAATAGGGACTGCAAGCCTCATGAGACTGAAAAACTGCAAGTGAGCTTGTAAATCCCTATTAAAAAGGGTGTGGGGCAGCAGTGGAGGTGGCAGCAAGCCCCACCAGCCCCCCAGTTTTGCCCTGGGAAGGAACCCTGATGCCTCTAGGGAATCCATGGTGGGTTGAATATGGCGATTATAATTTTTTTTGTGTTAAATATAGTTTGGGAGGGCCTAGAGTTATTCACAGTTTTTCTACTTTCACGGGAGTCCTGTGCCCCTAACCTTAGCGAATGTGGAGGGAGGACTATAGCCTTGGAAATGACTCGAACGCACACAAGAACGATCTGATTGATTGACTGATTGATTGATTGATTGATTGTATACTCCACTTCTTTCCCAGGAATGAGACCCAAGGCAGCTACAACTACAAAATGACCGAAGGAATAGGAACACTCCAATGGTAGAGTTCTGGGTGGGAATGATTTTTCAGTATCTTTCTGATACTTGCAATGCTTGCAGTTTGAGGACGGATAGAAAATTTCATCTGGGGAGGCAGAATTCTCATTAAAGATCTCAATAAATCTCAATAAATCTTTATTTGCCCCCCTAGCTATACCCCTGAGCATCATTTGCAACTAATGGTAAAGTAGGCTGAACCTATCAGGGGTTTTTCTGCGGCTGAGAGTTAGTGATGAAGGGGTTAAATCCAAGGAATTGCTACTTGAATAGGAAAATAAGCGAATTGAATTGAGTTTCTGAGTGAAACAGCAGATGTCTTTGTCTTATTTCAATTTTAGGAATGGCCTTGCAACACTCACTCAGGCGTGTGGGAACTAAGGGAGTCAAGCGTACTCCCAGCTACCTTATTTTGGCCATATGCATCATTTTGAGTCAATTAGTAAATGAAGTCTTTGTTCTCGTGTTCTGGGTTGGGCTAAGCTCTAGATGTGATTGATTGCTGATGTTGTTGACCAAAGGTATAAAGTTTAGGTGTTTTAATTAATCTACACGACAGTCCTGGAAATAGCTGTCGTCCTTGTGCAAGTAAATTGTTAACAATAAAAAAGGCTTTTTGATTTTTCCCTGGAAACCTGGTCTTCATCTCTTTTCTGGCCACAACATTTCTGGTGCATTGGCCGGGAAACGGGGGAAGGGACTATTCTGTCCCCCTTGATGGACATTTGGACGTTGGGGATTGCGGCCCCCCCTTGACAAAACCCAGGGCGCCCTCGACCTTTTGTCGAAGAGGTTTGGTTGGGGAGTGGTAGCATCACTGGCGACAGCGATCCAGTCAACGGACCTCGGGTTACAGCTGGAAACCAAGCCTCCCATGGCCCTTTGGTGAGTAGACCCCCCCTCATGTTTGGAAGGGGAAGGGGAACTGATCACTCCCCGAGTTTCGGCCGAGTACCTCTCAGCAGTGGAGAGCGAAACCCCGAAAACTCTTGGTATGGCGGAATAATAAATGAGACGTCTCAGTTGTGGTTTAATGGGCCTGATGGGAGGTTGTTCGTCTGAATGAAAGAAGCGTGTATGATTTGAGTGAATACCGCAATTCCTACATCCATGCTGTCGATCGTCCAGGTGGCTAGGTTGGTATTAGAGTGACTGAAGTCAAAACCACTTTGTGTGGGCGCATGGGACCCCCTTCACCCGTGCGTCAATCCCATTCCCATTGTGTCTTGTCTGGAACTTGGGAGGAAATGGGAGGGGGAGAGAGCCGGCAGACTCCTCTGGGCAGTATGTTAAAGAATTTTAAAAGAGGATTTAGTGGAAACTTTACTATTGCTGCTGTAAAAAATGAAAAAATGGTTTGTTTCCTCTCTAGTTGTCTCTCGGCATTTGAAGCCATTTCCTGAAGCCCCTCCTCCTTGGGCTCTCCGGAGTAAACCATGTAGTCATTTGTTGTTTTAAGCCAGAAGTTAACTCAGCCAGAGGCTGGGAAATGGCAGAAATTAAGTCAGTGCAAAACCTCAGGTGTTAATGAGAAATAGTGAGGAAGCAATGCAGAATCTCATTGTTTTCTCTAAGTGTAAGAGGGAAAAAAAAAAGAGGCCTGATTTTGCAATTCAGGCAGTGGGGGCAACGCGTTTCAGCCTGATAGAAAGTAAGGCGTTTTCCAGGACCAAGTCTGACCTCTTTAATGGAGATTTAATGGGCCGGCAATTAACAGCTCAGTTTCCAAGGAAATAGTGGAAAGGAGAAGGGAGGCTTGATCTTGAATAATGAGAGTCATGCCAGGAGTTGGAAAAGATTCTCCTCTAGTACTTTTGCAACATTTCTAAGCAAAGATAACAATTCAATGAGCAGAGTTCAGCCTACAAAGTTCTATTGTTTAAAGCTGCACCTGAAAAGGAAAGAAAAAAAAAGGGAGAACTCTGCGCTCACCAGGAATTCCCCCTCGCCCCTCCCTGTTGAAAGAGGAAAGAAAAAAACCTGACAGCCCTCTTTGGCCACCTCTTGAAGCGAGGAGCCTGATTTTGCAATTTTAATGCCCAGACTGGCAGCAGGAAAGTTTGAAAACTCATGCTCAAGGCTCCTTTTAGAATCAAGTAACACCGAAAGGGGGGACAGGCAGTTTCTCCCCCTTTAATGACAGAAGTAAGTCTGGTTAAAGGGAGAAAGGAAATTTCAGTGAATATTTAATGAGCTGTCAGTTTGCAAATTCCCATCCATTCACCATCACTTAAGGCTGTGTATGCAGTGGTGGACAAGACTCAGAAGAAATTTGGAAGAGGTCCCATAATTTTAGATAGTCCCCTTGAGGAACCAGAAGAACTACGTATACCCCCGCCATATGTTCCAGCAATTTACAATCAGGAGGCACAGGCAGAAGAGGTTCTAGTAGTGCCAGCAGCAGAAGTCCAAGTGGCCCCTATGGCGGCACAAGCCACTGGACCTCCACCTATGCAACCAGCCAACACTAAAGACCCCAGGGGAGAAGATATTACTGGGAAGCTCAACGAATCCCTTCATCAATCAACAGTCTGTGGAAACACAAGGCCCCCCCGGTACCTCCTCCCCCTTCGGTGACAAATATGCAGATTCCCCAAGAATCAGGAACTTTGAAAAGCCTACATCCCATATTACCAGCAGGGGAAAGGGAAATGACACATCCCCTAAGCCCCACAGATGCCTTCAATCTTAGAAATGGGCCCAAGGTGAAAGCAAAAAAAAAAAAAAAAAGCCAAAGAAACCATAGGACAAACCCCCTCTCCAGACCCAGAGTGAAGGGAGTGGAGAGGAAGAAGAGGATGACAGTGGTGAAGAAGAGGTAGTGGCCCCACTCAGACAGATCAGCTGGTAGATGATGCTCAACAGTCAGGGGGCTACCAGTGAGTTCAGAGTTATTAATATACACCCCTCATCATATCAGACCTACTAAATTGGAAGACACACTGTGCAACTTATACGGAAAAGTCACAAGAAATAACAGAACTTTGCTCCAGTATCATGGCCTCATAGGTACTTTATTGGCAGGATTGTCAATAGTTGTTTTTGACTTTGTGAAAAAGGAAAAAAAGAAGCCCAGCTTGGGAGGCCAGCCCTTTCTAATCCAACAAATAGAAAGGAGGAGGAGAAGGGGGAAGTTCAGGAATGACAGACTTAAAAGCTGCAAAACTCTATCTGACAATAAGTTTTTGGAGAAGCAGTTGACATAGGAATCTTGAACACATGGGAATTGTAGTACCTGAATAAATTTCCCCCAAGAACCCTTGGGGATTCCAATGCAAAAGAACAGAGAAGTAGAGCCCCCACAGAGGCTTTGAAGCTGCAGCGGCAGCTCTTTAGGAGACAGCCATGCTTCACCCCACCGGTTTCTTTACTCAGGTGCCTGCATGCCTGTTTGCCTGTCCTTCCCCTGAGGAGACAGATGGAGGGGGGAGAATGGAAGTGGCGGCAGATGCAGCGGAGGCTGCCCGAGGGATGTGAGCAGCAGAGGCTGAGAGGATGCAGCCGAGGCTGGGAGAGACAGAGAGGGAATAGGTGGCATACTCTCCCCCATGAGCGGCGAAGACTGGAAGGTATGGGCACCATTAAGCCTAACAATAAGTAGCAGGAACAGAGGACTCAGTCCCGAAAGGGGGGGGGTTCAACCCCTCCCTTCCTTAGTTTGTCTGATGTTTGGAATATTAGAACCGGGTGGAAGAGAAAATAAAATGCAGCAGAGTCAAGCGGCTGACAGAAAAAGCTAGCAGGGCAGCTAAAAGTCCAGGAGCTGCAAGAGGCTGAAGAGGGCAAAGAGGAGCAGCTCAGCAGCCTACGGCCATACCACCCTGAACACGCCCAATCTCGTCTGATCTCAGAAGCTAAGCAGGGTCAGGCCTGGTTAGTACTTGGATGGGAGACCGCCTGTGAATACTGGGAGCTGTAAGTTTTTGTAAAATCCAAAATAAGGTAGAGGTCAGAAGATGAGAAGGTGGTAGGAGACCCCAGAAGAGGATGAGGGTCTCTGGGAGTGTGCCAATGTGCCCAGTGTGGGCAGAAGAGGCATAGGCGAGAAAAAAATCTGGGCAGATGGTGAAGACAGTCAGAGAAGGATGTGGATATGTGGTGGATGTGGAAAAGGACAGCGGAATAGATGGTCCAACTGGCATATGCAGGGACCAAGTGAGAGGTGATGTATGGTAAGAATCCTTTTTTGGAAGACGACAGCAGAACTCCATGAACAATGTCAGTGATCAGCAGTTGAGGAAAAGTTTTGTTCCTCACCCCATAAACAGCACAGGGCAAGGGCTCGGAGTTGTGACATTCTGGTAAGAAACATTGGCAGCAGAAGTATGGAGAATACGGGAAAGGGCCGAGTCAGAACTGCAAAGTAGCGCCCCCTCACCAGTTCCCGATAAGATGGAAACTGGAAAGGCTCCCTGGCGCAGTCCCAGCGGGATGGAGGAGGTGATGGAGCACCCCTACGAGCAAGCTGGGAGAAGAGGTGACGGCGCACCTCTGAGTTGGGAGGGAGAAATAAGGGAGCATTTCTGAGAGGCGATGGAGCGCCTCTCCAGTTTGGAAGTGGAATTGCAGTTAAGGGACTCTGGCTGAAGAAGGCAGAGGAGAAGGAAAAGAGAGATGCAAGCTGTGAGACAGCTAACAGACCGACAACAGCCCTGAAAAAGCCCACACATCATACAGGCTCAAACAACAGACCTGCATTTGTCCACAAGATCATCAAAGATTAAACCACTGTTCTAGGAGTCACCCGGAGGAGTCACATTGTACCTGCAGACCTCAGAATTTAAGGAAACTGGAGAAGATGAAACAAAATCCTGAAGACACAGTAGTTCAACGTGTATGGCCCAGATAACAGCCCTGGCTATGTTTTTTGGACTGGATGCCAGCATAGGGCAAGTGGCATGATACCGCATTCATCTTCTTAGCCCATTTTATAGAAACCTCTCACTCTCATTCCATGTGCAGCCCACAACAGAGAAACCAGGAGTGTTTTTGTTTTTCCCAGAGCCCCATTATGATGGGGAAGAAGATGCAGTACACATCTCACAGAGTCATAAAGTTGTTACCTTTCAGCAAAAGCCCTTTTGGATGGGTTAAAGGAACATAACTCTACAGGAAAGAGCTAGTGCGTTAGGGAAAGCTCTGAGTACGACAAGGGAGGAAATGTTAAAACAGGGGCTTCTTTCCCTACAAGCACAG
Source organism: Iguana delicatissima (assembly GCA_948472985.1). Taxonomy (NCBI): domain Eukaryota; kingdom Metazoa; phylum Chordata; class Lepidosauria; order Squamata; family Iguanidae; genus Iguana; species Iguana delicatissima. The sequence goes on from CAOKZL010000419.1 coordinate 179,733, forward strand.
GCACACCCTCTCAAACCTGGAGACATGGGTGAAGGATTGGGGGCAACCTGGATATGGGTGGAGAAGACCTATCAGGTAGTAGTGACAACCCCCACTGTGGTAAAGGTGGCCAGGATGTGGTGGTTGCAACTCGGGACACATACATCATTTTATGCATGATCAGATTTTGAATGTGGAAAAAAAAATACCATGGGTTGAAGTAGGTATAGGAGGGGCAGGAAGTCTGGTTTACCTATTTTATCACTAGGGATTGGAAGATATGTGTATATGGCAAACAGGCATGCCCAGGGAAATGTCTCAGTGTTAACTTCTTTTCAGTTACAGCATTGGTTTTATTGAGTTGTGTGAGAAAAGGGGGGTTGGGCCTCCATAGTCAGTGCTGGAAAGCAACCAGTTTTTACAATGGTAAATAGGTATATGGTTCATCTTCTGGGATGAATTGATTTGGCCACTGAGGGAATCACTTTTCACTCGGTGCACAAATTGATATAGTTTGGCTGGCCAAGAATGAAAAGGATTCACAAAAAGTAACAGGTACAGTACCGACAACACATGATCCCATGGAGGGAATTAGTTTTCATGTAAGGCAGATGCGTTGTTGGCTGTCAGCCCAGCATGAAATAGGTTTAAACTATCTCTTCAGTTGTGAAGGGCTACTCAGTATTTTGGTTAAATACAACCTGTTGTCATTATGTAAATGAGTTGAATGCAAAAAAAGGGAAAATGCATTTTGAAGTATACAATATTAGAAGATCATTCTAGTGGTCTGTAGGCATGTGGACATGATTATTGGGTTCCCTAAGTGAGTATGGGTAAAGGCACTGTATGCAGAAGTACTTTGTACTAACATAATGGCCTTCCTAAATCTGCCTGTCTTTACTCTGCATGTTAAAGTGTTTTCTAATCTGTAATGCTCAAGTCAATGGAAGGAGAAAGCTGTTGTGTATGCCTAAATGGTGATTGCAGAAAGGGGGGTCAGAAGAATTCTGGGCTAGACAATGCAACTGGCACTCTAGGGCTGCCAGGCGCCGCATATCAGATCCAGCAACTGCTGAGGAAAGAAGGATTCTGGGCTAGATGATACAACTGGCACTCCGGAGGCTGCCAGGCGTCGTACATCAGACCCAGCAACTGCTGAGGAATAGAAGATTGGGGCTAGATTTCTACTGGGGTTACTCCAGGAAGCTAACCTCTCTACGCACAAATCAGACCCCCTCCATTATTGGGAACAGAGTGTAATGTGTGTTAGCGAATCCTAATGCTGCTAAGTATTCTGCTGCTATATATCACTTGTGCTATAAGGAAATAGGAAATAGTACATGTTTGAAATTGCAAAGTTTTGAATTTAGCATGAAGGGGGGAATGAAGGGGTTAAATCCAAGGAATTGCTACTTGAATAGGAAAATAAGCAAATTGAATTGAGTCTCTGAGTGAAACAGCAGATGTCTTTGTCTTATCTCAATTTTAGGAATGGCCTTGCAACACTCACTCAGGCGTGTGGGAACTAAGGGAGTCAAGCGTACTCCCTGCTACCTCATTTTGGCCATATGCATCATTTTGTGTCAATTAGTAAATGAAGTCTTTGTTCTCCATTTCTGGGTTGGGCTAAGCTCTAGATGTGATTGATTGCTGACGTTGTTGACCAAAGGTATAAAGTTTAGGTGTTTTAATTAATCTACACGACAGTCCTGGAAATAGCTGTCGTCCTTGTGCAAGTAAATTGTTAACAATAAAAAAGGCTTCTTGATTTTTCCCTGGAAACCTGGTCTTCGTCTCTTTTCTGGCCACAGCAGTGACATACCCAACGTTCCCCAATGGGTTTCCAAGGCAGAGCAGAGAACTGAACCCTGGTCTCTAGGCTCCATGCTCAGCCCACTACATCACGCTGGCTCTCAAAACGTTATGGGTCCGGCAAGAAGAGGGAAAGATCGTTGTTGTTGTTGTGAACCTTCAAGTTCTTTCTCACTTATAGCTATAACTTATCACAGGGTTTTCTGCGGCTGAGATTATGTGACATGCCCACAGTCACCCAGTGGGTTTCTACGACTGAGCAGAGAACAAACCCTGGTCTCTAGGGTCGTAGCTCAATGCTCAAATGCTGCCTACCCATCCCTTTTTTTGTGGTCTTTGGCCCCTCCAGACTGTCAGACTTCTCTTTTTTCTGTCCCTGTAAAAGGGTCTGAATTGCCTCTTCTGGAAGTCCCGCATGTGACAATTTAGCTTTTAAATAGGTAGCAATTCCCATGAACCAAGCTAAAATCAGACATGGATTTCAACCATTTCAGGGAAGTAGGACTGCTTGATTATTCTTTTGGTAATCTACGCATCCCTGGAAGGTCCAGAGGGCAGAAAACTGGCTCTAGAAAAGCTCTACTGTTGCCCCACCTTGCCTTCTGTGGCTCTTTTGTTTCCACCTTTCTTGCAATCCCAGCATGATCAAGCTTGGTGAGGGAACGAATTGCTCTGAAGCCTTCCTTCTCCGCCACTAGCTGCTCAATCACGGTGACTGTGTTAAAATGTTCTGCTGCAGCACCTGCTCTTGCAATTGGCAGCTGTCAGGTTGCAAAACGGTTCTCAAAATAAGTGAGACACCTTGCTGAAAAGGAGGAAATCCCTCAATTGTAAGGCTGTAAGTCCTTGACCAGTGGTTCTTAACCTTTTCTTTACCAGGGACCCCCTGCAAATATAGTCTGTTGCCAGGGTCTTCTAAGACTTAACTTAAAATTTTAATATTTAGATTTAAATATTCAAGTATGCATTCATTCATTCATTCTTTCAAGGCTTCTGGAGACTCTCACTATTTCTGCACTAGACTGTTACAGCACTATGATTCCACTTTCAACATCCTATGGAATCCTGGGGTTTGCAGTTTCGGGAGGGGCCGGCTGGCCCCTCCCGAAACTGCAAACCCCAGGATTCCATAGGATGTTGAAAGTGGAATCAGCGCTATAACCGTCTAGTGCGGAATTTCTGTAGGATTCAAATTCCCTGCTCAGATATTGGGTGACTGTGGACAAGTCACATTCTCTCAGCCTCAGAGGAAGGCAAAGGCAAACTCCCTCTGGGGGTTGCCATAACTCGGAAGTGCCTTGAAGTTGCACAACAACAAAGTACCACTGGCAGGGAGAAGTTCTTTCTACGCACTATGTCTCTCCCCTTTGAAAACTGACTTATGGCAACCCTAAGGCAAATCTTTCATGGGGGCTTTCGTTTGCCTTTCCCTGAGGCTGAGAGAATGTGACTTGCCAGAGGTCACTCGATGGGCTTCTGTGGCAAGTGGGAATTCAAACTCTGGTCTCCAGAGACATAGTTTGGGTGCGCGCACATCCATGCCACCATGTCCTTTCCATCAGGAATGTGTAGTAGGGGTGGGTGGATGCTGAAACTATTCTCTTGTTGAAACGTCTTGCTCGGAATCCACACACACCCTGCTCCTGCCCCCCGGTTGCTGTTGTTGGTGTCCAGCAGCAGAGCTTCATGGACCCCCTGTGAGGGCTCCATGAACTCCCCGGGGTCTCCAGACCCCAGGTTAAGAACCGCACTTCTTGACTATTTCCTCCATGCATATAGGAAGAATAAATTATTGTAGTCCTTTCCCTTAGCTGCAGGAGAAAATGAGCATATGTCCAGAGTATTCTACCCATATTCACCCATTCTAAAATGCTGCAGGGGAATTACTCTGCATAGAAAAGTGTGTGATGTCTTGCAAATATTTGCGTTTAAAAATCAACTTTTTTTTTCAGTGCAGAATAATCCAGCCCTTCACAAATTGAGTCGAGTCCGGGGGTTCTGCAGCAGCTATGTAATTCTATTTACAGGAGGTCCCTGGTAAAGAAAAGGTTAAGAACCACTGCTATATAACACACTGTAATGGGAAAGGTGACCCAGGCCATTCTGCACTACACAGTTATAGTGCTATTATTCCACTTTCAACAGCTTATGGAATCCTGGGGTTTGCAGTTTAGGGAGGGGCACTATAACAGTCTAGTGGGGAAATGGCCCCAGTGTGGTGTAGTCATTTGAATGTTGGTCTACAACCCTGGAGACCAGAGTTCAACTCCCTGCTTGGCCAGAGAAATCCACTGGGTGACCTTAGGCACATCACACACTCTCAGCCTCAAAAAACTATAATAAACTCACTTTAGGGTAACCATTAGTTGGAAACAACTTGAAGGCACACTACAACAATGGGAAAAATGGTGGTCCAGTGAGTGCCTATGTGCAAGACACACTGCCTATTGCCCAGGTACTGTTCATTGTGGATGGGTAATGCGTGTTCTCCCTCTTTCTGCACTACGGTGTTATAGTGCTATTATTCCACTTTCAACATCGCGTGGAATTCTGGGGTTTGTAGTTTCCTGAGGCCAAAGAACTCTCCGGCTGGGAATTCTAAGGCCCCCTCCCTAAACTGCAAACCCCAGGATTCCATGGGCTGCTGAAAGTGGAATAATAGCACTATAACAGCGTAGTGTGGAACTGGTTAGACCAGTGGTTCTCAACCTGTGGGTCCCCAGATGTTTGTGGACTTCAGCTCCCAGAAGCCCCAGCCACTATGGTCAATGCTCAGGGCTTCTGGGAGCTGAAGTCCAAAAACATCTGGGGACCCACAGGTTGAGAACCACTGGGTTAGACTTTGTTACACTAAAGTAGGACTGGGCACAGCCTACCAAACTTCAATCAGATAACTGCGCTCTAATACTGAGGTGGGACATGAATTTACCCACTAGTCACTACTCTCTAGGATAAAGAGCAACCATTGGTGAGTACTCTCTGGGTTCTGTCTTTCAACCAGTTACAGAAACATCTAACTGTAATATTGTCATAGAATCCTTGAGTTGGAAGGGACCACAAGGGCCATCCAGTCCAACCCCATTCTGCCTTGCGGGAAGACACCATCAAAGCACTTCCGACAGATGGCCATCCGGCTTCTGTTCAAAAACCTCCAAGGAAGGAGAATCCACTGCGCTCCATGGCAGAAGCATATTCCATTGTCAAACTGCTCTTACTGCTCTGAAGAGATTCCAAGATGGAATCTCTTCTCCTGTTTTTTTAAGCCATTGCTCCATGTCCTAGTCTCTGGAGCTGCTGAAAACAAGCTGACCCCATCTTCCTCATGACATCCTTTCAAACATTTCAACATGGCTATCACGTCACCTCTGAAACTTCTCTTAACTGTCTTGCTTGCAGTACATCAGCCCGCCTGCAAAAATATCCTGGGGGACCTTGTCAAGGTTTGAACAACTTGATTCAAAAACTCCAGTTTGAAACCACACAGGATGGTGACTGCTTGCTTTGGGAAACACCTCCAGTTATGATGCTGTGAACAGGAATACACTTCTCTGGTCGAAGTATCCTACATATGACCTTTCACTGATTGTGGGCCTGAGGTAACCTGAGCTGTGTTTGTGAGTATTGGCATTCTGCAATTGCAGGGATTTTCCTTTCAAAATTTTGCAACACTTTTTTCCTGAATATTGCCGTGGAAAGATTGCAAAACCAATAAGCCCGTGAGGTAGAGGTCAATGTTGCAATTTGGAAGCAAAGCTGTAGCACAGTGCCATCTCTTCAAAAGAGTGACCTCAGCAGTGTAGGCATAGCGGTGGGGGAGGATGAGTGCATTGCCCCCTCCCCAAGCAAGAATTCTGCTTCCCCCTGTAAAATTTCCCTCCAGTCCCCAAACTTCTAACCTTGCAGCAAGTAACACACTGAAAATCATTCATACCTGGAAGTCTTCTCTTGGCTATGCTTGCCTTCCACTGCTCTTGTGGGCTGCTGCTTTTCTTTGGATGCCTTGACTGGATTTCTAAGTGCTAAGTTTCTCAAGTTAGCTTGAGTTCAGCATTTAGCAAATTTAGCAACGCTAAAAACCTGGAGACTGAAGGAAAACATCATTGTTGTTGTTGTTGTGTACCTTGGGTTGTTTCTTACTTATGTGTTACTGCAGTTTAGACCTCATTGGAGACACCCCTAGATATCCAGTTCTGGGCACCCCAATTCAAGAAGGACCTGGTCAAGCTGGAGCAAGTCCAGAGGGGGCGACCAAAATGGTGAGAGGCCTGGAAGCCATGCCCTATGAGGATAGACTTAGAGAGCTGGGTATGTTTAGTCTGCAGAAGAGAAGGTTAAGAGGGGACATGATAGCCATGTTTAAATATTTGAAGAGATGCCATGTAGAGGAAGGAGAGGGCTTGTTTTCTGCTGCTCCAGAGACCAGGACAAGGAGCAATGGATTCAAGCTGCAGGAAAGGAGCTTCCACCTGAACCTCAGGAAGAACTTCCTGACTGTCAGGGCTGTCCAGCAGTGGAATGCACTGCCTCGAAGTGTGGTGGAGTCTCCTTCCTTGGAGGTTTTTAAGCAGAGGCTGGATGGCCATCTGTCGGGAGTGCTTTGAAGGTGTTCCTACACAGCAGGGGGTTGGACTGGATGGCCCGTGTGGTCTCTTCCAACTCTACGTTTCTATAATTCTATGATTCTATGATCATTTTGATATCAAACCATTCGGCTTTCTTCCACCACCCCACTCCATGTGTTTGCGAGGCCACCAGACAAGCACGCAAACAGGCACGGCCGATAATTGCTGGACATTCCATTCCCCACCCACCCAGGCAGGCCAGACACAGCCGGTTCGTCGCTTCAGGGACCTCTCCAGCAAACACCTCCTTACATATGCGCGATACTAACAAAAGCTTCCTGCCCCGAGCAGGCTACTGGACAAAGGTTGTGCTGTCCACTGGTAAGCGCTGCGCATTTGCATACTGGCCACACTATTGTTAATTCGGCTCTGATTCCATCATGCAAAGTTGTGACCTTTCCAAGACATTGTCTCATGCCCAAAACACATTGTTGTTCCCCGAGTGAGGCGTAGCCTGCAGTCACAATTCACCCTATAAAAACCCCTGATTCTGAGACCTTCCTCGGATCGCTTCGCCCGCTCCAGAGTTCTATCCCATCTTGCTGCCGTTTTGAGCTCCCCTCGGCTAATCGAGCTGAGCTTCTTCTCCACATCCCCGGCTTCTCCCACAAGGTTCAGGACTAAGAGACAGGTGTCATATCACCCATTTCCCTCTGAAAACCCCTCTCTCTCTAACTCAGTTCCTGATTCCGTAGTTATCTGTGTGGCTGTGGTGTCTCTAGCGTTTGTCTGTATTCGATAGAGCATAATTTTTGTTGCTTTAAACCCGTCTGGCTGCTTGACTGACCTGACCCCATAGACGCTGGGTTGCAAGATCCTACTGAGTTACCCTGCCTCTCGCTAGCTTAAGTGAGTGCTCTGGCTAATTTTTCCCAAGGTTGTGTAATATTGTTTGGTTATTTAGGTGTCCCTCCCGGAACCCCCAGAGAACAGGGTAACATATGACAACCCTAAGGTTACTTATGGCAACCCTCAGGTTGTTTCTTACTTATGGTAACCCTAAGGTGAATCTATCATGGGGTTTTCTGGGGGCTGACAGTATACGATGTGCCCACAGTCACCCAGTGGGTTTCCATGGCTGAGTGGAGAATTGAAGTCCAGTGCTCACTCAAACCACTACACCATCCTGCCTTGTCATGCCATTTTTGTGGGTTTTGGCCCCTTCAGTCTCCCGGACTGCTCTTTTTCTGTTTCTGTAAAAAGGATCTGAATTGCCTCTTCCAGAAGCCCCACATGTGACAATTTAGCTTTTAAATAGGTAGCAATTTCCCCTGAACTGTTTACCATACAGCAAACTAAACTAGAATCAGACATGGATTTCAACTATTTCAGGGAAGTGGGACTGCTTGGTCATTCTTTTGGTAGTCCATGCAGCCCCTGGAAGGTCCAGAGGGCAGAAAACTGGCTCTAGAAAAGCTCTACTGTTGCCCCACCTTGCCTTCTGTGGCTCTTTTGTTTCCACCTTTCTTGCAATCTCAGCATGACCAAGCTCGGTGAGGGAACGAATTGCTCTGAAGCCTTCCTTCTCCGCCACTAGCTGCTCAATCACGGTGACTGTGTTAAAATGTTCTGCTGCAGCACCTGCTGTTGCAATCGGCAGCTGTCAGGTTGCAAAAACGGTTCTCCAAGTAGGTGAGACACCTTGCTGAAAAAGAGGAAATCCCTCAACGGTAAGGCTGTAAGTCCTTGACCAGTGGTTCTTAACCTTTTCTTTTCCAGGGACCCATGTAAATATATACCAGGCTAAACATACCCAGCTCCTTAAGCCACTCCTCATAGGGCTTCATGGTTTCCAGGCCTTCTACCATTTTGGTCACCCTCCTCTGGACACATTCCAGCTTGTTAATATCCTTCCTAAACTGCAGCGCCCAGAACTGGGCACCGTATTCCAGGTGGGGTCTGACCAAGGCAGAATGGAGCGATACTATCACTTCCCTTGACTGAGAAACTATATTGATGCAGCCGAGAACAGCACTGGCTTTTTTAGCTGCCACATCACACTGCTGACTCATGTTCAAGTTGTGGTCTCCTGTATGATTTTCAATGTCTTTTTCCTGATGAAGAAACCAGAGAAGCTTCAAAAGCTCGCATAATGTATTTTATGCTTTGGAGCTGGCCCACTATTGCTACTTGTGGGTTTCTGATTTTGTTGTATTTTGCTCACAGTGACAACCAAGAAGAAATTTTATTGAGCCGTTAATGATACTGACACTGTAGCACAGTCAGCCCCACATATCCGTGGGTTTAACTTGTGTGGAGTTGATTATTTGCAAGTTTCTCAAAACCCTGCACCGTCACGGGAACTTTCCTTCTCGGTGGCTCAGAGCAGGCTACACAGCCCTTTAAAACTCACCTCTGGTCCCCTTCCTCCTCCACCAGATGCTGCTTGGCCAGCTAAGGACAGCTCACAGCTCTATTTCTCAGCATCACAAACCCTCTCCCAATGCCCCCCACGCCCAAGGAAGGAGATGGGCAAGAGAAAGAAAGTATAGGGCTGCCATCCTGACCCACCCCCTTTCCCTCTCCTTTCCTCAGTCTGGTTTGGACCTTGGTGCCCACTCTCCCCACTGTGGCCATTTCTGCACGAGGCTGTTATAGCTCTATGATTCCACTTTCAACATCCTATGGAATCCTGGGTTTGCAGTGTAGGGAGGGGCCAGCCAGCTGCAGCCTAAACTACAAACCCCAGGATTCCATAGGATGTTGAAAGTGGAATCATAGGACTATAACAGCCTCTGGAGAAAATCCAACATGCCTTGCCCCCCCCCCCTTCCACACACATACACTGTGATATTTGTTCTTTTTCTACTTTTGGAAGGGTCCTACACCCCAACCTCCACAAATGTGAAGGACCATCTGTATTTCTGTCAAACAGACAAAAATTAAGCCATGGGACCCATCTCATCTTCCACCGATACTTGTCTGAAATGTTCTGAAATGCACTCCAGTGCTAACTTTTCATGACTATCCACCTGCCTTCTGCTGTCCTTGTTTCAAAGGAAAGCTAATCTCTTGCCCCACCTCCTGGAGGAAGACTAAATTGCAAAATCCCGCTGTTAAAATGGGAACCTCACGTTGAGGAGGGAGCAGGCTTGTTCTCTACCGCCTCAGAGACTGGGACAAGGAGCAATGGCTTCAAGCCGCAGGAAAGGAGATCCCACCTGAACCTCAGGAAGAACTTCCTGACGGTCAGAGCTGTCTGGCAGTGGAATCTGCTGCCTCAAGGGAGTGTGGTGGAGTCTCCTTCTTTGGAGGTTTTTAAGCAGAGGCTGGATGGCCACCTGTTGGGAATGCTTTGATGGGTGTTCCTGCATGGCAAGGGGTTGGACTTGATGGCCCCCAGGGTCTCTTCCAACTCTATGATTCTATGATTCTAATGTTGCAGCATGAAGCACTCTTCCAATTGGTCTGTTAGTCAGTCAGCCATGCACTCTTTTAGTGTACTCCATTATCTTCCCCCTCACCTCTGCTTTTCTATTATTCCTCTACTGTTTTCAAAACAGCCCGTCACATTCCACAGCTCTTGAACCCAGACCACATCAGAGCTCACGACCTCACCGGATCCCATGCTGGTTATTGAAGCCTAGAAGTTGGAGACCAAAGAGTAACTTCTCCATTGGAAAAGTTTAAAAAAACTGCTTAGTCTTTTTTCTTAAAAAATCCTTAATCTTTTATGCCTAAGCCTTGATAACACTGCCTTATGTGTTGTTCTTGCTGTTGCTGTTGTGTGCCTTCAAGTCATTTCTGACTTACAGCAACCCTAAGGTATCCTGAGGTTTTCTGGGGCTGAGAGTGTGTGATGTGCCAAAGTCAGGGACTCTAACTCTGGTCTCCAGGGTCATAGTTCAATGCTCAAACCATGCTGACTTTCATATTTATGGTGCCATTTTCATTAAAGAGGCAGTGATAATCTCTGAACATAATAAACAGCAAAAATTACACAGATTAATCCTACTGTTTTTACTGATCCATGCAACAAAACAACTACTGTGGCCTCCCTTTCCCCCCTACATCTTAAAGAAATGTGTGAAAAGAGGTCTCAAAATATATCGTATCTGTATAGAAGAAATGTCTTACTTTCTTGTGATAAAGATATATTTTTTAAAAAACTGTTTCATTCATCAAATAGAGATGCACTAAATTAGAATCTTCTTCCTAGCTACATGTTCCTATTTTCTTCAAGGTCTGAGGCACTAAAACTTTCCCCATCATTTACCACGTGAAGTCCTTTTTAAATTGGAGATGCTGGCTTGGAATTGGATCCAGGAGCTTCTTGATGCAAGGCATTTCTGCACTACACTGTTATAGTACAATTATTACATTTTCAACCTCCTATGGAATCCTGGGGTTTGCAGTTTAGGTAGGGGCTCTTACAATTCTCAGCCAGAAAGCTCTTTGATCTCAGTAAACTACAAACCCCAGAATTCCACAGGATGTTGACAGTGGAATAATAGCACTATGACAGTGTAGGGTGGAAATGGCCAGAATTCCATCAAGGAATACTCAAGACTACAGTAACTTTTGTCCTCTAGGTCATGTTACCCTGTCTACTGGGGCCCCCAGGAGGGACACCAAAATGTGCTCAACTATAGGTGGGGAAAATTAGCTCAGAGCACTGCTTAGCATTACAAGAGGCAGGGTATCTCAGCAGGATCTTGCAAGCCAGTGTTTACGGGGTCAGGCCAAGTCAAGGAGCAGACCGGTTTGAAAGTAATGGATGATCTTTATTAAATACAGGCACACAATGTAAGCAACACAAGCACACAGATAACTAAGGAAAATAAAGGTTGGAGTGGTATAGAGGGATTTTGAGAGGGATTGTTGAATTGGGTGATACGACACCTGTCCTGAAGCTTGAATTCGTTGGTCTGGAGTCTCAGTGCGTGGGGCTGAGGGGACAGCTCGCCAAACAAAGCGGCAGCAAGGCTGGATGGAAGTCCAGAGCGATCCGAGGTTGCTGCTGTCTCAGCTACTGGAGCCGAGGGGAAGCTTGCTAAGCACAGCGGCAGCAAGGCGGGATGGAACTCAGGAGCGATCCGAGGAAGGTCTCGGAATCAGGGGTTTTTATAGGGAGAAGTGTGACTGCAGGCTATGCCTTACTCGGGGACAACAATGAGTTTTGGGTGTGAGACAATGTCTCCGAAAGGTTACAATTTAGCATGATTAAGTCCGAATTGTCCAAGAGGTAGACTGTATGCAAATGCTCAGTGCTTGGCCTTTAAGCTTCTAGCTTGCCAAGTTACCTGCTCGGGGCAGGGAGTCCTTTTTAAACAGCGTGCGTACATAATAAGGGTGTTTGCAGAGAGGTCTCCTAAAGCGGTGATCTGGCTATTTCTGGCCTGCCTGTATTGTCTTGGGATATTGCAGCGTTTGATGGCCGAGCCTAGTTCTGTGCTTGTCCGGGGGCCTCACAAACACGTGGAGAGGGGTGGTATGGTAAGGCTGAATTATGATATCAAAGTGATATTCGGTGCTATCGCCAGGTAGGCCTAAACTGCAGTAACAGTCACTTGTTCCCAACTTTTGGTTCTCCAGCCTTTGTTTTGGACCTCAGCAACCATTATGCCCATGTATTATGGCTCATGGTCAGGGATTCTGAGACCTGAAGTTCAAACTATCTGGAGGACCAAGCGTTGAAAATTACTGCTCTGGACCTAGAGCAGTATTTGGCCTTCTGGGCATCTTGATTTATAATTTCCACAATTCCTTACCATTAGCTAGGCTGGCTAAGGGCTTTTGAGATTCGAAACATCTGGAGGGGAAAAGGTTCCTCACCCTTGGTCTAGTGAAATCCAGAACATCATCAGTTTATGAGCAGGGAGAAGGGACTGATAAAGCAGCACAATAAATGATCTGGGCATCTAAGAAACTGTATAACTAGAGGATTGTCCAGAGAAGATACAGTATACCGCTACTCTGAATTCTGGGGGTCCCTGGGGAACAGCCTGATTTGCTCCAAAAATACAAAGGTTGGGGAAATTAGCGGAGCACTGCTTAGCAAAGCAGAGGGCAGGGCAACGCAGCAAGATCTCAGATCCTATGTCTACGGAATCAGACCGCATGAGAGCCAGGCCAAATGTCCAATTATCAGTAGTTTATTCAGCAGATTTAGCAAAATGTCCACACACCTACACACAACGAAGCACTCACACAAGCACCCAAGGACTAATGAGTTGGAAAGATATGAAGATCGGGAAAAGCAGAGGGAAAGAGAGCTGTTGATACTGCACCTAATCCTGTAGTCTTTGGTTCGGGAAGAAGCAAGGCGAAGGTGGCTCAGTGGAGAAAGAAGGCGGAGGGGAGTTCTTGACTAACAGAATGCTGGGGTACTAGTCAAGCGTGGGAGTTCTCCAAAGAGAGTCCCAAAAGGGGACTCAATTATAGGGCAAAACATGCCTCAGGGGCAGACCCTTTCCTGGGAAAGGACAATGGCCAAATCATGTAAATGGATCTCATCTTTGTATTTCTCACTGATGCAAGCATTAATCTCATCAGGAGGACATGGAACCTCCTCAAAGTGCCATTGTTATTGATGGTCTATTGTGTGTGTGTGTTTAAGGTTTCCCTCTTGGAGGCGTGACTGGGAGAGCCTTGGTCTGACCTTGCTAGTGACGTAGACCTGGGTGTCTACGTTCCTGTCCAGTGAACCTCTGGCTTGTTAACTTTGGATGTTGAATATTATACTCCTCTGGGACTGGATCTGCCAGCAGGGGTTACAATACCATCAGAGAAGCTGTTACCACGGCATTCTGGTCTGGTCTTTGGTGAACTAAGATATCATTTTGATATCATAATTCGGCCCTTTTTCCTGCCACCAGCTAAGTGTTTGTAAGGCTCCGCCGGACAAGTGCGAAGCTAGGCATGGGCAATGGTTGTAAAGTACCAGATATAGCCAGTTCCGCTTCAGGGGAAGCCACCCGAAAACAAACACCTTGATTGCAAGACAAAGAGGACTCTTTGCCTGTGAAAACACCCTGGCAAGCCAGGCACTTAACGGCCGAGCTAGCCGCATCTACACCTCAGCCATACTATTGTCAATTCGGTCATAACTCAATCATGCAAATTCCGACCTTTCGGAACCTTTGTCCCCAGACCAAAACACATTGTTCTCCTGTAAAGACCAGTCTAGCCTGCGGTCGTTCTGTCACTATAAAAGTTGCCCCGTTTCAAGAGCTCTTTGGAACTCTCATCGGACCTAGCTAAATCACTAGCTGAAATCACTTGAAGCTCCTTTGGATCTTCCTCGCCTCGCTGCCGCTTGGTTCCACAGATTCTCCTCGGTCTCGACGCCAGGTTTCCTTCCTTCTCTCCAATTGGTGTCTCCAGGACTTCGGACAGGTGGCGTATTGCTTATTTCTCTGAACTTTCTTTCTTTCCTTTCTAGTTAGGTGTGCTTGTGTTTTATTGTTTTTGCTTAATAAAAACTGTTAGTATTTTGAACTGCTTGACTCCTCACTGACCTGAACTGGTATACATAGGATAAAAGATCTCGCTGCGTTGCCCTGCCTCTCGTTAGCCAAGAGAGTGCTCCAGCTAATTTTCCCCATCTTGCTTGTTGTGTTTCGGTATTTGGGTGCCCCTCTCGGGACCCCCAGTTTACAGGGTAACAGAGCAACTGAAATGGGTGCTATGCAACAGATATTTTGTGTAATCAGGAAGATGAGAAATTGGTGATGCAATAGTTGGGTGCAATCAAAGGATTATGGAGTCAATAAATTTCAAAACTCTGAGCAGTTAACAAATTACCTTAGATGCTAGTCGTGGACTGTAGAATCAAGATTGGTAGCCGTTCACCTAGGGTGTTTATGTTACATAGGATGGCTGGCTATATTAGTGATATCCTTATAACTTGCAACAAAGGCAGTAGGAGGCAGAAGGGCAGCTGTACAATTGTTTTGCAATTAGCTGTGATGTTAATTGCATATATCGTTATGAAAACTGAAGGCTGAATAACCTCCATAATTCCTTCCAATTAAAGTATAGATCTATAATGAAGGAAGGTAGGAAAAGTCCCAGTATTAGCTGAATAATAAGAAGATACAAACAAATTGGAAAACTGAAGTTCTGGAAAATGGGAGTAGGAAAACTAATTACAGTAGGAGGTCTAGGAGAAAAGATAGATAAAAGAATTCAAGTCTGTATCCATCAATCTCACCCTTATCCTTGTTTTATAGATGTATTGCTCTTATTGCTAGCTGAAACAACAACGAGAACAGGCAGGGACTCAGTTAACAAAGAAGGTTTTTTTTCCCAAAGTCTTTTTAGACCTGCCTACCCACCTTTTTCCCCCTTCATCCTCTGTCTAGCTGGAAGTTTTTTAGCAGCTTTGGCATTGGGAGGATGGTGAAGAGGGGGGCTCTTCCTCCTACTTTGAACACTTGTATTAACTGAACGCAACCACTTGCATGAACGCAATTGTCTCAGCTAAATTTCAAAAGCAAACGTGGAATTAAGTTCAAATAGAACCAAATAAAAAACTCTTCTTGATGCGGCAAATTTGTCAAGAGGTTGTGGTATTTGTTGCTGTAGATCTCAAGGTTTCTAAAAATACCCAAACACCATTTCTGTTCTCCCAGACTATTCCCGACACCAGGTGCAACATTGCATTCTCACCTCTGAGTGGATTTCCTTTTAATTCTGAGACATACTGGAACAAAAAAGGGCTCCTCCAGATAGGGTGAATGTGCCAGGAGTTGGATGGAGGTGATGGTAGTACCGTCATCTCTCCACATTCGCTAGGGTTAGGGGGGCAGGACCCCCGTGGAAGTGAAAAAAATGTGACTAACTCTAGGTCCTCCCAAACCACATTTAACCCACAAAAAAGTGCAATCTCTATCTTCAATCCACTGTGGATTCCTTTGAGGCCTCAGGGTTCCTTCCCAAGGCAGAAGTGGGGGGCTGGTGGGGTTTCCTGCCACCTCCACGGCTGCCCCACACCATTTTTAAGAGGGACTTACAAGCCTTGTTTGCAGTTTCTCTGTCTCACGAGGCTTGCAGTCTCTATTAAAAATGGCACAGGGAGGCGGTAGAGGTGATGGCAAATAAACCGTGAATAATCAAATCTGCAGAAGTGAAACCTGCAAATGCAGAGTGCTGACTGTATTTGCTGCTGCTGCGTGTTTATGTGCCTTCAAGTTGCCTGTTGACTTCTGGTGACCCTATGGTTCTCCTAGGCAAGGCATCCTCAGAGGTGGTTTTGCCAGTTCCTTCTTTTGAAATATAGCCTACAGCATCTGGTATTGGTGGGTGGTCTCCCATCCAAGTATTAACCAGAGTTGGCCCTGCTTAGCTTCCAAGATCAGAGGAGATCTGGTGCCTTAAGGGTATTTAGACACTCATTTGTGGCTATAATTCTTGTTTGTTTGTTTTTGATATCCAAATAATGGCCATTTCTGCACGGGGTGAGGGAATCACCCCGTGACACTACTCACTGGATTTTTGGGCTCCCCGGTCCGGTCCACGCTTCTCCGGAGCAGTGCGTGGCTGCCGCTCCGCACTGCTCCGGGGACGAAAATGGCGGCTTCTGGTTGGTCGAGGGTCTCGACCAACCGCTGAAGCTCGCCGGCCTAAAGCCGACCCCTGGCAGATTGCAGGCTCACACCAATGCGAATCTGCATAAGGGAGTAGGCTCTCAGTGGCACGCTCTGTGTTTTTGAAAGACCTGTTTTTAGCGGTCTTTCAAAAGCACACTGGACGACCACTTGGGGTTTTTCCGGAACGGGCTGGGGTGCGGATCTACGTTAAGTAGGTCCGACCCAGACTGCTCCCAGGTGCAGACGTCCTCCCTGGAGGACGCTCTGCCCCGTGTTAAAAAGCCCATGTAGAAATGGCCAATGTTTCTGCCATCCCACTCTATTTTCTGACATCCCCTGGACAGTGGTTCTCAACCTGTGGGTCCCCAGATGTTTTTGGACTTCAGCTCCCAGAAGCCCTGAGCATTGACCATAGTGGCTGGGGCTTCTGGGAGCTGAAGTCCACAAACATCTGGGGGCCCACAGGTTGAGAACCACTGTCCTAGAGTGATACATTGTTTAGATATATATATATATGTATATATATTTAAAAAAAAAAACTCCCAAGAACTAAGGCAGCAAATGCTACCATCGCCTGTCCCGTTCTGCCCCCTGCCCCTGGAAGAGCCTCCATCTCCAAAAGAATGGAACGAATGGGCAGGGAAGAGAGAATAGCTGTCAAAGTCTGGAAAGGACAAAGAAAACTCATACTGCTTTAGACCATTCGAAGAGAGTCCTAAACCATATTCTCAATACGGTCTTTTAACTGGAGTCTGCAAAAAAAGTCAAGTGCTCTGGGTCGTGCCCCTCTGACTTTTGACAAACAACTCCCAGTGTGGGTTACTGTGAACTATGGGTGTATCTCTTTTCCCTTCTGTGGCATTGTGGCTCAGTTTCTTCTAATTCATGGACCACTGAGAATTGGGAATGGTTACTTTCAGCACAGTGCAACTTATTGCTTCCATCAGTGTCTGCTCAAGCTGCCTGCCTTAATAGGTGTTGCTGTGGTGTTTGTTCATTTTGTTTTGCTTTTGTGGTTTTGTATGAAGCCGCATTAGCAGTGCTCCCTACCACTGAGTTGCATAAACAGTGGCCACAGATCCACTACCAGAAAACAGGAAGCTCATTAATCTCCTCTGCACCCATGGAGGACAAAAGAGGACAGAGACGTACAGAAACTGTACATGAGTAAAAAAAAAATGGACATATGCTAATTTAGATGGCTACAAAACAAACCAAGGAAATGCTCTATCCCCAATCCAAAGAAAGCAAAAAAGGGCATGCACAATTGCATAAAAACGCAATTGGTAATCTGTAACCAACAATACAAAATTAGGCTGATGAGGATGAGGATGGCTGGTGTTACACATCTTAACTGATTTGTAATCATGGGCTGTACAAAGTTCTATATTTTGGGCTCAGCAGACTGACATTTCTTCCCCCCTCTTGTCAGCGATCTGTGGTGCAAAGAAGAATTGTAACAGGGATGTTACTTCTGATGGTTGCAGTATAAATCGCTCATGGGAGGGGGAGTGTAAACGTCAGTATGCTCTGTCCCAATTGATAGGAGACAAGACCTCCATTGCTTGCAGTGACTGTTACAGCACCATGCACCCTTCCTGATTGGCATGGCTTAATTGGCAAAAATTATTTAATTGGCACCATATTAATTGGTGTTGATATAAATGATACCTGAGCCGACTGAAAGGTCAAGCTGGAAGAGGCAAATTACTGAGTGTAAACGTGAGATAGGAAGGCAGGTCAGCCGCACTCACTTCTTAGGCAGGAACCAATTCATTGTCAAGCTAATGGCATGGTGCTCTTGAGACAATAGGCTTAAAGATAATGAGCTAGACTTCTCAGAGTTCAATGGGGAAATTCCCACCAAATTGTAATTGTCTTAATCCTGGTCCCTGAACACTTGGATGTCTCCCTATTGTTTCCCCACCTCTCCACAATACTCTGCTATTACGACAGCCATTACGCTTTTGTCACCTGAACACTAAGACCAGTACCTCTGTCCAGACTTCATTGTTTGTGTTGCAATTCCCATTGTCCGCTTGGCTGGGAAAGCCATTCACACTCATACCCACAGGATATTTTTCGGGCATAAAACCCCCTGATTTCAGGCTGGCCACTTCAGTCTTTGCCATTCCATCCAATTCCTGAATGAGAACTGTCCTTAGGTGTCTACCTAAGCC
Source organism: Iguana delicatissima (assembly GCA_948472985.1). Taxonomy (NCBI): domain Eukaryota; kingdom Metazoa; phylum Chordata; class Lepidosauria; order Squamata; family Iguanidae; genus Iguana; species Iguana delicatissima. The sequence goes on from CAOKZL010000419.1 coordinate 197,859, forward strand.
ACATCGCCGCTTCTTTTCTTGAGGAGAGAAAGCAAGTAACAGAACTGGCTAGAGTGAAAAGATAAGGAAAAGGAAAAAGTGACCTTTGGTACTCTTGGTACAATACAGAGTTAAAAAAAAACCTTCCGTACAGATAAAAATTTAACTTCTCAGGCAGAAGGGAGCAAACCATGCAGTTTCTGGAAGATTAGCATGTAGCTTGCATCAGTGTGAGTTTTAACCAACAAGAAGCATTAATGTATATTTTTGAAAAGAAGCAAGAAGTGCATAAAGTTCAGATGAAAATTGTGTTCAGCACCGACTCATCTTTGGAGCAAAAGCCCTGGGCCAGTCCAATTAAATTCTTTCTTCTTACTTCACTCAAACCCTCCGAGTTGTTTTATTGGCATATAGCTCAGGGAACAACAGTTTTGCGATAATAGGATGATGTGAAATTTATATTCCTCTCCAATCAAAACTTTGCACACCTAAATTTGTATGACAAGGTATAAAACCTGTAACCACCCTGTATGTTATAGTCTCAGCAACTTCAAATGAAATGTGCTATGTTGCTTGCTTTGTTGCAATTAAACACGGCTATTTAAGTCTGAGTGAAGGTTGGGGAGTGCTAGTTGTCCAGGACATGACAAGCAGCGGCACTCATCTCTGAACATTGAAAACAGTAAGAACAATGTGCTTTAATTGAAAAGCTAGAATTCATATAAGTCATTGCAAATGACACATGTCTTTCTTCTTTTTGCTGACCAGCCAGAGTTGGAAATGGATGACATCTCCAGGTGGAGATCAACCACATGGACACAAAGACAGGTTTCATCAGCTGACAATGAACAGAGACGTCTCCTTTACTTCAAAAGATCTTGGATAGACTGATGATCATCAGGCTTCTCTCTAGACTCTTGCACTGAGGAGAGACACAAACACAATTTTTTAACATCACCCAAAGAAGCTACAGTTGGCCCTCCATGTTTTGGGGGTTTAACGTTCACAGATTTATTTGCAAATTTATCCAGTTCTTGTACCCACCCCTTTTCCTGACCCTTTCCCTGACCTGGGCCATTTCCGCACAAGTTTTTATAGCGCAATGATTCCACCTTCAACCTCCTATGGAGTCCTGGGGTTTGCAGTTTCGGGAGGGGCCAGCCAGAAAGTGGAATCATCGCGCTATAACAGTCTCGTGCGGAAATGGTCCTGGTTAAGACCCTGCGTGCCCGTTTTCTCCACTGTGCCTCAGCCCCTTTCTCATGGACACAAATTTTGATATTTGTGTTATTCCCATTTTTGTGGGGTTCCTGTGCCCCTAATCTTAGCAAATGTGGAGGGCTGACTGTACTTTCATTTTCATAACAAGCTTAAATAAACTGTATATTTTTGATTAATTATATATTTGGACACTTTCCTATATAAAATATATATACCTAATATTGTAAACATGTAAATAAACATATAGATAATTCCTATAAAAATCACTGAAAACGTTTATTTTCCACAAAAAAATTGCCCCAGTTATCCACAGCAAAGCTTCTTCCTCTGACTTGGTATGTATCAATAAGTAACCTAAAATCAAAGATGAAAAAAATGAAGCAAATCCCGGGAGACTGCAGGACAGTTAATGTGGTATCAATGGAAGTCTTTTGGGCATACTGAAAGGGTTAAAACTGTAGAAGCAGTTGCTTAAGTAGAAAAATAGAGAAAAATAAGGTGAGCAGATGCGTACTTTATCTTATCAGAAAGCTTAGGTATGCGCTTAGCTATGCAGGGAACCTGGGGAGATTTTAGGTCGGTGTAACCCAGTGAGAGTACTCCCTTGGTACCGAAATACGTCACTTTGAAAGCTGCAACCTGGGCCTTTGTAACCTGGAAACTGCTCATATATGGTCATATGTTAATCATTTCCTGTACCTGTTTACAAGAGTGTATAAAAGTATGCTGATACCTGACTCTGGGCTCTCAGTCTTTTGGAAATTCATTCCACTGAGATCCCTGCGCAGTGAAAAATAAATCTTTTTGCTTTCTAATTTGGTGGTCTCAGTTCTTGGCGAGCTGCTTCAATATCATCTCTCTTTCAGGGAGCTGAGGTTACCTGATGCAGCATTTCCAGATGAGGCCACATTTTCTATACTGTCTCAGGGGGAAGGAGCAGTTGAAAAGACGACAAACTCCTCCAGCTATATAGCATTCCCGGGTCTTCCGTGGTATGAAGGCAAATCCTGCATGTGCATGCACCCACACATCCATGTAAAACACACACACACACACACACACACACACGATCATTAGGACAAAGCAAAACCGTTCACCTTAGAGTAACAAGATCTTGGGGTATCACCGATTCATACCATCCAAGGTCATTTCCACACTGCACTGTTACAGTGCTATTATTATTCCACTTTCAACATCCTCTGGAATTCTGGGATTTGTAGTTTACTGAGGCCAAAGAACTCTCTGGCTAAGAATTCAAAATGCCCCTCCCTAAACTACAAAACCCAGGATTCCATAGGAGGTTGAAAGTGGAATGATAGCACTATAGCAGTGGAATGAGGAAAGGGCCCAACTGTCCTGATTTGTCAGGGAAAGTCCCAGTTAATCCTTTCTTGTCCCTTTTTCCAGCTGCTTTTAAAACATCCCTGCTTCCACACTGATCTAGATTTCATTTTCAATATCTCTTAACATGTTTATATTATTGTACCACATTTTACTTCTAATATTACATGTTGGTTCTTGCATTTCCATCTCCACATTCCAGCTCCATGATATATATCCAGTAGCCCCCTCATTAATTATCTTAACCATGAATTACTCATTTCCATCTGACAGTACCCAGCAATTACCCATTACAATTTGCCATTCTTTTTGAATCTCATCGTCTTATTTCCCTTTTAATCTCTGAGAGACCATACCAGCATTTCTATTTTCAATAAATGTTCCCCACCATTGCTCTGTTGTGGATATTTGCTGAGTTTTCCCAGCTTTGCATATTCAATACAAGCTGTGGTTCTCACGTACAGTATTATTCTCCAATACTTCTTTATACCAGTATCTTCTAGTGCATCTGTCGTATTTAACAAGTACAATTCCAGTATCTTAGCGAACTGAACTTTCATTAATGCACAAATTTTGTTATGTATTTCAGTCCAATATTTCTTAGCCTTAGGACATGTCCACCACATGTGGTATATTGTGCCAACCTCTTTCTGACATTTCCAACAAAGTCCAGTAGCTGTATTATAAATCTTTTTTAATTTGTCTGGTGCCATGTACCATCTATGAAACAGCTTATAATAGTTCTCTTTCAGATTCCGGGCTACTGTAAATTTTTGTGGTTTTTTCCACCTCTGTTCCCAAGAATCTAATTGAATTGAATGTCCGATATTCTGAGCCCATAAGATCATTGCTGACTTAACTGTTTCTTCTTGCCTTTCCTGCCGTAGTATTTCTTGATATATATGAGCTAGTAGATGAGGCGGATTTTCAAACAACCATTTAATCACTCCAGTTTTCTCTTTTATTTCAATTCCATATGTTTTTAAATATGGTTTCCACTTTTCAACCAATTTCATTTTCCAGCAGTGCTCCACCCCTGGCCTGTCAGAAGGGTAGGAGGAAGTGTGTAGTTTGATTGCACGGCCCCCAGGTTCTAGGGTTGTAAGACAGGGCAGTTGTTGTTGTTTCTGTCGTTTCTGACTTTGGCAACCCTAAGGCCCACCGGATAACCTTGGGTAACCTCACACTCTCTCAGCCTCAGAGGAATGCAATGGCAAATCTCCTCCGAATAAATCTTGCCAAGAAAACCGTGTGATAGGGTCACCACAAGATGGAAGTGACTTGAAGGCACTTGGCAATAATGGTGAGCCTTATCGTGCAGTTTTCTTGGCAAGAATTGTTCACAGGGGGGTTGCCTTTGCCTTCCTCTGAGGCTCAAAGAGAATGACTTGAGTGTCATCCAGCAGGTTTTCATGGCTGAGTAGGATTTGAACCTTGTTTTTCTGAGTCCTAATCCAGCGGTCACAGCACTACACCACATTGGCTCTAATAGGCCCATCTCCAGAATTTTCTTCATAGCGGGGACACAGATGCCTTTAGAAATCTTGCAGTCAACTGCTCCTGGGTTTGTCAGCTGGTGGTAGGCAGAGGCGTATTGCCCCTGATACTAGCAGCAATATGTGGCCGTCTTGCGTCAGGACTGCTAGGCTTCTAGTACTTTTTCCTCCATGATTTCATCTCCTTGATGTGGCCAAGGTCTGCTTTTAGACTTCTCCCCCAGAATACCTGATCTCCTTTTACTCATAAAGACCCTTTCCAGTCAACAACATCTTCAGCTAGAGCAGGGGTGGGCAAAGTGCGGCTCACAAGCCACATGGTGGCCCCCCAGCACCGTTTTGTGCTCTGCTGGCCCTTCAGGGGTGCGTGTGCGTGTGTGTGTTTGTGTGTATGTGTAAAACTCTGAGAACCCTACAGACAACGAACAACTTAGAAGGAGAATTTATAGAATCATAGAGTTGGAAGAGGCCACAAGGGCCATCCAGTCCAATCCTCTGCCATGCAGGAATGAACAATCAAAGCACTCTTGACAATCTTGATTTAAAAACCTACAAAGGAGACTCCACCACACTCCAAGACAGCCTGTTCTCCTGCTGAACTGCTCTTGCATCAGGAAGTTCTTCTTAATGCTTAGGTGGAATCTCTTTTCTTACAGTTTAAAGCCATTGCTTTGTGTCCTGGTCTCTGGAACAGCAAAGAACAAGCTTGCCTCATCTTCTATATGACATCTTTTCAGATATTTAAGCCTGGCTATCACGTCAGCTCTTAACTTTCAACTCTCCCAGCTGAACATACGCAGCTTCCTAAGCCACATCTCGTAGGGCACAGTTTCCAGGCCTTTTACCATTTTGCTCACCTTCCTCTGGACGCATTCCAGCTTGTCCATATCCTTCCTGAACTGTGGTGCCCAGAAATGAAAATAGTATTCCAAATGAGGTCAGACCAAAACAGAATAGAGTGTCACTGTTGTTTCCCTTGACCTAGACACTATACTCCTATTAATGCGGCCTAGAATTGAATTGGCTTTTTTAGCTGATGCATCACACTGTTGACTCACGTTCAGTTGGTGGTTTATTCAGACTGCTAGATCCTGTTCACATGTATTGTGGTCAAGCCATGTGTCACCCATCCTATATCTATGCGTTTCATTTTTCTCAAGCATCTCTTTCTACCTTCTCAAGTGTCTCTCTGCATCTTCCCTTCAGCCTTGGGCTGACAAAGAAACCCCCATCATCCTTCTGTTTCCTTTCTCCCTTACCTGAAGAAGCCAGGAGCAAGAGAGACACCGCAGCCAAGAACAGATGAATGATCTTCATGGCTTGGTAACTGTGAGAAAAAAAATCATCAAGGTTAGCCCTGTACAAGTCCCAAATATTGTGAGGAGAAGGTCGTCTTGCCTATAGTTGTAGCACTTTTCTTGGAAAGTTGTGACACAGAGGGCTGTTCAAGAGAATTCAGCAGAAAGGAAACCAAGTACTGTTAGAGTTGGTCAATCGTAATGGTTTCCAAGCAAGCTACATCTCAGCTGTGGCACCCGTCTTCATTTCTCTTTGAATATCTCTCCTTCCAAAATCTCTTAGCGGTTCTTGTATTGAAATAATCTATCTTTCTGCAAATGCAGGCTTCTTTTGAAGTGTGTATTTTGGTAACTGTCTATTGAGAATGCGTCCTGTGTTGTGATAAGAAAAATACATATATAACTTTCACTGACTTGATGCCATTTGTTGTCATTTGCTGTCAAGTTGATTGACTTGTAATGACCCTGTCTTGGGGTTCCCTTGGCAAGATTTCTTCAGAGGTGGTTTGCCATGGCCTTTCTCCGAGGTGTAGAGAGGGAGATGTAGAATCATAGCATCCTAGAATTGGAAGAGACCCCAAGGGCCATCCAGTCCAACCCCCTTCTCCCATGCAGGAAAACACAGTCAAAGCACTCCCGACAGATGGCCATCCAACTGTTACTGCGATGGATAAACCTGAACCCGGGATCTACAATTTAATATAAATTGGCTATTAAAAATATATACCCCTCCATGTGCTTGAGAGGCCCCCAGATGAGCACGCATACAGGCAAGGCCGAACAGCTGAAAAATACAAGGAAAAATCCTGGTCAGGCCAGTAACTGTCCGTTGCACTGCTTCAGCAGACCTCCAGACAAGTACAAATCAAAGCACAACTAAGTATGCACCAAGCACACAAAAGGTTCTCAGCCCTGAACCGTCAGCTTGACAGGATTAGCGAGTCTGACTACACAACTGTCAAGCACTTCCCATTTACATACTGTCTGGGCTATTGACAACCTTGACTGAAACCGATCAAGTCAAGCACTGACCTTTTGGAGGCTTTGTCTCCAACTGAACACCGATTGTTCTCCCTGGGGACTGCCTATCCTCCAGGCACATTTCCCCCTGTAACTACCCCCCGTTTTCGAGGGCTTCCTCGGATCCCTCTCGGCTTCCTCCCTGCCTCGCTGCCGCTCCGTCTGCCGAGCTTTCCCCTCAGCCTCCACGTGCTGAGCCTCACCGCTCCCGACTCTTTGGCTCTATTTTGGATTCCCGGACTTCAGGACCAGGTGTAGTATTTCCCCGATACTTGTCTTTAAATCTCCTATCAATTTTCCTCTCTTTATTTTTCTTAGGTCTGCGTGAATGACTGCATAAGTGCGTAGTGACTTAGGTTTTAAATAAAGAAAATAATTATAAATTGATTTTGTCTGGGTTTTGATTCGGCCTGACCCCGTAAAAGTTGGATACAAGGTCTAACAAGGTTACTCTACCTCTTGGGCATGCTGGGCACATACTTGGTGCAACTTGGAAATCCCCCTAAAACAATGGTTCTCAACCTGTGGGTCCCCAGATGTGTGTGGACTTCAGCTCCCAGAAGCCCTGAGCATTGACCATAGTGGCTGCGGCTTCTGGGAGCTGAAGTCCACGAACATCTGGGGACCCAGAGGTTGAGAACCACTGCCCTAAAATCAGGGCTAGACTAGGTGTCCTCTGAGGAATCCCTGGAAACTTGGGCAACTACCTAGTGACCGGGACCGGGACCCCCGGAAACTCAGGCAACCTACCCAGTGACCGGGACCCTCCTGAACTCAACTGTTTTGGTGAACAGGACCCCCAGGACCCCCAGAAATCAGGGTAACACAGTCTCTCTTTAAAAGCCTCCCAGGCAATGCATTTCACTATCAAACTGCTCTTGCCCAAGGTTGCTCCATAGGCTTCCATTGCTTAATTGAAATCATGGTCTCCAGAGTCCTAGTTCAACATTCAAAAACCTACTCCAACACTCCAAGGTGCTACGCTTGAGCAGAAAAAAATGAAATGCACAGATAAAAGATGGGTGACACCTGGCTTGACCACACAGTACGTGTGAAAGGGATCTAGGATTCTAAGTAGATTCAATCTGAACGTGAGTCAGCAGTGTGATGCGGCAGCCAAGAAGAAAAAAGAAGGAAATGAGGAGGCTGAAGACAGTCCTAAAAAACAGAAAATAGATGACAAGAAGAGGAAAGAAGGGAAAGAAGCAGAAATGTCAGGAAAGAGGTAAGCTACTGGGAGTGAGAATAAGGAAAAACATTAGTTAAAAAAAAGAGAGAGAGACAGGCCATTCCGCACGATACTCTTATAGCGCAATTATTCCTCTTTCAACGTCCTAGGGAATCCTGGGGTTTGCAGTTTCCAGAGGAGCCGGTTGAAAGTGGAATAATCGCACTATGAGAGTGTTGTGCAGAAATGGACAGAGAGACATTGGTGTTACTGTAGTTTCTAGTCGGGGCCTGTGGTATATTGGATATCATTTGATATCAAGAATTTGGCCATCACAAACTGTTCCTTTCCACGTGCTTGCGAGGCCCCTGTACAAGCACACACACGGGCGTGGCCGAAAATAGCTGAACAATACAAAACTAATCCAGGCAGGCCAGTAATTGACGGGCTGCAGCTTCAGGAGAGCTCCAGGCAAGTACACTTTAAGATCACATTATGTATGCACACTGTTTACAAAAGACTCCCTGCCTCGAGCAGACGGCTTGACGAGCCGAATATCCAACTGTCGAGCACTCCGCGTTTGCATACTGTCTGCGTTATTGACAATGCTGTCATAATTCAATCATGCAAAATACTGACCTTTTGGAGGCTTTGTCTCCAGCCCGAAACCCGTTGTTTTCCCTGGGAACGGACTAGCCTACAGGCACATTTTCCCCAATAAAACCCCCTGATTTTGAGTGTTTCTTCGGATCGCTCCTGGCTTCCATCCCTCCTTGCTGTCGCTCCGTTTGCCAAGCCTTCCTTCAGCTTCCATGTGCTGAGAATCTCTGCTCCAATTGACTTTTCTTCTGACTACCCGGGCTTCAGGATAAGGAGTAGTATTTCTCCTGAAAAATCCCTCTTAAAATCCTCTATCAAACTCCTACCTTTCTTTCACTAGGTCTGTGTGAGTGATTGCATACATATGTTTTGACTGTATTTCAAAATAAAGGAAAACAATTATTATTTACTTCTGTTTGATTATTGACTTGGGTCAGCCCTGTAAACATTGGGTCCAAGATCTCGCTAGGTTGTCCTGCCTCTTGCATTGCTTAGCTTGTGCTCTTGCTAATTCCCATTCCCCAGTAATTGGAGCACATTGAGGTGTCCCTCACAGGACCTCAGAAATCAGGGTAACATTGGCCCTTTCTGCAGGATGTCATCGTCCCGCATTGGGGATGGGAGAAGGGCGGAACATGGACAACTCTTATGCATAACTTCGGAAGGAAGAGGCACGGCCATTATACCTCTTCCATTCTTGCAGGTAGCCTGCTCATGTCATGCTCCCCTCCTGGGAGAGGCTCTATTGAGATCCCCTCAGGATGCCGCCAGGATCAGGTAGAATGTGGAAGGGCCTGGTGGTGAAGAATCAGATACTGGTATGGCAACTGAGAAATACAGAACACTTTTCTCTCATGTGATCTCCGCACACATAAATGTGAGGTTGTGTGAAGCATGTCTCTCATTATAATCAATGGACAACCAGGGTAACAGGCCCCCATGGGAGCTGGAGAAGTCTGGCAATTCTTTTGTGGCACCAGTAGAAGCAGAGCCCGGTCCATCGAGCACAGTGCCTGCACATCCGGAACAGGTCACAGAGGCATTTCATGGCCAAGCAGGAATATGAACTCTGGTCTCCAGAGTCCTAGTTCAACACTCAAACCATTAATTAAAATGCTGGTTGCAAAGGGACAGGAAACACCCTGATCCTTTTGAAAAAGAAAACACTGGGTTAATTAGGCCTGCTGGACTGATTGATTGTTGTCTATAAATTAGATCATCCAAGACCTTTCCTTTGCTGCATACAACCAGCTCCGAAAGTCCTTTCAACCTTACCCGATTTGTCTGGTTTCGTGGAGCTCTGATCTTCCACAGGTACCTTGGAGTAATCTTTTTGGAGGCTCACTTACTGGCTTTGGTCTCTTCTCAGGACTGCTTTTCCAGTTTGGACCACACTTCTGCTTCCACTGAAGTCCTGTATATAATCTGGGACTGGCCTGGTGTTCCCCGTGTCAGTTCACATGCACTGTAGGTGTGATTAAGCTATGAAAGGCCCAACAAGGGAATGACTAGAGATGCCAAAGCAGAAGCAATTGAGTGGCTCTGGTGGTCAGATGCCACACAAGGGCTTAGAAGGGGTGTTAACAGGAAAACAAGAGCTCTCAGCTTTGTATCTTGTGTTCTGGCATGAGTTCCAAAATACTCCAAAAGGTCTATGTGTCTAAAGTCAGATACAGAAGTGGAATCTTCCAAGCTCCGGGGAACCTTTAAGAGAGGGATCAGTTGATGATCCTAGACATCGGTGAGAGAACGTAATTCTCCATGCAGGGAAAACCAACCATAAAGTCAGTAAGAGGTCTTTGTAATCTTTGGCCATTTCCACACTAGGCTGTTAAACTGCTATTATTCCACTTTCAACATCCTATGGAATCCTGGGATTTGCAGTTTACAGAGGGGCCATAGGATGTTGAAAGTGGGATAATAGCACTACAACAGTCTAGTGCAGAAATGGCCTTCATTGCTGTGGGCTTTATGGTGACCTTAAGGTGGACCTATCGTAGGGTATTTTTTTTTCTGTGCAAGAAATGTTCAAAGGCGGGTTATCTTTGCCATCCTTTGAGGGTGACAGACTGTGACGCACCTAAAGTCACCCAGTGGGTTGCCACGGCCAAGCAAGGATTTGAACTCTGGTCTCCAAAGTCATAGCTCAACACTCAAACCTTTATACCATGCTGGTTCTTGTTGTAATCCTACCCAGAATAAACATTGAATTCTGTCAAAAGGAGTGTACCTGAGGACTCACTACTGAAAGTTATTTCCATTTTTTAAAACACACTGGGGATTTTACAAAGGTGCCTCCCAACTGTTTGAGCTGATTCAAATATGTTCTCACTAGGGAATACAAAAACTGAAAATATTCTCCTATAGGATTAAGTTTAATTCTATTCATACAGATTAAATATGGCAATACTATACATCTCAAATATTAAATTGTCTTCTAGATATGAAAAAAAGAAGAAGCAAAATAGAAACAGAAGACAAGACATGATGGCTCCTTGTGGGAAATGGGTCCAAGAGAGAACATCAATCTGGCTAAGTGGGGGATTAGGACCTACCTTTCATGTGACTGTTAGGTTTGGAGGAGGTCTTGTTCCACCGGCTCGAGGAAGGTTTCCTCTGAAGTTTCCTTGCAGGCCTTGAAGAAGATAACATTGTCTGTTTAGGACTGTTGCTTTTCTTGGAATGGGGAGAAACGTTGGACTCTGGAAGTTGTATGGAGACTCGATGGTGACCACGAGGGTGTCCTTGCTTGGATGAGGAGGGAAGGATCTGATCTTTGGAGTCCCTATGGAGTAAAATCCCCCGTCCAGTTGCACTCTTGGAGGTACCTGGGGCAACGGAAGGAGCCCCTTCTCTTTGGGAGAGGGAGGAGGGTGCTCTCTGGGGGGCAGTCACAGGGCCCTGTTTGTTGGAGATCTTCTTCCCTTTAATCCCCTGTAGTTTGGCACATGTTTTCTTCAGGCATGAAAGAAGAGACTGCAGAATCTTGGGGATCTTCCTGGGGGACTTTTGCTGGGCTGGTCCTGCATCTGGGATGCCTGCTTTCTTAGAAGATGGTTGGGACTGTCTTTTAGGTGATTTTGTGTCTGGTTTGGATGGTTTTGGGGGTGGGCTGGTGAAAATCTGACCCTCCAAAGCTCCAGGAGGAGACTCCTGGCCTCTGTTCCTCATGTGTACTCTCTCTGCAAAGCGCTGCCAAGCCGGAAAAGGTAACTTCTGGGCATCCTGTGGTTGGGGTGGCTTTTTGGTACCCTTTCTGAGCTCCTCTCTCATTGGGAGGGGGTCCTTCTCTGCTCCAGGGCTTTCTGTGCTTTCCCTCCTCTTTCCTTGCTTGGCGGGATGCTCTCTGCTCAGCGGTACCTCGGAGCCATCGGCATGTTGTGCCAGTCCCCATTGTTCTGCTTCCTCCTTCTTGATCTTCAGGAGGAAACCTAGGCTCATGTGGGGCTCCCCTTTCCGCATGCTCAGACGGGGGTAAACCAAGAGGGAAGGGTTGTGTTGCGACTGAGGGTGAGAACAAAGGGGATGCAGTGACCACACTGCAGACAGACAGGGTACACCACGCAGGGTCTGTTTCGACTCTTGTCCAATGCCTTGGCAATCTGCATTTGCAAATCCTTCATGACCTTCTCCTTATCCAAGGACTTCAAAATGGTTTTAGGTAGGGAAGGGTGACAGGACTTGTCCTTGGAGCCAGAAGCTTGGGGGAGTTGCTGGCTGCCCCACTGTGCTGTGTCTTCCAGGGAGATGTTGGCCATGACAGCCTGAGCCTTATCTTCTCTGTCCTGAATATGGGCAGGCCTGCCCTGGCCTTTCCTAGCAGAGTGCAGAAAAGGAGAAGGGGAGCTTGGCCTGGTCTTGGACAGAGATGGGGGTAAAGCTGTCCTCCCCAGTGGGCTGGAGTCCTGGGGTGAAGGCAGTGCATCCTTCTCCTGGTGTACCTTCTGAGTGTCCAAGTCAGTCAATACCTGCTTCTTGTAGAAGAGGAAACTGATGCTACTCCTGCCTTCCTGGAAGTGGGAGGAGCTGCCCTGGGTGTCTGGCTCCAATGGAAGATCATCAGGGATCAGTCTGGGCATGGAGTCAAACTGAAGTGGGGCTCCCTCTGATTGTCTCTTTGGCTTTTTCTCACACAGATCAGGATCAATGTGGGGACAGGAGTGGGGCTTCTGTTGAATCTCCTGCAGATTCTCCCCAAGCTGGTGTGGCTGTAACTGTTGAGTGCCTCCCTGATCCAGAGTGATGCCAGCTTGGGTCTTGGTGCCTGAGCCAGTGGCCAACTGTGAAGGCATCGTGTCTTTTTGCTGTTTTATTGCCTGGAGATTCCACTCAAGCACCACTTGCTCCTTGGTGATTTCCTTGGGGGGTAGAAGTGAAGCTTCTGTTGGAGGCCTTTTCTGCCTTGGCCTGGTGCTGAACTCTGAGTGATGCCAGTCTGTATCTTGGCCTTTGGGCTAGATGCCCCCTGCACTGGCATCACATCTGTCTCTAGATCTTCTTTTTCGATGTTCCTCTTGAGGAAGACCTGCTCTTCAGTGTTTTCCATCTGGGGATGGGAGGGTGGTTTCTGCTGAACCCTTTGGGGTCCCACATTTACTTGGTGCTGCCAATCCTTAGCAATGTCAGCCTGACGCTTGGATTTTGGGCTAGTGGAAGGCTGTGATGGTATCTCATCTGTCTCCTCATATTTCTGGAGGACATTCCATTTGATGAAGACTTGCTCCTCACCGCTTAAAGTCTGGGGATAGGGCGTTGGCTTCTGGTGAAGGTTTTCGGGGCCCACATGGTTCTGCTGCCAACTCTGAGCATCTGCATGGGGTATGACAACCTGGATCTTGACCTTTGGGCTAGATGATCCCTGCATTGGTATTGCATCTCTCTCCTGATCTTCTTCCTGGATATTCCTCTGCAGCAATACCTGCTCTGCAGTGTGTTCAATCTGAGGATAGGAGAGTGGCTTCTTCTGAATCCTTTGGGCCCTCACAGTAGCTTGTGGCTCCCAACTTTCATCAGTGGCAGCCTGAGTCTTGGCTTTTGAGCTTGAGCTCAGCTGCGATGGTTTCCCATCTGTATCTTCATGTTTATTGAGGACGTTCCGTTTGAGGAAGACCTGCTCCTCACTGCGTCCCATCTGGGGATAGGGTGGTGGCTTCTGGTTAAGGTTTTGGGGACCCACCTCACCCTGGTGCTTCTGCCAACACTGAGCAGCTCCTTGAGCAATGGCAGTCTGGGTCTTGACATTTGGGCCAGGGGTCTGCTGCAATGGGGCCACATCCTCCTCCTTTTGGTGTTTCTTCTGGATGTGGCATCCAAACATCACCAGTTTCTCTGTAGATTGATTGTGAGATTGCAAGGGGGGCTTCTGGTGATGTGGTTGCCAGCCCAGCCCACCCTGGTGGGGCTGCCCACCATGAGAATATCTTTGAGAGATGGAGGACAGTTTCTTGTCTTGGGGGCTGGACAGCTTGGGTTGTGGAGCTGTGTCATTGTCCTGATGTTTTTTTGTGATGTGCTTCTCCAGCAAATCCTGCTCATTGTGACCAAAAAAGCTGCTCTTGCTCCCATGCCTCTCAAGGTAGAGAGGGCTTCTTTTGCCTCTGACTGTGGAGTGCCAGGGGGGAGAATCAGGGGTAAGGCTGCTTGTGGAGTCTGACTGAAGTGAGGATCCCTCCAATCGCCTCTGCAGCTCCTTTTGACGTACTTGGAAGCTGAAGCTGGGATAGGAGTGGGACTTCTGAGGAGACTCTTGGAATTTCCCCTTGCCCTGGTATTTCTGCCAACTGTGAGAGTTATCTTTATGTGCTAGGCAGGCGGGTGTTGTAGAAGCCTGTTTACTGCATATGGCATCTCCTGGTGATGATCCAGCCCAGCTGCAGAGGGAGATGATGGAATCTAAGGATATGTTGGATGGTGAGTTAGGGATCAGAGAAGAATCTCCAGGCGGGGACCAATCACAGCTGCAGGGGGAGATGACATCCCTCAAAGAGATCTTAGATGCAGAAGGTAGGATCCTAAGAGATTCTTTTGTTGATGATCCAGCCCAGCTGCACAAGGAGATAATGGAATCCAATGAGGTGTTGGATTCCATTGGCCAGATCTTGTGAGAATCTCCTTCGGAGGACCAATCACAGCTGCAGGGGGAGATGACATCTCTTAAAGAGGTCTTTGATGCAAAGTGTAGGATCTTAGGAGATTCTCTTGTTGATGATCCAGCCCAGCTGCACAAGGATATGATGGAATCCAATGAAGTGTTAGATGCTGTTGGCCGGATCTTGTGAGAATTCCCTGCTGAGGACCAATCACAGTTGCAGGGGGAGATGATATCCAGCAGAGAAGTCTTGGATGCAGAGGGTGGGATCTTGGGAATATTCTAGTGGACTCAGCCCAGCTGCATAGGGAGGTTACAGACTCAATGGAGGTGTTGGATGAAGTGCGTGAAATACTGTGTAGGATGCAGAAGGGTTTTAAAAAAGAGAAAGGAATATGTTAGAGGTTGGAACACCTTTTCTGAATTCAACCCAGTTGCCCAAGCAAGTGAAAGTCTAAACTTTTTGAAATGATATGAAAACCAATAAAACAGGGAGGGTTGTTGTTCTGCCAGCTGTCCACAAATGCCTTCAGTTTTCCTCTTTCTTTCCCAGCAACTCAGAGGAGCTCACTTAAAATCATTCCAGGATTTTTGTCTCCCGTTTGTTGGTAGAGAAAGAGCTCCTTTTCAGACAACCTAAGGAAATGCAGAGCAAAGCTCCATGGTTTGTTCAGTGCAGGGGTGGACAACCATTCCAGGTCTAGGTGCCAAATTCTACCCCTACACCTGCCGGGTGATGGGTCATGATTCCACTCCTGGAAGCCCTTAATTGTTCCACTGATTTGGCTGAGGTTTTCTTCCCCTCCACGCTGCAGAAGGCCACACCAGAGGGACTGCTCACCTCTTTTTGGAGTCTCTCTTTCTGATCTGCATTCTCTTCAAATTTCTACTAGTGCTCCTTGCTCTTTCCAAGACATCTGCAATCAAGAGGGAGACAGGGTAGATGGACCAGTTCCTCAGGATGCAAGAAGCACCGTCTTCCCAGGACTGGGCCAGTGCTCAGCTGCCCTAGAACTGAGCCACATGATGGAGTAGCTTTCTCCAGGTGATTTGGGGAGAGGGTCTGCTTACCTATCTGTTCAGTCACATCCTTGGATTTCTTCTCCTTCTTCTTCTTGCCACGGTTGGAATAGATAGAAGGAGAATCCTGTTGCACATAAAAAAGCAACCAAGCTCAGCAGTTTATTTGATTAGTACTGTAGAATGTTGCTTGGAAATTTTTCTTCTTTCCATCCCCAAATAATCAGACTGCCTTTAGGGGCTCTGCCCGTGGTAGGGACTCTGCTTACACACCACCAGTCTGGGGACAGGACATAAAAATGTGACCCTGGGTGCCCTTTCTGATGCCACCACTGCTCGAGGAGGGCCAGCTCCATTTTTTGGGATGCCTAAATTGGTCTTCCAATTTCTCTGCTAAATTAGAGGAATTGTTGTACTTTTTAGTTCCTACTAATTCCTCTACTTTTAAAAATAATAGATAGGTGCAGGCAGCTGAGAATGCAGATAGAATGGGTAAGTGTAATGAAATCATTAAAAATTCACTTGAAAGTAAAGAAATGCTTCAGCCAAAACCTAGGCCAGGTTCTGAGCGTTCCCTCCAACCTTCGGTGTGAATGAAGTCGTCTTACAAGTCCCCCTTCAAGTCTAGCATTCAAAGGAGAAAAGGAGAAGAAATGGGGCACCATAGGAAGATGGACAACCCCATCTGGGCTAGGAAAAGTGACTTTCTGAACTAGACCTCCCACCATTGCCAGCTGGCACGGCCAGTGGTTTGACTTCTTGGAGGCTTCTGGCAGTGGGGATCCAAAAAAATAAAATACCCAGCTTCCTGGCCCTCCTGTTGGAGCCAAGGCCTCCCCGATTCTGTGGTTCTGTTGATCCGAATCAGCTCTGCAGCCAGAGTCTGTTCTGTATGGATGATACACTTCCCTGCACCCAGAACTAGGATCTGAAATGCGACCCAGTCCCCATCCAAAGCCTGCCTCTTACCGAAGGATTTATCACACTTTTGACAAGGAAAAGTATGCGGAGTAGGAAGCCAAATCCAAACAGCAACCAGGGTAGCCAGTCGTAGCTGTCTAAGTTGGCGTCCAAGGAGTCCTCCATGGTCCTGGATTTGGGCAGCTACTCTGAAAGCCTCCTTCCCGGCTGGGCTATTTCAGGACCCCCTCCCTCCCTCTCTGGCCCGGAGGTCAGCCTGGCATCACAAAGGTCCTCTGCAGTTTGACCACAGCCCCTCTGTGACCCCCACAGTGACCTGCAGCAGGAGAGCAGGTTAAGTTCACCCACCTCCCCACCTGGGCTGGAGGAAACAGACGGCCATCGAGGCTGGCCAGAAACCCTGGGGTCGGCCAGGAGCTGTAGCTGGACTTGGTGTGACTGAAAATTAAAAATCCATGGGATGGAGTTGCTGTCATGGTGTATTTCTTGTGAATTCCTAGAACTAGACCTGACTTTGTATGCCTAGGTAGGATTTTCTTTTTCAACCCCAGGAGTTTGTGACATAGGCTGGGGCCAATATTTATATATATGTGAAAATAAAACAATTAAAATCGCATTCATTGTGTTACTATTGGTTATTAAAGAAGAAGACAAAAAGGAAAAAGAAAGAAAAGCAATTGTCCTTCCTAAGTTCCTATTTTGGATTCTTTTGTCCCATTATACTGGCAACTTAATTTTTATACCCTTCTCTCCAGAACCATTTCTCTAATTCTGCCTCTTCCAGAGTCTTAATCTAGCATTGTTCCTACAGAAGGAAAGAAAAAGACAAAAAACAAAACCATATTCTGTGGGTCGCCCAGACATGATTCTGTGTTTTTGTCTTGACAACTCTAAATATCTTGTAGGTCTATATGTACCCCTTGGCTCTTTCTATTTCTCCCCTGTAGCCCCCACCCACTTGGCCGTTCTGAGCAGGGTGGGCAGCCCTTCCCAAATGGGCCCCCCTGCGCCTCTTCCTCCTCCACCACCCCCTGACTGGCCAGCTAAGGGCCAGAGGGAGAGGGGGGTGAGAAAGGAAGTCTAGGGCCCCCAGGCCAACCCACCTCCTTTCCCTCTCCTTTCCCTGACCTGCTTTGGACACTGGGTACCCTCCTTCCCCACCATTTCTACTCTCCCCACTGTGCCCCCCCAACACACATTTTGAAATTTGCAGTTTTTCCACTTTGGCAGGGGTCCTGCACCCCTAAACCAGACGAATGTGGGAGGTTGGCCGTAATACTCGGTGGTCCGATTTTATCAGCTGCTGTTTACAATGTCGTGTTCATGGCTGTTATTTTAACGTGTAGACCCAAAAGTGAATGATTGTTAGCCTTTTTAAAAAAAAAACTTTTTCAAGGCAGGTTTAAGCTTAAATTGCCTGCGTGAATTCAAATACTTGCAAACTTTATTTTTTTAACTTAATTTTTATTGAAATTTTTAATGAAAAAACAAAAAAAAACCCCCTCCCGCTTCCAGACATCAATTTTCCCAGTTGAAAACATTCCATTCCTGATAAACGTTCTATTCCATACATTATCTCTATTTTATAACAAACGTATACTATTAGTTTTAGCTTATATGTAACTATTTACATTTTATCTTTTACCACCTCATTTTGTCTTCCTCCTTTCTCACAGCCTTTCTTTCTTTCCCCCCATTTCATTCTTTTATCCAATTCAATACCTCTCGCCATTCTCTTTCAAAGCTCTGGATTGGCTTATTTTTAAGTGAGAAAGTTAACTTTTCTATTGCTACCTTTCCAGGACTCTGAATATCCATTCTCTTATATCAATACATTTTCCTTCTTTCCAATGTTGAGCATAAGTCAATCTTGCTGCAGTTATTATATATAACAATGTCTTTTGATGAGATCTTATTTCTCTTTGCTGCCCTAACATATTCAACAAATAAAGTTCTGGCTTCATTTCAAAGTTTAAACCATACATTCTTTGAATTTCATCACGTATTTCTTTCCAAAACTTTTTTGCAATTTTGCAGGTCCACCACATATGAAAAAAAGATCCCTCTTTCTCATCACATTTCCAACATTTTCCGTTCACACTTTCTTGTTATTTTTTTTTTCAGTTTTACAGGCGTCATGTACCATCTATATAACATTTTATAAAAAATTTCTCTTAAATTCAAACTTGGTGTAAATTTTGCATCTGTCTTCCATGCCCTCACCCACGTATCCGACTCAATTGGATGTCCTATATTTTGAGCCCGTCTAACCATGTTATTTTTAACAGTTTCCGGTTCCATTTCTCTTTGTAACAATACTTTGTAAAATCTGGAAATTCTCTTTTTCTGGTCCCCTTTCATCAATACAACCAGTTTGTTTTCATTTCTTTCAAACCCTGTATAATGTTTGGTCCATTTTAAATCTCTTTTTTATTTTTCTCCATGGGAACCAGTTAATTTCATGGCCTTGCTTTTTTAAATTTCCTCTTCTGTATCATTCTTAACTTTATACCATCCTTTTTCAATAGCTCTTGGTACGCCAATAATTTTCCCTGCTTTGTTGGAGCAATATTAAATGCTTCTTGGGGTGAGGTCCACATCGGAAGTCCTCTATAAAATTTGTGTTTTATTTGTATCCACACTTTCAGTAGAGACTTTTGGATGCAATGATTGTTGAAGCCTTTATTCACCTTTACTTTATCATAGCACAAGTATCCGTGCCAACCAAATCTATTTTCTATTCCTTCAGCTTCTTTTATTGTTGTGTTTTGTACTTGAATCCAATCTTTAATTGTTTCTAAGCAGCATGCTTGATAATATATTTTCAGCGATGGCACATCAAAACCTCCTCTCTCCTTTGCGTCTTGTAATGTTGTAAATCTTATTCTTGGTTTCTTGTCTTGCCAGATAAACTTCCGTAGCCTTTTCCCCCGTTCATTAAAGATCTTTTCTTCTCCTATTATTGGCAAATTTTGGAACAGGAACATTAGCTTAGGCAATAGGGACATTTTAAAAGCATTTATTCTTCCTAATAAAGATAAATTCATATTTGTTCATTTTTTCTTTTTTATCTTATATCCTGCTATTTGTCCATATTTTTGCAAGATTTCCTTCAACCTCTGTATTGAATCTTGTGGTTCCTCAAGAAATATTATTATCTGTAAAGGCTTTGTACTTTATCTCCTTCCTTTTTGTTTTTAATCCTTTTATTTGTGGATCTATTTATTACCAGCAGTAATACCTTTAAAACTGCTATAAATAATAACGGTGATACGGGCATCCCTGCTGCACCCCCTTCTTTATTTCAAAGCTTTGTGTTTTATCTCCATTTATTATTAACTTCGCTGATTGATCCGATATATCTTCTCAAACCAATTGCAGAATACTTCTCCCAGGCCATATTCTCTTAAAGTGTAATGCATAAAATTCCAGGAAACATTATCAAATACTTTTTCAGCATCCAATGAAATGATAGCTATCTTCTTCTCTGGATTTTTATCATAATATTCAATTGCATTTAATAAAGTTCTAATATTGTTCTTCATTTGTCTGCCTGGGAAAAAAACCATTTGTCCTTCCTGTATTTTATCCTGTATTGCATGTCTGGTCCTCTAGCCAATATCATTGCCCATATTTTATAGTCTACATTCAACAAAGAAATTGGCCTATAGTTCCTTATTTCTCTCTTATCTCTATCTTTTTTAGTTATTACCACTATATTTGTTTCTCCCCATGACTGTGGCTTCCCTTCCTTCTCAATTTTGTGTAAAGTTTCCTGATACGGAAGTATTATTTTTTTTGTAAATCTTTTATAGTACAATGCCGTAAATCCGTAGGTCCTGGTGCTTTATCCATTTTCAACTCTTTTATTGCCTCTCCTATTTCAACTGTTGTTATTTTTTTATTTAATTGTTCCTGTTTCTCTGCTGATATTTTTGGTATTTTTATATTTTTTGCAAATTCCTTCCATTTTTCTTCTATTCGATATTGAGGATTTTTTCCTGGAATAGTTTTTCAAAGTGTTCTTTAAATTTCTATTTTATTTTCTCTTGCTGTGTAATTTTCTTCTTCCCATTCTTCAGTTCAGCTATTATGTTTCTTTCTCTCTTCTTCTTTAACTTGTACAAAAGCCATTTCCCAATCTTGTTTGCCTGCTCGAACTGGGTTACTTTTAATTGTTTCATCTTCTTCTCTATTTCTTCTTGTAAATTCATCCTTATCTTTTGTTGTATTATCTTTATTTCCGCTTGTATTGATTTTTCTTCTGGATTTTCCCTACATGCTTTTTCTTTTTCTTGAAGTTTTTTTTTATCAATTCTTATATTCCTGTCGCTTTTTCTAATTTTGAATTTGTCTTTTTTGAATGCTTTGAGGGTGTTCCTGCATGGCAGGGGGTTGGACTGGATGGCCCGTGTGGTCTTTCCAACTCTACATTTCTATGAATGAAGAAACCTCTCATCACTGCTTTGGATGCATCCCAAATCGTCTTCATTTTCATATCCTCCTTTACATTTTCCATGAAGTAGTTTTTCAATGTTTCTTTCGCCTGTTGTATCCCCTTTTCTTCATCATTTAATAGATTATCATTCAATTTCCATTGAAATTGTTTTGTAGTTTCTTGTATTTGCATCATCATTGGAGGTGATCAGAAATAATCTTTGGCAATATTTCTATCTTCTTTATCTGTTAAAAATTGTTTCGATACCATGATCATATCTATTCTTGACCAAGATTGGTGCACTTCAGAGAAATACGTATAATCCTTTTCGTTTGGGTAAAAGATTCTCCATGCATCCATTACTGCTATTTCCTCACACATCTCAAAAAAGGTCTTGGAAGTTTCCCTCTTTGTCCTTTATCTTGTTTTTTCGTAGTTGATTTCTTGTCCATTTCCACATCAATAATGCCATTCCAGTCTCCCGCTAATATCTAATCCTCATATTCATATTCAGATATTTTCTCTTTCATTTCTTTATAAAATCTTCCTTTATTCTCATTTGGGGCATACACTCCAATCAGTAATATTTTTCTTCCATTTTTTTTCAAGTTCTACTCCTAATAATCTTCCTTCCTCATCTTCTATTATTTTCTTTGCAGGGATATTTTTATCAATATATATTTCCACTCCCAGTTTTTTCTTTTTATATAGCGAGGTGAAGCGTTGACCTAATTTTGAATTATATAAGTATTTGTCTTGATTTTTTTTATATGAGTCTCTAATAATATTGTTATTTGGGGTCTTAATCTTTCTATTTGATGAAAAATCTGTCTTCTTTTCGCTTGTGAGTTTATTCCTCGAACATTCCAGGTTACTAACTTCATGCTGTTTTTACTGTTTTACTTTCTTTTCTTCTTTTTTCTTCTGATTCTACTGGTTTTACCTCTTCTTCAGACGCTGGACTCGAATCTTTTGCCATTGCCATATCCTTTTTTGTTTTTTTCCCGTGTTCCATCTGGGTTTTTTGCTTCTGCTGTTGCTGATTTGAAATGATTCTCTTGAAATTCATTAGCTTGTTGCACTGAGTTTATCTTCCTTCTTCTTCCCCTCATAGAAAAAAGAAAGGCCTTCTGGTACCTCCCATCTGTACCTTATTTCTCTTGCTTGTAATTCTTTTGTCAGAAATGCATATTCTCTTCTACTTCTTATTACACTTGGTGGCACGTCCTTAGAAATCTTTATTTCTTTTTCATCCACTATTAGTTTTTTTTAAAGTTTTGTTCCAGAATCAAATCTTTTGTTTTTTCTTTAGTGAAATAAACCACTATATCACGTGGGAGACCTCGTTTTTTAGCCACAGTCGATTCAATTCTGAATGCCTTATCAATATCCAGTTCCAACTTTGCTTTTTTAAGGCCTATATATGGTGCCAGAATTCAGTTATTCTTTGGATAAAGTTTTCTTCTTTCTTCTCCTGGAGCCCTCTAAGTTTTAAGTTTCTGCTCCGTTGTCTCATCTCCAACCGTATTATTGTTTCTTTATCTTTTTGCTGCTCCTTCTTCATCTGTTCCAGTTGGTCTTCCTAATTTTTGCTTTTCCCTTGTATATCTTCTACCTTGTGATCAGTTGTTTGCAGATCTGTTGTCTACTTTTGCAGACTCTGATTTAGTATTTCAACTTCTTTTATAAAATCTTGTTTTATTTCTGCTCTGCTTGATTTTATTTCTGTTCTGTTTACTTTTATTTCCTCCATCAGTTCATTTTTCATTTTTTGAAATTCCTCCAACATTCTGTTCATCTCCATTGTGTTTGATCCGGTAGAACCTCTTCTTTTCCAAAACTTGTGGTTGAATTTGTGTCTGAATTGTCTTCTTCTGTCCTGATTCCATTCCTCCCTCCTCTGTCATAAAATATTTTTATTCTTTTCTTCTAACCATATTTGTATTATTACCTATTGTAATGCATATAAGATATTTAACAAACACTTTTATATATATATATATATATATATATATATATATATAATATTATATTATATTTCTTACAGTTGTTTTCAGTGCTTATCAAATCTAAAACTACTTATCTAATATAGTTTCTCCCAATAGAAAATTATCAAATACTGTTATTAATGTTTCTTAAAGTTCCTTATCCAAAATTTTTAGAGGGAGAAAATTATATGCACTCTTAATCTATTGTAACATTTATATTACAACCACTCTTATTCTTTTATAAATCTATATTGTCCTCCAATTTTCTTTTTACTTTCTTTTTAATTCTCTGCCACTCAAATCTTCCTTCTTGTAAAATTTATCCGTCTTCTTGCTCCTCTCAAAAACTCTGATGCTCAGTTCTCAAATCTTAGAATTAACCCCAGAATCGCTGTCCCATCTTCACTTCTCTTAAAAAGTTAATCCACAACCCAGCAACGTTTAAAATCTCCCAGGCTTCACCTCCCTTCAGAGGCTATTCCACAATCAATACCGGGGGAACAATTTCTTGCCTCCCTCTGAGGCTAATCCATTTCTAGTATGCAATAGTTTACAACATTTTTCTTCACTTCTCTTCAAGAAGTTAAATCCACAGCCCAGCAACATTTAAAATCTCCAAAGAACACCATATATTCCTCTACATTTCTATTCCATATCTTCTGTTTTGTCTGCCTTTCCACAGGTCCCTCAGCAATGTCCTTAACACCGTCCTCAATCCTTCCTTTCTCTCCTCTTCTACTATTATTTTAACGTTCCTTTTCTCCTTTTATTAACAGGTCTTCCAAAGTTTTTCACCCCTTATCCTTAATGGAAGGGAGTTTGTTTTAAAAAGTTTATTTTAAAAAGTTTTTTCCCTTACCCAGATTAGAGTCTTGCACTCTCACACTCATTCAAACCTCCTTCACACTTCACACTTTCCCTTCTTTGTTTTCCAATTTCCACTTAAGTATTCCGTCCTTTGAATTTCAAAAGCCTTTTGAAGCCAACTCCATCGACCCGCAGTTCATCTGGTTCTTCTTTTTCCTGTTACTTTCCCTTCAAAAAAGGTCTCTCGCGGGTGCTTGTCAGATCTCTGGCTGCAAAGCTGCGGCTTTTAGCTCTGTCTCCTCATCCCGTTTGTGTCTGTCCTTCTCTCCTCCCTTATGGGTGCTGGGACGATCTCAGACTGTGTGACTGCTCCGTTCCCCCCACCTACTAAGGGGGTACTTTTTGGAGGGGACTTATGTCCCCTGGGGGGTGTTACCCCAGCGACTTTGCAGCGGTAGCCTGCAACAACTTTCCAGGCTACCTACTGTGCCAACATCTTGCCGGGAGTCCCCCAAAAACTTGCAAACTTTAGAGTTTCCCTGTTGAAGAATCTGAAGACTGTCCACGGAGATTAAAACCTTGGTCTCTTGCGGGGAAAAAGCTGAAGAGGGTCTAGGAAGAAGCCCAACTATAAAAGGAGAATTGGGATGGTGGCCATCAAGCTCGGGAGCTGGTGCAAAGTCTTCAGCCACCATTGTGGTTTTTGGGTAGAACTGGCAAGCAGCCGTGAATGTCCTGTGCTCTTGCACAGCCTATGAAATGGGTGTTAAGTTCTACCCGGAGGAGGCAGGACAGCTATGGGGACTGCTTCCTTCTTGGTAAGCCTAATGGGCACTCTTGAAAAATTCCCAAATATTTTTTTAATCTTCTGGAGGAAATGTGAGAAATAAAGTATGTGGCCCTTTTTGCACGGCATTTTCCATGCGAAAGGGCGCCTGGAATGTCGTGTGATTATGAGGAGTGATCTGCACAACGCTTTCACAATCATGCGACACTCCAGGGGTCCTTGTCATTTTTTACAGAAAGCGTGCGGAGCTTCCGGAGCCGCGCCAGTCACACTTCCTGTCCCAGCGCAGCCTGAGAAACTCCCAGGCTGCACTGCGGAAGGAAGCGGTGGGGCTCTTGCGCCAGCAGGCAGCTCGCGAGGGACGCGAGAGCCTCTTGTCAGAAGCTGCTCATGCGATCCCTGCACTCCAGCAGCAGAAGAAGGTAAAGTGCGGAAAGGGACTATATCACACAATTGCTCCAAAAACCCATACCAAATACACTGCATATATAAACTTGGGGGAAATATGTTCATGAAAGAGTATTTTACCATCTGCTGAGAGAAAAGCAAGAAAAATAACATTTTAGAATGTTGGAGTTAAAGCTTTACCTCAAAAAGAAACATAGTGTTTTAATTGATTTCCCTAGACATCATTCTGATTTCTTGGAGAATTTTCCGTGTGTATGGAGAGCGGCGGGAAACTCTGGAAGCACCATGGGCGGCAAAAGCTCTGGCTACGTCATGGCTTCCAGAGAACCATTGCCTCTGGACCCGGAAGGGCGGCTGCTTCCCTCCGTCTCTGCCTCCCTGCATCTCTTGCCTCACTTATTGTGCCGATTTGTCCCCCCGGATCACAGAGACTCGGAGGAGGCTGTTTATTTCCCAGAGACCCCCTTTGAGGGGGCAGCCATGAAGCCCTTCATTGGGGTTGCTGCAGTCGGTCGTGTGGCTGGTGCTGCTGCTGCAAATGGAGGAAGGCAGGCTCTCTGCCCCGAGGAACATGCAAACCCAACTTCTTCTTGGGGGAGAGCAAAGCTGGTGCTCTGTTCACTTGCTCATTGTGGAAAGGGAGAAGGAAGAAAATGTTAGGCGGAAAGTGAGGTGGGAGGAGAGATGCAGCTCTCTGAGGAAACGTCTTCTTCCAGAGAAACAGTGGCTGCACATTTTTCTCTCACCGGATCACGTGAGCACGCCCCTTCCTATTTCGGTAATTTTATAGAACCAGCCCTGTAGAGCCACCGCCCCCAAGCTGGACAGCATATAGCAAATAAAATGAATTATGGTGGTATTAGTTTGTTGCGGTGGCAAGATCCAGAAACTCTCATCCCTGCAGTCTCTGAAAACAGTGGTCCGTGAATACCTGTGCCCAATGCAAACCAAAGAGTTGGCTCTAAAGATAAATAAATAAAACCTAATAGAGGAATTAGGAGCCTGCTTGGGCTGGGGGCGGAAGGCCTTTCCTCCTTGTCTCCCAGGGTCAGGCTCCGTCCCTCAGCAGCTGCAGGAGCGACTCCTGCGCTTCCTTCCCTGGTAAAACTGGGTCCAGTTTGGAGGCCCTGGCAGATGGGATAAAGATTTTGTCACAGGATTTCACACCCCAGGCTCCCTTCTGGACTGCTGCGCTCTCACCCCTCCTTGGCCCTGTCTCCCTGCTTGACAGGTTTCTCTTTAACCATACTGGGCACCAATTTATTTCCCATTCTTCTCAAATCCTTTCAGGCCTAAGAGATTTCTTTTTTTATATTTGGTCAATAAGGCTATGATCCTTTTCTTAGGACGTCCAAGGGGAGGGGGTATCATAGAATCATAGAATCATAGAAATGTAGAGTTGGAAGAGACCACAAGGGCCATCCAGTCCAACCCCCTGCCATGCAGGAAAACCCTCAAAGCACTCCCGACAAGTGGCCATCCAGCCTCCGCTTAAAAACCTCCAACGAAGGAGACTCCACCACACTCTGTGGCAGCACATTCCACTGCCGGACAGCCCTGACCATCAGGAAATTCCTCCTGAGGTCCAGGCGGAATCTCCCCTCCTGCAACTTGCATCCATTGCTCCTTGTCCTGGTCTCAAGAGCAGGAGAAAACAAGCCCACTCCCTCCTCGACATGACACCCCTTCAAATATTTAAACATGGCTATCATGTCCCCTCTCAACCTTCTCTTCTGCAGACTAAACATACCCAGCTCTCTAAGTCTGTCCTCATAGGGCATGGCTTCCAGGCCCCTCACCATTTTGGTTGCCCTCCTCTGGACCTGCTCCAGCTTATCCGTATCCTTCTTGAATTGGGGTGCCCAGAACTGGACACAGTATTCAAGATGAGGTCTAACCAATGCAGAATAAAGTGGTACCAATACCTCCCTCGATCTAGACACCATACTCCTATTGATGCAACCAAGAATTGCGTTGGCCTTCTTGGCTGCCGCATCACACTGCTGACTCACGTTCAGCTTGTGGTCTATGAAGACTCCTAGATCCCTTTCACACGTACTGTTAGCCAGCCACGTGTCCCCCATCCTATATTTCTGCATACCATTTTTTCTGCCTAAGTGTAGGACCTTACATTTCTCTCTGTTGAAACTCATTTTGTTAGCCTTGGCCCAGCTCTCCAATCTGTCCAGGTCCTTTTGAATTTTGATCCCGTCATCAGGCGTATTAGCAAGCCCTCCCAATTTGGTGTCATCTGCAAATTTGATCAGCGTGCCCTCTATTCCTTCATCCAAGTCATTAATGAAGATATTGAACAGCACCGGGCCCAGGACAGAACCCTGTGGCACCCCACTAGTCACTTCTCTCCAGGATGAGAATCTGCCATTGGTGACCACCCTTTGGGTACGGTCAGTCAACCAGTTACAAATCCACCTGACAGTAGCCCTGTCCAGCCCACATCTTACTAGCTTCTTTGCAAGAATGTCATGGGGAACTTTGTCAAAGGCCTTACTGAAATCAAGATATACTATGTCCACAGCATTCCCTTCATCTGTCAAGCAAGTAACTCTATCATAAAAAGAGATAAGATTAGTCTGGCATGACCTATTTTTGAGAAATCCATGTTGACTTTTCGTAATTACGGCATTGTTTTCTAAGTAATTAGAAACTGAGTGTTTGATGATCCGCTCCAGGATCTTTCCAGGTACTGATGTCAGGCTGACTGGGCGATAATTATTTGGGTCCTCTTTTTTTCCCTTCTTGAAGATGGGGACAACATTTGCTCTCTTTCAGTCTGCTGGAACGTCTCCTGTCCTCCAAGATTTCTCAAAGATTATAGCAAGCGGTTCCGAAATGACCTCTGCCAGCTCTTTTAATATCCTAGGATGCAATTCATCTGGCCCTGGAGACTTGAATTCATCCAGTGTGGCCAGGTATTCCTGTACCACCTCTCTACCTATTCTGTGCCTCATTTCCCCTGCTTCCTCACCTGCTCCCCAATGCCAGGTTGAGTGCTTGTATCCTTCTGGGAAAATACTGAGGCAAAGAAAGTGTTAAGGAGTTCTGCCTTTTCTCTTCCCCCTGTGAGTAATTCACCATCTTCTCTGCGCAGCGACCCTATCGTCTCCTTCTTTTTCCTTTTGCTGTGGACGTATTTAAAAAAGCCCTTTTTATTGTTTTTAATGTCTCTGGCCAGCCTAAGTTCGTTCTGAGCTTTAGCCTTTCTGACCTCCTCCCTACATCTCCCGGCTACCTGCTTAAATTCTTCTTTGGTGGTTTCCCCCTTCTTCCATTTCCTGTACACATTTCTCTTAACACTCAGCTCAGTATTCTTCACTATAAAGATGTTTAATTCAGTTTGATTATGATTAATTGGTATAGATTAAAATTTTATTTTGTAGAGATTAAATATAGCACATCTAGACTACTCAAATGTTAAAATGACTTCTCAATGTGAAGAAGAAAGAAGTAAACCAGGAAGAGAGAACAGGATGGAATGGCCCATTGTGAGAAAGGATCACCTGGAAAGGAGCTGGCCATTAAGCGGGGCTTCGGCATTTCCCCCTGAGACTCCTGGGTTGGAGGAGGTCATTTTCCATGGATAGGGGAAAGGTTTCCTGTGGTTTCCTTGAGGGCTTTGGAGAGGATAACGTTGTCTGTTTGGGCTGCCCCTTTTTCTTGGAAGGGGAAAAAAATTAGGGCTCCAGAAGGTGTAAGACCTGGTGCCATGAGGGTGTCCTTGCTTGGACGAGAAGGGCAGGGTCTGATCTGTGGAGTGCCTGTGGAGCAAAATCCCCCATCCACTTGGGTTTGGAGGTACCTGGGGCAGTGAAGGAGCCCCTTCTCTTTGGGAGGAGGGGGGGGTGTTCTCTAGGGGCAGTCATGGGCCCTGCTTGCGGGGGCCCTTTCCCCCCCCTTTCTTCTCCCATAGCTTAGCACATGTTTTCTTTAGGCATAAAAGAAGAGACTGCAAAATTTTTGGGGGGGTCTTTCTAGGGGCCTTTTGCAAGGCTGGTCCTCAATCTGGGATGCCTGCCTTCTTAGAAGATGGTTGGGACTGTTTTTAGGTGATTTTGTGTCTGGTTTGGATGGTTTTGGGAGTGGGCTGGCAGTGGTTGAAAATCTGACCCTCTGGTATCAGGAGACACTCCTGGCCTCTGTTCCTCAGATAAACTCTTTTTGCAGAGTGCTGCTGAGCTGGAAAAAGTAACTTTGGAGACCCTGAGGTTGGGGTGGTTTCTTGGGGCCTTTTCTGAGCTTCTCTCTCATTGGGAGGGGGTCCTTGTCTCTCCAGGGCTTTCTGGGCTTTCCCTCCTTTTTTTGGCTTGGAGGACGCTAGCCTGTACCTCGTAGCCATCCGCATGTTTCCCAGTCCCCATTGCTCTGCGTCCTCCTTCTTGATATTTAGGCGGTAACCCAGGCTCATGTGGGGCCCCCTTTCCACATGTCAGACGAGAGTAAACCACAAGGAAAGGGTTGTGTCGTGCCTGAGGGTGAGAAAAAGGGGGATGCAGTGACCACACTGCAGACAGACAGGGTACTCCACACAGGGTCTGTCTTGATCTTTGTCCAATGCCTTGGCCATCTGCATCTGCAAGTCCTTCATGACCTTCTCCTTATCCAGGGACTTCAAAACAGTTTTACCAGGGAAGGGTGACAAGACTTGGCCTTGGAGCCAGAAGTTTGGGGGGATTTGCTGGTCCCCCACTGGGGTTTTCTTCCGGGGAATGATGGCCAGCAGCCTGACCCTTTTTTTCTCTGTCTTGAAATGGGCAAGGCTGCCTTTGACTTTCCCAGCAGAGTACAGGAAGGGAAAAGGGGGGAGCTTGGTCTGGTCTTGGACAGAGATGGGGGTAAGGCTGTCCTCCCCAGTGGGCTGGAACCCGGGGGTGAAGGCAGTGCATCCTTCCCCTGGTGTACCTTCTGGGTGTCCCACTCCGTCAAATCTGCTTCTTGTAGAAGAGCAAACTAAACCTCTTTGCCTTCCTGGAAGTGGGAGGAACCGCCATGAGTGTCTGGCCCCAAAGAAAGATCATCTGGGATAATGTTGGCATGGAATAGAGGGGAGTGGGGCCCCCCCCGATTGTCTTTTTGGGCACTTTTGACACAGATCAGGATCAGTGTGGGGGCAGGAGTGGGGCTTCTGTTGAATCTCCTGCAGACCCTTCTGAAGCTGGTGTGGCTGTAAATCTTGGGGTGCCTGGCAGACGCAGAGTGATGTTAACTTGCGTCTCGGTGCTAGAGGTCAACGGGGAAGCCATTGTGTTTTTCTGCTGGGATAGGCCTGGGGGTTTCCCACTCAAGTACCCCTTGCTCCTTGGTGATTTCCATGGGGGGGAGAGGAGCGAGGCTCGTGTTGGAGGCCCTTTCCGCCTTGGCCTGGTGGAGAAGCCTGAGTGATGCCAGTCTGTGTCTTGGTCTTTGGGCAAGATGCCGCATGCACTGGCATCACATTTCTCTCCTGATTTTGTTTTTGGGTGTTGCACTCAGCAAGACCTACTCTTCAGTGTGTTCCCTTGGGCAGGGGAGGGCGGTTCTGCTGAAATTTTTGGGTCCTCGAGTACCTGGTGCTGCCAACCCTCCTCAATGGCAGCCTGAGTCTTGGCTTTTGGGCAGGCCAGCTGCAAAGGTATTTTTTTTTTCTGAGGACATTCAATTTCAGGAAGACCTGCTCCTCCTTGCTTGCTATTTGGGGACAGGACAATGGCTTTTGGTTAAGGTTTTGGGAGCCCACATAGTGCTGCTGCCAACTAGAGCATCTGCATGAGGTATGGCAGCCTGGGTCTTGTCCTTTGGGCTGGATAATATCAGCACTGGGCTTGCATCTCTCTCCTGAGTTTCTTTCTGGATATTGAACTGGGCAAGAACTTCTCTTCAGTATGTTCCATCTGGGGAGGGGAGAGGGCTTCTGCTGAAGCTTTCTGGCCCTTGCAGTAGCCTGGGACTGCCAACCCTTGTCAGTGGCAGCCTGAGTTTGGCTTTTATTTACAAACTGACTGTGACGGCGTCCCATCTGTTTCCTGATGTTTATTGAGGACTTTAGTTGAGGAACACTGGTTCCTTACTATGTCCCATCTGGAGATGGAGTGGTGGTTTTTGGTGAAGGTTTTGTAGACTCACCTCAACTTGATTCAGCTGCCAACTCTGGTAATCTCCCTGAGCAATGAGAACCTGGGTCTCAGTTTTTGGGGAGAATTCTGCAGCAATGGGACCACATCCTCCTCCTCCTTCTGATCTTCCTTCTGTATATGGCATGGAGCATCCCCAGTTCCTCCATAGATTCCTGGTGATATTGGGGGGGGGCTTCTGGTGACTTGGTTGCCATCTGACTCTGCCCTGGTGAGGCTGCCTACCATAAAATTGTTTTGGTGATGGAAGGCAATTTCTTGTCCTTGGGGCTGAAAAGCCTGGGTGATGGAAGTGCGTCATAGTCCAGATGTTTCTTTGTGATGTGTCTCTCCAGCAAATTGTGCTGATTGTGGCCAAAAAAGTCGATCTTGCCCCCATGCCTCTCAAGGTAGGAGGGCTTTTTTCCCTGTGACTGTGGAGTGCCAGGGGGAGAGGAACGTTTCAGGCTGCTGGGGGAGTAACCAAGTGGGGATTCCCCCCAGTCGTCTCTGCAATCCTTCCGACGGACTTGGAAGCTGAGATTGAGATCAGAGCGGGGCTTCTGGGGAGACTCTTGGAATTGCCCCTTACCCTGATGTTTTTCCCCCCTCTGAGAGTTGTTGTTATGTGCTAGGGAGGCGAGTGTTGTAGGAGCCCAGTCCCTCGAGGGGGCCTCCTTGGAAAGCCAGCCCAGCTGCAGAGGGAGATGATGGAATCTACGGATGTGTTGGATGCTGAGTGTGGGATCTTAGAAGAATCTCCTTCTGAGGACCAATTACAGCTGCAAGGAGAGATGACCTCCCCCAAAGGGGTTCTTGGATTGAAAAAGGGGATTTTTGGGGAATTCCCCCCTTGATGATCCAGCCCAGCTGCAAAAAAGATGATGAAATCTAATGAGGTGCTGGATGCCGTTGGGCCCGATCGTGGGAGAATCTGCTGCTGAGGTGCAATCACAGCTGCAGGGGGAGATGAGATCCCTTAAAAAGGTCTGAGAGGCAAGAATTTGGAAGATCCTTTGTTTGATCCAGCCCAGCTGCACAAGGAGATGATGGCATTTAGGGAGGTGTTGGATGTTGTTGTCCGGATCCTATGAGAATCTCCTGCTGAGGCACAGTCACAGCTTAGGGGGGGAAAGAGATCCAGAAAAAAGGTCTTGGATGCCAAGGGTGAGACCATGGGAGATTTTCTTGCAGATTCAGCCCGGGTGTGAGGGGGACTAAAGACTCCATGGAGGTGTTGGGTGAGGAGCGTGAAATGCTGTGTAGGATGGGGGAAAGGGGTTAAAGAAGTGAAAGAAATTGGTTAGAACTCCTATTTGAAATTTGGGTTCCGTTGTGCAAACAAGTGAGGGATCTAAACATGCTTTTTGAATTGATATAAAAACCACTAAACCAGGGAGGGGGGAGTTGTCTCATCTACCCACAAACCCCTTTTTTCTTACCCTCCCAGTACCCATTCAAACTATCAAAAAACCATTCCAGGATTCTTTTCTCAGGTTTGTTGGAAGAGAAAGAGCTCCTTTCAGACAACCTGAGGAAGTTGAGAGCAAAGCTCCATGGTTTGTTCAGTGCAGAGGTGGACTACGTTGTGGGTCTGGGTGCC
The DNA here is from genome assembly GCA_948472985.1 of Iguana delicatissima. Classification (NCBI taxonomy): domain Eukaryota; kingdom Metazoa; phylum Chordata; class Lepidosauria; order Squamata; family Iguanidae; genus Iguana; species Iguana delicatissima. The sequence continues at coordinate 230,146 of CAOKZL010000419.1, forward strand.
GAATCCTCACCCTTGCATCCTGAGAGTGTTGGGGTGGGCCCTGATTCCCCTCCTAGAAGCCCTTAATTGTCCCCGTGATTTGGCCGAGGGCTTCTTCCTGTCCCCATGCAAAAGCCCACTCTAGAGGGACTGCTCACCTCTTTTGGGAGTCTGCTTTCTGCTCAGAGTTCTTGTCCAATTTCTGGAAGTGCCCCTTGCTATTCCCAAAGGGACCTGCAATCAAGAGAGGGACAGGGTGGATGGGCCGGGTTTCCTTTGGGGTGCAAGAAGCACCATCTTCCCAGGACTGTCCGATGCCAATTGCTGTAGGACTGAGCTGTATGATGAGAGAAGGTTTCTCCAGAGGTTTGGGAAGAGGGTCTGCTTACCTATCTCTTCAGGCACATCCTTCTCCCCCTTGCCACTGTTACAATGACAGGAGGAGAGTCCTGTTGCACATAAAAAAAAGGAAGCAAGCTCACATTAGAGATGTCAAAATAGCAGTAGAGTTTTACCAGTTTATTTGGTTAATACTGGAAAAGCTGCTTGGGAGTTTTTTTGCCTCCCATCCCCAAATAATTAGACTGCCTTTAGTGGCTCTGCCCATGGCAGGTATTCCACTGACACGCCCTCACCTTTGGCTAGGGTATAGAAATGTACCTTGGGTGCCTTTTTTTATGCCACTACGTCCCCTAGAGGGCCAGCTCCCTTCTTTGGGATGCCTAAATCGTTCTTCCAATTTCCCTATTGAATTAGAGGAATTGCTCTACTTGTCAAATTTACTAATTCCTCTACTTTTTAAAATAATAGATAGGTGCAGGCAGATGAGAATAATGAAATGCAGATCAAGTGCAGAATTGTAACTAAAACATTAACAATTCGCTTGAAAGTAAAGAAATGCTTCAGCCAAAACCTGGGCCAGGTTCTGAGTGCTCCCTCCAACCTTCGCTGAGAATGGAGTTGGATTAATCCCCCACAAGTCCCCCTTCAAGTCTAGCATTCAAAGGAGAAAAGGAAAAGAAATGGGGCACCTTAGGAAGATGGACAACCCTATCTGGGCTAGGAAAAGTGACTTTCTAACCAGACCTCCCATCATTGCCAGCTGTCATGGCCAGTGGCTCGGCTTCTTGCAGGCTTCTGGCAGTGGGGATCCAAAAACGTAACATACCCAGCTTCCTGGCCCTCCTGTTGGGAGCCAAGCCCCCCCCCCCCAATTTTGTGGTTCTGTTATCCAATCAGCTCTGCAGCCAAGTTGTTCTGTATGGATGATACACTTCCCTGCACCCAGAACTAGGATTGAAATGCAACCCAGTCCCCATCCAAAGCCTGCCTCTTACCAAAGAATTTATCACACTTTTGACAAGGAAAAGTATGCGGAGTAGGAAGCCAAAACCCAAAAAGCAACCAGGGCAGCCAATGTAGCTGTCTGAGTTGGCATTCAAAGAGTCCTCCATGGTCCTGGGTTTAGGCAGCTACTCTGAAAGCCTCCTTCCCGGCTGGGTATTCAGGACCCCCCCCCTCCCTCTCTGGCGCTGAGGTCACCCTGGCATCACAAAGATCCTCTGCAGGTTGTCCACAGCCCCTCTGTGACCCCCACAGTGACCTGCAGCAGGAGAGGCAGGCTAAGTTCACCCACCTCCCCATCTGGGCTGGAGGAAAAAGACGGCCATCGAGGCTGGCCTGAAGCCCTGGGGTTGGCCAGGGCGAGCTGGACTTGGTGTGTTGAAAAATAAAAAAATGGGATGGACTTCCTGTCATGATGTATTTCTTGAGAATTCCTAGAACTAGACCTTACTTTTTAAACCCAGGCAGGGGTGGGATTTTTATTGGCCCAGGAGTCTGTGTCCGAAGGGGCCAGTTCCCCCCTCTCTATCCATTCTCTAGTTCCTCCTGCCCAGGCTTATTCTCCCCAGCGATCAGATTTAAAGAGGGTGGAGTGACCTTTCCCTGGTGATTCTTCTCTACCTTCCTTCCCTCCTTACATTTCCGGTTGCCAAACTGAATACTGAATACTTAACTGAATACCCTAAGAAGGAACTGGCCATCCAAACTTTTGCTGCACCGGATCAGAGGCCTGGGCAGGATCAGTGCTTGGATGGGAGGGCCAGATTCAGCAAGATCTCTCTTGGGAATCTTGGGAATCTTACCAATTGCAGCGCTTCAGAGTTTTGACACGCTCACTGTCTTTTATGCTGGGTTGTGATCTTTCACTTGGTCTTGACAAAAATAATTCTCTTCCATTTACTTTTGTGTTTTTCTCCCTAATGCTTAGCCAGCGTGCTTAGCTGCAGGCGTTTTTAATTCTTTGAGAGGAAGACATGAGAGTGAAAATGGGATTATTTACTAGCTGGTATTTGAAATGGATGTTCTGACCCATCAGAAAGCTGTGCTTTAATTCTGCTTCTGGCAAAGGAAGGCCACTTCTGTGGTGCTGAAGGGGCCAAGCTGAGAAACACCTTCTTTGGTTTCAAGGTTTCTAGAGCTATTATTCGTTTTCCCTTTAATTTTTACCCAAAGCCTCTCAACCTCTTCTCCATGCTCTAAGCCTGGATCTTCTCATAGGTGTACACATCCGTGATGTACACCCTTTCCTTGTTGAAACGAAGACAATTTCCATACTATGCTATTATAGTGCTATTATTCCGCTTATGGAAACCTGGGATTTGCACTTTAGGGAGGAGCGTTTGTATTTTTCTGGTGTAAACTACAAACCCCATAATTCTGCAGGACGTTGAAAGTGGAATAGAAGCAGTATAAAAGTGTTGTGTGGAAATGGCCTAAGTTAAACTATTTTTGCACTTCAAACACATCTTGTAGCAATGAGAATAAGCCTAGGACAAAAGGAAAAAGTGGAAGGAGGTATGAAACTTGGATATCTTGAAAGCAGCTTTAAAACGGGATGGCAGAGGATTAATCAGCACAGTCCTTGTGCAGCATATGCCTTGGACTAACCTGTCTGGGACACACGCATACACACACACACCCTCTTATCTTCTGTGACTCTTCTCAGGATTGCTTTTCCAGTTGGGACCACACTTCTGTTTCTGCTGATAACCTGTGTATAACCTGGGACTGGCTTGGTTTTCCCCGTGTCTGTTCAAATGGACTACAGGTGTGATCACCTGGACACTTGCCAGCATTAAAAAGGACAAAAATTAAGGCCATTTCCGCACTACGCTGTTATAGTGCAATTATTCCACTTTCAACATCCTTTGGAATCCTGGGGCTTGCAGTTTAGGGAGGGGCATTCAGAAGTCTCTGCCAGAGAGCTCTTAGGCCTCAGTAAAATGCAAACCCCAGAATTCCGCAGGATGTTGAAAGTGGAATAATAGCACTATAACAGCGTAGTGCGGAAATGGCCTAAGGAAGGAGAGATCTAACAAGGGGATGACTGTAGATGCCAAGTCAGAGGCAGTTGTGTGGCTCTGGTGGTGAGATGTCCCGCCGGGACTTGGAAGAAGTGTTAACAGGAAAAGAAAGAGCTCTTAGCTCTGGATCTTGTGTTCCTGCATGAGCTCCAAAGTAATCCAAAAAGCCTATGTGGGAAGACTGAAGTCAGATATGGAAATGGTATCTTTCAAGCTCCAGGCGACGTCTGAGACGGGGATCAGCTGAACAGAGAAAAAGGCAGAAAATCCTAGAAATGAGGGAGAAAAGGATGCCCCATGCCGGAAGAAACAATCCTGAAGCCAGTAAGAGGCCTTTGTCATCCCTCTTCTTGCACGCCTTCAAGGTGTTTCCAATTTATTGCAACCCTAAAATAATGCTATCGCAGGGTATTCTTGGCAAGATTTCTTCAGAGGGGCTCTGCCATAGCCTTCCTGAGTGGTTGAGAGAGTGTGACTTGCCCAAGGTCGCCCAGAGGGTTTCCATGGCTGAGCAGGGATTTGAACTCCAGTGTGCAGAGCCGTAGCCCAACACTCAGACTATTACGCAGTGCTGCCTCTCGTTGTAATCCTATCCAGAATAAACACTGAATTTGGTCCAAAGAAGCGCACCCACGGACTCACGACTCTGAGTTGTTCTCTTTTTTTTAAACACACCTTCAGTTTTGTAGAGGTACCTCCCAATTGTTTGACCTGATTTAAATGTGTCCTGACTAAGGAACACAAAAACTGGGTGTGCCCTTTGTTATAATTACATTTAATTCTGATTATGTTTAATGCAGGGGAAACATAACATTACTACAAAAGTCAATTTTTATCATTTATTTTTTATTTTTTAAAAAATAAAAAGCAGCAGTCACATCTTCACATAATATTAAAGAAAAAAAAGATATTGTATTTATCCATTGTATATCAAGCTCAATTATATTAACTTCAATTACGTTAACTTATTGTACTCTAATAAAATTAGTTTAGCAAATTACAGTCGATTACGTCTGGTGACTTTCTGTCTTCCTCAGTTGGAATCTAATTAAATATATCCTTAATGAATTTTCATATTGACCTCCTAAGTACGCGAAGTTCTTTCTGGTTGTATCTGATCCCTACCAAAAATTCCTTTATAGTAAAAGACATGTTTAAACTTTCTAAGTCCAAACTTAATATCCACAAAGTTTTACAGCTTCCTTAATATTTTGTACCATCACATTTATTTTCTGGCATCTTATCACTTTGGCCATACTAAGTATTTATGAGACTAAGTCTATACTTCTCTCTAAAATAGGAGCCCATTCTTCTCTGTTTTTATTTTCATCTCTGGCTTTAATGCTGTTAGATAAAATGTCCATATTCTTCATTTCAAGAAGTTCAAAGAGCCATTCACCCTTTTGAATCTCTCGGAGTCATTCCTGCACCTGGTGTGACTGTAAACCTTGAGTGCCTCCCTGATCCAGAGTGATGCCAGCTTGGGTCTTGGTGCCTGAGCCAGAGGCCAATTATGAAGGCATCCTGTCTTTCTGCTGGTGTATCGCCTGGAGATTCCACCCAAGCATCAATTGCTCCTTAATCGCATAATCGAATAAGAGTGAGTCTTCTTTTGGAGCCCTTTCTGCCCTGGACTGGTGGTGAAGCCTGAGTGATGCCAATCTGTGTCTTGGCTTTCGGGCTAGATCTCCCTTGCACTGGCATCACATCTGTCTCTAGATCTTCCTCCTGGATCTTCCACTTGACGAAGACCTGCTCTTCAGTGTGTTCCATCTGGGGATGGGAGAGTGGCCTCTGCTGAATCCTTTGGGGGCCCCCAGAGGCCTGGGGCAGCTAGCCCCCAGCAATATCAGCCTGAGTCTTCGTTTTTGGGCTAGAGGCCGGCTGTGATGGTATCCCATCTATCTCCTCATATTTCTTGAGAACATTCTATTTGAGCAAGACCTGCTCCTCACTGCTTACCTTATCTTGGGATGCCTAAATGAAAGTTCTAATTTCTCTGCTGAATTAGAGGAATTGCTCTACTTTTCAATTCCTACTAATTCCTCTACTTTTAAAAATAATAGATAGGTGCAGGCAGCTGGGAATAATGCAATGCAGATAAAGTGCAGAATTGTAACGAAAACGTAAACAATAAACTTCTCTGCACCTAGAACTAGGATCTGAAATGCAACCCAGTTCCCATTCAAAGGCTGCCTCTTACCGAAGGATTTATCACACTTTCAGAAAAAAAAGTATGCGGAGTAGGAAACCAAATCCAAACACCAACCAGGGCAGCCAATTGTAGCTGTCTGAGTTGGCATCCAAGGAGCCCTCCATGGTGCTGGGTACAGGCAGCTACTCTGAAAGCCTCCTTCCCGGCTGGGCCATTTCAGGACCCCCTCCCTCCCTCTCTGGCCTGGAGGTCAGCCTGGCATCACAAAGGTCCTCTGCAGTTTGACCACAGCCCCTCTGTGACCCCCACAGTGACCTGCAGCGGGAGAGGCAGGTTAAGTTCACCCACCTCCCCACCTGGGCTGGAGGAAACAGACGGCCATTGAGGCTGGCCAGAAGCCCTGGGGTCGGCCAGGAGCTGTAGCTGGACTTGGCGTGACTGAAAATTAAAAATCCATGGGATGGACTTCCTGTCGTGGTGTATTTCTTGTGAATTCCTAGAACTAGACCTGAGTTTTTAAGCCTTGGCAGGGGTGGGAATTGTTTTTTCCAGCCCCAGGAGTTTGTGGTGTAGGGAGGGACCAGTTCCCACCTCTGCATCCATTCTCTCAGTTTCTCCTGCACTTTGGGCCTGCCCCACCGCTGGCGTGTTGAACTGGGGGAACATTTGGCTGGAGATTTTCCTTTGACCTCCCCTCTCTTTTTACATTGCCAGTTGCCAAACTGAATACTTCTTCCTTCCCACCGTTTCTTCTGCAGCTCTAGTGCTAAAGTGGTAGAACACTAAAAAGTTCTGATTAAATTAAATGTACAAAATATGCAGTGTGTCCTTTGGGGGAGGTATTGATTTCCCGTGTTTTGGGAGGGAACAGTGATGAATGGAAAATCACACCAGAAGCAGGAAAAAGTCGGGAGACCAAATCCTTGATGTATTTTGGTCGTGACTGGATGGGGGAGGGGGAACAACCAGCGTTTGTGTGTTTGTGCACCTTCAGTCAACTTGTTCCAACCCAGGGAAGTTCATAGGGTTTTCTTGGGCAAGGAATCCCCAGAGGGGCTTTTGCCAGTTCCTTTCCCTGAAATATAGCCTGTAGCACCGGGTCGTTGTTGGTAGTCTCCCATCCAAGTACTAGCCAGGGCTGACTCTGCTTGTCTTCTGAGATCAAATGGGATCAAGCTTTGAAATCCAGAATTGCTGGTACTTCCCTGGAGCTCTTGGCCCATGGGGAGGATTCTTGAGAAGCAACTGCCCCCCAAGCTTGTGCTGCTTCACCATTTTGATCGCTGTCCTCTGGATACCCTCCAGCCTGTCCGCATCCTTCGGGAAATGAGGTGCCAGAACTGGACACCAGATTCCAGACGAGGTCTAACTAAAGCAAAGAGTGGACTAAGAAAGCTCCTACTAAATCAGCTCGCCTTAGAACTAATCTGGGGACCTAGGCCAATGTTTGAGGTCTTTTGCTTTTAAGTGGCAAAGCACACAGGAAAGTGAAAAGGCGTTTTCTAGTCATGACTCTTAATCTGGGTTGGCTGAGGAAGGAAGGGAAAGAAAGGCGCTCTGCATACGCTCAGAGTTTATCCAGCAGTCAGTGAGGGGTTGTGGTTTGAGCGTTTGACTAGTAGCTGGGGAGACTAGGTTTCAGATCCTCACTCAGCTTTGGGAACCTGGTGGCTGATCTTGGGCAAGGCACCCTCTCCCAGTCTCAGAGGAAGGCAAAGCAAAACCTCGGAAGCACATAACAGCGTGTGCTCAGAAGCAACTTCCTCTAATCCCAGAGGGTCGTGTCTGTCTTTCGCCCTCCTCTCTCGCACTCGTCCACACCAGCCAGACTGAGTACACACTGTTCTTTTCAGAGCCTGGAAAAGCTACTCTTTCATTGGACTGCAACCCTTAGAATATTCCATATCCCCATCTGTCCCAGACAGGTAGGGACCGTCCCAATTACAGTCAGCCCTCTCCGTTGGTAGGTTCGACATCCACAGACTTGATTATTTCCAAGTTTCTCCAACCCCTGCCGCCTCCCTCCTAAAAGTGCTTCTTTACTGGGGAAACCTTCCCTCTTGGCAGTTCTTTATTTACTTTTTTATTTATTTTCCATTCCATCACCAACATAAAACATAAAACGTAAAACAACATCACCAACATAAAACATAAAACAAAGGGTAAAGGAGGATGAAAAGCAGGGGGGAAAAGCAAACTTGCAATATTACAATGTACATTTCTAATCTGAATTAAATAAAATAAAAGAATTATTATCGTACATTGTGATACTACTGGTTAATAAAGAAAAATACCAAAAAAAAAAAAAAAAGAGCAAACAAGAAAAACAATTGTCCTTCCTAAACTCATATTGTGTATTCTTTGGTTCCGTTATACTGGCAACTTTGAAGTAGCTCGCCAAGAATTGAGACCACCAGATTAGAAAGCAAAAATAAAAGTTTATTTTTCTGCAGGGATCTCAGTGGAATGATTTCCAAAGCCTGAGAGCCCCGATCCAGGTATTAGCTCTCTTTTTATACCCTCTTGTAAACAGGTTACAGGAAATGATTACATATGACCATATATGAAGTGTTTACAGGTCAGGCAGACCTGGGTTACATCTTTCAAAAATGATGTATTTTGGTACCAAGGGAGTATTTCTCCAACATCAAAACTCCCTAGGTTCCCGGCACTGCTAAGCACATACCTAAGCCTCTTGATAAGATAAAGGGCGCATCTGCTCACCTTATTTTTCTATATTTTTCTACCTTAGCATTAGCTTCTTCAACTTAACCCTTTCATTCCCCCCTTTATGCCAAATTCTACGCAATTTGACATACTTAAGCTTGCTTTTGGACCATAACAGCAAAATGAGCTGCCTTCCCCTCCATAGCTTGGGAGAGAGAGGCATGTACACATTTCATAGCACAAGAAATACATATCATTACTAAAAACCCTACTACAATTAAAAGTACAATACCTAGAAACAAGGTTTTTAACCAGCTAAGATCTGGAAGCCAAGAAGTTAACCAATCCCAGGGGTTACTAACGCCACTGTCATTATTTTTTATCAACCCTTGCAACTGCTGTATCTCATCCTCTATAGTCTTGTTCAAATCATGAAACGCAACCTTGCATCCTCCTTTGACTATGGTACAAAACCCCCCTTTTCTGGCTAACAAGTAATCCAAGGCCATTCGATGTTGTAACAATAGCCCGATTTAGCTCTTCAATTTCTTGTTGGAGGGCTTGTACCAATTTCCCAGTCGCATTTATAGTTTTCTCCAATCTGCAAGTCAATCCTATTATGCTCCTACGATTTTCTTGAGCCATAATTCCTGGGTAGGATCCCAAAGTGAGGACCCCTGTGATCAGTCCTCCTCCTACTCTACTACCCTCACTCTCAGACAACTGTGGCCTCACGATGACCAGATCCTCACATTGACTTCCCAGTGGTCCCACTAAATGCCGTTTCTTCCTACCAACTCGTTTGATCTGTCTTGGTAGGAAAACTTGGACAGGTATAGTCATATATCCTATTCCTATACACTGGTAAGTCCTTGGGTGGTAGTTGGTGGCCCACCCATTAAAGTAGAACCATAAATGCGGGTCTCTAGCCATCAATCCAGAGCATATACTACCTGACCCTGTATAATTAGGAGTGAACATGGGATATTCTGGGTATAAATCTCCAAAATTAGTTTCATTTAAGTCCCCCTTGGGTTGATAGGAGTTATTATATGTGCCATACAAATAGAATCTATCACTACATGCTGAATAATTTCCCAGTTTACCATAAAATGAGGAATATTTTATATATCCTTTCCACTTAGAATTCCAAGATCCACTATGGTGACAGCAAAAACACATTCCGGGGGAATAAGTATAAAACTTCAACCGCCTAAATCGAGTCTTGTTTATATTACTATCAACTTTGGCAAACATATTGGGATTCCCTCTCAATGCTGACTGTAGGGCTCCTACAACCACTCCCGGTTCACTAATAAGGGAGGGCATAAAACCGAAATCTGCTACAGTCTGTGGATGTTCATAGATCAGGGTGACATTGGGTCCGTGTTGTTGGAACATGTATGCAGCATGTCGTTTGAACCAGTTAGCCTCGACTACTCCACCCATCACGCTCCACATCCCGATCAACATTACCCACTTCATTTTCGGAGCCACTCAGGGACCCAAATCTACTTACTCCACACAAATTCCTTCTGTACATATACAAAAATACTAAAATACCAAGAAATATACACACTACTATTATTATTAGATCACTAATACTAATATTCATTGTTTCTCTCCCATATCCACTGTAGGGGATCTGGCCGTGCGTAGAGTAGTCAGCCTCCGGAGTGACTACAGCAGGGCTCAGTCCCAATCTTCCTCCTCTGCAGTTGCTAGGTCTGACCGTACGTAGAGCTACCAGCGTCCAGCGGGTGGCAGCAGTAGGGTCTAGCCTAGAGTCTTCATTCACCTGTTGCGGATCTGACTGTGCGTAGAGTGGTCAATTCCCTGGTATGACCACGGCAGAGTCTAGTCCGAATCTTCTCTCCCCCTTTTCTTCTGGACAATTTCAGTTTCAAAGGGTTTTCTTGTGATGAAATTACAGCCCAATCAGTAAACGCCCTTTTTATCCTGGTGTAGTGTATCCAAGGTTTCAGCCCTGCTACTTTTACTGCAGTGGGGGTGACTAACAGCACGTGATACGGCCCCCTCCAGCCTGGTGATAGAGGCTCCCCTTTCCAATCTTTAACCCACACCTCATCCCCAGGCTGGAAGGAATGGGCCTTTGTGAGGAAAGGAACTCGTCTAACCTCTAAAGCATGGGCGTTTACCTTCTCTAGAGCTTTCCCTAATGCCTGCACTTCTTCTTGGAGGGTTAAGTTCCCCAGTTCTCGAATGTCCCCTCTCAATCCCTTCAGGATGGCCGGGGGTCTTCCATACAGCATCTCAAATGGAGTCAGCCCAGTCGTCCGATGAGGGGTGCATCTTATTCTCAAAAGAGCTATTGGGAGTACATCCAACCATTTGAGCTTAGTTTCTTGACACAATTTTGCAAGCTGAGTCTTCAATGTTCTGTTCATCCTTTCCACCTTCCCAGAACTTTGGGGCCTATACGCACAATGTAATTTCCAAGTAATTCCTAAGACTTCTGCCAAACTCTTAACTACTCCGTGCACGAAGGCCGGGCCATTATCAGATCCGATGTGAAGGGGTAACCCGTATCTAGGTACGATGTCTCGGAGTAGAGCTCGTACTACTTCCTTCGCCTTCTTGGTTCTAGTAGGATATGCTTCAACCCACCCAGTGTGAGTGCACACCATTACCAACATATATCGGTATTGTCCCATCCGTGGCATCTCGGTGAAGTCCACCACTAGGGATTCGAAGGGAGTAGATCCTTGATGTTGGGTTCCCTCTTCCAATCTGGGTCCTTTACGCGGGTTGTTCCGAGCGCAGAGTTGACACCGTGATGACGCCAGCATGGTGTACTGTCTCATTCCATCTATAAACACATCCTTTGCTAACAACTGGGCCAACGCTGTCTTTCCCAGATGCGTGGCTTCATGTGCCTTCTGAACGATTGGCCATCCCATAGATTGGGGTATGTACCGTCTTCCATCTGGTAGGACCCACCAACCATCTTTGTCACTTATAGCTTTCAGGTCCTTTTCAGCCCTCTCATTCTCCTGCTGGGTGTATCTAGGGGTCTGGTTATTCAAGGAGACTTGGAAAAGTGGTACTACCAATTCTCTGGGCAGGTTCTCCTTCCCACTCACTAGTTCACTCTCAGCAGCCTCCTTTGCAGCAGCATCTGCCTTCCGGTTTCCCCGGACCACTGGATCTTGCCCTCTCTGATGTCCTTTACAGTGCATCACAGCAACTTTACTAGGGGCCCACACCGCTTCTAATAGGTGCTCTATTTCTTTTCCATATTTGATCTCTTGTCCTGAAGAATTGATCAATCCTTTTTCTTTGTACAGTGCTCCATGTGCGTGCAGGGTAGTGAAGGCATACTTTGAATCTGTGTATATGTTTACAGTAAGTCCTTCGGCCAGCTCTAAAGCCCTGATCAAAGCGATAAGTTCCGCCTTCTGGGCCGAGGTACCAACAGGTAGCGCTTTGGCTTCTATTATTTTATCTGCCGTGACCACTGCATAGCCGGCCTTTCGCTTCCCCTCTCGCACAAAGCTACTTCCATCTGTATAGTAAGTGACATCAGGATGGGGCCATGGGGTATCCCGCAAGTCTGGTCTACTTGAGTATACTTCATCCATGGTTTGAAGGCAGTTGTGGTGTATATTTCCAGATTCTGCTGGGAGCAGTGTTGCAGGGTTCAGGGTGGTGCACAACTCCAACTTCACTCTAGGGTTTTCATACAACATTCCCTGATACTTGGACATTCGGCTATTCGTGAACCAATAGCTACCTTTGTACTCCATGAGGGCCAGTACAGAATGTGGAACCTTTACCATCAAGTTCTGGCCTAAGGTTAACTTATCTGCTTCTTTTACCAACAAGGCTGTTGCTGCTATAGCCCTGAGACACCCAGGCCATCCTCTAGCGACTGGATCTAATTGCTTAGAGAGATATGCCACTGGGCGATGCCAGGATCCCAACATCTGTGTCAGTACTCCCACTGCTATTCCATTCTTCTCATCAACATATAAGGTGAACCTCTTTGTTACATCTGGCAGACCTAGCACCGGAGCTTCCATCAGCGCCTTCTTTATCTGCTCCCAGGCGTTCTTTTGTTCTTTTCCCCACACAAATTCAGACTTCTCCGGACCTTTGGTAGCTTCATATAATGGTTTGCTCATTACTGCAAAGTTAGGAATCCAGATTCTGCAAAACCCAGCTGCACCTAAGAATTCTCGCACCATCTTCCGATTCCGGGGCTCAGGCAGAGCACACACAGCCTCCTTCCTTTCTCGGCCTAGCGCTCGTTTCCCTTGAGTCACTTGGAATCCCAGATATCGCACCTCTGTCTGGCACAACTGGGCCTTCTTCTTAGATACTTTGTAGCCTGCTTCCCACAGAAGCTGGAGCAACTCCATTGTGGCCTCCTTACACTCCTCCTCACTGGTGGCGGCCAACAGTAGATCATCCACATATTGCAGCAAAACTCGTCTCTCGGGTTCAGATTGGAATTTTCTCAAGTCTTGACTCAATGATGTCCCAAAAATCGTTGGCGAGTTCTTCCACCCCTGAGGCAAGCGGCACCACGTGAACTGGGTCTTCTGGCCTGTAATGCTGTCTTCCACCTGGAAGGCAAATATGTCCTGGCTTTGGGGGGCCACTCGGATACAGAAGAAGGCATCCTTGAGATCCAAAACAGTGAAGTGAGTAGCTGCAGATGGAACTAGTCCCATCAGGACATATGGGTTTGGTACCACTGGGTGTAGGGTTACTGTAGCTTTGTTTACCATCCTTAAATCTTGTACTGGACGATATTCCTTCGTCCCAGGTTTCAATACTGGGAGTAATGGAGTATTCCAGGGAGAGCGGCATTCCCGAATTATATTGTACTTCTTCAGCCGTTCTAAATGCTTCTGGATCCCTTCCAGGGCTTCTCTGGGTAGATCATATTGCCTTACACGAGTGGGCATAGCATTTGGCTTTAATTCTACCACTATGGGGGCCACGAACCGGGCTAACCCAGGTGGGTTGTCTTCAGCCCACACGCCTGGGGGTCCAAATATAGCGGGTTGCTCTTGACAAACCATGATCTGGTACCTTCGCCACTCCTCCTCCATTGGATAAGTCACTGAGATATTCTTTGGTCCTCTAAAATTTATTTCCATCGTCCCATCTTCTTCAATAGAAATTTGAGCTCTCAATTTAGCCAACAAATCTCGACCCAATAAGGGCACAGGGCAACTTGGCAAATACAAAAACTGGTGAGTGACTTGATGTTCCTAGATCCACAATCCTTTTTTCTAAGAGAGGGTGTTTTTCCAATTTCCCCGTGGCCCCCACAATTCTTATGGCTTTCTCAGTTTTTGGGGCTATTGCAGAATTTAATACTGAACGGGTGGCTCCCGTATCTACCATCATGGGGATGGCCCGGTCCCCTATTTGTGCTGTGACCATAGGCTCCCCGGGGCCGAGAGCAAGGGGGCCCGGTCTGTCCTAATCGTAAAGTTCCATTTCAGCTAGTCCAATGAAGTCCTCGAACCCTTCGTCCATCCCCTGCTCATATCTTCCATCCACTACTCTTCCTCTTCCTCGATTTGCTCCCCTTCCTCTTCCTCGATCCATTCCTCTTCCTCTGTTCGCCATCCCTCTCTGTCTGGGACATTCATTCTTCCAATGCCCAACCTGTCGGCAGAGGGCACACTCATTGCGTCTCAATGGAGGTCCACTTCCTCTTCCAATTTCCGCCCCCTTCCTTTGTTGCCAAAGCTGCAGCCAAATTCCGCTTTCTGATGCATCCGCCTCTCCTTCTCCCGTTTCTCCTCTTGGTCTCTATTCACATATACTCTCTGGGCAATTTCCAACAACTGGCTCAAATTCATACCTGCAAATCCCTCTTGTTTCTGGAGTTTCTTCCTTATATCTGGATAACTTTGGGTCACGAAGGCCAAATTCACCATCTGTTGGTTGCCTGGGTCTTCTGGGTTCACAGGAGTATACTGCCTATAAGCATCAAGCAATCTTTCCAAATATGTTCCTGGGGTTCAGTGGGTCCCTGAAGCATCTGATACTTTGGACATATTAACAGGCCTCTTCATTCCTTCTCTCATAGCTTCCACTAGTAGAGCTTGATAATCAGTGAGCATAGCCAACTGTGCTGGGAGGTTCGGGTCCCATCCTGGGTCCGCCAAGGGGACCCTACCTCTCATCCACTGCTCAGGGTTCGCCTCTCCAGGAGGTGCCCTGTCTCTAGCTATCCGTTCTGCATGCTGAATTATTCTCCTCCGCTCTTCAGTAGTGAACAAAGTCAGGAGCAACTGCTGACAATCTTGCCAATTGGGGACATGTGAGGCCATAATACTGGAACAAAGTTCAATTACTTCTTGTGGCTTATCTGTGTAAGTAGCATAATGGGTCTTCCAATTAAGGAGGTCAGACGTGGTGAAGGGAGTATATTGGTAACTTGGGACTCGCCGATAACCACCCTCTTGGGTGGGATCTGGCACCAATTGACTGATTTGTCGCAATGGTGCAATCACATCTCCACTTTCCTCATCCGAATCATCTACTTCTTCTACTTCCTTCTGGGGTTTTGTCTGTTTACTCTTGACCTGCTTACTCTTGGATTTTTCTTTTGGTCCAGTCTGTTCGGGTTTGGGTCTGAGTGTCATCTTATTCTGGACAGCCAAACTGGAACCTGGCAACTCCTCTGTCATTTCCTCTTCATGGGTAACTGGGGCCAAATCCGCCAGTCCCCCAGCCACTCCCTCTTGTTGTGAGGCTGCCTGAGGTACTGGTGGCAGTGGAGCAGGCGGTGGTACTTCCAAAGCCAGTGGTGGCGGGGCTGGCTGCATCACCACATACGGTGGAGGGGGGGCAGTGGGCTCTTCTGGAGCTGAATCAGGCAAAATCTGGGCTTTTCCAAGCTTTCGTCTGGCCCTGTCCTGCCTCAGCACCATAGCCTTACAAATTTGTTCCTGACACTTCTGCAACCAAGAGGGCTTCTCTGTAACCACTGTGTCCCATGAATCTATGTATGGATACTGATCAGGATGGCCAGGCTCACCCACCACTACTGAATACACTGCCTTGATTCGAGCGGGTTCTAAGCTCCCTTCCGGAGGCCACCCCACCTTGAAAGAAGGCCACTCCACTTCACATAAATTCCGTAAACGCCCTGGCGTCATCGGGGGGTCCCCATAGTCCCCACTGAATCCTTTCTTGAAATTCTTTAACATACAACCTAAAGGGGTTTGCCGGCTTTGCCCCCCACCCATTTCCTCCCAACGTGGACAAGACACACTAGGAGAAAGGGATTTGGCGCGTGAGTAAGGGGTCTCACGCGCCAACACGAAGGGGGACAGACACCACTCTCTCTGTGCCGACCCACGCACCCGGACTCTCAACGGTATGCAATGGGAACTGCGACACCTTGCGCCCCTCCTTTCACACCACATTCACGCCAACAAACTACCTCCCACCTCTTTTTCCACCTCCAAAAAGCCTCGCGGTTTCACCCACAACAGTGGGGTACTAAGGCAAGACGTAAGGGGTTGATCAGGCCCCTCTTCTCCCTGAAGTTGCAGGGAGGGCACTCACCAACAGTCGTGGGAGGGTTCTGCTTTCTGCTCCGTCTTCGGGTCCCTGGGCTGGATCACCACCGCCAGAGCCGCCGCCTCACTCCGAGTCAATCCTTCTGACAAAAGTAAGTCAGGGGCGCCCTGGGTCGCGTCGGAAAGAGGCGACGGCCCCGACGCCCTGGCGTCCGCCTAAGTGGGCAAAACGCCCCTCAATATCCCGGGCGAGCCCCCAAATTGAAGTAGCTCGCCAAGAATTGAGACCACCAGATTAGAAAGCAAAAATAAAAGTTTATTTTTCTGCAGGGATCTCAGTGGAATGATTTCCAAAGCCTGAGAGCCCCGATCCAGGTATTAGCTCTCTTTTTATACCCTCTTGTAAACAGGTTACAGGAAATGATTACATATGACCATATATGAAGTGTTTACAGGTCAGGCAGACCTGGGTTACATCTTTCAAAAATGATGTATTTTGGTACCAAGGGAGTATTTCTCCAACATCAAAACTCCCTAGGTTCCCGGCACTGCTAAGCACATACCTAAGCCTCTTGATAAGATAAAGGGCGCATCTGCTCACCTTATTTTTCTATATTTTTCTACCTTAGCATTAGCTTCTTCAACTTAACCCTTTCAACTTAATTTTTATACCCTTCTCTCCGTAACTATTTCTCTCATTCTGCCTCTTCCAGAGTCTTAATCTAGCATTGTTCCTACAAAAGGAAAGAAAAAGACAAAAAGCAAAAACCATATTCTCTGGGTCGCCCACACATGGTTCTATGTTTTTGTATTGACAACTGTACGTGTATCTTGTAGGTCTATATGTGCCCCTTGGCTCTTTCTATTTCTCCCCTGTACCCCCCACCCACTTGGCCATTCTAACCAGGGTGGGCAGCCCTTTCCAAATCAGCCCCTGCTCCTCTTCCTCCTCCACAACCCCCTGACTGGCCAGCTAAGGGGCAGAGGGAGAGGGGGGTGAGAAAGGAAGTCTAGGGCCCCCAGGCCAACCCACCTTCTTTCTCTCTCCTTTTCCTGACCTGGTTTGGACCCTGGGTGCCCACTCTCCCCACCATGCCTGCTGTCCCCACCATGCCCCCCATTTTGATATTTGCCATTTGTCCACTTTTGTATGGATCCTGCACCCGTAACCGTAGCGAATGTGGAGGGCTGACTGTAATACTCTGTTGTCTACTTTTGCAACTGATGTTAAAATCTCTCCTCTACCCACTTCCCCTTTTTCTCCTCAACTTCCTTCGATTGCAGCAAGCTGAGTTGAAAGGGCAAGAGTAGTCTGTGCTCAGTTCAGTTCAGCAAGGGAAGAGAGGAGAGAACAGGGCAAAATTTGGTCCTTCCCAGTAGATTCAGGCAGAAGCAAACTGCTGCAACCTCTCTTAGCTCATGTGTTACTGTTTTGGCCATCTTGACTACACTCAGATGTTTCTTGGCCACACATGTCTTGCTTTTTATCTGTGCAGTGTTGGAGATTATGACATCCTAGCCAACATGGCCAGATGGGAAATGTGACAAACCTCCTGTTCTGATGGCCACATTGGAATATAGTCCAACACAGGTGAGGACTCACAAAGCTTGCCACAAAACTGCATTGCAACAAAACATTGCAGTGCAGAGCTCAGAGGGCCATCCTTCCAGTCAGGCCCTCTTTTAACTACTCCATTCCATCCCTACCTCCTCCCATATTTTCTATAGTTCTCTGTCCATCTGGACTTCTAAACAGACAAACAAAAGGGTCCTGGAGTAAATCAAGCCTGAACTCTCCCTCGAAGCCAAGACGATGAAATGGAGGCTATCGTACTTTGGTCATATCACAAAAAGGCATGACTCACGAGAAAAGACAAAAGTGCCCAGTTAAGGCAGAAGGAAAAGAGGAAGACAGACTCAACCAAAGAAGAATCTACAGGACCTGAGCAAGCCGGATGAACTGTGCTATTCAGTCCTGATCAGATCTTGAGAAAGTAACTATTTTAGATTTTGGGACTGACAAAAAAATAGCTTCCAGGCTTTCATCTGCATTAAGTTCTTTTTCCCATCCGCATCCATTAGAGGAAAACCTTTTCTCTTCAAGGTTTTTTTCTACTTGAGCAAACTTTGGAGGTGATCTAAGCCACCTGATGCCTTCCCTCGGGGTGGATGGAGAATACAGTTTCCACTAGAACACTGGCAAGAATAAGAGCAATTTTTTTTTCAGAATGTGCTTTAATTGAAAAGCAAAAGAAAGGACAGGAATCACTGTGAAGGCTGCTAGGCTTTGCTTTCTTTGCTAGCAAGCATGCTGTGGAGATGAAGTGGATGAAGTTGCCAGGTAGAGGTAAAACAGAAAATGCCATAGGATCCAGCAGCTACTGATGTGCCTTTCTTTTATTTCAAAGGGGGATCCCAGGGCATCCAAATTCCCCCTTAGATTATATGCCTGTGGAGGGAAACCAACAAAGAAGCAAAAAGTCACCACGGGTCACTTCACTTTCATAAGAAACCACTATCTTAGAGAGGGGCTTGCAATATTCCATACCTCCTGTGATAATGGGGATTCCCATTATCCCCATGATAATGGGGATTGCAGAAGCTAAAAGATCGGGTGGGAGAGTTGGTTATTTTGAACATGTCCAGAAATGGGTGATAAAAATGGTAAAACGCCTGGAAACTGTGAAGCCCTATGAGGAGCGGTTTATCCCCTTTCGGCACAATGGGGCTCTAGCAAGTCCTTCTGTTGCAGCCCTGGCAGGGAGGGGAGTGCACCAGAAATGCTCCCCTCTGCACTTTGCCAGGATGCTGTGCCAGGGAGTGCGCTAGTCCCGCCTCTCCCTTCCGCAGCACAGCTGGGCACTTGCCATTGCTGCACTGGGGAAGGAGGCATCGCCAGCACATTTCCGTCCTGCTGTACAGCTGGGAAGGGTGGCAGCACCCCACGACGGTAGGTGTACAATGGATTTTTTCCATTTTGCAGATACCACATGCAGGTGCTGCTTGGGCACAACATGGCAGCGGCCAGGTGACAACATTCTGCAGAAGCATGACCGGCCATCCTGGTCCTATAGCAGCACAGTCCCTGTTGGATAGAAATGCTGTGATATTTGGCCGCGTTGAAAATACATTTGATGAGCATGTGGGAAACACCTGGGGAATGACTTGGCAAGTCATGATGGATTCCCTAGGGGACATGTAGTAAGGGCTGAGCCATGATAGTGAAATCATGGCAAGGGGTTGCATCAGCCATTGTCCCTGGAAATGCTGACCCATCAGCAGGTGTGTATAAAAGAGGAGTGGGAAAACTCTCTGACTCTCTGACACCAAACCTCTGTCTGAGTGAACCTCTGCTTGATGTGTCCATGATGCTGAATCTATGACTGTGGATCTGCATATCCCGATTGTACAGATGTGTATATATTTCAACAGTGAAGATTAAAGCCTCCAGGTATTATGGATGACAAACTCAGTGTGTGCATGAGTTACTAGCCAGTGGATAAGAGGGGTCAGAGCTGATGCTATAAGTTACACTCTGCCGCACACACTTGTTGCTGTTTTGAAACTCTGCTGTATGTTTAATGCTTGCCCCCGGGACACGTTTTTGTTCGGAGAGCAGCGGTTACTGGGAGGATTTTGTGCTAGGTGCTGTAAATCAATCTCCCAACAGCCCCCTCATGGAGAAATGGCCTTAGGTTGCTGGGGATGTTTAGCCTGGAGAAGAGAAGGTTAAGAGGGGGCATGATAGACACGTTTAAATGTTTGAAAGGATGTTTTCTGCTGCTCCAGAGAGACAGAGCAATGGCTTCAAGGCAGAGGAAAAGAGATTCCACCTAAACATTAGGAAGAATTTCCTGATGGTAAGAGCAGTTCAGCAGTGGAATACACTGCCACGGAGTGTGGTGGAGTCTCCTTCTTTGGAAGTTTTAAACGAAGGCTGGATGGCCATCTGTCAGGAATGCTTTGCGTATTCCTGCATGCCAGAACGGGGTTGGACTGGATGGCCCTTGTGGTCTCTTCCAGCTCTAGGAATATATGAGGTCAGTAGAGAATTCCAACTTCCTGAAGACCAAAAAAAAAAAGGGGGCTTTCAGGAAGATAGAATTTTATACACACAAACTGCAATCTCCCATCCATATAGTGTACATATCCTCCTGCAGAGATATGCTGCGTGCACACTGTGCAAAATTCACACAATAAAGCAATATTGTATGTCATCAATACACGTCAAAGACTTGAGACCCATTCACACTAAACAATTATAGCGCCATCATAGAATCACAGAATCTTAGAGATGGAAGGGACCACAAGGGATATCTAGTCCAACCCCCAACCATGAAAAAATACACAACCAAAGCACACCTGAGAGATGTTCCTCCAACCTCTGTTAAATGACCTGAAAACCTGGAGAGTCCACCACCTTTTAAGGCTACCCATTCCACTGTCAAAGAGCTCTTACAATAAAGAAGCTCTTTCTAATGTTTTGGGGAATTTTCTTGTGATTCATTCTTGTTCTAGTCTTTGGAGGAGGGACTGGGACAGGGTGATGACGTGGCAGCCCCTGCACTTCACACACCTCCCTGAACATTTGGCTATTGCTGCCAAAAACAGGATACTGGGCATGTTCAGCTTGGTCGAAAGAAGACTGAGAAGTGGCATGATAACACTCTTTTAAATACCGCAAGGGCTGTTGCAGAGAGGAAGTTGTGGCAAGCCTATACTCTGCTGCTCTGAAAGATAGGACTAGCTCTAATGGTTTTAAGTTACAGAAGGGTAGAATAGTTCAACTGAACATGAGAAAGAACTTCTTGACAGTAAGACCAGTTTGGCAGTGGAACCATTTGCTCAGAGAATTGGTGGGGTTTCCTTCTCTGGACATCTTCAAAAAGAGGCTGGACAGCTACATTGTTACCCTGATTTCTGGGGTCCCTTGGGGGACACCTCAATGTGCTCCACGTGATGGGGAATGGAAACTAGCCAGAGCACGAGCTATAGCAATGCAAGAGTCAGAGTAACCTAGCAGGGTCTTTTTACCCAGTTTTTACAGGGTCAGGCCAAGCCAAAAACCAAACAAGAATGTCCAATAAATGATTTTATTGATGCAAGTCTCATGCACCAACGCAATCACGCACACACGCACCCAAGAGCTATTAAGAAACAAAAGAGAGGAAATTGGATAGGAGAGTATTGGAGGGGTACAGCTGGGGTAATACTGCACCTTTTCCTGAAGTCCGGAAAGGCAGCGGAGAAGTGGGGCTCAGCACGGAGAGGGCTGAGGGGATCACTCAACGGATGGAGAAACGGTCTGCTGGGATGACTGGGAGTGATCCAAAGAATCATTCAAAAACCAGGACTATTTGTAGGGGAAAAAGTACCTGGAGGACTAATCCTTTCCCGGGGAGAACAATGGGTGTTGGAGTGATAACGGAGCTCCACCATGGTAATTTTCTTTGTGTGATGGGATTGCAAGGTGTTGCCAAAGTCTCAGGATCTTCGGCTGTGTTAGTCTGTGGTGTGACTTCATGTAAATGGTCCTCACCTGATGGAATATTCGCTCAACTTGGGGCAGACGCGCTAATCCCCTCAAGTTGGCTTCTCAGGGGCTGAGAACCCTTTGTTTATTGTGAGTTTACACATCTTGAGGTCTCCTGGAGCTACTTGACTGGGGATTTTATTGGCCTGACCTGGTTTTCCATCTTTGATTATTGTTGCCTACATGCCCATCCGCGTGAGCTCTCAGACACATTGAATCATATTTTAATATCAAAATTGTAGACCCCAGGATAGGGTTTTCCAGTGAGATAACAACATGTTGGGGATGCTTTAGCTGGAGATCCTTCATTGGGCAGGAGTTCGGATGGTCTACAGGGCTCCTTCCAGCTCTATGATTCTATTATTCCATTATCAGTCCATCCATCCGTCCCTTCCTTTATGCCTTGCCTTTTCCCCAATACTAGCTCTCAAGGTAGCTTATGCACGTATAGCCAAAGTGTTTAGGACAGCAGCTCTAAGCCTGCCCAGAGTCACCTGGACATGATCTAAAAGGTGGCCATGAAGAGGTCTATAGACCTCTGCTCTTTCATTTGGGGAGCTGAGATTACCTGATGCAGCAAACCTCCCGAATACCACATCTTCCCTTCTGCACCAGGGGAAAGTAACATCTGCTAAAATGACAAGATCCGTTGGACCAGTAACACTGCTCTGCATTCTGTGGCTCCATGGCAAATCCTGCACATGAGATAGACACCCACATAAGGTCATTTGGACAGAGCAAGATAGTTAAACCCAAATTCTTTAAAACTCTTTAAAACAAACAAAAAATCAAAGCACAAGAAAATAGTAAAGACCATGCCCTAGGAGTAGCAACTAAGAGAGCTGGATATGATTTGCCTGGAGAAGAGAAGGTTTAGAGGTGAGAAGGTTTAGAGGTCACCGACCCCTCCCAGAACTGCAAACCCCAGGATTCCATAGGAGGTTGAAAGTGGAATCATCATGCTATAAGAGTGTTGTGGGGAAATGTTCTAGGACATGGAGTAACAGATTCAAACTACAGGAAAATAGATTCCAGATAAACATTAGGAAGAACTTCCTGAAGGTAAGAGCAGTTCAACAGCAGAATACACTGCTGCCTGGGAGTGTGGTGGAGTCTCCTTCTTTGGAGGTTTCTAAGCAGAGGCTGGATGGCCATCTGTCAGGAGTGTTTTGATGGTGTCTTCCTGCATGGCAGAAGGGGGTTGAGTTGGATGGCCTTTGGGGTCTCTTGTATCTCTATGGTTCTATGAAAACCTATAGCTCCTTAAATCCTATACCCAGCATGGCCAGTGGCTCTGGGATTCTAGGTGTTGCAGGTTCACAAGAAAGGAACTTTCCCTAGGTTTGAATAAAGGGGAATGAAGCAGTAGGTAGTGGAGTACCAGAATCCCAATTCACATCTTTACCAGAAGGGTGGGCAACTATAGTGGGCCTTGTTTTATGCCACTGGCACCCTCGGGCGGCTACCTGGGCTGTCTAAAATTCATACCACCCAAATGGGAGTCTGTCAGGGACTGGCTGCCAGGGACAGTCTTGATTAATCCTCTGCCTTCCCATTTTTCCAGCT
Organism: Iguana delicatissima; assembly: GCA_948472985.1. Classification (NCBI taxonomy): domain Eukaryota; kingdom Metazoa; phylum Chordata; class Lepidosauria; order Squamata; family Iguanidae; genus Iguana; species Iguana delicatissima. The sequence continues at coordinate 252,928 of CAOKZL010000419.1, forward strand.
GCTTTTCTAATCTCCCAGTTTTCTTTCTTCCATCCCGTTTCCCCCCTTTGCTTACTTCCATTGCTACAACCAGCAGGAGGGAGAGAAGGGGAGGAACAGAATCTTGCCCTTCCCAGGAGGTTCTGGCAAAAGCCAAAGGCTGCAGACTCTCTTCACCTGTGTGTTCTTCCTCATTAATACTTTTCCCCACCTTGGCCACACTCTGATGTCGCTCGGCGACAAGTGTCATGGCTTTCATCCATGATATGTTGGAGGGTGTGAGCTGCTCTTGTATAGAACCACACAGATATTTCAGGGTTTGCAAATTTTTGAATCAGTAAGTAGAAAGTTTCCTCCAAGTTCTTTGCGTCACTCAGTGTAAGGTGGAGGGGAAAAACAATGATCAGCCTGCTCGCCGAAGGCTGCTTCTCTTAATGCAGTTTACTGTGGTGTGCAGGACTTCATCAAAAGCTGAACCTGCTGTCCATCGCTGAAGTGAATCTGGGGAGAGTGGTCCATGAAACTGGGAAGAACTCCAAGGGCCACCTGGTCCAACCCCCCACCAGCCCAGTGTACCTCCTGGATTCCAGCAGTGATGAGGGTGGGGGTTAGACAAGATGAGACCCTTTCCAACTCCGTGATCCAAATCAGGGCTGCAGTGAGGGACAAGAGTAAAAACCTGGCCCGAATACATCTCACCCACCCTGCACTTGCTATTTACTTGGATAAATTCAGGCTACTGCTAAGTGCCTTAATATTGCCCCCTATACTTGGACTCCCACAAAGCCACACATCTCCCTGCTTCCACCTCCCTGCTTCCACCAGCTTGGAAAAAATATATATGTAGTTTGGATCTCAGCTACCAGCTACCAGAATCCATTGGCTACACCAGATGAGGGATTCTAGGAGGTGCTCAGTGGAATTTCCAAGCTCACCCCCAACTACAGTTTCTTCTGTGGGCCATACCATTTTGGAATTAACTCCCAGAGGGAGTTCATCAGAATATATCTCTGATGGCTTCTAGAAGGAGTTGTAAGCTGGACACCCTTTTCTCAGAATAAAGGTTACTGTCTGAGCCTCCTGTATCCCACAGTACCCTTATCTGAAGCCTTATTTTGTTGCCTGGGCAAAACTGTAGAGCTGTCAGGAATAAGCAGCCATCTGGTACCGTTTCTTTCATCCCCTTAATAGGTCCTAAAAATAATTCAGAAATGTCTGCCTATCCTCCTTTGTGCCCCTGGCTAACAAGGATCCCTCTTCTTCCTTCAATTCTCAATTGTGAGATTATAGGGCCCAAACTTGAAACCTGGGGTGACCCCTTCTGATTGTTATGGGTGGCAGAACCTGGTGATGTTGTGAAGCATAATACATTAAATATCAACTACAGTTGCATAGAGCATGCCATTCAAACAAAATGTTACCCTGTGACTTGGGGGTCCCGGGAGCCCAAAACCAACACAAGCAAGATGGGGAAATTAACTCAAGCACTCTCTTAGCTAACGAGAGGCAGGGTAACTTAGCGGGAATCTTTTACCCAATGTATACAGCATCAGGTCAGTGAGCAGTCAGACAGTTGGGATAACAACAATAATATTTATTAGCAAGCAGGCAAATTAACAAGAAAGCACAACCTCAGTACTAACTAAGAACTAGAAAAGAGAGTTTTGGGGAAAATGGGTGATACATCACCTTTCCCACAGTCCTGTAGAAGCCAATTGGAGAGAAGGAAACTCGGCGTGGCGGCCGAGGGGAATTTGCTGAACAGAGTGGCAGCAAGGCTGGATAAAAGTCCAAAGCGATCCAGCAAGAGTTCCGAGAAGCTCTCAGAACTGGGGGTTTTTATCAGGGAAAGAATGACCGTAGGCTAGCCTGGTCTTGGGTGAAAACAATGAGTTTTGGGCTGGAGACAATGTCTCCGAAAGGTCAGAATTTACGTGATTGAGTTATGGTCCGAATCGACAGTAGTATGGCCGGTATGTAGATGCAGCTGGCTTGGCAGTTAAGCACTCAGCTCGCCAGGGTGCCCTCTCGGGGCAGAGGTCTCTTTGTTTTAACACGCATTCGTAATGAAGGTGTTTGTTTCGGGAGGTCCCCTAAAGCAGATCTGGCAGTTTCTGGCTTGCCTTGGTGTAAACAAATCTGACTCAGCAGATAATCGCCACGCCTAGCTTCGCGCCTGTTCGGTGGCCTCACAGACACTTGGCTGGTGGCAGCGCAGGGCCGAATTATGATATCAAAATGATACCTAAGGTTACCAAAGGCCAGGCCAGTTCATGGTGGTAACAAAAATGTGCTGTGGAAAACCACATCTAACAAAGGAAAAAGGAAAAAATGTTGTTGTGTGCTTTCAAGTTGAACCCTAAGGTTGACCTATTGTGGGATTTTCTTGGCAGGATTGGTTCAGAGGGAAATTGTTTTTGCCTTCCTCTGAGGCTGAGTGTAATTTGCCTAAGGACACCCTCTGAATTTTCATGGCTGAGTGGAGATTCGAACTCTTGTTTTCAGAGTTGTAATCCAAAGCCTAAACCACTGCACCGTGATGGCTCCCAGGAAAATATTATGTTCATGCTTTTCAAGTCAACCCTCTCGACCTGAGATTCCTTCCCTTTGCCTTTAGGATCAGAGAAGAGGCTTTGTGTCCTGGGATTTCAAGTCGAGCCTGATATCTGGGAACACTATGGGCAACGTAAACTCAGAGGTGTCTTCCTATGTCCTCCTTTCTGTCCTTCCCTGGCAAAGATGCCTCCTGCTCCCTTCACTCCCCTTTCTTTCCTTACCTGAAGAAGCCAGGAGAAGCAAAGACACAGCGACCAAGAGCAGGTGAGCCATCTTCATGGCTGGCTTGGCAGAAGGACGGATGCTAGGAGAACCAAAGCCCAAGTGTCACCTCCAACTAGAATGGCCCTTGAATGTTGGCAGGAGAAAGTTTGCTTCGCATATTTGTAAGACTCGCCTTGGGAAGTTGCAATACTGGAGCCTGTTGAAGAAAGTTGTGCAGAAAGGAAACCAAATACCATTGGAAGGACATTGCTGGCATCTTTCAAGGTAACGGCTTTCATTCATGTTCCACCTCATTTATGGAGCAAACACAGTCAGAATGGTTTCAACATCTCGCTTCCCCAGCTGCCTAAGATCTCCCAGTTCCTGAACTGTCTCTTTTGAAAAATCTCCTCTAACTACCTATCCACTATCAAAAATGCAATTATTAGTATAGATATTAAAGGGCACATCTGATGATGATGGTGATGGTGATGATGATGATGATGATAGCAAGAGGAAGAAGTCATTCATAATGGCAAGTCATCTATTAAGAATGTGTCTTTTAATAATAATTGATATTTAATTAATAATAATTTTAAACAGATGGAACATTTTTATTAAGACGACACAGAGGGTATATGGAGGTCCTTTGAGTTATCATCTGTTCTCTTACAATGCCCCAAAATTAAAACAACACCGCAAAAGATTTCAGTTTAAAATGCACACACAACAAAAGCCACTCTACGAATGTTTCTAAAATTCTGCTCGCCCAAATTTTTCTTCCAGATTTTTTTATTAGATATGTAATAAGAATACACACAAGCAAAACAAAACAGAAACCAGCCAAAAAATTCCCAAAAGCAGGAACAATGGGGTAATAGCAAATTGCAACCACATATAAGTATAGCAATCACATATGCTAAATTAGACAAGAAGAAATATTATACACTAGAGACTAAACTAAAAAAAAGAAAAAGAAAATGGGTGAGGAAAATAAATTTGCCCCCCTCCATAAGCACCTGAAATTAGACAAAAGTAATAACAACCTGCTTGCCAATGTTGAGCTCACCCCCCAACAAAATTTCAGGGGGTCTGCCTCCCTCTCTTTTTCTCTTAGCATAACCTACCTCCATGGGTTGTAGTGAGAATTAGGGAGGGAAGAGCAGAGCACTGAGTTCGTTGGAGGAAAGGCAAGCTAGACATGGCATCGATAAAATAATAATACTTTGGGCTGCCCCCTTTCCACCCTTTTTTCAGCTTCTCAACAACTTTTTAAAGGTGTTGCTATCAGTATCGTGAGACTCAGTGGGGTATAATTTAGCGTCGAATTCCTGCTAGGCCATGGAAATACACTGGCTGGCGTTGAACAAGTCACAATCTCTCAGCCTCTGAGGAAGGCAAGGGCAAACTCCCTTGGAACAAATCTTGCCAAGAAAATCCTAGGACAGGATCACGACAAATTGGAGTTGACTTGATGGCTCATAGAAAAGTAGCATACAGCATGCCCTAGGCCATTTCCGCATGAATCTGTTATAACGCGATGATTCCACTTTTAACCTCCTATGGCATCCTGGGGTTTGCAGTTTCGGGAGGGGCCGGCTGGCCCCTCCCAAAACTACAAACCCCAGGATGCCATAGGAGGTTGAAAGCGGAATAATCACACTATAACAGACTCATGAGGAAATGGCCCCAATTGTGTAAATCCAATAGACTTGTGCAAAGATAGCAATGTACCCATTGTACCCTCCAATAGACACAGTTTTATTTATTCCATTAATGCAATTTCTAAGTAATGCAGGCTTTTGCTACTTTTCATAATGGTCACACTCTGGTCTTTTCACTTTGCTATTCAGTACATGGCCCTAAATTCAACATGCAGAGACCCAGTCTCCTTATTATGCCACAGATCTCTTGACTGCATTGGTCCCTGATGTAAAAGAAATAAAAATTGAAAGCCTGAAGCACACGTGGCCAATTTTTGCTCTGTACCACTATATGGTGCCCTTGTTATTAAATTTAATGCCTCTTTGCTGCCACTACCTGGACGAAAACAAAGCTGCAACATTTATCTGAGAACCAGCATGGCATAGTGGTTTGAGCATTGAACTGTGGCCGTTCTGCACTAGACTGTTATAGTGCTATTATTCCACTTTCAACATCCTATGGAATCCTGGGGTTTGCTGAGGTCCCTCCCTAAAGGATTCCATAGGATGTTGAAAGTGGAATAATAGCACTATAACAGTCTAGTGCGGTAATAGCCTAGGATTCTGGAGTTCAAATCTCCTCTAAACCATGGAAACCCCCTGGGTGACTTTGGGCAGGTCACACTCTCTCATCCGCAGAAGAAAGGAAAGGCAAATCCCCTTTGTCTAGAGTAGAGGAAAGTAAAGTACTCTGCAATTTCGGTTTCCATTTCTACCATGTCATGCACCATTCTTTCTCTTTCTCCCTGCCCCACACTGATTGATTCCCCACTGTTCTTTTCAGAATTTCCATCCTGACTCTCTACTCTTTTCAAAGCTTAGAAAAGCTGCTAATATTTAGGGCTATCACTGTCAGAAATGTCCTGGTCAACACGCTCTGTTGCAAAATGGCATTTCCTCCAACTGTCCTGATTCGGAAGTAAGAGTCTCAGTTTATCTTCTGTCATCCCACTTTTTCAGTTGCTTTTAAAAATGTCCCAGTTTCTCTCCCCTCCTTCCACTTTCCCCCTTTGTCCTCAGCTTCCTTCTGTTGCTGCAAACTGAATTCAAAGTAGAAAAGTAGGGCCATTTCCGCACTAGACTTTATAGTGCTATTATTCCACTTTCAACATCCTATGGAATCTTGGGATTTGCAGTTTCAGGAGGGACCACCTGGATTCCGTAGGCAAACCCCAGAATTCCATAGGATGTTGAAAGTGGAATAATAGCGCTATAACAGTCTAGTGCAGAAATGGCCTGGGCTGCATTGAGGGGGAAGTGCAGAGGGGGACTGAACCATGCCTTGTAGACTCAGGCAAAAGCAAACTGCTGCACCCTCCCCTAGCTTGCATGTTCACCTTCACTGATAACTTTTGTCCTCTTGACCACACTCCGATGTTGCTCAGCCACACATCTCTGGTTTTCATCTGTGAAACATTGGAGGATATGAAAGGTCTGACCTTTCCTGTATGTTTTCAGTCAAGGGGGACGTATCAGAATATAGTCCAACACATTTTAGGACTTTGTCAGTGGGGCTTGGCACGAACTGTTGCAGCATGGAGTGCTACAGGTCACTGCTGCCGTCAATCAGCCCAAACTTTCTTGAGGATGCTTCATTCCATACCCCTGTCCTCTCTGGTTTTCCGTCATCCTCCCTCCTCTATAAAGGTAAGTCACCCTTCCATTGTCCCTGAGCATACCCAGTCCTTGTCAGACCTTGAAAAAGATTGAGGATCTGGTGTTTGGATCCTGCCTACAGAAGACTCATTCAATCAGTGGATTTACCTATGTGTTGACTCACCATGCAACAGTTGATTCAATGGATCTAGACTAGCTAGGATTAATCATCAGGATTCAGGGCAGAGAGAGAGAGAGAAACTTTTCTAAGCTCTGTTCTGCAAGCAGCTATTTTCCCAATCCTTAGGAAGAATCCTTTGTCTTTAAAGATTTTTTTTTTCGCTTCTTCAAAACTTTGGAGTGCCCTGGGGCACCTGATCCCTTCCTTTAGGGTACACAGAAGTGCAGCTTCAACTACAGAAACAGTAATCCTATCTCCGAACACCAGAAACAGCGGGGACAATGTGTTTATGTTACAAGTGTGCTTTAATGGAAAAGCAAAAGCTCAGAGAATTCTTCGTGGAAGACGCATGGGTTTGTTTTCTTTGTTAACAAGCCAAGCTTTGGAGATGGGGTGGGTGAAGTTGCCAGGTCCAGATTTTAAAAAGAAGAAAACACTGTAGGACCCAGTGACTGTCGATCTGCAGGGATGTCTCTCTTCATTTGAATGAACCCAGGTGAGCTAGAGGGCGTTAGACTTCCCCTTTAGGCTGAGGAAAGATGCAAACAACAAGGAAAAATGTTATTGGGGGTCTTTGCATTTCTATAACAAGCCAGAATTTCAGAGAGGGGTTTCTGATTTTCATAAGAAAGGGTAGCAGATTAACACGTCAAGCAGACTTACTCTAACTCCATTTCTCCTCTAGAGCACAAGGTGCCTCCCTACCCTACATCATATTTTTGCAAAACAAGATTTAAAAAATTCAGAGAGGAAGGGCAATGCCAGGCAGGGCCTTTACAGTGGTAGTGCCTCCTTTGTAGAATATTCTTTCCAGGGAAATTTCCTGGCAACCTCCTTTGTTACATTTTTTATGTAGGCAAAGCCCTTTCGATTTTCTCAGACTTTTACATATACTAGCTCTAAAGCTGGTTTCTTGCTGCTTTCACATTTTTTTATTTATTATGTAATACCAAAAGGCACTAGATCCCATCTGATCTTGGAAGCTAAGCAAGGTCAGCCCTGGTTAGTACTAGGATGGGAGACTGGCAATTAATACCAGCGTTGTTGTTGTTGTTGTTGGGTGCTTTCCAATCATTTCCAGCTTATGGCAACCCTCAAGGTGAACCTATCACAGGGTTTTTCTAGTGGCTGAGAGTGTGTGACATGTTCAAGGTCACCCAGTGGGTTTCTGTGGCTGAGGTGGGAACTGAATCCTAGCCGCCAGGGTCAAAGTCCAATGCTTTGGTTTCATTTTGGAATGTCTTAGCACAAAGGCAATTTCCGCACTGGACTGTTATAGCGCAATAATTCCACTTGCAACATCCTATGGAATGTTGGCCCCTCCCAAAACTGCAAACTCCAGGATTCCATAGGATGTTGCAAGTGGAATCATAGCGCTATAACAGTCCAATGCGGAAATGGCCAGAGTTTGCATGATAAAAGCCTCAAGTGTAAAGGAACTGGATGCCGAAGTCAGAAATCTGCCATTCTGTAGTATTTCCAGTTTCTATGTAAGGTTGTGAAATCTTGGCAGTGAAGAAAGTCAACAGTGTTGGGAGTGGCAACGTTTGCATGCTTAATTAACTGGCTAGTTAGTTTGCATGTTTATTGTAGGCATAGAGAGATAGCCTAGAGAAAACTTCCAGTTTGTTTTGGTCAACACCTCTTCCTCCAGCACGTACTCATTCTTTGTTCTTAAAAAGGTTCTCTTGACATTTGCTCCTTCCTTTTGTCTTCACCTTTTGTCCTGAAAGCATGCTCTGAGATCTCCTAACAGGGATTACTTTCAGCAAGCATGTGAGAGCATAATTTTCTTCCTGTCTTCTTCCAGAATTGAACCTGTGTAGACTACGCACAAGATTTTGCGAATAAACACTTTTCTATTTTAGCCAAACTGTTTTTGTGTTTATTTTGAGCTAGATTAAGTGTGTTTGGGGTGGAGTGATAGAAGTGGGACTGGTAATCTGTTCAACTTCCATTTTTGTGCAGTTACTAAGATACTCTGCTGATTGAGAGTCTCATTACCAAAATCGTTCAATTCCCCAACAAACAGGAAGAGAATCGACAGATTTGAAGTGTGGTGCTGGAGAAGAGTTCTAAAGATACCTTGGACAGCCAGAAAGACAAAAAAACTACGGCTGAGAGCAAATCTAAGGCCTTTTCTGCACTACACTGTTACAGACCCTTTCCGCAACGCACCTTTTCGCAGAGCTGGGGTGCAGGAATTGCGCGAGCAGCCTCCAGAGAGGCTCTCGTGTCCTGGTTCCTTCAGCTCCGCAGCTGCCGCCCGTTCCCATGAGACCCCACCTCTTCCTTCCACAGCGCAGCCTGGGAGTTTCCCACATTGCGCTGGGGCAGGAATGCGCAATCACGCACCATTTTCAGCTCAAAGCCAAAAATGAAAAAGTGCATGGTTGGCACCTGCCAGCCCCTGGAGCACTGCGCAATTGTGAGTGCATCGTGTGGGCCACTCCTCACATTTGCGCGATGCTCGAGGGGCCCTTTCACATGGCAAATGCTGTGCGAAACGGGCCACAATGTAGTGTTACAGTGCTATTATTCCACTTTCAACCTCCTATGGAATCCTGGGGTTTGCAGTTTGGGGAAGGGCATTTGGAATTCTCAGCCAGAGAGTTCGTTGGCCTCTTTAAACTACAAATCCCAGAATTCCACAGGACACTGAAAGTAAAATAACACCACTATATCAGTGTAGTGTGGAAATGGCCAAACTTGAACTTTCCCTAGAAGCCAAAATGACCAAACTGAGGCTCTTACACTTTGAGCATATCATGACACAACGTGACCCATTAAAAAAGATGATCCTGCATTGTAAGGCTGAAGGCAAAGGGAAAAGAAGAAGCCCAGAACACAGGTGGATAGACTCATTTCTGCACTACAGTGCTAAAGTGCTGCTGTTCCACTATCAACCTCCTATGGAATTCTGGGCTTTGTAGTTTAGGGAAGGGCACTTCGAATTCTCAGCCAAAGAGCTCTTTGGTCTCAGTAAACTACAAACCCCAGAATTCCACAGGGCGTTCAAAGTGGAATAGCAGCAATTTAACACTAGCGCTTTCCGCATCTTACCTTTTCATGGAGGTGGGGGGTGGCGTTCGCGCGAGCAGCCTCTTGCGCGAGGCACTCACTTCGTTTCTCCTTCCTTACCGCACCTGGCTTGCCGGTTGTGCAAGTGCTCCGCGAACGCCCCGCTCCTTCCTACCGCAGCGCAACCTGGGAATTGCAGGCTAGCGCTGAGGCAGGAAGTGCAACCGGCCCAGCTCCTGATGTACCGCAGCGCAGGTAAGTGCGCGCGGGCCCCGGGAGCCTTGCGTGACCGCGCACCATTTTCGGCTTGAAGCTGAAAATGAAAAGGTGCGTGCACAGTTCACGTTAGGCTCGTGAGCGTCGCGTAAATGGGAGTGCGTCGTACGGACCGCCGCTCCCATTTATGCGACGCTCAAGGGGCCCTCTCGCAAAAGAAACTGCGTGCGAAAAGGGCCACTGTAGTACAGAAATGGCCCAAGTTAATGAAGCCATAGACCTGGATTTGCAAGACCTGAGCAGGCGTGTTAACAGCAGGATCTCTTGGAGGTCTCTTGTTCACAGAGCTGCCATAAAGTGGAGCTGACTTGAAGACAACTAATGGCACCAAACATATTTGCTCAGAAGCCCGTCTGATTTTAATACACTTTATGCTTAGGGAAGTGATTGTAGGATCAGAAGCTCTTCCCCTGACGTGGACTTTGAAGGTTAGTAGATTAGGGCCATTTCCTCAGTAGCCTGCTATAGTGCTATCATTCTACTTTCAACTTTTCCAGGTTTCCAAAAGGCCCCTCAGAGTCCCCTCTCTAAACTGCAAATCCCAGAATTCCATAGGATGTTGAAAGCAGAATAATAGAATAATAAATAGAATAATAACAGGCTATTGCAGAAATGGCCTAGGAGGGAAGCAGCCCTCGGGAGAAGGTCCCATTGGACTTTCTCCCCAGTCGTACTGTTCAGGATGGTAGCTGCAGATCTGAGTCAGCTGGGTATGGATGAACCAAAAGATGCTTGGGAAGATGCCACTAGCAACTCTTGTTTTGGCGAGCTGAGATTACCTTACGCAGCATCTCCTAAGAATACCACATCTTCCACGCTGTACCAAGGGATAGGAACAACTAAGAAATTGGCAAGAACCATTGGCAGCATAACACGCTCGCCTGCTCCATGGCTTGTATGCAAACCCTGCACATTGGAGACACCAAAATCAACACCAGATTGTTAGGACAGAACAAACAAACAAAAAACGGTGAGCCAGAGCATGGTAAGTATATTCTCCCTTCTCTACATTCTGTATAGTTATGGTGATTGGATAGCTCTTTAACTGCCATGTCTCCAACCTATGGAATCCTGGGAGGAGGAGGAGGAGGAGGAGGAGGAATTTCCCACCTTTTCCCCAATCCAGTATTCAAGGAAGCTTCCTAAAGCTGAAACAGATACAGCCGATTTTTACAACATCATATAAAGGTTAAAAATATAATGACAATATCCATAAAACAAAATACTGTTAGAAACATAACCATTCCCTTTTTGCTGTGAAGTATTTAGAATGCTAGCCAGAGAACTCTGGTGTGTCGCCACAATACAGATGCTGGGATTCCACAGGATGCAGCCATGGCAGCAAAAGTGCAACCACAGGGCTATAGTTCTGTAGCGTGAAAGAAAACGAAAGCTCCCAGAATTCTCCACCCAGCAGGGCCAGGGGCTGTGGAATCATGGGGGTTGTCAATAGGAAAAGGGGGAACCTTTCCCCACTCAAGGAACAAAAAAATTAGGAAGATTTCTCTCTGTATATATACAAATGCCAGTTGCGTAGGGACGTGGGAATGGGGGAGCAATTTGCCCCTGGTGGCAATGCTTTCGGGATGTCCAGGCCCGTAGACAGGCCCCGCCCCATGTGCCCTGGCCATGCCCTTGCACAGCCTGGTCACGCTCCCCACACCACAGCCACGCCCCTTGCGCCATAGCCCCATGCCCTGATCACTCTCCCTCCACACACTCCAAGCTCCGCCACTGACAAATGCACATGCTTTACAACAGGGTTGGGCAGATGTGGTGGTCCCAGGGTCCAGTTTGCTATCCTTGGCACAGATTCTGGAATGAAGGGTCCCACAGACACAAGGCCATCCTGAGACTAAACTAGTGTTGGGGGGGTGAACCCCATACCTTCCAACATTTCACTGATGACAACTGGGACTCATGTGGCCAAGCAGCATCACAGTGGGATCAAGACGGAATAAGTTGTTAATAAGGAAAAGTGAACAAGCTAGGCGACGATACAGCAGCTTGATTTTGCCCGAGCCTACTGGGAAGGAAAAGATTTCATCTTTGCTTTCCTCCCCTTCCTGTCCTGCTGAGTTGAGGGATTGCAAACTCCTGTTGCAGTTCAAACTCAGTTTGTAGTAATTAAAGTGGTCTGAGGAGAAAGGGGGAAAGTTGGAGGAGGAGAGGGAAACTGGGGACATTTTGAAAACAGCTGAAAAGCTTGGATGGCAGAGGATGAACTGGGACTGTCCTTGCCAAATTGGGACTATTGGAGGGTATTTAAACAGTGTGGAGTACAGTAGTTCTGTAATCTACTTAACAGGTGAATTGCTGCTTCTGTAGTTTCTTTCTAGGAAGGGCGACTCTCCTTCTTTTTGGCATAACTCTGATACCTGCTTTCACTGCAATTGTTACATCCTAAGGAATCCTGGCTGGGATTTGTAATTTGGCTAAGTTCTTAGATATATCTGCTGGAGAGCTCTAGTGTCTGCCTCCAGAGTATGCTAAGTACTTCCCCAAATTACAAATCCTAGGGTTCCACTGGGTGGGGCCACCACACTTAAAAATCCATCAAACCACACAGTGCAGATGCAAACGTGGAATGAGTGTGGGGAGTGGTTTGTACTCCATGAACTCAGAAGAGGAGAGGAGGAGGCAGAATTTTGGCGTCCTCAGTAGACTCTGTCAAAAACAAACGGCTGCACCCTCTCCTAGCTCGTGTATGTTTCATCATTGACTACCTTTCCCAAATTGATCGTAACGGTCCCCATTTCATTTAGAGTAAGCAGACCTGGAGATTTCAGGGGCAAAACCTGAGACCTGGGGCCAACCCTTGCGTCACGAAGGGAAATGATCCCTGGTGTGAGGTTATAAGGGTGATCAGGAGGTCCCTGTTGACACCACAGAGCTTGATACATTAAGCACAGAGTACGCCATTCAGTCAGACAAGACTCTGCAGTGGGTTTTAAAGGATAAGCCAACTGAAGTTTGGTGGGTTTTTTTGAAAGATTGGAAACTGTTGATGGAACCCTACCAATGCAAACAATCGATGGCTACGGCTACTAGTAGTTCCAGTAGGATTAATTAGTTGGATCGGTAATGCAGAATACAGTCAGTCCTCCACCTATGTGGCTTTGACTTCCAAAGATCTGATTATTTGCGAGTTTCTCCAACCTCTGCCACCCCAACTCGGGCGGTTCTTCTCCAGGGGGGACCTTCCCTCTCAGCAGCTCCAACCAGCTCGCACAGCCCTTTAAAAACCTGCCTGTGGTCCTCCTCCACCACCAGCCACTGCCTGACCAGCTAAGGATGGTTCGCAGCCAAATTTCTCAGCACCACAAGCCCTCTCCTGAGGCCCCCTCATCCCTACAGAAGGAGATGGGCAAGAGAGAAGAATCCAGGGCCACCAGGCTGATCTGCCCCCTTTCCCTCACCTGGTTTGGACCTTGGATGCCCGTTCTCCCCACCATGCCCCACCCCTCCTCCCCGCTGAGACCCGGGCCATTTCCGCACTAGCCTGTTATAGCACAATGATTCCACTTTCAACATCCTCTGGAATCCTAGGGTTTGCAGTTTCGGGAAGGGCTGGATGGCCCTTCCCGAAACTGCAAACCCCAGGATTCCAGAGGATGTTGAAAGTGGAATCATTGCGCTATAACAGGCTAGTGCGGAAATGGCCACACACACATTTTGATAGTTGTGACTTTCCCACTTCTGTGAGCATCCTGTGCTCCTAAACATAGAGAATGCGGAGGGGTGACTTTAATTTTTTTTCCTGTTTCTTTGTGTGTGTTTTTTTGTTTTTTTTTAATATCATTACAGTTTGCGGGGGGCGATCAGAGCCCTTTCGTGTTTCAGGAAGTTAGCATTTAGTGTTTTAGTTAATTAGTGTACAGTGTTTTAGTTTAGTTTAGTTTAGTTTAGTTTAGTGTGTTAGTACGGTGAACCCTTGGTATCTGCTAGGCGTCCACCTTCCAGTGGATATCTTAATTCATGCTCAAGTCCCTTTATGTACAATGGTGTGCTAAAATGGCATCCCTTATGTGAAATGGCAAACTCAAAGCCTGCTTTTTAGGTTTTTCAAAAATATATTTTTAAGCTGTGGCTGGCTGAATCCATGGATACAAAATCCATGGATATAGAGGGTATTGTGCTTTAATTTAGTGATTTTTTCTTTTCTTCTTGTTGCTTTCCCTTTTTCTGAATTTTTTTTTCCAATAGTAAGTTAGATTATGTTAAAACTAATATGTCAATAATTTAAAAAAAAAAGAAAAGGAGACAATGAAGTTTGAAAATTAAGGAAAAATAAAAGAGCATCCATTAGCTAAAAGAGACAATAAAATGCAAAGAACGCTTATAAGAACGCAAGTCAACAGTAATAGAACAGCTTAGAGGCATCAGATATAAGAACTGGAAAAATATCCAAACAAGAGAAAGTAGGAAGTTAAAAAGGCATAGAAATGTAGAAAAGGATCTGTATTAGAGTTTCTTGAATGTATATGGATTGATGTGTGAAATTTGACTTGAATAGATTGAAACGAAATATAATTAGATTATTTAAATGTCACTAGATCCTGGACGGATTATAACATGGAAATATATGTTAAAAATGGATGATTGTATTATATTGTACTATAAGCAAATTGACCTATAAGATTGTACAAGAAACAAATTGACGTTTTTATACAACCTGGAAAAAAATGAATAAGACTTGAAGATGGCAGGAATGTAAAAAGATAGAATTTTACTTAAAGAAAAAGAAAGAAAATAGAAAAACACCGTATCTAACAAATCAGAAATATATATGTGCATGCACACGCATGTACAGACACACAGATTTCTTTCGGGCGGCGTTGTTGCCCTGAGATTCTTCCCCTCCTGCCTTCAGAACTGTAGTAGAGGCTCTGGGAGATTAAGGGACAGCTTCTGAAATCTGGGAAGCCTAGGAGCATCTGAGAGGTTTCTCCCTGGGCCCGCATTTCTGTCCTTGGCTGTCAAGAGTGCCTCTCCTTCCCTTGGCTCCCTTATCTCCTCACCTGAAGAAGCCAGGAGCAGCAAAGACACAGCGGCCACGAACAGGTGAGCGATCTTCATGGCTTGTTTGGTGAAGGTATGGATGCTTTGAGAAGACACCACCAATGAACATGACCCCCCAGATGTTGGCTTCCCATATTTATAGGATTCTCCTTGGAAAGTTATGACATTGGAGATTGTTAAAGGCAAGATGTTGAAAGGAAACCAAACGCCGTTGGCAGCAATTTGCTAGAGTTTGTCAATTATAACGGTTTTCATTCCAGTTGTGTCTCCATGATGAAGTAAAACTGTTTCAACATCTCTCTCTCTCTCAGTTTCTCTCCTGCTGCCTCCCAAGACCTCTTACTTCTTCCCTTCCCCCTCCCTTTTTTTTTTGGATAGTCCTCGTGTGTCTCTGTGTCTGATTCTTTGCCTAGAAAGGTGCATTTTTTGCACATTTGGAAAACAACCTATTGATAATTATATGTTGCATTGTGATAATTAAGAATATAAACAAATATCCTCAAATATCCAGAATCTATTACTTTTGGGGACATGAATCTTCAAAGTTAACTGCTCCGCTGTTATCTCATCCTATACTGGGAAGACATATCTGTCTTTAAACATCTGTGTTAGGGGGATGCAGATGGTAGAAGGAAATCCTTTCAGTTCCACTTTTCCACTTAAAACATTCAAAGTAATTTGTAAAACTGAAACAGAACAGATTTTTTTCCCCTTTTTTAAGGGAACAAAACGCTCCATATAGTAAGAATGCTTGCAAAATTTTGTGTATCCAACTTGCTCTTCCAGATTTGAGAGTACTGAATTAATCTTTTTGACGTGGAACTGATTTTCTTTTGTATTTATAATGTGAAAATAACAATACACCATTTCACACAAAACGACACAGAAGCTCTGTGCCATTTCTTTAAGTCCTATAGGGCTGGTGGTGCTGATCACAGCAGAAAGGGAGTGTATGTGTTTGTGTGTGTGTGTGTGTGTATAAACATATAAAGGGATGGGTCTGTTCCCCTATTTTATAACCAGGTAATCTGCAATTCATGGAGACAAATGAGGATGGCCAGTGTGGTATAATGGTTTATTTAATTTATATCCCACTTTGCCCATATTGTATGTTAAAACAATACAACTAAAACAGTCTGAAATGCATTTTTTTAAAAAAAAGATGCGTTAAACATAATCCACTAAAAACATTAATCTAAAACAGGCTAAAGGATGTTAAAACTGACCTGTTGCACTACCTCTGTTGCAAGAGTATGGTTCGTTGCCCAGCAGTGTGGTCCAAATGAGCAGAGCAACACGGCAGTTAAGGCAGTGGTTCTCAACCTGTGGGTCCCCAGATGTTTTTGGACTTCAGCTCCCAGAAGCCCTGAGCATTGACCATAGTGGCTGGGGCTTCTGGGAGCTGAAGTCCACAAACATCTGGGGACCCACAGGTTGAGAACCACTGAGTTAAGGGAAAGCAAAGTTTATTTCTGCAGCAGAAATAGGTACACACTTTGTGGAAGTCTAAAGTGAGACAAAAGCACATTTCCAGGGCCTGCCTTCTATATACCATACCAGCAATATACATTCAGAAGATTATTAATACCTAGCTCTGTCTTTGTTCCTAATATTTCCAGGTAGTGTGTGGAACTTAAGTAACAGGAATTTGGCATTTGCAATCCTCAGAGAGTCTGTTATTTTAAACAAGGGATGTAATTGACAGTTGCAAAGCAAAGAGGAAGCTCCCTTTCTTACCCAGGTATTAAAAAACACAGGATGGAAGCTCTTAATCTGTTTAGCATATACAGCCCTGCCATTTCTAGGGAACAGACTTCTCGAGACTTGAAAAAATAAAGATGCTACTGCGGTGTCTGCAATTTCCAGGCGTTCGATTGTACAATTTATGATGCTGGTTGAAAAAAAAGGATCGTTTTGATAGTTTTGATTTGATGTTACAGGATGTTCTGTGGAGAGATGGAGGTTTTTGGGGGGAGAAGGAAGAAACTAAATTGGGGAAAAGTCCATGATTACTAGATAATTTTTCCAGTGTGAAAGGGTTTGTTTATGAGGTTGTTCTTTTCAAAGCTGGATTTTTAATTGTAAGGATTTAAGACATGGTTAATGTTGATATTGCTTGTGAGTGATTTTTTGAGCCTCCTTAGAAGAAATTATATTGTTGCAAAAAGTAATCAGAAAGGTTAATTGAGAGCTACAGTATTATTAAGCTGAATTAGTATTGTATGTGATTGACTAGACAAAAATGGATTTTGGACAATAGGTTTAAGTATATATGGTGTGATTTAAAAGGAAGTTTTAGCCACTGAGGATGAGAGATACAAAACATTAGATACAAGATAAATAAGTGATTTTTGTTTTTTTGTTATTAATAATAATAGTTTTACTGTTGCAAGAGACATTAATATGTGTAAGAGAATGATATTGTGGAGCTGTTTAGTGTTATTTAAATGGTAAAGGTATAAGAAGTGGCTATTACTGTATTTTCGTCATATACTATTAAGATATCTAGATTTTTAATTAAGTAAGATAAGAAGCTAATGAGGAATATACTTTAATGTCACGAATAGGTTAATAAGTTAATATGGTTAGTGTTGAGATTATGTTAATTAATTTTAGACGACATTGCCTAGGTTAATATTGTGTAATATAACAGACTGGATAGGGTTACTACTAAATGATTATACGCTGTTTGCAATGGGGGGGCTTTTTTTTTTTAGTTAGGTGGGAGATTATTTTAGCTTAGTATTTTGTTATTTAGGTTAGCATATATGTGTATGTGTATAGCTTTTATAACTGTTAGTGTTGTGGCCAGGAAAGAGACGAAGACCAGGTTTCCAGGGAAAAATCAAAAAGCCATTTTATTGTTTAACAATTCACTTGTGCAAGGACAACAGTTATCCCAGAACTGTTGTGTCAATTAATTGAGGTAGCATCACTATATACCTTTTGCCTTCTATGTCAGCAATCAATCATTTATTTAGCCCACCCATCATATACCTGGCATTGCCTGGGATTTTATTTTCTCATAGTGTAGCGGAACTGAGATAGAGACCCACGGTTTTAGAAAAAAGATTTATTGTGCACAATGTCTCAGTGAGATAATTCTCAAAAGTCTGGGCCCCGCCTCTTTACATTCAAAGCAATTTGCACATCTCCAGTGCAAATTCATCACGTGTCCAAGAAAGGAAATTGACACAAACAATAGTTCTCATCATTCTCCTGCGTAATCTTACTAACGTTGCAAAGCATAGCGAGGCCATTTCATTCTCCCTAACATTCTATTTCGCAGTGTCCTACTGTTCTTCTTTCAAGCACAGAGTCACTTCAATTGCAGGGAAAATTAACTGCTTTTCTCTCACACCCAGAGGTCATCTGGGCTGACCCAAAACTGCACGTCCACCATAATAGGTAATGCTTGTTAGAAAAAATTGGGATCCTGTGTCTGTAATTCCCCAAACTGTCTTATTCAGTACATGTAACTTTTCTCCATATTCCCCAATCCAATCTGTATTCAGAGTTATTAACATAGAGAGGTTGGTTTCCTGAGAGAATACACTGCCCTCTTCCTTGCTGCTAGGATTCGTCTCCGTAGGAACCAGTCTATTCAAGACAGATACAGTTGACTGAGGCCCAAGAGCTCTCTGGCTGAGAATTCTAAAAGCCCCTCCCTAAACTGCAGACCCCAGAATTCCATAGAATCTTCTTAGGCAGCCAATCATATGAGGTCTTCGCCTGACACAGACAAAGAAACGTTGACTTTTATATATTGATGTACATGGCAGTTTACAGTAAACAAAGAAAAAAAAGTGGGTCATGCCAAATGCCTTATCAGGTTGGCCGTGCTTGCTCTACCATGATTTTTCCTGAGAAAAAAAGATGGACAACAGCTGAAACATTTTCTGACCCTTGAGATCATTCAGACTAACTTACACTTCCATCAAAGCATTTCCTGAACCTTAAGGTCATCCAGACTGACCCATGCTTACTGACACCCAGTTAAATGGGGCTTTTAGATATATTCACAGAGGGGAGGAAGGAATAATTGACTATATCATGAAACAGTAAAACAGATCATCCATATAAAATACAAAAAAAATTGTAAACCAACTGACAGGTACATGTAATCAAGCTACACAAGATAATAAAACAATATTAAACTAGAATTCCAAAAGCTTTGGAAAACAAGAAAGTTTTAAGTTGAGATTTTGAAATAACAAGGGAAGGAGCAGCCCCAAATGTTCAGGGGGACAATGTCCACACTGTGGAGCAGCAAGTGAGAAAGAATGAAGCCGAGTTGAGGAAGAGGAAAGCTTTGCTTGGGTGAGAAGCTGACATCTCAGGCTTTGGTCCTAAAATCCCAGTCCCCAGCATAGTCCTGACCTTGCAAGCCTATGAGGGAATCTTGGAGATTAATGAGTCAGGGTTGTAATTGCAGGGGGAGGGGGCAAAAATGAGGGGATTTGCTCCCAATAAGAATTTTGCCCCACAATAACTCTTTTAAAGTTCAGTCCCCAAATTTCTAACATTGTTGTTGTTGTTATTGTGAACCTTCAAGTCATTTTTTACTTATGGCAACCCTAAGATGGACCTGTCGTCAGGTTTTCTGGGGCTGAGAGTGTGTGATGCACCCACGATCACCCAGTGAGTTTCCATGACCAAGTGGGGAATCAAACCCTGATCTTGAGGGTTGTAATCAAGTGCTCAAACCACTACACCCTGTTAGCTCTCAAAATTGTAGACTTGCATACTGAAAATGTATCCCTAAACCCCAGTTCTATATTTACTGTATTTAGAGATGAGTGGTTGGATTCTGTGGAACCTACTCCAAAGTGAAGGGAGACCTGTAATGACCTGAAAGTAAGTCATGTTGAAACCAGTGGTGCTGGAGCATGCTGATCAAATTTGCAAAAGATACCAAATTGGGAGGGGTTGCTAATACCCCAAAGGATAGGATCAGAATTCAAAATGACCTTGACAGATTGGAGAGCTGGGCCAAGGCTAAAAACATGAAATTGCACAGAGAGAAATGTAAGGTCCTGCACTTAGACAGAAAAAATGGAATGCACAAATATTGGAAGGGGGATGCATGGCTGGATAGCAGTACATGTGAAAGGGGTCTAGGAGTCTTGGTGGACCACCAGCTGAACATGAGTCAGCAGTGTGATGTGGCAGCGAAGAAACCCAACATGATTCTTGGTTGCATCAACAGGAGGTTGGTGTCCAGATCAAGGAAAGCGGTAGTACCACTCTATTCTGCTTTGGTCAGATCTCATCTGGAATACTGTGTCCAGTTCTGGGCACCTCATTTCCAGAAGGATATTGGCGAACTGGAACATGACCAGAGGAGGACGACCAAAATGATAGAGGGTCTGGAAGCCATGCCCTATGAGGGGTGGCTTAGGGAGCTGGGGATGTTTAATCTGTAGAAGAGGGGACATGACAGCCATATTCAAATATTTGAAAGGCTGTCACATCGAAGAGGAAACTGCTGTAGAAACTAGGACAAGGAGCAATGGAGTCAAACTACAGGAAAAGAGATTCCACCTAGACCTCAGGAAGAACTTGCTGATGGTGAGAGCTGTCCGGCAGTGGAGTGTGGTGGAATCTCCTTTTAAGCAGAAGCTGGATGGCCATCTGTTGGGAGTGCTTTGATGGGTGTTCCTGCATAGCAGGGGGTTGGACTGGATGGCCCTTGTGGTTTCTTCCAACTCTATGATTCTATGGTTCTATAATTCTATGACTCCTTCTATCATCCCACTTTTTCAGCTACATTTAAAATGGCCCAGTTTATCTCACCTCCTCCCACTTTCCCCCCATAGTTCCTGAGCATACCTGAAGGGGTTAAGTCCAATGCCACTTGCATAGGAAAAATAAGCTACATACCCAGTCCTTGTCAGACCCTGAAAAAGATATTTTTGGGGGTTCTGGTGTCTGGATCCTGTTGATAGTCTCCTGACTGCAGTATGCTCATTTCATCAATGGGATTTACCTACGTATTGACTTACCGTGCAACAGTTGATTCATGGGTACGGTCTAGCTGGGACTATGGCCACTTCCGCACTAGCCTGTTATAGCACAATGATTCCACTTTCAACACCAGGCGGCCCCTCCCGAAACTGCAAACCCCAGGATTCCAGAGGATGTTGAAAGTGGAATCGTTGCACTATAACAGGCTAGTGCGGAAGTGGCCTACAACAGGATCTAGGCCAGAGAGAGATTGAGAGAGAGTAACTTTTCCAAGCTCTGCTCTGCAAGGAGGTTTTTTACCCGCCACTCCTTAGGGGGAAACACTTTTCCATTAAAGTTTTTATTTCTCCCTTTGCAAACCTTAGGGGTGCCCAGACCTCCTGATACCTCCCTAAGGCGCACACAGGGAGTGCAGTTTCAACTACAGAAACGGTGTGTTATACCCCTGACAGACCCAAGAGCCATGTCCTGAGAGTCCTACTTATTTTATATAAAATATGAGTGAGCCATGGAGAGATACTGGAAGGACCATGTAAACAGGAGATTTCTGTCTTCTGTTTTATATACCAGGGTATCTGGCAATTTGGCTAAAACTTGAAAGGAGTTTCTGCAGCCATCAGGACCATTACTCTCTGAGAGCAAATAAACAATGCAAGCAGGCTAACAAAATGAAATTCAACAGAGAGAAGTGTAAGGTCCTACACTTAGGTAGAAAAAATGGAAGACAGAAATATAGGATGGGGGACAAGTGGCTGGATAGCAGTACGTGTGAAAGTGATCTGGGAGTCTTCATAGACCAGAAGCTGAACATGAGTCAGCAGTGTGATGCGGCAGCCAAGAAAGCCAATGCAATTCTCGGCTGCATCAACAGGAGTATGGTGTCTAGGTCGCGGGAGGTACTGGTACCACTCTACTCTGCTTTGGTTAGACCTCATCTTGAATACTGTGTCCAGTTCTGGGGACCCCAATTCAAGAGGGACATGGTCAAGCTGGAGCAAGTCCAGAGGAGGGCGACCAAAATGGTGAGAGGCCTGGAAGCCATGCCCTATGAGGATAGACTTAGAGAGCTGGGTATGTTTAGACTGCAGAAGAGAAGGTTAAGAGGGGACATGATAGCTATGTTTAAATATTTGAAGGGATGCCATGTAGAGGAAGGAGAGGGCTTGTTTTCTGCTTCTCCCGAGACCAGGACAAGGAGCAATGGATGCAAGCTGCAGGAAAGGAGATTCCACCTGAACCTCAGGAAGAACTTCCTGACGGTCAGGGCTGTCCGGCAGTGGAATCTGCTGCCTCGGAGTGTAGTGGAGTCTCCTTCCTTGGAGGTTTTTAAGCAGAGGCTAGATGGCCATCTGTCGGGAGTGCTTTGAGGGTGTTCCTGCATGGCAGGGGGTTGGACTGGATGGCCCCTGTGGTCTCTTCCAACTCTACATTTCTATGATTCTATGATTCTATGATTCTATGAATTTGACACCTAAAGGCATGCATGCAATTCCGGAGAGATAACTGATCTGATCTGGCAGGAACTGGCAGGATGTTCGAGGGTGTATGTTCTCTTTGAACACAAAGAAAATGATCCGTCTTCATAAAAGGATGGAACCATGTGGCTTCTCAAGACACTATCACTAGGCTCAGTTTCTGATTTTTGTCGGAGTTAGAGAGATTCTTTTTGGAGAGTAAGGTGTTCCCTCAGATTTGCAACACAATGGAGCTAGCTAACTCCCCTCAGCCCTTAAAGGGGGGGGCTGAGATGTTTTGTCCCAGCTGAAGACTTCTCGATTGGTATTGTATTTCATCAAACTCTTATCTCTCTCTCTCTCTTTCCTAATTTCCATCTCTTTCTAACTTTATAGTCTTGTATGTTTGATTGTAGGGTGTGAAGCTGAGTGACTGTAAGAACTTTAACTTTTCATGCTTGTTGTAGTGAGTGTAGTTAATTGATTGTAGGGATTTTTACATTTATGTTAATAAAATACTTAGATTTGAGCAATTGGTGTGATTTTGACTGGACCGGACCTGGTATTCATATGGTTAATGATCCCTTTTTAATTACCCTGTCCTCTTTGCATGTCTAAAGCAGTGCTGAGCTAATTTTTTCCCCACAAGAGACACTTTTGACAGCTTTTGGGAATCCTTTTTAAGGAAGCCCTTGTATCACAAACAGATTGGTGGAGTCCTAAGCAAACAGGGTAACAAGTGGTCCCATCTCCAAACACCAGAAACAGTGGAGACAGTATGTGTTTCAAATGTGCTTTAATGGAAAGGCAAAAGCTCAGAGAATTCTTCATGGAAGATGCATGGGTTTGTTTTCTTTGCTAACAAGCCAAGCTTTGGCGATGGGGTGGGAGGAGTTGCCAGGTCCGGATCTAAAAAAGCAGAAAACGTCGTAGGACCCAGCGACTGTCGGTCTGCAGAGATGTCTCTCTTCATTTGAATGATCCCAGGTGAGCTGGAGGGCATCTGGCTTCCCCTTTAGATTTGTGTGCTGAGGAGAGAGGCAAACAGCAAGGAAAAAGGTTACTGAGGGTCTTTGCATTTCTATAACAAGCCAGAATTTCAGAGAGGGGTTTCTGGTCTTCGTAAAAAAGGGTAGCAGATGGACACATCCAGCAGCCTTACACTAATGCCAGTTCTCCTCTAGAGAACTCCAGAGTACCCCCCCATCTTGTTCTTGGAAAACAAAACAAAAAATTCGAGGAAGGGCAATGCCAGGCAGGGGCTTTTTAGTGGTAGTGCCTCTTTTGTGGACAACTATCTCCAGGAAAATTTCCTGGGAACCTCCTTTGTTATATTTTTAGTGTTGGCAGAGCTCTTTTGATTTTCTCAGACTTTTACATATACTCCCTCTAAGGGCCTTTCCACACTGCACTGTTATAGTGCTATTATTCCCCTTTCAACATTCTGTAGAATTCTGGGGTTTGTAGTTTACTGAAGCGGAAGATCTCTCTGGCTGAGAATTCTAAAGGCCCCTCTCTAAACTGCAAAGCCCGGAATTCTATAGGATGTTGAAAGTGGAATTATAGCACTATAACAGTATAGTGCAGAAAGGCCTTAAAACTGGTTTCTTATTACTTTTCACACAATTTTTATGTATTATGTGATATCCTCAAGGCAGCAAATCCCAACTGAACTTGGAAGCTAAGCAAGGTCAGCCCTGGTTAGTACTCGGATGGGAGATCACCAATGAATAGCAGATATTGTTGTTGTTGTAGCTGCTGTTGTTGTGTGTCTTCAAGTCATTTCTGACTCATGGTGAACCTATTATAGGTTTTTCTGGTGGTTGAGAGTGTGTGACATGTCCAGGGTCACGCAGTGGGTGTCCATGGCTGCGTTGGGAATTGAACCTTGGTGTCCAGGGTCATAGTCCAGTGTTCAAACCACTACATCACACTGGCTCTCGTAGCCCAGGTGCTATAGGCTATATTTCAGAGGAAGGAACTGGCGAAACCACTTCTGTGTATTCCTCACCTAGGAAAAAACTATGAAATTCAGAGGGTCACCATAAGTTAAAAGGCAACCTGACAGCAAGGACAAACAAAGGCCCCTCCAATTTTTCGCTAAGAAAATGGGGACTCGTGTTGCTGAGCAACATCACTCTGTGGTTAAGAAGGCAAACCTGTGAAAGGGTTGCCTTAGGGTTGCCAGAAGATGGAAATGACTTGAAAGCACACAACAAAACGTCTGCTCCAGTTTCATTTTTGATTGTCTTAGCACACCGTTCGCATGATAAAAGTCTCAGGCGTAGAGATACGTCACTGAATAATGCCCAAGTCAGAATCATCCATTCCATAGTATTTCCAATTTCTAAGCAAGGCAGTGAATAAAATCAACACAAAGAGAATCAACCCATCTGACACGTGGTGCTGGAGGAGAGTTTTACAGATACCGTGGACAGTCAGAAAGACAAGAAATTGAGACCGGGAGCAAAATGACCAAACCGAGGCTATCTTTGAGCATTTCGTGAGATAAAGTGACCCATTAAAAAAGATCATCCTGAATTGTAAGGCTGAAGGCAACAGGAAAAGAAGAAGCCCAGAACACAGGTGGATAGACTCAGTCAACTAAGCTGTAGACCTGGGTTTGCAAGACCTGAGTGGGACTGTAAATAGCCGGATCTCTTCGAGGTCTCTCATTCATAGGGATGCCATAAATCGGAGCTGACCTGAAAGCAACTAACAGCACCAAATAAATTTGCTCAGAAGCTTCACTGACTTTAGTGGGCCCTATGCCTTGAGAAATTAGTGTAGGCTCAGAAGCTCTGAATCTGATGTGAATTTTACGGGTTAGGGGAGCAGGAGAGAAACAGACCTCAGGAGAAGGTCCCATTGGAGTTGCTCCCCAGTCATGGTGTTCAGGATGGTAGCTGCAGATCTGAGGCAACTGGGTGTGGGTGAACCAAAGGATGCTCAGGAAGATGCCACTAGTATCTCTCATGTGGCAAGCTGAGATTACCTTATGCAGCATTTCTTAAGAATGCCACATCTTCCATACTTCACCAAGGGAAAGGCACACCTGGAATACTGGCAAGAACCATTGGCAGCGTAACACGCTCGCCTGCTCTTTGGCTTGTAGGCAAACCCTGCACATTGGAGACACCAAAATCAACACCAGATTGTTAGGACAGAACAGAAAATGGTGAGCCTGGTAAATTTATTCTCCCCTCCTTTCCACTCTATTGAGTTATGGTATAATGATTGGATAGCTCTTTAACCGCCACGGCTCCATCCTATGGAGAAGGAAGAGGAGGAGGGGGAGGAGGAAGAAGAAGAAGGTAGTCAAGATCAATGATGAGTATCAATTTCCCACCTTTTCCCTAATCTGGTATTCAAGGTAGCTCCCAAAAACTGAAACAGATACAGCTGATTTTTGCAACATCATATAAAAATATAATGACAATATCCATAAAACAAAAAAGTGTCAGAAACGTAACAATTCCATTTTTACTGTGAAGTACTTAAAATTCTCAGCCACAGAAATCTGGTGTCTCTACACAACAGATGCTGGAAGTCCATAGGATGCAGCCGTGGCAGTTAAAGTGGGATCAGAGTGCTATAGTTCTGTAGTGTGAAAGAAAATGACAGCTCCCAGAGTTCTCCACTCAAAGGGGCCAGAGGCTGTGGAATTGTGCGGGTTGTCAATTGGAAAAAGGGGGAACCTTTCTGCACTAAAGGAACTAAAAGATTAGGAAGGTCTCTTTCAGTGTACAGTCCTCCCTCTACATTTGCTAGGGGTAGGGGCACAGGACCCCCATGGAAGTGGAAAACCCTGAATTATTCTAGGTCCTCCCAAACCCATATTTAACACACAAAAAATATGATCACCTTATTCAACCCACCCTGGATTCCTTTGAGGCCTCAGGACTCCTTCACAAGGCAGAAGTGAGGGGCTGGTGGAGCTTACTGTCACCTCCACTGCTGCCCCACGCCATTTTTAATAGGGACTTAAAAACCTCAAAGTTTCTCGGACTCACAAGGCTCGTAGTCCCTACTGAAAATGGCTTAGCGAGGCAGCAGAGGTGATAGCAAATAATCCGTGAATAATAAAATTTGCAAAAGTGAAACCTGCAAATGTGGAGGGCTGACTCTATATACAAATTCACGCGCTTTATGGCAGAGGTGGCCCCTGGCGGGCAGTTTGCTGTCCTTGGCACGGACTTTGGAATGGAGGGGTGTGCACGCTCAAGGCTATCCTGACACTAAGCTACACCCCATATCTTCCAATATTTCAACATCTTCCAATATTTGACAATCGGGACGCATGTGGCCAAGCAGCATCACAGTGGGATCAAGACGGAATGGAATAAGAAATTTTAATAAGTTAATGTAGTATCCTTTTCTTCTTCTTCTCTTTTTTATTCAGAAGGTTTACACCGATGCTTATTAGTCAAGGCTGAAACCTCATCATGTGGGGAAATCTATTTTTAAAACTGTTATGTTTAGGTGTTACTTTCGATGTTAGATGTCAGATGTTTTGTATGTCTGTTTCTTTTCTTTTCCATAGGTATTTCCTTGTTTCTATGTTTCTTCCATGTTTATGTTGTTGTTTTTTCCTCCTTTTTCTTATCTATTTCATTTTGATCAAACTATAAATAAAAAAGGTGGAATAAGTTGCTAATAAGGAAGAATGAACAAGCTAGGAGTAAAGAAAGCAGCTTGTTTTTGCCTGAGCCTACTGGGAAGGACAAAATCTCCTTTCCTCTCCCCACCTCATCGGTGGAATCCATGGAAACAAAATCCATAGATAGGGAGGGTACTGTGTTTTAGTTTAGTGGGTTTTTTTGCTTCCTTTTCTTCTTGCACTTTTCCTTTCTCTTTTTCTGAATGTATTTTTCTTTAGTTGCGAATTAGATTGTTTGTGTTAAAAGTAATGAATAAATAATTGGAGGAAAAAAAGAAAATAGAAAAACACCATATCTAACAAATGAGAAATATATATATGCATCCGTACACACATACATACAGGCACACACATTTTTCCAGGCAGCGTTCTTGCTCTGAGACTCTTCCCCTCTTGCCCTCAGAACTGTAGAAGAGGCTCTGGAAGATTAAGGAACAGTTCCTGAAATCTGGGAACCCTAAGCGCGGGGTACATCCGAGAGCTTTCCCCCAGATTCCCATTTCTGTCCTTGGCTGGCAAGAATGGCCCTCCCTTCCTTTGCTCCCTTATTTCCTTACCTGAAGAAGCCAGGAGCAGCAAAGACGCAACAACCACGAACAGGTGAGCAATCTTCATGGCTTCCTCAGTCAAGGTATGGATGCTTTGGGAAGAAAACCACCAATGAAAATGACCCCCCCCAGATGTTGGATTCCTATATTTATAGGACTCTCCTTGGGAAGTTGTGACATTGGAGGTTGTTAAAGGCAAAATGTTGAAAGGAAACCAAACACCGTTGCTAGAATTTGTCAACCGTAACAGTTTTCATGCAAGTTGTCTCTAAGTTATGGAGCAAAAGGGGTCTGAATGGTTTCAACATCTCTCTCTCTCAATCTTTCTCTCTCCTCGCTGCCTTCCAAGACCTCCTAATTCTTCACTTTTTTTTACTTTTTTGGGGGAGGGGAATCCCTCTCTCTTTCTCTTTCTCTGACTCTTTATCTAAAAAGGTGCATTTTTTGCACATTTGGAAAACAAACTATTGGTATACTGTATGTTTCCTTCTCACTTCTACACTTCCAACATTGTCACTACAATCATAAATCTTTGCCAGTCTCTCGTGGGGGGAGGTACCACCATAGATGCATTTTATAAATATTTTCTTCTAGATTCTGACGTGCTGTGTATTTCAATCTTCTCTTCCAAGCCTTCTCTCGATTCACTAATTCAGTTGTATGGTCTAAATTTTGGGCCCAACGTATCATTGGTTCTGTGACAACCTCTTCTTCAGTATCCCATCTTAACAAAATTTTGTATCTTTCAAGTATTATCTTAGATTCCTTCTCCAATATTAGCTCATCAAAGGTTGTCCTTTCTGTTTGAAGACCATTTATTTTCAATTCGATTTTAATTTTTTCATTTCATTGTCTATATAATAACCAGTGATATACTGTATGTTTCACAGTGATAGTTAAGGATATAAATTGAGAGACTGAAACCCTCTCATTCAAATCTCCAGAAGTATCCCAATCTTTTACTTTTGGGGACATGAATCTTCAAAGTTAGCTTCTCCACTGTTATCTCATCCTATACTGCGAAGTTATATCTGTCTTTAAATATTGCTGTTCGGGGGATGAAGGGACTCCTCTCAGTTCCACATTTCTATATAACATGTTCCAAGTAGTTTGTAAAACCGAAAGAGAAAAGGGGAAAAAATCATTTTTTAAAGTAACAAAAGTCTCCATGTAGTAAGAATGCTTCCAAATTTCTACTTATCTAATTTGGTCTTCCAGGCCATTTCCGCACTAGACTGTTATAGCGCTGTGATTCCACTTTCAACATCCTCTGGAATCCTGGGGTTTGCAGTTTCGGGAGGGGCCGGCCGGATGTTGAAAGTGGAATCATAGTGCTATAACAGTGTAGTGCGGAAATGACTCTAGATTTGGGAGTACTGAATTAATTTTTTTGAGGTGGAACTGATTTTCTTTTGCATTTATAATTTATAACATTTATAACAATACAACATTTCACACAAGACACCACCGAAGCCCTGAGCCATTTCTTTAAATCCTAGGGGGCTGGGGCTGGGGCTGGTCAGAGCAGAAACGGAGTATGTGTCTTTGTGTTTCGTTGTATGTGTCTAATCACACCTGTGTACATACAAAAAGATGGATATGCTCCCCATTTTATAACCAGGTAGTCTTGGAGTTCAGAGAGAGCAGTGAGGAAAGCCAGTGTGGTATAATAGTTTGGGTGTTTATCTACTTAATTTATACCCCACTTTTTTCCCACACGGGACCCTCACACTGTATGTTACAACAATACAAATAAAACAGCCTGAAATGCATTTTTGTTAAACAAAGTGTTGCCCTGTTTACCGGGGGTCCCGTGAGGGACTCCAAACGTGCTCAAATATTGGTGGGGAAAATTAGCTCAGAGCACAAGTTGGCAGAACGAGAGGCAGGGCAACGCAGCGGAATCTTTGACCCAATGTCTACGGGGTCAGGTCAGTCAAGCAGTCAGACAGTTTTAAACTAGCAAAAATGATGTTTTATTAAGGACAGACAAACACTTAAGACACCACAACCACACAGCTAACTGAGAAATGAGAAATAAGGGTTTTTCGGGGGAAATGGGTGATACGACACCTTTCTCGTAGTCCTGAAAAAGTTGAAGGAGCTCAGCATGGTTTGCTGAGGGGAGCTCGCTGGATAAAGCAGCAGCAGGGCTTCATGGAAGTTCGGAGCGATCCGAGGAAGCTCTTGGAACTGGGGGGTTTTATAGGGAAAATATGACCGTGGGCTAGCCTATACTTGGGAGAGAACAATGAGGTTTGGGGACGAGACAATGTCTTCCAAAAGGTCAGAATTTATCATGATTGAGTTAGTTCCGAATCGACAATGGAACGGCCAGTATGCAGATGCAGCTTGCCTGAGCGGTTAAGCATTTAGCTCATCAAGTTCCCTGCTCGGGGCAGGGGGCTCTTTGTGTTCGCGTGCATCCTTAATGAGGTGTTTGTCTAGGGAGGGCTCCTAAAGCAAGATCTGGCTGAGCCTGGCTTACCTAGGTGGAGAAAGGAATGTTTCAGCAATTAATAGCCATGCCTAGCTCCGTACTTGTTCGGGGGCCTCACAAACACTTGGCCGAGGGCTGCAAACTGAGACCGAATTATGATATCAAACGATATCTAGTATCTTCCAAAGCCAGGCCAGTTCACAGTGATAACAAAAGTACTAAACATAATCCACTTAAAACATTAATTTCAAACTGGTTAAAGTTTGTAAAAAACAACCTGTTATACTACCTTCGTTGCAAGAGTGAAGTCCATTGCCCAGCAGCGTGGTCCAAATTAGCAGTGCAACTTGAGCAAGGAGTTAAGGAAAGGTTTATTTTTGCAGCAGAAATAGGTACATATACTTTGTGGAAGTCCACCACGAGGGAAAAGCACATTTTCAGGGCCTGTCTTATATATTCTATACCAGTGATACACATTCAGAAGGTTATTAACACCTAGCTCAAAGTATACTCTCTGTATAACACCTAGTTCAAAGCACATCCCCTCTGACTGTCATCTATTCACTATTCCAATCCATCTTGGAGACCGACATTCTTTGTTCTTAATATTTCCAGACAGTGTGTGGAACTTGAATAACATGCGAATCTGTTATTTTAAACAAGGGATGTAATTACCAGTTGCAAATTAAGGAGGAAGCTCCCTTTCTTACCTAGGTATTATAAAACACAGGAAGGAAGCTCCTTGTTACTGCAGTTTAGGCCTACCTGGCGATATCACCCGATATCACTTTGATATCATAATTCGGCCTTGCCATACCATCCTTCCCCACATGTTTGTGAGGCCCCCGGACAAGCACGAAACTAGGCTCAGCACTTAACTGCTGAAATATTCTCAAACAATACAGGCACGCCAGAAATAGCGAGATTGCAGCTTCAGGGACCTCCCCGGCAAACCCCACATTATGGATACGCGCTACCTACAAAAGGCTCCCTGCCCCGAGCAGGCAACTTGACAAAGGCTGAACCACCCACTGTCAAGCGTTGTGCATTTACATACTGGCTACACCATTGTTAATTCGGCCCTGATTCCATCATGCTAAATTTTGACCTTTCAGAGACATTGTCTCCCACCCAAAACTCATTGTTGTCCCCGAGTAAGGCATAGCCTGCAGTCACACTTCTCCCTATAAAACCCCTGATTCCAAGACCTTCCTCGGATCGCTCCCGAGTTCCAGACCGCCTTCCTACTGCTTTGCTTGGCGAGCTTCCCCTCAGCTCCACGTGCGGAGCCACACCGAACCCCAGCATCGCTCTCTATCTTCTTCCAGGCTTCAGGAACAGGTTTCGTATCACCCGAACCAACTATCCCTCTGAAAATCCCACTATCTTACTCACACCTTTATTTTCCGTAGTAATCTGTGTGCGTGTGTTGCTTACATTGTGTGCCTGTATTTAATAAAGATCATTCATTATTTTCAAACCGGTCTGCTCCTTGACTTGGCCTGACCCCGTAAACACTGGGTTACAAGATCCTGCTAAGTTGCCCTGCCTCTCGTAACGCTAACGCAATGCTCTGAGCTAATTTTCCCCACCTATAGTTGAGCACATTTAGGTGTCCCTCCTGGGACCCCCAGTAAACAGGGTAACATCCTAATCTGATTAGAATACGCAACTCTCCCATTTCTAGGGAATGGACTTCTCAAGACTTTTGAGTTTGGATTGTGTGGGGGAAGGAAAATTCCAAGATTCCATTGGGTGGAGCCATGCCATTTAACATGGGATCAGACTGATATAACAGCACAGTGCAGATGCAAACTTGGACTGTTTGAGCATTTGGGTGTAAATTAAATTGAAAAAAAGGAAGCAATCTTAAGCTGCATATTTCGTTTTTAACATTTAGTCCTCTGTATTTTTTTCCGGAGAAGAAACCACAAGTTCCCCCAAGGCTTCATCCTTGTGGTTTTATGGCAGTTCCTCTTAACAAGCTATGTACATTTAATTAGTCACACAATTGGGATGGTAATTAGCCAGGCTCTTGGGCCTTTGGGGTTCTCTTTAGGGAGATGCAGAAGTTTTACTGTGAGTCCTCTTCCTCTCTTGGTTATTCTCATAGATCGTCATGAGATGAATGTGAAATTGAATGCTTACCTTTTTGGGGGGACTCTCAGGGTGGACTGGCTCATCTCACTAAATTGGAGAGCAGTTTGATCTGGACTTGGCAGTAGGGTTGCCAGTTAATAATCATTCCAGGCCCTTCTTTAAAAAAAAAAAAAAAATTTGCAAGAATTGTGCAGAGGAGATTTGCCATTGTCTTTGTTTGAGACTGAAAGAATGTGACTTACCCAAAGTCACCCCCCCCCCAGAGAATCATAGAATAACAGAGTTGGAAGGAACTACAGAGGCCATCCAGTCCAACCCCCTGCCATGCAGGAACACACATCAAAGCATTCTCAGCAGATGGCCACCCAGCCTCTACTTAAAAACCTCCAAAGAAGGAGACTCCACTGCACTCCAAGGCAGCATATTCCACTGCTGGACAGCTCTAACTATCAAGAAGTTCTTCCTGAGGTTTAAATGGAATCTCTTTTCCTGCAGTTTGAATCCATTGCTCCTTGTCCTAGTTTCTGGAGCAGCAGAAAAAAGCTCGCTCCCTCCTCGACATGACATCTCTTCAAATATTTAAACATTTCTTCTCTTAACTTTCTCTTCAGCAGACTAAACATCCCCAGCTCCCTAAGCCACTCCTCAGAGGGCTTCATGGCTTCCAGACCCTTCACCATTTTGGTCGCCCTCCTCTGGACACGTTCCAGCTTGTCCATAACCTTCTTGAATTGAGTTGCCCAGAACTGGACACAGTATTCCAGATGACGTCTAATCAATGCAGAACAGAGTGGCACCATTATCTTCCTTGTTCTAGACACCATATTCCTGTTGATGCAACCAAGAATCATGTTGGCTTTCTTGGCTGCTGCATCACACTGTTGATTTCCATGTCTGAGTGGGGGTCTGATTCCTTGTTACCTGGACTATTTCTGCAGTACACTGTTATAGTGCTATTATTCCACTTTCAACATCCTGTGGAATTCTAGGGTTTGTGGTTTTATTGAGGCCAAAGAGCTTTCTGGCTGAGAATTCTAAACACCCCTCCCTAAACTGCAAATCCCAGGATTCCATAGGTTGTTGAAAGTGGTATAAGAGCGCTATAACAGTGTAGTGTGGAAAGGGCCTTGAAGTCCTAGTCTAGCACTCAAACCACCACTCCATCCTGGCTCTTTAATGCAAAATGTGTATGTGTGTGTGTAAACTACCTTAAAATATAGCCTGTTGTTATGTGCCTTCAAGTCATATCGTGATCCTAAGGTAAATCTATCACCAGGCTTTTTGGGCAAGATTTGTTCAGAAGGAGTTTGGCTTTGCCTTCCTCTGAGGCTGAGAGAATGTGACTTATCCAAGGTCACCCAGAGAGTTTGCATGGTCAATTGGGGATTCTAGCTCTTTTTTCGAGAACTGTAGTTCAATGCTCAAACCATTAGATCAGGCTGGCTCTCAGATAAACGTTGCAATTTGTTTTGCGTCCAGGTGGTGGCACTAGACAATTGTTTATACTTGGTAAGAAACTACAGGCCATTTCCGCACTAGGCTGTTATAACACTATGATTCCACTTGCAACTTCCCATGGAATCCTGGGGTTTGCAGTTTGGGAGGGGCCACGTGGCCCCTCCCGAAACTGCAAACCCCAGGATTCCATAGGATGTTGCAAGTGGAATAATAGCACTATAACAGTCTAGTGTGGAAATGGCCATAGCTTACATAAAGGACAGTAAATTCTGCATATAACTAAGGTTTGAAATACGGTTGCCAGCCTGCAATCATCTCAAGGCCCTGAGATGTCTAGACCAAACCTGGGATCTGGGAAGGGCCCCAGTGATGCCACTGTGTATTATCCGTTACGTACCAACTCACCGCTTGTCACACAGAACATATTTTCCTGTTTGGAAATTAAGTCAGGAATCTTATGGCCTTTCCTCACTACACTGTTCTAGTGCTATTATTCCACTTTCAACCTCCTATGGAATCCTGGGGTTTGCAGTTTAGAGAGCGGCATTAAGAATTCTCAACCAAAGAGTTCTTTGGCCTCAGAAAACTACAAACCCCAGAATTGCACAGGAGGTTGAAAACGGAATAAGAGCATTGTAACAGTGTCATGAGGACAAGTCCTTAGCTAAACGGGTCTATTCTCGGAAGAAGATAAAATGTCGGCAGGGTGGGGGATTATTCCTTCTCACTTTTGTAGGGAGACAGGAGAAGGAAAACTGAATCTAGCCTATTTGCTTCCAGCTAGAAGGTGGCAGAACAGAGTGAAGGGTGAACCTTAGCCCTACAACTGAGAGGGAAGGAAGAAGCTAACTACATCAACTTGGAGACTCCCCAGAAATTGTTTGCGAGTTGAAGCAACCAATCAATTGAACCTTGCAAACTGTAGCACAGAGTAATAGAATTTTAGCACAGAGCAGTGGTTCTTAACCTTTTCTGTACTGGGACCCCTGTAAATATAGTTTTTTTCCAGGGACCCCCAAGGGTTAACTAGAGATTTAAATATTTAAATTTAGATTTAAATGTTCAAATATTTTTCATTTATTAAGGGCTTCTGGAGACTAGGCCCTTTTCGTACGGCATTTTCCATGTGAAAGAGGGCCTGGAGTGTCGCGCGACTGTGAGGAGTGATCTGCACGACGCACTCACAATTGCGCGACGCTCCAGGGGCTGGCAGGCACCAATCACGCACCTTTTCATTTTTGGCTAGAAGCCGAAAATAACGCACAATCATGCATTGCTCCTGGGCCTTGCAAGCACTTACCTGGCGTGAGGAGTCTCCGGAGCCATGCCAGTCGCAGTTCCTGCCTCAGTGCAGCCTGGGAAACTTCCAGGCTGTACTGTGAAAGGAAGAGTTGGGCTCTCGCGTGAGCAGGCAGCTCGTGCGGAGCCAAAGGACCCTGGACGCGAGAGCCTTGTTATTACCGTTTACTAGCCTTACTTTGGAAGATATTATATATCGTTTTGATATCACATTTCGGCCCCATTTTGCCACCCTCGGCCAAGTGTTTGTGAGGCCCCCGGACAAGCACCGAACTAGGCATGGCCATTAATTGCTGAACATTCCTTTCTTCACCCAGGCAAGCCGGACTCAGCCAGATCTTCGTTTTAGGAGACCTCCCGAGACAAACACCTCATTAAAGATGCACGCTAATACAAAGAGCCCCCTGCCCTGAGCAGGTAACTTGACGAGCTAGACGCTTAACTGTCAAGCACGCTGCATCTGCATACTGGCCATTCCATTGTCAATTCGGACTTAATTCAACCATGCTAAATTCTGACCTTTCGGAGACATTGTCTCGCGCCCAAACCTCATTGTTCTTCCCAAAGTACAGACTAGCCTACGGTCATATTTTCCCTATAAAAACCCCCAGTTCCAAGACTTCCCTGGATCGCTCTGAACTTCTACCCCGCCTTGCTGCCGCTTCATCTGCCGAGCTTTCCCCTCAGTCTCCGTCTGAGACTGTGCATTTACGGACCTCCGCTGTGATCTACCCCAGGCTTCGGACAGGTGTTGTATCTCCCAATTCAACAATCCCTCTCAAAATCCCTCTATACCACTACTACCTTTATTTTCTATAGTTACCTGTGTGAGTGTGTTGCATACACTGTTTGCCTGTATTTAATAAAATCACTGTTATTATTTCACATTTGGTGTGCTTCTTGACTTGGGCTGACCCCGTAGACATTGGGTCAAAGATTCCACTGCATTGCCCTGCCTCTCGTTTTGTTAACTTGTGCTCTGAGCTAATTTTCCCCACCAATATTTGAGCACGTTTGGAGTCCCTCGTGGAACCCCCAGTAAACAAGGTAACAGCCTCTTGTCAGAGGCTGCTCACATGATCCCCGCACCCCAGCGCCGGAAGAAGGTAAGGTGTGGAAAGGGCCTAAGATTCAAATCCTTGCTCAGACACTGGTTGGTGTCCAACAGCAGGGCTTCGCAAACCCTAGGCTAAGAACTACTGGCGTAGAGTAAGGAATCATAGAGTTGGAAGGGTCCTCCTGGGCCATTGAATCCAAACCCTCTGCTCAGTGCAGGATCGCCAGCAAAAGCATCCGTTTGGCAACTGTCTGCCCTCCTTTTGAAGATATTGACAAGCTGGAGTGTGTCCAGGGAAGGGTGAGCAAAATGGTGAAGGGTCTGGAAGCCATGCCCTATGAGAAGCGGCTTAGGAAGCTGGGGCTGTTCAGTCTATAGAAGAGAAGGTTAAGAAGCGACATGATAACCATGTTTAAATATTTGAAGGGATGTCATGTTGAAAATGGAGCAAGCTTGTTTTCTGCTGCTTCAGAGACTAGGCCCTTTTCGCACGGCATTTACCATGTGAAAGGGCCCCTCGAGTGTCTCGTGAATGTGAGGAGCGGTCCACACAACACACTCACAGTCACGCAATGCTCCAGGGGCTGGCAAGCACCAAACATGCACTTTTTCATTTTTGGCTTTGAGATGAAAATGGTGTGCAATCGCACATCGCTCCGGGGCCCTGTGCACACTTGCCATGCGTGCAGAGCTCTGGAGCCGTGGCGCTCGCGCTTCCTGCCCCAGCGCAGCCTGGGAAACTCCCAGGCTGCACTGCAGAAGGAAGAGGCGGGGCTCTCGTGCGAGCAGGCGGAAGCTGCGGAGCTGAAGGAAACGGGAGTGAGAGCCTCTCACTAGAGCAGTGGTTCTCAACCTGTGGGTCCCCAGATGTTTGTGGACTTCAGCTCCCAGAAGCCCCAGCCACTATGGTCAATGCTCAGGGCTTCTGGGAGCTGAAGTCCACAAACATCTGGCGACCCACAGGTTGAGAACCACTGCACAGAGGTTGCTTGCGCAATCCCTGCACCCCAGCTCCGCGAAAAGGTACGTTGCAGAAAGGGCCTAGGACACACAGCAATGGCTCCAAACTTCAGGAAAAGAGATTCCATCTGAACAGGAGGAAGAACTTCCTGATTCCATTCAACAGTGGAATAGGCTGCCTGGGAGTGTGGTGGAGTCTCCTTCTTTGGAGGTTTTTAAGCAGAGGCTGGATGGCCATCTGTTAGGAATGCTTTGATGTGGGTTCCTGCATGGCAGGGGTTGGATTCAATGGCCCTTGTGGTCTCTTCCAACTCTATAAGGTTCTATGTCCAGAGAAGGATATCCCACCATCTCTCTAGGCAATTGGTTCCATTGCCAACAGGCTCTCAACTGCCAAGAGGTTCCTTCTCATGCTCGGTTGAAATCTACTTTCCTCTAACTTCAAACCATTAAACTTGGTCCTACCCTCTGAGGCGGCAGAGAACAGACCCCACCCCTCCTTCTCTATGACAGCCCCTGAAGTATTTAAAGAATGCAATCATGTCACTCCTCAGTTTTCTCTTTACCAGGCTGAACATGCCCAGTTCCTTCAGTCTTTCCTTGTACGTTTTGTTCTCCATACCTCTTGTCATCTTTGTTGCCCCTGTCTGAGCCCCGCTCCAGCTTGTCTATATCCAGTGATGTATTTAAGTATTTTGCTCCAAGTCTCAAGTCTCTACCTTCAAGTCTCAAGTCGAGTCTCAAGTCCTTACAAGATAATTCAAGTCACATCTCAAGTTGAGTCTGAAGTCTGGGAGCCAACTTTAACCGAAGAAAAGGAGGTGCTGGTGGAGTGGAGTCTGAATTCCAGTAACTAGAAAATCAAAGCCCTATCCTGTCCTGGAGCTTTAGGCAGGCAGGAGAGGGGGAGGAGGAGACAGTGAAAAGGACAAACCAGCAGCGGTGTATTTAAATCTTTTAGTCCAAGGCCATTTCTGCACAAGGCTTTTATAGCGCTATGATTCACTTTCAACATCCTATGGAATCCTGCGGTTTGCAGTTTCGGGAGGGGCCGCCTGGCCCCTCCCGAAGCTGCAAACCCCAGGATTCCATAGGATGTTGAAAGTGGAATCATAGCGCTATAACAGCCTTGTGTGGAAATGGCCCAAGTCTCAAGTCAAGTCTCACATCTCTACCTTCAAGCCTCAAGTCAAGTCTCAAGTCCTTGAAGATACTTTCAAGTCAAGTCTCAAGTCCGGAAGCCAACTTTATTTCCCAACCAAAATTCCAGAATTATTGGATAGAGAGAAATGCATTCAGTTTTAACAATTTAAGCAGAGTTGGCTCTCCATATTTGTAATTTTGCCATCTGCAGCTTTGGAAATGGGGAATAGGATCCTATCTTACTCCCCATTCTTGAAGATTCAAAAGATTTAGCTCGTTGCGTAACACATTTGCTGTTCCCCTCTGAGAAATGCACCCTGCACTCTGGGCAAGAGTCTTGTCTTTTGCTCTTAGGAAAAGTTTTAGAAGGCTCCTCTGATGTGCACCAGGGACAGACGGCTGAGCAGACCTCAAGCCCACCTCAAGCCCATTTTGATGTTCCCCTCTGATAAATGCACCCACACTTTGGGCTTGAGAGAAATGGTCATGTGACCAGTAGGCAAAAAGAGAAGGAGGCATTGTTCAAAGTCATAAGCTTTCTGGATGAATGCGTTATGTTATTGAACCAAGAGCTTCAAGTCAGTCATTAAAAATATACAAGGCTTGAGACGAGTCGAGTCACAGCATCATTTATGGCCAAGTTGAGTCTGAGTCGAGCCACTGAAGCAACTTAAATCCAACTTGAGTCCAAATTTATTGACTTGAGTCTACATCACTGCAAACTGGTAACTCCGGCTACAAACTCCACAGGAAAGAGGAAGCCAGGAATGTAGAGGGTAGATTGTACTGCTTGGTCTCGAGGAACCCACTGGGAGAGGTACCCTGACCCTGCCAGCCATGAGAGAGTGGACTGTAGCTTCTTCTCAGAGGTGATCTTCCCCAACCTCTCCTCACCTCCCCCCATGCCAAGATCACTCCATGCCCACACTCACTAAAAAAAGCTGCAAAACCCTGTTTTCCCTGTCTTCAATCTTCCTGCACTTTTGCTTTCCAGAAAAAACAAGGGAGAGGCACAGAGGCAGGGATAAGGAGCATGTTCAGCTGTCAATGGCTTATCAACATAACATTCCCTCACTGCTCATTGGAAAAAGGATGGAGGGGGAGGTGGGGGCTACCAAGGGCAGCAAGTCAATTGCTAAAAATAGACGACTCACAAATCCAGTTGAGTCTGTCCATCATTTATTGCTGAGTCAAGTCCCCGGAGCAACTTGAGTCCGACTCTAGTCCGAGTCAGTAGACTCGAGTCTACATCGTTGTCTAAATCTATCCTAAAATGAGGCGCCCAAAATTAAACGCAGTACTCCAGATGAGGTTTGACCAGCACAGAATACAGTGGGGACACTCTTGTCCAAGCATAGTCACTGAACATAGTAGAAATTAAATCTGATGGGGAAAAGATCAATACTAAAAACAAGGCAGTTTAAAGAGAAACCAGGGCACATGTGTCCAAGCAACGTCAGCTTGTGGTTGAGATAGTAAAAGTTATCAATGAGGAAGGACACACAAGGTAAGAGAGTCTGCAACAGTTTGCTTACAGGGCATGTTAGGATTTTGCAAGGTTAGTCCAAAAAAGAACTAGCCTCAGCAAGAAACCAAATCAGAGCGTTACTCACACTTTGAACTGGCCTCCTCAGACATCTACTCAGTGTTGATGTCACAAAGCCAGATCAGAGAGAAGGCAAAGCTCCCTGTCCTTGCTCTGAATGGGTGAACATTTTCATTCCATTTTATACCATTCATGTTAAAATCACAGAGGGAAAAAGGAGGTATACTGCATAGGACTAGGGTTTTCCAGCAAACATCTTCCCTTCTCAAGCATTTCCCCACCTTTAAACCAATGACCCAAATCTCCAAATGTCTCAGTTCCAACCTAGATTGAAACTGCAGGCTTTGTTTTTTTTTAATTTTATTTTTATTAAATTTATAACAAACAATATTTACAAATAATCATTCTTTCTTTTTATAAATATATAAGAAACAGAAAGCAAAGAAATATATACACTCAAATTGATATACCTATATACTTATAAATTTATATACCTATCCAACATCTACTTCTATTTCTATTTCTTCTTCTTCTATTGCTCTTCTATCTTAATCTACATAAATAGATAGATAAATAGATCATTTCCCTTTTTATGTGACTTGCCATATAATTTTGAAAATACATTTTTCAATTCCCTTTTCCCATATCTTTGCTTATTTTCATTCTTTTCTGAATCGCCCATTTTCTTTGTATGTATTCTTTAACTGGTTTCAGTTCTTCCCTATTTTTCCCTCTTGTTTCACCCTTAAGTGCCATTGTCAAATTATCCATCATTATCATTTCTGATAGTTTATCATCCCATTCCTTGATATCAGGTATATGTTCACACTTCCAGAACTTTGCATAAGTAATCCTTACATATGATACCATATATAGTATTATTCTCCAATATCTAATATGCTCTTTTTCTATTTGATGTAACATATTTAAAAGAAATATTTCAGGGTGCAAAGGAATATTAATTTGTAATATTTCCAATATTTTCTTTTGAATGCTTTTCCAATATCTTTTAGCTTCAGACCACTGCAGGCTTTAAATGGATTTGCCCCCCAATACAATGTACTTTGTTCTTTCTTTTCTGCAAGTATGTGCAAGAGCAAGGCTTTGGGAATGTTGTTCCAAACCGTGCTTTGGCAAAATAAAGGAGAGGGTGCTGCTGGAAACCTGGTGGGTGGTCCTTTTCATGAAGTACTGCTAAATTGCTGTGGAGGGACAACATTCAGAAAAGTTATTTTTTGGAGGAAGGCATGGCTTCTAGAATCTGCCAGCCAGTGTGGGTAGTGGGAGATTCTGTAGCCCCCCCCAAAAAAATGCAATTAATCTATGGCCATTTCTGCCCTACACTGTTCTAGTACTATTATCCCACTTTCAACATCCTGTGAAATTCTGGGATTTGTAGTTCAGTGAGGCCAAAGAGCTCTCTGGCTGGAAATTTTAAAGGTCCCTCCCTAAACTACAAACCCCAGAATTCCACAGGATGGTGAAAGTGGAATAATAGTCCTAGAACAGTGTAGGTCAGAAATGGCCTTTTGTCTAAGGAACATGGAGAGGGACAAATTTGCACTGACACAAATGCAAAACACTGGGATGTAATAGGATTTATTGACCTTTTCCCACCCTTGTCACTGCATCCTGAAGTTGCAAATGCTGCAATGTGCTAGACATGGAATTAATCACTAAGGTTTCCCAGGTGAAGCTATGGACACGTTCATAACATTGTTGTTGCTGTTGTGTGCCTTCAAGTCATTTCTGATTTACAAAGACCCCAAGGCAACCCTGTCACATGGTTTTCAGGGGCTGAGTGTGATGCACTCAAGATCACCCAGTAGGTTTCCATGATCGAATGAACCCTGGTCTCCAGGCTCATAGTCCAATGCTCAAACCACTACACTATGCTGGCTCTAAAATGGACACAACTATTTATCTTGCCTACAGCTAGAAGTTACAATGTGTGTTTGTGTGTGCCTTCAAGTTGTCTGTCCATTTATGTCAACCCCATGAATTTCATAGGATTTTTTAAGGCGAGCAATACTCAGAAGTGGTTTTGCCAATTCCTTCCTCTGAAACACGTCCGACCGCACTTAGTATTCATTGGCAGTCTCCCATCCAAGTACTAGCCAAGGCTGACCCTGCTTAGCTTCAAAGATTAGATGGGATCTTCAGGGTTTTTTGAGGACCTTTGAATTCATAACATTCCCAGCCCCAAATCACAACTCAGTAGGAAGCACAGGGAAAGGGAGAATATTGAAAAAAAATATTTGGAAAATGGTCAAAAAACATGGTTCACAAGCATTCAGAAAACCAAATGAGGAGAATCCTTGATGGATAAGAATCTTCACAGTTCAGGCTTATTCTCTTTGCTCAGGAAAATGCCAGTGGTGGATCTGATTTCTGCGTTACGGCCAGACAGAAGCACAGCGGGAGCCCCTGACATTTAGAACAAAGCTCCCCGTGCTGAGCGGATGATGTCTTCTGGGAAATGCTAGGCAAATGAGGCAAATCTCTGCAGGACTCCATTTATTTGCAACTGAGAAAGCCCCAGCCAGGAAAGGGGAGAAAAGAAAAGAAGGGAGTGGTGTGTGCGACTCTGAACAGGGAATTTTGGCCCAAGAATCACACGCTGCCCATTAGCTTTCTTACTTTCTGTCCCAGGATTGTAGACCTGACACTTTGCATCCCACCGCTAGCAAAATGGGTGCATGCAGCATGCTCTTCAACCATCCTGATTTGGCAAGGAGAGTCCTGATTAATCTTCCTTTGCTCTAATTTTTCAGCTGCTTTCAAAAGATCCTAGTTTCTCTCCCCTCCTCTCTTTCCCCCTTCCTCCGCAGCTTACTTCCACTGCTGCGAAATGAGTTCAGAGTGCTAGGCCATTTCCACACTAGGCTGTTACAGCGCGATGATTCCACTTGCAACATCCTATGGAATCCTGGGGTTTGCAGTTCTGGGAGGGGCCAGCCGGCCCCTCCCGAAACTGCAAACCCCAGGATTCCATAGGATGTTGCAAGTGGAATCATAGCGCTATAACAGCCTAGTGCGGAAATGGCCCTAAAGCAGTTTGCACCCAATTAATTCAACAAGGGAGAAGAGGGGAGAATGGGAAAAATCTTGTCCTTCCCTGTTGGCGCAGGCAAAAGCACGCTGCTGCAGCCTGTCCTAGATGGTCTATTCCTCCTCATTTATAACTTTTCCCACCTTGGCCATGCTCTGATATTTCTTGGCCTTATATTTCATCTGTGAAATGTTGAACAGTATGCAGCAAGGGGATATGGAACACCCTCTATGCCTACCAGGGGCCGTTGAGGTCAATTTCATTATGCATTTCTGGTTACTACAGGTACCATAATCCCCAGTCCAAACTGGCTGTTGGATGAGGCACGCTGGTTGCCCCTTTACCATACCATATTTCAATACTATGGTTCCGCTGTGGAATCCTTGAGTTTGTTTTTTTGGTGAGGAACTAGTTCATCATCCTCATCTTTATCATTATCAACCAAATCCTGCTTTTTTCCTGGTAGGGAGTCAAGGAAGTTTACAATAATTAAAAAAAAAAAGTTAAAAATCATGGAATACAAAAGTCAAAACACAAACTATCAATTAAGAATTAAAACAATGTTAAAATACATAATTAAAAACTCACACATTTTGCAAATTCACAGTTCACAATAGCCAGCACCTTTTATCAGAAGGCCATAATCTTGCATTGAATGTGCACCAAAATAAAAATGCCTTTGCTTGTCTATGGAAGGAAGGGGAGGGTGCCAGTCTGACTTTTTCTGGGAAAGGAGTTCCAGAGCCTGGGGCAGCCACCGAGAAGGCCTTCTCCTGGTTGCCATACACCTGGCACAGATAGAGAAGGGCTCCCCTGGCAGATATCAGCTTTCTGGCTGAGAATTCAGAATACTCCTTTCAAAAACTGCAAATCCCAGGATTTCATAAGATGGAGTCATGCCAATTAAAGTGCAGTCATAGTAATGCTATCATGGAGTAGTTTCATAGAATCATAGAATCATAGAAATGTAGAGTTGGAAGAGACCACAGGGGCCATCCAGTCCAACCCCCTGCCATGCAGGAACACCCTCAAAGCACTCCCCAGATATGGCCATCTAGCCTCTGCTTAAAAACCTCCAAGGAAGGAGACTCCACTACACTCCGAGGCAGCATATTCCACTGCTAGACAGCCCTGACCGTCAGGAAGTTCTTCCAGGGTTCAGGTGGAATCTCCTTTCCTGCAGCTTGGAT
Source organism: Iguana delicatissima (assembly GCA_948472985.1). NCBI lineage: Eukaryota > Metazoa > Chordata > Lepidosauria > Squamata > Iguanidae > Iguana > Iguana delicatissima. The sequence continues at coordinate 296,340 of CAOKZL010000419.1, forward strand.
CCATTGCTCCTTGTCCTGGTCTCTGGAGCAGCAGAAAACAAGCCCTCTCCTTCCTCTACATGGCATCCCTTCAAATGTTTAAACTTGGCTTCTCTTCTGCAGACTAAACATACCCAGCTCTCTAAGTCTATCCTCATAGGGCACGGCTTCCAGGCCTCTCACCATTTTGGTCGCCCTCCTCTGGAATCTGCTCCAGCTTGACCATGTCCTTCTTGAATTGGAGTGCCCAGAACTGGACAGAGGATTCAAGATGAGGTCTAACCCAAAGCAGAGTAGAGTGGGTACAAGTACCTCCTCTGATCTAGACACCATACTCCTATTGATGCAGCCGAGAATTGCGTTGGCTTTCTTGGCTACCACATCACACTGCTGACTCATGTTCAGTCTGTGGTCTATGAAGACTCCCAGATCCCTTTCACATGTACTGCTATCCAGCCACTTGTCCCCCATCCTATATTTCTGACTTCCATTTTTTCTACCTAAGTGTAGGACCTTACACTTATCTATGTTGAATTTCATTTTGTTACCCTTGGCCCAGCTCTCCAATCTGTCCAGGTCATTTTGAATTTTGATCCTGTCCTCTGGCGTATTAGCAACCCCTCCCAATTTGGCTACTGCAAATTTGATGAGCATGCCCTCTATTTGAAGTAGCTCGCCAAGAATTGAGACCACCAGATTAGAAAGCAAAAAATATAAAAGTTTATTTCTAATTGCAGGGATCTCAGTGGAATGAATTTCCAAAGCCTGAGAGCCCCGATCCAGGTATCAGCTCTCCCTTTTATACCTCTTGTAAACAGGTTACAGGAAATGATTACATATGACCATATATGAAGTGTTTACAGGTCAGGCAGACCTAGGTTACAGCTTTCAAAACTGATAATATTCTGGTACCCAAGGGAGTATTTCTCCAACATCAAAACTCCCTAGGTTCCCGGCACAGCTAAGCACATACCTAAGCCTCTGATAAGATAAAGGGCGCATCTGCTCACCTTATTTTTCTCTATTTTTTCTACCTTAGCAATAGCTTCTTCAATTTAACCCTTTCATTCCCCCCTTTATGCCAAATTCCATGCAATTTGACATACATTACTTAAGCTTGCTTTTGGGCCATAACAGCAAAATGAGCTGCCTTCCCCTCCATAGCTTGGGAGAGAGAGAGGCATGTACACATTTCATAGCACAAGAAATACATATCATTATTAAGAACCCTACTACAATTAAAAGTACAATACCTAGAAACAAGCCAGGAAGTTAACCAATCCCAAGGGTTGCTAATGCCGCTGTCGTTATTTTGAATTAACCCTTGTAACTGCTGTATCTCATCCTCTATAGTCTTGTTGAGATCATGGAATGCAACCTTGCATCCTCCTTTGACTATGGTACAAAACTCCCCTTTTCTGGCCAACAAGTAATCCAAGGCCATCCGATGTTGTAACAATAGCTGATTTAACTCTTCAATTTCCTGTTGGAGGGCTTGTACCAATTTCTCAGTTGCATTTATAGTTTTCTCCAATCTACAAGTCAATCCTATTATGCTCCTACTATTTTCTTGAGCTACAATTCCTGGATAGGATCCCAAAGTGAGGACCCCTGTGATTAGTCCTCCTCCTACTCTATTACCCTCACTCTCAGACAACTGTGGTCTCACGATGACCAGATCCTCACATGGACTTCCCAGTGGTCCCACTGAGTGCCGTTTCTCACCAACCCGTTTGACTGTCCTGGTAGGAAAACTTGCAGGTATAGTCATATATCCTATTCCTATACACAGGTAAGTCCCTGGGTGGTAGTTGGTGGCCCACCCATTAAAGTAGAACCATAAATGCGGGTCTCTAGCCATCAATCCAGAACAATAGCCACTGTGACTGTATAATTAGGAGTGAACATGGGATATTCTGGGTATAGATCTCCAAAGTTGGTTTCATTTAGTTCCCTCTTGGGTTGATAAGAGTTATTATATGTGCCATACAAATAGAATCTATCACTACATGCTGAATAATTTCCCAGTTTACCATAAAATGAGGAATATTTTATATATCCTTTCCACTTAGAATTCCAAGATCCACTATGGTGACAGCAAAAACACATTCCGGGGGAAGAACAGTAAAACTTCAACCGCCTAAATCTGAGTCTTGTTTTATATTACTATCAACTTTGGCAAACATATTGGGATTCCCTCTCCATGCTGACTGTAGGGCTCCTACAACCACTCCCGGTTCACTAATAAGGGAGGGCATAAAACCGAAATCTGCCACAGTCTGTGGATGTTCATAGATCAGAGTAACATTTGGTCCGTGTTGCTGGAACATGTGTGCAGCATGCTGTTTGAACCAGTTAGCCTCAACTACTCCACCCATCACGCTCCACATCCCGATCAACATTATCCACTTCATTTTCGGAGCCACTCAGGGACCCAAATCTACTTAATCCACACAAATTCCTTCTGTACATATACAAGAATAACAAAGTACCAAAGAATATACACACTACTATTGTTATTAGATCACTAATATTCATTGCTTCTTTCCCTCATCCACTGTAGGGGATCTGGCCGTGCGTAGAATAGTCAGCCTCCGGAGTGACTATAGCAGGGCTCAGTCCCAATCTTCCTCCTCTGCAGTTGCTAGGCTTGACCATACGTAGAGCTACCAGCGTCCAGCGGGTGGCAGCAGTAGGGTCTAGCCTAGAGTCTTCATTCACCTGTTGTGGATCTGACTGTGCGTAGAGTGGTCAATTCCCTGGTACAGTATGACCACTGCAGAGTCTAAGTCCGAATTTCTCCCCCCTTTTCGTCTGGACAATTTCAGTTTCAAAGGGTTTTCTTGTGATGGAATTACAGCCCAATCAGTAAATGCCCTTTTTACCCTGGTGTAGTGTATCCAAGGTTTCAGCCCTGCTACTTTTACTGCAGTGGGGGTAACTAACAGCACTTGGTATGGCCCTCTCCATCCTGGTGATAGAGGCTCCCCTTTCCAATCTTTAACCCACACCTCATCCCCAGGTTGGAAGGAATGGGCCTTTGTGAGGAAAGGAACTCGTCTAACCTCCAAAGCATGGGCGTTTACCTTCTCTAGAGCTTTCCCTAATGCCTGCACTTCTTCTTGGAGGGTTAAGTTCCCCAGTCCGAATGTCCCTCTTAATCCCTTCAGGATGGCCGGGGTCTTCCATACAGCATTCTCAAATGGAGTCAGCCCAGTTGTCCGATGAGGGGTGCATCTTATTCTCAAAAGAGCTATTGGGAGTACATCCAACCATCTGAGCCTAGTTTCTTGACACAATTTTGCAAGCTGAGTCTTCAATGTTCTGTTCATTCTTTCCACCTTCCCAGAACTTTGGGGTCTGTATGCACAATGTAATTTCCAAGTAATTCCTAAGACCTCTGCTAAACTCTTAACTACTCCATGCACAAAGGCTGGGCCATCATCCATCTGATGTGAAGGGGTAACCCGTATCTAGGTACGATGTCTCGGAGTAGAGCTCGTACTACTTCCTTCGCCTTCTCAGTTCTAGTAGGATATGCTTCGACCCACCCAGTGTGAGTGCATACCATTACCAACATATACCGGTATTGTCCCGTCCGTGGCATCTCGGTGAAGTCCACCACTAGGGATTCAAAGGGAAGTAGATCCTTGATGTTGAGTTCCCTCTTCCAATCTTGGTCCTTGACGCGGGTTGTTCCTATAGTAAGATTGAACATCCGTGAAGACGCCAGCATGGTGTACTGCCTCATTCCATCGAGGAAGACATCCTTTGCTAACAACTGGGCCAACGCTGTCTTTCCCAGATGCGTGGCTTCATGTGCCTTCTGAACCATTGGCCAGCCCATAGATTGGGGTATATACTGTCTTCCATCAGGTAGGACCCACCAACCATCTTTGTCACTTATAGCTTTCAGGTCCTTTTCAGCCCTCTCATTCTCCTGCTGGGTGTATCTAGGGGTCTGGTTACTGAAGGAGATTTGGAAAAGTGGTATTACCAATTCTCTAGACAGGTTCTCTTTCCCACTCTCTAGTTCACTCTCTGGCGGCCTCCTTTGCAGCAGCATCTCCTGCCTTCCGGTTTCCCCGGACCACTGGATCTTGCCCTCTCTGGTGTCCTTTACAGTGCATCACAGCAACTTTATGAGGGGCCCACACTGCTTCTAATAGGTGCTCTATTTCTTTTCCATATTTGATCTCTTGTCCTAAGAATTGATCAGTCCTTTTTCTTTGTACAGTGCTCCATGCGCGTGCAGGGTAGTGAAGGCATACTTTGAATCTGTGTATATGTTTACGGTAAGTCCTTCGACCAGCTCTAAAGCTCTGATCAAAGCAATAAGTTCCGCCTTCTGGGCCGAAGTACCAACAGGTAGCGCTTTGGCTTTTATTATTTTATCTGCCGTGACCACCGCATAGCCGGTCTTCCGCTTCCTACTTGCAGCACAAAGCTGCTTCCATCTGTATAATAAGTGACAAAAGGATGGGGCCATGGGGTATCCCGCAAGTCTGGTCTACTTGAGTACACTTCATCCATGGTTTGAAGGCAATCGTGGTGTATATTTCCAGATTCTGCTGCTGGGAGCAGTGTTGCAGGGTTCAATGTGGTGCACATTTTGAACTTCACTCTAGGGTTTTCATACAACATTCCCTGACACTCGTGTATTCCATGATTTGTGAACCAATAGTTACCTTTGTACTCCATGAGAGCCAGTACAGAATGTGGAACCTTTACCATCAAGTTCTGGCCTAGCTTTAACCTTATTTGTTCTTTTACCAACAAGGCTGTTGCTGCTATAGCTCTGAGGCACCCAGGCCATCCTCTAGCGATGGGTCTAATTGCTTAGAGAGATATGCCACTGGGGGGTGATGCCAGGATCCCAACATTCTTACCAGTACTCCCACTGCTATTCCATTCTTCTCATCAACATATAAGGTGAACCTCTTTGTTACATCTGGCAGACCTAGCACCGGAGCTTCCATCAGCTCCTCTGATCTGTGCTTCGAGGTGTTCTTTTGTTCTTTTCCCCACACAAATTCAGACTTCTCCGGACCTTTGGTAGCTTCATATAATGGTTTGCTCATTACTGCAAAGTTAGGAATCCAGATTCTGCAAAACCCAGCTGCACCTAAGAATTCTCGCACCATCTTCCGATTCCGGGCTCAGGCAGAGCACACACAGACTCCTTCCTTTCTCGGCCTAGCGCTCGCTTCCCTTGAGTCACTTGGAATCCCCAAATATCGCACCTCTGTCTGGCACAACTGGGCCTTCTTCTTAGATACTTTGTAGCCTGCTTCCCACAAAAGCTGGAGCAACTCCATTGTGGCTTCCTTACACTCCTCCTCACTGGTAGCTGCCAACAGTAGATCATCCACATATTGCAGCAAAACTCGTCTCTCGGGTTCAGATCGGAATTTCTCCAAGTCTTGACTCAATGAGGTCCTAAAAATCGTTGGCGAGTCTTCTGACCCCTAGAGGCAAGCGGCACCACGTGAACTGGGTCTTCTGGCCCTAATGCTGCTTCTACTGGGAAGGCAAATATTTCCTGGCTTTGAGGGGCCACTCGGTAATAGAAGAAGGCATCCTTGAGATCCAAAACAGTAAAGTGAGTAGCTGCAGATGGAACTAGTCCCATCAGAACATATGGTTTGGTACCACTGGGTGTAAGGTTACTGTAGCTTCATTTACCATCCTTAAATCTTGTACTGGACGGTATTACTTTCTTTGTCCCAGATTTCAATACTGGGAGTAATGGAGTATTCCAGGGAGTAGCGGCATTCCCGAATTATATTCTTCAGCCGTTCCAAATGCTTCTGGATCCCTTCCAGGGCTTCTCTGGGCAAATCATACTGCCTTACACGAATAGGCATAGCATTTGGCTTTAATTCTACCACTATGGGGGCCACGAACCGGGCTAACCCAGGTGGGTTGTCTTCAGCCCACACGCCTGGGGTCCAAATATAGTGGGTTGCTCCTGACAAACCATGATCTGGGCACCTTTGCCACTCTTCCTCCATTGTATAAGTCACTGAGATACTCTTTGGTCCTCTGAAATTTATTTCCATCATCCCATCTTCTTCGATAGAAGTTTCCAGCTCTCAACGTAGCTAACAAATCTCGACCCAATAAGGGCACAGGGCAAACTGGCAAATACAAAAACTGGTGAGTGACTTGATGTTTTCCTAAATCCACAATCCTTTTTTCTAAAGAGGATGTTTCTCCTACTTCCCGTGGCCCCCACAATTCTTATGGCATTCTCAGTTTTTGGGGCTATTGCCGAATTTAATACTGAATGGGTGTCCCCGTATCTACCACCATAGGGATGGCTCGGCCCCCTATTTGTGCTGTGCCCAGTTACCATAGGCTCCCCGGGGCCGAGAGCAAGGGGGCCCGGTCTGTTCTAATCGTAATGTTCCATTTCAGCCAGTCCAATGAAGTCCTCGAACCCTTCATCCATCTCTTGCTCATAGTACTCCCTGTTTGACTACTCTTCCTCTTCCTCTTCCTTGATTTGCTCCTCTTCCTCGTTCATCTCTTCCCCCTATTCGCCTCCATCCCTCTGTCTGGGGCATTCATTCTTCCAATGCCCAACCTGCCGGCAGAGAGCACACTCATTGCGTCTCAATGGAGGTCCACTTCCTTTTCCAATTTTCGCTCCTTCCTTTGTCACCAAAGCTGCGGCCAATAATTCCACTTTCTTATGCATCCCGCCTGTCCTTCTCCCTTTCTCTTTATCTCCATCCACATATACTCTCTGGGCAATTTCCAACAATTGGTTGAAATTCATACCTGGAAAACCCCCTTGTTTCTGGAGCTTCTTCCTCATGTCTGGAATACCTTGGGTCAGCCAAGTGAAATGCCCATGTTCCCTGTTGGTTGCTGGGTCCTTCTGTAATCCAGGACTGCCTATAAGCATCAAGTAATCTTTCCAAATATGTTCCTGGGGTTTCAGTGACTGGAGTATTTACACTCTTGGACATATTAACAGGTCTCTTCATTCCTTCTCTCATAGCTTCCACTAGTAGAGCTTGATAATCAGTGAGCATACCAACTGTGCTGGGATGTTCGGGTCCTCATCTGGGCTTCACCAAGGGGACCCTACCTCTCATCCACTGCTCAGGGTTCGTCTCTCCAAGAGGTGCCCTGTTTCTAGCTATCCGTTCTGCATGCTGAATTATTCTCTCCGCTCTTCAGTAGTGAACAAAGTCAGGAGCAACTGCTGACAATCTTGCCAATTGGGGACATGTGAAGCCATAATACTGGAGCAAAGTTCAATTACTTCTTGTGGCTTATCTGTGTAAGTAGCATAATGGGTCTTCCAATTTAAGGAGGTCAGACGTGGTGAAGGGAAGTAGATTGGTAACTCGGGACTCGCCGATAACCATCCCCTTGGGTGGGGATCTGGCACCAATTGACTGATTTGTTGCAATGGTGCAATCACATCTCCACTTTCCCCATCCGAATCATCTGCTTCTTCTACTTCCTTCTGGGGTTTCGTCTGTTTATTTTTGACCTGTTTACTCTTGGGTTTATCTTTTGGTCCAGTCTGTTCGGGTTTGGGTCTGAGTGTCATCTTGTTCTGTATAGCGAAACTGGAACCCAGCAGCTCCTCTGTCATTTCCTCTTCTTGGGTAACTGGGCTCGAACCCCACCCCCGGCCACAGCTCCCTCTTGTTGTGGGACTGTCTGAGGTACTGGTGGCAGTGGAGCAGGCTGTGGTACTACCAAAGCCAGTGGTGGCGGGGCTGGCTGCATCACATACGGTGGAGGGGGGCAGTGGGCTCTTCTGGAGCTGAATCTGGCAAAATCTGGGGTTTTCCAAGTCTTTCGTCTGGCCCTATCCTGCCTCAGTACCATGGCCTTACAATTTTGTCCCACACTTCTGCAACCAAGAAGGGTTCTCTGTAACCACTGTGTCCCATGAGTCTATGTATGGATACTGATCAGGATGACCAGGCTCACCCACCACTACTCGGTAGAGACACTGCCTTCTTATTTTCTATGGTTTCAACAGCCTTTGCAGGCTGTACCTCCATGAAGAATGCTATTCCATTTCAAACCTTCGGTAATGCCCTAGCCATGTAGGGTTCCTCATAGTCCCCACTGAATCCTTTCTTGAAATTCTTTAACATACAACCCAAAGGGGTTTGCCGGCTTTGCCCCCCACCCATTCCCCCAACGTGGACAAGACACACTAGGAGAAAGGGATTCGGCGTGTGAGTAAGGGGTCTCACGCGCCAACACGAAGGGGGATAGACACCACTCTCTCTGTGCCGACCCACTCCAACTGCACTCTCAATGGATGCAATGGGAACTGCGACACCTTGCGCCCCTCCTTTCACACCACATTCACGTCAGCAAACTACCTCCCACCTCTTTTTCCACCTTCAAAAAGCCTCTCGGTTTCACCCACAACAGTGGGGTATTAAGGCAAGACTAAGGGGTTGATCAGGCCCCTCTTCTCCCTGAAGTTGCAGGGAGGGCACTCACCAACAGTCGTGGGAGGGTTCTGCTTTCTGCTCTGCCTTCGGGTCCCTCTCGGCTGGAACACCACCGCCAGAGCCGCCGCCTCACTCCGAGTCTTACCTTCCGACAAAAGTAAGTCAGGGGCGCCCTGGGTCACGCGGGAAGAGGCGACGGCCCCGACGCCCTGGCGTCCGCCAAAGTGGGCAAAACGCCCCTCAATCCCGGGCGAACAAGCCCCCAAATGAAGTAGCTCACCAAGAATTGAGACCACCAGATTAGAAAGCAAAAAATATAAAAGTTTATTTTACTGCAGGGATCTCAGTGGAATGAATTTCCAAAGCCTGAGAGCCCCGATCCAGGTATCAGCTCTCCTTTTATACCCTCTTGTAAACAGGTTACAGGAAATGATTACATATGACCATATATGAAGTGTTTACAGGTCAGGCAGACCTAGGTTACAGCTTTCAAAATTGATATATTTTGGTACCAAGGGAAGCATCTTCTCAACATCAAAACTCCCTAGGTTCCCGGCACAGCTAAGCACATACCTAAGCCTCTGATAAGATAAAGGGCGCATCTGCTCACCTTATTTTTCTCTATTTTTCTACCTTAGCAATAGCTTCTTCAATTTAACCCTTTCATATTCCTTCATCCAAGTCGTTCATAAAAATAGTGAACAGCACTGGGCCCAGGACAGAACCCTGTGGCACCCCGCTTAGTGACTTCTCTCCAGGATGAAAGCAGCCATTCGTGATCACTCTTTGGGCTCGGTCGGTCAACCAGTTACAAATCCAACTAACAGTATCCCTGTCCAGCCCGCATTTTACTAGCTTCTTTGCAAGAATGCCATGGGGAACTTTGTCAAAGGCCTTACTGAAATCGAGGTATGCTACATCCACAGCATTCCCTTCATCTATCAAGCTAGTAACTCTATCATAAAAAGAGATAAGATTAGTCTGGCATGACTTATTTTTGAGAAATCCATGTTGACTTCTCGTGATTACCGCCTTGCTTTCTAAGTGATTAGAAACTGACTGCTTAACGATCTGCTCCAGGATCTTTCCGGGTACTGATGTCAGGCTGACTGAGCGATAATTATTTGGGTCCTCTTTCTTTCCCTTCTTGAAGATGGGGGACACATTTGCCCTCTTCCAGTCTGCTGGAACTTCTCCTGTTCTCCAAGATTTGCAAAGATTATAGCAAGCGGTTCCGAAAACGACCTCTGCCAGCTCTTTTAATATCCTAGGATGCAGTTCATCTGGCCCTGGAGACTTGAATTCATCCAGTGTGGACAGGTATTCCTGTACCACCTCTCTACCTATTACGTGCCTCATTTCCCCTGCTTCCTCACGTGCTCCCGCGCTACCACCAGGTTGAGTGCTTGTATCCTTCTGGGGAAAAACGAGACAAAAGAAGGTGTTAAGTAGTCCTGCCTTTTCCCTTCTCCCTGTGAGTAATTTGCCATCTTCTCTGCGCAGTGACCCTATCGTCTCCTTCTTTTTCCTTTGCTGTGGACGTATTTAAAAAAGCCCTTTTTATTGTTTTTAATGTCTCTGGCCAGCCTAAGTTTGTTCTGTGCTTTAGCCTTTCTGACCTCCTCCCTACATCTCCCTACCTGCTTAAATTCTTCTTGGTGGTTTCCCCCTTCTTCCATTTCCTGTACATGTTTCTCTTAACGCCTAGCTCGGCTGAGAGTTCTTCAGTCAACCATTCTGGTTCAAGATGCCTTCCATTTTTCCTCCTTATCGGCACAGTTTTAGACTGTGCCTTCAGTATCTCCCTTTTAAGGAACTCCCATGCCTCCTAACTCCTTTCCCTTTCACTATTCTTGACCACGGAATTCCAGCCAGCAGCTCCCTAAGTTTACAGAAGTCCACTTTTTTAAAATCTAAAATAAAATCCCAGTGTCTGGCTACCCTAATCCCTCTCCTTCCCACTGAATGCCAAATTCCAATAGGGCATGGTCACTCCCCCCTAAAGATGCAACCACTTCTACCTCATTAACAAGGTCATCCCTGTTGGTCAGGATCAGATCTAGAATATTTGATCCCCTTGTGGCCTCTTCCACCTTCTGGACCATGAAGTTGTCTGCAAGACAAGCAAGAAACTTGCTGGACCTTGCTAGTCTTGGCAGAGTTTGACTGCCAGCATATATCCGGGTAATTGAAATCTCCTATTATTACTGTATCTCTCCTCCTTGAATGTGCAGTCATTTGGTTGAGGAAAGCGTCATCAAGGTCCAGCCTGGGTTGGAGGTCTGTAGCAAACCCCCACCAGAATATCCCTATTGTTTCTCGGTCCCTTAATTCTTACCCAAATGCTCTCGACTTGGCTTACTGGGTTTAAGTCAAGGATCTCTTCACAGGCTAAAACATCCTTGACATACAAGACTCCTCCTCCTTTCTTGTTTGGTCTATTTTTACAAAATAGGCTATACCCCTCTATTCCTATATTCCAGTCATGAGACTCATCCCACCAGGTCTCAGTGATGCCTATCAAATTGTATTTATTTTGTTGTACTTGGAGTTCAAGTTCATCCTGCTTGTTTCCCATACTCCGTGCATTAGTGTAGAGACTCTTAAGTCCCCGGGCCCTTCCTGCAAATCCTGTACTATTGTCTCTACTCCTCCCACCATTGGCCTCTTGTACTACTTGTGCAGTATCATTTGGCCCTTTTCCCCCTGCACTCGCCGAGTCCTTGCCCTGCATAATATTGTATCCCTCCCCAGAGGAACTTAGTTTAAAGACTTCTTAATCCTCCTTGCGAGACTGTTTGCAAAAACATTCCTGCCAAGTTTTGTGAGGTGCAGCCCATCCCTCGCCAGAAGCCCACGTTCATGGAAATTCAGGTCATGTTCCAAAAACCCAAACCGTTGCTGGCGGCACCACGTGCAGAGCCAGTTGTTGACCTCTGCTATTACCCTTTCCCTTCGTGCGCCATATCCTTGAACAGGGAGGAGAGATGAAATGACCACCTGCGCACCAAGATCCTTAAGCTTCGTCCCCATAAGCTTATAGTCCTTTGCAATGTGGTAAAAGCTGCTCCTCACAGTGTCATTGGTTCCGACATGAACTGAAATGAGGGGCTTATGGTCAGTGGGTTTGACCAGCCTGATTAGCCTCTTCGTTACGCAATTGATCCTGGCCCCAGGAAGACAGCAGACCTCTCGATTGAGCTTGTCCGGTTTGCAAATTGCCGTTTCGGTTCCTCTGAGCAAAGAGTCCCCAACAAGCAGAACTCACCTCCTCTGAGGCTTGTCCTGGTCTCCTCGACGAGCATGTTCCGCTAGGACTGCCTGGGCATTCTGTTGAGGCTGGGAGCATTGACCTAGTTCCTGTTGCCGAAGTTGGATTTCTTCTTGTTGACATTTTGTTCCCTCTGCATGGCGCTCCTCATTGTTCATAAGGCCAAGAACTTTGAAGCGATTGTGCAGGAAGCGATTGCCTTCCTGGTCCTTCTACTTCTCCGTGTGACATTCGCCCAAGCCTCCTTTTCCTGGCACAGTGTGCTGACCTCCTGATCTGGCAGCTCCTCCGTGCATTCGGTCTTCCGGTAGGTCTTCTCTGCCCTATCCAAAAACTCCTCCCCTTCCCTAATAAGATGAAGATCAGAAACTCGTGCCTCCCGCTGGCGCACCTTCTCCTCCAAGAAGGTGACCAGCTTGCACTTGGTGCAGGTGGACCCGAGAACATCTTGTGGCAAGAAAGGGAACATGCCACAAGTGTTACAGGTGACTGCAGCAGCTCCCTCACCTTCCATCCTTGAAACTACAGAGAGCAGTATAGTACGTAATTCTAGAAAGAGTAACTAGGCTTTCTTTCTGAAATTCAGCTGAATAAGCTACGTCTGCTCTACCGAATGCTGAGGGTTAAATTGGAGGACCGAAGTAGAGTACTTTTAAGTGCGCGCGCCGAAGGCGCTTGCCGTTGGAAGCTCCTAATAAAGCTCCTCCCCCTAGCTGGCTCCTCCCCCTCGTTAGTCAGACCATGTGCTCAAGGAGAGCCACGCGGCCAGCACAAAGAGACTAATCAAACGCAAGCAAGACTAAACAAACACAATCAACAAACAGGCCTGGAGAGTTGTAGCCCCTAAGTGTTTTCCAAGTTCTGTTCCCCTTCTTCCAATATGGTTATAAGAATGTATGTTGTTCATATGGCTATGTTTAGCCTGGAGAAGGTTAAGAGGTAACATGAAAGCCATGCTTAAATATATGAAGGGATGTCATACGGAAGATGGAACAAGCTTGTTTTCTATAGGTTGTTGTGGCTTTTCTGGGCTTTGAGGCCGTGTTCTATTAGTATTTTCTCCTGATGTTTCACCTGCATCTGTGGCTGGCATCTTCAGAGCATAATTCATATCCTCTGAAGATACCAGGCATGGATGCAGGCAAAATGTTAGGAGAAAATAGTAATAGAACATAGCCTCAAAGCCTGGAAAACCCATGACAACCTATGGATTCTGGCTGTGAAAGCCTTCGACTTTACAGCTTGTTTTCTGCTGCTCCAGAGAATATGACATGGAACAGCCACTACAAAATACAGGAAAAGAGATTCCACCTAACATAAGGAAGAACTTCCTGACAGTAAGAGCAATTTGACAGAGGAATTTGCAAGGGCCATCAAGTCCAAGCCCCTGCCATGCAGGAATACATCCGACAGATACCCATCCATCCTCTATTTAAAAACCTTCAAAGAAGGAGGCTCCACCACACTCCCAGGCAGCGTATGCCAGTATCAAACTGCCCTTACCATCAGGAAGTTCTTCCTAACGTTTAGATGGAATCTCTTTTCCTGAAGTTTGAAGCCATTATTCTGTGGCTTCAAGTTGGGGACAACAGCAAATCACCTCTGCATAATTCTTTGCTACAAAAACCCAAGGATGGGTCTGTCTTATTTTTAGGAGCCCACATATTATAGCGGCTTGAGTGGTGGAATAGGATTCTGTCAGACCAGAGTTCGAATCCTCACCTAGAAGGTGCTCTTGGGCAAATTGCAGCTTCAGAGGAAGGCAACAGGGACAAACCTCCTCTGAATAAATCATTCTTAAAAAAACACCAAAAGGCCTAGGGTGAGATTGCCATAAATTGGACTCAGCCTGAAGGCACTGTTACCCTGTTTACTGGGGGTCCCGGGAGGGACACCTAAATAACCAAACAATAAAGCACAATTTTGGGGAAAATTAGCTGGAGCACTCACTTAAGCTAGCGAGAGGCAGGGTAACTCAGCAGGATCTTGCAACCCAGCGTCTACGGGGTCAGGTCAGTCAAGCAGCCAGACGGGTTTAAAGTAATAGAAATGATATTTTATTGCATACAAACAAATATCAGAGACACCACTCAGTCACACAGCTAACTAAGAAATTAGAGATTGAATTAAGGATAGAGACTTTCAGGGGAAAATGGGTGATACGACACCCGTCTCGTCATCCTGGACCTTGTGGGAGAATCTGGGGGTGCGGAGAAGAAACTCAGCTCGATTAGCTGAGGGGAGCTCGCCAAGCACAGCAGTAGCAAGGCTGGATGGAAGTTCGGAGCGATCTGAGGAAGGTCTTGGAATCAGGAGCTTTTATAGGGTGAATTGGGACTACAGGCTCTGCCTTACTCGGGGACAACAATGAGTTTTCGGTGCAATGTCTCAGAAAGGTCACAATTTAGCATGATTGAGTCAAGTCCGAATTGACCAAGAGGTAGACTGTATGCAAATGCTCAGTGCTTGGCCGTTAAGCTTCCGGCTTGCTCAGGGCAGGGAGTCCTTTGTAAACAGGATGCATACATAATGAGGGTGTTTGCAGAGAGGTCTCCTAAAGTGGTGATCTGGCTATTTCTGGCCTGCTTGTATTGTCTTGGGATATTGCAGCGTTTGATGGCCAAGCCTAGTTCTGGGCCTGTCCGGGGGCCTCACAAACACGTGGAGAGGGGTGGTAGAATAAAGCCGAATTATTGATATCAAAATGATATCTTTATGCTATGTCCAACGAGGCCTAACCTGCAGTAACAGCACATAACAGTAAGCTTACACACAGCCCATGTTTCCTCTTGTGAGCCTGTGGCTATTTCCACAAGAGACTGTTATAGTGCTTTTATTTCACTTTCAACATCCTATGGAATCCTGGGGTTTGCAGTTTAGAGAGGGGCCTTTGAGGATTCCATAGGATGTTGAAAGTGAAATAAAAGCACTATAACAGTCTCATGCAGAAATGGCCTGTGTTCTGAGGTCCAGACAGTGGGTTATCAGTCCAAGGGAAAACAGGCCCGGGATTTCCAGGCAGAACTGAAATTGCTTCTGGCTAAAAACCTCATTTCACATGCTAAGCCAGTTAACGGCTTTCTAAAAACACAACCCTTAATAAGCTCTAATCTTTTTAACTCTGGCATCTGGAGCCCTTTTGATCATCTGCCCAGTTGCTTGATCTTGATACCACCTGGGGTGGAGCTCCTGAGCGGCACACCCCACGGCCGCTCCTTGTCTCTGCCAATCACTCATTATCCAACCGTCACAAGGCCAAGATGCCTCCTGCCCGAACATGTTCTTCAGGAAGCCTTCTGCTGAGACAGAGGCACTGCTTTATGGGAGATTTATTTTCACTTGCTTAATTACTTGCTTAATTCTCCTGCAACAAGATAATTCATGCTAATCTTTGGAACAGAAAAATACGGAGGCTGCAAGCTGATCCTTACTTATACGCATAAGTGAACTCTGGCCACTTCTGCACTAGCCTGGCATAGCGCTATGATTCCACTTGTAACATCCTATGGAATCCTGGGGTTTGCAGTTTGGGGAGGGGCCGGCCGGTCCCATTTCCACACTATGCTGTTATAGTGCTATTATTCCACTTCCAACCTCCTGTGGAATTCTGGGATTTGTAGTTTACTAAGGCCCAAGAGCGCTCTGGCTGAGAATTCTAAAGGCCCCTCCCTCAACTGCAAACCCCAGGATTCCATAGGATGTTGAAAGTGGAATGATAGTGTAGGGTGGAAATGGCCTATGGAGACCCCAGGTCAAATCCCTGTTCAACCATGAAAACCTCAAGGGTGATTTTGGGCAAGTAACATTATCTCAGCCTAAGAGGAAGGCAAACACAAACTCCCTCTAAACAAATTTGCTGAGAAAACTCCAAGGTAGGATAGAAAACTTCATGGTAGGTACCATGGGGAAAACTCCATGATAGGTGATCTCTCTCTTTCTCTCTGTATGTGTGTGTTTGTATATGTGTATGTATGTGTGTATGTACGTATGTCTCTCTCTCTCTCTCTCTCTATCTATCTATCCATGCATCCATCCTTGAGATGGAAGAGATCACAAGGGCTCTGGTCCAGCCCCCTGCCATGCAGAAATATATGCAAAACACTCCTGATCAATGGCCATCCAGCCTCTGTTTAAAAACCTCCAAAGAGGGAGACTCCATCATAGTCCCAGACAGCAGCATATTCCATTATTGAACAGCTCTCACTGTCAGATGTTCTTCCTAACGTTTAGATGGAATCTCTTTTCCTGGAGTTTGAAGCCATTGCTCCATGCCCTAGTCTCTGGAGCAGCAGAAAACAAGCTTGCCTCATCTTGGGCAGAAAAAATGAAAGTCACAAGTATAGGATAGGGACGTGTGGCTAGATAGCAGTATGTGTGAAAAGGATCTAGGAGTCTTGGTAGATCACAAGCTGAACATGAGTCAGCAGTGTGACGCAGCAGCCAAGAAAGCCAACACGATTCTTGGTTGCATCAATAGGAGTATGGTGTCTAGATCGAGGGAGGTAATGGTACCACTCTATTCTGTGTTGGTTAGACCTCATTTGGAATACTGTGTCTAGTTCTGGGCACCTCAATTCAAGAAGGATGTCGACAAACTGGAATGTGTCCAGAGGAGGGCAACCAAAATGGTAAAGGGTCTGGAAGCCATGAAGCCCTATAAGGAGCAGCTTAGAGAGCTGGGTATATTGAGTCTGCAGAAGAGACGGGTAAGAGGGGACACGAGAGCCATGTTTAAGTATCTGAAGGGATGTCATGTTGAGGAGGGAGCGGGCTTGTTTTCTACTGCTCCAGAGACTAGCACAAGGAGCAATGGATTGAAGCTGCAGGAAAGGAGATTCCACTTGAACCTCAGGAAGAACTTCCTGACGGTCAGGGCTGTCCAGCAGTGGAATCTGCTGCCTCCATGGAGTGTGGTAGAGTCTCCTTCTTTGGAGGTTTTTAAGCAGGGGCTGGATGACCATCTGTTGGGAATGCTTTGATGGGTGTTCTTGCATAGCAGAGGGTTGGACTCGATGGCCCCTGGGGTCTCTTCCAACTCTATGATTCTATGATTCTTCCATAGGACACCTTTCAAATATTTATACATTGATATCATGTCATCTTTTAATCTTCTCTTCTCCAGGCTAAACATATCCTGCTCCCTAAGCCCCCCTTCACAGGACAAGGCTTCCTGGCCTTCTACCATTTGGTTGCCCTCCTCTGGACACATTCCAGCTTGTCGGTATCCTTCTTGAATTATGGTGCCCAGAACAGGACACAGTATTTCAGGTGAGGTCTGAACAAAACAGAATATTACTTCCCTTGACCAGGACACTATACCCTTATTGATGCAGCCTGGAATTGCATTGGCTCTTTTAGTTGCTGCATCACACTGCTGACTCGCGTTCAGTTTATGGTCTACTAGAACTCCTAGATTCCTTTCACGTGTACTGTGGTCAGGCCACGTGTCACCCATTGTGCATTTTTTTTCTGCCCAAGTGTAGTACCTTACCTTTCTCCCTGTTGAAGTTCATTTTGTTAGTTTTGACCCAGCTCTTTAATCTGTCACGGTCATTTGAATTCTTTTCCTGTCCTCAGGGGTATTAGCTAACTCTCCCAATTTGGAGTCAGCTGCAAATTTGAGCAGCATGCCTTCTATTCCCTCATCCAAGTAACTGATAAAAATGTTGAATAATATTGGGCCCAGGACAGATCCCTGTGGCAGCCCACTAATCACTTCTCTCCAAGATGAAGAGAAGCCATTGGTGAGTACCCTTTGAGTTAGATCAGCAACCAGTTACAAATCCACCTAATAGTAGCATTGTCTTGCCCAGATGTTACTAGTTCATTTGCAAAAATATTATGGGGGACCTTGTCAAAGGCCTCACAGAAATCAACATGCATCCTGTTGTCTTTAAAAACACAGCACATGGTTATTCTTGTTACAACATTCTCAAGAATTCAAGTTCCTACCACTGTTTACGTAGAAAGAACGATGAAGTTTCAAACAGTTTTTAAAAAATGTTTATTGAATTTTCCATTTCTGTTTTCTCCCTTTCATCCACGGAAACAAAAACAAACCAACGCACCAAGAATCAGATTGCTTATTGGGACAGTAAAGCAAAAATGTGCATAATAATAATAAAAATAATAATGATTTAAAAACCCACATCCACAAATATGTCAACAGATATCAAGCATTCTCTGCATACGCGATGCATTTGTACAAACAATAGACCAATGTGCTTTGATTTTTTTTCTTAAAATAAAAGAAACTTGAGAGTTTTTAAATGTACAAACAATATGGGTGAGGCCAGTATTTAAACAAAGCAAAAAATGCAGAGTAATGTGCTGTGTTTGATGCAAAGGATGAGGACAATCATTGCAATGAGAACACCGTGGGCAGATTCAGATCTTTGGGGATCTTCTCGCAGACACCTAAAAAACAGGGGAGAGAGCAAGACAAGATGTTGTCTGACACACATAGTTTATGGGGGTGCTGTAAAAGAGCATGTTGTGTTTAGAGGCCTGGAGTTCTTCAAAGGCAGAATGCAGACTCTTTAGAACAGTGGTTTCAAACTTTGGTTGTCCAGGGCTCGTCAACTTTAGCTCTCTGAAGCCCCTGCTAGCTTGGCCAATGGCCAGGCATTCTGGGAGCTGAACTCCAAAACATCTGGAGGATCAAAGGTTGAGAAGCAATGCTTTAGATGCAGGCATACCCTCCAACAATTCACAGATGAAAACTGGGACACATGGGGCCAAATGACATCATAGAATCATAGAGGTGGAAGAGACCCCGGGGCCATCCAGTCCAACCCCCTGCCATGCAGGATCACACATCAGAGCACTCCCAACAGATGGCCATCCAGCCTCTGCTTAAAAACCTCCAAAGAAGGAGACTCCACCACACTCCCAGGCAGCAGACTCCACGGCTGGACAGCTCTGATTGTCAGGAAGTTCCCCCTGAGATTTAGATGGAATCTCTTTTCCTGTAGTTTGAATCCATTTCTCCTTGTCCTAGTCTCTGGAGCAGCAGAAAACAAGCCTGCTTCCTCCTTGACATGACATCCCTTTAAACATTTAAACATGGCTTTTATGTCCCCTCTTAACCTTCTCTTCTGCAGGCTAAACATACCCAAGTCCCTTAGATGTTCCTCATAGGGCAGAGTGTAGTCAAGATGGCAAAAAGTATATGCAAGGAAGAATACACAAGCTAGGAGAGGCTGCAGCAGTTTGCTTTTGCCCAAGCCTACTGGGAAGGGCAGGAGTCTACCTGCTCCTCTCTTCTCCCCCTGTTGAGTGGAAACTACTTCTGCAATTTGAATTCAGTTTGTAGCACCTGAAGTAAGTTGAGGACCCAAGGGGGGATGTGGGAAGAAGGGGAGAAACTAGGACATTTTAAAGGCAGCTGCGAAAGTGGGATGACAAAGGATTAATCAGGATTCTCCACACCAAATTGAGACCATTGGATGGTGCAAGAAGGCTTGTATTTTTCTGTGGTTCCTTACCTGTCCGATGCCAACAGCCAACTCTTCACATTTTTCCAGATACCTAATAGAAAACTTGGGATAGACTGTCTGCACTTAGCCAAAGGGGATCTTTCACACTACACATGTATACCACTTTGATTCCACTTCATCTGTCATGGTGACATATTCTAGAATCTGTAGGTTTGTAGTTTGGTAAGGCACTAGAGTTCTCCAGCTAAGAGTTCCAAATACTCCTCCCTAAACTTCAAATGGTGCTATAGTTGTGCCGTGTGAAAGGGCCCAAAATTGACCTGGATCAAAGAATGGTTCTGCCACAAACATCAAGGGTGATGCTAAGCATTACTTGAGGGCACCAGCCTGAGTGGGATGTATTGCAATGGGAAGATGTTGGTCAAAAAGAGCTAGTGACATGATATGATTTTTATTGCAGACTTTGGTGGGTCTGGAAGCAATGGTGCACTTCCTAGGATCCTTTGGGGGCTGCATGGACTGCAAAAATGCCAACATAAAAAAGAAACAAAACTAGAAGTGGAAGTCCACCTCCAGTTTTGAAAAAGAAAGAAAAAAGGATAGCGTTTTATGTCCAACAGTGCGGTGAGCCCTCTGTAATCTGATTAAATAGTGAATTGTTACTCCTGGAGGTTTCTAGGAAATGCAATCCATATTTTCTTTCTCTTTTTTTTGGCCAGTAAAAGGGTGGTCTACAGGACTGGTGAAGGGCTGAGGGCCACAAAAACAGGCTTTGAGGCCAGTCTTTGCACACCTTTGGTTCAAATACAGTCCTCCCTCCACGTTTGTGGGCTTCACCTTCGTGAATTTGACTATTTGTGAGTGCACGTGTCTCCACCCCCATTCTCCTTCTCCTGTTCCCATGCATTTTGCTCCCGCGTGAGGAACTTGTGCAAGGCTTCCCGCAGCCCTCCTTCCTTTCTCTTTTGCATGGGAATGGGAAGGGAGTTCGGATGGAACTCCAGAGATGGAAATGAAGGCTTGTGGGAGGCTTCTCCACTCCGCTTTCCCTTCTGCTTTGCATGGGAATAGGAAGCTGGGAGCTCTAGGAGGGAAAGGAAGGCTTGAACAAGGCATCCCCCATCCCTGTTTCCCTTCTGTTTTGCATGGGAATGGGAAGGGAGGAGTCTTAGAAGGGAATGGGAGGGGGACAGGGGGAATTATTTGCAGTTTTTCCACTTTCATAAGGTTTCTGCACCGGGAACCCTTTTAAAAGTGAAGGGGCCACTGCAGTTCCCTTGAGACCCGATTGCTTATTATCCTTCATCTTTGATGCAAAACCAATATTTTACGTTTCTGCTTTGAAGAAGAGCACAAAGTCAGCTAGCTGGTAGAAGCCCACCCAAAAGTCTGTGGATCCAAGTGCCAACTCCTAAAATCAATAATCTAGATACCTGTGTCACTCCCCTAAATGAATAAGTTGGTGGGGGCTGGGTAAAGCCTTTGGAACCGGAGACAGAAGGTGGGATGAGGTTGAGTTTGGATGGTGCTGCTGGGTCATATGGCATGTTTGCAAAGGAATTTCTGGATCAGGTTGGTCTGTGTGGACAAGAGCCTGTGCGAAACTTGGGCCTTCTTGGATAACATCCTCTTGGGCCTTCTCAGTCACTCTGCCATCTGATGTAAGACAACTGGAGATTGGGTGACGGTCTCCTTAGCTGTGGCCCTGCATATGGAATTATCTCCCCGGGGAGGCTACAAAACTGTAGCACTTTGATACTACTTTGCCAGCTAAGGCTGCATCACACAGAACCTTGGGATTTGTTATTCTGAAGCAAAGAATTCTAAGTACCCTGTGAAACTACAAATCCCACATTTCTCTGATGGAGCCAGGCCAATTAAAGTGGTATCAAAGTACTTTACCTGTGTACAGACTTCCCCCACTTATCTGGCAGATTAGGAACTGGAGCCCTGACAGAAAGTGGAAATAGTCAAAAAGTGGAACCTGTGTACTTTAGGGAACATGAAGGACTTATGGAGGCTCGCTGGGGGCTGTATGGTGCTTGTAAATTCTCTCAGGTGGTTTGGTGCCTTCTCCCCGCTAAACGTGCTTTGCAAGCAACGCATGTGCGGCCCCAAGTGAGCCTCTGTAGGCAAGGAGAACCGCCATGGGTGTTGCCAAGGCCCTAAAGGAGAAGGGGTCTTCTTCATTTAATTTGAGGTTGTCCACTGGTTTTTCTTTGGTGTTTCTCTGCCTCTCCTGCCTTCTCTTTTGCAACTCCTTGTCTTTCCTTCAGGCAGTAACTTAGATTCCTGCAACAGCCTGGATTTTTCAAAGTAAGTATCCTAAAAGGCTCTGCCCGAAATTGCAAGCCCCAGGATTCCATAGGATGTTGAAAGTGGAATAATAGCACTATAAAAATCTAATGCGGAAAAGGCCAGAGAGAGCAGGGGAGAAACTTGGTTAAATTGCTCCCTGCATCTCCCAGAAGGCATAGGCAGCCTTTGCAATAATTGCTTTTTAATAAGTGAGGTATGGGAGGGAAGGAGATTCAATACTCCCAAATCCAACAGTGGTGGTGGTGGGAAACTCAAGAGCTATATTTTCCAGTGTTCTACAAATAAAAACCAGGACAGGTTTGGTCAAGCAATATCACAGCGTGGTTATGATAGTGAAAGTTATAATCGAGGAAGAACACACAAAATGCTGCAGGAGTTTGCTTTTGCCTAAGCCTTCTGGAAAAGGCAAGATTCCACCACTCCCCTCCTTTCCCTGCTGCTGAATGAATTGAGTGCACACTACTTTTCTCCTTTAAACTCAATTTTCAGCAGATGAAGTAAGCTGAGGGCAAAGCGTGAGGAGGAGAGAGAAACTGAAGCATTTTAAAAGAAGCTGAAAACGTGGGATGGCAGAAGACCAATTGGAATTGTCCTTGCCAAACTGGAACAGTTGGACAGCATGGAGAATTTGCTCTTACCTGGTATAAAAGCAAGCCTATAAGAGAATCTAAAACAGTGGTTCTCATCCTGTGGGTCCCCAGATGTTTGTGGACTTCAGCTCCCAGAAGCGCCAGCCACTATGGTCAATGCTCAGGGCTTCTGGGAGCTGAAGTCCAAAAACATCTGGGGACCCACAGGTTGAGAACCACTGATCTAAAGCTTACCTGCCTCCTACAGTGATCTGCAAAAGTCACTTTGTATAAGACCTCCAGCTAAGGCCATTTCCGCATTAGATTGTTATAGTGCTGTTATTCCACTTTCAACATCCTACGGAATCCTGGGGTTTGCAGTATAGGGAGGGATCCCAGCCCCCCCCCAGGATTCCATAGGATGTTGAAAGTGGAATAATAGCACTATAACAGTCTAATGCAGACATGGCCTGAGTTTCAACACTTTGCACCAGTTATGGGCAACTACTGTGGATTAGGGGACCATGTGCCCCCTCAGGTGACTTTTGAGGCCTGTACCCATCTGAAAAAGAACTGTGTGGCCCCTAAATCCCCCAACCCCAGTAATTTCACCGCATTTGTGGCCTTCTCTGGATCATCTCAAGCCCAAGAGAGTTTTTTTGTTTCTCAAGAGGAATTACTGGTAACTCAGGAGTTTAATTCCTGTTGGAAAACCGGCCTTTCCTTGGCCTGCAACAGATTTAGTGGGGGGGAACCTGGTGAAATTCTCTACCCTGTAAGAGTCTTGTAGGAGTACTGGGGGCAAAAAAAAAAAAATTATAGTGGGCCTAAGGGCCACAAAACCAGGCATGGGGCTCCACACATTCTCCCAGCTCTACAAACTAGATGGTTCTTCCTTTCTCTTGGACGTTAGTGTCTGCTTCATGGTAGCAATGTGGATTCTTTGCTTGTTGCCTTTCCATGGGTGTCCAGTGTGAAGTAGATCAAAAGGCTTTACCGATGGTGCATGGCGCTATATCTTCTTGTCCATCCCTCCATCGTGAAGTAGCTGGACTCATTCTTCACATCCTAGTTCCAAACACAGAAGATTCATCTGACTGCAAATGTCAGATTAAGGTGAGTGCTGATGTTCAGTCTCTCATCTCCTTCTTCTTACCACCCACCTTTGCAAATGATTTTCACTACCATCCCAGGGCAGCCATATTGGGTGAGCAGAAGAATGGTTGCCCAGTAGTTTTGCTCTCTCTTGGTTCTTCTCTTGCTTTGCCTTTCCACTCCCATGTATTTCCCCCTACAAAGCAAAAGGAAAGGGGAGACATCTCCTTTTCTTTCTCTTTCTCTGGAGAACTTCACCCACGACACCCACTTCCTGTACCCTTTCCCCCACTTCCTCCTAACAAAGCGAGAACCGGCGGGAGTTGATGTTCATTTTCGTCACCCCGATGAGCTTGAGTGGGGCGGACAGGCTGAAGGAGGACGTGAGAGGGAAGTCACAGAGAAGGTCGGAGAGCTCGTCCCTCTCCTCCATCTCATAGGTGGCGTCGTTGAGCATGCGCCGATGAAGGTGGCACGTCTGCTCGATCTTGAGCTTGTTGATGTCGCTGCGCAAGCGCATCAGCTGCCGAGCCAGTTGCTGATCCTGGAGACGCATTTCCATCTGGAACACAAGAGAAGGAATCACATGTTGATGGAACAACATCACAGTCATGGGTGTTCAGGTGGATGTGCACGTGAGGGCTTCAGGTTGGGATGCTTTGATTGTGTACTCTTGCATGGCCGGGGGTTGGACTTGACGCTCTTGTGGTCCCTTCCAGTCCCTGATTCTATGAAAACCACATCTGAGTATTCCTTGCCGAAGAAAACCTTATGAAATTCATGGGGTCAATATAGAATTAGATGATAAGTGACTATAATTGATTAAACCGACTTTATTAATTATTAGTTAAGAATGATTTATATATTTGTGACTTAGTCAATAAGCAAAGAACATCAAGTTTATTAATTTTTTAGAGTTAGTGTTACCTTTATGATGATTGATAATTACTTTAAACTAATACAGAATATTGGGCCTTTATGCACTATACTGTCATAGTGCTATTATTCCACTTTCAACCTCCTATGCAATTCTGGGCTTTGCAGTTTAGGGAAGGGTATTTAGAATTCTCAGCCAGACAGCTCTTTGGCCTTAGGAAACTACAAACTCCAGAATTCCACAGGACATTGAAAGTGGAATAATAGTACTGTAAGAGTGAAGTGCGGAAAAGCCCATAGAATTATCTGACAAGTGATTGCATTTTTTTCAAGATTGGTGATTATTAATTTATTAATTTTGTAGCTACATATTTATGATGATAAGACTGACTAGCAACAAGTATTAATTTTTGGTGTATATTTAAGGATTAACAGTTAGGTGCAATTATTTGATTAAAATGAGCTGTTTGCAACAAAGGTAGGAACCAGCTTTTAGTTATTTGTAGTTTTTTCTGTTTGTTATAATTTTATTAGATGCTTGTAGTTTTGTTATGTGTTTATTAGTTTTTAATTTGTGTTGTATTGTTACGTATTTGTAGTCGCACATATTGTTATGGAATGTGGGGTTTTTTTTGCTTTTTTCTGTTTAATGCAAATGTTTTTTAAAAAATAATTAATGGGGTTGCCATAGGTTGACAAGGCAACTTGAAGGCATACACACATCAGAGAAGGAGACCCTCCCCATCTCTCTAGGCAATTGGTTCCATTGCTGAGCTGCTCTTATGTCAAGAGGTTCCTTCTAATATTGTTGTGCTGCGTGCCTTCAAGTTGTTTCCCTACGTAATTCATTAGGTCTCCATAGTTTGGCAGGAGACTTGAAGTTACTGAGGCCGTGTCCGCACTAGAGTGTTACAGCGCTATTATTCCACTTTCCACATCCTATGGAATCCTGGGAATCTGGCCGGCCCCTCCCTAAACTGCAAACCCCAGGATTCCATAGGACAGTGGTTATCAGCCTGTGGGTCCCCAGATGTTTTTGGACTTCAGCTCCCAGAAGCCCTGAGCATTGACCATAGTGGCTGGGGCTTCTGGGAGCTGAAGTCCACAAACATCTGGGGACCCACAGGTTGAGAACCACTGCTATAGGATGTGGAAAGTGAAATAATAGCGCTATAACACTCCAGTGTGGACATGGCCTTAGATTAGCTACCTTGAGCATCATTTAGGACCTTTAAGACTAGTCATGAGTTTAACAAACAATGAAGAGGTAAAGACAAAATGGTTCAATGAAATCTTCATATCCAGAGGCTGTATGAAACCAGAAAATGGAAAAGCTGCTTTTTTTGGACTACAGTTCCCATCACACACAGCCAGTGGCCACTGGCCACTGCCCAGTGGCCTCCTATGGAATCCTGGGGTTTGCAGTTTAGGGAGGGGATGGCCAGCCCTTCCCTAAACTGCAAACTCCAGGATCCCATAGGAGGTTGAAAGTGGAATCATAGCGCTATTTAACACTCAACCCGCCCGTTTCTCTCTCCTCCTCTCACTTTCTCCTATATCTGTTTTTGCAAAGTGAGTTCAGAGTGCAAAAGTAATCTGTAATCAATTAGAAAAGGGGAGGAGAGGAGGGGGCAGAAACTTGCCATTCTTCGTACAGTTAGGCAAAAGTAAACTCCTGAAGCCTCTCCTAGTTTGTGTGTTTTTCCTCCTTATTAACTTTTGTCATCATGACCACACTCCAACATTGCTTGACCACATGTATGCCAGCAGATGTTCCAGGATCTGGAGAAAACAGCTTTCCAAACCAGCGTGAAGTAGTGACTTGAGCTTTGGGCTATAATTCTGGCGACCAGGGTTGAAATCCCTGCTAGGCCACGGAAATCCACTGGATGAGCTTGGGCAAGTCACATTCTCTCAGCCTCAGAGGAAGGAAAAGGCAACCCCCCTCTGAAAAATCTTGCCAAGAAAACCCTGTGAAAAGTTCACCTTAAGCTTACCCTAAGTCAGGAATGCCCTGGTGGTGCAGCGGTTAAATGCCAGTACTGCAGCCACAATGTTGTGAGATGTATCCTGCCGGGCTCCAGGTTGACCCAGCCTTCCATCTTTCTGTAGGTCAGTAAAATGAGTACCCAGCTTGTTGGGGGCAATTAGCTCAACACCTTGTAAACCATTTAGGGAGTGCTTTGCGCTGATAAATGGTAAAGAAATGTAACTGCTATTGAAGGCACACAACAATAACGCTTCGCCTTAAAAAGCAAAAGCAGTTGAGGACAGATAGCAGTTACATGCCCTGCTTTTGCGAGTGTGCGTTTGAATGGGGAGGATACAAACTGATGCTGAGAACAGAGTTCTGGATAAAAATCAAACATGCTCTCATTTGCCAAGACAATCCTTGTATCTCAGTGGCCTTATAGAAGATGCTTTCCCATCCTCCCAAAGACTGTATTTTTTCTTTTTAATGAGAATCAGTTCTTTAGTAGACACAGCCTAATGGCATCAAAACTTTCCCAGGGAGATAAAGCTTCCCACGTCTATCACTTGCTGCTTTCAGGATGACAGAGCGGGTCTCTTTTTCCCTCCCCTCCTTGGAAAATAACAAGGGGGCAGGAGACTGGAGGAGGGAGGGAGGTGAATTAGCTTATCCCTTCCCTGGGAAAAAGACAAGAGACAAAGGTTTGCAATGCCTGACAAAAGGATTACAGGCACCATGTGAGGAAAGGTGCCAGGCCGAGTCTCCATTGTGGCTTCTGGCTCAGTTTCTGGTGTCCCGGACAAAGAAGCACAGCAAAACCTCCTTTGGGACTGTCAAGAGATCCAGTGACAGCATGACAACTGCAGTGAAGAACATAGAAGGCTGCATTTAGACTGGAGCAGTTACCCTTTGTGTGAGACCGCCTTCCATCTCCCCTCTGCCTCTGCTTTCTATTTCTACAAAATGTTTCTTCACATTATTATTGATTTAACAGGCTGGAATCCTGTTGGTGTCTAACATACGTGTAACTTCCCCTGGGGAAGTCTCCAAGAAAGAATGGCCATATTCAGTGGTGTCATTGGACCTGTTTGCACATTGCAAAGAGTTTGTACTTGCCTTGCGTGTGTGTGTATGCACATTGTGCCTGAGGTACAACGTATGTGTATTGCACATGGTAGAACACACATGCACATTTGGTAGTACTATTTTGCAGCTCACTAGCAAGCTGGCATTGCTAGTGACCCCCATGTAACTCCATGAGCGTCTTGAGTGTAGGATCCCTACCCAGAATGTATCCTCTCTTAATGTGGAACCCTGTCTATATTAGTCCTAACTAGAGTAGAATCATAAAATCCATGCTGGATGGCAAGACAACATAGAGGCAAATCCAATTGATTTAATGAGTACACTCTAATCTTGATTCAGTAGGTCAATTAATTTAACTTTAGGCTTAATGAAGGTCTTTCTTTTCTCTTCTACCTACTGGTCTCTGTTCTGCAAGTGATCCTTGCAGAAACTCAGCAAGACGGAAGGGTGCAAGTAAGAGTTTTCCTCTCATCTGTCCTCCAGAGTGAATTTTACAGCGATCTGGTACACCTTGACTTACAATTGTTCTGCCCTATGGTATCCTGGGATTGGTAGTTTGGTGAGAGGGTACTTAGAATTTTATCTTATCTTATTGCTGGAAGACATCCCAAGGTCCACCCAGTCCAACCCCCTTCTGCCATGCAGCCAGACACCATCAAAGCACTCCCTTTGAGAGATCACCATCCAGCCTCTGTTTAAAAGCCTCCAAAGAAGGAGACTCCACCACACTCCAAGGCAGTGTATTCCACTGTCGAATGGCTCTTACCATCAGGAAGTTCTTCCTAATGTTTAGATGAAGTCTCTTTTCCTGTAGTTTGAAGTCATTGCTCCACAGTCTCAGAAGCAGCAGATAACAAGCTTGAAAACCCTTCATTGGATCTTGAGCTGGGAACAGCTCCTTTAACCAAGATGTGTGTCTTAATTTCAAAACAGAAAAACTTAGTGGGTGCAGATATTCAATTGCTTGTACAAGTTGTGTATCACTTATCCAAAACACTTGGGACCAGAAGTGTTTTGGATTTTGGATTTTTTCAGATTTTGGAATACCTGTATTTGCATATACATAAAATACATTGCTGTACAGGAGATCTCTGGGGAGCCCATGAATGAAGGAGCAGAAATGCCACAGCCAGCACCTCAAAAGCAGAAACAGGCAGCTGGCAGGCTCCCTGGAGATCTCTGTTACCCTATTGTGTTTTTCTGCCTCCGAATACAGGTATTAGGTCCCTCATATCTTCAGTCTCTCAAATCGTTAGTCTTTTTCCAGCATCACAGAGATGCTGGACAGACCTGTGAATGAACAAGATGTGAGACTGGAGAGAGACACAGAGATCTGTGAAATGGCAGGAGATGTGGATTCGCACCAAGCACTAGACTTGGATTCCTACCATTTCACAGATTCTTGTGTCTCTCTGTAGTCTCACGTCTCATTCATTCACTACTTGTGTTGTGTTTGAGACACAAGGCTGGAGAGAGACTGAGGATCGGAGAGACAAATGAAGAGGAGTGCCACAGCCACTGCCTCGCAGGTGAAAGTGGACAGCTAGGCCCTTTCCGCACCTTACCTTTTTCTGGCTCTGGGGTGCGGGGATTGTGCGAGCAGCCTCCGGCAAGAGGCTCTCGCATCCCTGCTGCTTCAGCTCCGCATGTGCTGCCTGCTCGCACTAGAGCCCTGCCTCTTCCTTCCACAGTGCAGCCTGGGAGTTTCCCAGGCTGCGCTGGGGCAGGAAGCGCGACTGGCGCGGCTCCAGAGGCTCCGCACGCCAGATAAGTGCACGTGGGGCCTGGGAGCAATGCGCGATTGTGCACCATTTTTGGCTTCTAGCCAAAATTGAAAAGGTGCGTGATCAGCGCCTGCCACAGCCTGGAGCATCGTGCAATTGTAAGTACGTTGCACAGATCACTCCCCACAATCACACGATGTTCCAGGCACCCTTTCGCATGGCAAATGCCGTGCGAAAAGGGCAGTGGTAAAATGTTTTTGGTTTTGGAGGTTTTCAGATTTTGGATTTTCAAATTAGGAATCTTCAACCTGTATAAAGTGGTACAAGAATCCTATATGACCTGTTACATTTCATGACTTTACATAATCCTAGCTACATAGTAGAGGTGCTAAGAAACCCCTTTACTAAATTGTGAAGATGCATAATGGGAAATCGGCAAGAGTGTCCAATATAAATTGGATGCCCAATGCACATCAGGACTGATGCAATGCACATTAATAACAATGTAAACTGGCCCCATTGTGCCTTGGGCCCCAATGAACATCAGACACTTTGCTGCCTCTGCTATGTGGCAATGTAACAACAGGCCTCTACTGGATGTGGACATTATGCAACTGCGCAATTCTAATTCCCGCATACATACGTCCACTTATGAAGGCACAAGTCTCCAACTGGATTCTGGCTTCGATATTTAGCCGAAGGGTAGTGTAACACAATTACCATGCAACACTGTGAATGTATATTTACATTCCACAAGCATAAAAGTAAGATCCCACACTATATTACAAGGTTTTAGGATCATGTCCAATAAAATCAATTTAACCAACTTAAAACCATTTAAAAGATCAAAACTTTAAACAAACTACAAGCCTACTAATATAACAAGTTAAAACAAGACAGCTTACTACCAGTAAATTTACTATTTACAACAATGCACAGGTGAGAATTTGATTGAAATCAGCTAGACCCTAAAGGCTTTAATTAAAAGCCATGTTTTAACTTGGCATCAAAATAATGCCAGTGTGGTTGCCAATCAGCCTTCTAAGGGGAGGATATGCTTCAACTGGGGTTCCATAGCAGAAGCAGTCCTTTTTTAACATCCTCTCACATATAATGTCTGAAATCCTCAATCCTAAATAATGTGCTTTTGAGACTATTTCTTTTTCTTAAAAAAGTGGTTGCGTTTTTAATGTTCAAACTTGTTTAATTGCATTTTAAAGGGATAACGGATTGGCTGAGATCCTACCTGGAGGAGAGGGAGAATCACTTTATGCTCATCTTGTTTATGAATTGTGACATTGTGCAACCTAACGCTTGACCAAATGTGCAGACACATTTGCAATGAGCGATGAGCAACGGGCATCTGAATATGCAACGCACAATGTACAGTGAGCACTGCTCACACAACTCCACCTCTACGACATTGAACTGAACGCAGATGTTCAGCACTGGACAAAAGCAGCCAAGCATTTCTAGAGATGAATTTATGCACGAGTAAGACACCAGCAGGGTTCTAGCTGATATCTTTTCATTTGTAGATGGGTTTTTAAAGATCTTTTTATGAGCTGCCTTGGCTCCCACCTCAGAGAGAATGGTGTACTATGAATGATCAAATATAAATAAATAAAAATGTAAACGAAGATAAAAGGAGCTGGGAGCCAGCATGGGGCAGAGATTTGAGTATAGATTAGCATTCAGGAAGACAAGGATTCAAATCTCTCAGACCACTGGGTGATCTTATGTAAGCCATACTCTCTCAGCCTCAGAGGAAGGCAATGGCAAATCTCCTCTGAATAAATCTTGCCAAGAAAACCCAGTGATAGGTTGGTATAAGTCAGAGTTAGCTTGACGGCAAAGAACATTTAGAAATGAAAGAGCAACTTACCAGTTCCTTCCTGAGCCAATTCAAAGCTTCGTCAATGTTTCCAAAGGTGCTGATTTTTTCTGGAGCCAGCATCACTTGCTGGGTGGATGATGCCCCATTGATATGGTGAATGTGGTGCACCTCTTTTAAAGGAACATGTTCCTCCTTCGGTTTCTCATCCTCGCCATCGTCTTCCTCCTCTGATGGTTTGGGGTGGCTCTTCCAAGCCAGCCCCTCCAGCTGGGCTTTCCACTCCAAATAGGAAGGTCTCCTTGTTTCCAGCCTCAGCTTCTGGGTCAGAGCTTTCAGGTTCCGCAAGTGGTCATCGGAAGGCAGTCCAGCTCCACTCTCATAATCCGCACCGTCCAGCATTCCTTCGACCTGGATCTTTGGTCCAGACATCTTTCTTTCTGGTGGAATGTCATCAACATCCACTGAAAGGGGGATGGAAGAAACTGGAGAGATGCAAGCGACACACCATCCAGAGGAGGATCCGCTACTCAGAAGTTGCTTCTCTCCAGAAAACACCGCGCCCTGGGGATTTGGCTGCTTTGCCACTCAGTTCAAGACATTCCTTTCAGAAATGTAAGCAACCACCTGTGCCGAAAGACAAAGACACATTGTTTGGTTTTCAGCTGGGAATCTTTGTAAGAAAGAGATGAGCAAGCAACCAGAACTTTGTTGTATGACCCAATTTGAGGTGGGGGGAAACAAGTGGAAACTGAACTCTTCCGCCTAAATCATCCGGAGAAGAGACTTCGCTGCGGCTTTGCAGTGGACTTCTTTGACAAGAGCAAACAAGCTCTCCTGCACTCCAAAGGAAAGCTTTGGGAGAGACCTGTCAGCCGCTACGCTTCGGGCTATGAAGTGGATTACTGAAGATGAGGTCACAGTGAATAAGGAGAAATACTGTCGGTAGCTCAGTGTTACACGGTTAATACACCCTGAGCTTCTTCCTGCACATAACATGTTCTCAGTTTTCCCCTGCTGATTCCCACGATTATGGGAGGCAGGAAAAAGCTGACACAGCCATAGTGGAATTGGGTGACTTGCAACCCACTCACAGGAGTGGTTTTGATATGCAGGTGCAATAGTTAATGGCTCTCTACGTATTGCAATGGGAATCTAAATGTATCAAGGGAACCAAGGACAAAACTGACATCCCAAGAGTGGTGGGGATGGAGAACACTCTCAGCACATCCTGCTGATGTCTTCTGCAGTACAGTTGACCCTCCGTATCTACCGATTCTGAATCCAGAGTTTCAACCAACTGCAGCTTGAAAATATCTCACCCCCCCACACACACAAAAAAAATCCAGAAAGCAAACTTTGATTTTGCCATCTACTATATAAAAGTCAAAGTTTGTTTGTCTGTGTCAGGCGAAGACCTCATATGATTGGCTGCCTGTGAAGATTCTATGGAATCCTGGGGTTTGCAGTCTAGGGAGGGGCCCTAAGAATTCTCAGCCAGAGAGCCATAGGTCGGTTGCTATGGAGACGAGGCCTAGCAGCAAGGAGGAGGGGAGTGTATTTCTCTCAGGAACCCAGCCTCTGTTATGTTAATAACCCCAAATACAGATTGAATTGGGGAAAATGGGGAAAAGTTAAAGGGCAAGACAGTTTGGGGAATAAGAGGCACAGGATCTCAAATTTTTCTAACAAGTATTACCCATGAGAAAATAAAATACCGGGCAACGCCGAGGATATATGCTACTTTTACATAAGGGATGCCATTTTACTACACCACTGTACATAATGGGACTTGAGCATCCATGACTTCTGGTATCCATGGGAGGTTCTGGAAGCAAACCCTGGTGGATACTGAAGTGGTTGGGCACTTTTGTCCCAAGTGGAAAGGGTACATTGTAGAGAGGGATTTGCACTTGCAATGCCAGTGAGTATACCAATGTGCAGATGGATGACCACAGGAATTTGGTGATGTATTTGGCTGAAGATCTGGTGCTTTGGTTCATTTGCATAAGGTTGCCATTCAGTCCCAGAGTTGCATGTCGCTGTTGATGTGTAACTCAGCAAGAGGATGTAGCCCTGATGGCGGCTCTGGGCCATGGACTGGGAACAGGGGTGCTAATTTTCAAAAATTTTGTTCTTGCAGGCAAGAATAAACAATTTCACTATTTTCCTCTCTGCTATGATGAAGGTCATTTCTGCAGTACACTGTTATAGTGCTCTTATTCCACTTTCTACATCCTATGGAATTCTGAGGTTTGCAGTTTCCTGAGGTCAAGGAGTCCTCTGGCTGAGAATTCTAAATGCCCCTCCCTAAACTGCAAATCCCAGGATTCCACAGCATGTTGAAAGTAAAATAACAGCACTATAACAGCGTAGTGCGGAAATGGCCAAAGTTCTCAAAAACTGCATAATTTTGGAGGACTATACACAGTTCAGGGCTTATTCTGCAAAAAATGTGGGAGTTTTGTGCACCCTTTCCCCTGCTATTTCCAGTATAGAAAACACGGTATTTTAACATGCTTATTTCCTGTGCAAAACCTGTATTTTTCCTACAGAATAAGAAAACAAGTGGCAATTGAAGATTTCTTGAAAGACTGGAAATCACATATGAACTTTTTGAGCAAAAAGAACTCTAACGATGTAATACACTTGGTTCTCCACATTTGCTGGGGTTCGGGGCACAGGACCCTGCTAAAGTGGAAAAATCGCAAATATCAAAATGGGACTCTTGTGCAAATGGAGCCAACCAGTGTCTGTGGGAAAGGGGCTGAGGCATGCAGGGAGAGAGTGGGCAGCCAGGATCCAAACTAGAGACGCTTCTGTACTAGACTGTTATAGCGCGATGATTCCACTTGCAACATCCTATGGAATCCTGGGGTTTGCAGTATAGGGAGGGGCCAGTGGCCCCTCCCGAAACTGCAAACCCCAGGATTCCATAGGATGTTGCAAGTGGAATCATGGCGGTATAACAGCCTAGTGCGGAAATGGCCTAGGTGGTCAACAAGGTGGGGTGGGTCAACATGGTAACCATATTCTTCTCTCTTGCCCATCTGCTTCCTTTGGTACGTGTTGAGAGAGGGTTTGTGGCGCTGATAAATTGAGCTGTGAGCTGTTCTTAGCTGGCCAGGCAGTGGCTGGTGGTCGAAGAGGAGAATCAGAGGTGGGTTTCCAAAGGGCTGCACAGCTTGATCAGAGCTGCCAAGAGGGAAGATTCCCCCAGAAAAGAAGCACCTGAGGTGGAAGGGACAGGGGCTGGGAAAATTCACAAATAATCAAATCCGTGAAAGTGAATCCTGAAAAGGTGGAGGGCTGGTTGTAATGTGTGGTTATGGATGCTAGTAATTCCAGTTGGATTACTTAGCTGGATCTGTAGTAGTAGAACAATACATTCTTTCTTTTTAAAATCTTTTTTCCCCCTCTCATTACGGTTTGGTGGTGGGGGGGCCAAAGCCCTTTTGTGTTTCAGTAAGTTAGTGTTTAGTACGCTAGTTAGTTAGTGTTCAATTTCTTTCCTAGTGTGCTAGTTTTGCATTTTCTTTTTCTTTTTTTCTTGGTGTGGTTCTGACTGTGAGTTAGATTGCTTGTTTTAAAAACAAATAGTCTCAAAAAAGAAAAGAGAAGGAAGAAAGAAAATATGGGCTGGCCTCCTGCTGGGTATTTACATCATTGTAAAACTATCCTGCAATCACGTGGGGTGAATCGTGATGTTGGATAATGCTTGTATTCTTAGGAGGGGAGCAGAGATGTCTCTGGGACTCTTGTGCAAATGGAGCCAATTGGCATGGGTCCCATTGCACCATGGGTGCCAGTGCAGCATGGGTATCAGAGTGCTATGGGACTCATGGTGCAATGGGTACCAGAACACTGTGGGACTTATTGTACCATGGGAACTCCCATTGTGCAACAGGACGTCACAAAGGATGCCCTGATATTCATTGTCATCATTCACTAGAAGGGCTGCATCTCCTGTCAGAAATTTAGCCACGACTTTGCAAAGCTATGGGTCGTATCCTCTGATGCAAGATCTTGGCCATGGTTTTCTATATGGAAATATATTTTGTTCCCTCCAATCATAGAATTATAGAGTTGGAAGAGACTCCAAAGGCCATCCAGTCTAACCCTATTCTCTGATGCAGGAAGAGACAATCAAAGCGTTCCCGACAGTTGACCATCCAGCTTCTCTTTGAAAACCTTCAAAGAAGGAGACTCCACCTAGCCCCCGGGCAGCACATTCCACTGTCAAATTGTCAAGTTCTTCCTAACATTTAAGTGGAATTTCTTTTCCTGTAGCTTGAAGCCCCTCCACGTCCCAGTTTCTGGAAACAGCAGCAGAAAGCAAGCATGCCCCATCTTCCATATGACATCCTTTCAAATATT
Organism: Iguana delicatissima; assembly: GCA_948472985.1. Lineage (NCBI taxonomy): Eukaryota > Metazoa > Chordata > Lepidosauria > Squamata > Iguanidae > Iguana > Iguana delicatissima. The sequence continues at coordinate 331,319 of CAOKZL010000419.1, forward strand.
TAAACATGGCTATGATGTCACCTCTTCACCTTCTCTTCTCCCGGCTAAGCAAACCCAACTCCTTAGGCTGCTTCTCACAGGGCTTCATGGTTTCCAGGCCTTCTACCATTTTGGCGGCCCTCCTCTGGACACCTTCCAGCTTCTCAATATCCTTCTTGAATTATGATACCCAGAACTGGAATTGTGGTGCCTAGAAAATATTGCCCACTATTCTACATTCTAACATCTCCTGGCCCGACCCTCCCTCCTGTCTGAAAGAAATGACATACGTCCATATCCAATTGCCGGCAGAATGGACCTCCTTCTACCCATGCAGATGATGCCTGGTAAAGAAGGATGAACAGAAGAATTATGATCATGGCGATAGTGTCACAGTCATAGCAAAATAGCAATCATTTACTCCATATAGATTTACTCTTCTTTAACTGTTCTATAGAGAGCCAGGGTATGAGTAGATCTTTCATTAGAGATATGTCAGGTTTCATTAGCTAAACAGAGTTTGAAACAGGAGCTAGGAGACCTGAGTTCAAACCTGACCTCCACAATGGTTCTTAAAGGAAAAACAAGATGGGTTTTCTCCCAGTTTCTGAATATATAAGTATACTGTTTGAATATCTGAGTCAACCACTGTGTTGCAGTGTTTTGAGTATTGGACCAGGACTCGGGGAGACCAGAGCTCAAATCCCTGCTCAGCCATGGCACGCTGCTGGGTAACCCTGGGCAAGTCACACTCTCCTGGCCTTACAGGAAGGCAACAGCAAAACCCCCCTCTGGATAAATGTGGCCAAGAAAACCCTATGAGAAGGTTGCTATGAGTCACAGTTGACTTGAAGGCACATAGTAACCATTTGGCAGCTAACTGGGAGAGCCAGCATGCTGTAGTAGTCTGAGCTTTGACTAGGACCCTGGAGATCGGGGTTCGAATCTCCCACTTGGATATGGAAACCCACTGGGTGATGTTGAGCAGCGTCACACACATTCAGTCTCAGAAACTCCTGTGACAACGACAACAACAACAACAGCAACAAGTTAAACATGGTTGAGCTAACATGGTCTAGAAGTCTGAGTACTGGACTAGGACTATGGGAGACTGTGGGTTCGAATCCTGCTTAGCCATGGAAACCTACCAGGTGACCTTAGATAAGTCACACTCTCCCTGCTAAGAGGAAAGCAATGGCAAACTTCCTTCAATCAATCTGACAAAAACAGATAAAAACAAAAAGAAAATAAAACATAAATAAATAAAAAGAAAAACAAGAATAAAATAAAATATATTTTTAAATAAATAAATAAATGCCCCAGGATAAGACTGCCATAAGCTGGACTCAACTGAAGGTGCATAAAAACAGAACTCACAGTGAATATCTGAAATGTTTGCATGGGGAAGAATCCAGCTGAGTGACTTTTGTTCAAAGTCACCGACTTTAGGTCTGAGACTGAGCTCAGAAGTTTTTTGCGTCTTTTGTTCTATGAGTACAATGTAAAGCAAAACCTCTTTCTGCTCCACCTGGGCACTTGGCCAGCACTTAACTCTTGGAACAGCACCCTGCAAATCCATTAAAAGGTAATTGGAGTAATTGGATAATTCACCAGCCCGCCGAATGCTTGCTGGGGCTGCTACCTTTCCTAGTTACAAGTCTGTAATTATTCTGAAGGAATCTTCTTTTCAGAGACAGGATTCTATTGAAAGGGAGTTTTCTTTCTTCCTTTCCTTCTTTCTTTTACCGAGAACTCAAGTCTACTGTCATCTTGCCCTCATCATTGTATTTGGGAAGATGACCTACATGGAATATTGATTTTTTTTCCCTTTCCTCCCTTAAAGTTCAACATACAAACTTGTCAGGCAAATGTCCCCACACATGGAGTTACACAGAAATTGTGCGATGAGACCCTTCTGTTGAAAGGCAGTGTTGCACACTGAATGAACACCCACATGTTAGAGATGGGAAGATGCAAAAAATGGCCAATAAATGCCTTTCTTGTGTGTTGAGAAACCCGAATCAGAATAATCCTGAACTGACAAGAATCTTTGCAGTTTGGGATTTATTCTATGCAAAATTCACACTTAGTATTTTTGCACTGAAAAGATTTTCTGCTGAGAAAATAGTATTTCTGCACAGAAGTGTTACTTTATTCATTTATACGTTTTCTTTATAACCCACCTTTGTTCCAGCATGGACTCAAATCTTTTTTTTTTCCCTGTGCAAAAATGTCACCTGCTAATTTTGTGCAGAATAAATCTTGAACTGCAAATAGCCTTTTAAACCTGTGTAGTTTTTGGAGACTTTGATCATTTCCGCACTAGACTGTTATAGCGCTATGATTCCACTTGCAACATCCTATGGAATCCTGGGGTTTGCAGATTCCATAGGATGTTGCAAGTGGAATCATAGCGCTATAACAGTCTAGTGCGGAAATGGCCTTTCTTTAAGAAGAAAATTGCTAAAAAGATCTCTTTTTTCATAGAAAAGTGGATAATTACATTCACACCTAATGTGCAACTGAATGCACAGTACAATGGCATGTACAACCCATGTGCACTTCATTCACAGACATGCACAATGGCACGGCATGCAGAACTCAACTACTGAATGAAATATGCATTGTGGAGAAAAATTTCCAGCCGCTTCGTCAGGAGATGTTATGCTGGCAGAAGATGCCAAGAAGATTCCAGTACTGTTAAAGTTTAAAGTGCAGGCAAAAGTGGTTAAAGTTCAGACTAAAACCAGGGTGGTTTCACCGTCCCATTGACATGGGAGGTGCCAGCTACTACTGGGTTTATAAGATCCAGTTCAGAGAAGGACAACAAGGATGATAATAGGTATGGAGAACAAAACTTAGGAGGAAAGGTTGGAGGAGCTGGGCATGTTCAGCTTGGTGAAGAGAAGATTCAGGAGTGACATGATTGCACTCTTTAAATACCTCAAGAGCTGTCACAGAGAGGAGAGGATGGATCTGTTCTCTGCTGTCCCAGAAAGCAGGACTAGGTTTAATGGTTTAAGTTATATGACAGTAGATTTTAATTGAACATTAAAAGGAACTTCTATCTCTTTTTATGATAGAGACACAAGCTTGATAGATGAAGGGAATGCTGTAGACGTAGCGTAGCTTGATTTCAGTAAGGCCTTTGACAAAGTTCCCCATGACATTCTTGCAAAGAAATTAGTAAAATGCGGGCTGGACAGGGCTACTGTTAGGTGGATTTGTAATTGGTTGACCAACCGAACCCAAAGGGTGCTCACCAATGGCAGCTTTTCATCCTGGAGAGAAGTGACCAGTGGGGTGCCACAGGGTTCTGTCTTTGTCCCAGTGCTATTCAACATCTTCATCAATGACTTGGATGAAGGAGTCGAGGGCATGCTCATCAAATCTGAAGATGGCACCAAATTGGGTGGGGTTGCTAATACGTCAGAGACAGGGTCAAAATCCAAAATGACCTTAACAGATTGGAGAGCTGGGCCAAAGCTAACAAAATGAATTTCAACAGAGAGAAATGTAAGGTCCTGCACTTAGGCAGAAAAAATGGAATGCACAAATATAGGATGGGGAATGTGTGGCTGGATAGCAGTATGTGTGAAAGGGATCTAGGAGTCTTGGTAGATCACAAGCTGAACATGAGTCAGCGGTGCGATGCGGCAGCGAAGAAGGCCAACGCGATTCTTGGTTGCATCAATAGGAGTATGGTGTCTAGATCAAGGAAGGTAATGGTACTACTCTACTCTGCATTGGTTAGACCTCATCTGGAACACCGTGTCCAGTTCTGGGCACCTCAATTCCAGAAGGATATGGACAAGCTGGAGCATGTCCAGAGGAGGGTGACCAAAATGGTGAAGGGTCTGGAAGCCATGCCCTATGAGGAGCATCTTAGGAAGCTGGGTATGTTTAGTCTGCAGAAGAGATGGTTAAGAGAGGACATGATAGCCATGTTTAAGTATTTGAAGGGAAGTCATGTCAAGGAGGGAGCGGGCTTGTTTTCCGCTGCTCTAGAGATGAGGACAAGGAGCAATGGATTCAAGCTGCAAGAAAGGAGATTCCACCTGAACCTCAGGAAGAACTTCCCGGTGGTCTGAGCTGTCCGGCAGTGGAATATGCTGCCTCGGAGGGTGGTGGAGTCTCCTTCTTTGCAGTTTTTTAACAGAGGCTGGATGGCCATCTGTTGGGATCGCTTTGATGTGGGTTCCTGCATGGCAGGGAGTTGGACTGGATGGCCCTGTGGTCTCTTTCAACTCTATGATTCTATGAGTCTATGGTTCTTGAGAGTAAGAGTGAATCACCAATGAGACCAAATGCCTAGAGAGGTCGCCTTCTCTGGAAGTCCTCAAAAAGATGTTGGAAAGCTACCTTCTAAGGATGCTCTGAGATCCTGGGGGCTGGACCCAATGGCCCATGAGGCCCATTCCAACTCTATGATTGCCTTCCATAACATGGCATTTTCTAGTTGTGTTAGACTACCACCACCCATGGGCAGCAACTGGATTGCAGGGATCTGTACCTGTGTGACAAGGGCCATATTGGAGAAAGCAACTTTAACTCCCAGTGGAGAATTTTTGAAGGACCCAAGCAAAAGGGTCACTTCCAAAGGCAACATTGCCAGCTAAAGGATTATGTGTCCGTTTCTCAGTTCTCTGGTTTCCAGCATTAGTGACAGAAAGCAACTCTTCAAGTTTAGAATTTTCCACACCCAAAGTGGACACAAATGGCTTAGATTCTTGAACTCGCTCTTAGTTAACAAAACACACTAAGCTTTTTCTCTAAACATTCCAGTCTCAGTTCTGTAACCTGATTTGCCCCTCTGTGAACCCATTTGTTTGCAGGTGAAATACAAAGAGGAACTCTGGTTTGAAAAGTCCCAGGTCTGTGTTTACAAGCAGTAGCAGAAAAGAGTTTGGGAAAGTTTCTGTTTTGGATGATGGTTCCAAAAATCTAAGGTGGCTGGCGGGTTCCAGAGGTGATATCCTACACCTGAGTGGCCTTGTGTATCTCTGCATCTGAAGTTATGCAACGTTGGCACATGTGCACACTGGCATAACATCTGTTACTCCTCTTTCTACCACCTTCAACTGAACGTGGACACTCCTCATGTTCTATGGTTAGGGGAACTTCCACATGAATAAATCACCGTCACGATTCTTGCCCAGGAGTTGTCGTCCAAACAAGGAGCTGCTTCCAAGGGCCCTTTCACATGTTATGATTCCAGCACTACGATTCCATGTTACCTGCCATGGCTGCATCTTCAGGAATCCTGGGGCTTATGGTCTATTGAGGCCTAGACAAGCTGTCTGGCTGAGAATGCTAACTACCCCTCCCCAAACTGAAAATTCAAGGGTAAATATGGATCCTTAAATACCAGAGTCAAAATCATCCACGCCATCCTATTTCCAATTTCTGTGTGTGGGTGTGAAAGCTGGTCAGCGAAGAAAGCTGAAAGGAGGAAAATTGACTCATTTAAAACGTGGAACATGTTTACCCTCCTTTATCCAAAATGCTTGGGACCAGAAATGTTCCATATTTCAGATTTTTTTGGGGGGGGGATTTTGGAACACAGTACCTTTTTGGAATAGCCTGGCATCTTATTTGCTCACTATTTGTATGAGAGATGTTGGGGTGGAGAGGGACTGAAGATCCATGAAATGGTGGGAATCCAAGCGTAGTATTCATCACGCATCCACACCTCCCACCATTTCACAGATCCTCAGTCTTTCTCTTTTTGCTGCCAGACGCCCACTTCCGCCTTCATGGTGGCAGCTCTGGCGCTCCTGGTTGCTCATCTTCAGATTCTCACTCTGCCTCTCTCTCTCTTTTTGCTGCCAGACACCCACTTCCACCTTCAACAGGGTGGCTGTGGTGCCCCTCAGATGACAGATGAATAAGCAGGAGTACTCCCGCTGCTACATTGATGGCAGAAATGGGAGCTAGTGGCAAAAAGTTCCAGTTTTTGGAGGTTTTCGGATTTCAGATTTTTGGATAAGGGAGGCTCAACCTGTACTGGGAGGGGTGAGTCCTATGGTTACCATGGACTGTTAAGCAGGCAAATGAACAGGTCTTAGAGCAATTCAAGCCTGACCTTTCATTAGAAGTGAAGATGATTAAACTGAGGCTGTCCTACTTCGTATATATCATGGACCAATCTGACTCATTGGAAAAGATTATAAAGTGGAAGGCAGGAAGAAAAGAGAGAGAGAGAGAGCACTACAAGTGGATTGACTCCATCAGAGAAGCCACGGCTATCCTGGATTTGCAAAATCTAAGCAGGGCAGTAGGTCACCAAAGGTCTTGGTGATCTCTCATTTATGGGATTGCCATAAATTGGGGTTGACTTGACAGCAAGTACAGTCGTCCCTCCAAATCTGTGGGTTTGATTATTGGCAAGTTTCTCCAACCCCTGTCTCTCCCATCTCAGCCATTTCTTTTCCCGGGGAACTTTCCCTCTTGGCAGCTCTGACTAGGCTGTTCTACTCTTTAAAAACCCATCCCCAGTCCTCCTCCTCCTCCACCAACCATTATCTGGCCAGCTAAGGACAGATCACAGCCTGATTTTTCAGCACCACAATCCTTTTCCTGATGCCTCCAAAAATACCCAAGGAAGGAGATGAGTTAGAGAGAGGAAATAAAGGACCACCATGTTGACCTACCCCCCTTCCCTCTCCTTTCCCTGACCTGGGCCATTTCCACACGAGACTGTTATAGTGCTATAATCCCACTGACGACATCCTATGGAATCCTGGGGTTTGCAGTTTCGGGAGGGGTCATCCATAGGATGTTGCCAGTGGGATCATAGAGCTATAACAGTCTCGTGCGGAAATGGCACTGGTTTGGTCTCTGGGCACCCACCCTCCCCATCATGCCTCAGCCCCTTTCCCACAGACACATTTTGATATTGGCAATTTTCTCACTTTTGCAAGAGTCCTGCAGCCCTAACCCTAGCAAATGTGGAAGACCAACTGTAACATCAACAACAGAAACTGCAAATTCCAGGATCCCATAGGATGTTGCCATGGCAATTAAAGTGGAATCATACCGCTGTAACTGTACAGTTGAAAGGGCCCTAAGCTCTGTAACTGAGCCACTTTAAACCCACTGAACTGCAGAATCTAGGAGCAAAGTCAGCCCTCATTTGTACTGGAATGGGAGACTGCCAATGAATATCCAGTGCTACATTTCAGAGGAAGGAACTGCCAAAACCACCTCCGAGTATTCCTCGCCTAAGAAAACCCTATGTAAGTCATGAGGTCACCATAAGTCAATAGGTGACCTGAAGGCATGCATACACATTCACACACACACACACACACGATTTGAACAATACCAGAAATACACTAAACCATATTTTCTTAGAAAAACAACCCTTTTACTAGAATCGTCCAATGCCGCTCAGTGCTTCAAGCACATTGTTCAGTAAAGTATTTCAAAACACAGCTCTAGACGGTGTTTACCTTACTTCAGAGAGGCATTTGAGTATATATTTAAGCAATTAGCATTCCTTTGCAGCTTCAAGGAGCTCATGTTATGTCTTTATCATCATATCATTAGGGAAGTAAGAAAATAGAAAGTCATGAGCAGCCAGAACCAGGAAACATTCAATTTAAAAAAAAATGCTAAAATTGGGGACATATTCAAGGTGTGGTCGTTTCAGCTGCCGATCTGAAATCCAGATAACAAGTGCATAATGGAACCTGTTGTTAGAAGACTCCTTCCACCAAGTTGACAGATCTCAAGATGTTCTTTGGCTAAAGAAAGAGAAAAGCAGACACGAACAAGACAATCCTAGGCTCTGTGCAGCTAATTGTCTTATTTCATAATTTAATTTAGTTTCATTTAATAATCTTCCCTATGCTCAGGGTACTCACGTCTTCAGGCAGGGCTGGATTGAGATCCAGAAGCTATATGCCAAGTCTGACCTTTATGTTGCTTCTGGTTCTTAGCAGTAAAATGATCTCCTATCCACCCAGGGAAGAGCAATGGCTCTCTGCCCTCAGATAGCTGAAAGAATTAGAAGCAACTGGATTCAAACTACTTTTTTTTTTCAACAATCAAGGTATGACTGAAGCTCAAATTAGATTACAGTGGATGGTAAGAGCTGTTCGACAGTGGAACAGGCTGCCTCGAAGTGTGGTGGAGTGTCCTTCTTTGGAGGTTTTTAAGCAGAGGTTGGATGGCCATCTGTCGGGAGTGCTTTGATTGTGCATTTCTGCATGACAGACAGAGTTGAACTACTTGGACCTTGGGGTCTCCTACAGCTCTGTGATTCCATGATTCCAAGTCCCATGGAGTGCAAGTTGCCCCAACATTTTGCAAAAAATATTCACAGCTCAAAAGAGATCATGCAGGGGCGTTTCACCGTCTCTGCCCTCTGAGCTGCTTTGGCTAGACTTCCAGTCTTTTCCCACTTGAAGAAAACATCCATTTTGGATCTAGAATCATAGGATTATAGTGTTGGAAGAGACCACAGCGCCATCCAGTCCATTCCCTTGCCATGCAGCAGCCCACATCGAAGCACTCCTGGCAGATGGCCATCCAGCCTCTGCTTAAAAACCTCCAAAGAAGGAGACTTCACCACACTCCATTGAGGCAGCAGACTCCACTGCCAGACAGCTCTAATTGTCAGGAAGTTCTTCCTGAGGTTCAGGTGGAATCTCTTTTCCTATAGTTTGAATCCATTGCTCCTTGTCCTAATCTCTGGAGCAACAGAAAAAAGCCCACTCCCTCCTCGACATGACATCCCTTCAACTATTTAAACATGACTATCATGTCCTCTCTTAACCTTCTCTTCAGCAGACTAAACACACCCTAAGCTGCTCCTCGTAAGGCATGACTTCCAGACCCTTCCTGACTGTCAGAGCAGTCCGGCAGTGGAATCTGCTGCCTCCATGGAGTGTGGTGGAGTCTCCTTCTTTGGAGGTTTTTAAGCGGAGGCTGGATGGCCATCTGTTGGGAATGCTTTGATGGGTGTTCCTGCACGGCAGGGGGTTGGACTGAATGGACCCTGGGGTCTCTTCCAGCTCTATGATTCTATACCCTCCACCATTTCGGTCATCCTCTAGGCTAAAGCAGTTCCGGGACGAAAAAACAACAAATTTGCCCTCCATGCCAGCTGAAAGTTTCCAGGGGACTTATGAGGTTTATTTTAAAAATGGGGAATTGGAGAGATGAGGAAAGCCTCTGAAATCTGGTGGGGGTGCATATATGAAGCCTAGATCTGTAGAAGTTGCCAAACCCATGTTCATCATGTTTCTGCAAGAAGTGCTCCCCCATGTGGTACAAGATGTCTGTTTGCAACGACACATGCCTTTCCTCAACTATGTATCTTGTATTTAGTGTGCTTTGATTTGAGACTGGTTGCTGGAAGGTCAACGTGGACTAAACTGGCCAGTCTGATTTCCAAAGTGCATAATCTCCAAGGAAATTCCACTGTGGAAGGGAAAATGAATTAATTGTATGGAATCTGCATCCCCCTTAATGTCTGTTTTGATCGTAAGTTATGTGACGATTGTAACTTAATAAGGGACAACGTCTCTCTTTTGCAGTGTAATTATTCTTGGTTACTTTTATAATTTCAGGGTGAGGCCCCACTGCTTAGGTATGTTTTGCTTGGAAAATTTAAGGTTTTGTGTTTTGTTTTGTTTTTGACAATTTTAGTTACTCTTGAACAACAAGACCATAAAAAGTTGCTTTTCTAAATGTGTAGCCTAAGGCTAACTAATTGCTTTCGGGCTTTAACCTACAGCTGTAACTCATGAATTTTAACAAGTAACTTCCCAAGTTCTGCACTTACTGCATAGTGAGATGGTTCTCAACCTGTGGGTCCCCAGATGTTTGTGGACTTCAGCTCCCAGAAGCCCCAGCCACTATGGTCAATGCTCAGGGCTTCTGGGAGCTGAAGTCCAAAAACATCTGGGGACCCAAGGTTGAGAACCACTGGCATAGTGAATGCATATGAAGTATGTGCCATTTGTACCTGTGATACCACACATCAAATATAGTGGAAGATGTGAAGGAGGGGGAGTATAGTTTGCTGATTTTTAAACTAGGGTTGAGGATACTGCAGTCCGCAGGTGATATGTAACCCATCCAAAGCTATTTTTGGACAGCTGCTCTGCTTTAGAGCCTCTCTCCTCTAGAGCCCCACTCATGTCTGAAACTTGTGAGGTGGACATGCGTCAGTCCCTGTCTCTCCTTTGGTCAGGTTCCATCTGGACTACTGTGTCCAGCTTTGGGCACCACAATTCAAGGGGTATATTGACAAGCTGGAACGTGTCCAGAGGAGGCTGACCAAAATGGTAGAAGGCCTGGAAACCATGTCCTGTGAGGAGTGGTTTAGGGAGTGGAATATGTTTAGTCTGCAGAAGAGAAGGTTAAGAGGGGACATGATAGCCATGTTTAATTAGTTGAAGGAATGTCATACGGAGGATGGAGCAAGCCTGTTTTCTGCTGCTTCAGAGATTAGGACATGGAGCAATGGCTTCGAACTTCAGAAAAAGGGAACTTCTTGATGGTAAGAGCACTCGGACGCTGGAATATGCTGTCTTGGACTGCAGTTAAGTCTCCCTCCTTGGACTTTTCTGAATTGAGGCTGGATGGCTATCTGTTGGGAGTGCTTTGATCGTTTATTCCTGTATGGCAGGGGGTAAGACTCAACGGCCCTTGTGATCTCTCCTAGATCTTTGGCCATTTCCACCCTATAGTGTTATTGTGCTATTATTCCACTTTCAACACCCTGCGGAATTCCGGGATTTGTAGTTTACTGAGGCCAAACATCTCCCTGACTGAGAATTCTAAATGTCCCTCCCTGAACTGCAAACCCCAGGACTCCGTCGGCTGTTGAAAGTGGAATGATACCACTATAAGAGCGTAGTGTGGAAATGGCCTTTGATTCTATGATTCTATTCTTCTCAGCCTATCCTACCTCACAGGCTTGTTGTGAGGAGAAAGTAGGGAGGAGAAGAGGCAGGTACTCTGGGTCAAAGTTGGAGTTAGAATAGGATACAAGGCCAATTAACAGACAAAAAATTAGGGTCCCTTCTCCCTGGGTACAGGGAACAGAAGCATCAAGTCTTTCATCCTCTTTTTGTCCTTTTCATTTTTTTTTTCCAAGAAGAGAAAGGTGATGGGATTCTAAAACAAGGCTGACTGCAGATCTGGGAACAAAAGCTGCACCCGGGAGGCAGGGGCCCTTCCATCGGGCCGGAGCCCGTTGTCCGGGGCTACTTTGTGCGTTTAGCGGTGTTGCTATGGCAATTGGAGGGGAGAGAAGAGATGGCTTCCAAGCTCTCCTGAAGCCAAGGATGAGCAAAGAGGTTCCCCTCTCCCCACCCCAGCTTTCTTCCACAGCCCTTTGATTGGAAAAGCAAACAGGGAAGGGAAGGGTCTCTCGGCCTGCGTGTGTGTTTTGAAAAGATAATTTTCACAGCACGCAACATACGATGCTCGGGCAGCATGTCCCCCGCTCCCATCTCCTGCACAAGTCCCTCCTTTTGAAAGAGGAACTTAAAAAGTATGCATAATGTTTAGGGTTGGTATGCAAATACACACTATGAGAAGGGAATGATTAACGAATCTGCTATTGTTATCAGAAGCAGAAGGTCTTTCCGCACTGCACTGTTACAGTGGTATTACTCCACTTTCAACCTCCTATGGAATAATCCTGGGCTTTGCAGTTTAGGGAAGGGCCGTTGGACTTGTCAGCCAGAGGGCTCTTTGGCCTCAGGAAACTACAAACTCCAGAATTCCACAGGAGGTTGAAAGGGGAATAATAACACTATAACAGTGTAGTGTGGCCCAAGCTCATTCTGTGACATCCACAGGCTGTAGGCAACACCTCTGGGCCCAACGCTTGCCCCGGATGCTTTCCCCATAAAAACAAAACAAAGCCTTTGATACCATGAGCCTGTTATTTGAATTTCCCAGAAATGCCCCTGGCGCAGCGCTGCTGCAGGGTATTGTGGGCAAGGCAGATGGCCGCCATCTGTGCCCACCCCCTGGAAGGTAATCCCACCAGGGTCTCTTGCTAGAGAACTCTATGGGCTGTGCACTGTCAGCCTCCACATAAGAAATCAGGCACAGGCTGGGCTACGAAAGCCTCGTGTTGAATGGCAACCATGCACAACTGACCGAAGGCACAATCCCACTCCACATTTGGATGGGCAACAGCATCACCTGCACAGCTCTGCGTCTGCAACCTTAAACTAAATGCAGATCTTCAATGCATTGGACAAAAAGATATCCAATCTTTTCCATAGGGGAGCTTACACAGGCATAAGACACCAACAGAATTATACATGCAGTACATCCCCCGTATCCATGTGAGCAGCATAAACAACTTCACTTACCTGTAGTGAAATGCATTTCGAAAGTATTAATTTAATGGAAATTAAATGGAAATGGAAGTAAGGAAGGGAAATATGTACATGGAGTACAATATGTACTATTGACCTTCTGCATTATGAAAATACTTTGTTCCCATCTTTTTTTTTTTTTTACCAAACATTACTAATTTTTATGTTTTTATCAGCTGTGCACTGGCTTTGGATTTCAAACAATGAGTACCAAGCCGCCTTTGATTTAGATTCTAAAGTTCTGCCCAGTTTCAGGGCCTTCTTTCCAAGCGGCATACTTGTCTCAATACCTACATCATTCAACTCACTGGGGGAAAAAACAACGGCATTCACTAATATCCACATTTTTCTTTGTCCGTGGTAAGTCTGGTAACGTATCCCCCGCAGATACGGGGGACATAGCATATATGCATTTTGTATTCAAGTAGTGCTATTGGCAATGCTTCAAAGAGCAATAACAAACAGCAAGGTCCCTGCCCCAACATGCTTACAGTTTAATATGGAACACTTATACAGGAGGGTAGTTGTCCGTCCTCTTTTAGAAAGGACAGTTATCTCTTTGACATGTCCTCTGTTTTGAGCTATGTTTGTCTGAGCACAGAACAAGGATTAAAGGGTGAATTCAAAAGCTGCAGAAAATGAGGATTTTTGAGGAAGGCCAGTGCACGTGTGTGCAAAGGAGGAGATAAGAGTTTTGGGAGGCAGTTGCAGAAACTGCAGCCGGCTGAGTTTCCCGCAGAGGAAATGAGACAGACCAGGATAGGGTACTGTCTCAAGACACTGATGTCAAGCCGAAATGTTTTGCTTCCCTAAAACTTACGAAATGAGAAATGAGATGGAAATGTATTCATAGCACAGGTGAAATGATATTTTTTTAAAGAAATGAATTGTACCAGGACTTCCAGTTCAACGGTTCTAATCTTGAATGCAATATTTAAAAGATGACACCCTGGATGTGAATTTTCGCATTCACAAATGAATCTTTGTTCATCTGTTTCAGGTTTGATGGCATCTTGAGGTTGTTTTGGCTTTGGCAGGCGATGAATTGCCTAAGTTGTCACCCTCGGCACACAGCTAATTACAAATACTTTCATGTGTCAGCTATCGATGCATGAAAACATTACGCTCTACTGCATATCAGCTTGGCTAACAAAAGCAGTCAGATCCAGAATACTGCATGTCCACTACCAACACCATACAAGTAATAAAAGTGCAACAGTGAGTCCCACTGGATGTCAACTCCCAACACCATATAAGCTTCAGCGATGGGGAGTAAGAAGGATCCCACTTCCCACTTCTGAAGCTGCAGACGGCAAAATCGCAAATGTGGAGGGCCAATTGTACTTAAATGGTTAATCCTGACAGTCAAATAGACTGTGTCCAGAAATTCTGGAACACAGGTTGGCGTATAAAGTTGGCTCCTAGACTTGAGACTTGACTTGAAAGTGTCTTCACGGACTTGAGACTCAACTTGCGACTTGAAAGTACAGACTTGAGACTTGACATAAAAGACTTAAATACGTCACTGGTCTCTATCAGAAGGGAGTTGGGAAAAGCTGACAGAGGCCACTTCCGCACGACACTCTATAGCGCGATGATTCCACTTTCAACCTCCTATGGAATCCTGGGGTTTGCAGTTCCGGGAGGGGCCATCCGGCCCCTCCCGGAACTGCAAACCCCAGGATTCCATAGGAGGTTGAAAGTGGAATCATCGCGCTATAAGAGTGTCATACGGAAATGTTCACAGAGACAGAGAACAGATCTCAGAGAGACAGGAAAAGATGGAATAGATGCAGGAATGTAAGACAGAGGGAAGGGCTAACTATGGTTTTGGGGAGCTGTAAATGATTTAGTGGTTCAAGGGTGAGTGTACTATTTTCTTGTATCTTAATAAACTGCCAGTTGTTGGTTTTTAGCCATTGTTTCTGTCTGTTCTTATTAAGTTTGGTGGAGGGCCCAGTCATGCTTACTACACTGAACACACCAAGACAGCACAACCACTGATCTATAGTAGGGCCGGGTATCCAATCCAGAAAGAGATTAATGGGGGCAAGGGGCAAGGTGAGTGACAGGAATCCAGAGTTGGAACTGGGTGGGGGTCAATCTTACCAGGGCATCTGTCAGAGACAGCTCCCCACTTTGCCTGACTGCTCAGCCCTGCCTGGATCTTTGTACACAACCATGGATTTCCTGCTGGGATTTCCTGCTGTCTCTAGAATCACAGTGCTGGAGACTTCTAAGGGACCCCAGGCACTTGTCTATTCCAGTGGTCCTCAAATTTTGGTCCTTCATAGGTTTTGGACTTCAGGTCTCAGAAGTCCCAACCAGCTTGGCCAATGGTCAGGAATTCTGGACAACTAAGTCCAAACATCTGGAGGACCAAAGACCAAGAACCACTGGTGTAGAAAAGAATGTTTCAAACTCTGATCCTCCAGATGTTATGGACTTCAGTTTCTGGAATAGCCAGTCTAGATGGTCAATCCTTGGAATTCTGGGAGTTGAAGTCCCAAACACCTGCAGGACAGAAGTGTGAGAACCAATGATCTAGTCCAAGTCCCTAACAGGACAGGATATCCATGATTCAAGCATCCCTGACAGATGGCTGTCCAACCTCTATTTAAAAACCTCCCAAGAAGAAGACCCCACCACCTGTAAGGAAATAAGCTCACTGTCGGTTTGTTGGACTCCAGCTCCCATCATTCCCACTCGGCTATTTAGAGCTTTCCCAGGAAAGTAGCCTCATTGTCTTTAACTTACAGAGCTGCTGTGAGGATAAAGACAGCAAGGCACTGTCCACTAGCTGACAACTGTGGCAGCAGTGGGGTACTGAACCCACTCCGGATTTTAGTCTGAACTTTAAAGGAGATATCCAAGGTGCCCAAATAGTTTCAGCACCTTGGATAGCTCTTCTAAAGTTCAGATTCAATCTTGGTATGGATTCATTACTCCACTGCCATTAGAACAGTGGTTCTCAACCTGTGGGTCCCCAGATGTTCATGGACTTCAGCTCCCAGAAGCCCTGAGCATTGACCATAGTGGCTGGGGCTTCTGGGAGCTGAAGTCCACGAACATCTGGGGACTCACAGGTTGAGAACCACTGCATTAGAATCATTAGCTGCTACAGCATTAGGTCAAGAGTGGGCAAATTCTGTCTCTCCAGAAGTTTATAGAATCACAGAAGGATATGAATCATTGAAGAGAAAAGGACCCCCACCACCTCTTAGGGGAGTGGTTCCACTGCTGAACGGTTCTCATTCTCAAGAAATGCCTTCTAATTAATCTTCCATTGAAATCGTCTTTTCTGTAACTTCAAACCATTAGACCTGGTCCTACCCTCTAAGGCAGCAAAGAAGAGGAGTGCCCCTGTCCTCTCTGGGACAGTCCTTGAGGTATATAAAGAGTTCAATTATGTCACCCCTCAGTCTTCTCTTCACCAAGCTAAAGATACCCAGCTCCTTCAACCTTTCCTCATATGTTTTGTTCTTCGTCCCTCTTATTGTCCTTGTTGCCCTTTTGCTCCGACTTGTCTGTATCCTTCATGAAATGAGGCACTCAGAGATGAAAGCAGTGCGGTTACATTGGACTAAAACCCTCATTCATCCAGCCATCATGGGCAATGCTTGGGGACGATGGGAGCTGAAGTCCAATGAGTAATAAATGGCTTGCTATGTATATGAGCAAGTAAGTGCTAAAACCATGGCGTATCTTCTATCTAATCCTTCAAACACTATATACCATTCCATGTCATTTGCAATCAATTTGCAGTTACGTTACACACTAGGTACCAATAAATATTTAATAGCATTGCACGGCCATTTCTGCACTAGACTGTTATTGTGCTATTCTGTGGACTAGACTGCACTAGACTGTTATAGTGCTATTATTGTGCTATAGTGCTATTATTCCACTTTCAACATCCTATGGAATCCTGGGGTTTGCAATTTAGGGAGGGGCCTCAAGGCTTCAAGGCCCCTCCATAAACTGTGAACCCCAGGATCCATAGGATGTTGAAAGTGGAATAATAGCACTGTAACTGTCTAGTGTAGAAATGACCCGTGTTACTTAGGAGATCAAACTAAATTCACAGCCCCTTTTCATGCCAATTATCAGATTCTTCCCAGTATTTACAACTAGAAATATCAAATATATCACTGAATATTACACACAGATATCAGCTATTTGCTGAACATTCAGAAAACTGCTGTGGAATATTTGACATCAAAGTATCAGAAAAGAACTGGAAGAAGGAACTGATTCCGGCAGTGAGAATCCTTAACTTGTCCTGTAAACCAGAGACAATATTTTAGAGTTTTTGTTTAAGGTTGGTTTTGGATAAGAAATTGCACAATGATGTGATTTTCTTCCTGCTGAGAGATGCATATTGCAAAAATGTATAATATCCTGCTCATTTAGATGGATGTAAGGACTTGAGCCCAGAAGTGGGTAAACAAATATAGAAACCAAGCCAATGAATAATGAACAGAGCACGCATTATGTGTCCTGGTTACGTTTTGCCCTTGGAAAAGAACATCTCAGGATCCGCTTGACTCCAGCGGCACTGTGGTGGCTTTGTGCTCTCAAGATTGTTGTTGTATTAATTTCAAGAAATCCAGCATCTCCTGAGCATGTATGGTATCCTAACAAGAGCACTGCTTGAGGTCTAAGGAGACTCAGGGTCAAATTCCTCTTCAGCAAGAAACTTATTGCACTCGGCACCGTTTCCGCACTAGATTGTTATAGTGCTCTTATTCCACTTTCAATATCCCATGGAATCCTGAGGTTTGCAATTTAGATAGGGACCTAAAGCGGAATAATAGCATTATAACAATTTAGTGTGGAAATGGCCCTGGACTCACTGCCCCAATGGCATGACAGCTCCCAGCTACATCTGCAGCCTGTCCTACCTCATAGGGTTGTTGTGAAGATAAAATGGAGTGGGTAGAAGAGAAAGCTATAATATGCCCTGAGCAACCTAGAACCAACTTGGAATATAAAAGTAACAACAACAATGGAATATAGAAGGCTGGGTTCTGTAGCTGTTTCAAATTCAAGTAGGCCCGTTGAATCAATGGGATTTATGTAAGTGTTCACTCACTTTCAACATTTGTTTTAATGGGTCTATTCTTATTGGGATAACCCACAGGACTCAGGTCAATGCATCTTTTCCTTGCACTGGACTGGTTTCTTAGGTAATTTTCAAAAACAGATAGTGATGCCTTTCACCATGCATATGTTAACACTATGCTAAGCACATAAGCAGTTAATCTGCTACCAACGGTACATATTATTGTTGTCATTATTATTTACTCATTTGTATTCCACCTTTCTCCTAATAATGGGACTCAATGCAGCTAGCAATCTTTAAAACAATACAAACTAAAAACAATACAAAACATTCACGAAAGTACAAATATGAGTTTTAAAAACTTGTTGAAAACTCTTAACCTTCTCTTCTGCAGATTAAACATCCCCAGGTCCCTAAGCCGCTCCTCATAGGGCATGGCTTCCAGACCTTTCATCATTTTGGTCGTCCTCCTCTGGACATGCTCCAGCTTGTCCATATCCTGGAACTGAGGTGCCCAGAATTGGACGCAGTATTCCAGATGAGGTCTAACTAAAGCAGAATAGAGTGGCACCATTACCTCCCTTGGTCTAGACACCATACACCTATTGATGCAACCAAGAACTGCATTGGCTTTCTTAGCTGCTGCATCACACTGCTGACTCATGTTCAGCTTGTGATCCACCAAGACTCCTAGATCCCTTTCACACATACTGTTATCCAGCCACGTGTCCCCCATCCTATATTTGTGCATTCCATTTTTTCTGCCTAAGTGTAGGACTTTACATTTCTCTCTGTTGAAATTCATTTTGTTAGTTTTGGCCCAGCTCTCCAATCTGTTATGGTCATTTTGAATTCTCATCCTGTCCTCTGGCGTATTAGCAGCCCCTCCCAGTTTGGTGTCATCTGCAATCCTGACTTGGTAGCAAAATCGTGCCTCTCGCAGAATATCAGTGAGCCAGCAATAAGAAAGAAGAGCCCTGTGTCACTCTGAAAATGGACATGTAGACTTCACCATCCATATAACCTTGTGAGCTGAGAATTAGCGTGGTGTGGTGGTTTGAGCATTGAACTATGACTTTGGAGACCAAGGTTCAATTCTCTTCTTAGCCATGGAAACCCACCAGGTGACCTTGGGTGAGTCACACACTCTCAGCCCCAAAAAACCCATTGGTCTTAAGGTTGCCTTATGTCAGAAATGACATGAAGGTGTGCAACAGGAAAGAGCCAGAAGGCACCATATTCCCATCTAGCCAAACCTTTTGCCATACAAGAATATACAAACTAAACCACTCTCAAAAGGCAGACATCCAGCCTCTTTTTCAATACTTCAAAAAACGAAGGAGCGTCTGGTTATCACAGTTATCACTTTACTGTCCATCTTCTCTTCTATAGACTAAACCTATCCAGCCCTCTAAGCCGTTGCTCACAAAGCCTGGTTTCCAGACCATTTGCCATCGTGGCCGTCCTCCTCTGAATCAAACAGTGGCACATTGGGAAAAGAAATCTGCCACAGTGCATAGTCCGAGAAGCATCAGTTTAAAACACATTTCCCAAGAGCCTCAAACTTTTCCTTACTGCTCCAGTCGTTCAAAGAAATGGTTAGATCAGGCTTTTATGAAGTGAAACCCAATACATCTTCACCAGGTGATTTCCTTGGGATGCTAGACCTGCTCAGAAACCAGTCCAAAGAAAACCCCACAGCACCAGAAAGCTTGTCCTTCAAATCACCTCATTTGGTGCCCATTTCCGGAGCCAACCATTAAGATGTGCATTTGGAGGAAGAGATCTGGATCGTTTTTTAAAATGGTAAATCCCGTTACCAAACCTTCAGATCTTTTTTTTATCTCCTAGAGAAGTTCCTCTCAGTGAGTGCTAAGAATGCAAGAATCCAGTCCTGTTGCTGATTGGTTCCCTGGACTATTTTTCCATTCATTTTTTTAAAAGGTTGCAAACTGCAAGCAAAAGGAGAGTTGGTGTGTGGAGGAGAAGACCCTACACATAATTAAAGTGAACTGCAAAGGTAGTAGAAATCTAACATTTTCTGAAAAGCTTTCAAAGCTCATGGAAAAAGGCAGAAAAAGGGAGAGAGATCTAGCCCACTAGAGTGTGGATTTACATGAGAATAAAGCAGATTCCTTGAATATGTGGAGTTTAAGGTGTTCTCTCTATTCTACACCCATATTGCAACAGAGGTAGAGTTGCAGAGCCCTCTAAGTTCATCTGACAGTATGGATGAAGAAAGAATTATTCCACAATGCCATTTAATGCTCTCACTTACTTACGGGATGGGATGGGACAAATCCAAGGGTGTTTCTCCCTTCCAAGGGCCACTCCTCAATCCAGATGTTCCCCCATCTGGAACACCACACCATTTCCCACATTACAGTCTTGCTTCCTATTGTCCTTTTAATACAGACACTGTATCCCCTTTAATTTTTAATCTGGTGAGACCCCTTTAATTTCATTTTACCTCTTTCCTGGCTTCTCTGGGTCAGGCTGTGCTATTCAGACATGACACACATTCCCCACCCACTCCTCTGATTCTCAGGGAGGTGGTCATTTTTCCTATTCTTTATGCCTCCTCTCTGTCTGAGAAGATGGCTTTCAGAATCGCATTTGGGTCTTTCGTGGTTTGCAAAATTTGCTTATATTATATGCTTGTGCCCCCTGTCCTGGGAATATTGTGAGGAGCTAACACATACCCTAACCAATAAATAAAAACATAAACAAATGAACAGGAAACCCCCCTCCAAAAAAAAAAAAAAAACACTGTTTGGAGATACTGGGGTTGCAAACCCAATTTTATCTGCCTCCCAGGGGGAAACACGACTTGTTCCAAAGTCTCCCAAAGCTTTAATCGAAGTCTTCACGGCTATATATCTAAGGAAAATTGCTGATGTCAACCCGACGCGTAAATAGACAAGTCTCTGTCGGGTGGTAAGAAGCCCGAGGTAAGTGAGACCAGGTTGCATGTCGGAACACACTTGAACGAAGCCCACCAAGAGCCTGCTTAGGAAACTCTGGATTGCCGGCTTCCTTTTTGGGGGGATGGGTGTGGACTCGGCAAAGGAAGAGAGAAAGGTAACTCACCCAGCTTTTGCGTGGATGTAAGGACTTCTCCACGAATATTCCGGGGAGGCAACCCCACCTGTCCCTCCCTGCGCCTGTCTTGCAACTTGCCTCCTTGCAGCGCAGCAACCGGGCGATGCTGCCTTCTTCCTCGCGCCCTCCTTCCTGCCTCCAGGTTCCTGTCTTTTGAAAAAATGGGGGTGCGGGTTTTGTTTGTTTATTTATTTATTTGTTTTTCCCCAAAGGGACTTCTTTCCCCTCTTCTCTCGGTGGCGGTTGCGTCAAGGCCGTTGCTTGGAGACCGCAGGAGTATTCCACTTGGAGGCTGTTCACTCTCGATTTGCGCTCCCCTTTCCCCCCATTCATGCCAGCCAGCCCTGGATGCTACCTCCCGCTGAGGAAGGCAGAACCCTGACCAGCTCTGAAAGGGAAGAGGGTTTGTCAGCAAAGCTGGGTCCTAAGCCCTGACAGTTTCCAGGCGCTTTCCCACCCAGCCAGAATTTCAGAGAGGAGGAGGAAAGGCGAGGAAGGAGAATGGCTCTCCGCTTGAGCTTGGAGAGAGCTGGCAGGGGTCTGGTGGATTCCACATCAATAAGTGATGATGGGTCCATTCTGGGTTTCCATCCAGACAGTATGGGAGCTCTCCGGTGATGTATTTAAGCCTTTTACTCGAAGCCTCAAGTCAAGTCTCCAGTCTCTACCTTCAGGTCTCCAGCTGAGTCTCAAGGCCTTGCAAGATAATTCAAGTCAAGTCTGAGAGCCAACTTTATACCCAGAATTTCTGGACAGAGTCCAATAAAGTCAGTTTTAACAACTTAAGTAGATTTGGCCATTCACATTTGTGATTTTGCCATCTGCAGCTTTGGAAGTGGAGAAGAGGAGCCTTCTTACTCCCACTTTCTGAAGCTGGAGACTTTTGTGCCAGTGGACATAAAAGAGTGTGCAGCTTTGGAAGTGGGGAATAGGATCCTTTTTACTTCCCATTTCTGAAGCTGGAGGGTTTTTCAGATTTTACTGAAGCTTCAAAAGCTTTAGAAGGAAGGATCCTTCTTCCTCAAGCCCATTGCCTAACACATTTGCTGTTCTGAGAAATGCACCCTGCACTCTGCAGGCAAGTTTTGTCTTCTGCTCTCACGTAAAGTTTTAGAAGGCTCTTCTGATATGCAGCAGGGAGAGGCTGCTGAGCAGACCACAAGCCTGCCTCAAGCCCATTGCCTAATCCATTTGCTGTTCTCCTCTGAGAAATGCACCCACACTTTGGGCTTGAGAGAGATTGTCATGAGACCAGTAGGCAAAAAGAGGTGGAAGCATTGTTCAGAGTTGCAAGTTTTCTGGATGAATGTGTTATGTTACCGAACCAAGGGCAGAAAGTCAGTCACTAAAAATATAGCAACCTCGAGTTGAGCTAGTGCGTCATTTATTGCTGAGTTTAGTCCGAGTCGAGTCACTGAAGAGACTTAATTCTGACTTGAGTCAAGTCTAGATCACTGGAGCTCTCCAACGGGTCCTGTTCCCCCTGTACCTTGAGCACTTTTTCTAGTTCCTTTAAAGTTCAGACTCAAGCCTGACTTGGATCTACTGCCCCACTGACATGGAAGCCAACCCTCACCAGGTTTGGACAATCTGCCGATTATCCAACCTTGCACAATGCAAAGATTCATTCATATATTTATTTAATTTATATCCCATCTTTCTCCCAGCATGGAATTAAAGGCAGCATATTCCACTACCAGACAGCTCTGACCATAAGGAAGTTCTTCCTGAGGTTTAGGTGGAATCTCTTTCCTGCAGTTTGAATTCATTGTTCCTTGTCCTAGTCTCTGGAGCAGCGGAATACAAGCCTGTTCCCTCTTTGATATGACATCTTTTCAAATATTTAAACATGGCTATCACGTCCCCTCTTAACCTTCTCTTCTCCAGGCTAAACATGCCCAGCTCCCTAAGCTGCTCCTCACAGGGCATGGTTTCAGGCCTTCTACCATTTTGGTTGCCCTCCTCTGGACACGCTCCAGCTTGTCAATATCCTTCTTGAAACGAGGTGCCCAGAACTGAACACAGTATTCCAGATGAGAATAGAAACAGAAACAGAATAGAGTGGTATATTTATGGCTGAAAAGGCATGCTGGCAAAGAAGACTGGCTATACGTGTACAGAATTAAGTCACAGAGGACATCAAGGCATGGCCAGGTCATAAGTTCACTGAGGATTAGTTAGAGAACTAAATGAGTTTAAGATGATCCTCTCGATAGTCCAAACCTAGAAAACTATAGCCACTGAAACTCCCAGACAAAGCAACAATGACCAATGTAACCTCCTTCCTGCTGAACTTCCCCCTTTATTTCCTCACCTGCCCAGACATTAAGACACCATCATGATTCCCATCAATGCTTTGCCACGGAATGCTAAGACCATTGGCCAGCTCTGGACCCCTTTATTTGCACTGCCAGACAGCCATAAACACCTCCATCCTTCAGGACAGAAAAAGGGAATTTAAACCCTGGCTCAGACCCTGACTTTTTGCTAGCACTTGGGCATCACTCTGCACCCAGAGACTCATTCCTCCATGCTGCCCTCAAACTCTCATATCTGAACCATTTTGCCACGACTTTGGTAAAATTGGTAAAATTCACCCACTTCATCCTAACTCCTCACTATCCAATTTTTCCTTCCTTTTCTTCTGTTAACCTTGTACGGTTGCAAGATTGCTTGAATCTTGTGTGTGTTTGTGATTTCCCCCCAACAAAACATTCTTTTAACCTCCAACTGGGGTGTCTGTATTAGTACCGGTATACACGGGTGAGAAGTTCCCAAAGTTACCTCTCTTCTTGCAGGCCTCCTTTTTAAGCTATAATTCCCCACCTTTTAATGGAGGCATTAGCATTCTGTGCAGATCCTTGAGTCACCTAGCTTTTCACAGGAGGGTGAGCCCTAGCACCACAATTGCTGGAAGGGAAAGAGGAAGGTAACCAAGGCCATTTCCGCACAACACTGTTATAGTGGTATTATCCCACTTTCAACATCCTGTGGAATTCTGGGGTTTGTAAAGCTTTCTGGCTGAGAATTCTAAATGCCGCTCCTTAAACTACAAGTCCCAGAATTCCATAGGATGTTGAAAGTGGAATAATACCACTATAACAGTATAGGGTGGAAATGGCCCAAGTTAAAACATAAGATACACAAGATGCTGAGCTAGAAGTTTGCCCATAGCCCTTTTCTCTTGCTCAGAGACAAGTTCAAGAAAATTTGTACCCGCTTCTCTCACCTGTTGAGGATGTAAGAAAACTGGAAACTCCAAACCAGGCCCTGAGATCTGACAATTCTAACAGACAGATATGCAATCATTTCCCCAGTGTATTCAGCAGTCAAGATGCACAGGCCCTGCCATATGTTGGTCTGCTGGATGTGCACTGAAATAGTATATTGTAGTCAATGTAGAGGTATTGCTGTAGAACTCCATTGAACCCAGCTATACTGCTACAAAATTATCTAGTGCTACTTGACAACTGCAGCAATGTATGTGTTTGGAACTTACCTGTATTATTGCAAAGTACCAATTGGTTAATTGCTGTATTCCCTATCACTACAATATATCCAGAAGGGGGAAAAAATCAGAGGGGGCAAAAATAAAAGTGTAAAGACCTGTGTTTTGAGAACCTGGTGTCTTTGAGACCTACACTGTTATAGTGCTATTATTCCACTTTCAACATCCTATGGAATCCTGGGATATGCAGTTTAGGGAGGGGCATTTAGAATTCTCAGTCAGAGAGCTCTTGAGCCTCAGTAAACTGCAAATCCCAGAATTCCAAAGTATGTTGAAAATGGAATGATAGCACCATAACAGTTTAGTGAGGAAATGGACTGAATAGGAGGCAGGAAATATGTATTTAGGTCAAGGATGAGAAGTGAAAAGCAAATGTGGGTCTGGGAACCATCTGAGAAGTGCTGTGATGCTAGATTTATGACCTGCTCCAATTGTAGCTTTGCATGCCTAAATTTTGGAACTGCATCTACAAAAGTTGTGAGCTCCATGTCTGCTGTGGAATCCTAGGGTTTGCAGTTTAGGAAGGGGCATTCAGAACTCTCAGCTAGGAAGTTCTTTGGTCTCAGTAACCTACATACCCCAGAATTCTATAGGAGGTTGAAAATGAAATAATAGCACTGTAACAGTGTAGGCAGAAATGGCCAAAGTCTCAGCAACTTTGGAAGAAGTGTGCTGTGTAACCTGTATTTTCTATAAATAAAAACTACTGTCTACTTCAGAGTAAAGTTTGTAGAGTGTGGGTTATCCACTGCATAACATCAACAAGGGTGGTTTGGTACAATCACCACATAACTGCACTGAACATAGATTTACACTTCACAAACACAATGTAGGATCCTAGCTGTAGATTTCTGGATTTATGAGCATGCAAAGAATAGATTGCATGGAGCCCTGATTGCACCCTATAATGATTTCCACAAGCTAAGGCCACCCAGCCCAGGAAAGAGAGTGACGGGTCATAAACTGGACATCATTTAACAAGGGAACACAATGAAAGGGGAATAAGCCCAGCTGCTTCAATTTGTTGGCACACTCTGCCTCTGACCTTTAGGCCACGGTAGTTAAACAGACACATTTCAGAGGGCAATTGGAGGAGGAGGCAGCGGCGGCCGTGGGAATAGCATTTCTCCCACTGAGGGTTTAAGGGTAGAGCGGTGAGGAATTTGCAAGGAAATATGCAATTTTTCCTATTTAAATATGTAACAGTGATGGATATTTTGTGCTCAAATAACCTTGGAAGCAGCAGAGATTTAGAAAGTTACTTTTTGCAGGGGTAGCTGGTAGCTCCCATCTCCTTTTCTTCCTCCCTCCTTCCCATTCTTTCTTTCACTCTCAATCTGTTCTGAGTCTGCTGCAATTTTTTTAATGTATATTTATCAATTCTTACACAAAATTATATAATGCATAAACTACATAACCATGAACTCCAACAAACATTTCCAACATAAACAAAAACTATTGTTAACACACTAAATAAAATACATAACCTAAAACCCTAAAACACTGACTTACTAACAAATCTAAACAAAACCCTAAAACACTGACTTACTAACGAATCCAAACAACTAAACAATCACGTATTAATACACTAATGCACAAAAGGTCTCTGATCTCTCCCCACTGAAACTATAACGAGAGAAGGAGAGTGAAAAGAAGGCAAGGTAATATTATTCTAATATTATTCTATTATTCTAATTATGGCATCGCTTCAGCTCCTGTCCCCTTCAGTCAACAGGGTCACTGGATCTGCTGGAATGTGTACACTGGAGATCGTAGTCCAAACCATCTGGAGGGCAAAGGGTTGGCTAGGGCTGCAGGTTTGTAGCATCTGCACAAACAGGGACCTGGGGCCCACACAACAGAATTATAGCACTATTATACCACTTTTCATAGAATCATAAAGTTGGAAAAGACCACAAGGGCCATCCGGTCCAACCCACTCAAAGCACTCCTAATAGATGGCCAGACAACCTCTGCTTAAAAACCTGACCAAAGAAGAATAGGGCGTTACCATTACTTCCCTTAACCTAGACACTATACTCCTATGGATGCAGCCCAGAATCACATTGACTTTTTTAGCTGCTCAATCACATTGTTGACTCATGGTCAGCTTGTGGTCAGCTTGTATTTCATGCAATAGACAGAAACTGTATTATTTCCAGTTGTGGGTGGTGGCTTCCATGTCAGTGAATCCATTCCAAGTTTTAGCCCGGACTTTAAAGATGTCATCCAAATTGGGGAATCTTATCTTCAAACTAGATTCAGCACCTTGGATAGATCTTTTAAAATTTGGACTAAAACTCAGACCAGATTTGCTGCCTCACTGACAAGGCAGCCACTGGTCTCCATTGCGCCTCATGGATGGGCATGGCAATGGGAGGAAACTTATCTGGACGGTTTGGTGCCCAGAGGGACAGATTCAGACCCAGGCTCTTGCCGTGTAAGAAGTTGAAGAATGGGGAAAATAAGCATGGTTGAGAGACTTCTTTCCTTCTCATGGATGGAGCTTCTCTTACCAACACCACTCCTACAAGACATGAGATTTTAATAAAATGGACTAGAGAACATGGTCGCAGTCATGCTGACCAGAGATGCATTCGGGGTCACAATGGTGGGAAAGTCCAGATAGGATTATGCAGAAAACCCTGATGCTCATGAGTTTGTGCTAATCCCTTCACCACTTCAGGCTCTTTGTGTTTTTGAACACAATGGAAGATGAACTGCTCATGTAAAGCAATCAAAGACCATCTCTCAATGTTACCTTACAGAAGTCTTCCCTATACACCCTACCTGACCAAACATTAAGAGATTGTCATGAATCCCATCAATGTTTTGTCACTCTGGAGTTAAAGCAAACAGCCCATTTCAGACTCCTTTGTTAGTCATGTGGAAAAGCCATTACAGCTTTGTTAATGTACTCTTTCAAAGTACATAATAGGGTATAAAAACCCTAGCTTCAGTTCCAGCCAATTGTAGTACATGGAATGTAGTACATAGTAGATAGTGCATCCAGAATGCCATTTTGTCGTGTCCCAGACAATCAGTTAGGAAAGCAGCAGAGCAGAGCTTGCCCACAAAGGCAAGAGCAGGGTTAGTCCAAACAAGGTTCAAGTTCCAAAGCAAACAATTTGTTATCTCACTGGAAAAACCCTATCCCAGGATCTACAATTTTGATATTAAAATATGATTCAATGTGCCTGAGAGGTCACCCGGATGGGCACGTAGGCAGCAATGGTCAAAGATTGAAAACCAGGTGAGGCCAGTAAAATCCTCAGTCATGTAGCCCCAGGAGACCTCAAGCTGTGCAAACCCCCAGTAAACAAAGAGTCCTCAGCCCCTGAGATGTCGACTTGAGAGGATTAGCATGTTTGCCCCAAGTTGAACAAGTATTCCATCAGGCGAGGACCATTTACATGAAGTCACACCACAAACTAACACAGCCAAAGATCCTGAGACTTTGGCAACACCTTGCAATCCCATCACACAAAGGAAATTACTATGGTAGAGCTTCGTTATTGCTCCAACACCCATTGTTCTCTCCGGGAAAGGATTAGTCCTCCAGGTACTTTTTCCCCTACAAATAGTCCCAGTTTTTGAGCGGTTCTTTAGATCACTCCTGGTCACCCCAGCAGAACATTGCTCCATCTGTTGAGTGATCCCCTCAGCCCTCTCCGTGCTGATCCTCACTTCTCCACTGCCTTCTTGGACCCAGGGCTTCAGGAAAAGGTGCAGTATTACCCCAACTGTACCCCTCCAATGCTCCCCTATCCAATTTCCTCTCTTTTGTTTCTTGATAGCTCTTGGGTGCATATGTGAGTGAGTGTGTTGGTGCATGAGACTTTTATTCAACAAAAACATTTATTGGACATTCTTGTTTGATTTTTGGCTTGGCCTGACCCCATAAAAACTGGGTAAAAAGATCCCACTAGGTTACCCTGCCTCTCACATTGCTATTGCTTGTGCTCTGGCTAGTTTCCATTCCTCATCATGTGGAGCACATTGAGGTGTCCTCCAAGGGACCCCAGAAATCAGGGTAACAAATTCCACAAGACAAATCTGAGTTGTCATCAAACAAGCAGAGGTCCAAGATAGTCAGGAGTCCAGAGAACATGGCACAGGGCTTCAACCACCAGGAAGATCAGTTGTCAATCCTGAGAGAATGGACCAGCTGTCTGCCTTTTATCCACTAATGATGTTGCCACAGGTGTTCCCTCATTAAGGCTCATTTGTTATTTAAACAAGCTGAGCGGCACAACCCCTCTTTCTGGCGGCATCTCTCTCACACGGTAAGAGTCCGTGTTGCCTCGTCTTCTGATATTTGTTCCCCCTGCTCAGGCCCCTGCTGTTGGTTGTTATCTTCCACTCAGCAAACTTCTGGGGAAACTTCTGCCTCAGATTCAGAATCCTCCTTCTCATTGTCAGGATCTCCAAGGCAGGGCATGACACATTTTTCTGTGCTACATTCAGATGCTGCATGAGCCCCTCCACTGCAACGTCCTTCTTCAAGACTGGTAACTATCACACTTTCTACTCCTAATCTCTCTCTATCCAACCTTTCTTGACTAACTTTCCAATAGTCTTGCATGGTTCTTAATAGTGTCTGATTCTTTGTATGTTTTTCAATTCAAATAAAATACTCTGATTGACTTTTAAATGGACTCCTCTCTACAGTTCACACTGGTATACATAGGTGAAAAGATCCTGCCATTACTGTCCTCTTACAGGCCTCCTCTGAGCTAATAATGCCCCCCCAAAATTAAGGAGACACTGGCATTGTGGGTGGACCCCAATATCCCCCATCTCTGAAGGTAACACTTCTGCTTGAGGGTGGCACTGTTAACAGTAATATCTTTTGCAAGATGTTTTGATTCAGAACTAAAGATTGCATTGCATGTGACCATTTGTTAAAACCTCAATGTGGTTTAACCTACACAGGCAAAAGAAACGCCCCTTTCAGCCAGCTAGTGATGCACAGCATTGCTGGTTGGTGTCAGGAAGCTTGGCTCCTATCATATTAACAGGAAAAGGAGATTTAGCGTGGGCAAGAGATTAGAGATGCCAGCGCTACAATGTATCTTTTGCTAATTGCTGTTTGTTACAGTGCATTCATTGCTAATCACCATTTTCGACAAGGTATCAAATAACAATTGCTGTTTCCAACTTGTATCCAGGTGCAGGTTCAAAGGGCTCAAAATGCCTATGAAGTGATCTGGTAATAGTTAGTGCCCAGGGCCGTCCAGCAACGGGGTGGGGGGAGGATCAGAGAGGGGAAATGTGATACCAACAGGAAGGTGTTGTGAGAACAACCAGGCCAGACAAGATAACAATGCAGGAACTATCTAAGTTCTCAAGATGAAAGTATGTAAACAATGGGAGGGCCCAGGAAACTCAGAGGTTGGGAGGGGTAAGGTGACATTTATGACATTCACCAATCTATGACTCTTTCCACAGGATGTTGGTGTCCCACACTGGGGAAGGGAGAAGACCCGGATGACGGTTCTGCATCATGTTGTCCATGTCCTGTCCTCCTCCTGTCCCCAGGCAATGCAATCACACCACAAATCATTGATGAGTTCTCCCCATCAATGACCAGCGATCATGCCGCTCTCCTACCACCCTCCCACACTTACCTGAGCAGCGGAGGGTCAGGAAGCACATGGTCCTGTCATGCTCCTCTCCGGGAACAGGCTTTACTGGGATCCCTGTAGGACGCCGCCAGGATCCGGTAACCTGTGGAAAAGGCCTGTGTCATTTGCGACTGAATTTGCATGTCAAGGTATAAAACCTGTTGCCATATAACATATGCCAGTCTTAGCAACTTTTGGAAGTTGCTATGTTGCTTGCCGGTTCCTAAACAAACGCTGCTGCTAGAAGTCTGGAGAGAGCAAGTTAGCCAACACATGACGGATGGTCAGTTTCAGACGTCTTCCTTTTATGATGGAGGCGTTAGCCACTGTTAGCTCCTTTGAGTATAATTGAGGGAGTAAACCTCTGTACATTTTGTTCTAATAGGCAAGAATGAATTTCTCTGTACAGGGTTTCCTCACTCATCTGACAGGTTAGGGAGGGAGCACTGTCAGAAAACAGAATTGGTTGAAAAGTGGAAGCCATATACTGTACTGTAGGGAGCATGAAGGACTTATGGAGATGCACTTGGGACCAACCACACATGTGCTCCAGGCAAATTCTCTCAGCTGCCTTAACACCTTTTTTTGCTCCTCTCAGCTTGCTTTGCAAGCAGCAAGTGTGTGCGAGGAGTCCCAAGCAAGCCTCCATACACAAGAAGAACTGATGAAAGAGGGGAACCCCCACTGAATTAATGGGAGTTGTCCTTAATTTGGAAGCATCAAAAGAAAAAGTCATCAGATACATGAGCCAGTGTGGTATAGCAGTTGGCGTTTGGACCTAGGATCCCTTCTCAGCCATGGAAACTCTCTGGGTGACCTTGGGTAAGTCAGACTCTCTCTCTGCCTCTGAGGAAAACAATGGCAAAGCACCTCTGCATAAATTTGAGCAAGGATACCCAGGTGTAGGTTCACCTTAGGCTCGCCAAAAGTCAGAAATAACTTGAAGGCACACAACAGCTACAGAGAGAAGTGTGGCTCTTCCACCTAATAGCAAAAACAAGGCCTTCTTCTCCTTTCTGTTCCTCTGCGGTGAGAAGAAAACTATCATCCCACCAGCACTGGTGTAGAATTGTTACTGCTGTTGTTGCTGTTGTTGTGTGCTTTCAAGTCAGTTCCGACTTATAGGCACTCTAAGGCAAGTTTATGACCCTAGAGACCAGGGTTTGATTTCCCCACTTGGCCATGGAAGCCCACTGGCTGACCTTGAGCACATCACATATTCTCAGCCCCAGAAAGCCCCATGATAGGCTTGCCTTAGAATTGCCGTATGTCAGAAATGACTTGAAGGAACGTAACAACAACACAACAGGAAATACCCCACAATGCAAGAACTATCTGTTTTCTTTTTCTTGGGAGCCAGTGTGGTGTAGTGATTTGAGCTACAAGCCTGGAGACCAGGGTCCAGTTCCCTGGTTGGCCATGGAAACCCAGTGAGTGACCTTGGGAGTGTCACACACTCTCAGCCCCAGAAAACCCCATGATAGGTTCACCTTTGGATCACCATAACTTGGAAACCACTTGAAGTCACACAGCAACAAATGGCTTTTTACTCTCGGTGTTGTGTACCTTCAAGTTGTTTCCAACTTGTGGTTTCCCTAAGACGAACTTATCACAGGGTTTTCCTGGTAAGATTGTTCAGAGATTTGTTCTAGATTTGTTCAGAGGAGGTTTGCCATTGCTTCTCTCTGAGAGAGTGTGACTTGCCCAAGGCCACCCACTGGGTTTGCAGGGTTGAGCAGGGATTTAAACCCTGGTCGTCTAGAGTCCTAGTCCTGCACTCAAACCGCCACATCACACTGGCTCTCTTTTACTCTCATAGTACTTTATTATTTGTTTCATTGTGTTTTAATGTTATAACTTTTCGTGAGGTAACCCCAAGTATTAAGATCTGTAGAAGGCTTTCTCTCAGGCCATTTCTGCACGAGACTGTTATAGCGTGATTATTCCACTTTCAACATCCTATGGAATCCTGGGGTTTGCAGTTTAGGGAAGGGTCTCAAAGGCCTCTCCCTAAACTACAAACCCCAGAATTCTGTAGGAAGTTGAAAGTGGAATAATAGTGCTATAACAGTCTCGTGTGGAAATGGCCAGTCTCTCGACCACCATAGAGGCACATCTGGCGAGCAATCAGGAGAAGGCCTTCCTGATGGCTGCTCCCAGGCTATGGAACTGTCTCCAAGTGGGAGCTAGGTTGGCTCTCTCACTTCTGTCTTTCTGCCAGGAGACAAAGACCTACTTATTTAAACAGACCTTCAGCTTTTATCTGGTTGAAACAATGCAATGGCTGGGCTGGTTCTTCACATATAACAGGTTTAAATACATTTTTATTGTTCTAAATTAATGTTTTTAAGGGGATTGTTGTTTCATGCTTTTTGAAATTTCTGTATTACAAACTGTTTTAGCTATTTTGTCTTAACAAACAGTGTAAGCTGCTTGGGTACCACATGGGAGAAGGGCTTGTTTTCTGCTGCTCTTGAGACCAGGACAAGGAGCAATGGATGCAAGCTACAGGAGGGGAGATTCCGCCTGAACCTCAGGAGGAATTTCCTGACGGTCAGGGCTGTCCGGCAGTGGAATGTGCTGCCACGGAGTGTGGTGGAGTCTCCTTCGTTGGAGGTTTTTAAGCGGAGGCTGGATGGCCACTTGTCGGGAGTGCTTTGAGGGTTTTCCTGCATGGCAGTGGGTTGGACTGGATGGCCCCTGTGGTCTCTACCAACTCTACATTTCTATGATTCTATGGGAGAAAAGGAGAATATAAAAGAGATAGATAAATACATACCTGAGTTTTTTATTTGTTTGCTTTTTGTTTTTGTTTCTGAGCCTTGTCTTGAATCATAGAATCAAAGAGCTGGAAGAGACCACAAGGGCCACTGAGTCCAACCCCATTCTGCCATGCAGGACGACACCATCAAAGCATTCCTGGCAGATGTCCATCCAACCTCTCTTAATCTCCAAAGAAGGAGACTTCATCACACTCCCAGACAGCACATCCCACTGCCAAACTGCTCTCACCATCGGGAAGTTCTTCCTAATGCTTAAGTGGAACTTCATTTCCTGTAGTTTAAATCTGTCGCTCTATCTAATAACTTCTGGAGCAGCAGAAAACAAGCTTGCTCTATCTTCCATATAGCAATCTTCAAATATTTAAATATGGCTCTTATGTCACCTCTTAACCTTCTCTTCTCCAGGCTAAACATACCCATCTCCCTAAGTCTCTCCTCATAGGACTTCATGGTTCCCTGCTTTCTATCATTTTGGTCACCCTCATCTGGACATGTTCCAGTTTGTCAATGCCAAATACTGAATCACATCAATTCCTTGTTTGGGGAGAAAAGAGAAGTGTAAATCCAATGCCTAAATGCAAGTGTTCTTTCCAAGTAGAGCAAGCCCATTAAATCAATAGCCCTTACACAAGTGTTGATTTATCAAGTTCCCGCTGATTCATTGGGTCTATCTAGTCCAGTTAGGACTAACTGTGGGATTTAGCCTTTGATTTTCAATCATAAAGCATCAGGTTTTTTAATTCTTATTTTTATTAAAATAATAGGAACAGAACAACAAAACAGGAAAAAAATACAGATGTCAACAAATACACAAAAAATATATATCACAAAAGCAATAAACCATAAACAATTGAACTAAACTAAATACAAGCAATTGAACTAATTTAGACAAAAATAAACAAACCCACACTACACATGTCAAAAAAGTGGTTCCTGCGCCTGTTGTGAAAAGTGATTATAAATCTAATGGTAACCACTAATCATTATATACAAAAGTAATATTGCTTTTAAAGTTTACTGCTTGATTGGAAAACTAATAAAATGAATAATACTTAATACTACCAAGTAACTACTTAATATTTCTAATTTGATTGTTAAAAACACATACTTTTCCTGGAGGTTCCGATCAGGTCATACAGCTCTTTGAAAACCCACTCCTGGTCCTCTTTTTCCTCCATCAGCCACAGCCTGGCCATTTAGGGACAGATTGCAGCCTGATTTCTCAGTCCACAAACCCTCTCCTGATGCTCCTCACACATCCAAGGAAGGAGACGGGCAAGAGGAAGGAGGTATAGAGCCATCAGGCCAAACTCATTTTCCTGACCTAGGCCATTTCCGCACTACGCTGTTATAGTGCGATGATTCCACTTGCAACCTCCTATGGAATCCTGGGGTTTGCAGTTTTGGGAGCGGCTGGCTGGCCCCTCCTGAAACTGCAAACCCTAGGATTCCATAGGAGGTTGCAAGTGGAATCATCGCACTATAACAGGCTAGTGCGGAAATGGCCGAGTTTGGACCATGTGTGCCCATTCTCAGCTCAGTCCCCTTCTCTCTCTCTCTCTCTCTCTCTCACACACACACACACACAGAGAGAGTTTGGCCATTTCCACACTACACTGTTGTAGTGCTATTATTCCACTTTCAACACCCTGGAATCCTGGGGTTTGCAGTTTAGGGAGCAGCCTTTAGAATTCTCAGCTGCGGAGCTCTTTGGCCTCAGTAAACTACAAACTCCAGAATTCCACAGGATGTTGGAAGCGGAATAACAACACTATAACAGTGCAGTGCAGAAATGGCCTTGTTGGAGAGTTCAGTTTTTCCACTTTTGTGAGAGTCCTGCATCCCTAACCCTAGAGAATGTGGAGAGTTTAACTGCTAAGCAAATTACTCATGGACCTCTAATAAAATGGCCTCAAAACTTTTTAAGACCATCCCTGGAAAAAAGATTTAAGCCTGAATTCTACTGGTTAGTTGCAACTCAAATAGACCCATTGAGTCAATGGGAGTTACATAAGTGTTCGCTCACTGCTCAACTATTAATTCAGTGTGTCTGCTCTGCTTGTGGCTATCAATAGGATCCGGGCCTTATTTTTGGGGTGTAGTCAAAGATAGTGGTGAACAGAAGTTTAAAATAGCTGTGAACATTTAAAAGTTGTAAACATGATAGCAGCTTGGTTTTTTAGATCACTGAGGCTTTGTGGGCAAGCTTGGTTTTCCACTGAAGTGGCCACAAGTCTAAGATCGGCTCAGAAGGAACTCAAGTGCTAAGTTACTGGTCCCTGGACTCTAGAGAAAGCAACGGCCCCTCTTCCAGCGTGCTGTTCCGATGCTGTCAGCAGGAAACCACTAACAGAAGTCAAACTGACAAAGCGGAGATGCTTTATTAGAGCATTTCTCTAAACGTGTGAGTTTGGCAGAGCTCCTTATCAAGACCGTAGCTGGGAGAACACCCCAAACACTTTCTCTTCTTTGGTAGTCCAGGAGCGCTTTTGGGATTTCAGGGGAGATGCTTTGAACCGTATTGCAAGGAACACACCAAGGTGAGAAACTGAACTCCGTGCAAAGTTGCAAACCATTAGCCATGGCTTTTCTCAGATGTTGCGTATGATAGCATCAGGTGTGGGCTAGCAGCCGGGCAGTTGAAGAATAGATTGAGCTTTCAGGACTGAGCACAGCTGGGGACTTAACATGTGACCATGTTTCGTTTCATTGCCTTGAGTTTTATTTTCCATCCGTAAGAATAATAGTAAAAGTCAACAGAGTCCGAAAAGGTGTGTGTGGGTGTAGGTGCCTTTGAATCACCTGTTGACTTTTCGTGACCACATGAATTTTATAGGGTTTTTGTCAGCAAAGAATATTCAGAAGAGGTTCACAACTGCCTTTCTCTAAAATACAGCCTACAGCATGTGGTATTCTAGAGCCAGCGGACATTGAAGTTTGAGCATTGAACTATGACTCTGGGTTCGATTCCCCACTCATCCATGGAAACCCATGGCGCCTTTGAGCCCATCATACACTCTCAGCCCCAGAAAACCATGTAATAGTTTTCCCTTAGGGTCGCCATAGGTCCGAAATGACTTGAAGGCACACAACAAGCCTGATATTCCTTGCCAAACCCTGATCCAAGTACTAACCAGGACTGATCCTGTTTAGCTCCCAAGATCAGATGGGATCTGGTACCCTTATTGTATTTAGGCCACATACTTAGCGAAAAGAGCCAATGTGGTACAGTGATGCGAATATTGGACTAGGATGGCAGGAGACCAAGAATCTACACTTGGCCAAGGAAACTCACTGGGTGACCTTGGACAAGTCTCTCTCTCAGTCTCAGAAGAAGGCAATGGCACACACACTCACTCACACATACACACACCCCACAAACAAATATTGCAAAGAAAACCCTATGCTAGGTTCACTATGAAGGCATGTAACAACAGTAGCAACCATCCTAGGGAAAAATCAGTTCCTGCAATGATGCACAGAACTCCATCTGTATGTGCTCTTCCTTCACTTGAGCGTGTTTTGGGACTCTGAGCTTCATCAGCGGGTAAGGCAAATTCATTCATTCTCTTCTCTTCTTTCTCTTCTATTTCTTTTTGAAGCATTTCTTCCTATAACACCTGCTGAGGTTTCCCGCAATGTGATTTTCCTCCCCAAATAAGAATTCTATCCTCCAATGAAATTTTCCTTCATTCTCCAGAGTTCTAGCCTTGCAGACAGCAAGACACTGAAACCTGCTCGTGACTCGAAGCCTTGCGATTTCTATTTCTGCACTCCCTTTGTAACTTTGCTCCTTTTCTTTAGATGTCTAAATGCAAATAACAACAACACACTGGCTCTCTGAGATTGCATTCGAGGCATCAGGATTCGAGGGGGGGCAATAATACTGTTTTGTCTTTCTGTAGCTATGCCCTTGTGTGCCAAAGCTAGTGCAAATGAATTGTCTGCCCCCCCTTTTTTTGGTTGGTTGGTTGGCCTAAAAATATCACAAAGAGAGGTGTTATCCCAATACAGACTTTGTATTATGATACACAGCTACCTCTGCGTTTGTCCACTTTATGGAGATAATTCTGTAACATGGCATATGTTACAGGGTTGGATCTCCTGTTTGCCACAACAAGGCACCTTCCTAAGATGAAAGATATTGGATATCTATATCTATATCATTTAATCTATTTTAATACAAAATAACATAAACACCAACTAACATTTTTGGCATACATATAAACTAAAATTAACACACAACACTAAACATTAACTCACTAGAACACTAACTTACTAATTAAACACTCATGTACTAAAAAACAAAAGGGCTTTGACCCCTCCAACCAAACAATAATGAAAGAGAAATAATAAGAAAAGACAAAAAAAAAAAACCCAAAAACCCCCACCCAACATTATTCTACCATTACAAATCCAGCTAAGCAAACTACTAGTAACTGTGTACACACACAATTGCATCGTTTGATTTCTTATTGCTCAAAATGTCCATAAAAATTTTCAGTCTTTTTTAAAAAAAAGCTTCATTTGGCTTATCCTTTAAAAACCAAATTGGTTTGACTCTTTAGGGTAGCTTGGCAACTTTAACAATCCAGTCTTTTGTTGCCAATGCTTCAGTCTGTTTCCAGACTGGAGCAAACAATATTCTTGCAGCTGTTATCACAAAACAAAGAAGCAGTGCATATTTACTATCCAAATCCTTCGCAGACATCGGTTATCTTGAAAGAGCAGCATATTGTTCATTAACTGTGATTGCTGGATTTTTGCAATAAGCATCCTTAAGCTGTTAGGGTTAAAAGAACTTGGTTGGACCTGGTTACTAGGCACCTTGATTTCTGAAGGGAGGGGACTGAAATTTGGGCTGCAGAACATTATCAGTTGGCCCCGATTTGACCATGATATCCTAAAGAGCCTACACCTGTAATCCTAAACATCTAAAATTTGTTGACTAATTGATAGAAAGATCTTGGGAATGTCCAAAACATAAGACATCATGTTGAGGATAACCTAAATATAAGATACCATTTTATTCCCAACTTGGGGAAAAAGTGGAGTATAAATAAACTAAATAAAATAAAATAAATGAAGAAGATGATGATGATTACAGGAATAATAATATTATATATTATATATATTATTATAATATATAATATATGTAATAACAGCATGTTTTAGCATAAAAAGACACAAAGAAATCCAGTACAACCTCTGAGAGTAACTGAGAAGAAGAAACTTTTGGCATAAGCTTTGAGGACTCAATCAGCTCTATCTGATGGTGGATGAAGCCTATGAAGGCTTAGGCTAAAAATGCCTAAATGTGAGTGTTATTATTCATCTTTGTGCCTTCAGAAATATATATCCTTTCTAGCAAATATTTGCGAGTACCTCCTGGAAGTGTGACATTCTTTGGCATTCTCATTAGTATGTCACAGTTGCACCATGATCTAGATATTTGTCTAGCTCAGTTAAAACAAGGTTGTGGATTTTGCAGCTAGTACTTCCAAGATAAAAGGAGTTTGCTTAGAGGAGTATGTATGGTGGATTACTATGGTAAACCTAGCCTGCAAAAGTTTGGCCATTTCTGTACTACACTGTTATACTGCTATTATTCCACTTTTAACCTCCTGTGAAATTCTGGGGTTCGTATTTTACTGAAGCCAAAGAGCTCTCTGGCTGAGAATTCTAAAGGTCCCTTCCTAAACTGGAATAACAGCACTTTAACAGTGTAGTGTGGAAATGGTCTAAAAAGAATAAAATTTAAGGTATGTTTGTAGGTGTTCTATTAGTACAAATAGGCCCAGGATATTTGACAGACTGTTATTTTTCATATGAAGAGCCAGAATGGTGTAGAGGTTTGGGTGTTAGACTGTGGCCTTTTCCACACTACACTCTCATAGCACGATGATTCCACTTTCAACATCCTATGGAATCCTGGGGTTTGCAGTTTTGGGAGGGGCCGGCTGGCCCCTCCCGAAACTGCAAACCGCAGGATTCCATAGGATGTTGAAAGTGGAATCATCGCACTATAACAGACTAGTGCAGAAGCGGCCTTAGAATCATAGAGTTGGAAGAGACCACAAGGGCCATCAAGTCCATCTCCATTCTGCCATGCAGGAAGACACCAGGAAAGCATTCCTAACAGATGGCTACTGTTGAATTGCTCTTACCATCAGGAAGTTCTTCCTATTGTTTAAATGGTATCTCTTTTCCTGAAGTTTGAAGCCATTGCTCCATGCCCTAGTCTCTGGAGCAGCAGAAAACAGGCTTGCTCCATCCTTCATACGACATCCCTACAAATATTTAAGCTTGGCTATCATGTTCGTTCTTAACCTTCTCTTCTCCAGGCTAAACACCCCCAGCCCCCTAAGCTGCTCCTCATAGGGCTTCATGGTTTCCAGGTCTTCTACCATTTTGCTTGCCCTCCTCTGGCGACATTCCAGCTTGTCAATGTCCTTCACTTTTAGAATGTTTCAACAATGATGGATAGGAAATTTGCCCTAGCCATGTAAGTACTTCCAAGTTAGCAAAATTAATACCAATCTGCATGCCAGTGTTGAGGCCTCCCCTGGCCACTTTGCTTAAAAGCAGTTCTGGAGTTGCTCTCAGAGATAAGTACAACTGGAGAAGCCACAGACAGAATGTGGACTGTGATATAATGTAGGACCTACATACATACTACTGAACTATCTTCCTTCCCCAGAATATAAGCTTTTTATAGCAGGGCATCTCTTACGTTCCAAATGATGCTGGAAAATGTAGGTCGTGCTGATTGGGTGATTAAAAAAAAAGTAGCTTTTCTAAATTCTAGGCGAAAAACTTATTTGCACGTCCACACCTAAGACACTATGGAGCTTGTGAAAAAAATTATCAGTTCTCACAAGAAACCTGCCCGCAGCCTTTGGCAGCCTAGTGCCTAGGAGATGATCGGATCAGCAGTCAAACACTTCTGGAGGGTACATCTGAAATCTGGGGAGGAGCAACCGATTAGACTGCTGGGTTAAACAAGAGATAGGGCTCCTCTCCTTTTTATGGTTGTCTAGGTGAGAGAACTTGAGCAGTTGTTGCTTGCATGAGAAGGAGAAGCAAATGCTGTAGAGCGCCCAACTGAATCCAAAGAAACAAGAGGAGATACATCTCCAAGTACTCATTGAACGGTTTTAATTTTTTTCATTTTAGAACAAGCCCATCTCGTTTCGGCCTCTGTATATATTTCAATGTCCTGCGTCAGGGGCTAGATAAAAACAGATGCAAATAGCAACATCAAATTAAAAATCAAATGTCAAAAATCTATGTATAAGCTTCTAGCGATATACAAAAGCTGAAATGTATTGCCATGTTTTAGGTAGATATTATGGCATCATTATGTTTTGTCTTTTTGATTTTTAATCTGACATTTCTATGTGTATTTGTTCTTCTGTAGCCCCTCAAGAAGGCTAATGAAATGCAGCCAGCCCTCCACATTTGAGGGTTTGACTTTCATGGATTTGGTTATTTGCAAGTTTCTCCAACCCCTACTCCCACAATTCAGGCACTTCTTTTCTGAGGAAACCTTCCCTCTCCGTGGCTTCAGTCAGGCCATACAGCCTTTTAAAAACCCACTTATAGAATCATAGAGGCCATCTAGTCCAACCACCTGCCATGCAGGAACACATATCAAAGCACTCCCTTTGACAGATGGCCATCCAGCCTCTGCTTAAAAACCTCCAAAGAAGGAGACTCCACCACAGTCCAAGGCAGCATATTCCACTTCTGGACAGCTCTGGCCGTCAGGAAGTTCTTCCTGAGGTTCAGGTGGAATCTCCTTTCCTGCAGCTTCAATCCACTGCTCCTTGTCTTGGTCTCTGGAGCAGCAGAAAACAAGCCCTCTCCCTCCTCAACATGATATCCCCTCTTATGTCCCCTCTTAACCTTCTCTTCTGCAGACTAAACATCCCCAGCTCTCTGAGCCGCTCCTCATAGGGCTTCATGGCTTCCAGACCCTTCACCATTTTGGTCGCCCTCCTCTGGACACGCTCCAGCTTGTCGATATCCTCCTTGAACTGAGGTGCCCAGAACTGGAACAAGATTCCAAATGAGGTCTAACCAGTGGCAGAATAGAGTGGTCCTCTTTGTTCTTTACCAGCTGCTGTCTCGCTAACTAAGCATAGATCTAGAGGTGTATCTAGGCTGGGGCAACTGAGACACATGCCCTGGGAACCAATGCCAGGGGGACGCAAAAAAAGCCAAAAAAACCCCACCTTCCTGCCCAGGCCTGGCCTGTCGCCACCTCCCGCCCCTGCTGGGGTCCTTCCTGGCCTGGCAGCAGCATCACGTAGGGGCACAACTTCCACACTTGCCCTGGGCCCTGCTAGCCTGGATACACCACTGGATAGATCACAGCACCACAAATGCTCTCCCAATGTCTCCTGCACATCCGAGGAAAGAAATGGGTGCGAGAGGAAGTATAGGGCCACCATGCTGAGCTCCCTTTCCCTGACCTGGTTTGGACCCTGGGACCCATAATCCCCACCATAATTCACCCCCCTTCCCACACACACACACATTTTGATACGTGGCCCTTCTACTTTCACAAGGGTTCAGAGTGCAGAACCCTTGCAAAAGTGGAAAAACTGCAAATAACTTTCCCCCTGCTCCCCTCCCATTCCCTTCTGGGACTGCCTCGCACCATTCTCTTCCCTTTTGCCTCAGTGTGTGTTCGCTGCCCTGGGGCAAAATGCATGGGAATGGGAGGGCAAGCTCTGGAGGGGAGAAGGAATCACGTGTGTGCCTCCCCTCCCATTCCCTTGCCTTTTATACAGGTATGCTTGCCTTCCTTCTCCATGCCTGGCAAAATATAAGAGAATGGGAGGAGGAAAATGAGGGGAAGGCACACACAGGCCTTGCAAATAATCAAATTTGTGAAGGTCAAACCTGCCAATGTCGAGGGAGGACTCTATTTGTGATTTCCCCACTTTTGTGAGGGTCTTGTGGCCCTAACCTTAACAAATGTGGAGGGCCAACTGTATATCCATCGGCTGA
Organism: Iguana delicatissima; assembly: GCA_948472985.1. Taxonomy (NCBI): domain Eukaryota; kingdom Metazoa; phylum Chordata; class Lepidosauria; order Squamata; family Iguanidae; genus Iguana; species Iguana delicatissima. The sequence continues at coordinate 372,754 of CAOKZL010000419.1, forward strand.
AATGCATTGGGCTTGTAAAATAAAAAGTAAAAGCCATCCATTGTGCACATGGAGCTGTGTCTCCTTTTTTTCCCTTGGCTTGAATGGGAAGCAACACCCACTGAAATTCCTTCTTCTACACAACCATTAAAGGGACAGGAGCCCTATCTTTTACCTCTCCCAACAACCCTAGAGATTGATACCACTCAGGCTTAGCGAGAAACCAAGGCTGCTGGTGGGTTCTGTGTCAGGGGGTCAGTGAATCTAACCCGGGCTTTAGTGTAAATTTTATGGAACTATTCAAGGTTCTGAATCCTACACTCACAACAGGTTCAGCACTCCCAATAATTTCTTGCAAGTGTGAACTAAAATCCAGACTGCCTACCCCACTCAGACAGAATCCGTCAGCTGCCATTGTTAAGAAACTGTGGTTTTAAGGACTAAAAATAGGTTGCTGATATATTGTGAATACTGACATTAACACTGTGGTCTATAGCAAGGTGCTCTTAAACAGAATTAACACTCTGTAAAGACAGGAAGAAGGTGCGGCAGGATGTTGTTTGAGAGTGGACGGGACAGTGAAAAATGAGAGAAGAATTTCTGCCATCAAAACTTGTTTGAGGACCCACTCTGGGATGTCTTGAAGAAGATGGAATGAGGTTATTGTCCAGTGTCGGCAGCTAGCCAAGGTTTACAGCTCTTTTATCAGCAGCCACAAACAAAGTTTATAACAGTTTGTCAGCCAAATACTGGTCGTTGTTTTTGCAGTACGAGTCCATAGTAAATTTGGAGCAACAGTCGGGTAGCGATATCCATATACAAGGCAAGGGTCAAGGTTTCCAGGAACATGAGCAAGGGATATAAACGCAAGGCTTGCTACTTCCACGGATAAGATCAGTTGTCTGCAATGACTTCTTCTCATTCCTTTCCCTGTTTATATAGGCCGACGGCCCCCCCCCCCAGCTGTTTGCCTAATTGATATGTCTTTACTAAGGGCCTTTCTGCACTGCACTGTTATAGTGCTTTTTTCCACTTTCAACATCCCATGGAATCATGGGCTTTGGAGTTTAGGGAGGAGCATTTAGAATTCTCAGCCAGAGAGCTCTTTGGCCTCAGTAAACTACAAAACCCAAAATTCCACAAAGTGCTGAAAGTGGAATAATAGCATTATAACAGTGTAGGGCAGAAAGACCCTAAATAAACATTCTGAGTCTCATGGATTCTCCCTTTTTCACCTACACTGGCTGCAGTAAGTATTGTTCTGTTCATCTCTCTATGTTGTGACTGTTGGGAAGGGTCTTATCTGCATCCTGGGAAGGTGGCATGACAGCTGTCTTCTGCTGCTTTGGAGACTAGAACACAAACCATTGGATCCAAATTCCATGAAAAGAGATTCCATCTAAACATTAGGAAGAACTTTACTGTAAGAGCTGTTCGCTAGTGGAATAGACTGCCAGGGGAGGGAGGTGAACTCTCCTTTTTAGAGATCTTTAAACAGAGGTTGGAGGGTCATCTTCCTGGAATGCTGTGGTTGTGTAGCCCTCCATGGGGTTGGACTAGATGGCCCTTGTGGCATCTTCCAACTCTAACATTCCATGATTCTATGTTAAAGAGGTAGAAAGAGGGTGGGCTGCTTTGTAAGGCATGCAGACACCCAGCTGCAGGCCCTGTTCCCATAACAGTGTGTCCACACTATTTGTTGTTGTTGTTGTGTGTCTTCAAGCCACTTCTGACTTATGGTGACCCTAAGGCAAATCTATCACGGGGTTTTCTGGGGCTGAGAGCGTGTGATGCACCCAGGGTAACCCACTGGGTTTCCATAGCCTAGCAGAGAATCAAACCTACAGCCATTTCCGCACGAGCCTGTTATAGCGCGATGATTCTACTTTCAACCTCCTATGAAATCCTGGGGTTTGCAGTTTCGAGAGGGGCCACCTGGCCCCTCCCGAAACTGCAAACCCCAGGTTCCATAAGAGGTTGCAAGTGGCATCATCGCGCTATAATAGGCTCGTGCAGAAATGGCCCAGGGTCATAATCCAACACTCAAACCATTATACCATGCAAACTATGCAATCAGAATAATTTAATGCCACTTTAAATGTTGTGGCTCCATATCCTATGGAATCCTGGGATTTGTAGTTTGGCAAGGGCATGACGTTCTTGACTAGACGGCTTTAGTTCAGGGGCGTAGATCAAAGTGGTGTAGGAAAGAATTACAAATACTTGTACCACTCAGTGCCTTTAAGTGGCCTATCAACCCACATGGTGACACCGTGAATTTCACAGGGGTTTCTTACGCGAGGTGATAAGTTGTTGCTATAATATGTTTCAGATAGATTTAATTTGATTAAAGGGAGGAATAATATAGTGGAATTATATAACAGTATTTTAAAATAGTTAATAATATTGATTTTTGAAATGGAAATTTATGGAATATAAGAAATTTAGGAAATTTAGAAATTAAAATAGTTTGAGAATATAAACAAAAGGAGCAACAAATTTAAAACAGTAGAAGGTAATGAATTTAAATTAAGTACATTTTCATATCTTGGAGCTGTTTGCAACAAGGGTAGGAGCAATTTTTAATTAGACATAGTTTTTGTTGTTGTTGTTTAGTATAATTTGATTATTAATTTAGTTTAAGTATGGTATATATGTATACCATACTTTGTTTTGGTATGTTTAGTGTAATTGTATATGTAGGTTGATTTTGTTGTTTGTCTTATATATTAGTTTGATTGTTTGTGTGTTTTTTGTTTTATGTATTTTAATTTTTAATAAAAAAAAATTCTAATAAAAAATGTTCAGCATCCTATTAGTGACATACACAAGCCAAAGTCCACTTACTACTACATATGTCTTTTTTGCTGTTGTGGAGATGAATATTCTGTTCCACTCTCTGCAACATGTAAAGCCCTCCCACGTTCTTGCGATAGCTTCCCATAAGCAGCCATTCTATGGCTGGTGGAAACTACAGGAGAATTGGAGAAAGCGTCTGGCTATGCCCCTCAGCCAGATGGAAACACAGACTGGTGGCATCTTCCACTGAGACCCTGGCAGATCTCAATGGAGGATGCTACCGTTCTGGGTCTGGCTATAGGGCATAGCTAGATGCTTCTCCGATCCCTCTTCCACTCTACCATCCGTTGGAATGGACCTTCAGGAGGGCTATCACAGCAAAATCATGAGCCCTGGAAGTGGTAAGTGGCGAGTCATAGTAGAGTTCCACCTGCAGAAATCTTATGCTATGATGGGCAATTAAGGATCTTGGCCAACGTGTCCTGTGAGATCCCCAGACTGGTAGTTTCGTAGAATCATAGACTTGGAGGAGACCCCAAGGGCCATCCAGCCCAACTCAATTCTGCCACGCACAATCAAACCATTCCTGACAGATGGCCATCCAGTCTCTGTTTAAAAACCTTCAAAGAAAGAGAATCTACCACACTCCCAGGCAAAGTAGTCCTCTTCCAAACTGCTCATACTATCAGGAAGTTCTTCCTAATCTTTAGGTGAAATCTCTTTTACTGTAATTTGAATCCTTTGTTCCATAGTCTCCGGAGCAGCAGAAAACAAGCTTGCTCCATCTTCAACATGACATCCCTTCAAATATTTAAATATGGCTATCATGTCAGCTCTTAACCTTCTCTTCTCCAGGTCCAGCTTCCTGAGCCACTCTTCATAGGGCATGGTTTCCAGGCCTTTGGCCGTTTTGGTCACCTTCTGGATACACCCCAGCTTGTCAATATCCATTTTAAATTGTGGTGCTCAAAACTGGACACAATATTATTCCAGGTGGGGCCTGACCAAAGCAGAATAGAGCAGTAGCATTACTTCCCTCGACCTAGACACTATACTCCTGCAGATGCAGTTTGCAATCACATTGGCCTTTTCTGCTAGATTCTTTGCTAAACAACTCTAGTGCTCTCCAGCAAGAAAGTCTAAGTACCTCCCCAAACTTCAAATTCCAGAGTGCCATAGTATGGAGCCATGAGATGAATTCAAACTGCTATAGCTGTTGTATAGATGCTGGCATAATATTCTGGTAGCAATGCCAAGTTTCAGTCTTCTGATGCATGAAGCAGCACAAGAAAAGAAAAACGTCTTTGTGGTTTATTTGTCTAGGAAAGTATTGCTTGAGTAATGGAGGGGGCAGTTTGAAGGTGCTAAAAACTTCCCCCCACCTTTTGGATTCTCCCCTGTAAATATGCAGCAGGCTGTTTTTGGTTTCCCAATCTGTAATGTCTGCCAGATGTGCCAAATTCCTTGTCTGTGTGTGAGGATTTTGGCATCCGCCTGTGATGGAAGAAAGAGATGCGTTTGGTCTGTTGGGCAGTTTTGTTCAAACACTTAATCACTTGTTCTCTTCACACCCCAGTCTCTGTGTGCCTGCCCAAAAGAAAGCAGAAGTTCTTTTAAAAAGTGAAATTGCTCTATGACTCTTCACAGTGTTTTACTTTCAATTGGTTGGCGTTGCCTGGTGTGATTCTTACAAAAGTAATCTCGCTGTTTGATGTTTTTGTGATACTTTAAAAAAAATGTTAGAATTGATAAGAGAGTGCTGTAAAACTTGAGAAAATGATGGCTGGTATCCTGCGTTGGGAGATGTGTGGGTATCAAGTAGCTGCGGCCATTGCCACACTAGACTGTTACAGTGCTATTATTCCACTTTCAACATCTTATGGAATCCTGGGGTTTGCAGTTTAGGGAGGGGCCTCAAGTGTTTACAAGATGGATTGTGGGGGGGCATTTTGGTCAGAACAAAATTCCAAATGCCGCAATGACCAAAAAAAAGCAAGTTGCAATGATATAAGCTATCTGACTTATGCTTCCTAATTCATCAACAGGATCTGGCTGATCTTTCTGAGGTTTTTTTTTTCTCCCAATGAATGATAATGATTCTTCTGAGTTTATGCTAGAGTTGATATGGGCAAATTGGAGTGTCCCAGGGCCATTTTCTATACTCCTTTAGATGCACTGCAGCCCAAACCTACCCTTTTGGGTGTAACCAGAAAATCAGTTCCAGTTTCGTAGCAGCCTTTTTTGGCTAAAACAAAGTGATGCTCCCCACTGAATTTCCAGGGACAACAAAATGACCTTGGGCCTGCATGGCATCCACTGGCCATCTGATGCTCATCCCTGGGCCCAGTGCTGTTCAATATTTTTATCAACGACTTGGATGAAGAAATAGAGGGCATGCTCATCAAATTCGCAGATGACACCAAATTGGGAGGGGTTGCTAATACGCCAGAGGACAGGATCAAAATTCAAAAGGACCTGGATAGATTGGAGAGCTGGGCCAAGGCTAACAAAATGAAATTCAACAGAGAGAAGTGTAAGGTCCTACACTTAGGTAGAAAAAATGGAAGACAGAAATATAGGATGGGGGACAAGTGGCTGGATAGCAGTACATGTGAAAGGGATCTAGGAGTCTTCGTAGACCACAAGCTGAACATGAGTCAGCAGTGTGATGCGGCAGCCAAGAAAGCCAATGCAATTCTCGGCTGCATCAATAGGAGTATGGTGTCTAGATCGAGGGAGGTATTGGTACCACTCTACTCTGCTTTGGTTAGACCTCATCTTGAATCCTGTGTCCCGTTCTGGGCACCCCAATTCAAGAAGGACATGGTCAAACCGGAGCAAGTCCAGAGGAGGGTGACCAAAATGGTGAGAGGCCTGGAAGCCATGCCCTATGAGGATAGACTTAGAGAGCTGGGTATGTTTAGTCTACAGAAGAGAAGGTTAAGAGGGGACATGATAGCTATGTTTAAATATTTGAAGGGATGCCCTGTAGAGGAAGGAGAGGGCTTGTTTTCTGCTGCTCCAGAGACCAGGACAAGGAGCAATGGATTCAAGCTGCAGGAAAGGAGATTCCACCTGAACCTCAGGAAGAACTTCCTGACAGTCAGGGCTGTCCGGCAGTGGAATCTGCTGCCTCAGAGTGTAGTGGAGTCTCCTTCCTTGGAGGTTTTTAAGCAGAGGCTGGATGGCCATCTGTCGGGAATACTTTGAGGGTGTTCCTGCATGGCAGGGGGTTGGACTAGATGGCCCGTGTGGTCTCTTCCAACTCTACATTTCTATGATTCTATGATTCTATAGAAGAAGTTGCAGAAGAAGATTCGGGTCATTTCTGCACTACACCGTTATTATGCAGTTATTCCACTTTCAATACCCTATGGAATCCTGGAATTTTCAGTTTAGGAAGGGACCTTTAGAATTCTCAGCCAGAGAGCTCTTTGGCCTCAGGTAACTACAAAGCCCAGAATTCCACAGGATGTTGAAAATGGAATAATAGCACTATAACAGTGCAGGGCAGAAATGGGCTTAGATAAGCAAGTAGGGTCTAGATATTTTCTTTTCCTTTGACAGGGTAGTTTCTGCTTTGAGCTAACAGTTTCATAGGCAGCACTTCTTTGCAAAATCATTTGTATGTCTGCTTAAATACTAAAGGTTTTTGTTTTGGCAGGCTAAAGATCTCCTTGGTTACAGCTCGGTATTTTGCAATCTGAGCATATGTAGCTTGAAGGAGACCAGCCTGAGTTCAATGGAGCTTATTTCTGTAGTTAACAATGCATAGGGTTTGCAGCTGTCCCTCATAAACATTAAGCATGAAATTTTATTGGTGGTTGGTTGTTTTCCCTGTTTTAGACATCCGTGTTTAATGGTGGAGCTTTAAAACCAAGTATGGTCTCCTTTCAGTCTAAAAAATACAAACACAAGACATATAGATATATAGATATGTATAAGGTATAGTTGTACTGTACAGTTGTAGTCGTTTTGTAGCAGTTTAATATCACTTTGACCTAGCTGAACCCTGTGGAATCCTGGGATTTGTAGTTTGGTGAGGAACTTAGAATTTCCTCACCACAAAACTATAAATCTCAGAATTCCATGGGCCATGAAGCCATGGCAGATAAAGTTGTACCAAACTGCTATACCATTATCTCTGTTGGAAAGTTCTACTGCATTCCCCTGAACTACAATTGCCAAAGGACCCCCAAGTTTTTGTACACACTGACAGAAGTAGACCAATTTAATTGTGTCCCTCTTCTTTCATGACGTCATAAAATTACTGCACCATACTACAAATCCCAGGATACTTTTGGATGGAGCCGTAAGAGTTAAAGTGATATGAAACGGAAATCATAGTGTATAGCAGTGATATATTTAAGGCCCTTTCTGCACCTTACCTTCTTCCGGCACTGGGGTGTGGGGATCGCGGGAGCAGCCTCCGGCAAGAGGCTCTGGTGTCCAGGGTCCTTCGGCTCTGCACGAGCTGCCTGCTCGCGCAAGAGCCCCGCCTCTTCCTTCCGCAGCGCAGCCTGGGAGTTTCCCAGGCTGCACTGGGGCAGGAAGCACGACCGGCACAGCTCCAGAAGCTCTGCATGCCAGGTAAGTGCACGCGGGGCCCGGGAGCATTGCGTGATCGCGACCATTTTCGGCTTCTAGCCGAAAATGAAAAGGTGTGCAATCGGTGCCTGCCGGCCCCTGGAGCGTCGCATGATTGTGAATGCATCATGCAGATCACTCCTACAATAGCGCAATGCTCCAGGCGCCCTTTTGCATGGCAAATGCCGTGCAGAAAGGGCCTAAGTCTTTTACTCCAAGTCTCAAGTCAAGTCTCAAGTCTCTACCTTCAAGTCTCAAGTCGAGTCTCAAGTCCTTGCAAGATACTTTCAAGTCAAGTCTCAAGTCTGTTAGCCAACTTTACACCCCACCCTGTATTCCAGAATTTCTGGACAGAGTTAAATAAAGTCAGTTTTAACAATTTAAGTAGAGTTGGCCCTCCACTTTTGTGATTTTTGCCATCTGCAGATGGAGAATATGATCCTTCTTACTTCCCATTTGCAAAGCTGGAGGCTTTTTCAGAAGTGGGGAATAGGATCCTTCTTATTCTCCATTACTGAAGCTTCAAGAGCTTTAGAAGAAGAATCCTTCCTCCTTAAGCCCATTGCCTAACACCTTTGCTGTTCCCTTCTGAGATATGCACCCTGCACTCTGGGCATGAGTCTTTCCTTCTGCTCTTAGGAAAAGTTTTAGAAAGCTCCTCCTACATGGAGTGCGGACAGGCTGCTGAGCAAACCTCAAGCCCGTCCCCTGTCCCATTTGCTGTTCCCTCTGAGAAATGTGTCCACACTTTGGGCTTGAGACAGATTGTCATGTGACCAGTAAGTTGTAAGGTTTCTGGCTGAATGTTGTAAGTTGGAAGGTTTCTGGTTACTGAACCAAGGGGAGCACGTCAGTCACTAAAAATATGCAAGTCGCAAGTCGAGTCAGTGTGTAATTTTTGCCGAGTCAAGTTACTGAAGTGACTTAAGTCTGAATTGAGTCCGAGTCAATCGACTCCAGTCTACATCACTAGTGTATAGATTAGATAGTCCAGTGCCAACTCATGGCTCCCATGTCAGTGGTGCTGTGAATCTACTCCAGGTTCTAGATCAGCACCATGTCGTTGTCCACCCTGGACATACATCATGAGACAGGCACTTATGGAGACACAAAGTATGTCTTCTTCAAGAGCAATGTGTGACCTACCAAAGCAAATACAGACCTGGGAAGTTCTCAAGACTCCCTCCATATATATGTACACGCATATATGTGTGTGGGGGGAGCAGTAGGTACAGATTTCCAACAGTATGTCTCACGGTGATTCTGCTGTTGGTGGAGCTGTGAGAAGATGCATCTGGTGGAAATCCCAATGTTGACTCTGGTGAGTCTGGAATCTCTTGCTTCATAGTCCTCAATGCACAACCTGCTGAACTTTTGTGGCTGTGATAGCCCTTTTACAGGAAGGTGTTTGGAGATGAATCTTCAATAGATATTTTGTGTGTTTTTTTAAAGGATAGCCTAAATCCTATTGTTAGTCCTGAGCTGTTGTTGTTGTTGTTCTTAATTGTTGTTAATTGTCATCACCCTGTGCCTGAGAGCACTCCAAGTCATCCCGTTAATCAACAGCCCTGCTCAGGTTTTGCAAACTCAAGGCAGCCATGGCTTCCTTGATTGAATCTATCCAACTGTAATATGGTGTTCCTTTTTTGCTACTGCCTTCCACCTTACAAAGCATTGTTGTCGTTTCTTGTGAGTCACGTCTTCTCACGACTTGGCCAAAATACAACAGCCTCTGTTTAGTTATCTTCCGTTCCAGGGAGGGTTCAGGCTTGATTTACTCTTGGACTTATTTATTTGTCTTTTGAGTGGTCCATGGAATCTGACAATCTGACATTGAATTTGTTGGATTTGCATACATATTGAATCCTTACCAACATTTGCTTCAAGATAAAATTAACCAACAGGATTCTAGCTGGTATTTTTTTTTTATTTATGAAAAGGAAGGAAAAACTTTTTTTTTTCCCCCAACCCTCTCCTCCACAAAAATATCTGGAGAAAGTTTTACTCAAAAAGCCTTCCTAGGGAAAAAAGCTATCATATTCACAAATATGCAGCGTTGCAGATTCTAAAATATGAGAGCCATTCCTAAGGAGAAAGAATTCTGCACATTGTCAAGTGGAAAGTTTTGAAAAGTTTCTTCGGGGGGGGGGAATTCTGCACATGATCAGAGGTACTGTGTGTTTTGGTTGTCCTTCTCTCCACCATGTCCTTCTCTCCACCACCAATATCCTTCTCTCCACCACCAATAATTTCTCAAAACACCCTATGCCAAAATGTTTGGACTCGACATTTTGAAATCCGAATTAAAATCTCCACATTTATCTTAGGTATGCTTTGAAAGGTCAGAAAACCCCATCCTTTCATTTCAGTATTGAGGTTCTGCTAGTTACAAGACAACATTAAAAAAAGGAACTGGCCTAGATGAACACGCCAAAAGTATGTGCCCTCCCACTCAGACTTAAGATGGGCTCTCGGGGGTGGCAAATGCCTGTGATGGGATTCCCCTCCTCGAAAGCGAGGTAATTTCTTGCTGTTTCCACTGATGTTTGAATTTTTGAATGGTTGAAAGTCAGAATGAATTCAGACTGACTTGTTACCAAATTTGGGTGTCTGAGTGAAACTGCTTCTCTCTTCTGTGGCTCACCTAGTTCAACAGCCTGCCAGGGAGGAATACCATAACTAAAGCACTCCCAATAGTTAGCCGTCCAACTTCTGTTTTAACACCCTCTGAGGTTGTCCCACTGTCAAACAGCTCATATGTTCAAGAAAGTACAGTTGTAATGTTTAGGTGGAATCTCTTTTCTTGTTGTTTGAATCTATCAGTTCATGCTCCAGTCTCTGGAGCAGCAGAAAATAAGCATGTTCCATCTTCTACATGACATCCGTTCAGATATTTAAATTTGGCTATCGTTTCACACCCCAGTCTTCTCTTTGCCAAACTAGAAACACCCAGCTTTAAAAGTGTCTCCTCATAGGTCTTGGTTCGTAGACCTCTGACCATCTCGGTTGCCCTTTTCTGGATGCCTTGCAGCTTGTCAATGTCGTTCTTGAACTGTCATGGCCGGAAATGGATATAGTATTTCAAGTGAGGTCAAGAAAAACATTGACAAGCTGGAATATGTCCAGAGGAGGGGAACCAAAATGCTAAAAGGAAACCATGCCCTATGAGGAGCAGCTTAGGAATCTGGGTATGTTATGGAGAAAAGAAGGTAAAAAAGTGAGATGATATTCGTTCTTAATTATTTGAAGGGATGTCATATGGAAGATGGGGCAAGCTTGTTTTCTGCTGCTCCAGAGACTAGGACATGGACCAATGCTTCAAACTGCAGGAAAAGAGATTCCACCTATCACACCACCAAAGCAATAGGAAGAACTTCCTGACAGTAGAAGCAGTTTGACAGTGGAATATACTTCTTTGGAGTGTGTTGGAGTCTCTTTCTTGGAGGTAGTTAAACAGAGGCTGGATGGCCATCTGCCAAGAGTGCTTTAATTGTGTCTTCCTGCATGGTAGAATGGGGTTGGACTGGAATGGGGTTGGACTTCCTGCATGGCAGAATGGGCTTGGACTGGTATCTTCCAGCTGTATGATTCTGATTCTATGAAAGGCAGTAAAAGATAGTTGGAACCTCCTGCCCCCACAACCAATGTTACTTCTTAATTTCCTTTTCTAGATGAGTTCTGCTTGCACAAAGCCTTGGAGACAGCAATATCTATTTTTTGCACTCTTTCTTTGAAACCATGCTGGAGCTATCTGATAGGAAGCTGATGATCAAACTGGGTGGTTTTTCATTTTATCTCCCATCACCAAAAATATCTCATATGCCCATCCTCCCAATTAATACACAAGTGGAAAAGTTTTAACTTTAAGTAGAGAGAGGACTATGCACACACATGCATCATGCAGGCACCTTCACAGAATTTTTTGCTTGTCAGGGAAAACTATTTTGCTGTTTCGCCATGCTAGTATGGCATCTTATTTGTTGCTATTATGTGCCTTCAAACTGATTCTGCCTGATGGTGACCCTGTCATAGGATTTTCTCAGGAAGATTTACTCAGAGGACCATTGCCTTCTTCTGGGGCTGAGAGAGTATAACTTGGGTTTCCATAAGTGAGGGGGGATTTGAACCTGGTTTCTCCGAATTCAAGTGCAATGTTCAAGCTGCTACACCCTGCTGGCTCATTACCTCTTATAGTGGAAGGAAAATAGATTCATCACAACCAGTGACTGTTGATAGCTTCTGTCTCCATGAATTTGTCCAGTTGGCTGTGAGGTAGACTCAAGTCGATTGACTCGGACTCAAGTCGGACTTAGTCACTTCAATGACTCAATTTGGACTTGACTCAGCAACAAATGACACACTGACACGACTCATGACTTGTATACTTTTAGTGACTGGCTTGCTGCCCGTGGTTCGAAACTTATGACTTTGAACAATGCTTCCGTGTCGTTTTGCCTACTGGTCATGGGATGATCTGTCTGAAGACCAAAGTGTAGGCGCATTTCTTGGACGGGAACAGCAAGTGCATTAGGCAATGGGCTTGAGGCAGGTTGAGGTCTGCCCTGCAGCCTGTTGCTGTTTTATATTGGAGGAGCCCCCTAAACCTTTTTCTAAGAGCAGAAGGCAAGACTCACCCTCAGAGTGCAGGACACATTCTCAGAAGGGGATAGGCGATGGGCTTGAGGAGGAAAGATCCTTCCTTCTAAAACTTTTGAAGCTTCAGTAACAGGTAGTCGAAAGAACGCTATTCTCCACTTCCAAAGGTGCAGATTCTTTTAGGCCCATTCAGCCCCCTTCATACACCCCACCACCACCTCTTTTTTCTGTTAAACTTGACTCCCACAACTGAGACTTGACCTGAAAATATCTTGCAAGGACTTGAGACTCGACTTGAGGCTTGAAGGTAGAGACTTGAGACTTTGAATAGAAGACTTAAATCCATCACTGCCAATCGGGCTTTAAAACTATCCAAGTTGGCCATGATCGCTAGCTCTTGTGGTAGAACGTTCTCTACTTTTAGCTGTCTGTTGTGTGATTTAATACTTCCTTTTTCTTTGACCTCCATCTCCCACCATCATAAAGAACTTCCAGCTGGAGCTGGTGGCTTCTGTGTCAGCGAATGTACTCTGGCTTTTAGCCCAAATTTTAAAGGAACTGTATAAAGTGCCAAACCGTATTCTTTCAAATGAGGGCTGAGAACCTGCGGCAAACATGTAACCATGACACCATGGCTATGCGCCATCTCCCTATCTAACCCCTCAAAATCTTCCTTAAAATCCAACTAGCTGCACTGAGAATGGAGTTCTGTGGTGCTGGCAAACAGGGTGCTGAAAGATGACATGTCCAGGCCCTTCCCACCAGTGAGTGGTGGTATGCCAACCAGAAGCAGGGACCAGAAGCAAAGACCCCCATGGGGTCCTGTCGGAACTCTTCAGTACGCTACTGTTCACTGGTGGGAGGGGGCTGGACACATCATTCTTCAGCTACCTGCTCTCCTGCACTGCAGAACTCCATCTCTCAGGATGGCTGGCTGGATTTTAAGGTGGGTTTTGGGGATGTTTATGGTTGTGGCTATAGTACCATGATTGTAAATGTGAAAAATGTATAAATGTGGGTTCGAGAAAGCTACTGTTAGGTGGATTTGTGATTGGTTGACTGGCTGAACATAAAGGGTGCTCACCAATGGCTCCTCTTCATGCTGGAAAGAAGTGACTAGTGGGATGCCACAGACCAAAGTGGGGGCACATTTCTTGGAAGGGACATCTTTATCAATGACTTGGATGAGGGAGTAGAAGGCATGCTTATCAAATTTGCAGATGACACCAAATTAGGAGGGATAGCCAATATCCCAGAGTATCAGATCAGAATTCAAAATGACCTTGACAGATTAGGAAACTGGGCCAATACTAACAAAATGAATTTTAACAGGGAAAAATGTAGGGTGTTACACTTAGGAAGACAGAACATAATGCACAGATATAAAATGGGTGATACCTGGCTTGAAAACAGTACATGCAAAAGTGATCTAGGACTCTTGGTGGACCACAAGCTGAACATGAGTCAACAGTGTGATGCAGCATCTAAAAAAGCCAATCCAGTTCTGGGCTGCATCAACAGGAGTATAGTGTCGAAATCGAGGGAACTAATAATACCACTTTATTCCACTTTGGATAGACCTCACCTGGAATACTGTGTCTGGGCACCACAGTTCAGGAAGGATATTGACAAGCTGGAATGTGTCCAGAGGAGGGCAACCAAAATGGTGAAGGGTCTGGAAGCCATACCCTATGAGGAGAGGCTTAGGGAGCTAGGTATGTTTCGCCTGACAAAAAGAAGGTTAAGAGGAGACATGACAGGCATGTTTAAATATTTGAAGGGATGTCATGTTGAAAACGGAGCAAGCTTATTTTCCGCAGCTCCAGAAACCAGGACATGGAGCAATGGATTCAAACTACAGAAAAAGAGATTTCACCTAAACTTCAGGAGGAACTTCCTGACAGTCAGAGCCATTCAACAGTGGAATCTGCTGCCTTGGAGTATGGTAGAGTCACCATCTTTGGAGGTTTTTAAGCACAGGCTGGATGGCCATTTGCTGGTGGGTGCTTTGAGTGGTTGTTCCTGCATGGGAGGGAATTTGATTTGATGGCCATTGTGGTCTCTTCCAACTCTATGGCCCTTTCCACACGGGGGGGCGTGAAACACGGGGAAACGGGGTGGCGCACGCAGAAACGGAGCTTACCTCAATGCGGGTAACTCCGTCGCCACGGGGAGCAGCGCGCGTTCGCCGCTCTACATGGCGGTGGCATCCGGCGGCGCCCGAAATGGCAGCTGGCGGCTTCCGGTGGCTCTCCGCCAATTGGAGAAGCGTGCCAGCCGGAAGCCCGCCCCCAGGCAGCTCTGCAGGGATGTGCTTGCGCGCCCCTGCAATTCCACACGGGGCACTGCGACGGGCTAGCATGCGCGTGTTTCATAAAGACCCCGTGTTTTTCCCCCGTGTGGAAAGGGCCTTTTGTTTCTATGATTCTATGAAAAAGAAACAGTTACGAAATTGTAAGTCTAATGGACTAACAGGATGCCAGGCATGTTTAGCCACCTTGGATATTTCCTTTAAAGTTCAGACTATAACCCAGAATGGATTCATTGCCCAGTGATATAGAAACCAGCAGAGAATTTCTCCCCGTCTACTTTTTTACATTTGACTGTAAGCAGCTTAGAAAAGTTCAGAAGTCATTTCTCCAGCAGAACGAAGACTCTGCAAGGTGAAAAGAATCGTGCTGTGACGTGTGATATCATGTGGTAAATTTGAATGGCAAAATCTGACATTTTCAGAAACGTTTGGTTTAAGCTGAGAAAAAGCACACATCTGAATAACCATGCCTAGTAAACTAATAGTTTGTTCTGCAGCAACCTTGTTTGCATTTCCTTCAGGGCAGGATGGGTCTACGTGGAAGCAAAGAAACCGGCATCCTGCGGCAGAAGAACAATTCAATCTATCGGTTGAAGCCTCAAACACATCGGAGAAAGAAGCCTGCTCCACCTGCCCCACCGGTAAGGAATCTTCTCCAAGACCAGTAGATTAGACATGGGGAAACCACTAGATGTCATGGAACTCTAATTCCCATTAGCCCCTGCTAAATGGGATCTAAAGTTTCAGGGCCTGGCCGTGAGTCTAAGAGCCAAGACTTCCTTCTCCAGTTTCTCTGTCTTGATGGAGAATAGAATAGAATAGTAATATAGAATAGAATAAGTTACTAATGAATAACTTTTAAGCAATCATTAAGTTTTTAAATATGATTTTATTAACTCATATTGTAAGCTGAGATTTATTAAGAAAATAAATATTAAGCAACAAGCATTTAGTTTAGGTTTAGTTTATGATCTAATGCAGGGCTTTGCAAACAATGTGCCATGACCTGTTAGTGTTCCGCCTGAAGTGTGTAGGTGTGTCGCCTACAATCTTGGAAATGTATGTTATTATTTATAAATCATGCATTTTTAAAAATATATGAAAGGTTTCCATGAGATATGTTGTGTCCCCATACATTTTGTTATCACAATTTATGTATGTGTCCGTACCTCTTATAATGGGGTTCGTTTAACCTCCAGTTTGCTAGTAAAACTGAATTATTGTGTCGCGAAATGATACATGTCGAAAAAGTATGTCACCAACGTGAAAAGTTTGGAAAGCTCTGATCTAACGGTTTAGTTGTTACTGTTGGATTCACTGTTTGCAGCAGCAGCAGCAGCAGCAGGAACCAATTTTTAGTTATACGTAGTCTTGTAGTTGTTCTGCAATTTAGTTTGATATTTGTAGTTTTGTTGTCTTTTTGATAGTATGGCCATTTCCGCACTGCACTCTTATAGCGCGATTATTCCACTTTCAACGTCCTATGGAATCCTGGGGTTTGCAGTTTAAGGGGGGGGGGGCGGCCATCCATAGGATGTTGCAAGTGGAATCATCGCGCTATAACAGTCCAGTGCGGAAATGGCCATGGACTAGCATCCTGTTTATGCCATACGTCACCATAATGTTGGCATATTTGTTTATTTTAATGTTTTTGGTCATTGTAGTGGGTGGATTTCACTGTCTCCCTCCTGGAAAGACACCCCATTCCCTTAAAAGCCACCTGTCTTTTGTTGGCTCATCCCCATATGGCCATGTAGTTGCTGGGGAAAGCAAAGGGTAGCTGGAGAGTGTCTGCCTATGGGCAGACCAACAGTGACAATACGTTAGAATCATAGAATCTAGAATCTTAGGGTCTTTCCACACTACACTGTTATTGTGCTATGATTCCACTTTCAACCTCATGTGGAATTCTGGGGTTTGTAGTTTACCGAGGCCAAAGAGCTCTTTGGCTGAGAATTCTAAATGCTTCTCCTTAAACTGCAAACCCCAGGATTCCATATGATAGTGAAAATGGAATAATAGCACTATAACTGTGTGGGGCAGAAGCCCCTCAGGGTTTGACAGGACAAAGGCAATTAAGTCCAGCCCCCTGGCAGGAAGGAAGACAAAACTGAAGCACCCCTGAAAGATATGCATCCAACCCCTATTTAAAGACCTTCTAAGATGAAGAAACATTCTTCTGTCTTGGACCTCCCGGAAGAGGTCTTGGAGGCTGATGAACTCATTGTGAGCCCAGCTATGGGGATACAGACGGGTGCTTCTTAGCTGTCCTTGCTCTCCAGAGGCCAGAATATGGCCATGGAGAAGTGTAAAAAACAGAGTTACCCCAAAATGTGGGTTACTCAGGGTTCACCTGTAATGCCAGTTCCTCTGCGAAACTGTGGGGAATATTAGCTCAAAGAGAAGGCCTGCCAGAGGGGCATAACCTAACGAGATCTTTTATACCTATATTTACCAGTACTAATGTAGGAAGACCAGCCAGAGATTCAAGACTAAACTTAATTGTGTTCTATTTGGGGGAACTGCAATTACACATACACAATATCCAAGTAGTCATGCAATCACACAAGGCTTACTGAAGGAAAAGGGAGGAAAGTTTGGATAGAGAGATTTCAGGACGAATTGAGTGATATTTACCAATCAAGGAGAGCAGTGAAGAAGCAGAGATATGGCTTAGACATAAGTCTAAGGACAGTACACAAACAGAAATCGGTGTGGCAGGGTGGTGACCAGCAATCAATGTACTGCAAATTGACTAGCCAAAAACTAGGGTTTAAATTCTCTTTTTCTGCCTGGGGAGTGAAGGTGCTAATGGCTCTCTGGCAGAGTAAACAATGAAATCTGGGGAGTGGACAATGGGGTCTCAAATGAGCTAATGGTCTTCGCATTGCAAAAGGCTAATGATAGCTCTTTAATTGTCAGACAGGTGTGGGGACAAAAGGGAAGTTTTGCTGGTCTGAGGAAGAGGAGTCAGAGGGAGAGGAGTTAAGACAATCAGCTGTCCTGTGAAAACTTTCTGGATGCTACTGTCTCTTAAAGGTTGAGTCATTGGAGGCTAACTACAAGTTCATTACTGGAGGAGTTTCCTGGTAGTTTCCTGCCTATGACCTGGCCGTGCCTTGAGATCTTTCCTGGCCTTATACATGTGCAGCCAGCTCTTCTCTCTTGGTCAGCACGACCATGCAGCCATAGCAGGGTATAGTGTTTACTTATGCCAACTAATATAGTAGCTATGTCCCTGGTTATCACTGTACCAGGACCATGCCATCCAACTGTCCTGATTTGGAAAGGACACTCTGATTAATCCCCAATCATCCCACTTTTTTGGCTGCTTTTAAAAGGTCCCAGTTTCTCCCTTTGCCCTCAGTTTAGTTCAGTAGTTACAAATTGAGTTCCATATGCCTAGTAATTTGCATTCAATTAACTCAGTGGGAAGGGGAAGAGAGAAGGAAGAGGAATCTTGCCCTTCCCAGAAGACTCAGGCAAAGCAAATAGCATCTCCTACCTTTTGTCTGCAGCATCTGCTACTTTTTGTCTTCCTCCTCATTAATAAATTGTGTCATCCTGACCACACACTGATGTCGCTTGGCCACACATGTCCTGGTTTTCATCTGTGAAATGCTGGAGGGCGTGTAGAACATCAGGTTGGGCAAAGTGTGGCCCCAGAGGTTCAAAAATGCTGGTTGATGGATCATGGGAGTTGTAGTCCCCCAAATGGTAATATAGGGTTAGCCAGATTGAAAATTGCAGAAGCCCCCTATGCCTTTAATGTCTGTATAGGAGAGGGAATTTCAGCAAATTCTGCTTGTTACTTGATTGCAGGACAAGCAACATCTGCTGAGATTCTTTCCAAAAGTAGAAGAGCCTTCTCCAGTTTTCAATCTGGCAATGTTGTTTAAATATTTGCAAATTCTGGTCTAGCCCTTGGATAGGCGTCTTGCATTTGGAGCATCGCAAGAGAAATGCAAGATAATCAGTGCCTTGAATCAGGGAAGAAGGGACAGGTGGCCTTACTGATGCTAACAGACTCCAACCCCCATCGTCCTTGGCTGTTGACTATGCTGCCTGTGGCTGATTGGGGCAGAAGGAGAGTCATCCAACATCATTTGTAGGGTTAGCAGTTCCCCAGTCCTGATAAGTAATAATATGGTACCTGTCAAACATGAATTGCTTGTTGATTGGAGCTAAATTATTTGCATAATGTAAATACAGCTTCTGCTAAGCCTGGGAATCAGTTAATTACTAGAGTGCCAAATTTGGCTCCCAGTACAGTATTTGGCAAGCAGAGTGGTGTGCAAACAGTTGCCTGGTTATGGGATGGGGAGAAGGGATGGAGTCTAAAGCAGAGACGTCATGTTTGGCTTCTGTTGTTTCTTTCTTTCTTCTAAAGGGCAAGCCAGACTCATTTACCACTTCTGCTGACCAGCCCTCAAGAGACAGTAAGGACAATTTATTTATTTGCTCTTTTGCTTGTTTGGCTCCCTGCCTTGCCCCCAAAGAAACAGTGAAGCAAGGGGAAGGAAGTGGAACAAAACAAAATGGAACAGTGCAGAGGGAGAAAGGGGGAAAAGGCAATGGAGGTTTATTTTTTTAAAATTGATGTTATTCTGTTGAAGAAGTATAAACACAGTTCCAGGGTGAAGCATCTCATCGTTGTTGTTATTGTGTGCCTTCGAGTCATTTCTGACTCATGGCAGCCCTAAGATGAACCTATCATGGGATTTTCTGGGGCTGAGAGTGTGTGATGCACCCAAGGTCAGACAGGGAGTTTCCATGGCCAAGTGAGAAATCAAACCCTGGTCTCCAGGATCCTAGTTCAAATCACTACACCAAGCTGGCTCTCGTCATACTCCCCAAAATTTCACAGATGAAAACAGGACACATGGCCAAGGAAAGTCATAGTGTAGTCAAGATGCCATAAGTTATTAATGAGGATGAGCACACAACAGTAGTGTAGGGATGGGAGGGTGTGCCCCAGCGGCAATTTTCTGAGGACATCCCAGCTCTTTGCTTGCCCCCCCCATGCGCCATAGCCCTGCCCCCTCTGCCATAGCCATGCCCCCACGCACTGTAGCCGTGCACCCACATGCTGTAACCCAGCCCCCATGCACTGTAGCCCCAGCTTCTCCCACTCCCGCTCCACATACTCCAAGCTCCACCACTGGTGCACAAGCTAGTATTCAGCAGCTTGCTTTTGCCTGAATCTACTGGCAAGGGCAAGATTCTGCCTCCAGTCATGAGGTAGCTGCTGGATATATATTAGAATAGATCGAGTAAACATCTTAGGCATTGCTAGAGCTCTGTCAGCCCTTCACATCTGCAGGTTTGAATTTCACAGATTTGATTAATTGCACGTTTCTCCAACCCCTGGTCCCGCCCTTCAGGCATTTCTTTTCCAAGGGAACCTTCCCTCTTAGCAGCTCCAGCCAGACTATGCAGCCCTTTAAAAACCTGCCTCTGGTCCTCCTTCTCTTCCTCCTCCACCACAAACCGCTGCCTAGCCAGCTAAAGATGGATTGCAGCCCAGTTTCTCAGCACCACAAACCCTCTCTTGTTGCTCCCCCATGTTGCTCCCCAAGGAAGGAGATAGCCAAGAGAGAGGAAGTATAGGGCTACCATGCCCCCCTTCCCTCTCCTTCCCCAGACCTTGAGGACATGACCCACACATTGAACTGGCCTCCATAGCCATTTAATCAGTGCTGATGGCACAAAGCCAAATCAGAGTGAGGGCAATGCTCCCTGCCCTCACTCTGAATGGCTGAGAAGAAAAGACAAGCTAGAAGAGGCTGCAGAAGTTTGCTTTTGCCTGAGTCTAGTGGGAAAGGAAAGACCCTGTCCCTTCCTCTCCTCTCCGTGCTGCTGAGGTGACTGCAAACTACCTTTCAACTTTGAATTCAGATTGCAGCAATTGAAGAAAGACAAGCACAAAAGTGGAAAGTGGAGGAAGAAAGAAAAAAACCAGGACATTTTAAAGGGAGCTGAGAAAGTGGGATGGCAGAAGATTTTCCTGCCAAATTGGGACAGTTGAAGGGTCTCTGCTTTGGCTTTAACTGCTGTATATGCACCCTATGGAATCCTGGAATGTATAGTTTGGTGAGGCACTACACCTCTGGTGGAGAATTCTGACTGCCCTTCCCTAAATTGCAAATCCCAGGATACTGTAGGTTGGATGTTGCCATGGCAGTTAAACTGGAATCATAATGCTTTAATTGTGTGATGTGAAAGGACCCCTGGAGGGCTTCATGGTTCCCACCTCTGCTGGAGAGAATAAAAGCAAAGTAGTCTACCTTGAGTTCTTGTCTTGGAAAACAAGCTTTTACACTTTTCTGGCCTGTGTCCCCTAATAAATCCAAAGGAAAGAATAGCCAATGTCTGTTCTCAGAAAACTACACATTGTTCCTGAGACATGTGACCTTGCGATGAAAAGGAGGAAGCTTGCTGGTGGCTTTATTTGAAAAGGTCAGACGGAGTAAGATTTAAAGCTGTCTGTCTCATGGGTGTCTATATTTAGACGGTTTCTCGCTCACTGTGCATTCATTAAATGCTAAATGCTCACGCCATATAAAAGCTCTTTTCCGTGTGTGTGTGCGTGTGTGTGTCACATTTGCATTTGCCCCCCTAAGACTATGGAGCTGGGAGCATTTGTAGTTCCAGATTAAGACATGACAACCTAAAAGATGTGGTAATAGAGACCAAACCACATGATTCTAAAATAGCCTTTCCTAACCCAGTCCTCAGGGATACATTAGACTACAGTTCCCATGAAGTTGCAAAAGGAATTAAAGCATTCCATCCTTCAGATAGGAACTGGCCAAATAAGAGCTGGTTGAGAAACACCATAGCTGCAGAACTGAACAGGAAGCTACTAATTAAAGGAGCAAAAGCCAAAGGAGTAGAAACCACTAAGTCAATTCAGGCCCCAACTTGGCTGTGCTTAACAAGGGGTGTGAATGGGCAAGTTCCTCCCATAACAGTGATGGTTCTGGCTGTGGAATGAGATCTTTAGATGAAAGATGTGATATGAATGTTTTCATGCATTTCATAGTTGCTTTGCATTTCATTTCACAGCCACTTTGAGTCCCATTCAGGAGAAAAGTGGCATACAAATTAAATAAATAAATAATCTAATATATAAAAGTCAAGGTTTGTATGTGTGTTTGTTTGTCTGTGTTAGGCAAAGACCTCATATGATTGGCTGTGTCAGGTGAAGACCTCATATGATTGACTGCCTGAGAAGATTCAATGGAATCCTGGGGTTTGCAGTTTAGAGAGGGGCCTTTAGAATTCTCAGCCAGAGAGCTCTTGGGCCTGACCAGTTGCTATGGAGATGAGGCCTAGTAGCAAGGAGGAGGGTCATATATTCCATTAGGAACCCAACCTATAACTCTGAATACACACTGGACTGGGGAATATGGGGAAAAGTTACAGGTACTGGACAAAACAGTTTGCGGAGTTAGAGACAGAGGATCTCAAATCTTCCTAACAAGTATTACCTATGAGAAAATAAAATCCCAGGCAACGCTGGGTATATACACTAGTAACTGATAAAACTATGAATACTATGAATACATTATTTACTCAAGGTGTTTTCTCATACTACAGGCAAACACTGTGTAATCGCACTGTATGATTTTGTCCCCACCAATGAGCGTGATCTGCCATTGACAGTAGGTGAAACATTTGAAGTTCTTTGCAGGTAAGCAAACTTGTTCGGTTTTTTTATGAGATCAGGCATGCTCTGACTTTGCCTTTCATTATAAATACAGGAAAACAATGCTCAAACCTGAAGTACAGTGGACCTGCTGTATCTGGAGACTCACAATCTGCAAACTGAATGCACCGCAGATTTAAATGTACACAATACTGTACATCTGAATCCACATAGGAAGTATGGTAGCTATTCACTTCTGCCTTTGAGGCTGCAAGATTCCTTCCCAAGGCAGAAGTGGGCAGCTGGTGAGACTATCTGTGCTGCTGCTCTACGTCATTTTTAATAGGAGCTTATAAACCTCACCTCATGTTCACAGTCTCTTTGCAAACCTTACTAGTCTGACTTGAGCATGCACACTTTTTGATATTGGGGGGCAACCTGGAACCAATCCCCTGTGGATACAGCAGGTCTACGGTATGCCCAACTAAGGCCATTTCCACACTAGACTGTTTTAGCGCTTCATGGCCCCTCTCTAAACTGCAAACCCCAGGATTCCATAGGATGTTGAGAGTGGAATAATAGCGCTATAACAGTCTAGAGCGGAAATGGCCTAGAGCTCCCCCATAGGTCTCCTCATGAGCAACCATCGGATCACATTTAGCAATAGTCATTCAGTAACTCTGCCTTTATGTCTTTCTGTTGGGAATGGAATAATCACCCATCACCTTTCCTTTCTGGGTGCATTGTGTATTTGTCTACTTATTTTGCTGCCATGTTTTCTTCACAGTGATGGGGACTGGTGGCTAGCAAAATCACTTACCACCAAGAAGAGAGGCTACATTCCTAGCAATTTCGTGGCCCTTGTCAACAGCCTGGAAGAAGAGAAGTAAGTCTGAGGAGAGGGTATAGCAGACTCTCTGTGTTTATCAGACCAGCCTGAAATATGTCATCTTCACCTGATGCTTTGAGAATCCATCTCTTATTTGAAAGTAGATTTATAGCCCTCATGGGTTTGCCACATAACATTTGGAAAAAGTGTAATGAAGATAGAGGAATAATTAAATATACCTTGGCTCAGTCATTAATGAAAATGGAGACTGTAGTCAAGAAATGCAGAAGAACACCGAGAGCCTTTCCGCATTACACTGTTATAGCGCTATTATTCCACTTTCAACATCCTGTGGAATCCTGGGGTTTGCAGTTTAGGGAGGGGCAATGAGAATTCTCAGCCAGAGAGCTCTTTGGCCTCAGTAAACTACAAACTCCAGAATTCCACAAGATGTAGAAAATGGAGTAATAGCACTGTAACTGTGTAGTGTGGAAAGGCCCTGAGACTTAGAAAGGAGGGTCATGAAGAATTAGATAAAATCTCAAGTGTAAAGACATATCATTAAAGACCTAGATCAAAATAATCGAGGACATGGCGTTTCTGATTTCTATGTATGATGGTGAAAGATGGACAGTGAAGAAAGCTGACAGGAAGAAAATCTGAAATGTAGGGCTGGAGGAGAGGTCTACAGATTCCAGGGACTACTAATTGAATGGGTCCATGAGCAAATTAGGCCTTTTCCTTCCCTAAAAGCCAAGATGGCTCAACTGAGGCTGTCATACTTTGGACATATCATGAGACAACATAATTCATTGGAAAAGTTGATCATGCTTGGTAAAGTGGAAGGCAGGAGGGAAAGAGGAAAACTGCAGAGCAGATGCATTGATTTCGTCAAGGAAGCACCAGCTTTGAGTTTGCAAGATGTGAGCAGGGCTCTTGGAGATCTCTTATGCACAGGGCCAACGTTGACTCAACAGCAAGTAACAACAACAGTAAACAACTGTGCAGATTTGCCAGGCTAGAGCATCTTGATGCCTTGGTCTTCATGTCACTTAAACTGTGGGCCTTTCCGCACGACATTGTTATAGTGCTATTATTCCACTTTCAATATCGTATAGAATCCTGGGACTCGCAGTTTAGGGAGGGGCATTTAGAGTTCTCAGCCATAGAGCGCTTTGGCCTCAGTAAACTACAAACTCCAGAATTCCACAGGAAGTTGAAAGCAGAATATAACACTATAACAGTGTAGGACGGAAAAGCCCTGTATCTGCACCACATTGTTATATGACTTTCACACTGCCATGGCTCCATGCTATGGAATCCCAAGATTGGTACTTTGTTGAGGTACTTGGAATGCTCAGCTTGAGAGCTTCTTTAGTGTTCTTTAGTTCAGGAGAACGGACAAGAACCCTCTAGCAGTCAGAAGATAGGAGCAGGATTAAATCACAATACATTGGTAGCAACAGTTCAGAGGAGTACAATAGAGCTCTCTAGCACAGAATTCTAAGAACCTCAACAAACTACAAATCTCACAATTGCAAAAGACAGAGCCATGACAGTTAAAGGGGTATCAAACTCATATAACTGTGCAGATAAACATCATCATATTTCCATCCTACAGAATACTGGGATTTCAAATTTGATGACATACCCTGAATTTTCTACTACAGCCTCTTGTGTTTGTTTAGTGAGAATGTCTTGCCCAATCCCAAATTACAAATCTCAGAATTCTGTGAAGTGGAGCCATGACAGTTTAAGTGCTATGAAACAGATATAAACGGGCAGTGTAGATGCATGCCATAGTATCAGTAGTTGGGAAGAGAAGTTGGGACAGAGAGTGGTAGAAGAGCAGTTGAGAAGAAAGGTCTCTTGAAGATTATCTCAAACATGTACTCAAATCTCATTTCCCAATTAAAAGATGATGTTTATTTTATGAAATATAATCAGAGAGAGAGGAAGGCAAAGCAGGAACATGGGATTGATACTTAAATCCTAAAATAAACAATAAAAACTTTGCTAACCTCTTGGAATTAAACCACAATGTCCTGTGTTAATGTCTTATCTCTTTTTGGATCTGGGATATGAACTAGACCAGTAGCTCTTACCAGAAGGTCTACAGAGCAATCACAGAGGGTCCATGTAGGGTTTATCGTATGAAACCATTTTTCTTCTGTTGTTCTCCCAGTGGGAGATTATTTGAAAACTGTTTCTTTTATTAGCACATACAAAAATCTGTTAATAACCTGCTTGTTTTAAAAGAAGCACTTTCTAAACGGTCTCCCACTGGGAGAACAACAGAAGAGGAACTAGGTCATGTCATAAGTCTCAGCCAAAAAAAATATTATCCTGCTGTAATTGCAATTTACTTGCCTCATGCAATAAGCTTCATAGCCTACAGCACTTGGTATTCCTTGATAGTCTCCTATCCAATTACTAACCATGACTGACCCTGCTTAGCTTCCAAGACCAGATGGGATCTGATATCTTAAATATACACAGATAAAACATTGACTGAGTGGAAGCTTATCACTTGAGTGATAGCAATGAGTTTGCCCAATCAGGAAGGGAGACAAGAGTCAGGTTCTACTTGGTAGGGTTGTAGAGCATGGGAAGCTCCTAGATGTTGCAAAACTGCAGGCTCTCTCTCCTTTGGTTACACTAGTTAGGACTGATAGGACTTGCCTTCCAATACTTCAAGGTCACAAAGTTTCTGAAATCTTGATCTTCCTAAAAATTATGGGAGATTTATATTCCACCTGAGATGTTTTAGTGACAAAGGCTTTCTCTCTCTCTTCTTTCTCAGATGGTTTTTTAAAAGCCTCAGCAGGAAAGAAACAGAACGTCTCTTGATGGCACCACATAATGCAGTGGGTTCATTCCTGATCAGGGAGAGTGAGACAACTGCTGGTAAGAAGTTAGGAAAATGCTTTTGCAAGTTGACATGTTTTTTAGAGGGACTGTAGTTCCCAGAGTTCTCCAGCGGTTATGGCCATTGCCTAGTGACTTTTCAGAGCTATGGATGTTTTGCTTATGAAGATGAGGGGGCTCTGTGGATCTTTCCAGAAGGGTTAGTGTCCCTGCTGCAGCACTGTGGAATGCGTGACTTCACAGACTTTACAGTCAACCACCATTTCCCAGTCTGGTGGACTGCTCTGGAAATGTCTGTGCTTTTTTCCTAATTTTAATTGTCCATATACAGTGTCAGTTTCCCAGGAATGGAGACGTGGCATTAATTGGTTCTGGCCTCCAAAGAATTTGGAAGTGGAGAAGAAGAGGACAATCCTGCAACGTTTTCCATCTCCAGTTTAAGAGTTGCCTTTATATAGTGAGCCCTCCATTTCTGCAAGGGTTTGAGGTGCATGACCCTCGCAAAAGTGGAAAAACGACAAATATTTTCTCCTCCATGCACCTCACAAATAATCAAGTTTGTGAAGATCAAACTTGCAAATGGGTAATTTTTCTCACAAGTGGGCAGTTTTTCATGTTTTTCTCCAGAACTGCTATATTTCCAAATACACATCCCCCAACACATACACATTTAGAGGGATCAAATCCCATGTCACTCCGGAACAAATACATTACCATGCTTCCTCTGCTGTCTTTCCTTCCTAAGAACTAGTCTAGAGATTGTTTGTTTATTTTTTCACCATCTCAAACAGTTGCAATGCCCTCCCATCCTGTATAGCTCGTCAAAGGATTAATAGGTATTTTTAAAGAAACTGTTCCTTTAATTGAAAGCTTCCTGTTTGTAGGTTCTGAGAGTTTTATTTCCATCTACTCAAGATGACTGATTAATTGTGCATTAGGATTGTCCTTCTATTTGGTCAGGTTGCTAAGCTTCCCTGTCATGGAAAATACTTACCTGTTGAACATGTTTCCTTTGCTAACTACTCTTAGATACATAATGATTGCAAAAAAGGACTACCATGTATCCAAGCTAATTCCTGCTACATTACATTCAAAAGGCCATTTGCTGTTACATTGTGAATCATAGACTTATAGAGCTAAAAGAGACAACAAGGGCCATACAGTCTAACCCCCTGCTATGCAGGAATATACCATCAAAACACTCCCAACAGATGGACATCTAGCCTCTGTTTAAAAACCTCCAAGGAAGGAGACTCCAACATACTCACAGGCAGCAGCTTATTCCACTGTCAAGCAGCTCTTACCATTAGGAAGTTCTTCCTAAAGTTTAGATAGAATCTCTTTTTCTGAAGTTTCAAGCCATTGTTCCACGTCCTAGTCTGTGAAATAGAAAACAGGCTTGCTCCATCCTCCATATGACATCCCTTCAAATATTTAAACATAGTTGTCATGTCCCCTCTTAACCTTCTCTTCTCCAGGCTAAACATACCCAGCTTTCTAAGAGTGGGAACAGGCTGGACAACAAAAGTTAAGACTAATGGTGTTAGAATGTTATGAAAACAGAGGGTTGTGGAGGTAGGAATAGAGAAATTTGCAGAACTGATTGATCAAGGATGTGTGGGTTGGTGGCAGGCACCAGTAGAAGGGGGCGAGAGACATGATGGGAATTATAGCTCGGATCAATGAATGCTCTGCACATTCAAACTTGTGTTGATAACCTATAAAATGCATGTATGCTATATGTACCCTCCAATTTTGGCAATTTCTGTTGAAATGTCTTGTGATGCTCATGCTAACTGTCTACCTCAGAATGCGCTCTTTGGAGAGTGAGTTGTCCAGTACAGTACAAGAAAGTATTCTCCCCCACTGAGATCTGTATGTGTTTCGGTTTATGTCTTTGTGAATTTCCCTATTCCATTCTCACTCGCTCACACGCACAGATACACACTCTCAATCAATCTCCGTCTCTCCATTTATCCCCTCCTGTTGTTCTATAGAAATATAGGCCATTTCTACACTAGCCTGTTATAGCACTATGATTCCACTTTCAACATCCTATGGAATCCTGGGGTTTGCAGTTTCAGGAGGGGCCAGCCGGCTGGCTTCTCCTGAAACTGCAAACCCCAGAATTCCATAGGATGTTGAAAGTGGAATCACAGCGCTATAACAGGCTAGTGCGGAAATGGCCATAGACTATTACACTATAATGGTACCTATGGGGTATCAAAACTTGACTTAAATAAGGAACAATTAAGGGGCCATTCTGAATCCTCCATTCCCACTAAGGAGGAAATAACAAAATGCTAAAACCTCTATGTTTTACTTTCACACTGATGTCACACTGATACTCAGTTGGAGTTTGAAGAAGTGACTTTGTGGGATTACAGCTCTCAGAACCTGGCTGAGATAGTCTGTGATCTGTAATCTAAACAAACAAAAAAGGTCACTTTTCTAAGCTCGACTCTCCATTATCTATTTCCATTCACAAATTTCTAGAATCTGTTGTGATGCCTGTGTAGGAACATTTGGTACCTATATCAAGCAGAGGAGATAGACAACAGATTGCCTAAATTTTCAGTAGAAGAGCCCCTAAAAGCTGGCTCTATGTGTGGATGGTAGCCGTCCTGAGGCGGGAGACTCGTGGATGCTCCCTTCTCAGACAAAGGCTGACAAAAGGACTAACTAACTTTTGGAAGAAGGGGAAATTGATCTCTGCAAGCAGGAAGGAAGCAAAAAAGGCTTGAGTACATAAATCAAAGAAAGAACAGAGAGGTGGAACACAAGGGCAAGCAGTCTCTCTAGAGCTCTCACCTCTCACCCATCACTTTATACAAGCGTTGATGCCTCTTTGCTTCCAACAGCCAAAAAGTAACGTGGCTTCTCTTTCCCTTCTTCTCCACCTGTTCTAGATGCCTTTTCCCTTTCCGTTAGAGATAGCTCATCTGAAGGGGATGTCGTCAAACATTACAAGATCCGGAGAATGGACAATGGGGGATACTACATTACCCCTAATAGCATATTCTTTTCACTGCAAGAACTCGTCAAGCATTATTCTGGTGAGCAAAGATGTACAGCTTAAGGACTGGCAACCTAAGGGCACAAGGTAGAAATGGGGGCCCTACCATTGCTGCCACCACCCAAAAGAACCTCCTCTATATAGAAGAGCAGCCATTACAGCAGAGATGGGCAATGATTGAGGGTTGGGGGCTGAATTGAATCTCCCTGGGGAACTTATGTGGGTCACACTCTCTGACCACACGCTCTCAAATATTTTTTTAATTTTTTTTAATGAATAGTTGTATGCATATATAACCACTGAAAAGAAGATTAGAAGTTGCTTTTTCCTCTTTCTTCTATTTTTCTTTCTGTATATTTATTCTGTACTTTTAAATTTTTATTTTAGCATATCTCAGTTTTCTATCTGTTTTTTTATCTCTGTAATTCTTAAGGTATTTTTAACACACACACACACACACACACACACACACACACACACATTTAAACTGCATCCAAATGTTCCCATGCCTTCTAGGGAACACGGAAGCAGTTTACACCATGGTTTCCCCCTTGTGAGTCATTTGGGGCCAGAAGAGACCTTTTTTTTTCCAACAGAAAGTCGCCCAGTCATGGAGCTACAAACTTCTTGGTCATTTCCTAAGGGAAGAAGGCCTCTTCTAGAAGTCTGAGTCACATCTAGCTGGGAAAAACAACGGTCTCTTGCGGATCTAAACAATCCAGGGAGGGCAAAAATTTCTCCCCTTCCCCTGGGATATTTGAGGCAAAAATGCAATAAATCTGGGGGTTCCAGAGACCACAGAAATGACCCTGAGTGCTGTATGAGGCCCGCTGTTTGTGCTTTCTGTTGCGACTACTGTTGCACTGTCCCCACAAGCATAAGACATATGAATTCTTTCTTTTTCTCTCTCTCAGACACACACACCTACAAACACGTCCCTTTACATGCCCTCCAACATTTCACAGATGAAAACCTGGACATGTGTAGCTAAGCAACCGCTTAGCTCCCATGTCAGTGGGACAATGAATCCATTCCAGGCTTTGAATAGCATTGAAGGACCTCTCCAAGGTGCTGCAGGCTTTGGGGGATATAGTTCAGCCCCTTTGATAAGTTTCTCAAGGTCTAAACTAAATTCTGGAGTGGATTCACCGCCCCACTGACATGTGGCAGCTACCAGCTGTCACTGATAATTACCAGCACTACAACTGCTTTTTCTTCCAAATAAACGCGATCAGTTTAAGCACTTCTTTAAAAAAAGAGCACAAATAATGTAATGTGTAGTTTGGCCTTTACACACAAGAAGAAAATTGCCAGTGACTTTTAACTGGAGGTAGATGTTGCTATAAATAGCAGCCTTCAGGGCCTTCTGGATTATCAGGAGAGATAATGCTCAGAAGTTACTCGGTTGTTGGCGAGGATCCAAACCAAGCACTCTCACCCAAAATAGAGCAGTTGTTCACACAAAGAGCCAGTTCTGATGGGAGGCAGGAAGCCAATAAGCATGTAGATAACATTGCTGATGTGTTAGGTCTACTCAGATGGAAGCAGCAAAGGTGTGTGTGATCTCCCACATTCTGCTGAGAAAAGCAAAGGATGTCTCACAGAATTTGGTATCTTTTTTAAAGATGTCATATTTTAGTACAAACAAAGAAACAGACAAATTCATAACTACAGAAAAGAAGAAATAAAAGAAATAGGAACAAACTATAATAAACAATATACCTCTATAACTAAAACTGAACTGAACTGGATTGAACTGAGCTAAGACTAAAACCTAGTAGCAAAACTCATTACTAAAAAAACTAATCTATTACCCTAAACACATCCTAACCACTCTAACTAAAACACAAAAAACTCCCCCATGAAAACTGTAATGAAAAGCCAATTAATATCCCATGTCTTATTCTACAGTTACAGATCTAAGTATATACAACTTACTAGAATTACTAATAAGCATAATCACAGATTATTCCATCACTAGGTCTGTTATTGCTCAAAAAATCCATTAACAGTTTCAAGTCTTTCAAAAGATCTTCAGCTGGTCTATCTATTAAAACCCATGTCCATTTTGCAACTTGGGTAAAGCTCTTTTTCATTTACTACAGTTCCCAGAATTCCCCAGTCAGCATGCTGACTGACCATGTCTTCCCATATGAGTCTTCCTGGACCCTGAGATCCACAAAAGAGGTCCTTCTCTCAAGCCCAGAACCTTCACAAGTAGAGTTGGTGGGATCACGAGAGAGGACCTTCTCCGTGGCTTCCCTCAAGTTCTGTAACTCCCTCCCTAGGAAGACTGGACTGGCCCCTTCCTTGCACTCTTTCCATTGGAAGGCAAAAGCTGCTTTGTTATGTTTTTGATTCTGAGAGGCCCTTGGAAACTGAAGGCTTTTAAGAAAAGAGTTGTAAACTGCATTATTTTAAGCAGTATTGCTTAACTTTTTAAAGGCCATTTCTGCACTAGACTGTTATAGTGCTATTATTCCACTTTCAACATCCTATGGAATCCTGGGGTTTGCAGTTAACGGTTTATTTCTGTTTTGAAGTTGACTTTGTGTGTGTTTTTCATTGTAATCTTTTTTTGCCCCAATACACATTTGTGAATTTGAATACAAGCACATTAATTCACAACAATAATAAGAAATAAAAGAAGGAGGAAAAGATATATATTAACAAAGGCCCCTCCCTAAACTGCAAACTCCAGGATTCCACAGGTTGTTGAAAGTGGAAAAATAGCATTATAACAGTCTAGTGCAGAAATAGCCAAAGTCTTTTTTTTTTTTAAAAGTGTATGTTTTTGAGCTGGTTAATAGTTTATTTCAGTTTTAAAGTTGACTTTTTGTATGTTTTTCATTGTAATCTCTTTTTCCTTCAGTTCAAATTTGTTAACTTGAATACTAGCACATTAATTCACAACAATAATAAGAAATAAAAGGGGGGGGAGATATATATTAACAATATACATGTATAACTAAAACTAAGGGCCTTTCCGCACTACACTGTTATAGTGCTATTATTCCACTTTCAGCATCTTGAGGAATTCTGAGGTTTGTAGTTTACTGAGGCCAAAGAGCTCTCTGGCTGAGAATTCTAAATGCCTCTCCCCAAACTGCAAACCCCAGGATTCCATAGGATGTTAAATGTGGAATAATAGCACTATAACAGTGTAGTGTGGAAAGGCCCTAAGCTTAGCTGAACTAAACTAAAACTAAAACTAAAACTAAAACCAAGTGCTAAAACACATTACTAAACACTGATCTACTACCATAAACACAGCCTAGCTGCACTAACTAAAGCACAAAGGACTTACAGGTCCAGAAAAGTAACTTTTACAAACTCTTTGATTCCTCTTCCTCCTCGCTTATTTATATAGCGGCATTACTGTAGAGCCAGCATGGTGCAGTGGTTTGAGCACTGGACTATGACGCTGGTGACCAGGGGTCAGTTCCCCACTCAGCCATGGAAACTTACTGGATGACATTGTGCAAGTCACACACTCTCAGCCCCAGAAAACTCTGTGATAGGTTTGCCTTAGGATCACCATAAGTCAGAAACGACTTGAAAGCACACAATGACAACATCACTGTACATGGTGCTTTACAAGTAAAAGAACAACAAACCAGTTTCCTGCCTTCAGGCTTACAATCTAATTAAGGGCCATCTCCGCACTACACTGTTATAGAGCCTTTCCGCACTGCACGGTTATAGCACTATGATTCCACTTTCAACATCCTGTGGAATCCTGGGGTTTGCTGTTATGGGAGGGACCACCTGGCCCCCCCCCGTAACGGCAAACCCCAGGATTCCATAGGATGTTGAAAGTGGAATCATAGCGCTATAACCGTGCAGTGCGGAAAGGTTCATAGTGTTATTATTCCACTTTCTACATCCTGTGGAATTCTGGGGTCCGTAGTTGACTGAGGCCAAAGAGCTCTCTGGCTGAGAATTCTAAATGCCCCTCCGTAAACAACAAACCCCAGGATTCCATAGGATGCTGAAAGTGGAATAATTGCGCTGTAACAGTGGTAGTGTGGAAATGGCCTAAGACATGATTCAAAAGGAAATGGGAGGGGCGGTGTTGGAGGCAATTAAGTGCACCAAATACTGCCTTTTCTTCTCCCCCTCTGAGGCCAGCTGGGATGCAGCTGGGAGGCTTCTTATCACAGTGGGATAGGGCTTGGAAAAATTTCTGGCCATGCTGGCTCGGCAATTCTTATCCAAACAAGTAATTTTTCTAAGCATTTCTGCACTGGAGAATATAATTGCAAGCAAGTGCACACGGGGGCTGTCACAGTGGTCTGTAGCAACCCCTGAAAACCAACTCTTCTTCTTTCCTCCTGGTTGTGCTCCCCGTGCTCAGCTCAGCAGGACGGTCTGTGCCAGAGGCTTAGAGATCCCTGTATATCCCTGACTCCACAAAGACCATGGGCTGCGGATGAATGGGAGATCCCTCGAGAGACCCTGAAACTAGTCAAGAAGTTGGGGTCTGGCCAGTTTGGAGAGGTGTGGATGGGTAAGTGGAAAATGGTGGCACTGTGGGAAAGGTGGAAGGGATCTGGTGGAAAGCTCTAAGACAGGTGGAAAGCAACTAAGATAGTTGTAAACTTGCCACAGGCAGGTGGGAAACCAGGTGCCAAAACAAGCTAGATGTGCTCTGGGTTAATTCCAGGGTATGGTTTAAAACGGCCGGCCCCTCCCGAAACGGCAAACCCCAGGATTCCATAGGCGGTTGAAAGTGGAATCATCGCGCTATAACAGACTCATGCAGAAATGGCAGGGATGCCGCAGTCTGGAGTGTATGTGCAGCTGTCGAAACTGCTTTCTCATTTGCAAACGAGAGAGCAGTTTCGGCACCTGCACGCACACCCGCTGCCGCGTCCCTGTTGCTGCGGCTGCCGTTGATGTCCAGCAGCAGGGCTTTGCAGACTCCCTGGGACTGCTCCCTGGATCCCCAGGGGTCCCTGGGGTCCAGGTTAAGAATCACTGCACTAGGATTTATTCCTGGGCAGACATCTATAGAAATGAGCTGTGTTTTTTATGCCTGAAAGTTTTTACACTGAGACTTATTCTTGAATGAACATGCCTAGAACAGAGTTGTGTTCTGTGCCGTTGGTCAGAAAACACCCAAGTTGGCCCTCCGTATCCACGGATTCGGTATCCACGGATTCAACCCACAACGGTTTAAAAAGATTTTTTTAAAAATCCAAAAAACATAGTTTGCTTTTTGAGGGATGCCATTTTACTGCACGGTGGTGCATAATGGGACTTGAGCACCCATAAATTTCAGGATCCATGAGAGTCCTGGAACCGAACCCTAGTCGATAGCAAGTGTCCACTGTACTTCTGCCCCTACTCACTTTGCTTTGGCCGGGCCTTATGCCCTTGGCCCTGCCAACTGCTGGAAAAGTGTTCCTTGGAACTTTCCCAAACTGGAATTTGGACTCTGGTTGAGTTTTTTTCTGAACTAAATAGTGCAAAGCTAAGTGATCCCATTTGCTATAAAGCAGCATCCTATATTCTAAACAGGGGTGATTAGCAGCTGCCCTGTCAATGGGGCAGTGAATCCACTCTGGGTTTGTCTGAACATTAGCCACCTTTGCAGGGGAAAGGAAGGCTAACAATTAAATAAAGAGAGGGATAAAATAAACTTCCTGGATTCATTTGGAAGACACTATTCAGCCCACTGAATGACTTCCTTACAGATCAAACAAAAAATGGGCTCACCGTTAGCCTGGTACTCACCATCAATGGGAGGTAGGTACTCTCCTGATATGTATAATTGCCACAATTCCACCGCTGATTGGGGATGATGGGATTCGCACTCAATCACATCTAGAAGCCACCACCTGCCAATGACTCTAAAGCACTTAATATGAGGTTTCATTCAAAAGAAAGGGGCCACATTCACCCCGGGGAGGGAAAGAGCACTGCCGAGTTACCGCTGTGTTCAAAAAACAAACAGATAAATGAAACACTAAATGTCTCTGTGGGATTACTGCTGGGAGGAGCTCAAAAGGCTTCCCAGCTGGGCTTCCAGAAGACCTTAAAGGAGATGGTGGTTAATTTATCCCTCCTGTTTTCTGCAGGATATTACAAGAATAATGTGAAAGTGGCCATCAAGACCTTGAAAGAAGGCAGCATGCCTCCAGATGCCTTTTTGGCTGAGGCCAACCTGATGAAGCAGCTTCAACATAACAAGCTGGTTCGATTGCACGCGGTGGTCACCGAACATCCCATTTATATTGTCACGGAATATATGGCCAATGGTAAAACAAAATACTTTGTTGATGCTTCTGTGTAAATTGCATGGAGCTGTATTGGGAATGTGGAATTTGAGTTTTCTGGGATTTTGTTTCTTTGGGCCAAGAAATGAGAATTCCAAAATTTACAGTTGCAAGGCCAGTTTACAATATGATACCTACTGAATAGGATGTCAGCTTCCAAGTCTAACAAAAAAGGTGTGTATGCATGCACGCTTTCCAAGGCAGTGCTCTCACCCTGAGATTCCTCCCCCTTACCTGGATAGCTGGAAAAGAAGGTCTGGTCCTTGAGATCTGTTAAGTGTAACTATTCATAGATCTATAAACACGTATTCTCCCTTATGGAGAAACTGAAATATAGCAATGTCTGGGCACTTAGCTTCATTATTGCATTACATTGCGTGTAAAGCATCCTTACATCCTTACATCATATTGCATGGCCATCAAGATGTTATACTTTCAAGACATTTCACAGGTATTTTATCTCTTTATTCAGTTCTTTAACAGGTTTTGTAATAGCTATCGCATCAGTTGAGAAAAACTTTCCAAACCATGTACCTCCCTCATTCCTCATCATCAGATGGCTTCTATAATTTCCATGGTGTCTATTTGGCCATTTTACAGACATTTCACTAAGGCTTTCCACATGTACACAATTCTGTCTCTTATATCATTTTCAGAATCTTCTTGGTATAAATTAGCCATTTATCCATGATAGGATAAGATCTCATATGTTAACATTCAAAGGTTAATCTCCTTGAGCATCCATTACTGTAATTAAGTTCACGGACATCCGTTGCAAACATGAATAGGGCATTTTTTTTTTAATTATGTATCTATTTTAGCTTTAACTTTACCACTATCTAAGAATATTTGGGCAGCATGTCTGGGCCAATTATCAGACTTATCAGGTTATCAAGCATATCTGGAAAGCAATGTTGTTATCTTCGCTTCCTAAGGGCCTTTCCGCACTACACTGTTATAGTGCTATCACGCCACTTTCAACATCCTGTGGAATTCCGGAGTTTGTCGTTTACTGAGGCCAAAGAGTTCTTTGGCTGAGAATTCTAAAGGCTCCACCCTAAACTGCAAACCTCAGGATTCCATAGGATGCTGAAAGTGGAATAATA
Organism: Iguana delicatissima; assembly: GCA_948472985.1. Classification (NCBI taxonomy): domain Eukaryota; kingdom Metazoa; phylum Chordata; class Lepidosauria; order Squamata; family Iguanidae; genus Iguana; species Iguana delicatissima. The sequence goes on from CAOKZL010000419.1 coordinate 408,777, forward strand.
GCATTATAACAGTGTAGTGCGGAAAGGTCCTAAAGTTGGGGACATATCCAAAGACAGTGTGATAAGAACTCTGGCCTTCTTTTTGTCCTCTCCTTACACCTCCTCAACTAATTAGTTGAACAATCAAAATAACTCACATCTGAGGTGTATACAACTCTTAGGCCCCTCCCGAAACTGCAAATCCCAGGATTCCATAGGACAGTGGTTCTCAACCTTCCTAATGCCGCAACCCTTTAATACAGTTCCTCATGTTGTGGTGACCCCCAACATAAAATTATTTATTTATTATTTACAATGTCTCCTCCCCGGCAAAGGCCGCCTTGCCAGCCAGGAACAGGAGGGGGCGCGGGCACGAAGGGAAAGAGGAGCCACGCGTCTCCCCCGGGAAAAAGCTCTGAGAACCCCACCGGGCTCTGCTTCTGCTTCGCTCTCGTTTCCGCTGGGGGGGCAGTGTGGGACAAGTTTCCAGAGTGTCGACCCTGGCCGGGGGGAGGAATCCCAGCACCTTTGTCTTTTGCGCCGAGCACAGCTCGCCCCCCGGAAAAGCACCACCTTGCAGCCCCCAGCCCTTCTGCAGCGCCCCCCTCTGTGGCGAGTGGGGCAGAGGCCGTCCGAGGAGGGGGCCTGCCCCCCATGCTGCCGCCGCCCCCCCTAGCTGGCCCGTCAGACGGGAGGTTCTCCCGGTAGCGGAGTAGGGGAGCGATTTCAGTCCCTTCTGAACAGGGAGCAGGAGGACGCGAGCACGTGGCTCACGCTTGCGCACCACCACTCCTGGGCCTTTTCCGCACATTACCTTATCACGGAGGTGGGGGTGCTGCTGTTTGCGCAAGCAAGTTCTTGCGCGAGGCGCTCTCTTTACTGCTCCTTCATCCCGCAGCTGGCTTCCCGGTCGCGCGACCACCCCACCCCTTCCTCCCCCAGCTCAGCCTACAGCTCCCAGGCCGCACTGAAGAAGGAAGGGGCGGGGCGGTCGCACGACCAGGAAGCCAGCTGCGGGATGAAGGAGCAGCAAAGAGGGCACCCGCCACCTCCACGATAAGGTAACGTGCGGAAAAGGCCCAGGAGTGGTGGTGCACAAGCATGAGCCATGCGCTCACGTCCTCCGCCAAAGGGGGCAATAGGACGTGAGCGCATGGCTCGCGCTTGCACACCACCAGCGAGGAGGGAATGGAGCCTAAGACCATCAGAAATACGTATTTTCCAATGGTCTTAGGCAACCCCTGTGAAAGGGTTGTTCGACCCCCAAAGGGGTCGCGACCCACAGGTTGAGAACCGCTGCCATAGGAGGTTGAAAGTGGAATGATCATGCTATAAGAGTGTAGTGCAGAAATGGCCTTAGCCAATTAAAATAGGGATTTGAGGTAAGGTAGGTGTCTGTTCTCTTCTAGCAGTCCCAGCTAGTGCACGTATCATGGTGTGTCTGCTCTCCAAAATCTACGGATATCTTCATTTCTTGAGTCCTTATGCTTCCTAAGTACAAGTGCACAGGCGTTTTTATTTTCTTTTTACATTCCAGAGCCCCTGGCATTTTACCCAAAGTGGCATTAAAGATCTTTCCAATGACACACCACACTCTCACAGTTCTAACTGCCTGCATGAAATCTTAAGCCATATCTTACCATCTATAGGCGATATTAGATTAAATTCTGTACTTTTAAATTTATATGAGAAGGCTACGTCATCAGCAACGGAATAATCTGGCCTGTAACAACTCCCCTGTCAAACACCGCAGATTGTTAAAGAGGGTTTCGCATAAAACCTGAGAAATTCTTCTCCAAAGCTTCAATGCACCACGAAAAACTCACTCTTAAAAACTGAATATATGTAGAGTGATGAATATATGGTTGGTAGGGATCTAAACATCTCTAAAATTGAATAATATGATGAACAACTTCTGGTGGTGGGAACGAAAGGGGAGTGACTGTTATGTATTTTATGTTTTAATTGATTAATAAAAAGAAAAAAAAAGAAAAAAAATAACCAGAATATGTTGTTCATTACACCAAAAACAGGTAATATCTTTCCCAGACCTTCCATCTTTGAAGTGATTTTATACTGTCGTAAATTATGGGTATTTTAACAGAACAGCAAAATGTAATTGTTTTTAAATGTTTGCATTATCAATTTTTTTTTATAAACTATATCTGATTTTGAACTTTGTTGTAAGCCATCTTGGATCCCCTATTGGGAGAACAGTGAGATATACATTTTTAAAATGAAACACTCTTGTTTCTTTGTCCTTACAGGGTGCTTATTGGATTTCTTGAAAACAGAGGAAGGAATGAAAGTGAATCTTCGTAAACTTATTGATATGGCAGCTCAGGTACGTGATTTGATATTGATATTGATATTGACATGACAGCTATATTTTGATATGGATATGCAGCTCAGGTATGTGATTTGATTGATATCAGTAAGCGGAGCACTTTTGTTCAGTTTTTTTTTTTAAAAAAAAAGTTTCCAAAATGTCCAAGTTTTTCTGTAAAACAAGTTGAAAAAAATTCAGAGTTTAGAGATTTCTATGGAACAAGAAGACAAAACTGATATAAACGCCAATCGAGCCAGAGGTCTTTGAGTGTCTGTCTCATAGAAGTCTGCCTTTGAATCTTTGGCCATTTCTGCACTAGACGGTTATAGTGCTATTATTCCACTTTCCACTTTCAACATCCTATGCAAACCCTAGGATGTTGAAAGTGGAATAATAGCACTATAACAATCTAGTGCAGAAACGGCTCTGTTTCTGATGTTGAAGTATAGAATCATAGAATCATAGAAATGTAGACTTGGAAGAGACCCCAGGGGCCATCCAGTCCAACCCCCTGCCATGCAGGAACACCCTCAAAGCACTCCCGACAGATGGCCATCCACCCTCTCCTTAAAAACCTCCAAAGAAGGAGACTCCATTACACTCCGAGGCAGCAGATTCCACTGCCGGACAGCCCTGACTGTCAGGAAGTTCTTCCTGAGGCTCAGGTGGAATCTCCTTTCCTGCAGCTTGAATCCATTGCTCCTTGTCCTGGTCTCTGGAGCAGCAGAAAACAAGCCCTCTCCTTCCTCTACATGGCATCCCTTCAAATATTTAAACATGGCTTCTCTTCTGCAGACTAAACATACCCAGCTCTCTGAGTCTGTCCTCATAGGGCATGGCTTCCAAGCCTCTCACCATTTTGATCGCCCTCCTCTGGACTTACTCCAGCTTGACCATGTCCCTCTTGAATTGGGGTGCCCAGAACTGGACACAGGATTCAAGATGAGGTCCAACCAAAGCAGAGTAGAGTGGTACCAGTACCTCCCTCGATCTAGACACCATACTCCTATTGATGCAGCCGAGAATTGCATTGGCTTTCTTGGCTGCCGCATCACACTGCTGACTCATGTTCAGCTTGTGGTCTATGAAGACTCCTAGATCCGTGTCACACATACTGCTATCCAGCCACGTGTCCCCCATCCTTTATTTCTGTATTCCATTTTTTCTACCTAAGTGTAGGACCTTACACTTCTCTCTGTTGAATTTCATTTTGTTAGCCTTGGCCCAGCTCTCCTATCTATCCAGGTCATTTTGAATTTTGATCCTGTCCTCTGGCGTATTAGCAACCCCTCCCAAATTGGTGTCATCTGCGAATTTGATGAGCATGCCCTCTATTCCTTCATCCAAGTCGTTGATAAAAATCTTGAACAGCCCTGGGCCCAGGACAGAACCCTGTGGCACCCGGCTAGTCACTTCTCTCCAGGATGAGAAGCAGCCATTCGTGATCACCCTTTGGGTTCGGTCGGTCAACCAATTACAAATCCAACTAACAGTAGCCCTGTCCAGACCGCATTTTACTAGTTTCTTTGCAAGAATGTCATGGGGTACTTTGTCAAAGGCCTTACTGAAATCGAGGTATGCTACATCCACAGCATTCCCTTCATCTAGTTATAGTTATGTTCTCTTCATTTTCTTTTTCTGACAGGCTCCTCATTTTCAACAGTTTAGAAATGTAAAGAATACTCACAGTTTCAGGTCCCTGACAGGTCACTGTAGGTGTAATGGTCAATCCTGTGAGGTTTTTTGATGATGTGACCTTTTTGGTGAAAAAAAATAAGTTCATACAAAAACCAGTTGTTTTACACAAAACAGTGTGATTTTTTTTTTATTGTTGCAAAAATGCACTGTTTACTTATGCAAAAATGGTTTTGTACAAAGACCAAGATTTTCGTGCAAACAGCTTTTTTGGTGAAATCCCTCAAAGTGTAAAGAAAAATGCATAGAAACTTTGATAATGTCACCCACTGGAGGGAATACTTTTGAAATTGTTCATTTTGGTATGCAAGAATAAAGTAAGATTTTCATCCCTACAACAGCTAGGTATATCCGGAAAGGACAACAATGTTCTCTACATGCTGGAAATAGCCTATTGAATTTGGATGTAGATGGGGAGGATTTTATTCAGTTCATTTTTGATAAGATTCTTCCCCAAATTACAAACTTCTTCATAAATTTGAAATTTTTTCAGAGTTAAGAAACTGATTATAAAAATCCTGGACTGATGGGAATCTTTGCATTCTGGGACCTAGTCTGCCCAAGATTTGCATATCGTTTTGCATAGAAAACAGAATTTTCTATGCAGGAAACAGTTCTTCCTTGCAGAAAATGCTGTAATTGGAGACTTATTTGGCACAAAATAATATTTTTGCATGGAGAAAATTTCTGCACAGAAAAAGCTGTCTCATGCACATAAATTGTTGGAGTGTAAAATAATCACTGTGGATTTTGCACAAAATAAATCCTGAATTGTGAACAGGCTTCAAAAACTATGTAGTTTTTGAAGATTTTTTTTCAGCAGGAAGAAAATTGCTAAAACTACTCATTGGCTCTTTCAAGCAGAAAATTAATGAAGAATTACATCCCTACCTGACTCTTAACACTTTTTCAAAGCACGCTCTTACGAAAGAAAAATGAATCATGCAAAACCGAAGCTTCTTGGGAAAGTAACTGTTCTGGACAATGACTCCCAGAATTTCCACCCATCCATCGCTTTGTTTATACCTTGCCTTTTTCCCAAACTGGAGCCCAGAGAGGCTTCCAAAATAGAGAGGATTACAATATGTAAAACATACAAAAGTTGATGCTAAAACGACAAAATTAAACATTAAAGCATTTTAAACTAAGAACAAAATTAAAACTGTTCAAAACACTACTTTAAAACAAAAAATGAAAGTAGCATCATTAAAAAAACCTCATTTCTTATAAAACAATGGCCATTTCCGCACTACACTGTTAATAGTGTTATTATTCCATTCTCAACCTCCTGTGGAATTCTGGGGTTTGTAGTTTACTGAGGCCCAAGAGCTCTCTGGCTAGAATTCTAAATCCCCGTCCCTAAACAGCAAACCCCAGGATTATTCCATAGGATGTTGAAAGTGGAATAATATTTTAAAAAAGGCAACTTTTCCAGGCTCAAAACAAAACAGAAGGGTTCCATTGCCTAAAGCTTCTTTAAAAAGAAAAAAAGAAAAAGAAAAGAAACATTCTCATCAAACTGAAAGAAGAAAAAAACGCATAACAAGACATACAATGCAAATAAAAAGTCAAAAGAATACATAACACAATAACTAAAAGCACCTAACAGTATTATAACAAATTTTAAAAAACTACAAACAACTAAAAGACGGTTCCTGCCCTTGTTGCAAACAGCTAATTGTAATCAAATAATTACACCTAACTATTAATCTTAAATCTATACCAACGATTTATACTTGTTACTCACGCGTCACCACAGATATATATCTACAAGATTAATTAATTTTCACCAATCATGAAAAAGAATTAAAATTACTTATCAAATAGTTCTATATTAGTTTAAAGTAACATAAATCATTCTTAAGTTATAAATAATAAAGCCTCTGAAGGGGCAGAGAACTAAACTTTGAGATACAGGCCATTTTCACACTACACTGTTATACTGGTATTATTCCTCTTTCCACTCCTTTGGAATCCTGGGGTTTGCAGTTTAGGGAGAGGCCTTGAGAATTCCCAGCCAGAGAGCTCGTTGGCCTCAGAAAACTACAAACCCCAAAAGGAGGTTGAAAGTGGAGTAACAGCACTATAACAGTATAGTGCAGAAATGACCTTGGAATCTAGGGAAGCATAGTTAGAATTCTACAGCTAGAGACTGCTAATGCTTCACAAACTACAAATCCCAGGATTCCACAGGCTGTTGCCAGGGCAGCTGAAGTGGAATGATGGTGCTGCAGCCGGCCCCTCCCGAAACTGCAAACCCCAGGATTCCATACGATGTTGAAAGTGGAATCATAGCATTGTAACACTCTAGTGCGGAGATGGCCCTAGTTTAGAGGTCAGAATATTTGGCAAGAGAGACCAGGGTTCAAATCCCCATTCAGTCCTGAATCTCTCTGGTTGCCCATAGACCAGCCCACTTTTTCCTTATTCTCTTTCACACTACACAGTCATAGTGTTTTGATCTGCCATAGCTCCATTCAGTGAACTTCTGGGATCTGTAGTTTTCTGAGTTATTTTCTGAGAGCTCTAGTGCTTCCCCAAATTGCAAATCCCAGAATTCCATAGATTCATGGCATGGTGGCTGAAGTGATATCCAGGTGCTAGAGTTGTGTATTGGGAAAGAAACCTCTGTGCGACCTACCTGGTGGGTTTGTTATGTAGGTAAAAGGGGTGAGGTGGGGAAATTAAATAGGCTGCCCTGAATTCCTAAGAGGCAACTATTGATAAAAGTTTTTAAAAACTCCATTTAGTTGACAGTATCCTCAATGTTATTTACTAAGATAGAAGCCTTGTAATCCACTACGGTGTAATAGTCTGAATGCGGAATAGGGCTCCAGGAGACTATAAGGTAGATCGAGTTTGAGTCCTCACTCAGCGATAGAAACTCACCGTGTGACCCTGGGCAAGTCACACACTCTCAGCCCCACGGGAAGACCGTGGCAAACTTTCTTGGAACAAATCTTGCCTGAAAACTTAACCTGCATGGTGTAGTGGTTTGAATATTGGACTAAAGGTGTTTCCGCACTGCACTGTTATAGTGCTATTATTCCACTTTCAACATCCTATGGAATTCTGGGGTTTGCAGTTTAGGGGGGGCCTCAAAGGCCTCAAACCCCAGACCTGTGGATTCCATAGGATGTTGAAAGTGGAATAATAGCATTCTAACAGTCTAGTGTGGAAATGGCCTAAGACTCTGGGAGACCAGGGTCTGAATGCCTGCTCAGCCCTAGGAACCTTTGAGCAAGTCACAGGCCATTTCCGCACTAGACTATTATAATGCTATCATTCCACTTTCAACATCCTATGGAATCCTGGGGTTTGCAGTTCAGGATTCCATAGGATGTTGAAAGTGGAATGATAGCGCTATAACAATCTAGTGCGGAAATGGCCACACTCTCTCAGCCTCAGAGGAAGGCAGCGGCAATCCCTCTCCGAATAAAACTTGCCAAGAAAACCCTATGGCAGGGTCACCATGGGTCAGAATTGATTGAACGCCTATAACAAGCTGTTGTGTAAGAATATAAAGATCAAAATATATGAATATAAACACAGAGGTGCATTTTGTGGGCATCACACCGTGTGATGTGAGCTGAGAAGCACGGTCCACTGACAAGTGCGGTATCGCTTGTGCGCACAGTCCTGTCGTAAGAACACTTTGCGCTGACCCTCTCAGGCACAAACTTGGAGACAAAGGATAAAATTAGAAAGTCATCAGTGTGCATTTCGTTCTGTGGTCAGCCCAGCTCGTGCGCCCAACCCGCGCCGAGGTTCCCGTGCGCTCGGAGTAAGCCAGCCATCTGCCGCTATGACATTAATATCAGGACGGGAAGTGACGCCCCTCTCTCCACTTTCCACTGAGCGGTGTTCAAGCCGGAAGCTGGTCAGGCCTGAGCATGTCACTGACTTGTGGAAAGTTTGTTTTCATATCCTGTTTCAAAACCACATGAAAGAGGTGAGGTGGAAAAACCAACAAGACCAAGCCAGCAACTCTCTGTGGAGTGGAAAATTCTTGGGTCCCTTTAGTCTGAGCAGAGCCAAACAAAATAGAGCGGCGAGGAGCTCCGAATCTTTGGATCATCCTGGGGAGGAAGTTTCGCCAGAGCATAGAAAAGTTACTTTTTTTGGACCATAACTCCTGGAAAACCTCAGTTAGCATTGCCACTGGTCACAGATTCTGCAGTCTCTTTGGGGAAAAAATGGCCTACAATAACACATATCACAGGATAAATTATTATGGAAGCATGCATGAATTTGCAGACACATTTTTAAAATAAGCATCACAGTTTTTGGAATGATTTGCTAAAATTTAAATTATAGTAAATGGAATTTCTTGTTATTATGTACCTTCCAATTGACTCTGCCCATTTCTGCACTACACTGTTATAGTGCTATTATTCCACTTTCAACATCCAATGAAATCCTGGAATTTGCAGTTTATGGAGGGGCATTTAGAATTCTCAGCCAGGGAGCTCTTTGGCCTCCGTAAACTACAACCCCCAGAATTCCACAGGGCGTTGACAGTGGAATAATAGCACTGTAACAGTGTAGGGCAGAAATGGCCTCTGATTTATGGTGACCTGTCACAGAGGGCAGGGTTGGCAAGATTTATTTTGTTCAGAGGAGATTTACCATTGCTTTTCTCTGAAGCTGAGAAAATGTGACTTCCTCAGGGTCATTCAGTGGGTTTCCATAACTCTGCAGAGCTTTGAACTCAGCCCAACACTCAAACAACTACAATATAAACGATTATTACCCGGTGAATTGGGGGTCCCGGGAGGGGCACCCAAACAACCAAACAACAACAAGCAAAGATGGGGAAATTAGCTGGAGCGCTCTCTTGGCTAACGAGAGGCAGGGTAACTTAGCGGGGATCTTTTACCCTATGTCTACAGCGTCAGGTCAGTGAGCAGTCAGGCAGTTCAGGATAGCAATAAGATTTATTTAACAATATCAAGAACAACACAACCACACTCCTAACTAGAAAAGGAAAATAGAGTTCAAGGGGAACGGGTCACCAATCCTGCAGTCCTGGGGAAGCCAATGGAGGGTAGGAGGACTCGGCGCGGCAGCCGAGGGGAGCTCGCAGAACAAGGCGGCAACAAGGCAGGAGAGCAATCCGAACGCAAGTCCGTTGAGCGGTCCGAGGAGGTCTTGGAACTGGGGGTTTTTATCAGGGAAAGAACGACCGTAGGCTAGTCTGGTCTTGGGCGAAAACAATAAGTTTTGGGTTGGAGACAATGCCTCCGAAAGGTCAGAATTTACATGATTGAGTTATGTTCCAAATTGACAATAGTATGGCTGGTATGTAAATGCGGCTAGCTCGGCAGTTAAGCACTTAGCTCGCCAGGGTGTCCTCTCAGGGCAGAGGGTCTCTTTGTTTTTGGGAGGTCCCCTAAAGCAGATCTGGCAGTCTCTGGCTTGGTTTGGTGTGAGCAGCAAATGGTAGCCATGCCTAGCTTCGCACTTGTTCGGTAGCCTCACAAACACTTGGCTGGTGGCAGAGCAGGGCCGAATTGTGATATCAAAATGATATCTTTGGTTCACCAAAGGCCAGGCCAGTACATGGTGGTAACACGATGCAGTAATTCCTTCCTTTCTTCTATATTTCTTTTGGTCCTAGATGTATTACTCAAGTTTTTGTACTTGTTCTTGGTTTTTTTTAATGCAATATTATACATTATTTGTATAATTGTGTTACCTAAACAGAACTATTTTCTTTATCAAAAAGAGTCACCAGTTCATGTGGAAATGAGACAGGATGAATTTTAATAATGGAAAAACAAGAAAAAGAAATTTATACAGATACCCGTCCCAGGAAAAACTGCAGAAGCATCCTTCCACTGAGAAGCAGAATCTTTGATTGTTCCATGTAGTTGAATTAGCTGCTCTTGTTTCTCATAGGTTGCTGAAGGGATGGCATACATTGAGAGAATGAACTCCATCCACAGAGACCTCAGAGCAGCCAACATTTTAGTCTCGGAGACCCTCTGCTGCAAAATTGCAGACTTTGGTCTGGCTAGGATCATAGAAAATGAATACCTTGCACAAGAAGGTCAGTCCAGGGTTTATGGCATATAAACTATTATAGATCATCTTTCATGGCGTGACACCTGAAGGGAGGCAAGTGGTTGACCTGTTCAAAAGGTTGGCCTGCTCATCCTACACATTTATTGTCTTTTTAGCAGAGGTGCCCTTCAGGTAAGAAAAGATGTCTGTTTGTCATAGCGTGTGCTTTCCCTCAATGGTTTTTGCATTTAGCATAATTTTGTTTTGTGAGTGATCATTGACAATAAACATAGAATTAATGTACAAGTCTGATAGCTAAGGAATGTCTGATTGCTGAGGCATGTATCTCTGGGGAAATCCTCTTCTGGGATGGGTAAAAGGGTTAATTGTAGGGAATATGGATTCTTCTTTATGTCTTATTTGATGCCTAGAAGTTTGGACTGCTTGTCTTTAGCAACAAGGCCTGGTTCATACCAGCTCTGGTGTCTGGAGTGTGGGGTTCTGGGTCCAATCACGGGAAAACTAACACAGGAAAAAAGGCTATTTCCTGACATGCTAGTGTTCTATGTTTTGGTCATTCATTTTTGGCAGGGGAATGTTTGTACATACAACCCCCTCTATATGCAATCTAAAGTGGTCCAGGCCAGTTCAGGAAAAAATATGCCTTGTGGTTCTACTGTATACATACAGTGGTTGCCTTTCACCATGCTGAGCCTTCAGCCAGCAAGAGTCTGTGTCCAGTTCTGGGCACCACAGTTCTAGAAAAAAGATATGAACAAAGTAGAACATGTCCAGAGAAAGGCAGACGAGATGATCAAAGACCATTTCCGCACTAGACTGTTATAGTGCTATTATTCCACTTTCAACATCCTGTGGAATCGTGGGGTTGCATATTGTGGGGCAGTGGAATAGCTAGAGCTTTTGCCACTCGAAGGCGGTCCCTGAGTTTGCAGCCCCTCTCAGGGGAGGGAGGATTTATCCTAAATTCCAAATAAAAACTGCTCAATTGGCATTGGGCAATTGGGCTCTGGGCGCTCACACTCAAAGGGGGGACTCTGCAAGTGCTCAGAGGCATGCCAACATTCCCGCGGTGGTGAGGGCCCCCCCCTTTCTATCTTAATCTCTCCCCCTCGCTGTCTCCTCGGAGGCTCAGTTGGGCTGGGCTTGTCCCCGGTCTCAGAGGTGGGGGGAAGAGGCAGGCACCTCTCCTCTCCTCTCCTCTCCTCTCCTCTCCTCTCCTCTCCTCTCCTCTCCTCTCCTCTCTTCTTCTCCATCCCGTCTTCTCTGCCCAACCTGGAGATCCGCTGGTGTCGGTGCTGCTGCTTTGGCCGCAAACAGGTGTGACTCCTGATTGGGAGGGAGAGAGGGAGGGGAGGGAGGGAATAGACAGCCTCATTTCCCAGGGTGGCATACCCCCTCCAGCAGACCTCTCTGGGAGGCTCCAGTGTCCATCTAGCCACTGGGCATCTGCCCGCATGTAGAGGGTGGCCCAGCGCCGCCCTCAAAAATGTGCCACCCAGGGCACACTACCCCCGCCTCAATATGCCACTGCTGTGGAGCTATGAAAAGAGAAGGCTCTCCTTCACAATGCAATCATAGAAATCCCACTAGACCACGATACAGAAAGCAAAGACCAGTCCTGAACAGAAAGATTGGAGCAAGTTTCTACAGGAGAAAGCTGTCTCTCAGATAGCCTGGAGACTTAGCATGCATGACTGAGTTCTTCTGGAAATCTCTGTGCTAGCTTCTCATTCTTCACTGATCTGTTACCAACAGGTGCCAAATTTCCTATCAAATGGACAGCACCGGAGGCAATTAACTTTGGGGTTTTCACCATCAAATCTGACGTCTGGTCTTTTGGAATTCTTCTAACAGAAATGGTCACTTATGGAAAGTGTCCTTATTCAGGTACAGTATGCCTATCCAGATATGATCTTTTGGGGGACTACCACTGCCAAAATCTCACAGCCAGCTTGGCCACTTGCTATGCTGACTGGGGCTTTTGGGTGTTGTAGTCCAGAAAAGTAATTTGTCCAAGCTCTGGATCTCTCTGTAGAAGACTGCTCCCTATTCTTGTCTCAAGCCTGGAGTTTTCATGCCCACTTAGGCATGATGCACTTACCAGTTCAGAGACCACAACATACCAGCTGTGTTTGCAAAGATCTCATCACCTTCATCTTGTCGCCGGAACATGGCACATTGCCTGATTTTCACAAGGTCGTCCCTACCTTCAAAAATATCCTTTCTGCTGTTCATCAAATAAGTGGTGATGGGCATGGGCTGGCATAGCTAGAGGTGGAGGAAATATTATTACTTGAATAAATAAGTGCTGCCAACACCACCCATGCACATAAGCCCATTAATGCATGTGAATGTGCAAACACATACACAACTCGCCACGTTCTTCCCTTCCACCTGCAGTGTGGAGAGACAGGTTTGTTGAGGACCAGTGATATATGATCTCTAACACCCATGCCAGATAACAGTCTGGCTGTGGGGCATTTTCAGTTACAGAATCATATTGTTGGAAGGGATCACAAGGGCTGTTAGTCCAACCCCCTGATAGAGGAATCATAGAATCATAGAACTAGAAGAGACCACAAGGGCCATCGAGTCTAAGCCCCCAGCGTCAGGAAGATACCATCAAAGCATTCCCATCCAGCATCTGTTTAAAAACATCTGAAGAAGGAGACTCTACCACACTCCCAGGCAGCACATTTCCACTGTTGAACTGTACTTACCATCAGGAAGTTCTTCCGAATGTTTAGATGGAATCTCTTTGTAGTTTGGAGCCATTGTTCCATGTCCTAGTCACTGAAGCAACAGAAAATACGCTTGCTCCATCTTCCATATGACATCCCTTCAAATATTTAAACATAGCTTTCATCTCACTTCTTAACCTTCTCTTTCTCAGGCTAAACATACACAGCTCCCTAAGCTGGTTCTCATAGGGCATGGTTTCCCAGCCTCTTATCATTTTGCTTGCCCTCCTCTGGATATGTTCCAGCTTATCAATACCTTTCCTGACCTGTGGTGCCCAGAACTGGACACAGTATTCCAAGCAGGGTCTGACTAAAGCAGAATAGAGTATTGCTACCACTTCCCTTGACCCAGACACTGTACTTCTATTGATGCTGCCCAGAATTGCATTGGCTTTTTTAGCTGCCACATCACATTGCTGACTTATGTTCAGCTTGTGGTCTACTAAGTTTCCTAGATCCTTTTTGCATCCATTGTGGTCAAGCCAGGTGTTGAAAAAAATGAGAGTTGCTGCTTCTCCTCCACTTCTTCCTTCTTCACTTTATTTATACCTTGTCGTCTCCCAAACATCAAGACTCAATTCAACTTACAAATTAAAACAAGTACAACATAGGCTGACATCCTGTTGGTGAAGTACAATGGCACAAGTGTGTCTCATGTTATTGCAACTCACTTTTGCAAGTCATCGCAGAGGCTGGAATTCACTACCAAATCTACAACAAGAGAAATCCTCCCCAAACTGCACCTTTTCTCCACTGAAGCTCTCCAGATCTCTCTATTTTACTTGTTAGCTATGTTGTTTAAAACTGGTTTTGATTTGATGAACACTGTAGCTTGACTTTTGAATCTGGTATGTTTTTAGCTATGTTTCTATGTTAACAATTTTAAGCTGCCTTAAGTCCCAGTTTGGGAAAATGTTGAAACAACAACAACAACAACAACAACAGCTGTTTCTAGCATTATTTCCTGGTTGGTGGAAACTAACAACAAGAAAGTCTGCTGCTCCCCCTTTCTCTACAAAATAGAAAATAGTAATAATAGAAGTAATAACAGCATGCTGTAGAGGTTTAAGAGTGGGACAACTGAGTGATGAGGGTTTGAATCCCCACTCAGCCATGGAAACCCACTGGGGCAAGTCATACTCTCTCAGCCTCAGAGGAAGGCTAAGCCAAACCCCCTCTGAACAAACCTTGCCAAGAAAACCTCATGGGTGGCCCTAAGTCGGAAACAACTTGAAGGTACACAACAATGACAACTAATTAAGTAAATAATATCTCAAGTTCTTCTTAGTTTGGGACTCAAAACTTGCAACACCCAAAACAAACAGTTAAAAATTAACAGCATGCAAATGTTAAAACGCAATTACACCTTCACAAGATCTGACACCAGTTAACACAACTTGAAACAACAACAAGAAGAAATAAAAATCCAGCACGTTATGCAATAGTCTGTTTCCCCCGAAGAATCCATTCTCAGGGCCTGCTGGAACGAAAATGTCTCTATAGGCTTGTGGAAAGATTGCAAGGATTGCGTCAGTCTGGCTGCTCGAGGAAGGGAGTTCCAAAGCCTGGGAGCAGCCAACAAGAAGGCCGTTCGTGAAGCTGAAGAGAAGAGTTTTGCTCTTTTCCTATAACTAGATGCAGAGCAATGACTTATGTGCAGGGAGCTCTGGAGGATCCCTGGTGATCCCTGCAGGTGCCTGCCACTGTGTGTCCATCTTCTATAGCAGAGCTGGGCAAAGTCCTTGGCTTCCCAAATGTGGCCATCAAAGCCCCCCTGGAAGCCCCTCAAAGACCTCAGACTCAAACTTTTTAAAAGAGTGATCTTTGGGTGATTCCCCCTCCCCCTGAAACCTCAGTGGTTTGATTACCCTGGCTCTTGAAAGCTCTCAAATATCCTAAATATGCCCCCTGCCCCACAAATAACAGCTGAAAATCAACCAAATGCCCCCTGGAAGTGACATTAAATCACTTTGAGCATGCTGAAATGCACTTATGTGGCCCGCCAGGTAGATGCAGGGGTGGAAAAATGGTCATTGCACACTGTGCAGTTGGCTATCAATCTAAAGGAAAATAGCTGGACAATAGTCTGCTATTTCTGCTCTCTACCAACAAGGAAATGGCCAGGTTAGAGGGCTTCAGTTGAGAAAAGTGGTCTTGGAGACCTACAGGCAGAAGACTATGGCCATTTCCGCACTAGACTATTATAGTGCTATTATTCCACTTTCAACATCCTATGGAATTCTGGGGTTTGCAGTTCAGGAAGGGGTCTCAAAGGCTCCTCCCTAAAATGCAAACCCCAGGATTCCATAGGATGTTGAAAGTGGAATAGGAGCACTATAAGTCTAGTGTGGAAATGGTCTATCATATTTTCCCCTCTCTGCTTTCCTTTTGCTAGCAGGCAAGGACCTTTTTGTTTAAGCAGGCTTTTAATGTGTAAGCAGGGAAACTTTTCTTAGGATGTTTTATTTATCTTTTTCAACATTTGCCAGCATGGTGTAGCGGTCTGAGCACTGGGCTACAGACCCTGGAGACCAGGGCCATTTCTGCACTAGGCTGTTATAGTGCTATGATTCCACTTTCAACATGCTATGGAATCCTGGGGTTTGCAGTTTTGGGAGAGGCCAGAAGGCCCCTCCCAAAACTGCAAACCCCAGGATTCCATAGGATGTTGAAAGTGGAATCATAGTGCTATAACAGGTTAGTGCAGAAATGGCCCAGGATTCAATTCCCTGCTCAGCCATGGAAACCCACTGAGTGATATTTACATGTGACTATCCTGTCATATTTCAATTTTCTCTTCTCTGAGCTAAGCACACCCAGTAATTTATTCTGTTCCTCACAGGGCTTTGGTGGTTTCCAGACCTTTCTTTGTCCTCCTCTGTCCACACTGCAGCTTGTCCATGTTCTTCTTGAACTGTGCTGCCCATAATCAGACACAAGTTAATAAGTCTTTCTTTCTCTTCCACAGCTATGACCAATCTTGAAGTTATCCAAAATCTAGAACGGGGCTACCGGATGCCCTGCCCGGACTCTTGTCCACCTGAACTCTATGCGATGATGCTGAAATGCTGGAAGGACAATCCAGAAGAGCGGCCAACGTTTGAATACCTTCAGTCCACCCTTGAAGACTTTTACACGGCCACAGAAATGCAGTATCAGCCAGAGCCTAATGTTTCCTGAGTGATGATTGCTGGATGAAAAGAAAGATTAAAAAGAAAGAAAGAAAGAAAATCACAGAACACTAGTGGGAGGGGTGCCTGCGATTTTCAATGAATTGGACGTTGCCAGAACTTTTGGGATCTCTCTTTTTCAATGTTATGTTTATGTCTCTCGTCTCTCAAGTACATGAACAGAGCTGGTCTTTGGAGTCACAAGGCAAGATGTTCCATGTCAGGTACTAGGAAAATGTTTAAGAAAGGAAAACACACCTTTCCATTGATTGAATAAATAATTTAAATGGTCAAGGCTGGGTCCATAATCAAGTTAAAGGGGAAAAAAACATGTGAGGAGTAGGAGAATTAGCTCTCTGGCCATGCTCCCACTTCATACAATCCATTGGCCCTATGTTTTAACTCATGACAAAGGGCCTAGATATGAAAAAAAAATACTCTTCCTTATGATCCAGAACCCTGTTTGGCCTGGCTGTATTTGCTTGGCCCTAGGTATAGTGAGTTGCCTAGATATATGCATGTCAGGTTGTTGTTCATTACTAGGAACCCTGATTGGCCTGGCCCTATGCATAGTGGGTTCTTGCTCATAACCAAACACCCTGACTAGCTTGGCCATAAATGCACAGGGTTCTTGCTTACAACTAAGCACCCTGATTGGTCTGACTCTATGCATCTAGGGTTGTTGCTCATAACTAGGCACCCTGACTTACCTGGCCATAACTGCACAGGTATCTTGCTTATAACTAGATACCCTGATTGGTCTGACCCTATGCATAGAGAGTTCTTGTTCACAACTAGGTATCCTGATTGGCCTGGTGGTACACATGGAGGGTTCTTCCTCTTTGTTAGCAATATTGATGGGGCTATAACAAACACACAGGCAGCTCTTTCCCACCATCACTGACTATGTAGCTGCCAGCAGCAGTGTGGCCAACAGGCATTGTGGGTTTAGGAGCATGGCTAGTGGCTGTGGTCCTTCTTGAGTGTGAGCAACTGCCAGGTTGGGGAGCACCATTGGCCCTCCATTAGACCTTGGAGAGATACACACAAGCACACGCACACACAGAGTGGCCCATTTTATCCTTGCCCTTGGTCCCCAAATACCCTGAAAAAAAATTGTCCCTAAGAAAACCCCATGAAGTCACCATAAGTCGAAGAGGACTTGAAGGCACATAATGGGAAAAATAAGATTCTGCCCTCTCTCTGCTCTACTCTTTGCTGAGCTGAATGCCAACTACTTCAGTTTGCAAGTAAGCTAAGAACAAAGGGGAAAAGTGACAGGAGAGAGAAACTGGGACACCTGGAAAGCAGCTGAAAAAGTAGGATGACAGAGGGTTGATTGGGACAGCTCCTGCCAAATAGGAATGGTTTTAGGATATCTATTTCATTATGTCTCTCCTCTTCCCACCAGTTAGCGACAGCATATGTCATGTCGAGGAGGGAGCAGGCCTTGTTTTCTGCTGCTCCAGAGACTAGGACAAGAGCAATGGATTCAAGCTGCAGGAAAAGAGATTCCACTTTAAACCTCAGGAAGAACTTCCTAACAGTCAGAGCTGTTCGGCAGTGGAATATGCTGCCTGGGAGTCTGGTGGAGTCTCCTTCTTCGGAGGTTTTTAAGTAGAAGCTGGATGGCCATCTGTCGAGAGTGCTTTGATGTGGGTTCCTGCATGGCAGGGGTGGGACTGGATGGCCCCTGGAGTCTTTTCCAACTCTATGATTCTATGACTCTATGACTCCTAGAGGCTGACAGTTGCTGTGTGTTAAAAGGATGTAGAGCGCATAGAGTAACAGAGTTGGAAGAGACCACAGGGGCCATCCAGTACAACCCCCTGCCATGCAGGAATATGCCATCAAAGCATTCCGAACAGAGATTGCCATTCAGCTTCTGTCTAAAAACCTCCAAAGAAGGAGATTCCACTACATTCTAAGGCAGTGTGTTCCACTGTCAAACTGCTCTTACCAGCAGGAAGTTATATGGAGTTATAAGACAGTTGTGCATAATTGGCTAGACAGCAAATTGTGTTGTTGCAGAACCAAATATACACAGACATCTGCGTGTGGAATGCATATCCCTGTACCACGTGAGCGTTGTGCATATGCATTCCTGTGCAATGCACATCCATGTGCGATGGCACCTCATGCAAAACTCCTGTTTGGCAACTTGAACTGAATGTGGATGTCCTCCGCTGAGCAAAAGTGTCCAACTGCTTCCATAGGAGAACTTAGAGACGTGTAAGACAGCAGTAGGATTGTGGTCAATCACAAAGGAGATCACTAACAGTCTGGTACCCTTTTGTGATGTCCACGCTGTGCCTCTGAGGTGTGGGCAACCCTAACCATCCACTGCGGCCTCGGCAGATCTCTTTAAACGGATTCACCTTTGTCACTCTGATGTGCTGTCTTCATGTTGCAGACTTCTCTTGCGGACTTCAGTAGGGTGAGCAGCGGGCTACGAACTCACAAACCAAAAGGCCTTGAAAGACAGCAGTCTTTGCATTGTCCAGTAGGTGTCTCTCGCTCCTCACATATTAGCACCGGGCTCTTCCAATGGGCTGAGCTGCTTCCTTTCCAAAGCAATCTGAGAGCGGCCAAAAGCCACCCTTTTGGGGGAGTGGTACCATTTCTCTCCAAAGTGCAGCTCTTTCCAAAAGTAAATCTTTCAGAATCCTTTTGGTATTTAAGTCTTTTCGATTCAAATCCAGAAAAAGAAAGTGTGCCCCAGTGGCTACTGGTGTCTCCCAGGTCAGTGTTGTCGGGAATTTGCTCTGGATTTTAGTCTGAATTTTATAGGGACTGTTGTTTCTTGTCTTTTAGGTGCCTTCGAGTTGTCTCCAACTTGTGGCAACCCTGTCATAGGGTCTTCACGGCAAAGCTCATGAAAAGAAAGTTTTGCTTTCCTTTCAGGTTCAGAGAGTATGGCTTAGATGATGGAATATGGGGCATGCTTGACAAATTTGCAGATGACTCCAAATTAGGAGTGGTAGCTAACCCCAGAGGACAGAATCTGAATTCAAAATGACCTTAGCAGGTTAGAGAACTGGGCCAAAACTAACAAAATAAATTTCAACAGGGAGGAATGTAAGGTAGTGTACTTGGGCAGAAAAAATGAAATGCTCAGATATAAAATGGGTGACACCTGTCTTGACCACAATACATGTGAAAGGGAATTAGGAGTCTTAGTAGTCCTTAAGGTGAACATGGGTCAACAGTGTGTTGTGGCAGCTAAAAAAGCCAATGCAATTCTTAGCTGCTTCAGTAGGAGTACAGCGTCTAGGTCAAGGGAAGTGATGGTACCACTCTATTCTGCTTTCGTCAGACCCCACGTGGAATACCGTCTCCAGTTCTGGGTACCACAGTTCAGGAAGAATATTGACAAGCTAGAACATGTCCAGAGAAAGGCGACCAAAATTGTAGAAGGTATGGAAACCAAGCCCTCCGAGGAACAACTTAGGAAGCTGAGTAATTTTAGCCTGGAGAAGAAAAGATTAAGAGGCAACATGATAGCTATGTTTAAATATTTGAAGGGATGGAAGAGGGAGCAAGCTTGTTTTCTGCTACTCGAGAAACTAGGACATGGAGCAATTTCAAATAGTTTCAAATTACAGGAAAGGAGATTTTGCCTAAGCATTAGGAAGAACATGCTGATGGTAAGAGCAGTTTGACAGTGCAATGCCTTGCCTAGGTCTATGGTGGAGTCTCTTTCTTTGGAGATTTTTAAACAGAGGCTGGGTGGCCACCCATTGGGAGTGTTTTGAGTGCGTACTCCTGTATTGCAGGGGTTTGATGATGGCCTTGTGGTCTCTTGCAAGTCTATGATTCTATGCTCCTAAGAGATGTAGGGCAGAATCCTTTAGGCGTCTTAGGTACCTTCAGTGTTTTGGCTATCTATGCAAAAATCCCACTCAATCCCAAATATCCTACAGGCAGAAAATCCCTCCCAGGACCTGCCACAGTTGCTCATCACCGAGTTACACCATCAGTCACCGTGTCCCAGCGTCTGTCTTTCAACTGATGTTGTTACATTGCCCTTCCTGGTGTCCTTTGGGTTACAGAGTAGGTGGTCTTCAGGCCCACCCCAGGGCTCGCTTCTCTTCTGATAAAGTGGAGGTCAGAGGGGGTCGCCTCCAGGTCAAAAGTCTGGGCATGTATCAGGCATCCCTGGACATGGACGCACTTCAGGAGTAGCTGTGTCCAAGGCTAGTTACTCTCTGATCTTTAATAACCTAGCGGCAGCTTACATAAACTGCCCTCGCCTTGATGTGACAGTGGCTTGGGTGGGTAATTTATTACCTCTCCTTCCTCCTCCTGTCCTCCTTTCCGGCAATGTCAGGTTTCTAGAAAAGAATCCACAGGCAAGGAAAGATGGAGTAAAATGGATCCTAGCCCCCCCTCCCCCTTGTGCAGTGCCTTCATGTTCAAACGACATTGTCCAGTGCCTTCATGCTAAATGAAATAAAATTACAGTCAGGATGGATTCTCTGCACTGGAATTTATATTCCCCTAATATAAATAGTTTATGCCATGCCTCCAAGTGTTTGGGTCTTATAAGATAATCAACACAAGGCAGAGCGTGTAGAAGGGAGAGAGGTCTCAAGATGCATGGACTCCATTTAGGATTTAGATTTTGTGTTTTCCTTCAGCAGAGATAATACTCATGCTTCTTTGAAAACTTAAGAGCACAGAAGTAGCCCTTGCTGGATCAGATCAAAGATCAGATCCGACCGGCCCCTCCCTAAACTGCAAACCCCAGGATTCCATCGGATGTTGAAAGTGGAATAGTAGCACTATAACAATCTTGTGCGGAAATGGCCTTACTTTTACATACTACAACTCCTAGAATATGGAAGTTGTAGCCCAATGCCTCACAGGCTCTAGTCAATCAAGGCCATGCACAGCCAGTTTCTGCTCCAAGCTTACAGAACTATGCTCTCCAGAGTTCCATCATATTGTATATGGAGAAACATGTTTCTAAGGCAGTGTGGTTGCTCCAGACCAAAAGCGGGGGGGGGGATCAACAAGCCCAGCGGCCAAGGCCAGCCACCTGGGGTCTCCAGCTAGCCCACCAAGCTTCCCTTGGTAGCCATGGCTCCTTTTCCATGACAGCATACTTCGTGGTTTCTTAGCTTTGTACTGGGGTTTGTTCCTGAACAAAGTCTGAAGCAGACTTCCTAAGTCTTAGTGGTTTTTGTCATTAGTGTGTGCCTTCAAGTCATTTCTGACTTAGGGCGACCCTAAGGTGAACCTATCATGGGATTTTCTGGGGATGAGAGTTTGTGATGCACCCAGTGGGTTTCCATAGCTGAGTAGGGAACTGAACTCTGGTCCCCATGGTTGTTGTCCGATGCTCAAACAACTACACCATGCTGGTTCTCAGATCTTAAGTTCCTGGCAGGAAAAACCTGATGCCAAATTATACTAGCATAATTTTCAGTCCTCCTTTTTTTGGATGACCTCTGAAAACTTCTCTAAAACCAAACTCGGTCCTCAAGCAGAAAGGAGTTCCCAGTATGGGTCTAGTACAGGATGAGGAAAGGGCAGAATTTGGCCTGTATGGGGCCCCCAGGGGCCCAGAAGATCCAAAAGAGTTTCTGTCCTTCTCCCTATGATGAGGAGCGGCTTAGGGAGTTGGGGATGTTTAGTCTTCAGAAGAGAAGGTTAAGAGGAGACATGATAGCCATGTTTAAATATTTGAAGGGATGCCATGTCGAGGAGGGAGTGGGCTTGTCTTCCGCTGCTCCAGAGACTAGGACATGGAGCAATGGATTCAAACTGCGGGAAGGAGATTCCACCTAAACCTTAGGAAGAACTTTCAGAGCTACTCGGAAGTGGAATCGGCTGCCTTGGAGTGTGGTGGAGTCTCCTTCATTGGAGGTTTTTAAGCAGAGGCTAAATGGCCGTCTGTTGGGAGTGCTTTCAGTGTGTGTTCCTGCATGGCAGGGAGTGGGACTTGATGGCCCCTGGGGTCTCTTCCAACTCTTATGATTCTATGATTCCTGCTTTCCCTCTTTCCCTTCAGCTTACTTCAGTTGCTGCAAACTGAGACCCTTTCTGCACTACACAATTATAGTGCTATTATTCCACTTTCAACATCCTGTGGAATTCTGGGGTTTGTCGTTTCCTGAGGCCCTAAGAGCTCTCTGGCTGAGAATCCTAAATGCCCCTCCCTAAACTGCAAACCCCAGGATTCCATAGGAGGTTGAAAGTGGAATCATAGCACCATAACAGTGTAGTGCAGAAATGGCCTGAGTTCAACGGGCAAAAAGAGTTTGCCCTCCCTTAGCTCAGCAGCGGGAAGAGACACCTCCTAGCTAGCCTGTTCTTCCTCATGTGTAACCTCGTCCATCTTGACCACGCTTCGGTGTCATTGGGCCACAAGGGTCCTGGTTTTTGTCTCAGAAATGTGGGAGGGTACAGAGTCCTCTACTCTGGTCTGATCGCTTCATTTTCGGCAAGCCTGCCCCCATTCTGCTTTGCCAATAAGTGAGTTTGTTCTTTATAACCTCGCAAAGCACAGCCAAGCTCGTCCCAAGGCCGCTCTCCACGTCCTTCCAGTCTGGCCGCAGAGGTGAAGGCCATGGGATCTGTCCATCTGCGGGCTCCCCGGCACCTGAGACCCTGCCCTCCTCTCTTGGCTTGCCCTCCGTCATTTCTTGGACAAAGTCCCGCGTGTCTTTGGGGAGTGGGAAAAGAAAGCATTGACCGCAGGGAAATCATGAAAGAGAGAGGTTCATTCTCCCCAGCTCAAGGTAACTGTGAGGAACAGCTGCATCCAGTTCCCATGTCTGGTCTCCTCTTCTGCAGAGAATGTCCTGTACCCAAGAGCTCAGGAATGTAAAGGCAAGGAAGCGAGAGGAGGAGGAGGAGGAGGAGGAGAGAAGAAGGAGGATGCAAAACCTGGCCTCAGTCAGCAGCTCCAGCTGAGGGACCTTGACTTCTGAGCAGGAATGAAAGGACAGGCAAGGCTGTGAACTGAACAAAAAGGCATATTACAAAATCTGTTGATGAGCGGATGGATTTGTCAGGCAGTACTTTGGCCAAAAAAACAGGGTTCCACAGCACCTGTTCTTGTTTATTTCTGATGTAGGGGTCAAGGAATCATGGAATCATAGAGTTGGAAGAGACCACAATGGTCATCAAGTCCAACCCCCTACCATGCAGGAACACACACCCTAAGCACCCCCTGCAAATGGCCATCCAGCCTCTGTTTAAAAACCTCCAAAGAAGGAGACTCCACCACACACTCTGAGGCAGCAGGTTCCACGGTCAAATGGCTTTTACTATCAGGAAGTTCTTCCTGATGTTTAGATGAAATTCTATTCCTGTAGTTTGAATCCATTGCTCCATGTCCTAGTCTCTGCAGCAGCAGAAAACAAGCTTGCTCCATCTTCAACATGACATCCCTTCAAATATTTAAACTATCACATCACCTCTCAACCTTCTTTTTATCAGGCTAAACATATCCAGCTCTCCAAGTGAGAACGTTTCAACATTTCACAGATGAAAAAAGGGACATGTGGGGTCAAGCAATATCAGAACATGGTCAGGATGGCAGAAATTATTAATAAGGAGGAAGAGACAAGCTAGGAGAGGATGCAGTCTATTGCTTTTGCCTGAGCCTCCTGGGAGGGACAAGACTCCACCTCCTTCTCTTCCTTTCCCTCTGCTGAATTAATTCACTGCAAACTACTTTTGCACTTTGAGCTCAGTTTGCAGCCCACTGAAGTAAACTGAGGACAAAGGGGGAAAATAGGAGGAGAGGAAATAGGACATTTTAAAAGCAGGTGAGAAACTGGGTTCAGAGAGGATTAATTGGGACTGTCCTTGACAAATCAGGACAGTTGGTGAATATGTAAGAATAATGGATGTACCTCTTTAGAGCAATGGAAGGGGGTAATGGGAGAGAAAAGAGCGAAGAGTCTTCAGGATTTCCTTCATGGGGAAAAGTGAGGATCTGAAGGGGAGAATCCTGTTGGTGCTTTGACCCATATGTCATTTTTCCTATAGAAACAGCTGAAAATTTTTTATCTGATGCACAATGTCCCATTCAGATCAGGTTTGTGGAAGTGGAGTTGCACATGCAGTGTTAATCCACATGCAAAAGTGCATTGTGCATGGATGCACAGGTGCCTTAGGTTGCACATCCAGTGTTTAGGTTTAGCTGCACATAAATGGCATCTAACAGAAGGGCTGCACAGCACAGTTCAAGTGTAAATCTGTATGCAGAGTTTTACGCTATGCAACTTGTCCGTAGGATCTTGGCCACTGGGCTGGAGACAGGCTCAGAAGCACTTCAAGTAGAACCACTGACCTCAATGAGACTGAAGTCATTAGGTAGGGGTGTGTGTGTATGTGTGTGTGTTTAATGGATTTAACATTAAATGTGTCAGATTCTGGATCTATCAACCCCCTGAAATCATGCAGTGAAAGTCAAGAAGAACAGGGAGGAAATAGTAAAAATTCCAGGGAGTATAAGAACAAGCAATAGCTCCATGGCTCAGATGCCCTCTGTATGTAAAAATGAATTCTAAAAACATAAAAATGAATTGCAACATTCAAAAATGAGAAATTCACCCATGAATGTTTTTTAAATGTTTAAACACGGGAAATTATGAAAGAGAAGCAAAACGTAGTACTCTGGGAATACATAAAGCAACCTAACCAACCTGGCACCTGACCGATGTCTTGGAAAAATTCTTTTTTGGGGAGTAGTACAGCTCCTAGAATGCTCCATGCTAGCCAAGACTGGCTAGGCCATTCTGGGCACTGTAGCATAAAAAGAACCCTCTCCAAACTTTGGCTACACCCCTCATCCCCCTGATCCTGTCTGGCCAGGGTCTGGGGATGATGGGAGTTGCAGTCCAAACACATCTGGGAAGGTGCCACGCTGGGAGAATGCCCCCCTCCCTCCCAAAATGCAAAGGAGTAGTTGGTGGAACAGATAAACCTTCATTCAGGAAAATAAATCAGAAAATTCAGGAAAAAATGGGAAAGCACCCAGAGCTGTGTCGCCTGGTGGTCTGGGGACCACCTTCCAAACAGACAGAAAATGCTGAGGCAGGACGGAGCTCATCAGAACGTTGCCGGCCCTGGGTTTCCTCCGATTGAGTGAAGTTGTTAAGGATTTCCCTTCAGAAGCCACTCTTGAAGGGAATTAATCTCCTTGTTACGATATCCTGTCAAGAGGGCGGCCATTTGTCTCTGAGGGGGTGATAGGAGCCCTTTCCAATTTGTCTCTCTCCTATGACAGGAGGACCAACACTTCTTGGAGAGGAGAGAAATACGAGAACGAAACCCAGCAATCCGTGCTCTTCACACGCCATAGGAGACCAGAGAGCCTGTTTCTTTTCATTGATTCATAGCATTCTTATTTTACCCATTAATGATAAGTCCTCTGGGCAGTGCAGGGGGGTGGAATTTAAACCAGATTATAGCAATACAAAACAGACACAATATTAAAAGAATGCAAGGCAGACACTCTTTTGTTCTTGTGTGCCTTCAAATCCTTTCCGATGTATGGCAACACAAAGACAAACTTATCGTGTGCTTTTCTGGCTCCATTTCCGCACTAGCCTGTTATAGCGCGATGATTCCACTTTCAACATCCTCTGGAATCCTGGGGTTTGCAGTTTCGGGAGGGGCCGGCCGGCCCCTCCCGAAACTGCAAACCCCAGGATTCCAGAGGATGTTGAAAGTGGAATCATCGCGCTATAACAAGCTAGTGCGGAAATGGTCTGTGTGTGTGTGTGTGATGCACCCAAGATCGCCCGGTGGGTTTCCATGGCCGAGTGGGGAATCGAACCCTGGTCTCTAGAGTGATAGACCGAGGCCCAAACCGCCGTATCATGGCCATAAAGCCACTGGTCATGATGGTTGGGGGATACTGGGAGCTGTAGTCCCCAAAAGGAACTTTTCCCCGAGCACTGCAAAAAAAAAAAAAAAGAGTGGTTGTGAAATGAAAGTCATCTCCCGTGATTTCGTGATATGATTCTCTGATCCTATTGGCTGGGTTAAAGCACTGACGCTGAAAATCCAAAATTCCAACTAATTGCGGGATTTGAAATAACACTTCAAAATAATGTTCTGAGAGACAGCCATGTTAGTCTGTTTCAGTGCAAAAAACATTGAAAACGAAGTGGTTATCATTCTCACGCGGTCACAGGAAGGACAGTGACCAGACAGAATAAACAAGGGAAGAAAAAGGACGTCGAAAATACCGCACGGACATCGAGGGGCATAGGAAGGCCATTTCTTTTTCAAGGGGTTAGGCGCTCAGGACACAGTCTGAAGCACTCAAATTGCATCACACTAGGAATTTGGGAGACAACACTGGAGCCCAGAGAAGCTACTGTTTGCGGACAACAACTCCCAGAATCCCCCACAACTGAGGCTCTTGTGAAATGTGGTCCAAAACGTGACTTTTCCGAGCTCTGGACATGACCCTTACAATCCCCACATCTGTAGCACTGAATCTGAGGCTACTCTAAAGTTCTGTGATATTCCTTTCCCCATTTATTTTTAGGCTGAAATGCCAAAAAAACAAACAAACCCTAAACACTGTGGAATCTATGGCTCCAAAAAGCCAGTAATGCATTTTAAAAACAAAACAAAATATTGTGTAGTGGCTTCCCACAACTGGTTTTGTGCATATCTAGATTCAGAACTGAAATGCATAATCAGAAGCATGGGAGCATAGAACTGTAGAGTTGGAAGAGGCCACAAGGGCCATCAAGTCCAAAGCATTCCCGACAGATGGCCATCCAATCGTTGTTTAAAAACTTCCAAAGAAAGAGACTGCACCACACTTCAAGGAAGTATGTTCCACTGTCGAACTGCTCTTACTAGGGAGTTCTTCCTAATGTTTAGATGGAATCTCTTTTCCTGAACTTTGAAGGCATTGCTCCATCTCCTAGTCTCTGAAGCAGCAGAAAACTGGCTTGCTCCATCCTGCACATGACATCCCTTTAAATATTTAAATATGGCTATCATGTCACTTCTCTTCTCCAGGCTAAACCTACCCAGCTTCCTAAGCCCCTCCTGATAGGGCTTCATGGTTTCCAGGCCTTCTACCATTTTGGTTGCCCTCCTCTGGACACATTCCAGCTTGTCCTTCTTGAACCGTGATGCCCAAAACTGGGCACGGTATTCCAGATGGGGTCTGACCAAAGCAGAATAGAGGGGTACTATCACTTCTATTGACCACTCATGGATACGCTGCTTGAATTAGGTGGTTCTGCTGTAGACCGCAGGGTTATGGATGTGCCGAGTTGTTTCCATACCTGTGGAACAGTGAATCCACCCTGGGTTTTTGTCTGAACTTTGAACGACCAATCCTACCTGGCCAAGCAATATGAGAGTGTGGACAAGATGGCAAACGTTATTAGTGAGAAAGAATACCCAGGCTAGAGGAAGGGGTTTGCTTTTGCCAGAGCTTACTGGGACGGGGAAGATTCTGTTCCCTCCTCCCCTTCACCCCTGCTGGGTTAACTGAGTGTAAACTACTTTTCCACTTGTAATTCAGTTTCCAGCAAAGGAAGTAAACTGAAGAGACAGGGCAAAGTGGGAGGAAGGGAGAGGAACTGGGACATTTTAAAAGCAGCTGAAAAAGTGGGAAAGCAGAGGATTAACAAGAACTGTCCCTGTCAAATCAGGACGCTTGGGCCATTTCTGCATGACACCGCTATAGTGCTATTATTCCACTTTCAACATCCTGCGGACTCCCGGGGTTTGTAGTTTCCTGAGGCCAAAGTGCTCTCTGTCTGAGAATTCTAAATTCCTCCCCATAAACTGCAAAACCCATGAGTCCGTAGGATGTTGAAAGTGGAATAATAGCGCTACAACAGTGTAGTGCAGAAATGGCCTTGGCAGGTAGGAAAGTATGTACATCAGAGTCAGGGAAAGTGAAGCCAGAAGATTAATGGGGATGGTCTCTTGTCAGTTTGGGACAACCGGAATTTCTGACATGGTGTTGCTGGTGTTTTCTGGATTAACCTGCCCTGCAGATTCCCAGGGCCGAGGATCTCCTCTTGATGTTTTCTAAAAATACTTCCAAAATTCTCTGCCCCCTTTCCCCCTCTTCCCTCCTCCCCAGCCCCTTCCAAGCCTTCCTTGACAGTAACCATGCCTCCCTGGTGTGTCAATCAAAGCAAACTTGGCCGGTGTCGGCCACAGTTCTCTGTAATCTCCCGGGAGGTACAGTGGTGCCAGAAGTGACAGAGCCCTTTATCCACATCTTGAGGATATAAACAATATTCCCGATTTCATGACAGGCGCTGCATTAGCAAGCAATGCCCTTTAATCGCCTCGGCTGGGACAAAGTTAAGGGACAGCCTGCCTCATTAATACCTGCAGCTTTGACGCGTATTTCTTCTTATCTGTCGTAGCAAAGTACCCTAGCAAGAGGCAAATTTTGGGCCAGTAAAGAGGGTTGTTTTTTGTTTGTTTGTTTGTTTTTGAGGGGGGAGATAGGAAGGCAGTTGTGTTTTGAAAGTGGGGGAAGCAGGACATGTTTTCTGCAAGCTTCAAGGAAATAAAAGATCAAAGACCCATCTGGGTTTTGAACTGAAAATCTGGACCTCAATTTAGTTGACACACCAATTTTTAGCAGAGAAAGGGACTATCACAAAGTCATTTTTAAAGAAAAGGGAAAACTTAGCAGACTACCTTGCTTTTAATCTGTTGACGTTACAGGGACACTTCAGTTAACAACCTAAATGTTTTCTAGGGCACAACTGCTTCAACAGAAGATTTGATACCAGAGGCAGAAAGGACAGGGGAAAGAAGAGCGACAGGTTCCCACACCACAAAAAAGGAAAGCGGTTCAACATGTTCCAGTAGGCTTTTTTTTTAATCTAAAACTAACAATACGCACAATGTGAAATGAAACAACCAGGTCAGGTAAGCCTTGCGGAAGTAAAGAAAAACATTTTGAACCTTCTAAAGACTACCTTAAAGCTTTTTCCGATAGGTATCCAGGAATGATTTTTTTTATTTCTTTGCCAGCTTCTATTTTTTTCTCATGTCTTCCATTTTGCTGGCCAGATCTAGACTTTTATTTTTAAAAAAGAAAAAAAAAAACCATACTGGGGGTAGCTAGTGAAGCAGGCTTATCTGCTTTCCTCTTTTCTTTCTGTTTTGCTGTTCCGGGTTCTGGAGGCAGCTGCTGCTTACTTTGCCTGTTGTAGCCAAGATCACAGCCATGGTAGAATCAACTATAGTAGAACCCCACTGTTTCCAGCCCAAGTTTTATGGTTTGTTTACTGCAGATGCACTCTTGCAATCTGTCACTGAAAATCTGTGTCTCTCTAGCCCCTTTATTCTGCTGCTAGTACTGGTGCTGCTAAAAATCTTCCAGCTAGATAGAGGACAAGAAGGCTGGGCAAGGGTAAAAAGACATTATAAGAAGCAACTTTATTCTCAGAAGTTGTGTTCATCTGAGCATTCCTGCATTCCATTGAGAAAATCAATGGCATATAAAAGTTACTTATGCTCATTGAGTTATGTGGCAGTTGTGCAATGCTGCCTCAAGGAGGGAGTTGTGAAGTTATGTGAAGCACAACCAAACCCATATGTGCATCTGGCTGCACACTGAGCAATGTGCAACCACAATCAGTGCATGTTGATTGCACTGCATATTTCCGCCATACGGAAATGTGCACAGTATTCACGCGCAACCATGCACAACAGCACTGCATGCTCAGCTCTGCTTCTGCCCCCTTGAACTGTAAATGGCCATTACACGTTGGACAGAAATGCTCAACTGCTTTTGCATGGATTACGAATATGTCTCCTCTGAGTTTTAGACTGAAATTTAAAACTGTTTGGAGGAAACAGACATTCCCAGAGCCCTGTCCGCGAATGGAATTGGTTGGAAAGTGCAACCTGGTCTTTTGTCAGTTCTTCTCCTGTTGCCTTCTTCCTTTGGGGACTATGAGGGAATTCGTCCATAATTCCCTCATGTTCCCTACAAGAGGAAGGCAAGAGAACTGTGGAAAGAGTGGACCCCATGTGAAAAAAACTGTATGTGTCTACAATTTACAATAGTCGAACGAGCAGAACGTTGAGAAACAAGTCATCAAACGAGTTGAATGCCTTTAGAGTCCAACACCTTGGATAGCTAATTGGAAGTGTGGGATAAAACCCAAGAGTGAATTCACCACTCCATGCGCATGGAAGCCACTGGCCATCACAGCTCTGCTTCATGGTCCATCAATACAAAGCACACAAAGCATCAGAGTGCGGTTGAGGTATTGTCTTCCAATTAGTTTGTAAAAGTTGCATTTCTCAATCCTCAGAATATAACTCCATCTACCGCCTGTTACCCTGCTTTCTCTAAACCCCTGCAGTCCTCTCTGTTATTTTCTTTGGGTTTTGTTTTTGCTTGTCAAGTTGCATTGTGTTACACACCTGAATAAGAATATCACAAAGCTCTCAGTCCTAGAATTCCAATTAGAGTAGACCCATTAAAACAATGAAATTTACTTATGTGTTGACTCAACATCAAACAGTTGGTTCAGCGGCGCTGAATTCCGCTGGGACTTAGCCAACAGAAGCAGACCCAAAGTTTTAAGCTCATTCCAAAAATAGTTTTCTAGAAAATGAATGATATCATTGCGTGACTTCTTTTGTCTGAATGCAGGGTATTAATTTTGCAAGACCAACTTTTTCCTGCACCTCATTCTCTTTATTTGCCTTTCTTTCCTCCTCCAGCTTATCTGTGCACCAAACTTTTTTCTAAACTCCAGTATTTCGCACAAGTCAGCTAGGAGAAACAATAGATTTGAGGCATATAAACTATACCATTAAACTCCTCTGGAAGTTCAGTCCAAGTTAAAAGATGATAAGAAAAGTCCGTGTGTGAGCGCGCAGCATCTGTCTCTTGTCTTAAAAATTTGAATTTACTCCTTTTCCCGTCCGTGAAGCCCTTAGAAAGCCAACTCGGCAAGGTATTGTGGTTAAATTGCTAGCCATGGGGCCCGCTGGGTAACCTTGGGTAGGCCATTTTCGTTTAGCCTAACCTACCTCACAGAGTTGTTGTAAGGCAGGGATGCGCAACTGCATGGAGGAGTGGGGGCCAATTTTCCACCCCCAACTGCCACCACAGGCTGCACTCCCCCCAAAGCACCAAAATACATTATTTTCTCACCCTTTCTCCTGCCATTTTGAAGGAGAAATGGAGGGAAAGGAAGATATTTGAGAGGGACTAGGGGATTCGGGGAGAGGATTTGTGTGTTTCCGTGCACTTCGGTGAGATTTTCCGGTGATTTTCACCTAAAAAAATGTGCTGAAAAGAATGATTGAAAGCGGGGTTGGGGGTTTTGAGACACTGATGAGTGGCTTCGGGAACTGTATTTTCCTCACCCCTCCTATAAGGGTAAAATAGGAAGCAGGATATATATCAACTGGAGTTCATTGGAAGAAAAGCACAATAGAAATATAACAGGTATATACCATTAAAAGAAAGTATGTATCCCTTTGTCTGTCTTGTAATAGTTACAGGACCTAGATACCAAAAATGTTGAATGAGTACTGAGAGGACTATACAGGCAAGCAGTTTGAAGTGATTACTTTTTAAAAACAGACCAACTAATTTGTTGATTAAAATCTGCTTGTCACCTGTAATACCGTTTTTAGTCACTAGGTGGCATGTACTCCTCACCTTCCCTATAGAGGTAACTATGGTTAGGACCCATTATACTGATTTCTTCAAAGAGCCTCTAGGTAGCTAGCTGTATGTGGTTCATCTCTCTGCAGGGCCTCCAAATGCTTGTGCTAATTGGGAGAGAGGGGAAAAAGTGCTGCTACTTGATCATGAGAGAAGGAGGAGTGAGTGAGCAAAGGAAAGGCTGAATCAGTGCAGGGGTAGAGTTAGGCTAGTAAGAAAGAGAAAAAGTAGAGGAAGAGAAGAAAAAAGGGGGAGGGAAAAAGAAATAATTCCAGATGATGGAGAGAAAAATCACCTGCTGGAGGTTGAAGTCAATTATTTGGGAGGGGAAAAGCGCCCTGCTGGGGAGCGTCAGAGAACAATGTCTTACTTGGTCAAAAGTCAACTAGCACCCAGTGTCACTTCAGTTTCCAACTCGCATGACATTGGGTACTTCTGTTAGTAAATTAACAGCATGTAGCCAAGTAGGAAATAGTTCTGCTGTTCAAATATCTGTTCTGGAAAAGTAAAGCTCTCTCGAGTCCTTGTATCTTTATAGTTTAATAGCATATATAGCCAGTGTTGCCTGGGATTTTATTTTCTCATAGGTAATACTTACTTCATAGGTAATACTGAGATCCTGTGTCTCCAGTTCCCTAAACTGTCTTGCCCAGTACCTGTGACTTTTCCTCATATTCCCCAATCCAATCTGTATTCAGAGTTATTAACATACAGAGGTTGGGTTCCTGATGAAATACACTGCCCTCCTCCTTGCTGCTAGGCCTCACCTCCATAGCAACTGGCCTATTCCAGACAGACACAGTTGACTGAGGCCCAAGAGTTCTCTGGCTGAGAATTCGAAAGGCCCTTCCCTAAACTGCAAACCCCAGGATTCCATAGGATGTTGAAAGTGGAATCATAGCGCTATTAACAGTCTAGTGCGGAAATGGCAGATGTCTATCAATAGTGAGAATTAAATGGAACCTCCATTCACTCTTTCCTTTTCCTTTTTTTTAAAAAAACTTACTTCTCTGGGGGAAAACACTCTGCATGTACCCCAAGATTTCACAGGATGTTGAAAGTGGAATAACAGCACTATAACAGTCTAGTGTGGACCTGGCCTAGGTCCCAAATTCTGGATCATAAGGACAAACCTAAACTGGCAGATTTAAGTAGAGCACAGACACTGAATCTAGTGTTAAAGGGTAAATCAACAGTTAAGTAAATCCCAGTGATTCAGTGGGTCTCCTCTACTTGAGACTTGAGACCTTAGAATCCTAAATCCTGAGTGACTGTGGGAAGAGCGAATATAAACCCTCCTTTCTTAAAAAACAAAAAATCCAACAGTCTCCCCTCACACCTCTGATGCAGAGGACATGAAGTGGAGTCAATCAAAATACTGCAGAGTATTTATCAGCGGCTGGCTCATCAGAAGCGCTTTGGCGCAGCCCGGGACCCTGGACGCCAGCCAGGGCCGAGCCAAGGATAACAAAAACGCTTTCATTCAAGTATTCCGAGCCAATTAAAAAAGACAAATTAGCCGGGCCCTTATCTCTGCCTCTTTCTCCCCTTCCCACTCGAACGGAGAGGAGGGCTAGGGTGGAAGGAATGTTTCTCCTAGGGAATGGCTGGGCCTCTCCAAATGCCTCCAGAGCCTGTGACGGATGGCGGCCCGTCTGCCTGGCCTGCCTCAAACTTCAGATGGCCGCCTTCACCCAAAAATGGCAGTAAAGGTGGAGAGCGATGGTGGGCTGCATAGATTCACCCGAAAAGAAAAAAAGGAAACCGGGGGTGGATTTTTAGCAACCTGGAAGTAGCAGCAGGAGCGACACTGAGTGCTGTGCCTTCCCCAGTGGCAGCTGGTGGCTCACATCTCCGTGAGTGGTGGGTCTGTTTCGGGTTTTAGTCCAAACTTGAAAAATTTGTCTCCAAGGGGCAGACCATTTTCATGGCTGGTAGATCTCTTGTTTACATGTGAACTCCAAAAGAGGTCTCTAAATAGTAATAGTAAGTAATTAATAATATTTTTGTGGAGAGCTCCTTTAAAGTTCTGACTAAAACCCAGAGCAGATTCACACAGCCATCCACATGGGGGCCACCACCCACCCCAGGCAATTCTCTCACTTCTGAATGAGGAAGGACAGAAAACTAGGAGAGACTGCAGCTGTTTGCTTTTGCTTGAACCTACTGAGAAGAACAAGACTCTGCCCACTCCTGTCTTCTCCTCCTGCAAACTCAACTGAAGGAAGACATGCCCTATGAAGAGCTGCTTAGGGAGCTGGGTGTATTTAGTCTGCAGAAGAGAAGGTTAAGAGGGGACATGATGGCCATGTTTAAATATTTGAAGGGATGTCATATGGAGGATGGAACAAGCCTGTTTTGTGCTGCCCCAGACACTAGGACAAGGAGCAACAGGAAAAGAGATTCCACTTAAACTTTAAGACAAATTTCCTGACAGTAAGATCAGTTTGACAGAGGAATACACTATCTGCAAATGTAGTGAAGTCTCTCTTTGGTGGTTTTTAAACAGAGCCTGGATGGCCATGAGTGCTTTCATGTGTGGCAAGGGGTTGGCCTGGGTGGCCCTTGTGATCTCTCCAACTCTATGATTCTATGATTCTAAAACAACTTTTGCTGTTTGGACTCAGTCTGCAGCAATTGAAGTAAGCTGGGGACAAAGGAGGGAGGTGAGGAGAGAAGAGAAGAGAGAAAATGGGGCATTTTAACAGCAGCTGAAAAAGTGGGATGACAGAGGATTAATTGAGACTGCCAAATTGGGGTGGTTGGAAGATATGAAAATGGCATCTCTTCCCTTTCTGTGTACAAATGCCAACTAGACTGTCAGCTGAAAGTTTTGCTTCACTGGGAATGGCATCTTCTTCCCCACTGTGAAGAGACCAGGGTTAGCAATGGTGGGGAAATCTGTCACTCTTCGTTCTCTCTTATCCAATTCCTTGCTGCCACATCCCAGCATTTGCTGCCTGAGGCAAAAACCTCACTCTGCCACTGGCCCTGTGGCCTTCCTTTTGTGCTTCGGCCCACTGGCATCCTGAGCAGTGATGACAAGAGCCCCTTTCTTCTCTTTCAGACCCCTAAGCCTCCACAAGGCTTCTCAAAGGAAGGACAAGTCTACCGTTTCCAAACAAACGGGTGGGAGAAGGTCTCACGGCCTTGAAAGAGCAGCAGGCAGAAAGGAAAGTTTAGTCTGAATTCCAGTCCCTGCAAAAGCCTCCCCCAAGCCCAAATGCC
The DNA here is from genome assembly GCA_948472985.1 of Iguana delicatissima. Taxonomy (NCBI): domain Eukaryota; kingdom Metazoa; phylum Chordata; class Lepidosauria; order Squamata; family Iguanidae; genus Iguana; species Iguana delicatissima. The sequence continues at coordinate 443,607 of CAOKZL010000419.1, forward strand.
TGAAACGGCCTTGGGGAATGAGGGAAGTGACCGTTTTGTGGTCTGAGGTGGTCTGGGTGAATGGAATAGTGGAAGGGGAGGCGGTACATGCAAGATGCGGGGATCAGCATCTTCCTGCCGATAAGCCATCAAGGTCAAGGCAGGTGGCCAGCTCTGCCCACTGAAAGAGGCTTGGAAGAAAACATAAAACCTTCATTTTGGCCTCTTTCATCTCCAAAGGCAGATAAATCTGCCAGATCTCTTTCCAGATGACGTAGAACTCCAAAGAGAGAACTCAGGTGCCCCCAAAAATGCATTGGATATTCTCTCTTGTTTTGCCACATCTGCCTTTAGCCATCAGTGTTTTGGACAGGGCATTTTTAAAGAAATTGTTACTGGGTGTCTGTTCTCCCACTCAAAGTGCATTTTTGGTTTGCAGTAGAATCATACAATCCTGGAACTGGAGGAGACCCCCAAAGGCCATCCAGTCCAACCCCCTACAATTCAGGAATACCTAGTCAAAGCACTCTTGACAGATGGACATCTAGCCTCTGTTTAAAAACCTCCAAAGAAGGAGATTCCACTGCATTCCAAGGCAGCATATTCCATTGTTGAACTGCTCTTACTGCCAGAATGTTCTTCTTAATGTTTAAATGCAATCTTTGTAGTTTGAACCCATTGCTCTGTGTCCTAGTCTCTGGGGCAGCAGAAAACAACCTAACTACAGTAATAGCCAAAGGACAGGGCCTTCTTTAGTGTTACCAGGTCAAGATTATCTCAGGTTCAGAGATTTCATAACCTAAACCTGAAATTTAGGGACATCCCCTAGTGATGTCATGGGTTTGAGACTAGTAATGTCATTAAGAATGTTCATTAAGCATCACAGGATTGCTGTATCTCACAGCCAGGTCCTGGATCTCCAACTTTTGGGGATCTTCTCCAGGTGGAAGTCAAGGGTACACATTCTCCAGTTTTGGGGTGTGCTCATTTAGGCCACAAAACGCAAATGCACAGGTATAGGATTTGAGGGTACATGACTCAGCAGTACTATATGTGAAAAGGACATTGATTCTTGATCATAAATTGAACATAAGCCAGCAGTGTGATGCTGCAGCAAAGAAGGCAAATCTACTTCAGACTGCATTAATAGAAACATAGTTTCCAAGACAAGGGAAGTAATCGTCCCAATAGTCCCAATATATTCTGTGCTCGTCAGGCCTCATCTGGAGTCATTCATTCATTCTGAGTGCCTCATTCTAAGAAGGATATAGTCAAGTTGGAGCAGGCTCAGAGAAGGGCAACAAGGATGATAAAAGATATGGAGAACAAAACATATGAAGATGAGGGCATCTTCAGCCTGGTAAAAAGAAGACTGACAGGTGACGTGATTGCACTCTTTAAAGACCTCAAAGGCTGTGACAAAGAGGAAAGGGTGGGCCTATTCTTTGCTGCCTCAGAGGGTAGGACCAAGTCTAATGGTCTGAAGTTACAGGAGGGTAGATTTCAATTCAACTTTTGAAGGAACATACTGGCAGCAATAGTGGTTCAGCGATGGAACCAATTGTCTAGAGAGTTGGTAAGGCCTCCTTGGGATATCTTCAAAAAGAGGCTGGACCGCTGCCTGCTAGAGATGCTCTAGATGCAAATCCTGCATTGAGCAGGGGGTTGGACCTGATGGCCCATGAGGCTCCTTGCAACTCTATGATTTTGTGAATATTATGTATTTATTTAATGCATATACCTCTTTTCTCCTGAGATGGGAATAATGAAAGAAAAGCCTTTCTAAAAAATTGTTAACAATAATGATGACTAAGGAATTGTTAGAAATTATATAAGAGTTAATGAATTGATCACTTTGCAGTTGTGACTAGTTACTTTTGAAAGTACCTTTACAATCTCTGGTAGTACAATTGGATAATCCACTCTAAGCAATTGGATAATCCACTCTAAGTCAAGTAATTACCTGCTGCTTCCAGCAAAGGTTTGTTGTATCCTTTGGCAGCTGGTAGCTTGCATTTCCTTGGGGATTGTGAATCTGTTCTGGCTGTTAGTCTGAACTTTAAATGAGCTGTCCAAGTTGCTGAACCTGGTCCCCAAAGTAGCTTCCCCACTTTGACTGGGTCCTTTAAAGTTCAGAATAAAACCGACCCACCGCTGTGCTTACATTGGAGCTACTGCGAATACAACAGGGTGAATTATTGTAAGTCTCAAATTCATTTCTTGTGATATATTCCTAGTTGGTTATTTAAAAACAGGGTGACAGATAGAGAGCAGTTAGAGATCCACACATACAGATATAGACAAATGCAGAAAGGAAAATGAATGGCAAAGCGGGAAAAGGGAAATGTCCAATTTGTTAAATCCTTGTTTGGCTTTTGTCTCCTTCATGGAGGAAAAGGATGGGGGAATTGTCCAAGAAGAGGGAGAAAGAAGGCTCCTTCCTTCCCTGGCTCAGGAGAGGACCCAACAAAGGGCAGATAACAAAAGGAAATGATAACAGAGACAAAAATAAAAATAAAATGGAATCAAACTGCAGAGCCAAGCTGCAAGCAGACAGCTGCTATATGAGTAGATGGAGAGTGTGTGTATGTGTGGGGAATGATATTGCTGAACCATTTAAAGCATTCTGCTGACGGTGCCAGGCATGTACATCCCTTGGCAGAGATTTGTGCTCTGTGTCATGAGGGATGATGTTTGGGGCCATTAATGGGCAAGATCCTACATTGTTGTAAAATGTAAATATGAGGTGTATATATAAAACTATATAAAAGAAATGAAAGGATGACCAATTCATTCAAGGAAGAACCATATCAACATGAACCTCCAGTTATAGAAAGTGCAGTGGAAGCTGCACCCAGAACACTTGGGAGAAATAAATCACTAGGAACAGATGGCATATCAATAGAGCTGTTTCAAGGCACAGAATCTGTAGTTCTAACTAAAATCTGCCAACAAATATGAAACAAAAAAATGCCCTACAGATTGCTAACTCTTGATATACATTCCAGCTTCCAAGGAAGGGGACACCAGTTTTGCAGTAACCACATGGTCATTGCTTTAATTTCACAGGTAAACAACACTCAAAATTCTACATTCTTTTGCCATGTATGGAGTAAGAAATACCAGATGTCTCATTTGAGTTCAGAAAAGGAAAAGGCACTAGGGATCATATTGCAAGCATACAATGTAAAATGGAGCGCATCAAAGAATTTCTGAATAAAATTGGCCTATGCTTTATAGGTTATAGCAAAACCTTTCATTGTGTATATCATGAAAAACTATGGCTCACTCTTAAAGAAATTAACATGCCACAACAATTGATTGTCCTGATGCTTAAGCTGTATTCAGGACAAGAGGCTACTATCAGGACAGAATATAGAGGAATGGAATGGTTCGCAGTTGGCAAGGGGTCAGGCAAGGCTGCATTTTATCACCCTACATGTTCAACTTGCATACTGAACATATCATACACAAAGCAGGATCAGACTCAGAGGAACGAACATCAACAATTAAAGATACTCAGCCGACACCATACTGTTAGCAGAAAATAGCAAAGACTTGGAATCACTGCTGAAGAAAGTCAAGGCAGAAAGTGCAAAGGCAGGTTTACAGCTGAACAGTAAGAAAACAAAAATAATGACCAGAGATGATTTATACAACCTTAAAGTAGAAAAAGAAGGCACTGAAATAGATCAGGATTTTCCATATCTTGGCTCAGTCTAATCAGAATGGAGACTGCAGACAAGAAATTAGAAGACTAGTGTCTTTCCACACTACACTGCTATAGCACTATTATTCCACTTTCAACACCCTGTGGAATCCTGGGATTTGCAGTTACGGGAAGGGCCACGTGGCCCCTCCCGTAACTGCAAACCCCAGGATTCTGTATGATGTTGGAAGTGGAACAATAGCGCTATAACAGTGTAGTGCGGAAAGGCTCCCAGACTTTGGAAGGGCAGCTATGAAGGAACTAGATGAGATCCCAAGGTGTAAGGCTGTATCAGTGAATACTAAAGTTAGGATTGCCCATGTCAACACATTTCCCATTTCTATGTATGGCTGTGAAAGCTTGACAGTGAAGAAGGCTAATAGGAAGAAAATCAACTCATCTGAAATGTGGTGCTGGAGAAGAGTTCTGTGGGTACCCTGGACTCCTAAGAAAACAATTGAATGGGTCCTAGAGCAAATCAGGCCTGAATTCTCCCTAGAAGCCAAGATGACCAAAATGAGGCTGTCCTACTTTGGGTATATCATTAGAAGACATGACTCAGTAGGAAAGACAAGAATGGTGGGAAAGGTGGAAGGTAGTATGGAAAGGGAAGAGTGTATTACAGATAGACTCAGTCAAGGAAGACACATCCCTGAATCTGCAAGATCTGAGCAGGGTAGTAGAGGACAGGGTGACTTGGAGATTTCTCATCCATAGGGTCACCATAAGTTGAACTCAACTTGATGGCAGTTAACAATAAATATTTTAATAAATTAATTTTTTTTAAAAAAAATCTACACTCACAGAGTAAAATGGTAGCTGCACTCAACCACCTGCTGCTGACCTAGTGCAACAAGTGGGATACCTGCCAATGTCTCTGTTTATTGCCCCTTTGTACAATGGGGAAAGTGCAGTGGTGGTTGTTGCCATCCCAGTGATTCAAATGAAAGCACTGAAAAAGAATTCGGCATCCACCAAGAAAGTGTAACTGCATAGCTGGAATCAATTTCATTAATCCCAGCTAGAGTAGGTCTATCAAATCAAGTGTTAAAGGGTGAGTCAACACACAGGTAAATCCATCGCTTGAATGGTTCTACTCCAGGCAGGACTAATAAATAGGATTTAGGCCCATCTGAAGTGGTTACGCACAAGGAACTCTACATACTGCAGCCATGAACTGGATGTGGGTATTTTTAAGGAGCTGGGTATGTTTAGCCTGGAGGCTGAAAGATGACATGATAGCCATCTTTAAATATCTGAAGGGATGTCGTGGGGAAGAGAGAAAGAATTTGTTTTCTGCTGCTCTAGAGATTAGAATACGCACCCATGGATTCAAATTACAAGAAAGGAGATCCCACCAAAACATCAAAAAACGTCATTTTTTTACTGTAAGAGCTGCTCAATACTGGAATAGACTGCCTCTTAGGTTGGTGGACTCTTTTATCTTCTGAAGGTCTTTGTGAAGGGGTTGGATAAGCATCTTTCAGGAGTGCCTTTGTTGCTTGTTCCTGCATGGCAAGGGGTTGGACTAGATGGCCTTTGTGGTCCAGATTTCTATGATTCCATGAGCTGAAGATGTCTGTTAGAAGTTGGCCAAACAAATACAACTGCATGTCTAAGAAAACTGAGGTGTACATACGGCACCAGCAGGGTGCTAGCCAGTACCACTTTGAAACCATTACACAAACTGTTACATCAACTCTCAGCATTCCTTGCCTTTGGTAATCTCATCTAGGACTTGCTGATGAATCACTCCTACTCTATAGCCTGGTCTGACTGCATATGGATCCTTTTCCCCAGTAAATCAATCAATCAGTCCATCAAAGTGTGCCTCCATCTCCAAAATCACCAAAGGAGACCTTCTTCCCACACAGACAGACACAAGTTTCGACCTTTCCTTTGCTTTCTACGATGGCCTATCGCCCAGTGACTCAGCTGGGAGACAATAGCATTTTACCTCGCCCAGGCTATGGGGAGCCTGGCTTATCCACACAATGTTTTTCTATGCTGCTAACACTCCATTGTGCTTCTCTTTCTTATCAGCTCCACGGTGCTGAGGTAATGCTCTGGCTTGGATGCAGTTCCTCCACTAGCAAAAGCTCAGTGTAGGCTTTATTCATGAGGAGAACGAGGCAAAGGGATGGACACTGCAGCTTTAATCACTTCTATAACCATTCCCAGTGGAGATTGGGATCATTTGGGCAAATGGTGCCTTCCCCTATCCTTGGAGGGTAGGTGGGTTTGGACTGATTTTTAGGCCCTGTTTGAAATAATCAGTTCTCTCAAAAGACTGCAGCTTGTTGATCTTTCCTAACCCCACTTAATTGACTTCTCTCTCTTTGGCAGTTAAAAAGAAAGGACTTCTGCACATAGTTACTGGACTAAACATGACAGTTTTTCTACCAGGGAGCAGGCTGGGGTATAGCAACATGGGTTCAGAAATAAAAGCATTCCCCCCGTCCAAAAAAAATTCTCTTCACAGGGGATATTCTTCTTCAGTCTCCAAATTTCAAAACTTCAGTTGAAGCATTCCAAAAAAGAGGGCAGCCAAAGTGATCAAGAGCAGTGGTTCTTAACCTTTTCTTTACCATGGACCTCCTTTAAATATCTTTTGTTGCCATGGACCACCAAGACCTAAGGCAGCTTCTGGCTGTATGTATGGCAGCAAGAAATGTCACGTGCTTTCTCTCAGCCACGGAGCATATTTCACTTGCATGTTCCCACTGCACACAGAAGTTGGAAATGCTGAGCACATTTTTTTGCTGTCAGTTTCATAACTTTTGAATGGTAGCTATTGTAAAAGTACAAATGATGTCTGCCATCAGCAAAAGGCTCATGCTGTTTGAAATCAATGTATGACCATCCGTTTGTTCACCTGCCTGCCTTCCTTTCTTTTTTGACTGTAAAAGTTCATAACATTTCTTCAAGCCCTTGCAGACCCCCTGCGAAGACATCACGGCGCTCTGGGGCTCCAGGCTGAGAACTGCTGATCAAGCGAATGCAAACACAGCAAACAATCTTTGCGGTCTGAAAAGGAGGGATCCTTTTTTCATATGTGGTGGACCTGTAAGATAGCAAAGAAATTTTGGAAAGAAATTCATGATGAAATCCAAAGAATACATGATTTTAAGTTTGAGCTGAAGCCAGAGTTTTATTTGTTAAATATGTTGGGGCAAAAAAGAGAAATAAAATGTCATCAGAAGATATTGTTATATATGATAACCGCTGCAAGATTGACATATGCACAATATTGGAGAAAAGAGACTATATAGATATAAAAGAATGGAAACTCAAGGTACTGGATATGGTAGAAACAGAAAAATTAGCATTCTTATTGATAAATAAACCTATCCAGAACTTTGAAACGGAATGGAGAAAAGTATTGGATTGGATAAAGAAATAATATAGAAAGTAACAATGAAAATAAAGAAAGTAATAATGTATAAGATATGTTACAAGTAGTAATGCATTAATGCAAGATGTACAATGTAATAATGAAAGACTACTGTTATGGTTAAAACATGCATGTATGAAGAAGAGAAATAAGCAGATTCAATTGGGGAAAAGACGGAAGTGGGGAAGGGTTTTTTTTATGTTTGATGTAAAGTTTAATTAAAAAAAATATTATTTGCAGTTGTTCTAGGTGGAACAATGTTCAGCGCCTGACTCTCTGCAATACTACTACAGTCATCTCTCTACATTTTCTAGGGGTAGGGGCACAGGACCCCTGCAAAAGTAGAAAAATGACAAATATTGAAATGTGTGTGTGCATCTCTGTGGGAAAGGGGCTGAGGCGTGGTGGGGAGAACAGGCATCCAGGGTCCAAACAAGGGCCATTTCCGCACTGGACATTAATAGCGCTATGATTCCACTTGAAACATCCTATGGAATCCTGAGGTTTGCAGTTTCGGGAGGGGCTGGCCGGCCCCTCCCAAAACTGCAAACCCCAGGATTCCACAGGATGTTTTGAGTGGAACCATAGCGCTATAAAAGTCTAGTGCGGAACTGGCTGAGGTCATTCCTCTCTCATCCCCTTCCTTGGGTGTGGGGGACGTCAGGAATGGCTTGGGATGCTTCAATCTCTCCTTAGCTGGCCAGACGACAGCTGGTAGAGGAGGACGACCAGAAGCGGGTTTTTAAAAGGGCTGCACAGCCTGATCAGAGCTGGCAAGAGGGGAGGTTCCTCTTGATAAAAAGCGCTTGAGGTCAGGGGTGTAGGGGTTGGAGAAATTCTCAGGGAAAGGGGGTGACTTGGCATGGTGGCCCTTTACTTCTTTTCTCTTGCCCATCTCCTTCCTTGGGGGTGGGGAGGGCATCGGGGAGAAATTAGCCTGCAATCCATCCTTAGCTGGCCTGGCAGCAGCTGGTGGTGGAGGAGGAGGAGAACCAGAGGCAAGTTTTTAAAGGGATGCGTGGCCTGATCAGATTCCCCCAAGATGGAAGGTTTCCCTAGGGAAAAAAAACAGTTGCATGATGTCAAATGAGATCTCTTTGCTTTCTACTGCCCTTCGTGCCTTGCAAAATTGACCAAACGCAGAGAAAAGTAGTTGTCAGTCATGGCACGCATCGGGTCTTTGGAAAACAGCAGTGGCAACAGCTATATGACACACTTAACTTCTGGAAACAAAATTTGAATCAAGTGAAAAACAGTCTCCTTAGTTTGTCAGATACTTGATTCTTTTATCTATTTCCTGCTTGGTCTGAAATGGAAACTTGGCTATAGTAAAACTTTCAGCTTTTAAAAGAATGTGTTCAAAATACCAGATCAAAATTAAATAATTTGAACCAAAACAGAAAAAGCAATAAAGTTGAAGCTGGAATAAAACAAACAAAAAAAGCAGTTGGGAGGGCAGGGGTTGGAGAAACTCTCAGATAATCAAATCTGTGAATGTTAAACCTGTAAATATAGGCCATTTCCGCACTAGGCTGTTATAACACTATGATTCCACTTGCAACATCCTATGGAATCCTGCAAAACTGCAAACCCCAGGATTCCATAGGATGTTGCAAGTGGAATCATCGCGCTATAACAGTCTAGTGCGGAAATGGCATAGAAGGCTGACTGTAACTTATGAATTGAAGGAAAATTTCATAATTAGGGGAAAGAATTCTTACTTAGGGGCAGTGCCTTTATTTTGCTCCCCTTCTGTAGCCACGCTCCTTGGCAAGCCAAAAAGAGAAATATTGAAATAGGTTTGACTTGAAAATGCTGCGGATACTGCTAGCGTGCCTTTTTTCAACATTCATGTGACTGGGAGAATTCTGAGAGTTGTATTTCAAGATAGTAATTTTCATAGAGTCACAGGACCTTAGAGCTGGAATCAACCAAAAGGGCCATCCAGTCCAACCCCATACCAGGCAGAAATACACAATCGAAGCTCTCCCAGTAGATGGCCATCCAGCCTCTGTTTAAAAACCTCCAAAGAAGGAGACTCCACCACACTCCGACGTAGCATATTCCACTGTCAGACTGCTCTTCCTCACGAACTTCTTCCTTAGGTTAAGAGAGAATCTCTTTTCCTAAAGATTGAATCCATTGCTATGTGTCCTAATCTCTGGGGCAGCAGAAAACAGGCTTGCTCCATCTTCCCCATGACATCCCTTCAAATAGTAGTCCACTGGTGAATCGATCTTAGTCTCAGGAAATTCTTCCTAATGTTTAGACAGAATCTCTTTTCCTGAGCAATGCTTTTAATTAGGGATGTAATTTTTCAGTAATTTTCTTGTTGACGGAAGCAACAAGTAATTTTAGCCATTTCCTTCCGCTGTCAGAAGGTCTTTGAAAACTGCAGTTTTTGAAGCCTGCTGGCACAATTTGAGATTTATTCTGCACAAAATTTGCAGGTGGCTGTTTTGCACAGAGAGCATTATTTTGTGCAGAGTAAATAATATTTCTTTTATAGGTGAGGGTGTTCCTGCATGGCAGGGGGTTGGACTGGATGGCCCGTGTGGTCTCTTCCAACTCCACAAATCTATGATTCTATGATTCTATGGTTACAGTCTCCACTGCACTGAAATCAGGGTAGGCAGTAGTCGGACACTGTGGGGCCTTAAGAGTTGCCCAGGGTCTTTTGGAAAGTCTTACCCTTTGAAGAACCCCTCTCCCTGGCAAAAAATAAATATTTTTTTTTTTTAAAAAAAGGCTCTGAAATGCCCTCAAGGGGGCATTTTCACCTTATTCTTTGGCTCTACCTCAAAGCCAACCTGACCTCAACAAGTGTGTATGTGACGGTGGTATTTCTCTTTCTTTCTTTCTTTTTCTTTCATATCCTGCTTTTCGTTAGATATTGTTCTTGATATGTGCCATCAGGTTGAATTCAACCCCTGGCATCCCTCTGAAAGAATGCCCCCTGCTCAGGTCTTGCAAATTCAGGGCAGTTGCTGTTTCTTTGGTTGAATGAATCTATCTGCAATGCATACTTTCTCTTTTCCTATTGCTTTCTACTGCTTGGGAAGAAGGAAGTCCATTCTGCTGGTGAAATGATGATGCTTCCATCAAGTTTGGGCCAGGAGAAACCAGTATAGTTACTGAGTTGAATACTGGCCAAAGAACACACAAGTTACAATAGGTTGCAGCACTTTTCTTTTGGCTGAGCCTGCTAGGAAGGATAAAATTTCCCCCCATCTTCTCCTCTCCTCTCTGATGAATTTATTGAGTGGCAGCTACTTTTGCACTCTGAATTTTAGTTTGCAGCACGGGCAATAAGCTGAGACAAAGGAGAAGGTGGGAGGAGGAGAGAAAAACTGGGGCACCTTAAAACCAGCTGGAAAAGTGGGATGATACAGGATTAATCAACACTGTCCCTGCTGAAGCAAGACAGTTGGAGAGTTTGAAAACTACAAATCCCTGGTTTCCATTTGATGCAACCATGACAGATAAAAGTGGAATCGGATTGTAACTGTGTGATATGAAAGAGGCTACTGGGAGAGGCTATTGCAGTCAGCCCTCCACATTTGTGGGTTTCATTTTGTGGCTTTGATTATTCATGGATTATTTGCTGTCAGCAGTGCTGCCTCCCTAGGCCATTTTTAATAGGGACTACAAGCCTCGTGTGACTGGGAAACTGCAAATGAGGCTAATAAGTGCCTATTAAAAATGGTGTGGGGCAGCAGTGGGGGCGGCAGGAAGCCCCACCAGCCCCCACTTCTGCCTTGGGAAGGAACTCTGATGCCTCAAAGGAATCCACGGTGGGTTGAATACAGTGATCATACTTTTCTGTGTTTAAATATAATTTGGGAGAGTCTAGTTATTCACTTTTTTTTTTCACTTTCACAGGGGTCCTGTGCCCCTAGCCCTAGCAAATGTGGGGGAGGACTGTACCTCACTTTTGGAGCCATCTGGATTTGGGCAGCTGGACAGGCGAAGGGCCACGAAAACAGTTTCTGGGGCTGCACCTCCCCTCCAGGTGGCCACATGTGAGCCACCCCTGCTGCAAAAATAAAAAAATATTTATTTTTTTAAAAAAAATATTAATTTTTCCCTCGATGCTTGCGGGTTACTTAGGGTGGCATTTTTCTAGTGCCGCCAACGTGTTAAGGAGGCAGGCGGGAGTCCCCAGAAAAGTCTGCCAGGCCAGCTCCGAGGCCGTCCTGTCACCCGAGCAAATGAGTTGTTATTGATCAGTGTGTGAAAGCCTACAGGTTGCTGAGCAACAACGAGCCAAACCCAAGGGCCTCGTATTAATAACTGTTCCATTGGGGGGCTCTGTTTGTCCTCTTGAGCCGCAGCAAGAGGACTTTGGCCTCCCCTTATCAGGGAAAGAAAACCGAAAGACCCAGGAATTCAAATGGGCCATGTTGACGCCCGTCTGTCTATTAATCAAATAGTGCCACCACCCCTTAACCCTTTTGTGGGGCAAGTGAGGTGAAGGCGGCCGAGACCTAACGTGGAGCGAGCTGGAACTCCTGCACTCAAGCCCAGTGCTCTCCAAGGGACGCGCCACTCAACATTTCACAGATGAAAACGGGGACGCTCGTGGCCGAGCAAAATCAGAGCGCAGTCAAGATGACAAAAGTTATGCACGAAGGAGAACAGACAAGTTAGGAGAGACTGCAGCAGTTTGCTTTTACCTGAGCTTCCTGGGAAGGGCAGAATCCTGCCTCCTCCTTTCCTCTCCCCACCCAATTGAATTAACTGGATGCAAACTACTTCTGCAGTTTGAACTTAGCTTGCAGTAACTGAAATAAGCTGAGGACAAAGGGGGAAAATGGGAGGAGAGAGAAACTGGGACATTTTGAAGAGAGCTGAGAAAGTGGGACAACGGAGGATTAATCGGGTTTGTCCCTGCCACATCAGGACAGTTAGAAGGTATTGCATTGAAATTTAGCAACACCCAAACTTGAATGTTTCCACTATTGGTCAAAGACCTACCTGTTCACCCAGGCATTTTCCCTAATTACAAACCTTATCAGTGATTCCATTTTGTCATGGATTGTACCGTTTTCTTACTTGATCATTTTATCCTTTTCAACACTGATATGTCCTGCCTGGGTTTTACTGTGAACTGAATTTCAAAGTGAAAAATGGGGTATAAATGTCGGAAATAAACTAATGATAAATGCTTTGCAAACTGAGGGTTTTCCAGTTCAGCCTCTGGCTCCTTTATGCAAATCCGGAGTGAACCGTACATGATCCATAGACCATATGCAACCCACAAGTTTCTTTTTACCACCCTTGCTACCCCACCTATTTGCCACTACCAAATTTGGCTGCCCAGAATTGATGGCAAGGAGGGAAAACCACACAAACACACACACACACACTTTTCTTGTGTTTCCTGGTTGGGAGTGGGGAGGATACTTTGCCTTGCAGACTGGTAGCATGATAGTACCCTCTGGAAAACCACTGCAGTTTTCCAATTAAACCATTTATTTCATTTATATGTATGTATGTATGTATGTATGTATGTATGTGGAGATAGATAGATAGATAGATAGATAGATAGATAGATAGATAGATAGATAGGTGAGAATATATATAAGAACTTACAGTAACTAACTAAACAACTAATATATATATAATAACTAACTTATAATAAACAATTTACAATTTAATTCAGCTGTTTATTTACAGCTACCCCTCCATATCCATGGATTCTGCATCCATGGATTTAATGTACCACAGCTCAAAAATATCACCACCATCCCCACAAGAAAAATCCAACGAGCAAACTTTGATTTTGCCATTAATAAAGGATGCCATTTTACTACACCACTGCACAAAATGGGACTTGAGTTTTGGTATCCATGGGGGATCTTGGAACCAAACCCCAGCAGATAGTGAGGGCCCACTTTGTTTGTTTGTTTGTTTGTGGGTGTTTAGGGCTCAGCCTTCAGCCAAAAATGCTCCCAGGGCAGCTTGTGGTGGTGGTGTGCCTTCAAGTCATTTCAGACTAATGGCAACCCTAAGGGGACCCTGTCACAAGGTTTTCTTGGCAAGATTTGTTCAGAGGGAGTTTGTCTTTGCCTTCCTCTGAGGCTGAGACAGTATGACTTGGCCAAGTTCGCTCAGTGGATTTCCATGGTGGGTTTCCAGGGGGACTCAAGCCTGGGTTTCCAGAGTCATAGTCCAACACTCAAAACACTGCACCACACTGGACCTCCCGAGGGCAGGTTGCAAATAATTAATTTGACAGTTCCCTGCTCTCAGGCTTACAATCTAAATAAGAGAGAACACATAAAGAAAGGGGGTGGCATCAGGGAGGGGATTAAGCCCAGCAGATATTGTCCCATTTTAATCTGCCGCTGGGGCTTAGGTGTGATGGAGCTGTGCCTGCCTCACTTTCTCTCCCTCCAAGGCCACAGCTGTGGGAACTGAGATGGAAAGAGGGCCCTCTAACCAGTTGGTGGTCCAAAGGAATGATGGAGCTGTGTCTGGCTGCTCTTCTCTCCCTCAGAGGCCACAGCAACGGCAGTTGCAAGAGAGGGAAAGTCTCTCACCAGCTGCTGGGCCAGGACACGATGGAGCTGTTGCCTGGTGTTTCTTCTCCCCGTTAGAAGCCAGAGCCATGGCAGTTGGACTGTGGAGGAACAGTGTCTCACCAGCTGCTGGGCCGAGGCGTGATGGAGCTGTGCTTGGCTGCTCTTCTCTCCCTCAGCGGACAGAACAACGGCAGTTGCAAACCGGAGGGCCTCTCTCCAGCTGTGGGGCTGGGGCACATTTTATGGCTACTCTAGCCTGCCTAAGTTCTCATGGGGCTCTCCTGCACAAGGTTTTCCCTTCATATATATTTTTTTCTTTTTTGGGGACTTCTGAAAATCTTGGTGTTCCTCATGTGTTGGCACCTACCCCCTGAATTTGCTACTCAAGGGGAGCGATACCAGGAATTATCATTTCAGTCATAGGAAACGGCAAAATGAGGATGTAAAGATATAATGGAACCACAGCAGCGAATGGCTTTCGTGTCAGCAAGGTGATGAATCTGCTCCGGTATGTAGTACGAAGGTCTGGAAGCCATAAAGCCCTATGAGGAGTGGCTTAGGGAGCTGGGGATGTTTAGTCTGCAGAAGAGAAGGTTAAGAGGGGACATGATAGCCATGTCTAAATATTTGAAGAGATGTCATGTCAAGGAGGGAATGGTATTCTTTTCCACTGCTCCAGAGACTAGGACAAGGAGCAATGGATTCAAACTACAGGAAAAGAGATTCCACTTGAACCTCAGGAAGATTTCCTGATGGTCAGAGCTATTCGGCAGTGGAATAGGCTGCCTCGGAGGTTTTTAAGCAGAGACTGGATGGCCATCTGTTCGGAGTGCTTTGATGGTTATTCCTGCATAGCAGGGGGCTGGACTGGATGGCCCCGGGGTCTCTTCCAACTCTTATTATTCCATGATTCTATGGTACTATCAGATCTTTCTTTCTTTATCTCCCATTGTTCTCCCAATATGGGACTCTGGGAGGCCCACAAACAATTATAATGGAAACAGTTTTTTTTTAAAAAAAAAATGGCAATACAAGGAACTATTCTATTAAAATAATAAAAAATAACATGAATTAGCATAAAGCAGTCCAGTTGCCCCACTGATTAACTAGAAAGAAAGAAAAATCTAGCATAATATTTCTTGGACCCAGACCACTCCATCAGAACTGAGAACCTTTCCGCACTGCACTGTTACAATGCTATTATTCCACTTTCAACATCCTCTGGAATTCTGGGCTTTGTAGTTTAGTGAAGCCAAAGAGTGAAACCAAAGCGCTCTCTAAATTCTAAAGGCCCCTCCCTAAACTGTAAACCCCAGGATTCCATAGGAAGTCGAAAGTGGAATAATAGCATTGTAACAGTGTAGTGCAGAAAAGCCCTGAGTGCACAAAAGTATGGTAGAAACTTCTTCGCAGTTAATCTTGAGTTTGTAGTTTGGTGAAAACTTAGAACTCTCTGGCTGAGAATTCTCAAAGCCCCTTCCTGCACGGCCAATCCCAGGATTCCATGGGATGTTGCCGTGGCAGTTGAAGTGGAATGTAACACCATAACGGTGTTCTGTGAATGAGCCCCTGGAGTGAATTCACTGCCCCAATGACATGAGAGTAGGGTGGTCCACTGGGGATTGTCCCAGATCTTGAGGCTCCCAAGCCAAAATCTAAGGCCCTTTCTGCACCTCACCTTTTTGCGGAGCTGGGATACGGGGATCACGCAAGCAGCCTCTTGCGAGAGGCTCTTGCATCCCCATCGCTTCAGCTCCACAGCTGCTGCCTACTCGCAAGCAGGTAGTGCGAGAGCCTCTCCTCTTCCTGCCGCAGTGCAGCCTGGGATTTTCCCAGGCTGCACTGGGGCAGGAAGTGCGAGCGCCGCGGCTCCGGAGCTCTGCATGCATGGCAAGTGCGCACAGGACCCCAGAGCAATATGCGATTGTGCACCATTTTTGGCTCAAAGCCGAAAATGAAATAGTGCACGATCAGCGCCTGCCAGCCCCTGGAGCATCGTGCAATTGCAAGTGCGTCGTGTGGACTGCTCCTCGCAGTCGTACAGCGCTCCAGGGGCCCTTTCGCATGGCAAATGCCATGCAAAAAGGGCCTTAGAGACTGCTCCTGGTGATGTCATTAAGTATTATTCATTAAGTGCAGCACAGTTTCTCACATCTTGTCGCTCAAAAACAGACAGATGGGGCGGGAAAGGGGAGAGAATGTACTTTCCTGTTTGAAAATTAAGACAGAAATCTTTTCTAAAGGAGCTGTTCTAAAATCAAGGGGAAATGAAGAGATTATTCTTTCTTGCTTCCTTAGGCACACAGGAACATTTAATCTAGGTACTTGCTTGTAGTCAGAATGTGGATTTAGAGCAGAGCAGAGGTGCCACTATGAGAAGGAAGCAAGAAGCCACCAAAATAAAATAGACTCTCAGCAAGTCTTTGCAAGTTGCAGCAACATATGAACAAATGTTTGACAATTGTAGCAAGCTGCTGACTTCATAGAACCATAGAGCTGGAAGAGACCACAAGGGCCATCCAGTCCAACCCCAAATGCCATGCAGAATACGCTTTCAAAGCATTCCCAGCAGATGGCCTTCCAGCTTCTGTTTAAAAACCTCAAAGAAAGAGACTCCACTACACTCCCAGGCAGTGTATTCCATCATCAAACTGTTCTTACCATCAGAAAGTGTTTCATAATGCTTAGATGGAATCTCTTTTCCTGAAGTTTGAAGCCATTGCTCTGTGCCCTAGTCTCTGGTGCAGCAGATAACAAGCTTGTTCCATCTTCCATAGGACATCCCTTTCAAAAATTTAAACATGGCTATCACGTCGCCTCTTAACCTTCTCTTCTCCAGAGTAAAGATACCCAACTCCCTAAGCCACTCCTCGTAATGTGTCATAGTTTCCAGGCCTTTTGCCACTTTGGATGTTGTCCTCTGGACATGTTCCAGTTTATCAATATCCTTCTTGAACTGGACACAGCATTCCAGGTAAGGTCTGACCAAAGCAGAGTAGAGTGGCAGTATTACTTCCCTTGATCAAGACACTGTACTACTGATGTAGCCTAGAAGTGCATTAGCTTTTTTAGTTGCTGCATCACGTTGCTGACTTTTGTTCGGCTTGTGGTCTACTAAGACGCCTAAATCCCTTTCACATGTACTCTGGTCAAACCATGTGTCTGTGCTTTTTGGGTATTTTTCTGCCCAAATGTAGTACCTTACTTTTCTCTCTGTTGAAATTTATTTTGTCTTCAGTAGGGATGGGCCAACCGAATCCTCGAATCCTGGGTAAGGATTCAAGATTCCTGAATCTGAATCCCTGTGCCAAAATAGGCAAATTGAATCTTTCAAATCCACCAGATTGCTGGAGGCCGAGACGCCTGAAAACCAGGGAGACCAGGATGCCTGAAAACCTGGGCGCCCAGACATACAAGAGAAGATAGTAAGTAGGTGAGGTTTTCCCTTGGAGTAATAATGGCCTTTGCTAACAATTTCACAAATTACATCTGGGCTTCTATTCTAAGATATTAAATTGAACATTTCATATTGAAGTTCAGTACTCGACTGGAAGCGACAGGCTTGAGATTTCAAGGACAGCTGAAACATTCCTTTGCAGAGCTTCCTTGAAAACCTCTTTCAGACACAATTCTGGGGTTTGTAGTTTTACCAGGTGTCACAGCCTTCTCTGCCAAAGTGTGCTGGAGCATCATCAAACTACAGACCCCAGGATGCCAGAAGGAGCTATGCAAAGAAAAGCCAGTTTTGACCTGGATTATTTCTCTACTATAGTATGTGGCCCTGTTTACACAGGCAGGAAAATGGGGATTAATCCTCATTTTCCTGCCTGTGTAGAAAGGGCCTTCATGTCATTTCCAGTCTGGGGAGATCCTGAGGCAAAACTAGGACAATTGTCTTGGCCACATTTCTTCAGAGGGAGGTTTGTCTTTGCCTAGGCTTTTGCTAAGGCTGAGAGGGTGTGTCCTGCCCAAGATTATCCTTCTTTCCCTTGCTTTTTAAACTCTTTTTTGAAAAAGGATTCGAAAGATTTGAGATTCATGAGATTCATGGATTCCCAGAACCTTCCAGGGATTCGGATCCAGTTTCAGATTTGGAAAATTCTGGATTCGCCCCATCTCTAGTCTTCAGCCAGCAATCTAATCTGTTAGATTCATTCTCAATTTTGATCCTATCTTCTGTGGTATTAGCTACCCCTCCTAATTGTTTGTCATCTTCAAATCTGATAAGAATGCCCTCTATTCCCTCATCCAAATAATTGAAAAAGATGTTGAATAGCACTGGGCCCATTGCAGAACCCCATGGCACTCCACTAGTTACTTCTCTCCAGGAGAAAGAGAAGCCATTGGTGAACACCCTTTGGGTCTAGTCAGTCTTCTAGCTGAGCTGGAGATGTGCACAGAGCTCTTTCCTCTTGCCTGGAGGAGATCCCACCAAAACTGGAGAATTAGCACCCTTGTCTCCTGTCCGGAGATGACCTATGCAACTGGAGTCATCTGTTGAGAGTGCTTTGATGTGTGTTCTGCATAGCAGGGAGTTGGACTAGATGGCCCCTGTGGTCTCTTCCAACTCTATTATTCTATGATTCTATGGAGACTTGGGGCCAGGCCCTGAGATTTGGCAGTCCGATCATCAAATCTGATTTAGGGAATTAAAACTGATACCTTTTTTGCTCGTACACCCCCCCCCCAAGAAAGAGGAGTTCAGCTGGCTATGGAAAAGGTGTTCCTCTGAGCTAGCAAACACCCTGCTGCTTTTCCAATTAGCCAGGAATAATGGGGTGCCACAGGCCCAGAGTTAAAGCTGGAACTGATTTTTTTTTCCCCCTCAGCCCTCCCTCATTTCCTGGTAACCAGCGGCCAGCAAGGTCAATAGAGCAGAAATCCTCCTAAAGAGCCAATCTGTATTTGAATTATTTAAACAATGTAGAACAGCCAAGTTAAATGGAGCTTATCAGACGTCACACCTCTCAAAGCACAATCAGAGATGGCAGGATATTAATTGGCAGCCCCAGCTCTCCACCGCAACGGCAACACTGGGTGAGAAAACCAGTCTCAGGTTTCCCTCTCCGCTTCCCTTCTCTCTCTCCCTTTGGGAAAAGTAAAAGGATGCAACGCCCAGCTTGTGGGTGGATTCAGATGTTCAGATGGAGAAACGCAGGTGGTTTCCATGGTTGGCTTCAGTCCCAACAAACTCAGTATGTTGCTGTCACGGAGGGCTGCCAAGGACAGGTCATGCTGTGGCTGCCATATTGTGCCTCTCCCCTCCTTTTTACCTAAGATCCTTTGCAGAGTTAGACACACATGCCTTGGTAGGACAGTGACTTGTAGGGCTGCCAGATTTCCAGGCCTGGCCCTCAGTCTCCAGTTTTCAGGAGTCATCTCCAGGGAGGAGAAGAGGATACACATTCTCCAGTTTTGGTGGGCTCAGCTTCAGGCAAGAGGAAAGATTGTTATTGGTTGCCATGTGCCTTCCAGTTCTTTCCAACTTATGGCAACCCTAAAGTGAACCTATCATGAGGTGTTCTGGGGCTGAGAGTGTGTGATGTGCCCAAGGTCACCCAGTGGGTTTCCATGGCCACACGGGGAATTGAACCGTGGTCCAAAACCTAAACCACTACACAATGCCGGCTCTCAAAGAGGAAAGGAATGTGTGCAAATCTCCAGCCCAGCTAGGAAAACAGCAGCTTCCTCCAACTTGAAAGGTTTAAGGGACTGGCTGCTGCAACTTGCCAAGACTTATGTATTTATAGTCAGCCCTCCACACTTGCGAGTTTCACTTCCACAGATTTAACTATATGCAAGTTTCTCCAATCTCTCCCCTCCCCATCTCACGCACTTCTTTTCTGGGGAAATCTTCCCTCTTGGTGGCTCCTATCAGACCTTTAAAAACTTGTCTCTGGTTTTCCTCCTCCTCCACCAGCCACTGCCTGGCTACCTAAGAATGGCTCACAGCCTGATTTCTCAACATCACAAACCCCCTCCTGATGACCTCTCTACCCATCAACCAGCCAAAAGATCCCCTCCTTATTAAAATGTGTTTTCAGAACTGCTTTGAAAACATCTACTCCTTTCAAAGTCCTAGGTGATCAGCATATACTCTTTGGCTTTATCCCTTGGGTTTGACTTGGACTATCTTTTATCTTTGAAATGTGATGCTACTAAATCTCTCTGTAAGCAACAGTTAGTGCACAGAGGTTGTTAGAGTTTATCCCTGCCACTGAATCAGCTTGGTTCACACATACTTTCACTCCTCAAACAGCACATGTTGGTGTTGTTGTTAACTACCATCAAGTCAACTTCAACTTATGGCCACCCTATGGATGAGGGAGCTTCAAGTTAACCTGTCCTGACCTGTCCTGCTCAGGTGTTACAGGTTCAGGGACGTGTCTTCCTTGATTGAGTCTATCCAACTGTAATGTGGTCTTCCTCTTTCCCTACTGCCTTCTACCTTACCAAGCATTATGGTCTTTTCTAGTAAGCCATGTTTTCTCATGACATGCTCAAAGTATGACAGCCTCCGTTTAGTCATCTTGGCTTTCAGGGAGACTTCTGGCTTGATTTGCTCTAAGACCCATTCATTTGTCTTTTTGACAGTCCAAGAGTATCCACAGAACTCTCCTCCAATACTACATTTCAAAGGAATCAATTTTCTTCCTGTCAGCTTTCTTCACTGTCCAGCTTTCACACCCAAATATAGAAATCTGAAGTACTATGGCCTGTATTATTTTAACTATGGTATTTAATGGTATGTCTTTACACTTGAGGATCTTATTTGGTTTCTTCACGGCTGTCCAGGTCTTACTCTTCTCCTGATTTCTTGACTACAGTCTCCATTTTGGTTAATGACTGAGCCAAGGTATAGAAAATCTAACTATTTCCATGTCTTTATCGGCCACTTTAATGTAAATGATCTGTGGTCAGTTCACGACACCTAGGGATCTTCCTTGAGGATGAGGACCCCACATGATCTGGGAGTTAGGCAGAAGGAGTTCAAGAAGGCAGTGGATTTGTGTCTGTAAAGAACATGAGATTTCCTATCTATGCACATATCTGGTGCATGATTAAGTTGAGACACAATCAACCAAAGGATTTGTAGTATCAGTCTTGGAACTAGCCAAGTAGATTTAAAAGTAATTGTACTCTGAATAGTGTTAGCATTACTGATCTCTCTTAAAACAGAGCACCTTGCTCTTGCTTCTTCCAAAGATAGGTCAGGATTTTATACGATTCTCTGGGACCGTCACAATTCTATGCAACAAAATGGGTAGGTTTAGAGTTAGCATCAGGCATATATTGCTGAGATCTACCTAAAGGCATACCTCAGTTAACCATACTCTGACAAAGAAGTTCCTCTTTATAAAGTCTTTTTACAAAGTCCTCTCATCCTTTCCCTCCTTGTCAACTATCTAGTTGGAGGGTTTTTTTACTGACATTGGTACAGAGATGATAGTAAAGAAGGTCTAGAGAAACAGAGATTTTCATTGTCAGAATGCAGAAGTGTGACTACAATAAAAAAATGAAACAAAGCTTAAAGCTGGGAAAGAATAGGATTCTCTTCTAACTGATCTGACTATACTTGTGTGTACATGCCCACAGCAGGCAAGTTAAACTGCAGCTGCCACCAGAATCCCTTACTGAGGCCATTTCCGCATGACACTGTTATGGTGCTATTATTCCACTTTCAATGTCCTGTGGAATCCTGGGGTTTGTAGTTTTACTGAGGCCAAAGAGCTCTCTAGCTGAGAACTCTAAATGGCCTTCCTTAAACTGCAAGCCCCAAGATTCCATAGGAGGTTGAAAGTGGAATAATAGCACTATAACAGTGGAGTGCGGAAATGGCCTGAACATGTGTGAACGGCAAAATAGAGAGAAAAGGGGAAAGCAGATAAGCCTGCCTGCCCAGCTACCCCCAACGTGTTGAAAGAAGCGATCTGTAAGTTTGGCCACCAAAAGGGAAATCATAGCAAAAGTGGAGGCTTGTGAAAGAAAAACCATGCCTGGATGCATTTTGGGAGAAGCTTTCAAACTATCTCTAGATCAGTGTTTCCCAGCCTTCGGTCTCACAGATGTTTTGGATCTCAGCTCCCAGAATTCCTGTTAGCCAAACTGACTGGGACTTCTGAGAGCTGAAGTCACAAACACTTGGAGGACCAAAGGTTGGGAACCACAGCACTAGATGGTTCAAAATATTTTTGTTTACTTATGCAAAGCTTACCTGACCTGGTTGTTTCATTTTACTTGTCACATGTTATTGATTTTGGAAAACTGGTTTGGCAAAATAGGTTCAACTGCTCTTCTTGTTTGTAATGCAGGAACCTATCCCTGTTCTTTCTATTTTCCTTCCACCTCTGGTGCCAATGTTCTATTAAAGAAGTAAAGCCCAGAAAGGCATCTATTTTATTAACACAGATATACCTGTATTGCATTCACTCTTACCTATAGTTTTTTTCAGTTTCATCTATTCCAGTTTCTTCTCTTAGTACAAGTTGTGGTGTTGTTTGTGGATTTTTCTTTTATGAAAATTCCATCCATCAATGATAAATATTCAGAGGCCATGCTGCAAAATGCAACAAAATCCAAACTACACATTGCTGCAAAACCTTCATTAGGTTAATCAAAAGACACAAAATACATTACATCAGCTTTTGAAGCTCCCTTCATCATCAGATTCATCATCAGATGAAGATAATAAAAATCACACAGAAGGGAAGGGGTGATGTCAGAGTCACGGGCCTGCTTCTTGTCCGAGATGTTTGCTTAAGATGGTGCTTCAGATGGTCTTGAGGGAGGGCTGATTCAGAGGCCCAACCCTTTTAGGTCATGAAGGGATTGGCAGTAAAAGCCAGGTAATTTCTGTCCTCAGCATGTCTTTCTTGTTAAAGAAACAGGCTTCTAGTATGACTGGCAAGAAATCAGCTTCTTCTTTGTTGCTTTATGCCTTCAAATAATTTCAGACTTATGGTGAAGTCTTTCTTGCCTTCTTGGCTAAATATGATCAGAGGAGGTTTGCTGTTGCCTTCTTCTGAGGCTGAGAAAGTACAACTTGCCTGATGTTACCCAGAGGGTTTCTGTGACTGAGCAGAGATTAAAACCCTGGTCTCCCAGAGTCCTAGTCAAACCACTATAACATGCTGGCGCAAGATGCATTCAGAGGTTTGCCATTGCCTTCCTTTCAGGATGAGAGAGTGTGACTTGCCCAACATCACCCAGTGGGTTTCTATGGCCAAGTGGGGTTCAAACCCTGGTCTCTGAGAATCTTAATTCAACACTCAAACCACTACACCACACTGGATCTGCTAGGTTGTTACCCTAGGAGGCGGGGGAAGTTGGAGTCCAGCCACAATGCCAGCATCTCCTTAGAATTTGGGGGAATTACATGCAATGTACTACAAATGGTTGGAGTTGAAGCTGGGGATTTTATACCCTATTCCACAACCTGAGGGGGTGCACTGACAAAGCTCCAATGGCTTTCCTGTGGGATTGACAAAGGGGTCCAGAATAGGCTGATCACTTAACTCCGAAGTGACAAAACATTGATGGGACTTATGACGATCCCTTAACGTTCAGTCAGGTAGGGTGTAAAAACAAGGTCTCCACAGGATAAGATTGAGGGACGGTCTCTGACTGCTCATAAAAATGGGCAGTTTGTCTTTCATTGTATTTGGAAATACAATTAGCCTGAAGTGATAAAAGAATTAACATGAACCCGTTAGAGTTGGGTTTTCCCACCTAATCCCACCTCTGTATTTATGACGTGAACACATCTCAGGTCAGCCTGACCCCACAATATGCCTTCAGTAATGACATGTTTTCCAGTCATTAATATGTCCAATTATGAAAATGGGCATATCCCGCAGGAGGGGGCATGCAGGGTACGGTAATAAGGTTTCTCCTAGTTATCCTGAATGAAGAGCAAACAGGACATTTTCATGGGAGTGGTTCTTCACATTGAACTCTTCTGGGTTAGTTTTGCTGGCAGGTTGGCAGCCAGAAGCCACCCGGGGCAACTCCATCGCTCCCCTCCCTGGACATGGAATAAATGCAGGACTGCTTCTCAGCACTCAGTGATTCCTTCCCCCCGCTGCAAAATGCAAGCTGGGGGGGGGGTCCCAGGCAGAGCTTCACCCCCAGTCACTGACTGGCCAGAGGATGAGTCTGGAAGCATAAATGAGGACAAGAGAACCCTTCACTCTCTAGGGAAGGAGTGGGGAACATGCCGCCATTTTGTGGCCCCAAACATGCACTCATACAAAATGTTCTCCATGCCCCTCGTTGTTGCTGCTGGTGTTACAGTTATTTTTTTGTTGTTGTTTGCCTTCAAATCATCTCTGACTTATGATGATTCTAGGATGAATCTATCATGGGGCTTTCTTCGCAGAATTTGTTCAGAGAGGGGTTGACCTTGCCTTCCTCTGAGGCTGAGAGAATGAAAACCCCTGGGTCCAAACTAGCTTGCGGAGTCCTAAATGCATCTTGCCATGTATTGGCGGCGAATATTAGTGGATCATTTTTAAGCCAAGAAACTCAGCACACACTGCACTAGCCCTCCAAGATCCTAAGGAGGGCTCTAATTTTCAACACTTGCCTACCCTTGCTCTGAACTGGCAGTTTCATGCTTCACCAATGCTCTAGTAAAATTCTAAAACCTTTTCTTTCCTACTAAGGATGTGGGGGAAAAAATCTTACTGCCACTTAGATTTTTCAGTGGATTGGGTCACCTCAGTCTGACAAAAGCACATGCATTTGGCAATACGGATCAGCCCTCCATATTTGTGGATTCTGTATTCACAGAATTAACCAACCACAGCTTGAAAATGTTCAAAAAAAAAATCCAAAAGCAAACTTTGATTTTGCCATTTTATATAAGGGATGACGTTTTACTGCACCATTGTACATAATGGGACCTGAGCATTCACAAATTTTTGTCATCCATGGGGGATCCTGTAACCAAACCCTAACAGATACGGAGGGCCCACCGTACCCTCTTGAGAGATCTTGCAAAACTAAGATGCTGAATGATTTGGTTGTCATCCTCAGAACTGCTAAGTTTACAGTATTAAACCAAGCACAGATTGCAATTCCTGTCTCTGCACCAGTTATTTGTATTGTTATTTATTATAATATTTATTAATACTCCATCTTTTTCCCAGTTCACAATTCCAGGGGGCTTACAACAGTTAAAACAAGCATAGCTGAAACAGTATACAAAAGGTTTAGAATGTAGTTAAACTATCAAACAATTAAAAGCTGATAAAAACACAAAGCATTAAAAGGAAATCAGCAAATAGAGAAACCTACACCTTATGCAAGACCTTTTCCCTCCCTCAAGCAATCAGTCTTCTAAGGCTTGCCAAAACAAAACAAAGAAAAGATTTATCTGCCTGAAGAAAGACAACAAAGGGGGGAGGCAGTCTAAGGATATTCTCCAGCATTTTCCAGCTGAAATCCAGGGCCATTTCTACCCTTCACTGTTATAGTGTTATTATTCCACTTCCAACAGACTGTGGAATCCTGGGGTTTGCAGTTTAGGGAGGGGACTTTAGAATTCTCAGCCAGGGAGCTCTTTGGCCTCAGTAAACTACTTGCTCTTTGGCAAGGTTGAAAGTGGAATAATAGCACTATAACAGTGGAGGGTGGAAATGACTCAGTGTGGCCAAGCAGCATCACAGTGTGGTTGAGATGGCAAAGGTTATTACAGTAATGAGGAAGAACAGCCAAGGCCCTTTCTGCACCTTACCTTCTTCCGGCGCTGGGGTGCGAGGATCGCGCGAGTAGCCTCCGGCGAGAGGCTCTTGTGTCCGGGGTCTTTCGGCTCCGCACAAGCTGCCTGCTCACGCGAGAGCCCCTCCTCTTCCTTCCGCAGCGCAGCCGGGGAGTTTCCCAGGCTGCGCTGGGGCAGGAAGCGCGACCGGCGCAGCTCCAGAGGCTCCACAAACCAGGTAAGTGCGCGTGGGGCCCGGGAGCAATGCACAATCGCACACCATTTTCGGCTTCTAGCTGAAAATGAAAAGGTGCGCAATCGGAGGCCCCTGGAGCATCGCGCGATTGTAAGTGCGTCCTGCAGATCGCTCCTCACAATTGCGTGACCCTCCAGGCCCTCTTTCACATGGAAAATGTTGTGCAAAAAGGGCCCAAGTTATGGAAAGCTGCTGCTGTTTGCTTTTGCCTCACTATACTGGGATGGGCAAGATTCTGCCCTCTCTTTTCCTGCTTTAGTCTGCAGAAGAGAAGGTTAAGAGGGGACGTGGCAGCCGTGTTTAAATATTTGAAAGGATGTCATGTTGAGGAGGGAGTGGGTTTCTTTCCGCTGCTCCAGAGAGTAGGACAGGGAGCAATAGATTCCAACTACAGGAAAAGTAGATTCCACCTAAAGCTCTGGAAGGACTTCCTGACAGTCAGAGCTGTCCAGCAGTGGAATCTGCTGCCTGAGAGTGTGGTGGAGTCTCCTCCTTCTTTGGAGGTTTTTGAGCAGAGGCTGAGTGGCCTTGTCAGGAGTGCTTTGATGGGTGTTTCTGCATGGCAGAGGATTGGACTGGATGGCTCTTGTGGTCTCCTCCGACTCTACGATTCTAGGATTCTTTTCCCTACTGAGTTAATTAAATACAAAGTACTCAAGGGCCCATCTGGAAGGACTAGAAAAACCAGAAAGCCCCTGGTTTTACTCCTGTTCATTCCTATTTTGTTTTTTGGAAGATCTCTGTGACCTATTCCCTATTCTGAAGTAGAGTTGGCTCTTCACATTCACTAGGGTAAGGGGCTCGAGACCTTTGCAAAAGTGGAAAAATCACAAATATTAAAATGTATGTGTGTGTGTATGGGAAGAGGACCAAGGCGTGCTGGGGGAACAAGCACCCAGGGTTCAGACAGGTCAGGGAAAGGAGAAGAAAGTGGAGTGTCATGGTGACCCTATATGTCCTCTCTCTTGCCTGTCTCCTTCTTTGGGTCTGGAGTGGCCTCTGGAGAGAGTTTGTAGTGCTGAGAAATCAGAGTGCAAGCTGTCCTTAGCTGGCCAGGCCGTGGATGCTGATGGTGGTGGAAGAGGAGGAGGAGGAGGAGGACCAGTGGCTGGCTTTTAAAAGGCTGTGCGGCCTGATTGGAACAGAAGGAAGGGTGCCCCAGAAAAGAAGCACCTGAGGTGTGGAGAGGAAGGGTTGAAGAAACTCATTAATAAAGAAATCTATGAAAGTGAAACCCACCAAAGGTGGAGTGCCAACTGTATTCCCAGGGAACTCCCAGCACTTATAAGGACTTTTTTATTCCCACCCTCCAGGCCAGGTTAAATTCAACCAGTACAGATGTCCTCTGCTTTTCAACGATCCACCCTTTTGGCCCTTTTCAATCACAACCAGAACCCATGCATTCCGCTTGTGGTCATATCTTTTGACCTATTATTTTGTGTTTCCACAACCTGTCATGCACTTCTACAACCACAGACTGCTTTTTCTCTCAATTCATCTTCCAATATATAAAAGTCAAAGGTTGTTTGTCCGTGTCAGGCAGAGAAGATTGGCTGTGTCAGGCGAAGACCTCATATGATTGGCTGCCTGAGAAGATCTATGGAATCCTGGGGTCTGCAGTTTAGAGAGGGGCCTTTAGAATTCTCAGCCAGAGAGCTCTTGGGCCTCAGTCAACTGTGTCTGTCTTGAATAAGCTGGTTGTTATAGAGATGAGGCCTAGCAGCAAGGAGGAGGGCAGTGTATTCTCTCAGGAACTCAACCTCTGTATGTTAATAACCCTGAATAGAGATTGGATTGGGGAATATGGGAAGAGTTAGAGGTACAGAACAAGACAGTCTGTGAGGTTACAGACACAGGATCTCAAATCTTTCTAACAAGTATTATCTATGAGAAAATAAAATCCCGAGCTATGCTGGGTATATATGCTAGTACATGTATAAAAACCTTGAAAAGGACTGGGATCCACATTTTGACACTTTCCAGTTTTCTGGTCTGCTCTGGTCCCTAACCTGCCAAAAAAGTGAAGGACATCTGTACTTCCCAAAAGGAAACGTACCTCTCCACAGCAGTGTGTTTCTGTTATCCCGGAACTAGTGAAGATGGCCGCCACCAAGAAATATAGCTACTGTTTGCAGAACAGCCAATTCAACAGAGATTAAACAAGGAAAAGAGGAATGTTCGCTATAAATAGTGCAGTATTCCTAAAGCACTTTAACACTTCAAATACAACTTATGAATCATAATCTAAAAGGCAATTTCTGAAAGGTTGCCTGAGTCTAGATGTAACTCATGCTCAGTGGGAGGGAGAGAAGGAATGACACAATGGAGGTGGGACTGAGGGGAAATCTGGGCTATTTTAAGAAAGAGTTTGAATGCAAAAGCATGAATACACAGGTAAAATCAAAACAAAAATAACTGTGAAGTCTTGATAATTCCAGTGCCTTTTCCCCCCTGGGAACTTGGGACTTAAAAACATTAATGCCCAGAAACTTGCCATGGCAATGGCAGGCTTTGCTTTTTCTCTGCCTAAGCATGTCGGGCCCTGTGGTTCCAAATATCAAATGGGGGAGTCTTGCTGAAGGCCCAGGAGAGAAAACAAGACTCCCAGATGGACTTGGAAACCTGCCAGAAGTCAGCATGCCCTTCAGAGAAACAGATAGCAGTTGCAATGTTGCAACGGGCCCAGGATGAAAGAGAATGGCTTTGTCATCCCCATTCAGTGGCGTGTGTTATTGACTGGCTGTGAGGCGGAAACTTCACCATAGTCTAAGCTTGGGAAAGTTATCTTTTGTACTCCAGTTCCCATAATGCAAATGTAGAAATGCAAAATGCTACATTGAGGCAACAAAACCCAAATGCATAAGTTTAGGATGGGGGATACTTGGCTTTGTAGCAGTATATATGAAAAAGACCTTGGAATTGCTGTTGACCATAAGCTGAACATGAGCCAGCAATGTGATGCTGCAGCAAAGAGGGCAAATAATATTTTAACCTGCATGAATATAACCATAGTTTCCATGTCAAGGAAAGTAACAGTCCCACTGTGGTCAGGCCTTACCAGGAGTCATCCATTCATATCTCGGTGCCTCGTTTTAGGAAGTAGACAGACAAGTTGGAGCAGGTTCAGAGAAGGGCAACAAAGATGATAGGAAATACAGAAAACACAATATATGAGGAAAAGCTGAGGAAGTTGGGCGTGTTCAACCTGGTGAAGAGAAGACCAAAGGGTGATATGACTGCACTCTTTAAATCCTGCAAGGGCTATCACGGGGGGGGGCAGGTTTGCTCTCTGCTGCCCCAGAAGGTAGGATCAGATGTAATGGTTTTAAGCTACAGGAGGGTATGTTTCAAAGACCTTCGGAAGGAACTTCTTGACAATAAGAGAGGTCTAGCAGTGGAACCAATGACCTAGAAAGGTGGTGGGGTCTTCCTCTCTGGACATCTTTAAAAAGAGGCTGGACAGCTATCTGCCCGAGATGGTCTAGCTGGAAATCCTCCATTGGGTAGGGGGGTTGGACTTGTGGTCTATTGGGCCCTTTCAGTGTAGCAATTCGATGATCAATAACCCCTCTGCCCACACGGTACTAGCTGTCTTCTCTCAGTAGCAGTCATCTGAAGTTGCTTCTACTGAAAAAAATTATCAACATGCCGCAAGATTACCTTTTCCTTCCTCTTTGTGAATACTGAAACAGACTTACCTGGCTATCTCTGAAAAAAAAGTCATTAAAAAATAATGCTTCCAATCCCTGATGATAGGGCCGGACTCTGAGGGAGCTGAAAGGGAACCCGAAAGATTAAAAGAAAAGAAAGAAATTCCAGAAGGAGGCCATTTCTGCACTAGACTCTTATAGTGCGATTATTCCACTTTCAACATCCTATGGAATCCTGGGGTTTGCCTTTGAGACCCCTCCCTAAACTGCAAAGCTCAGGATTCCATAGGATGTTGAAAGTGGAATAATTGCACTATAACAGTCTAGTGCAGAAAAGGCCGGAATTATCTGTGCTTAACGGTTATAACAATTTGATCCTTCTTTTCATTTGTAAACTGCCTTGAGTCCGAGGATTATTATTTTTGTAACTAGCGTGAAAATGAGAAAATGGTTCATGCACTAAGAAGGAGGAGGTTCAACAAAATTGTTACCCTGTTTACTGGGGGTCCCGGGAGGGACACCTAAATAACCAAACAATGAAACACAATTTTGGGGAAAAGTAGCTGGAGCACTCACTTA
The DNA here is from genome assembly GCA_948472985.1 of Iguana delicatissima. Classification (NCBI taxonomy): domain Eukaryota; kingdom Metazoa; phylum Chordata; class Lepidosauria; order Squamata; family Iguanidae; genus Iguana; species Iguana delicatissima. Next base: position 473,402 of record CAOKZL010000419.1, read on the forward strand.
AGCTAGCGAGAGGCAGGGTAACTTAGCGGGATCTTGCAACCCAGCCTTTACGAGGTCAGGTCAGTCAAGCAGCCAGTCAGGTTTAAAGTAATCAAAATGATATTTTATTGAATACTAGCAAAGATGAAAGACACCACAGCCACACAGCTACCTAAGAAATTAGAGGTTGAAATAAGGATAGAGATTCTTAGGGGAAATGGGTGATACGACATCTGTCTCGTTGTCCTAGACCTTGAGGGAGAAGCCGGGGGTGCAGAGAAGAAACTCAGCTCGATTCGCTGAGGGGAGCTCGCCAAGCTACGCAGCAGCAAGACGGGATGAAACTCAGGAGCGATCCGAGGAAGGTCTCAGAATCAGGGGTTTTTATAGGGTGAATTGGGACTGCAGGCTATGCCTTACTCAGGGAAAACAATGAGTTTTGGGCGCGAGACAATGTCTCGGAAAGGTCACAACTTTGCATGATGGAATCAGAGCCGAATCAACAATAGTGTGGCCAGTATGCAGATGCGCAGCGCTTACCAATGGACAGCACAACCTTTGTCCAGTAGCCTGCTCGGGGCGGGAAACCTTTGTTAGTATCGCGCATATGTAAGGAGGTGTTTGCCGGAGAGGTCCCTGAAGCGACGAACTGGCTGTGTCTGGCCTGCCTGGGTGGGGAATGGAATGTCCAGCAGTTATCGGCCGTGCCTGTTTGCGTGCTTGTCCGGTGGCCTCACAAACGCATGGAGTGGGGTGGCAAGGGAAAGCCGAATGGTTTGATATCAAAGTGATATCGGGTGCTATCTCCGGGTAGGCCTAGACTGCAGTAACACCATACTTTGGTGAAAATACTGCTCCTGTCCCTGTTTTTATACTCATTGTTATTCAGTTTGAGAGTAATGTCATGATGGGGTCATCTCTGGAAGACACAAAGGCTTATACCTGGTTATTAGTTCCAGCTGGAATAAACTCAACAAATCAGGTACCCAGGAGTGAGTTAACTAGCGAGCCAGTGGGTTGCCACTAGCAACTGGATCAAGGCCATAGCATCCTCTTTGTTGGCATGTCTCAAGGCCATCACTGAGAAATGTGGGCGTGGAGGTAGGGTTTGCATGAAGCCCACCAGTGGGACACATATCTTACAACTACCCTGATTTGACAGTCCTGATTAATCCCCTGCCATCTCAGTTTTTCAGCTGTTTTTAAAAGGTCTCAGTTTTCCTCTCCTCCTCCCACTTTCCTCCTTGGTCCTCAGTTTGCTTCAGTTGCTGCAAATAGAGTTCAAAGTGCAAAAGTCCTATGCACTCCATAATTCAGCAAGCGGGGAAGGAAAGAAGAGGACAGAATCCAGCCCTTCTCAGTTGGCTCAGACTCAGGATTTGGGCTACTCCAGCTGAACAGAGTGGTCTTCTGTATATCCTGATTGGATTACTGTAATACAGTCTACATTGTGCAGCGTTCAGAAACCTCATCCAGTCCAAAGAGCTGCAGCCAGATTGCTAACAGGTGCTAGCACACCTTCCAGCGGTCCTCATTTGGCAGGGACAGTCCTGATTAATCCTCTGACATCTCCCTTTTTCAGCTGCTTTTAAAATGTCCCAGTTTCCCTTTCCTCCTCCCACTTTCCTCCTTAGCTTACTTCAATTGCTGCCAATGGAGTTCAAAGTGCTAAAGTAGTTTGCACTCAGTTAACTCAGCAGTGGAGAGAGGAGAAGGCAGGATCTGTCACATGCCCGTAGGCTCAGGCAACAGCAAAATGCTCCTGGCTTGTCCCTTCTCCCCCATTAATAACTTTTGCCATAGTTACCACACTCTGATGCTGTTTGGCCACACGTGTCCTGGTTTTCTTCTGTGAAATTGTGGAGAGTATGCCATTGCACTCAACATTTCTCTCTTAGGAAAGGGAAGTGAGCAACTAAAGGGAAGGCTTGCAAGTAGCCTTCCAAGCAGCCTGGTGTAAAGCAAAAGTAAGACACACAGGGCCTTTCCACACTACACTGTTATAGCACTATTATTCCACTTTCAACATCCTATGGAATCCTGGGCTTTGCAGTTTAGGGAGGAGTATTTAGAATTCTCAGCCAGAGAGCTCTTTGGCTTCAGTAAACTACACTCCCCAGAATTCCACAGGATGCTGAAAGTGGAATAATAGCACTATAACGATGTAGTGCGGAAAGCTCCTACTCCACATGGTGGTAGATCCTTCACAGACCTCTTGGGCATTTGCCCAACCTAGATGTCCATAGCAACCAGGCATCCATTGCTTCAGTGATAGATCTGAGAAAGAACTGCACACACACCTCCAAAAGAAGATTGCAACCCTTCTCTTCCATTATGAGCTATGTGAGCTTTTGGGGGCAACACTCATATAATTGAGCATCTTTGTTGTTCTTTTCCTTTCTGTTTCTGATATATAGCAACCATAAAGTGACCCTATTACGGGGTTTTCTTGGCAAGATTTAGTCAGAGGGGGTTTGCCTTTGCCTTTTTCTGAGGCTAAGAGAAGGAAACTCACCCAAGGTCACCTAGTGGGTTTTCAGGGCTGAGTGGGGATTTGAACCCTGTTCTCCAGAATCAAACCACTATACCATGCTGCCTCTGAATGCATGGGCCTAAACCTAATGGCCAGACCTAATTACAGCAGGCAATTCCATCAAGTGCTGAAGTGCAGAATCAATGCTGATGTAAATCCCCACTGAATCAATTGATCTACCCTAGCTTGGACCAGCCTAATATTTAGGTTTTGCTATGCTTACAAAATGGTATCCATTCCCAGCACTGCTGCATGTGCCTTAGCCCTTGGAGATTTGATCCCAGGCTTGGATGGGCCAGTCCAGAGCTCGGGAAAGTTCCTGTTTGTACTACAACTCCCAGAATTCCCCAGCCAGCAGGACCATTGGAGAGTTCTGGAATCTGTAGTCCAAAACAGTACCTTCCCTGAGATCTCTTCCAAAAAAATAAATAAATAAAAATGGCAGTTTCCTATTTGAGGATGCAAAACTCTCTAGTTTGGTCATTGTATCAGCAAATGGGAGAAATAGATAATTCCATCTTTTCTGCATCCATTTTTTTCCCTTCATTGCAGCACCCTGGATATTGCTTGTTCTTCAATTATCTTAAAGTAGAATGTACAATAAACATTTAATTTCTCTTTTTTTTTCCTGTGCTTTTTTTTTAGCTTCTCCTTCCCTCTCTTCTTTTTTTGGCAAAGAGAGCATTTTTATAACTGCTCGCTTGGAAACTATTTATTTAACAGTAATCGCCCTAAACGTCAAAGCTGTTGCAGACGTTTTGGAATAAACAGAATTGTCAGAATAGAAGTGGATTGTTTGAAACTGGCCATTTACAGTGACCTTCAAGCTTCCCCACCACCACCACCAATCAAAGCCAAAGAATTTATCTTCCAAGAATCCTATAATTTTCTTTCTTTTAATCCAAAACATAACAACGCTTGGAAAGGGGCCAATGTGCTTTTGCTTTGAGTGATGACGCCCACACTCCGTAGCCACCCGGTTGGATGTGCAAGGCAAAAAGAGAAGAGCTTTAGTATTCTGTCTCCCTTTTATTCCAGACAGGCTGAAAGATCTGTCTATTAATGGCTCTGATGTTGCACATATACAAATCTCATATATACATACACACACATATATATATATAATATATGCCACTCATATACAAATATCAATAACTGATACGTTAAAGCAATAAACAGAGGCATATCTAGCATAAACAGTGCCTAGGGCAGGCGTGGAAGTTGAGCCCCTACCTCCAGAACTGCTGCTTCCTCCTCCTCCTCCTCCTCTACTGCTGCTTCTGGCACTGCATTTTTGCGTGCCCTCCGGCATTGGCACATGCCCTACTTGCCCCACTCTAGATATGCCTCTGGCAATAAAGAAAAATTGGCAAGGCTTTGAAGGAATATTTCTCCCTATATAGAATCAAAGATTTGGAAGAGACCCCAAGGGCCATCCAGTCCAACCCCCTGCCATGCAGGAACACCCATCAAAGCATTCCTGACAGATGGCCATCCAGCCTCTGCTTAAAAACCTCCAAAGAAGGAGACTCCATCACACTCCGAGGCAAAGTCAGAAGTGACTCCATCAACTCCTCCATGACAGCTCTGACAGTCAGGAAGTTCTTCCTGAGGTTCAGGTGGAATCTCCTTTCCTGCAGCTTGAAGCCATTGCCCTTGTCCTAAGCTATTTCTGCACTACAGTGTTATAGTGCTATTATTCCACATTCAACCTCCTGTGGAATTCTGGGGTTTGTGGTTTACTGAGGCCAAAGAGCTCTCTGGCTGAGAATTCCAAACGCCCCTCCCTAAACTGCAAACCCCAGGATTCCAAAGTATTTTGAAAGTGAAATAATAGCACTATAACGGTATGGTGCGGAAATGACCTTAGTCTCTGGAGCAGCAGAAAACAAGCCCGTTCACTCCTCAGCATGACATCCCTTCAACTATTTAAACCTGGCTATCACGTCCCCTCTTAACCTTCTCTTCTGCAGACTAAACCGGCTCCCTAAGCTGTTTCCCATAGGGCATGGCTTCCAGGTCCTTCACCATTTTGGTCGCCCTCCTCTGGACACGCTCCAGCTTGTTCAAGTTCTAAGCCTGTGTGACACTGTAGGTTTATTTCCAGTCTTAAGTTGACTTCCAGCCTTGCAAGACTGGAAATTTCCTACCAGTGTTTTACTAGGGTTCTTGCCAGCCTTCCAAAGCTGACTTCCACGCATGGAACGACTGGCAATCTCCCCAACTCTATCAGGTATGCTGCCACCACCCCCCTGAATTATGAATTACTTAGACAGAACAGGAGGGACTCTGCCTAATCTCTAAGCGTAAGGAACTTCCCCCTCCTCTTTCCCCTGAGTGAGAGGTCCTATGTAGCGTGTGCCAACCCTGGCGTGGAAATGGAGAGAAACGGAGGTTTATAAAAGTGTTTTAATCAAGGCATGCAAATAAACAATATCACACTTGGGAGACCCCCTCTCCCAGGTACACTTAGTTACAAGAATTTACAAAACAGATATAACAGCACAGATACATTCTTAAGATCAGCCAATTCCCAAAATAACAACATCCCTAACGCGACTAACTACTTATTTCTAGTTACTCACAATTAGGTTATAGGCGTAGATGGTCTAAAGGAGGGGGGGGGCCAGGAGACACAGCATGCCTGCCAGCTCCACTGGGCCAGCTCTCCCCCCTCTCTTTCTCTCTGTGTCTCTGGCCACATGGCCTCTCAGAAGTTTTTTATCTTTTCCTCCTTGGAAGGATCTGGAAGCCTCTCCAAGATGCCCACCTCTTTTCCTTTTGGTTGGTCAATTCTCACCTTGTGACCTGTGATGCTGACCCTTTCTTTTTGATTGGTCAACTCTCACCCTGTGACCCTTGATGTAATCCTAACATCTCATTAACCCTTGGTTTACCTGAAGAGGGAAGTATCTCCCTTTGATAAGCCTAGATAATGGAAAGCCCCATTATCACACGCCCCCCAAATCTCAGACAGTCTGGGAACAGATGAAGGCTGGAACCACATCGGCTGGGATTTCATCCTGGGACCTAAGAAAGGAAAAGTCAAAGAATAAATGCAAACACACACAACAGTACAGTATAGCCATATTATCAATTCGGACATGTAAAACTCAGCCCTCTTAACCTCCCTCCAGTCCTCTGCGTGACAAGGAATCTGCAACCACATTAGAACTTCCAGCCACGTGCTGAATGTCGAAATCAAAGTCTTGTAGGGACAGGCTCCATCGTAGTAACTTCTTGTTAGTTCCCCGGACTGTATGTAGCCATCGGAGGGCAGCATGATCAGTCTGGAGAGTGAAGCGACGTCCCCAGACGTATGGTCTCAAGTTCTCTAACGCATATACAATAGCATAGCATTCCTTCTCTGGTATGGACCAATTGGACTCCCTTGCAGAAAGCTCCTTGCTGAGGAACAAGATGGGATGCAAGGTGCCATCCGGACCCTCTTGTAGTAAGACTGCTCCAATGCCTCTGTCAGAAGCATCTGTAGCCACTACAAACGGCTTGTCAAAGTCTCGTGCCCTGAGCACAGGATCTGCCCTCAAGGCCTGTTTCAAGGCTGCAAAGGCTTCTTGACACTCTGCTGTCCATTTCACTACTTTAGGCTTCTTGGAACCTGTCAGGTCTGTTAGAGGTGCTGCCACTTGGCTATAGTTGGGCACGAATCTCCGGTAGTACCCAGCCAGGCCAAGGAAGGACTGCACCTGCTTCCTGGAACGAGGAATTGGCCAGCTATTAATAGCTTCCACTTTGACTTGCAGTGGAGTGATAGTCCCCTGTCCCACTTCATGGTCAAGGTAGGTCACTCTGTCCAGTGCAAACTGGCACTTCTTTGCTTTGACTGTCTGTCTCCAAGTGTTTCAAGTGGTCTTCCCAGGAGTCTGAGAAGATTGCAATGTCATCTAAATAAGCAACAGCAAAGTCCCCGCACCCTCGTAGCAAACAGTCCACCAGCCTCTGGAAAGTTGCAGGTGCGTTCCGTAGCCCAGAGGGAAGGACATTGAACTCAAACAGGCCCATGTGAGTGATGAATGCTGTTCGATGCTTAGATTCTTCTGCCAGGGCGATTTGCCAATAGCCCTTAGTCAAATCGAGGCTGGATAGGTACTTAGCATGCCCCAATTTCTCCAACAGTTCATCTACTCTGGGCATTGGATAATGTTCAGGGCGTGTCACTGAGTTCAGTTTTCTATAATCCACACAAAAACAAATGTCCGTCCCCCCTTTTTGGGCACTAGGACAACTGGGGATGCCCATGGACTGCGTGATGGGCGAATGATCCCCATGTCCAACATCTCTTTCACCTCCCTCTCTATCGCCTCTTTCCCTTTTGGTGACACCCGTCGTGGCTGTTCTGCTGATGGCCTGCTGTCATCTGCGGCTACCACATGTTGAGGATCTGTGGTGCGACCTGGGATATGTGAAAACAGGGTGGTGAACTTACCCGTCAAGTGGAAGAACTGCTTGCGTTGTTTCGCATTGAGTCTCGGGGAGGGTTTCACATCTTCCAAGCTACCATCCTCCCGATCATAGAAAGCACCTTCAGGCCACTCTTCCTCCTCCTCATCTTCCTGGACTGAAAGTGTGAGAAGGTGACTGGGCCTCTCATAGAAGGGTTTCAGTGAATTCACATGATACACTTTTGGCTTAACCCTAGAGTCTGGAAACTGTATGAGATAGTTCACTGTCCCAATGCGTTCTTGCACTGTGGCAGGACCTTCCCAAGAAGTTTCCATCTTGTTAGACTGGAGAACTTTCAGAACCATCACTTGGTCTCCTTTCTCAAAGCAACGTTCTCTGGCAGACTGGTCATACCAGGTCTTCTGCTTCTCTTGTGCCTGTTGCAGATTCTCATGAGCATCTGCCCGTGCTTCCCTGAGAGTATTCTGCAAGTTAGTCACAAAATCAACCACATTAGTCTCTGAAGAAGGGATAGCTCCCTCCCACTGACTTCGAACCAGCTGTAATGGCCCTTTCACATCATGGCCATAGACCAGCTCAAAGGGTGAATAACCCAGGCTTGGGTGTGGAACAGATCTGTAAGCAAACAAGAACTGCTGTAGCGCCAAGTCCCAGTCATTGGAATGTTCATTCACAAACTTACGGATCATGGCCCCCAAAGTTGCATTAAAACGTTCCACCAACCCATTAGTTGGTGATGGTAAGGCACTGATGTCAGATGGCGTACTCCATGTGCCTCTAATAGGCGCTGCATGACTTTGGAGTTGAAATTGGAAGCTGCATCCGTTAAAATCTCTGCAGGCCAACCTAACCTAGCAAAGATGTCTATCAAAGCTTGGGCAACTGCCTTAGCTGAGCTCCCACCCAGTGGAATGGCTTCTGGCCAACGAGTGCAGAAGTCCACAAAGGTGAGCACATATCGCTTTCCCCTAGCAGTCTTCCTAGGGAAAGGTCCCATGATGTCCACAGCCACTCTCTGGAATGGAACATCAATGATAGGAAGTGGTTGGAGAGAAACGGAGGTTTATAAAAGTGTTTTAATCAAGGCATGCAAATAATATCACACTTGGGAGACCCCCTCTCCCAGGTACACTTAGTTACAAGAATTTACAAAACAGATATAACAGCACAGATACATTCTTAAGATCAGCCAGTTCCCAAAATAACAACATCCCTAACGCGACTAACTACTTATTTCTAGTTACTCACAATTAGGTTATAGGCGTAGATGGTCTAAAGGAGGAGGGGGGGGGTCCAGGAGACACAGCATGCCTGCCAGCTCCACTGGGCCAGCTCTCCCCTCTCTCTCTTTCTCTCTGTGTCTCTGGCCACATGGCCTCTCAGAAGTTTTTTATCTTTTCCTCCTTGGAAGGATCTGGAAGCCTCTCCAAGATGCCCACCTCTTTTCCTTTTGGTTGGTCAATTCTCACCTTGTGACCTGTGATGCTGACCCTTTCTTTTTGATTGGTCAACTCTCACCCTGTGACCCTTGATGTAATCCTAACATCTCATTAACCCTTGGTTTACCTGAAGAGGGAAGTATCTCCCTTTGATAAGCCTAGATAATGGAAAGCCCCATTATCACAGCCTGTTCAAGTTCTAAGACCTTTGGGAGAGGCCCAAGGATCTACTCCTTTCCCATGCTTGTTTCATAGGAACAAAGGAGAGGGCCTTCTCAGTGGCTGCCCCCACGTTCTTAGAAACTGAGGCCATTTCCACACTGCTTACTGTTATAGCGCTATTATTCCTCTTTCAACCTCCTATGGAATCCTGAGGATAGCAGTTTAGGGAGGGGCATTTTGAATTCTCAGCCAGAGATCTCTTTGGCCTCAGTAAACTACAAACCCCAGAATTCCACAGGATGTTGAAAGTGGAATAATAGCACTATAACAGTGTAGGGCAGAAATAACCTATGTTGGTCTTTTTATGGTGTCCTGTTTTGCTGAATTTTATATTCTGTCTTTTAATGCATTTAATATGGTTTTAACTCTATAGATTTTTTTAATAACACGTCTGTCTCTCTGTCTGTCCATCTGTCCATCCATCTATCCATCTCTCTGAAATTCTGGTATGTTTTTAATCGGTTACAAGGTCGGTTGAGAACAGGTGAGGAGAGACCCAGCTCTGGGAGTGGGAGAAGGAGAGAAAAAACTAGGATATTTGAAAAGCAGCTGAGAAAATGGAATGACTGAGCATTAATTGGGACTGTCCCTGCCAAATCAGAACAGTTGGAGGAGATGTTCCACCTTCTTCCTTTCTGAGAAGAAGAAAGGCCAAGGGCCATTTCCGCACTAGACTGTTACAGCGCTATATTCCACTTGCAACATCCTGTGGAATCCTGGGGTTTGCAGGATTCCATAGGATGTTGCAAGTGGAATAATAGCACTATAACAGTCTAGTGTGGAAATGGCCCCAATTGGGAACTGGGAACTCATAACTCCTTGGACAAGACAGAGAGGAACTGAAGTATAATAGGCAAATTTTTCAGCCTTCTCCATCCACACAGAACACGGAGGTGAGATGTAGCTGTGGGGGTCATGGGTTTTATGTTCCATTTGTTGATCTTTTTTTTGTACAGACCAAAAGGTCAGGAGATAAATGTGGTCGATACTTGCTTTTTGTGTTGCTAAGAGATGCTGATATCTTATGCCCTTACTGACCCATATTTGCTCACCTGCTAAATGCCAGCACCCACCAAAATCCCCCCCCAACATGAGTTAACTATTTGTTACCCAATATGACCTATCCTGTACCCCTCAATACAAATGGATTCATATAAAAAATCTTCCAGTTATTTAATCTGTTTTCTTGGCTGATTGATCTCTATTAAAATTCAAAGTTTGGTTTTTTTAAGGGAAGTGTATTGCATGTCATTGAATACCAAAGCAAGGATCCTCCATGCTGTATTATTTCCAATTTCTGTTGCAGAAGCTGGAATATGAAGAAAGCTGACAGGAAGAAAATCTGAAATGTGATGCTGGAGGAGAGTTTAACAAAGTGGCTAAAAATATAGATTGATGGATCCTCCAGCAAATCAAGTCTGAACTCACACTAGAAGCCCAGATGACTACATTGAGGATATTGTACTTTGGACTTATCATGAAATGATATCACTGTATTTTTAAGTCATAGTTGTGTGTCCAGATCAATATCCGGATCTAGCTTTCAGACACTCAGGGAAGACAAAGAAACACATACACTTCAATAAGTGAACTTCATTAATCCCCAGGCCAGTTTCAATACCTTCTGCAATTTATTGCAAGCCAATAATAATAATAATATCAGCCATCCATATTTGTGAGTTTCACTTTTGTGGATTTGATTATTCAAGGTTTATTTGCTGTCTTCTCTGCTGCCTCTCTATGCCCTTTTTAATAGGGACTGCAAGCCTTGTGAGTCTGAGAAACTTGTAGGTTCCTCTTAAAAATGGTGTGGGGCAGCAGTGGAGGTGGCAGGAAACCCACCGGCCACCCACTTCTGCCTTGGGAAGGAACCCTGAGGCCTCAAAGGAATCCACGGTGGGTTGAATATGCAGATCATACCTTTTTGCGTGCTAAATATAGTTTGGGAGGGCCTAGAGTTATTCATGGTTTTTCCACTTTCATGAGTGTCATCTTGTTCCGAAAGTTGTAGGCTCCCTCTCGTTCTCTTTCTTCAATTATTTCTCCTAATGGTACAACGAATTCCCTATGGAAGTGGCAAAGGAATCAAGACAGCTGATACATGACTAGAGTGTGGCTGCTTTGGTCTAGATGCCAGAGTTGTAGTGGAGCCAAGTCTCACAGTGTCAAAGTGCTGGGACTTTTTAATTCCCTGGGTTATCTGCTATTGCGCTAGGCTTGGCTGTTCTCTCTGTCTCTCCCTCTCTCTACATAGCTGCAATCCTCAGAGAAGCTGGGGAGGAATCAAGAGTTTCCTAGATGTAATATACTGCATTTTTGGACTCTCCTTGGCAGGGGGATGTGGTTATGGGTACTATCACGATGAGCCCCTGAATGTCAAAGGATGCCACAACACGTTTGGAAAAGGCAATTTGCAACAGAGAGCATCCAGTGCTGCCATTTCACCCTGGAGGCACCTAATCTTGTCTGATTCTGGAGGCTAAACAGGGTTGGGCCTGATTAGTCTTTGATGACCACAATGGAGTCCAGGGATCTCCAGATACTACCTTATCTGGTAGATCTCCAGATAAGGACTAAGAATGGATACTACCTAAAACTTTAGAGAGAACTACTAGTACTTTTAGCCTAGTACTGGCAACTTGACGGTACTAGGCTAAAAGAACCAATGGTCTGCTTTACTATAAGGCAGCTTCCTGCAAGTCTAACCATCTATAAACTGCGTTGCAAAGTCTCTTTCACACTGAACAAGTATAGCACTTTAATACCACCTGAACTGCCATGCAGTGGTGGCCGGTAGCTCCCATGTTAGCGGAATGGTGATCCACCGAGGGTTATGGATAGCTTTAAAAAGGAGATCTCCAAGATGCCGAATGCAGTGTAGGCATCTTAGATACCTTCTTTAAAACCTGGGACATGGAACACTGCTGCCATGGGTGCCATCCTATGGAAGCCTGTAGCCTGGACAGGCTCTATTACTCTCTAATTGAGGATACCTAAGGAAACTATAAATCCCAAGACCCCATAGGATGGAACCATGGCAGTTTGTTTCATAGTGTTATAGTTGTGTAGTGTGAAAGAGAACCCATATTTATGGTGAAGGACATCCCCTGTTGTCTTCCATGTGACTCAGCCCCTCCTAGACAATGGCCTTGAGGTTGTATCGCACATGTGGAATTTGCTGGCCCAAATTGTGATGACGGAGGCTGACTTTGAAAGACAGCTTTGGAGAGGATTGGGAAAATTCACTCTTAGGTGGACTGGCACTCTGACTCAGCCTAAGCCCTCTTCCAATGTTTAAATGTAGGCTGTTTTCAAATGTAAAATCTTTAGCAGGACAGGATTAGGAGAGATCCGTCTTCTATTCCTGGGTCGGGCTCAGAACGAAAGTGCCTTTTAATCCTGATGGTTTCCCTCCTTCGGGCCTAGTCTAAACAGACATCTTAAGAAAGAGACTGCTTAATTGCCAGGAAAATGTAGGAGAACAGTCCGTGCCCCCCCTTTCCAAACTTAACACCAAAAAAAGCAGCCCCAGGAGACTGTTTCCAGGACGAGAGCAGTCCCTAATGAATACTAAGGGAATTAGAAGGGGCTGATAAGGCCTTGCCTTTTATAGTTTTAATTTCATAGCCATAGTCACAGCTTCCTGATAAGGAGAAGCCAGATTACGAGGCTCGAGGGCTGTCCACTCCTTGGGTCGGAGGCCTTGAGCGAGTTGGCATCCATCAAAATGCTTTTTGCAATTTACACGAATACCCTGATTGCCTGCCGATAAGGGAAAGTGTAAGTCAACAGAGTGGTGGCTGTAATTGGGTGTTACCTGTTTAGATATTCCGGGCTCTTATCTCGGGATCATTTCACTTGGCTCTGTTGAACTTCAGTTTCACCTTTGCTGGGGATGGAAAGATTTGTCCCTTGCCAGTTGCCATGTGTACATTCAAGGAATCTGAATGTAGCAGTCTGTACCATCCTACAATTCCCATAGGTGCCTATGCAGGGACATTTTTGTGTCTGCAACACCTCCGCTCTCTCACTGCTGGAGCTTCCTTTGCAAGGCTGGTGCTAAAGTGGAACACATACCTTCCAACGTATCCCAGATGAAAACAAGGACATTTGTGGTCAAGCAATGTGAGAGTTTGGTCAAGATGGAAACATTTATCAATGGGAAAGAAAACACAAGTTAGGAGGGGGTGCAGCAGTTTGATTTTGCCTGAATCTACTGGGCAGGGCAAGATTTCACCCCCTTCATTCCTCTCCCTTCTGCTGAGTTAACTGGGGCCATTTCCACACGAGACTGTTATAGCGCTTTGATTCCACTTTCAACATCCTATGGAATCCTGGGGTTTGCAGCCGGCTCCTCCCGAAACTGCAAACCCCAGGATTCCATAGGATGTTGAAAGTGGAATCAAAGCACTATAACAGTCTTGTGCGGAACTCTCCTGAGTGACAACTATGTAAGCTGAGGACAAAGGGAGAAAGCAGAAGGAAGTGACAGAAACTGGGACGTTTTTAAAAGCAGCTGAAAAAGTGAGATGACAAATTGGGACTGTCCCTGCTAAATCCGGACTGGTAAAACGTACAGGAATGACCCCTGGGAGACAGAGCCTGGCCTACCATTAGACACAATGACTGAGGAACTTGTCTCAGGCAGCAGATGCTAGAAGGAGGCACCAAAAAGTGTTCAGGAGACTCTGGGGGCGGTCTGTGGGATTCTGGGTCTTGTAGTGAGAAAAAAACAGCCAGATTCCAGGTTGTGAGATTCTGGCATATGCAGTCCAAAAAATGTGCCAGGTTCTTTGCTGGCGGTGGGATTTGGGAACTAGTAGTCCAAAAAGAAAAGAAAAGAAGCCAAAATCCTATATGAGGATAAGTGGGAAGTCCTTCATCCTGGCTAGATTTAATATTCTGTCATAAATACCGTAAAGGCACCAGATCCTGTCTGATTTTCTTGTTGCCTAGGATTCCAACCAGCTAGCCACGGTCTCCTCTGGGAAAAACTCCACTGTATTCACCCTTTCGAAGTTGGCTCCAGCTTTGTTTTAGAAATGGTTAATCTTTCGTAATCATAGAACTTGTAACCTCTTGCCTAGAAAATGATTTTGAAGAAGAAGAAGAAGAAGAAAGGAGACTAGTAAATAAGCTCAGTCCTGGTGGCCCCTGGCCTGTTCTAGCTGGTCCATGGTCAAATCAACCCTGCTTTCTTGCTCACCTCTTCCTCAGTTTGGACAGATGGTGAACCTGGGCTATGAGGCTCTGGAATTCAGCCCCAAAGTCTTGCTCTCCCTGCACCACTGATTTTCATGACTCCCAAAAGTCCTCCTTAGGGGTTCCTGCCTCACTGGCGACTTGTGGCAACTTGTCACAGCATCCTGTGGCAGTGGCAACTGGTGGCTTCCATGACAGAGGGATGGTGAATCGGCTCCCAGACTTTCCAAGAGCAATGTGCTGAAGCCCATGTTCTGCTGTACTAAATTAAACAACATCCTTGTGGGGAGTTGCTGTTTGCTTGCTTTTTCAAAGTGGTAGGTAGAATTGCCAGATCTCCAGCTGAAGTCTGAAGGAGCTGCTCTGCTTCAGTTCTTTAAAAAGGGGAGACAGATCTCAGGAAGACTGACACTGGAAGAGGGAATTTGATTTCCGTGCATGCATGTTGCACTTGTCCAAGTTTGGTGCACCAAAAAGACAAGGAAAAGTGAGAAGGCCCTGGGAACAGAGGCTGTGGCGATGTAGGTATGAATTAGAAATAATAAAGTAGAAATAAAGTAGAAGCTGGGGGCTTAGGTCAGAGGAACGGAGGAAGATTTAAGAAGGGTAAAAAAGTCACGAGAGCCAATGTATCACGTAGCTAGGATGTTGTTTGTGTGTCATGTAGCCGGTGTGTTCCGAAGTCTGAGCGCAGGGGTAATTAGCTAGTAACAGCATGTGGTATTTGTGACCCCGGAGGGGGCGGACCGAGACGTGCCTGCGATCTTTGCTGTGATCTTTGTGTATGCTGTGAACTTTGTCTATAAAAGACCTGTGAAACTTGAATTCAGGGCTTTTGGTCTTTTGGAGAAATCCAGCCAAAAGCCCGCGCGTAATAAATTACTCTTTTTCTTGCTCTGTGGTCTCTGTGGCCTCTGGGCTCCTGCAACAGTGGCACTTGGGCCTCTTGCATCATTTTGAGTGGAACAAGGAATGGAGCACAACTGCCACTACTCGTGAGGTGCCTTGTCACGAAAGCCCTGGCAGCAGTGGTGTAGGGCCTGGAGAAAATGTACTTTTCCTGGGGGCTGGTGATGAGCGTCCTACAAACACCAGAGGCAGCGCAAACTCACTTCACATACTACGCATGCTGTAGGTAAAGCCACGTAGGATGGGAATGCTAGTTAGTAGGGTTGCCAGTTCTCAAGTCTCTGAATCTTATGGATCAGCTCCAGGCAGGAGATGATGGTGCATATTTCCCAGCTTTTGAGCTGTCAGCTTCAGGCAAGAGGCAATGGTTGCAGGTAAAGCTCAGCCAGGAGCTCTCTGCTGGTTGCCAAGTCTGTGTTTATCTTTCCTTTCCTTTCTTTTTAAAAAACCGCACTGCTTTTCTAGCACACCATGCAGCTTACTTTGGTTTGCAAAACCTCACTGATCTCAATCAAGTTGGTGCAACTGGCAAAGACTCTACTGGGCCTCTATGTTCACTTAGACACTGAAGCTTCCTCCCTTTTCTTCTGTTACATCACAAGGGGCCATTCCTAGGTCTCTGCTTTTAGCTTAGAAATCTCAGGGCCTGAGACAGCATTCTTTAAGTACTTCAAGGGTTGTCACAGAGAGGAGGGGGCAGGTTTGTTCTTTGCTGCCCCAGAGGGTTGGACCAGCTCTAAGAGCTTGAAGGTCCAGGAGTATAAGTTTCATAAAATCATAGAGTTGGAAGAGACCACAAGGGCCATGCATGAATACACCAGGAAAGCATTGCTGACAGATAACCAACCATCCAGCTTCTATTTAAAAATCTCCAAAGAAGGAGACACCATCACATTCCATGGCAGTGCATTCCACTGTTGAACTGCAACTGTCAGGAATTTCTTCCTAAGGTTTAGATGGAATGTCTTTTCCTGAAGTTTGAAGCCATTGCTCTGTGTCCTAGTTTCTGGAGCAGCAGAAAACAAGCTTGTTCCATCTTCCATATGACATCCGTTCAAATATTTGAACATAGCTATCACGTTACCTCTTAACCTTCTCATCTCCAGGGCTCTTTTCACGTGGCATGCCTGAAGCATTGCGCGATTGTGAGGAGCGATCTGCACGACGCACTCACAATCGCGCGATGCTTCCAGGTAGGGTGCTGCAGAAGGAAGAGGAGGCGCTCTCACGCAAGCAGGCAGCTCGCGCGGAGCCGAAGGACCCTGGATGCGAGAACCTCTCACTGCGATCCCCGCACTCCAGCACCGGAAGAAGGTAAGGTGCGGAAAGGGCCCAGGCTAAGCATACCCAGCTCCCTAAGCTGCTCCTCCTAAGGCATCGTTTCCAGGCCTTCTACCATTTTGGTTGCCCTCCTCTAGACACTGCCCAGCTTGTCACTATCCTTCCTGAACTCTGGTTCCAGAACTGGCTGCAGTATTCCAGGTGGGGTCTGACCAAAGCAGAATAGAGTGATACCATCTTTCCCTTGGCCTAGACACTATGCTCCTATTGATGCAGTCTAGGATTGCATTGGCTTTTTTAGCTGCTGCACCATACTGCTGACTCATGTTCAGCTTGCAGTCAACTAAGACTGCTAGATCCCTTTTGCATGTGGTGTGGTCAAGCTAGGTGTCACCTGTCTTTCAAAGGGTTGTGCAGCCTGAATGGAGCCCCCAAAATGGAAGGTTTCGCTGGCAAAGAAGCAGTGATGTATTTAAGTCTTCTGTCTCAAGTCAAGCCTCAAGATTCTACCTTCAAGTCTCAAGTCAAGTTTCAAATCCTTGAAGATACTTTCAAGTCAGGTCTCAAGTCTGGAAGTCAACTTTATACCCCAACCAAAATTCCAGAATTATTGGACAGAGCCAAATAAGATCAGTTTTCATAATTTAAGCAGAGTTGGGCCTCCACATTTGTGATTTTGCCATCTGCAGCTTTAAAAGTGGAGAATAGGATCCTTCTTACTCCCCATTACTGAAGCATCAAAAGCTTTAGAAGGAAGGATCCTTCTTCCTCAAGTCCGTTGCCTAACACATTTGCTGTTCCCCTCTGCGAAATGCACCCTGCGCTCTGGGAATGAGTCTTGTCTTTTGCTCTTGGGAAAAGTTTTAGAAGGCTCCGCTGATGTGCACCAGGGACAGACAGCTGAGCAGACCTCAAGCCCGCCCCAAGCCCATTTTGATGCTCCCCTCTGAGAAACGCACCCACACTTTGAGCTTGAGAGAGATTGCCATGTGACTAGTAGGCAAAAAGAGAAGAAGGCATTGTTCAAAGTCGTAAGGTGTCTGGATGAATGCGTTATGTTACTGAACCAAGGACGTCAAGTCAGTCATTAAAAATATACAAGTCTCGAGTCGAGTCGATTCAGTGCATCATTTATGGCCAAGTCAAGTCCGAGTTGAATCACTGAAGCGACTTAAGTCCAACTTGAGTCTGAGGCTCTTTCTGCATCTTACCTTTTCGCGGAGGTGGGGGGTGGCGTTCACGCGAGCAGCCTCTTGTGCGAGGCGCTCACTTCGTTTCTCCTTCCTTACCGCAGCTGGCTTGCCAGTCGCGCGAGCGCCGCGCGAACGGCCCGCTGCTTCCTACCGCAGCGCAACCTAGGAATTGCAGGCTAGCGCTGAGGCAGGAAGCGCCACTGGCCCGGCTCCCGACGCACCGCAGCACAAGTAAGTGCACACAGGCCCCGGGAGCCTTGCACGACCACGCACCATTTTCGGCTTGACGCCTAGAATGAAAAGGTGCGTGCGGTAGGCTCGTGAATGTTGCGTAAATGTGAGTGCATCGTACGGACCGCCGCTCCCATTTACACGACACTCAAGGGGCCCTCTCACAAAAGAAACTGCGTGCGAAAAGGGCCCGAGTCTATCGACTTGAGTCTACATCACTGCAAAGAAGCACTTGAGGTGGAGAACGAGGACAGGGATTGGAGAAACAAATAATCAAGCCCCTGAAAGTTAAGCCCGTGAATGTGGAGGGCAGACTGTCTCCAGCCTGATTTAGCTCTACCAGCCAAAACGACTGAAGAAATTTTATATTGATCCCATACATGACATGCCATGACTCATTGGAAAAGACAGATTATGATAGAGTATGTTTCATTTTATCTTTTTACTATGTTTAATGTGTTTTAACTGTTGTAATTGAGTGTTTTTTAACGGAACTATTTATTTATTTATTCATTCATTCATTCATTTATTTATTAAAAAAACTTTTCCATCAGGAAGATTTTTTTAACAAGCTCACTTTGTTTTTAAATGGATGTGAGCTGCATTGGATCCTGTGGCAGGAGAAAGGTGGGAGATTAGATAGATAAATAAAGTGGAAGGCCATAGGAAAAAGAGATCACACTGAATCTTTGATTCAGTCAAGAAAGTCACAGTTCTCCTGAGTCTGCAAGATCTGAGCAGAGCGGTTGATCACCAAGGCCTTACAGGTCCCCATTCATAGGATTGTCATAAATCGATGCTGACTTGACAGCAATTAACAACAAACCGGTGCTGTTGGAATTCTGCCTCAGGCAACAGATTTTGAGTGTCGCAATGGGAAAATAAACTGTTAGCAATTTGCTTTGCTATTATTGTATTTTTACAGATTTTCCTGCCTTTGGCCCTAGAATAACTTTGGCAGTCTTTGAGGGCCTTACCTCAGGCAGCAAAAGGTTTAGGGACGGCCTTGCTAGTCACAACCTGTGCAAACATGCAGCAGCAGAAATTACTTGCCCCTCACCTAAGGCTGGCTGGAGCCAGAACACGACATCATCCAGAGACCGATCAAGAGCTACCTCCTTGGTGAATGGATTTTTGTGTGCATAATTTGGATCTAAAGTCTGACTTAGAACTTGGGAAAACAAGCTTTTGGACTACAGCTTCCAGAACACCCTAAGCAGGCATGAATGAAGGAATATCCAAAAAGTACCTTTTGCAATCCCCGCTTTGAGTTTGCATTTTGGAGAACTGCTCATCTGAAGTCTGGTTTGAATGCAGATATGTCTTTTTTCTCCTTGAGTCAATCAATTAATTCATAAGTCAGTCAGTGATTGATTGATTGAATGAATAAAGCAATCAGTGATTGAATGAACAGAGCAATCAATCAATCAATCAATCAAATATAGCCATCGAATCATAGAGTCGGAGGAGACCACGAGAGCCATCCAGTCCAATCCTTTGCCATGCAAGAAAACACAATCAAAGCACTCCGGACAGATGGCTATTCAACCTCTCCTTAAAAAACTCCACAGAAAGAGACTCTGCCACACCCTGAGACAGCATATTCCGCTGTCAAACTGTTCCTACCATCAGGAAATTCTTCCCAATACTTAGGTGGAATCTCTTTTCCTGGAGTTTGTATCCATTGCTCTGTGTATCTCAACCAGCAGAAAAAAAGCTTGCTCCATTTTCAATATGACATCCTTTCACATATTTAAACACAGCTGTCATGTCCCCTCTTAACCTTTTCTCCTCTGGGCTAAACATAGCTCCTTAAGCCACTCCTCATAGGGAATGATTTCCAGGCCTTTCACCATTTGGGTCACCCTCCTCTGGACAGAGTTCCAGGCGAGGTCTGACCAAAGCAGAATAGAGTGGTACTATTATTCCCTTCAATCTCAAACAGAGGCTAGATGGCCATCTGTCAGAAATGCTGTGATTGTGTATTCCCGCATTGCAGGAAGTTGGACTCAGTGGCCCTTGTGGTCTCTTCCAGCTCTGGGAGTCTGTAACCTGTACTCCTATGGATGCAGCCTAGAATCACATTGGCATTTTTAGCTGCAACATCATACTGTTGACTCAGTGGACAACCTCCACCTGCCAGAGCGTGGATGAGATTTGTAGTCCAAAAAATAACTTTTCCCATTTATGCTTTGATTGGCAATCTATGCTTTCATTGGATTAGTTCCCATACATTGATGCCAACATGCCAATAGCAAGAACAAGTATATGAGGACTCTGCCACTGTTCTTAGTTAATGCTAAGAGCCATTAATGCTTTTGGCTTGAACCCTCTTCTTCCCTCCATGGAAGCCATCCAAGTCTATTATCTCTCTGCTGTACAATGCTCACAGTGCAGACATCATTACTTTTCTCTCTTTCCCTAAGGGGGGAGAAGCTGAAAGTGAAAATGACCAGACCCTTGTCTATAATTAAACCAGGAGGCTCATTCCAAGCCGTCCAAAGTAAATGGCATCCACCCGGCAGGCTTTGCATTAGATCCTTACAGTATTTTTTATTTCGCTTTGCTGTAATCCACGGTGTCAACATAGCATAGATAAAGGGAATCATTTGTCTTGGGAAAGATATGGGGGCCCTCCCCTCATTCGTATACATATGGAGCTGGAACTGTGGCTAAGTGGAATGGGAGGGCCGACAGCTCAGTGGGGGCAAATGAGGGCATTGCTCCCCCCATAAGAACTCCCACCCCAGAAAATACAATTTTTGTTCAGTCTCCAAATTTCAACTGAGCATTTGGAAATGCAGTTTAAGCATCCAAAGAAAAGAGGCAGCCAAAGACGCCAAGAGAAGGTGAAGACAGCAAATAGAAGAGTTATAGTTGTGAACGATTTTCATCGCCTCGCTCTCTGCAGTGCTAGAAATTTGAGGAGTGGAGGAAGATTTTATTGGGGTGCAGAATTCTTATTTGAGGGGAAATACCCTCTTTTAGCTCCCTCCCTGTAGCTAACTCCTTGGGGAAAACATGTGGTAAGGGTCGCTGGTTCAATCCCTGATGTGTCCGGCAAAAGGGAGCTCCAGATAGCAGGCTGGGAAAGGTATTCTGTCTCAGACTGGAGAGATGGTGTGCGAGTTGGACAGAGCTGTACAAGGTCACCAGGATATTACCATCCTGAACTGGCAGCCCTAATTGGCCATGGGTTGGACTGGATTGTTACTCTGATGGAAAAACCCCATCCCGGGATCTACAATTTGATATTAAATATGATTATGTGTGCCAGAGAGGTCGCCTGGATGAGCACGTAGGCAGTCACGGTCGAATGATCGAAAACCAGGTCAGGCCAGTAAAATCCCCAGGCATGTAGCCCCAGGAGACCTCAAGGTGTGTAGACTCCCAATAAACAAAGGGTCCACAGCCCCAAGAAGCTGACTTGAGGGGATTAGTGCGTCTGCCCCAAGTTGAGCGAATATCCCATCAGACAAGGATCGTTTACAAGAAGTCACGCCACAAAACACAGCCGAAGATCCAGAGACTGTGGTAACGCCCTGCAATTCCATCACGCAAAGGAAATTACCACTGTGGAGCTTCGTGCCCACTGCAACACCCATTGTTCTCCCCGGGAAAGGATTAGTCCTGTAGGTACTTTTTCCCCGACAAATAGTCCCAATTTTTTAGCGTTTCTTTGGATCGCTTCCGGTCTTCCCAGCAGACCGTTGCTCCATCCGTTGAGTAATCCCCTCAGCCCTCTTCGTGCTGAGTCTCATCTCTCCTCTGTCTTCCCGGACCACGGACTTCAGGACAAGGTGCAGTATCACCCCAACTACGCCCCTTCAATACTCCCCTGTCCAATTTCCTCTCTTTTGTTTCTTAATAGCTCTTGGGTGCATGAGTGCATTGGTGTGTGAGACTTTCATTAAATAAAATTGTTTCTTGGACATTCTTGTTTGGTTTTTGGCTTGGCCTGACCTCGTAAAAATTGGGTAAAAAGACCCTGCTAAGTTACCCTGCTTCTCGCATTGCGATTGCTTGTGCTCTGGCTAGTTTTCATTCCCCATCACATGGAGCGTATTGAGGTGTCCCCCAGGGGACCCCAGAAATCAGGGTAACAGGATGATCTCTGAGGAATCTTCCCAGGTCTATGAAGAGGCCACTATTTCTCTGAGGAGGTTCGGGGTATCAGGTTCTTGGATTGTGTCTCTCAGAAAGGATGGGATTTGGACTGTCATGGTGCATTCATCAATTATCCCCCTGGTAATTCAGCCTGGACCTCAAACGCTACTTCCAGGTGTTTGCCTTGGCTTCACAGTCATCTCTCCAAACACCTGATAATGCTCTAGGCTCCTTTTGATTATCTAATCTGTACAACAACCTTAGCAATCAATTAAACAACTCTGGGCTTCTTTCTTTCTTTCTTTCTTTCTTTCTTTCTTTCTTTCTTTCTTTCTTTCTTTCTTTCTTTCTTTCAAAAAACCCTCTAAAGAGAGAGCACCAATTGCTAACCACCGATAGCGATATCTTGGGACGCTATTGACGATGGGTGTGGCTAGTTGTAATCCATTGTTGAGCCTTTGTTTGGACTGTCTGAACAAGCAAAGGGTCCCGTCCTCTTCCTCACTGATAGGGGACAGGAGCTCCACGTGCATGGGGAAGCATTTGCATTTCTCATGAATAATGTCACAAGGAATCCCGGACCTGGAGAATTTGCCAATCAGACGGTCTAGATAATGAAATGGCCGGCTACAGGGTCAGGGGGCATTCAAGTCACAAGATGAAGCCAGGGTTGAACTCGGAGCTCTCGGGTTGATTCTCAAACAAGGCCAGGGTCCTCAAGGTCTCTTTGGTGAAGCAGAGTTCTGAGGGGAGGGTAAAAATGGGTTAGTCATAATCGGGTGTGCATGAGGCATTTGGGCCCTGATTCGGATGCCTTTAGAGTGGCTTCACAGAGGGTCGAGCTGATTTGTGGCAAGTATGAGCTTGTTTCTTGGTATACCATGCCATCCCAAGTCATTCCTTTAGTGCTTCCCCAGAGTCCCACTTCGGGGCAAAAAAATTTTTGCAAAATTTTGTAGAGAATCTCCGAGTATGGTAAAAATGCCTTCCATACCTGGTAGAGATAATTTGGGTCATTTTGGAGCAAAAAATTTAAACAAAAAAGTTAGGATTTCTCACTCCCTATCCCCTCACCTCGAGCAAGTCTTTTAAGGGGGAACTTCCCCTCTCAATGGCTTTGATCAGACTGTGCAGCCCTTTAAAAACCCACCTCTGGTCCTCCTTTTCCTCCCCCACCAGCCACTATTTCTCTGAGCTGACCAGCTAAGGATGGCTTGCAGCTTGATATCTCAGCATCCAAACCCTCATCCGATGCCACCTCTGTACACCCAAGGAAGGACATTGGTAAGAGAAGAAATATAGGGCCACCATGCCAATGCACCCCCTTTTCCTCTCCTTTCCCTGACCTGGTTGGACCTTGAGTGCCCACTATTCCCACTACACCTCAGTCTCCTTCCCACAGATATGTACATTTTTATATTTGTGATTTTTCCCCTTTTGGAAGGGTTCTGCACCACTAACCCTAGCAAACGTGGAGGGGCCAACTGTAGAAAGATGCTGGGGAGCAGGGTTGTCCTGCATCTGAAATTTGGTAAAAGCCAAGATACAGTTGTGAACCTGAGAAAGCCATGATTTTGCTCCTGATACAAGTTGTCACCACATGGGTGGATTGTTCTTGCCCAACAACTTAGAACTTTTTGCATCAAAACTGGCTGACTGCTTGTCATCCAATTTTGCTAGCTTAGACTCACACAGCTGTGGTATTTGCCTCGTCCTGGGTGACCATGTCATGTTGTCCTGTTGACCATGTTATGATGTCATGTTGAGGAGGGAGCAGGCTTGTTCTCTACTGCTCCAGAGACTGGGACAAAGAGCAATGGATTCAGGCTGCAGGAAAGGAGATTCCACTTGAACCTCAGGAAGAACTTCCTGATGGTCAGAGCTGTCCGGCAATGGAATATGTTGCCTCAATGGAGTGTGGTGGAGTCTCCTTCTTTGGAGGTTTTTAAGCAGAGGCTGGATGGCCGTCTGTTGGGAATGCTTTGATGGGTGTTCCTGCGTAGCAGGGGGTTGGACTCGATGGCCCCCGGGGTCTCTTCCAACTCTACAATTCTATGATTCTATGATTCTATGACCAGAGCACAGTATCTGGATGCACTTTGCTGTGTTTGGCTGCTGGAAAAGCCAAGGAGATGTTCTAATAGACCACAGAGTTACTTGTGAAAGAGACCAAGCTGAGGCTTCATGATAGATCAAATGACGCCCCAGGCACAAAACATCTTAGATGCCTCCTCTTCCTTTGTCCTGCTCTTGAATACTTTGTGTGGATATATTTCATTGTGTATTAACCAATTTCACAACATTTCAGTCTGCACATATGCTTTATTCTTTTCACAAAAGACAATCAGTTTGCACCCATGGACTTGCAGTCACTCATAAACATACAGCTGTGGATACCTTGAATGTATCCTATGCCCTCCAACATTTCATGGATGAAAACCAGCACATGGACATGTGCAGCCAAGCAATCTCAGATGGCCAAAGTTATTAAAGAGGAGGAACACAAGCTAATAAAGTCTGCAGCAGTTTGCTTTTGCCTGAGCTTACTAGAAAGAGCAAGATTCCACCTCCTCCTCTTCTACTCTTGTACTTTGAACTCAGTTTGCAGCAACTGAAGTAAGATGAGGACAAAGGGAGGAGAGGGAGGAACAGAGAGAAACTGGGGCATTTTAAAAGTAATTGAAAATGAGGGATGACAAGGGATTAATTGGGACTGTTTCTGCCATAACATCAGGGCAATCAGAAGGTATGAAATGCTAAATTCCTGCAGTGCTAGAAATTAGTACTCTATTCCTTAATGTGGGCAGAATTGTGATTTGGGGGGCAATACCTTCATTTTGTCCACCCATAGCTACACTTCTGAGCACAAGGCTGGCTTTCTGAATGTGGGTAAGGTTACGAAACCTGTCCTCCACCATTGCAAGGCTGCATTGCTTCCCCACTGTAGATCAGCAGTTTGCATCCAAAGCAAGGACATTGGCAGAAGCGCCCATCTCAGAACCCTGACAGGGCACATAACGCCGTCATTAGCATACTCCAAATTCCTGAAAAGCTGAGATCATCTGAGGAAGGTTACAAAGACAAGTCTCCAAGTCACGATGTTCTCTTTACCCATCATTGTTCTTTCCTAAGCTGCTTTGTTTGGCAGGTTGAGTTTTTTTGTCTACATTGTATGTGGCGGGGTGGGTGGGTGAAGAAATAGTTTGAGTCTGTATCTGATTGTTTGTTTTCATGCAACTTCAAAGGACCCCAGTTGGCTTCTTCAGTGAGCATTGGAGGAGGAGCGCTTCTCCTTAGCTGGAGAGGGCGGTTGTGGATTTTGTCTATCTGAAGCTCTAGGAAGAATTGTGATGGACTTTTTTTTTTTTTTTTTTTTTTTTGCATTTCCATCTCATCTGCAGTTACCATTTTCCACAAGCAAACAGGTAAAAAGAACTGAGCACCTCAGAGACTAGCAAGTCTCTTCTATACCATGCAGTCGCAGCACTTGGACACCACTGTAAAAGCTAGGTTCCACCCAATGGAATCCTGGGATCTGTAGTCTGTTGGGATTTTTCTTGCAGTTATGGCGTAATGGCAGTTAAAGTGGCATACAAAGTCTGTGTAGTGTAATGTGAAAGAAACTACATTTTGTTTGGTATAACCCTTCATTGATCACAGCTGATGTGTGGCTGTTTGCCTGTGTGATGAGCTGCCCCCCATGGGTGTAACAATAGAAGGAAGGGGCCAAAATCAGAGCATTGCCACCCCCAGTAACCATTCTGCCCCTCAATGAAATTTCCCTTCTGCCCTCAAATTTACAGCCTTGCAGAGACGAACCCGCACGAGACTGTTATAGTGCGATTATTCCACTTTCAACATCCTATGCAATCCTGGGGTATGCAGTTTAGGGAGGGGCCGGCCAGCCCCTCCCTAAGCTGCAAACCCCAGGATTCCATAGGATGTTGAAGGGGAATAATTGCGCTATAATAGTCTCGTGCGGAAAGTTGCTGAGAAATTGAAACTTATTTCCCCCAGAACTCTTAATATCTGCTGTGTTTTCATCCTCAAATGATGCCGGCCTGTTTCTTTTTGGTGCCCAAACTATACTTCTAAATGCTTAGGTGAAGCTTTCAGTCACTGCAGTGCTAGAACTTTGGGGACAGAAGGAAAGTTTTATGCTGATGTCCTTGCTGTTGTTGTAATGTGCCTTCCAGTTGTTTCTGGCTTAAAAGTGACCCTAAGGCAGACCTATCATGAAGTTTTCTTGGCAAGATTTGTTTAAAGATGGGTTGCCATTGCCTTTCTTTGGGGCTGAGAAAGTGTAACTAGCCTGTGGGATTTCATGGCTGAGCCAGCAGTTAAGCCTGATCTTCCAGAGAAATTGAATCATAGAGCTGGAAGAGACCACAAGGGCCGTCCAGTCCATTTCTGCCATTTGGGAATACACAAAGCATTCCTAGCAGGAGACATTTCTGCACTACACTCTTATAGCGCGATGATTCCGCTTTCAACATCCTATGGAATCCTGGGGTTTGCAGTTTTGGGAGGGGCCAGGCCGCCCCTCCCAAAACTGCAAACCCCAGGATTCCATAGGACGTTGAAAGCGGAATCATCACATTATAAGAGTGTAGTGCAGAAATGGCCAGGGTCATCCAGCTTCTGTTTAAAAACCTCCAAAGAAGAAGACTCCACCACATCCTGAGACAGTGTATTTCACTGTCAAACAGCTCTTGCCGTCAGGAAGTTCTTCCTAATGTTTAGGTGGAATCTCTTTTCCTGAAGTTTGAAGCCATTGCTCCATGTCCTAGTCTCTGGAGCAGCAGAAAACAGGCTTGCTCCATCCTTCGTATGATATCCCTTAAAATGTTTAAACATAGAGATCATACTGCCTCTTAACCTTCTCTTCTCCAGTTAAAAACACCCAGCTCCCTAAGCCTCTCCTCCTAGGGCACAGTTTCCAGGCCTCCTGCCATTTTGATCACCCTCCTCTGGACACGTTCCAGCTTGTCTATATCTTCCCTGAACTGTGGTGCCCCGAACTGGATACAGTATTCCAGGTGGGGCCTGACCAAAACAGAATGGCACTATTACTTCCCTTGACCTAGACACTATACACCTATTGATGCAGCCTAGAATTGCATTGGCTTTTTTAGCTGCTGCATCACACTGCTGCCTTATGTTCAGCTTGTAGTCTACTAAGACTTCTAGATCCCTTTTATATGTACTGTGGTCAAGCTAGGTGTCACCCATCCTGCACCTGTGCATTTCAATTTTTTTTTCTGCTCAAGCGTAGTATCTTACACTTTTCCCTGTTGAAATTAATTTAGTATAACAGCCGGATGAGTAAAACGTTTTAATCAGCTCCTGTAGTGTCAACCTGGACAGAGCATTCTTCCAGTTTTCAGTTTGGAAGCTGGCTAGAACTAAACAGTTGGACATTGTATGGAGAGAATAAAAATGTATTTCAATATTTTAGAAAAGAAAGAAAATCATTTTGTTAATTTTTGTCCAGTTCTCTTTATGAATTTCCTTGCCTTCTAGTCCTTGTGGTACTCGATCTTACCTTCTGCTCTGCTCAGAATCCATTTTCTGGCTAGAGGCAAATACACTAGGATAAATGTTCCTAACCCCATCTCCCTAAATAAGTGGTAAGGAATAATCCCCTTATTTCACCTTGATCTGGGAACAGCCCCTTTTGCTAAGAGTTGTCTTAATTTCCAAACAGGAAAATATATTCTCTAGATGTGTGTATACCTGCGTGTCCGTGTGTGCTTGTGCATGCATGTCTGAATGAATGACAACCTGGAAAAAAAAAGTCTTTTTGATCCTTAATGCATAACATCACCAGGGGCTTCAGATTTTGGCTTGGAAACTTTCAAGCGCGATCCTGAAGTGGCAAGCTTATGATGAACCTGGACGGAGCCCGCTTTCCTTTAGGGCACATATGACAAACACAAAGCCCACGGGCCAAATCTGGCCCTCCATGCCCTTTCATGTGGCCCTTGAACCTCTCCAGCAGCTGTGGCACTCCGCCGCCTGGCAAGCCCAATCCCCACATTGCGCGCCTCCAGCTGCTGGTATTCTGAAAAGGGGCCCCGCAGCCAGCACTCGCGATCTACTTCTACTTCTGACTGCTCCTCTGTCCAAGTCTCACTGTCACAGCGCTGCCACGGGCTACCATGGCAATGCTCCGCGTGGCTCACAAGAGTTGGACCATGTGGGGATCGGGCTCACCAGGTACAGAGAGGGGTGGGGGGGCCAGAAAGAGCCATGGGGGGTGGCTGAAAGAGGCAGAGAGAAAATCTGGGAAGCAGAAAGTGGCACGCTTTGGATATACTTACCAATTCTATGTCACTTTACAGCAGTGGTTCTCAACCTGTGGGTCCCCAGATGTTTTTGGACTTCAGGTCCCAGAAGCCCCAGCCACTATGGTCAATGCTCAGGGCTTCTGGGAGCTGAAGTCCAAAAACATCTGGGGACCCGCAGGTTGAGAACCACTGCTTTACAGGGTATAGGGACCATAACCATGATCAAATAGCCCCAAAATAGTCCAACAAAAGAAAAGTTGATGCAGAGGGAAGGCAGTTTAGAAACCAGTAATAATCGAATGCAGAGGCAAATATTCATATAATAAAAGAGTAAATACGTTTTTATAGTCAACCAGCCCTTGGAAGGCAACCATAATGCAGAGGCGGCCCAGGATGGAACTGGGTTTGACTCCCCTGCTTTCGAGAGAGCCCTGGGAAGAAAGGAAGGGCTTCCTCGCGAGGAAGCCGGCGAGGGCTTGGAAGGGACCGACTCCGCCTGCCCGCCGGCCGCCTCCTGCCCTCGCCCAGCGCCTGGGAGTCTGCGCCCGGCGGCTCGGAGGCAGCCCGGCGACCCCGGAGCGCCTTCCTATCAGCCGACACCTCATTAATATCCCGGCTCCGGCTCCGCGGGGGGAAATCGGCGTAGGCGCCGTTTACACGGGAAGAAGAGAAAGGGAGCCGCTTCGGCCAAGGGTGCTGGCGGAAGGCGGGGGGAGGCAGCGTGCGGGCAAAAATAAGGAGAGGTTGGCTGGACCAGAACGAGATGGGAACCCGGGATCACCCAGAGGGGAACGACCTCCGTGGTCCGGGAGGATCTGGCGATGAGCGGGGACGGGATGGCCTAGTGGTTAGAGCGAGACCCTTCCGCACTGCACTCGTATAGCGCGATTATTCCACTTTCAACATCCTATGGAATCCTGGATTGGCAGTTGAGGGGCCCCTTCCTAAACTGCTAACCCCAGGATTCCAAAGGATGTTGAAAGTGGAATGATCGCGCTATAAGAGTGCAGTGCGGAAATGGCCAAGGCTGGGCAAGTCGGGTTGGCCCACGGTTCAGTGTTCTGGCCCCAGGGGTCACGCAGGCATCCCAGAGTGTCCAAGGAAGAGAGAAGGTTAGAATTGGTTGGTCACTCTTCCAACGCTTAATGGGGTACAGGAATGAATTACTTTTTAAAAAGCAATTTTTCAAAGCTCTGGGGTAGATCCACTCGGGGTGTGACTGTGTCTGTGATTTTCTGTTTATCAGCCTACCTGACAGGGTTGTTGTGAGAATAGGGTGGAAGGAATAGAGAAGTTTAGGTTGCCTGCAGGTAATGGGATGGAGGGCAGGATATCAATATAATAGACAGATACTGATCAGCCTGGCATAGGCCTTGTGAGAATAAGTTAACATATATGCAAAGTCCTTTGGACTCTTGAAAAGTTATAGGTACAGATATAAACACTGGATGGTTGTTAATAGGCATCATCATCACTGTGAGTTCCCCGTGCTTCTGGGTGGATGGGTCTTTGGCTGCTTTTTAATGGTAGGCAGAGAGAAATTCAACAGGGAAATCTTTAACTCCTCCTCCTCCTCCATGACTTTGCCTATTTTCTTTCTAAAGTCCTTTCTAATTGCATATTCCTGCGTGGCAGGGGCTTGGACTTAGTTGCCCCTTTCAGCACTAAGAACTGATAATGCCACGCTATGTAGCGGCATCGCACCTTATGGCAGCAAATTCCAGTACTTATACTTTCTCCAATTCTCCAGGAAAGAGCAGAAGGAGTGTTTTGGAAGATTTTAGACTAATTCATTTTAGTGTGAGCTGTGAATTTAAGTCTATTTCTGAAAAAGAGAAATCCATTAATGGTTGTGCTAAAATAAACCCCTCAGTCTAAAAGGGGCCAGTAGCATCTTCCCCCAACAGTGTTTTTATACTGAAGCAAGTGAATGTGGTTATTTTAGAAATAAGCTAAAGATGGAGAAGGGTCTAAATACCCTAAAGGCACCAGATCCTGTCTGATCTTGAAAGCTAAGCAGGGTTAGCCCTGGTTAGTACTCAGATGGGAGACTGCCAAGGAATACCGGGTACTGTGTGCTATGTTTCAGAGGAAAGAAGGAGCAAAACCACCTCTTTGCCTAAGAAAACCCAGTGAAATTCATGAGGTTGCCATAATTTGATAGGTGACTTGAAAGCAGACAGACACATCCAAGAGGAAGAGATCATGAAATAGTGTCAGATAGTTCACACTGATTATTGGGGGCTAAAAAGGTGTGGACTTTTGTTCTGGTAAATCAGCAAGGTTCTTGATGGTACTCGTACCTCTCTCCCTACCCACCTACTCCCACCAGTGGCATCCAAAATGGCTATTTGAGACCAAATCAATTGGGAAATCTGTAATTTGAAAGGCTACAATGCCTAAAAGCAGTTATGGGCACCACCAAAATTCTTTTTGTAGCCATTGTCTGGATGAGATGAGCTTTGCATCTCATTCAGGGTCAGTTTGCAAAGCAAGGCTCACCTAGAGTGATTGGCAATTGGGTCTAGGTGACCATACAGGAATCCATTTGAAAACTGAAAAAATTGTAGGCGTAAATGTGCATCTCTTTATTCTGGACTCCTGGTATGCATATACATGGGTCCTGTTTCTGAATTCTGCAAGAATGTAGGATTACGCAGTCAGGACCCTTGCTCAGATGTCAGATACAAAGACAGTGATTCAATAACACTCACTTTTCTTCCTCTTCTTCCCTGGTTCAACTTATATGCCCTCCCACCTACAAGCCCTGAAAGGAGTCCCTGCCTTGACCACTTCTGGCCCATAAGTGTTGCCTCCCAGTTGACCCCCAGTTCCTGCTTCCTCCCTAGCTGACGCTCAATTCCTGTTTCTTCCCCATAGCCTTCCTGCAAAAGGCGGCTTTGGCACACGTCTTTACGCAGGCCAGGGGGTATGACAGTGGGCAGGGGGCCAGCCAGGTTTCCAAGCGGGAGAGACACGTTCCCTTGTTGACTAGCATATTCATTTTGAGTAGTTGCTATCTGCCTATCAGTCAAAATGGCAACCAGGGCTTCCATAGAATCGTGGAAAAACAGGAAGATGCACAGCAAAACAAAACAGGAAAAGAAATTGAAATGAAACAATACAATAGATAAGATGGTGAAGCAGTGCTGTGTCAGTCAGAACTTTGGGGAAAAAAAGTGAATACCTCTAAGCACCGGCTATTTATTTATTTATGGGCTAACACCATATTTATTTGTGGTTATGGGGAGGATATAACCCCATGTTGGAACAGCTCCACTGGTTCATTTCCGAGCAGAATTCAAAGGCCTGGGTCTGATTTTCAAAGTCCTGTCCAGACTGTCTGAAAAACTGTGTCTCCCTCTATGAGCCTGCCCAAGTTTTAAGATCTTTGGGGAAAGGCGTTCTCTTGGTGTGATATCCGCCATGGACAAGTTGAGTGAGAATGTAAGACAGAGGCCATTTCCTTACTACGCTCTTATAGCGCGATGATTCCACTTTCAACATCCTATGGAATCCTGGGGTTTGCAGTTTCGGGAGGGGCCGATTGACCCCTCCCGAAACTGCAAACCCCAGGATTCCATAGGATGTTGAAAGTGGAATCATCGCACTATAAGAACATAATGCGGAAATGACCAGAGCCTTTTTGGTGGTTGCTCCGAAGTTGTGGAGTTCGTTTCCATTGGAGGTTTTCTTGGCCCTCTCCCTTTTGTCTTTCCATCAGTGGGCAAAGACAGTTTTTGTTTTTTGTTTCTTAGCTTATTTTGGCAGATGGAGCTTTGAACAGAGGAGGCTGTGTCTCTGTTTTATTACGTTTTAAATGTGCTTTTTAAATTATTCTTAACTTTTTTAAAAAAGATACTTCTGGTTTTGTAGTCTTTTAATATTTCTGTTAACAGTGTTTACTTTGTAGCTTGTTTTAAGTGGTTATAAGCCAACAAGAAAGCAAGCGTGCCGTAGTGCTTTGAGTATTAGACTACGATCCTCAAGACCAGGGATCGATTTCCCGCTTGGCCATGGAAACCCATGGGATGTCCTTGGGTGCATCACCAATGCTCAGCCCCAGAAAACCCCGTGATAGTTTGTCATAGGTCAGAAATGAGTTGAAGGCAACAACAAGCCACCTTGAATCTTTTACAGAGAGAAAGGATATGTATTAAATACAGTCAGTCCTCCACCTTTGCGGGTTCCACTTTCACAGATTTGATTATTTGCAAGCTTCTTCAACCCCTGCCGCTTTCCATTTCTTTTCTGCGGGACCTTCCCTCTCAGCAGGCGGCCAGCCTCTCCCAAAACTGCAAACCCCAGAATTCCATAGGATGTTGCAAGTGGAATAATAGCGCTATAACAGTCTAGTGCAGAAATGGCCATAGAGAGAAGGATGCAGGCCTGTTCTCTTCTGCCCAAAGGGCTTGAAGTTACAGGAAAGTAGATTTTGACTGAACATTAGAAGGAACTTCTTGACAGTGAGAGCAGTTGGACAATGGAACCAATTGCCTAGAGAAGTGGTGGGGTCTCTTTCTTTCAATGTCTTCAGAAAGAGGCTGGACAGCTACCTTCTGCAGATGCTTTAGCTGGAGATCCTGTGTTGAGCAGGAAGTTGGACTCAATGGCAAAGGAGCAACCAACGATTTTGTCAGATGGAAGTAGGAGAAAGAAAAATTTGAATTGTTTGTTGATGTCGACAAGTGATGATACTAACACATTTTCTTATTTTTCATTAACAGAATAATGAAATAATAATAATAATAAGAATGTTAATTATAATTGTAACAGAAATATAATTACTAGAACTGTATCAGAAATGTTGTAGATATGTACATTTTCCTTATTTTAATAAAAATAGATTTGAAAAAAAAATTGAATGTGGCTTTCATGTCAGCTCTTAACCTTCTCTTCTCCAGGCTAAACATATCCAGCTCCCTGAGCCACTCCAAATGTCTGTACATTTCATTTTTTTCCCCCTAAGTGTAATACTTTACACTTTTCTCTGTTGAAATTCATTTTGTAAGTTTTGGCCCAGCTCTATAATCTGTGAAGAAGGAGATCAATTCATCTGATATGTGGTGCTGGATGAGAACTCTGTACATACCATGGACTACCATAAAGGAGAAATATGGTGGATCTTTTGGGTCTGAGAGCAAATCCGGCACGAACTCTCCCTAGAAGCGGAAATAACTAAACTGAGGCTATTGTACTTTGGACATATCATGAGACAACAGCTGGACAAGAAAATGCTCTGTATAGTTGGAGGCAGTAGGAAAAGACTGAGGCAATTGTTACCCTAATTTGGAGGTCTCTCAGGGGACACCTCACTGTGCTCCACTTGATGGGGAATGGAAACTAGCCAGAGCACAAGCAATAGCACTACAAGAGGCAGGGTAACCTAGCGGGGTCTTTTTACCCAGTTTTTACAGGGTCAGGCCAAGCCAAAAACCATACCAAATGTCCAATAAGTGATTTTATTAAAAGTAAGTCTTATGCACCAACGCGCATTCGCACACACACACACACACACACACACACACACACACACACAAGAGCTATTAAGCAGTAAAAGAAAGGAAATGGAACAGAGGGAGTATTGAAGGGGTGTTGTTGGGGTAACACTGCACCTTGTCCTGAAGTCCTGGGTCCAAGGAGGCAACAAAGAGATGGGGCTCAGCATGGAGAGGGCTGAGGGGATTGCTCAACAAATGGAGCGACGGTCGGCTGGGGTGACCGGGAGCAATCCGAAGAAACGCTCAAAAGCCAGGACTATTTATAGGTGAAAAAGTATCTGGAAGACTAATCCTTTCCTGGGGAGAACAATAGGTGTTGCAGTGGGCATGAAACCCCACATTGGTAATTTCCTTGGCGTGATGGGATTATTAGGTGTTGCCAAAGTCTCCAGAATTTTGGAGGTGTTGTGGTGTGAATTTGGTCCCCACCTGATGGGATATTTGCTCAACCTGAGGCACACGCGCTAATCCTCTCAAGTCAGCATCTCAGAGCTGAGGACCCTCTGTTTATTGTGCCTTTACACATCTTGAGGTTTCCTGGGGCTTCGTGACGGGGATTTTACTGGCCTGACCTGGTTGTCGGTTTTCCAACCGTGCCTGCCTACGTGCCCTTTCGGGGGACCTCTCTGGCATACGGAGCTATACTTTAATATTAGAGTTGTAGACCCCGGGATAGGGTTTCTCCCTCGAAGTAACACAATCACCATGCTGCAAGTGAGTGACTCACTCAAGGAAGCCATGTTTGCCTTGAATTTGCAAGACCTGAGCCATCTGAGCAGATGAAGACTGGGGCTCTTGGATGTCCCTGATTCACAGGGTTGCCATAAGCCAAAGCTGGCTTCCTAGCACATTACAGCAAATGAATGCATATTATGCTCTTAGGATTCTAGTTTATTTTATGATTTGACATGCACATGTATCTATGATTTACCCCAAATTAAGATTGCCTCCCCCCATCCTGCGAAACACACAAAGGCGATTTTACTTTGGGGTCAGCCTTGCTTTGTAAACAATTATACTTTGGGGTCCTCTCAGATGAGGGGATCCCAAAATAAGACTGCTTACAGTCTTCAAACATCTCTGGCTTGAACACCATCTTGTTTAGGTTGGATCCTGAATGTATGAACATGCATTCTGACACAAACTGAAGGGCTCTTCGCTGAAAGCCACCTTGATTTTACCTTGGATTTGAAGCCAGGTTCAGCAACTCACTCCTTTGCACTGAGAAGGCTGTGGGGGTGTCCTTTAGCCCTCCTCCCCAGCTTGAATGAGGTGTTTGTATCAATTCAAAATCCCTCCCTAGCTTCTCCTCTTCCCTGGGAATCTTGAGTATCAAAATTTAAAATATAGGCTTGCTCATCCGAATGTCCCCTTCCTTCACTTATTCCTCAATTAACTCCATTTTAAACTTTGGTCTCTTGCCAGTCATACTGGCAGCATCTTTTTTTAAAAAAAAAAAAACCAATGAACCCCTGTCAGTCCTGAAGAGATAAAAAAAGACATTTCTAAACCGACACCCACTCTCTCACGCTTGATTTTTTTAAATTCCATTTTTCCTCCCTGTTCCTGGAACTCCTGCTGATGATATTTCCTTCCTTCCTTCTCTGTCCTCTCTTTCTCCTGTTCCTATTCTTTCTTACACTCTTTCCTTCTTTCTTTCTTTCTTTCTTTCTTTCTTTCTTTCTTTCTTTCTTTCTTTCTTTCTTTCTTTCTTTCTTTCTCTTTCATTCTTTGTCCATTTCCACACTAGACTATTATAGTGCTATTATTCCACTTTCAACATCCTCCCTAAACTGCAAACCCCAGGATTCCATAGGATGTTGAAAGAGGAATAATAGCATTATAGCAGTCTAGAGTGGAAATAGCCTTTCTCGCATTCACCTTTTCTGTTTCTCTCTTGCTTCCTCCCTCCTCCCTTTTTTCATTTCCTCCTCCTTCACCCCCACTGTTTCCCCTTCATTTTCTGCCCTTCTCTTCCTTTAGGACTCCACCAGCAGCTGCTAAAAGCAGGAGGGATTTCAAGGACTCCTCTGCATGGAATTTTATCTCCCATCTCTTTCCAAGACTCCTGCCATTCCTCAGCAAAAGACCGGGAGCGTTCCCAGGCTAATCATAAAAACAAAGGCAACAGACAAGACTTTCAGTTTGGAAAGCTGAAATTAAAGCTTGGTTGGGGCTGTGGGAGGGAGGGAAGGAGGGAAGAGTATATTCCTTGGCATGAAAAAGAAAATGAAATGCACATTGGCACGACAATGATAAAAGTGAAATGGATCTAAGAGTCTTAGTACACCACCAGCTGAATACAAGACAACAATGTGATGGAGCAGCTAAAAAAGCCAATGTGATTTTAGGTTGCATCAACAGGAATATAGTGTCTAGGTTGAGGGAAGCAATAGTGCTACTCTGTTCTGCTTTGGTAGACATCACCTGGAATACTATGTCCAGTTTGGGGCACCACAGTTCAGAAGGATATTGACAAGCTGGAACATGTCCAGATGAGGGAGACCAAAATGATAGAAGGCCAGGAAATCATGTAGCCCCATGAGGAGTGGCTTAGGAAACAGGGTATGTTTAGCCTGGAGAAGAGAAGATTGAGAGGTGACATGAGAGCCATGTTAAGGTTAAGAGAGGACATAATAGCCATGTTTAAATGTTTGAAAGGATTATTGAAGATGGGAGAAGACTGTTTTCTGCTGTTCCAGAGACTAGGACATGGAGCAATGGTTTCAAACTACAGGAAAAGAAATTCGACCTAAATATTAGGAAGAATTTCCTGATGATAAAAGCCGCTCAGCAGTGGACTGTGTTGACTGGGAGTGTGATGGAGTCTTCTTCTTTGGAGGTTTTTCAACAGAGGCTGGATGGCACCTGTCCGGAGTGCTTTGATTGTCTCCCCGCACGGCAGGATGGGGTTGGACTGGATGGCCCTTAGGGTCTCTTCCAGTGCTATGATTATATGAGCTTTCTTCATTGTCCAGCCTTTGCTGTTGTCACTGTTGATATGTACCCTTCAAATCCAACTCCAGCTTATGCCAACCCTACCATAGGGTTTTTTATTTTTGGCAAGACTAATACAGAAGAGGTTTGCTATAGCCTTTCTCTGAGGCTGAGAGAGTGTGGTTTGCCCAAGGTCACCCAGTGGGTTTCCATGGCTGAGCGAGGAATCGAACTCTGGTCTCCAGAGTCATAGCCCAATGCTCAAACAATTACACTATGCTGGCTCTCCATCTTTATTACTGGCTTTCTATATAGCTTACCTTTCCTCCATTGAGGTGGCTTAAGTAGTTCTTCTCCTTCCCTCTTCCTCTTCACAATGACCCTGTGAGGTAGGCCAGGCTGAGAAAGAGGCATTTTTGTGATACACTTGCAGGTCATTTCTGACTTATGGCAACCCTGTCACAGGGTTTTCTTGGCAAAATTTGTTCAGATGGGGTTTTCCATTGACTTCCTCTGAGGCTGAGAGAATGTGACCCAGTCACCCAAGGGGGTTTCCATGGCTGAGTGGGGATTGGTCTCCCAGAGTCCTAGTTCAGCATTCGGGTCACTACACCATACTGTGACAGGCCCCAAATTACCTAGTGAATTTCTTGGCTTAGTAGATTCTGGAAACTACATCTCTCTGATAGCAGCCCAGCACTCTAACCACTAATCCACACTGTCTCTGATGCATAGAATGGCACTGCCATGGAAGGTTGGAGGTATTGACATGAATCATAGAGTTGGTCCTAACTAGAGTAGTCAAGGGGATTTACTTATGTGTGTCTCATCATTCAATAACTGATTTAATGGGTCTATTTTAGTGGAGACTAACTGACTGTGATTCGGGTCTGATCATGAGAAGAGTAAGTTCTTCTAAAATTGTCTGGCCTATTAATTCATTTTTATAACTTTTTAAAAAGTGAGATATGTCATTTTTCTAATTTGCTGAGGGAACAGCTTTAAGAATTTTTGTTGATAAGTGGTCGATAAATTGCCTTAACAAAATATGACACTCACCACTGTTTGAGAAAGGAGTGGCTTTGTCTTTTTTATTTTTATAATTGTGTTTCTAGGTAATCACTTTTTGAATGGATGAACTTTTTTATATTTTCTGTATGATTAATTTTGATGTAGATTTTTTCCTCTTTTATATGTTTTCTTTTCTATGTATAAATGTCCTGTGCTGATACCCTGATGTGGATGTAATAGTATTTTATTATGCAACATACTTCTTTTATAATTTTTTTTTAAAAAAAAACAGAAATCATTTTTAAAAACCAAATAAAATATGCCTATTTGGGATGGGGATAGAGAGAAGACCAAGTCACCTTGGTCGTTTGTTTGAAAATGTTGGAGAGTAACGATTACCTTCTTGGGAACGTTGAACCTCTTCGAGGGAGTCTTGCTGTAACTTCTCTAAAAACCCTCGCGTTGCTTCTTTATATTCTTTGAAACCAGAGAGATTGGTTCCTTTCTTGAAATAACCTTCTCTCGCCTAATTGATAATTGCCTTTGTTAGGGGATAAGTGAAATTTACACACATACAGAGAATGAATTCCGGATTACTTATTTTTTTTAAGCAAAGTTAGATTATAAAACAGCGAATTGCACAGTTGTTCCAGATACGATCTGATGTATTACTTTTTTTTAAAAAAAAAAGTACTAAGATAGACAAAACCTTTTTACGCCCTGATGCTAAATATTTGATTTTGGAAGGCGAACCTCGTTCAAACAACGGGATCCGACGCAATCCGTTTGCCAAGAAATAAAATCCCACGGGGTTCAACGGGGTGTGATGCGCGATGCCTTACTCTAAAGGAAACCCCCTTGGGTTCCTGGTTGAGGGGGAGCCTTTCTCTCTAGGGCTATTTCTGCACTAGGCTGTTATAGCGCGATGATTCCACTTTCAACCTCCCATGGAATCCTGGGGTTTGCAGTTTCGGGAGGGGCTGGCCGGCCCCTCCCGAAACTGCAAACCCCAGGATTCCATAGGAGGTTGAAAGTGGAATCATCGCGCTATAACACACTAGTGCGGAAATGGAAGACTAGGAAGAATCAATCTGTTATATATAGGAGAATAAATGTTTTGTCCTGAGATAAATAGACAGAATATACAGTTGCATACATACACACATACATTTACACAATAAAAATATGTTCTTCTCTTTTCCCTCTGAAAACATAAATTCATTTTTATCCCCACAATTCTAACCAAGAAAATGTATGTCCTAATAAATTGGTTAGTTTAAAGGTCAGACAGGACTCTTCGTCGTTTCTGCTGCAGTAAACGAAGAAGGAAATGGTTACTTCTTGGCTAAAAACGATGTTTTGGAGTTATCTGCAGTGGTGGGGAGGACGACTAAGGAGGCAGATCTTTGGAATCGGTGTTCCTTCGTAAAACATAAAAAAACTGAAAACATAATAATCTCATGCATAAAGGCATAAGACATATGAAAACAGAATAAATTGGCATTGCAAAACTCAGAACAAAGACCGATATATTTTATTTTCACAGCTGTTACACAAATGCGCATCCAGAATATATTTTGTGTGCGTTCCTACAGTCCTGTAGGCGGTAAGAAGCTAAATAACCTCTTGGTTCCTTCCAGAAAAGGATATATTTTCATTTTCTAAGAATTCACGAACATATCCAGGCATATAAAATATATTTAGCACTTACGGTTGCTAGTTTAAAATCTGTCTTTTTATATATATAATTATTCCGCGGGAAAACGGAGCCCGATTCTTTGCACGTTGACACCGAAATAAAGCACCACTAGTTTCAATGTGTCTTACTTTCAGGTCATTACGGGTCTTCGTTGACTTTGGATAAGTCCCACGGAATCCATCCGACTTGTTTCTAAGTACAGTAAATATAAAACTGGGCTGGAGGCATACAATTTCAGTCTGGAAGTCTGCAATTTTGGGGTCTGAAAACCCCGCGTTTTCATGGCGTCAATTCCACGTTAATTCGGTTGAATTAACTTTTGAACAATCGAACATAAAAACCAGCCCCTCAATAACAACAACAGTAATAGTAATAGTAGTAATAATAATAATAATATAAAAAATTATTTGTTACCCGCGTCTTCTCAAGGCTGGAGGCAGAGTACAACAGAAGTTAAAATACAATTAAAAACACATTATGATTAAAATACACTGAAAAACACTAAAAACGGAAAACCATTCAAATACAATATATCATAATTAAAATATCATAATTTTAAAAATCTGAACATCTGAAATTATAATATTCTTCCCCGAAAACCACATCCCTCTAGACCTAAGAAACAGGTACTTCACATTTTTGCCATAAAAGACAAGAATTCACACACACGCACGCACGCACAAACCTCCCTTGGAGACAGAAGGAAGATTTTTCG
This sequence comes from Iguana delicatissima, assembly GCA_948472985.1. Taxonomy (NCBI): domain Eukaryota; kingdom Metazoa; phylum Chordata; class Lepidosauria; order Squamata; family Iguanidae; genus Iguana; species Iguana delicatissima. The sequence goes on from CAOKZL010000419.1 coordinate 513,076, forward strand.
GCAGGAAAAAATAATGAAAATAAATCGCAGTATTCTTACAAATGTCCCCCATTTTCCTGAGCGTAAAACGGCCGCCTTTGGCTGCGACAATTTCCTAGGAGATTTGGTCCTTTTTTCTAAAACGCCTGGCTCTGTTAAAATTTCCTCAATGATTTTACACACACACACCCATATACAGATATATACATACATACATATACATACATACAGCTATTCTTAATAACCGCTCTCCCCTTTGCAAACCTTCTTTTCAGTTTAGCTTTCAAGCTAATCGGAGAGGTTTTTCTATTCTTCCGGCTGCTTCTAAGAATTTGTCTGGATTTCTCAGCCCTCTCTCCTTCCCACTCTCTCCATTTATCTCGAAAAGATTGTAACACTTAAAAAAAAACACACACACACAAACTAAACTTCATAAATAACAGGAGCCGACCACCGCTATCACCGCCAGCTTATTCTCCGGCCAGTAAGTTTCAAGAAAGATGTAGTACGCGCCTGGGTGTTTTCGTTTTCTTGAATATTTCAACGCAACGGAAACGTTTCAGTAAGACGTTTGTGTTGCATTTAAGGCCAGTTCGTGGCCCAAAAATAAACAAACGTAGCCCGTTAAGAGATGCTAAAGAAACACTCCCTCCTGGAAGAAAAAAAATATGATTTTCGTAAGGAGCATATTTATTACAAAAAGGATAAGGTTTTCTTTTTGTGCACCTTCAAGTCGTTGCTGACTTAAGGCTTGGTCTAAAGCGAACCTTTCACGGGTTTGCTTGGCAAGATTTGTTCAGAGGGGGCTTGTCTTTGCCTTCTGAGGCTAGAGAGTGTGACATGTCCAAGGTCACCGGGTAGGTTTCCATGGCGAGCCCGGGGAGCCCAAGTGGTAGTCCAGCATTCGAATTGCTACACTACCATGGCTCTGTGTTTTAAAACCCACCATTTTGTTCTGTGACCGTAATTGTTCCCATTACACAGACAAGAAAACCGAGGCTGAGCGCCGAAGTTGCCACACTTGAACCCAGCACTCTAGGATGAAAGTCTAATGCCCTATTATGGGATTAACTCTGGATTTTCAAGAGATCCTTTCCCTTTTGAACTCTGTGAGATTTTTATCCATTAGAAACAAATCAAATCAAAAGGTAAATTTCTTTTTAAGCCATCAGCTTACCAATATCTTAAACTAAACATCAGGACAATTTTTGTTTAAGGTTAAAGAACGAATCAAAAGAAAAGCAAAAGAAAAAAAAAGATAGGAAAGGTATCCAAGCAAGTGTATGACTAACTGACTTGGGATGTGTATGTATACCAGTATAAATACACAGAGTTTACATTTAATTTCAGTATTGATGAACCTTGAGACCCCACTCATAAATAATTTACTTGTAAGTAATCTGGTTCATTGAAGAGGGACTTAACTAAAGGGTGATATGTTTGGAGGATCCTGGCTTTCTCCATGTAGCATCGGGATTAGCTCTTGTCTAAATACAAAGGGGACCATCCAGCCCTGAGTTAAGTGCTCTTTAAAAAGCCATCAACTTCAAAGGAATTAAGGAGGTGTCCAGCTAGCTGCCTTATTTGCCCCCCCTCAAAAGAAAACCCCTTAGATGGATGGAGCCTTCTAGGGCTTAACTCAATGGACCAGGTATTTTCTGCGGAGATCATTGATCCGCTTTAAGCGTTCATCAAGTTAGATGCACACAGAGAGAAGCCACAAAGAGTCCAGTGGGATTTTAAGGCTGACTAGGTTTACTTGAGAGTCAGCATGATTTAGTGGTTTGAGCATTGGACTACGACCTTGGAGACCAGGGTTTGATTCCCCGCTCGGCCAAGGAAACCTACCGGGTGACCTTGGGCAAGTCACATACTCTCAGCCCCAGAAAACCCTGTGATAGGTTCGCCTTAGGGTTGCTGTAAGTCAGAAATGACTTGAAAGCACACAATAATAGCTTTCTTTGAAGGCAGCCATTTCACCCAATGAGGATGCCCCACAGAATTTGGTAGGCTTTGGGTTCCACAGGACGCTTTGTTGTTTTTGCTCCAGCAGATTCACATGGGTAAACCTAGACACATGGAATTTAAATTTTATTCCCTGCATTTAATTATTTACTTATTTGCCCTAGAGAGAAACCAGAATCATACACAGCAGAAGCCTATTTGTGTTGGTTCAAAGGTAAGCTACATTGTGATTAACAGGGATCCCTTCCTGGTACAATCTGACTAGGGCCATTTCCACACTAGCTTGTTATAGTGCTATTATTCCACTTTCAACATCCTCTGGAATCTTGGGGTTTGCAGTTTAGGGAGGGTAAACTGCAAGCCCAGGATTCCACAGGAAGTTGAAAGTGGAATAATGGCACTCGAACAGGCTAGTGCGGCAATGGCCCAGAACTGCTGCCTGTGACTGTGATTTTAAGTACCTTTGCATTCAAAGAAGAGTCTTTGCCCTCAGTAGCCAAAGTCTAGATCCATGATTATTTAACAACAACAACAACAACAACAATAATAATACTTTGCACTTTTATACAGGGAGTGTAGCTACTAGGGAGAGGCAAAAATTGAGGGCATTGCCCCCATCAAGAACTCTGCACCTGCAATGAAATTTTCCTTCATCTCCCATGCCACAGCTTTGTGATAACTTAAGCTTTCATCTGAGCTTTTAGAAATATGGTTTAGAAATCCAAAGCGGTATAGTGGTTTGAGCATTGGACTACAACCCTGGAGACCAAAGTTAGATTCCCCAACTGGCCATGGAAACTCACGGGGTGACCTTGAGCATATCACACAATCTCAGCCCCAGAAAACCCTGAGATAAGTTTGCCTTAGGGTCACCACAACTTGAAACAACTTGAAACACACAAGAATAACCACAAAGTGACCAAGGGAATGTGAAAACAGCAAATAGAAAAGTTCTAGGTGTGGATGATTTTCATCACCTCACTCTTTGCAGTTCTAGAAATTCAGGGACTGAATTCTAATTTAAGGGCAATTGAAATGCAGAATTCTTATTTGAAGGGCCACAGCCTCATTTAGCTGCTCAAATACACTGCACGTGTTTGGATCCTTCATAAAATACCCTACCTGCTAACATGGCGTTTTATGAAAGATCCAAATGTGGTCACTTAGTAGGGGCACACATATTATGGAGGTGAGGAAGTGAGAGGGAAAGTGGGAAAGAGCACCCATGCTAACCTCCCCTACTCACTGTCCATGATTGAGGCAAGTGAGGAGTTATGCATTTTTTTGCAGGCTTCTCTCTTTCAGATCTGTCTGAATCCATCCATTGTTCTGCATCATTAATACCAAGAGGGACCAAGACAGCAGTCTGGAAAGGGTTAACTGGGGAACAGCTGAAACTTATTCCAGAATAGGACAGGAATGGAAAGGGCCCAGAAGTCACTGGAAAAGATGCAACCAGAAGAATGCGGGATCCGTCCTAACATTTCTAGGTAAGGCGAGGAAGTATTCTTGCTTAAAACCCTGGAGGTGTGGTGCCTAAGAAAATACTGAGCTGTTAAATTGGACTCATCATCATCATCATCATCCAAATTATTTCTTACTTGCCTCTCCCTATGAATCAAGCCCAGGTATATACATCAACAGATTAGTCACAGATTAGACACACCCGTCCTCAAAGAACATATAAAACCTTTGCATATTAAAAACAGTCGATTCACATGTTAAGAATTATCATTTAAAAAAAGTCTGGGTAGGTCTGCTGGATGAGGGTGGTCTTTAGTGCTGTTTTAAACTCAGACAGTGTGACCGGCTGTCAAATCTCTTCTGGCAGGTCATTCCACAGTTTGGGGGCAGCTGAAGAAAAAGTCCTTCAGGTGACAGTTGCCAGCCTGATCTCGGTTGACTGAATAAAGAGGCCTGAGTGGTAGAAGGGAGGATTATATGTGAAGAGGCAATCCCGTAGATAACCTGGACTCAAACCGCGTGGGGCATTAAAGATAATAACCAATGCATTGTACTTTGCCTGGAGACTAATTGGCAGCCAGTGGAGTTATTTAATATTGATGTACCAGTAACCAACCTGGCTGCCATGTTTTGAACTACTTGAGTTTTCTGGACTTGGTACAGAGTTAGCCCAACATACAGTGCATTGCAGAAGTTCTGATTTTTGATGTTGTTGTTATTAAATTCTGTCTTTTGATTTACAGTACAGAAAACAGTCATTTCCATTTAACAATAGAATCTCAACGAAACAGTCAGCATCACCTGATCACATGCTGCAATAGCAGAGTACTGCATGTTCCCTTTCAGAAAGGATTTATCCAATATCTCATAAGGGAAGGTGGAGGAGAGAGGCTTCCTTGTTGGCATGTACAATAAAAATTAAACCATATCTGTTCCAAACTGACTTTCGTCTCCAGTTCTTTGGCTCACTTTAAACTGTGGGTGAGTCCCTCAGCCAGTGCAATTGACCAGACTCTGGCCAAAGAAGAATGTGTGGACAGATTACTTAGCATCTTCCAGTGTTGGGATATTTCCATGTCTTGAGGTTACCAGTGCATGCACCACCATCTTTAGGTCCTCCAGATCCAGACTGGTTCTGCAGCTTGTTATTGTGTGCATTCAAGTCATTTCCAACATGGAAATGCCTAAGGCAAACTCATCATGGGCTTTTCTGGGGTTAAGACTGTATGACACCCTCAAGGTCACAGAATCATAGAATCATAGAGCTGGAAGAGACCACAAGGGCTATCAAATCCAGCCCCCTGCCATGCAGGAACACACACTCAAAGCATTCCCGACAGATGGCCATCCAACCTCTGTTTAAAAACCTCCAAAGAAGGAGACTCCCCCATTCTCACAGGCAGCATCTTCCAATGTTGGATTGCACTCACCATCAGGAAGTTTTTCCTAACCTTTAGGTGTAATCTCTTTTCCTGAAGTTTGAAGGCATTCCTCTGTCCCAGTCTCTGGAACAGTAGAAAACAGACTTCTTCCATCCTCCATATGATATGGAATTGCTCCCAGGAACACCTATCTCCGCTGGAACCACCAACTATTTACTTTTTCCAGAGACAAAACCTCTGAGAGAAGAAATCTTGAAATACTTGTGTGGTGATAGTTGCTGTTATTGTTGTTATTGAATCATTGACGGTCCAGAATTCCAGTCAGTAGTATCTGTTAATTAATCTGTGAAACTGAGAATGACAGCAATAGAGGTACATAGCATTGGCTACTGACTGTAATGTCTCTATGGAGAGGCTGTGTGTGCTCCGATCTGAGCTCTAAAGGAGCAATCCAAGATACTGAAAACAACCTCTATAATAAGGTTCAGCGCCTTGATCGTTCCTGTAAAGTTCAGACTCAAACCCGGAACAGATTCACTGCCCAATTGCATGGGAAACCCCAGCCATCACTGGGAGCTCATAGGTTGACCTCCCTCCAGTTCAAATGCAACTGCCCACAGGCCACTGGCTTTTGGACCACTGAGTACCTGTTGGTGATATAAGTTTTTGTGGGTTACAGCCCACCTCTTTTAAAAAAATAATTTCATTTATGTGTGAATAGGACATGGAACAAGGGCTTCAAACTTCATGAAAAGAGATTCCATCTAAACATTAGGAAGATCTTCCTAATGGTAAAATTCAATGATTTGGTTCGCACTCATCTAAGAGAGTACAACTCAATGGGACTTCCTTTTGAGTAGATCAGTCTGGGATTGCCCCGTTAATCCGATAATGCACAGTTGCCCAATTTGAATCCCCATGGCCACATGCAAACCCACTTAACTGAGGCCTCTCAACAGGTGTTGTGAAGACAACCTGAATCCAGATCCATAGTTCCTGGTTGTTTCTGCCACCAAAGAAAGAGTAGCCTGTTTTCTGGTTCGTTAGTGCCAGGCATGTTGCTAGAGCAGAGGAGGAAAATTAAAGTATTCCCTAAAAGAATTTTGCCTTTCCAAATGAGAAGATTTTGTTTTACTTGCCAAATTTCTAAAAGAGCAGGTATTAAGAGACTAATGGAATCCCGGGGTTTGCAGTTTCGGGAGGGGGCCGCCGGCCCCTCCCAAAACTGCAAACCCCAGGATTCCAAAGGATGTTGAAAGTGGAATCATCGTGCTATAACAGGCTAGTGCGGAAAAGGCCTTAATCATTCACATTCAGAACTCATGTATTTGCTATGTTTGCAACCACTGGAAGCATGTTTCTATTGTTGTTGTGTGCCTTCAAGTTGTTTCTGACTTATGGTGACCGTAAGGCAAACCTATTATGGGGTTTTCTGAGGGATGAGAGTATATGATGCACCCAAGGTCACTCAGTGGGTTTCCATGGCTAAGTGGAGAATCAAACCCTGGTCTCCACTGTCCAATGCTCAAACCGCGGTACCATGCTGGCTCTAATTGACCTGTCTCTTTTCTTTTAATGCTAAAACTGTATGCTCAGTTGAAGCTTTAAGTTAGCACAGTTCTAGAGGAAAGGGACCAAAGAAACATAGAATCATAGAAGAGACCCCAGGGGCCATCGAGTCCAACCCCCTGCTATGCAGGAACACCCATCAGAGCATTCCCAACAGATGGCCATCCAGCCTCTGCTTAAAAATCTCCAAAGAAGGAGACTCCACCTCACTCCATTGAGGCAGCAGATTCCACTGCCAGACAGCCCTGACCTTCAGGAAGTTCTTCCTGAGGTTCAAGTGGAATCTCCTTTCCTGCAGCTTGAATCCATTGCTCCTTGTCCTAGTCTCTGGAGTGGCAGAGAACAAGCCTGCTCCCTCCTCAACATGACATCCCTTCAAATATTTAAACATGGCTGTTTAAACATTTCACTCAGGTGGCAGAATTCTTATGGAGGGAGAGAATTCTGTCCCTCCAAAGCTGTGCCCCCAAGTGATGCAATTAGAGCTGAATCTTGAGGCAAAAATCCAGACACTTAAAACCCAAGTAATCTCCAAATGAACATCCAGAGAGCAGACTGGGATAGTGCAAAGTTGCCAGACAACTGGGAAGTTGCAGCTAGTGGAAAACTCATCATCAGCAACACACCCTCAGACGTGTGCCAGACAAACACCAGAACGTTCGTGGCCAAGCAAGATCAGAGTGTGGTCGAGATGGCAAAAGTTACTAATGAGGATGAACACACAAGCTAGGAGAGGCTGCCGCAGTTTGCTTCTGCTTGGGCCTACCGGAGAGGGCAAGATTCTTCCCTCCCTTTCCCTGTCCTTCCTGCAGAGTTAACTGAATGAAAACTGCTTTTGCACTTTGAACTAAGTTTGCAGCAATTCAAGTAAGCTGAGGGCAAAGGAGAAAGCGGGAGGAGGAGAGAGAAACCAGGACACTTTAAAAACATCTGAAAAAGTGAGATGAAAAGTGGAATTATTTGGAACTGTCACTGCCAAATAGGGAGGTATGATAAACACTGTCCTAACAGGAGCTACACTGGTTGGTAGTTCACTCTCCATCTGAATTCAAGGAGCTTGTGATTCCTTTAAAAGGTCTAAATGGCTTGTGACCTTGATACTCTCCCTATGCATGCCTGCCTAAGGACGGAGGTTTGCCAGAGCGTGCCATCCCTTGTGTCGGGGCAACAACACATTGGCTGTAATGCAACATCCCTTCAGTGTGGCATAAATATCCACATGTGGAGCTATGGTACATGAGCACAATGCAGTGCCTTTGCAGAATAGCAACACTGAGCAACACATATGAGTAACTAGATGCAATTGGACTATGCAGAATACGTGAGGCACAACCACAAGCAAAGTATAGGATGTACAACCACTAGGCAAAATATGGGGTGCTTCTAATAGGATTACTTAGACCTAGAATGGTAGAATAAGATATCTCTCTCTTTTTTTTAATTACAATTGAGCTGTAGAGGCCAGAATCCTTTTGTGTTTTAATAGGTATTTTTTAACTTTAACGTATTAGTTATTGGTCAGTGCATTAGTTTACTGCAATAGTCTTGTGTTTTAGTTTCAGTTCTTTTTCTTTGAGCATACATTTCTTTGACTGTAGCTACGATGGTAATTGCAAACCTGACTGCTTGTTTTAAAACTCATAAATTAAATAATCTAAAATGAAAAATATGGGGTGTACAACCTCAGTGCAAAGTACAGGATGCAGAAACGCACAGCTTATAATGCAATAAGACTACAAACAGCATAGTATTACAAAAGAAAATAAACTATAAAAATAAATTACAGAACAGTACACTATCAAAAAGAAATGAAAAAAAAAAGCAAAACTACAAATATTAAACTAAACTGAATTACAAAATAACTACAACACTACACATAACTAAAAATTGGTTCGCGCCTCTGATGCAAACAGCAAATTTTAATGCAACAGTAACAACTAATCATTAGATCCTGAAACAGAATTAAAGTTAATACTTGTTGCCTATTATTTATTTTCATAGTAAATTAAAACTTACAAAATTAGTTAATAGTTAATAATGTTAATAATTAGTTAATAATTGGTTAATAGTTAATAATTCTACCTAAATTATTAAAAGTAATTCTAACTTACTTGTTGAATCATGTTTTTAATAACTTGATAATTACTTAACAATTTTAATTGATAGTACCTTATTCTTCTTCAATTCTATATTCAAACTAATCATTCTTAAAATAATAGTTCTCTGTACACTAAGGAACTTTTAAAAGCAACAAAGCAAGGCTATTTTCCCATTACTCTTCTTGCGATCGTAAAAATAACAAGTTTAAAATTAACGCTTTAAGGAAAAAGAGGAAAAGGCTGTCTTCATCATCGTCAAATATCTTCAGTCCCTTTGCAACTTATTCCTCTTGTAACTTATAATCATAGATCATTTTCATAAACCATAAATCATAAACCAGGAAATGCTCAAACTCCAAGGCCCAGAATCTACTTTCCTCTTATCACCCTTGAAGGCTACCTCGTAATGGATTTTTTTTTTCCTTTCTCTCTTTTAACTCAGCAATTTTGTTCTCCTGTTGCTCCACTAACCTTTAGACCTTCTTGCCAGGCTGATGTGCAATCACGTGCCCAGTTTTAATCAAGAGGCAGCAAAGAAGGGCATCAGGTAGGCGGTGCGTGCATGACTTTATTTCCTTCTAATTGTGAAATTGTAAAATTTGTAAATTGTGAAATCTTTTCTGCGTCATCATTGCCTTGCCCCAATACCAGAGACCACCTGGTGTCCCCCTCCAACCGAAAAACTTCCCCAAATTTCTGCTTCTGGAATAACAAATATCATGGCTATATTCAATCCCTTCCTTCATATCTTCTGTATGGTGTGGGTGGACTGTGGGCCCTGGCACCTAATTTTGTGGCTCCTGAATTTCTCTTGTGACCCCTCCGAAAGAGTTCTCCTATTTTTATTTTTATTTTTGCTGAATTTCAGGTAATTCGTCACTGAAAAGCAGCCCAAATTCTGTCGCTGAAGCTGTTGTTGTTATTTGTTTGCATAGCACCATCGACGTACATGGCACTTTATGAGCAAAACAACCAAAATCTGGGGTCCTACTAAAGCATAAATCTAAAATATATGTGTGTATATGCAAACAGAAAGGGAACGGAGGAATAATGAAATGTATACCACACAACTGCAAAACAGATTATACAGATAAAAATACAAAAGATTTGATATAATATAAAGCAAACTGAGAAGTACATGTGATCATACTATACAAAATTATAAAACAATATTAAAGCAAAGCCCCAAAGTGTTTGAAAACAAGGTTTTTTAACTGAAGCCATTTCCGCACCAGGCTGTTATAGCGGTACGATTGCACTTGCAACATCCTATGGAATCCTGGGGTTTGCTGTTTCGGGAGGGGCCGGCTGGCCCCTCCCAAAACGGCAAACCCCAGGATTCCATAGGATGTTGCAAGTGCAATCGTACCGCTATAACAGCCTGGTGCAGAAATGGCTCTTGTTTGTTAAAACAAAATGTGTTTATTAATTGTTCCCCACCAAAAGCTAAACAGGGGTGAGCAGAGTGGTGCTTGTGGGTCACAAGTAGCCCCCAGGGCCATTTTGATGGCCCACCAGGAAGAAAAGAAGGGAGGGAGGGAGAAACATTTTCCAAAATGCTCCCAAATGCCCTTTAGGGGTTGTTTCCTTATGTTTTTGCTCCCAGGGCTGTATTAGTCCCAGTACAGGTCTTTTTGTAAAACAGAAAGTAGACTCCACAGGAGTGGCATCTCTCGCATAAACAGTGCCTAGGGCAAGCATGGAAGTTGCACCCGGGTCTTCTTACCCCTACCTCCAACCCTAGATGCATGGTCTTTTTGCACTGCCCTGGCATTGGCCCCTGGGGCACCTATCCCACTTGTCCCACCCTAGATATGCAGGAATTGGCTTCCCAGTCACTTCCTCTCATTAAAAAAAGTACTCTCCTAAACCTAACGTGGCTCGGAAGAACCCACAAAGTGTGACAAAAATGGCCCTCACACTCCTTAGAGCAGTGGTTCTCAGCCTGTGGGTCCCCAGATGTTTTTGGACTTCAGCTCCCAGAAGCCCTGAGCATTGACCATAGTGGCTGGGGCTTCTGGGAGCTGAAGTCCACAAACATCTGGGGACCCACAGGCTGAGAACCACTGCGGTGTTCCATAACTTCCAACCGAGTTAAAGAGATTAAAAGGACACAGACAGGAACTTTGGAAAGGCAAAAAGGATGGGTAATGAGGAGAAGGAACCTTACAAGTGGGGAATGGTTACCTAGACTTTCTTATCAGATTTCTGCAATAGGCTTAGATGATGCATAATGGCTGAAGAGGCTGTGATCACATGCTGGCCCTCATGAAACAATGTGATTCGTCTGGATTATCTCTTCTGGCAACTCCGAAAGTCACTCAATGTTGTTGTTTTTTGGGGGGGGTGTTTGGCTAGATCCTCTTTGTGATCTCTCCGCTGATGAAACAAAGGTAATCTAAATCTCCTCACGTCCAAGGTCAACCTTGGAACAAATGGCGCCAGGCAGAACGATGCTTCTGGCATGCTCTCCGCTTCAAATACCTCAAAAAGTAGATATCTTGGTATTTATTTATTACGAAAGTATTTCTGTACCACTCTGTATCATAAGATTTGTGGACAGATTGCAATAAACAGGTGAAACAAACTAAAACAATTTACAGTTTCAAGGAGCAAGCAGTGGCTGAGATTCTACATGGAGCAGACAGAGTGTAAAGTTATGCTTCTGGAATAACACGGAAGTTGCACCATGCTGCCTTGTCACTGAAGTGTGATATTGCGCAACCAATTGGTGTATTGTGATGTTGCGCAGCCAAAAGCAGAAGTGCTTCTGGAAGCACAAAGGCATGCAAAGCACATTAATGCATATCAATGAGCAATGTACCACTTGTGAAACCACCCACAGTGCGCACGTACATCCACGCACAATGGCACCCCCGTTTGCAACTCCCCTTCCACGAGCTTGACCATTCTGCACTGGACAAAAATATTCAACCACTTTCACAAGGGAACTTAGGCATCTGTAAGACACCAGATTCCGTGTGATCTTGGAAACTAAACAGGATTAGTTTTGGTTAGTACTTGAATGGGTGACCGCCAGTGGATACCCGAGGCTGTAGGCTATATTACAGCGGCAGGAATTGGAAAAACCACCTCTGAGAAAACCCTATGAAATTCATGAGGCTGGTATAAGTCCACAGGCACATGTCCACACACAAAGACACCAACAGGATTCCAGCCAGTCACTGAAACCTTCTAAAGCAATATTAAACTCTTAAATGATTTTAAAAATTCAACCACAGACATATACATAACGGGGGCGGGGGAATCAGTTAGGCCTTAATGAAAAGCCATGTTTTAAGTTGGTGTCAGAAAGAATCCAGTGTTGGCTCCAGTCAGGCCTAAAAGGGGAGGGCATTCCACAACCAGGGTGCAACAACAGAGGAGGCCCTGGCCCATATTCTCCTGCAGTGGATTGCCCCTCTGGTGTGATGCAGAGGAGAGCTTCCTAAGTAGATCTCTATTCTCAGCTGGCTGTATTAAGATGCATTACAGATGGATAGACACAATTAAGGAAGCCGTAGCTGCCCAGAGTTTCCAGGATGTGAGCAGAGCTGTTGATAACAGGGTGAGTTGGAGTCTCTCATCCGTTGTTGGTGTTCAAGTTGCTTCCAACTTACGATCACTCTAAGGCAGTGGTTCTCAACCTGTGGGTCCCCAGATGTTTGTGGACTTCAGCTCCCAGAAGCCCTGAGCATTGACCATAGTGGCTGGGGCTTCTGGGAGCTGAAGTCCACAAACATCTGGGGGCCCACAGGTTGAGAACCACTGCCTAAGGCAACCCTATCATAGGGTTTACCTGGCAAGATTTGTTCAGAGGGGTTTTTGCCTTTGCCTCCTTTGCAGTCACGTAGGGACATGGGAGCGGGAGGGGTGCCCTGAGCGGCAATGTTTTGGGGTGTCCCTGCATGCCCTGGCCACACCCCCATGCACAGTAGCCACACCCCTCCACCGTAGCCCCGCCCCCTCCTCTCCCACCCTCCACACCCTCCAAGCTCTGCCACTGCCCCTCTGAAGCTGACTTGCCCAAAGGCCGGGGGTTTCCATGGCTGATTGGAGATCTGAGCTCCAGAGTCATAGGCCATTCCCACACTAGAGTGTTATAGCGCGATGATTCCACTTTCAACACCCTCTGGAATCCGGCCGGCCCCTCCCGAAACTGCAAACCCCAGGATTCCAGAGGGTGTTGAAAGTGGAATCATCGCGCTATAACACTCTAGTGCGGGAATGGCCATAGTTCAACACCCAAACCACTATGCCATGCTGGCTCTTCTCCCGTTCAAAGGGTCACCCTAAGTCAAAGCCAACTTTACAGCAATTAACAGCAACAGGCTCCCTATATGTTAGTATCAGTGTACTATAGTAATCTGAGTGCTGGACTAGAACTTGAGGAGCCTAGGGTTCAGGTCTCTGTTTGGCCACGGGGTTACCTTAGGTAAATCACACTCTCTCAGGCTAAGAAGAAGGTAGAAATGTAATTCTCCACTAATTTTTATCTCAAATAAAGCAACAAATAATCTGAGCAATTTTCTTCCCACTGTGAGAAAGCATTAAAAACACACATACCCTAGTCACAATTTGAGATTTCTGCACAAAATTCACCCATAGTTGTTTTACATAGATGTTTCTCCGCCTCGCAGGACCTTGCGCTTTGCCAGGTGCAGAGGAGGAAGGCAAATGCGCAGAGGAAAGACAAGGAAATGGGGGGAGGCATGTGCATGGCATTCCTGCTCCCCTCCAGAGTTCCTCCCGCCCATTTCCTTGCCTCTTGCTCCAACTCTGCAGCAAAAGGCAAGGTGGGGAGGCATACATGCGCACCTTTCCTCTCCTCAGGAGCTCCTCCCACCCATTTCCTTGTGTCTGGCCCCACTGTGCAAAGGCAATGTGCAGACATAGCTCCAGCATCCAAAAGGCAATGGAACTGTGTCCAGTTCTGGGCACCACAGTTCAAGAAGGATGTCGACAAGCTGGAGCGTGTCCAGAGGAGGGCGACCAAAATGGTGAAGGGTCTGGAAACCATGCCCTATGAAGACAGGCTTAGGGAGCTAGGTACGTTTAGCTCGACAAAAAGAAGGTTAAGAAGAGACATGACACCCATGTTTAAATATTTGAAGGGATGTTATGTTGAAGATGGAGCAGGCTTGTTTTCTGCTGCTCCGGAAACCAGGACATGGAGCAATACATTCAAACTACAGGAAAAGAGATTTCACCTGAATGTCAGGAAGAACTTCCTGACAGTCAGTGCTGTTCAACAGTGGGATATGCTGCCTTGGAGCCTGGTGGAGTCTCCTTCTTTGGAGGTTTTTTTAAAAAGGCTGGATGCCTATTGTGGTCCCTTCCAGCTCTGTGTTCCTATGATTCTATGAATGGGAGGAGGGAGCCCTGGAAGGGAATAGGAGGAGATTTGTGAGGGGAGTTATTAGCAGTTTTTCCACTTTTGTGGGGATTCTGTGCCCTGAACCCTCATGAAAGTGAAGGGGGCACTATACAGTATCTCTCTCTCTCTCTATATATATATGTATGTTTCTACCTCCGTCTGTCTGTCTCTCCTATCTATCTATCTATCTATCTATCTATCTATCTATCTATCTATCTATCTATCTATCTATCTATCTACCTACCTACCTATCTACCTATCTATCTATATCTGAATATGCATACAGTGACTACAGCAAGCCTTCAGAATCCCTTAAGCAGTTGTTCCTTCTCAGGGATGTGAGTCCTTGCAAATTTTCTTCTCCCAGGCAAGAAGTGTAACCTGCTCTGCCCCAACACCTGCTGTGAGGAAGTCTTTGAAAACTGCACTTTTCCAAGAACTATTCACATTTGGGATTTATTCTGTGTGAAAAATCCATATGGTATTGTGCAGAAAACTGTATCTCCTGTGCAGAAGCCTTTTTCTGTGGGGAAAACTAGCTTTCTGTGGAGAAAATATTTCTGTGCAGAAAATGCAACTTTCTGTACCAAAAACGCCCCCAAGCCCTTGCTTTTTTCCGTGCAGATTGTAAAGATTCCTGTTCGTCCAGGATTCTCCTCATTAAGTTTTCTTGAAATTCAAGAAACCCCTCCTTTTTTCATTTGTGATTTGAATATTTACAAATATATTTTCCAATCTAATTCCTTTGCGTGTATCTTGTTTTAGCTACCCAAGCAACAACACTCCCAGGCTGAATGTTTGAGGAAGGGGGAATGATTTGAACTCACCTCACCTGGAATACTGTGTCCAGTTCTGGGTACCACAATTCAAGGATATAAACAAACTGGAACATGTCCAGAGGAGGGTGAACAAAATGACAAAAGGCCTGGAAACCATGTCCTAGAAGGAGCAGCTGAGGTTGCTCGGTATGTTTAGCCAGGAGAAGAGAAGGTTAAGAGGTGACACGATAGCCATGCTTAAATATTTGAAGAGATGTCATATGGAGGATGGGGCAAGCTTGTTTTCTGCAGCTCCAGAAACTAGGACATGGAGCAATGGCTTCAGACATCAGGAGGAGGGATTGCATCTAAACATTAGGAAGAACTTCCTGGGGGTAAGAGCTGCTTGACAGAGGAATATGTTGCTGCCTCATAGTGTGATGGAGTCGCCTTCTTTGGGGCTTTTTAAGTTTCTGAAGGCTGTCTGTCAGGAGTACTTTGATGGTGTCTTCCTGCATGCCAGAATGGGGTTGGACTGGATGACCCTTGGGTCTCTTTCATCTCTAAGATGCTATGATTCTATGAACTGCTTTTCAAGACAAAATGGTTTCGCTAAAGTGACTTCCAACACAGCCAAGGTGTTATAACTGCAATTTTATTAGAGTAAATATTCAAGAGTACATTGCACATGCCTGAGAGAAGGGGAGGTGTGGTATTGAAGAAGGTGAATCTCTGGAAGGAAACACAGTAGCCTGTGTTGGAGCTTTCAAAAGCATCCTGTTTGCAACAACCAGCAAAAGGATGTTCATTATGTAGGTGAGCATCCATTAGTATCATTGAAGTTCTGCCTCAGTTCTGGCATTCTGCTTCTGGTAGTGGCAGCAGGTGGCTTTGCTGTCAGTGAGATGGTGAATCCACTCCGGGTATCAGTCTGAACTTTAAAGGTCCAAGGTGCTAAACACTCGGCCCCAAAACAGGTTCAGCACTTTGGGTAGCTCATTTCAGATTCAGACTGAAATACCCATCAGATCCACATCCCACTGATATTGGCGAACCCTGGCTGGTTTCTTGACATGCTCAGGTTTCACTTCAACAAACACAAGTCGATTGCCCTTCAGACTGCATGGATGCATTTTGAAACATGTGGCTGATTCTTGCCGTGAAGAAGCCAGTGTAGGAGGGATTAGATAAAATCATTTTGGAGGGCAGTCTTTTGCTACTCTGTAGAAGGGTCTTTACCTCCCCTCATTATAACTAGCAAAATCAAGGAAATGATGCAAAATAGTAAACATTGCAGATTATGAAAAGAGAGAGAAATTCTGCAAATTCCCTCAGTTTGCATGATTAAGGACTTCCCAGCTACAGAATAGTATGCATGCATGCCTTTTACCCATGGATCCACCACACTCCAAGGCAGTGTATTCCACTATTGAACAGCTCCTACTGTCAGGAAGTTCTTCCTAACGTTTACATGGAATCTCTTTTCCTGAAGTTTGAAGCCATTGCTCCATATCCTAGTCTCTGGAGCAGCAGAAAACAGGCTTGCTCCATCCTCCATATGACATCCCTTCAACTATTTAAACATGACCATCATGTTGCCTCTTAACCTTCTCTTCTCCAGCTCCAACACACCCAGCTCCCTAAGCCACTCCTTGTAGGTTCACACTAAGGTTGCCATAAGTCGGAAATAATTTGAAGATACACAACAACAGTGACGACGACAACAATAATCTGTGTTGCTAACTGCATGACTTTGGGCTAGTCACTATTCCTCAGCCTAACCCACCTCACAGGATTGTTGTAAAGATAAAGAAGAAGAAAATAGGCATACCACTTCAAGTTGTGAGAGGTGTGTGTATTAGAAAAGAAAACACTCCTCCTATCGCAGTCCAATTGAGCAGAAAAGAAAGAATCCTATAATTGGAGACAGCCAGGTAGATTAGCTCATATCCATGCCCTGTTTGCAAAATTCTAGCTAGGCCAAACCCAGCTACTCATTCCCTTTGGATCACTGGTCTCACTGCAGAACTACTGTGTCAAGATAATTCTCCCAGTGGTCACCCTAACTCTGCCCTCTCCCACACCCCCAATTCCATCTACCAGGTTACCCTAAAAAAAAAGGGAAGTTGCACCTGAACACGGTCATCACTTGATGGCTGTGATGTCAGGTGAGGGCTTGAGTGTGCAAAGAGACCATGAATCTGCAGATCAGAGCCCAGAAAATTTATTTTGGGGAACTGGAGCTCCCTGAAGCTTAGATCGAGGAAGGTAACGGTACCACTCTATTCTGCTTTGGTCAGACCTCATCTGGAGTACTGTGTCCAGTTCTAGGCACCTCAATTCCAGAAGGATATGGACAAGCTGGAACGTGTCCAGAGGAGGGCGACCAAAATGGTGAAGAGCCTGTAAGCCATGAAGCCCCATGAGGAGCAGCTTAGGGAGCTGGGGATGTTTAGTCTGCAAAAGAGAAGGTTAAGAGGGGACATGATAACCATTTTTAAATATTTGAAGGACTGTCATGTTGAGGAGGGAGCGGGCTTGTTTTCCACTGCTCCAGAGACTAGGACAAGGAGCAATGGATCCAAGCTGCAGGAAAGGAGATTCCACCTGAACCTCACAAAGAACTTCCTGACAGTCAGAGCTGTCCGGCAGTGGAATATGCTGCCTCGGAGTGTGGTGGAGTCTCCTCCTTCTTTGGAGGTTTTTAAGCAGAGGCTGGAGTGCTTTGATGTAGGTTCCTGCATGCCAGGGGGTTGGACTGGATGGCCCCTGGGGTCTCTTCCAAATCTATGATTCTATGAGAATCCTCCAACCAATCTTTCAAAAGACAGACTGATAGCTACCTTTAAATATGTGAAGGGATGTCGTGTAGAAGATGAAGCCGGCTTGTTTCCAGCTGCTCCAGAGACTGAGCAATGGATTCAAACTACAGGAAAAGAGATTCCCTATAAACATTAGGAAGACCTTTTGAGCCTTAAGAGCTACCTCACTCCGCTTAATGTATTTTTCTAAAATGGAATAACAAAAAATATACATAAAAGGAAAGAGAAAAAAATAGAGAAGAAGAAGGAAAAGAGGGAAAGGATATATATGATATAAACACCAGCTACAGTCATAAAATTGTAGAGTTGGAAGAGACTGCAAGAGTCATCTTCTGCCATACAGGAATACACCATCCAAGCATTCCTAGCAGATGGCCATCCAGCCTCTGTTTAAAATCCTCCAAAGAAGGAGATTCCAACTCGCAGGTAGCAGCAAATCCCACTGTCAAACTGCTCTTACCCTCAGGATGTTCTTCCTAATGTTTAGGTGGAATCTCTTTTCTTGAAGTTTGAAGTCATTGCTCCATGTCCTAGTCCCTGGAGCAGCAGAAAACAAACTTGCTCCATCCTCTAGGTGACATCTTTTCCAATATTTAAACACACCAATTAAGTCGCCTCTTAACCTTCTCTTCTCCTGGATAAAGATACCCAGCACCCTAAGCCACTCCTTACAGGGCATGGTATCTTGCTAAGTGTATACATTAATGTTAAGCAGACCATATTTTCAAAAATAAATTTCTTTGAAGCGGATGGCTGTAAAATACAGGTTCTGTGTGTAACTAAAGCAGCCAGATCTTCTGACTGTTGAACAATAGATGGTATGTTTATCTTTCCAGTCTTGGAATGGGAGTCTTTTAGAAACTCTCAGAGTACAGGGGATCCTACCACGTCAGTCATCAGTGAAATTCCATGTTGCCCTCTGCTTTAATGACGGGCCCTGCTGGACCAGAGGGAAATTCCAGACCATACATACTTCAGGTATGCAACTCTAGAAGATGTGGGAAGATGCGGCTTTAATATCTCCAACAGGAACAAAAGAAATCCACAGGTTTAATATGGAGTAGGACATGTGTGCTGTAGTGGTTTTAGCACTGGCCTACAGTACTAGAGACTGGCACCTATTCCGCACTAGACTGTTAGAGCACTATGATTCCACTTTCAACATCCTATGGAATCCTGGGATTTGCATTTCCGGGAGGGGCCGGCCGGCAAACCCCAGGATTCCATAGGATGTTGAAAGTGGAATCATAGTGCTATAGTAGTCGAGTGTGGGAATGTCTTGGGATTTAGTTCCTTGCTTAGCCATGGAAACCCACTAGGTGACTTTGGTCACATCACACACTCTCAGCCCCAGAAAACCCTGTGGTAGGTTTGCCTTCGGATCACCATAAGTCAGAAACAACTTGAAGACACACAACAACAACAACAACAGAACACGCTAGAATCCCCTGCTTAGTTTGCAGAATGGAAGTCTGAAGGGTGACATGATAGCCATCTTTAAGTATCTGAAAGAAGGTCATGTAGAAGATTGGCCAATTCCGCACTACACTGTTATAGTGCTATTATTCCACTTTCAACCTCCTATGGAATCCTGCAGTTTGCATCTTAGGGAGAGGCATTAAGAATCCTCAGCCAGAGAGCTCTTTGGCCTCAGTAAACTACAAAGCCCAGAATTCCACGGGATGTTGAAAGTGGAATGATAACACCCCAGCAATGTAGGATGGAAATGGCCATGGATTGATCTTGTTTCTTGCTGCTCCAGAGACTAGGACATGAACCAATAGATCTCAGTTGCAAGGAAAGAGACTCCATCTAAACAGCTGTAAAAACTTCTTGACTTTAATTGCTTGGGACTGTAGAATGGACAACCTCAGATGACTCTTTTTCTTTGAGTCTTTAAACGGACGTAAGGCAGGCATCTTTCAGGGCTGCTTTAGTGAGCTCTTCCTGGATGGAAGTATGTAGGATTAGACAGCTTTGTGGTTTCTTCCAGCTCTATGGTCATTGCCACACTAGACTGTTATAGTGCTATTATTCCACTTTCAACCTCCTATGGGATCCTGGGGTTTGCAATTTACGGAGGGGCATTTAGAATTCTCAACCAGAGAACTCTTGGACCTCAGTAAACTACAAACTCCAGAATTCCACTGGATGTTGAAAGGGGAATAATAGCACTATAACAGTGTAGTATGGAAATGGCCTTTGGGTCTATGGAAGGGTTCCTGCCTTTACAGCCTACCTCAGTCTGGTTGGAAAGGGTACCCCAAATGCATTTGCCTATAGTTTCAGTCAAGATGGGGATGATGGGTGTTCTCGTCCAACACATCTGAAGCCACCCTGGTTTGGTGAAGGAAAATTCAGATATAATCCAACTCTGTTTACTTACTTATTTACTTACTTACACACAAACACAGAGACATTATTTAGACCTTTGGGGCAAGAAATACGAGTTCCAAGATCCAGTGTGCTTGTGTCGTGATTAGAGTGTTGGACTGGAAACTGGGAAATCTGTGTTCAAGTCCCCACTTGAAACATGAAACACACAGAGTGACTGCAGGCCAGTCACGTAGCCTGGCCTACCTTACAGGGTTTTTCTGAGGATAAAAGTGAGGAGAAGGGGGACACGCAAAAATCTCCATCACCCACAAGAGAAAAATATGGGGTAGGAAGGTGACAAAGAAATGATGAAAATATCTTCTTTCCTGGATTTTGCCTGTTTCACACTAGTTCTCCTCTTTTTTCCTGCCTTTACCCCCACACCCGGCTCTTAAATTCAATTGCTAGTCTCAACCAGAAAAAAATCTATTGAATCAATTGTGGAATAGTTCCACTTCTAAGAAAGCCGCACTGATTCAATGGATCTACACTATTTGAAACTAGCAATTGGATTTAGGCCTAATATTTGTGACTCCTTCCATGTGTATGTATGTATATATATATGCATGTGTATGTACACATGCGTGCACGCGAAGAGAGGCACACAGGCATATATGACAATGTATTTATGTCTTTCTATATGTACGCATATTTGCGTCTTCTATGCATGTTTACTTGTGTGCATGCCTCTATCTATTCATTCAGATATGTGTATATACAAGTGCATGTCTATGTGTGTACATAAATCGTGTATGTGTGCACATGTCTCTATACAGTTGGCTCTCCATATGCACAGATTCTGTACCCTTGGATTCAACCAAACGCAGCTTGAAAATTAAGAAAAAAATAAAAAGCAAAAAAGCAAACGTTGATTCTGACGTTTCGTATAAGGGGTACCATTTTACTACACCATTGTACATAATGGGACTTGAGCATCTATGAATTTTGGTATACACCCAGTGGTGGTCGTCCTGGAACCAAGTCCTAGCGGATACCGAGGGCCCACTGTATACACACGTCAGTGCATAAAGATATATACATGTATGTATGAAATTCATGGGGTCCCTAGAAATCAACTTGAGGGCACATGCACACACATGTATATGGGCACATGTCGTACATAGATACATGTGTGCATGTACAGGTCTCTCCAGGCATGTATATATTGGTATATATGTACATATATGTGTCTTTATGTACGTATATTTGTATATTATGTATTATGTATATTATGTATGTATAATTGGATGTATGTAAGCACATACAGATGTCAGTGTGTGCATGCATATGCGATCAAACAGAATGTGTCTACGCGTGTGTCTCTGTGTACGCACAGGTATATAAGCATGCACATATATATGTGTGTATATCTGTGTGTCTTTTTTTATTTTAAATTTTATTATCAATACACGTACATTCCAAAAATTTAAGAACTCGCTATACATTACAAAAAGTGCTTGATCCAACAAGCTATATATCCAACACAAAGTTTCCGACCTCTGAGACTTAGCTTATACTTAGCACAAGATCTATAAATACCTAAATTACAAAACAAGCTTGACTATGATATTCCTCCCAAGATCCCACAGGCGTAGATGATCTTTCATTCAGTCTGTGGGCCTTGCTGCACAACTCTGTTATAGAGCTATTATTCCACTTTTAACTTCCTTTGGAATCCTGGAGTTTGTAGTTTAGGGAGGAGCATTTAGAATTCTCAGCCAGAAAGTCCTTGGGCCTCAGTAAACTACAAGCCCCAGAATTCCACAGGAGATTGAAAGTGGAATAATAGCACTAGAACACTGTAGTGTGAAAACGCACTGTGTGTCTTTTTATGTACATAAAAAAGGAGGAAGAGAGGAGCAAAAAAGAAGGGTAGCAGCACCTTTAAGACTAACTGGTTTTCATTCTAGCAAAGCTTTGGTGGGCATAAAGCCAGTTCATAAGATGCAATGCAGAGCATATGTGTGTACCTACATGTATGCATCTATGTTTGCTTAGTCTGATCACCAACTTTATTTCTAGCTTGCGTTTTCCACCACACTGGGACTCAAGGCAGCTACACACGTGTAGGGATATAGGTGTGAGTACCCGCCTATGCATGGATGCATTGCACCCTACCCATCTGCGCCTATGCGTGCGTGCATTTTTGCACCCCCAGCCCCCAGGAATGACACTTGGCGCCGGCGGATGGTGCAAGAGCTATTCCCCCCCCATGCGCGCCTCCCCTTCTGCCCCCCATCTTCTGATTCCACGTGATGCGGGGGGAGGGGGTGTCAAGGGAGAAGCCTGCTGGGCGCGGGGTGGGGGTCCCAGGTGGGCCGCGCCCCCTCCCGCCTCCTGCAAAGGGGCCCCGCGGCCGCGGGGAAGGCCGACGGAGCCGGCGAGCAGGCGGGCGGCTTCTCTCTCCGCTCCGGCGCCGCCACCCAGCCCGGCCACGGTGGGCGGGTGTCTCCGGATCTCCCCGCGGGCTGGGAGGTGCTGCGACTCGGCCGGCGGGCCGGCGGGCGGGCCGGCCCTCTCCGGTCCCTCCTCGTCCCAGCGGCGCGGGGGCGCGTGCGGGCTCTTCCCCCGGCCGGGCTGCCTCCTTCGCTCGCGCGGCTCCGGAGTGAAACCGAATCCTGATCCGGATTGGGAGGGGGGAAATAGAACCAAACCAAATCTAAGAAGGCGACGTTGGAGGTGACCTTTTGTGGTGAGCTTTTCTCGGACCGGAGAAAAATCAGGTGGGTTTATTTTTTTTTTTCCTTGGGCGGAAATAAAATCGGGGGTTTTACTCCCCGGGAGACCCTCGGTGACATCGTGGGTTTATTTTTATTTTTCTTGGACGGGAGAAAAACCAGGTGGGTTTTACCCCTCGGAAGATTCTCGGTGACATCTGTCACAGTTTTTCCCACAATTAAAAAGCACCCTTCTCTAATTTTTTTTCTCCCACTTTTTCCTCTCTTTCTCTTCTCCTGGAGATTTCTCCTCCTCTCTTTTTCTCCTTAGCCGGATTTTCTATCCGATGGCCGCTTTCAAAAAAAAACAAAAATTGAGTAAAGTTCACACAGGGGAAACGCAGGCCTCGATCCAATCGTTCATCCAAAGCGGCGTAGACCGCGTGGGATCAGCGCAAATTTACATCTCCCCATTTTCCTCCTTGGTTCGGTGAGTTTACTCTAAGTAGGCCCCTTGAGCCAGTCACTCCAATTGTTGGAGTAACGATTTGGAGAAAAAGAAACCATGGCATCGGAGAGGAACTTGGCAAGCCAACGCGGATGAAACTCCGTTGATTGAACCGAGTCTACTCTGCTTGGGAGGAGCAGTTGGATCGGGGCGGCGGGACTTCTGAATAAACTTGCCCAGGATTGCGGAGTGACTCTACTTCATCTCACGAATATATTCATATTATTTTCCCACCCCGCTTCTTTAATCCTGGCCTTCTTTCTCTCTCTGGCCCTCGATTTTTCGAAAATCGTTCCCCCCACCTCGTTGGCTCGCCTGTCTGCAATTTTATTTCTTTTTAAACCATTTAAGTTGAAGAATTGTTTTTTTTGGAAAACCCAATTTTTTTTCTACCTCTTGAAGGGCCCATACTCCACTTCCTTCTGCTGTATGTTACTTTAGGGAAGGAAATCAGAGTTGAAAAGAGGAGGTGAAGAAAGGGCGTTCCAGTTTGGGGAAGAATCAAAATACTGATTCATAGTCGATTAGGAATGATACCTTAATGACTTATTTAATGATACCTTAATGACTTATTTAATGACTTACTCATTAATGAATAATGCCCGTCTATCTCAGATTTCTGTCTATATATGCACAGCTCTAAGAGCTGTTTGGAGTTCGCAAAACGTTAATTAATGGTCGTTACCGTTAAGTTTAAAGGGAAACCCGTTGTAACTCCGTTACCTCGGTTAGATTCAGGGCTGTCGCTAGCGAGGAAAGGGAAAAACGGGGCGTTGAAAATAAGAATACTGCCCCCATGAATTTTTTTCCCCTCCAATCCCCAAATTTCTAGTCTTGCAGAGAGCAGAGACACTAAAAATCTTCAGGCTGCTTAGATTTGCACTATTCCCCATTCCTTGGTCGCTTGGCCTCCTCCTTATCTTCAGATGCCTAAACCGAATGGAACAGATTTATTTCTGTCACAGACCAGAATGTAAGAGGAATAAACTGAATTTCTAAGCAGATGGGCTTTTAATTGATCGAGATATTTTTTAAATGTTTGTAGGTTTTTTAATAATTCCATACTTGTCTAATGTTTTTAATTTTGTTAATGTTTCAAATTGTTTTGGAAGGTGCCTTGGGTCCCACTCTGCGAGAAAAGCGGCATATAATATATAAAATAATTAAGAATAAATACTAAAGTCCTTCGACTGTGTGTTGGTAGGACAGGGGTTGGGCTACATGGCCCTTGTGGTCCCTTCCAACCCTACGATTCTACTAGGGGGTGAAAAATTTAAGTTACTACAATGCTAGAAATTTGGAAACTGAAGGGGAAAATTTCATGGGAGGGAGGCAGAATTGCCCCCTGGAGGCACAAACCTAATTTGTGTTGTTATTCTTGTTGTTATTTAAAAAAAAAATCATCAACACATCCTAATAATAATAATAATAATAATAATAATAATAATAATAGTATCATTATTATACTCCTGACCCGATTGTTGAAAATGTTGGTATAATCACTGTCATTATACACCCCTGTAAAATGATTTTTAAAATGATGATGAGGATAATAAAATAACAACAACAACAACAAGCAGAAAAGAAGGAGCCTGGGCTCCACTTGCTTAAAGAGGGACCAAATTTTATTCTTCTTTAAAAGAATTAAAATTGGTCCATCTCTAAGCACGTGGAGCCCAGTCTCCTTCTTTTCTGCTGATTCCTTGTAGGTGCTTTCCCGGTATTTGCTCCTAATAATAATAATAATTAATAAATCTTTAAAATTATGATGTGATAATAATATTTTAAAGATGGTGATGATGATGGTGAAGATGATAAATATATCGTCGTCTTCATCATTATCACATCCCGGGCCAGACTTTTTTTTTTTAAATGATCATTATGATTACCGTTAAACACAGCTTTTTAAAATAATAATAATAACAACTATAGTATTAGACCCTCACTAGGCGATGGTGGTGATGATGATGGTGGTGATGATCTTTTTGCTGCTGCCACTGCTTTTGTTCCTAGATTTCCTCTAGCGTTTTAGTGTTTTTTAGTGCCCTCTTGGTGCAGTACAGTAGTCTATGGTATATTCTATTTATAGTCTAGGGGAGTCCAGTTTATGTGCAAAAAGGCCGAGGAGGGGAGGCTTTTCAGCGTTACTGTTCAGGCAAGAAAAAGAGATTTTAGGACGGGACCTCCGAATAAATAAATCCCCGGGCAACCAAGAGTCAACAGAGGGGACTCGGGGCCCCTTCGGCCCGGCTTTCTTTGGCTTTCCCTTTCCTCCGAGTTGTCTTCCATCTCTTCTTCCTCCTCCACCCATCCCGCAAAGTCCGGCTGTTCTTTTGAGAGGGGTTTTAAAGCCTGCCTTCCCTCCTTTCACCTCTGGTTGGTTTGGGTCCTTGTTTCGAAATCTCCTAACGCTACCATCCCCTCTGCACGTTTACTCGCTTCTGTTGCCTCTGATGGACTTTACTCCCGAGTAAGTACGGTATGTTTGCCGCTGTAGGCTCTCCGCCCGCTTCTTTCTTAATCCGGCGTTCTTAACTGGTGGCAATTCGGATTTAAAGCGGAGTCGGTCCCATATTCCTCCCCCCCCACACACGAGGAAGGGATTTCTTTATGGGAGAAGCCTGGAAACGCGTCAAGAGAAGGGCGATTTCAAAAAACTGCTGACCCGATTATCATTGCCTCCCCGTAGGTTATGAAAATTATTTTTAAACGCGTTTTAAATCTGGGTTCTTACTCTTTCCGGGTATTTTTCTCCCCTCGCCTTTGGTTCTGAATTCTTTCTTTTTATTATTTTACTTTTATTAAGGTTCTCAATTCTTTCTTGTCTTATCTCTTTTTTAAAAAAACGACGGGGAGAAAGTAATGTTTTGTTTGTTTTGTTTTGTTTTGTCACCAGTTTAAAAAAAAATCTGTGCGGTGAGAAGGGAAAAAAATCATTTTGTGTATATTTAGTATACTGCGTAGTCGGATTATCTTTCTCCTTGCAAGAAAGGCTTCCAGATAAAATACACCTAATTGTTCCCTTATCCTATCCAAAATCCACTTCGAAAATTTATCTTTTTTCTTTTAAAGGAGGTGGAAGGAAAGTACCTGTTTGGGATAAGAGATCTGTCTTTATGGGGCCTGTATTTGCAAAATTGAAAACCGGCCTTGACCACTTTTTTTCCCAGCTCACGATATTTACTTATTTTATGATTTAAAATATAAGATTAATAGGGGGATACCTCCACACACAGACCCGCACACAAACATATATGAGTATAGGTGTGTGTTTGTAAAAATAATCTAGCTAGCTAGCTAGCTATAGAGATAGATAGATAGACACATACACACACATATATTCCATATATTATATGAGCATGGGGTTTAAATAAGTCAGTATATTACGATATTCTAAGTTAATATGATAAACTTTTTAAATCTTACTGATTTCAATGGGAGAGATGCGCTTGTAAGCCTCTTCTTGGAAGTCACCGTTCGACCTCTATTTCGATCGTGTTCTTAACACAGGCTAACTTCAGGGTTTTGCAATTCATTCTATTGCTTAATTCTAATTGTTAAATTTTTGGAAAGGCGTAGCGAATGCCGAAGATGATAGATGAAATCTCATGGTTTTGTATGAGACGCTGTAAGGGCGTAATTGTCCTCTACATAAGATTTAAAAAGACGGTATCTTCATTGAAATGCCACTTTAGAGAGCCTCGCTTGCCGTCAAATAGGTGGATCTGGAAGAGTTTGTTTTTAAAAAAAATTTCGGAAAAGTCTGGTAGAATATTTTAAATCAGTTATAATAATAATCTGTTTATTAAAATATTTAAGGACAATCGGATATTGTTATTGGCACCTCTGTTGATACAGACTATAAGGGTTCTGTTTTGTTCTAAAGGAACGCTGGTTTCTAATGACTTTCTTTACACGTGGAAAAGAACCGGAGCCCAAACTGCCAACTGTTGCGCTTTGCACAGGGATAAATGGGTGTCAGTTCGCGCTAGATCGCACGCATCCACCCACGCACCCACCCCGCAATCCCTGCGTAATTCCTTGTGTTTCTACATTATGCGTCGGGGCGAAGTCCCTAGTCCGGATCGATTCGGTTCCATCTAAGTTGGGCTGCCTGGGGCCATTTCCGCTCTATGATGTTATAGTGCTATTATTCCACTTTCAACATCCTATGGAACCCTGGGGTTTGCAGTTTAAGGAGGGGCATTTAAGATTCACAGCCAGAGAGCTCTTTGTATGTTGAAAGTGGAATAATGGCGCTATAACACTGTAGTGCGGAAATGGCCTGAGAGTCTTAATCCGAATTAACCCGTGGAGAACGTTCGTCCGACGCTGGCATGACCGTTAACCTGGCAAAGCGCGTTCTTTAAGGAAACGTTTGGAGGGTGGTGTGTACCTGATCCAATTCACAAGGCCATCTGTGCTCATACAACAGCTTCATATATAATATAACGTAATGTATATGCTATATATGATGATATATAATATGTAGGTTATTTCATGGCATATGGCAAGTGCGTAAGTATACGTGTTCGCGCGCGCTCGGGCCCGTCCCCGAACTTCTTGTCCCAATTCACACGTTATGCTTCGGGAAAAGTTCCCGTGGGTCTGATTATGATGGTCGGGGATCGGAGATCATGAAAGGTCCGTTTAAACCATCCGTACGGGGAAAGAAAGGAGCGTTAAATCGGATCGGATTCGAAGCCTCGAAGAATGTATTTCCGCGCTAAGATGTTATAGCGCTATTATTCCACTTTCAACATCCTATGGAACCCTGGGGTTTGCCGTTTAGGGACGGGTCTCAAAGCCCTCTCCCTAAACTGCAAACCCCAGGATTCCATAGGATGTTGAGAGTGGAATAATAGCGCTGTAACAGTCTAGTGCGAAGAGGAGGCTCTTAATTGGGTTGCAAGGAGAGAAAAGAGAGGGTTTTGCTGATAGATCCTAGAGAGAACCAGATCCTTTGCAGATCAAGGCAATTGATTCCTCTTGTGCAGATCCTTTGGTGCAGGGTTCATGCAAACCCCACAAACATTTCAATATATTGGGAATTTAGAAAGTCAGGGTTTTTTTTTTTAAGCCTTAGGTTTTGAACTGCAAGAGTTTCAGAAACTCAGCTTTCCAGCCTTGCGAGATTTATGACACCATTTGGGTATCACTGTGGGATGTATCCACGAGGGTGTATTCTTTCCACTTATAAAGAACTTTTATTTGCTTGTGTATTGAAGACTTCTGTGTCACTCAGAAACTTGTTGCGTTTTGTTGTTTTCCTCTACCTTGAGTCAACTCCAACCTACAGTGACCCTATCCTAACATTTTCTGGACCACAATGATTCAGTGGAGGGTCGCCAACATTGCCTTCCACTGAAGCTGAGAGAGTGGGATTTTGCGAGGTCACCCAGTGGGTTTCCAGGGGATTCAAATCCTGATCTCCCAACACTAGACCACTAAACCTGCTAGTTCTCTGATCCCATTTCATCCCAGGTCTTTCTTTACCTGGGGAAATGGGAATTTTTTTAAAAAAAAGAAAAGGAAAGGGAGTTTCTGAGAATGCAGAATACTATTGATCTCACCATGACTTTCACAAATTCCAAAATGGAGGGGTGGATCCCAGATATGGTCTCTAAATAGACATGAGTCTCAAGAGGGCTGCCTCTTGAAAGGGAGCGCTTTACTAATCCTGTCCCCAAAAACTTGCAATTTAAGTAATCACATTTTAAATAAATAGTAATTCAAGCCACGCAAGAGGGTGTCACATTTAGGAATGATTAAGAGATGGAACCCAAGAGAGACCCCACTGGATAAAATGGTGGAATTGGGCAATCAAAACTAGACTGAACATTTAAAAAAAAAATTTTTTTCTTCAAATTGAATTTTGGTATAGTAGATTGTTCAATGAAGACTCCAGGAGATTGGGTTTCAAGTCCCTGCTTGACCATGGAAGCTCACTGGGTGGTCTTGACCAAGTCACACTTTCTCAGCATCAGAGGAAGGCAATGGAGAGCCTCCTCGGAATAAATCCTATCTAGAAAATCCTAGAATAGGGTGACCATAACTTGGAAGGCATATAGCACCAGCAAAAGCAAAAATAGTGCAAACTCAACTTTGAGCACTATGTAGGCAACAAGAATGAATGAGAAGAATTTAGATTTCCCTGTGACAGCATTTCTGGTGGCTGCCCCCTTCTCTTTAGTGTAAGCCAGGGCTGGGAATCACATCCCCCTCTCAATTTTGTTGTACTTCAGTTCCAGCCATGCTTTATCATGTGGGCTGATGGGGGTTGCAGTCCAGCCACAATCTGTGTAGCTACATAAATCCCATCCCTGAGGTTAACCAAAAGGTGCTGTTTTGCTCTGTTGTGTAAAGGCACGCAATCTATTGTGCTGAAAGTATTCCCCCATGATTGTTTCGGATTTGGTAGGATTTTGCTGCTTGGCCGACACAGCTACCCCAGACTAGGCTGTGTTTAAAGGCAAAGTTTTGCAGTTGGCAACACTGTTATCTTGTGGGCAAGACCCAGTGGGTTTGTGCCCGTCGCCAGGTTTGATGCACTACCCATCTTTCTGCACACACAACCACATACCCGCGATTTTGAGAGTTAGAGAAAGGTGCTGTTTAGACCAGCGCCATTTCCGCACTAGACTGTTATAGTGCTATTATTCCACCTTCAACATCCTATGGAATCCTGGAGTTTGCAGTGTAGGGAGGGCCCCTCCCTAAACTGCAAACCCCAGGTTCTAAGGCTGTTGAAAGTGGGATAATAGCACTATAACATCTAGTGCGGAAATGGCCCAGGAGTTTAACTTTTCCTTCTGTCTCAAATTTCTAACCTTGCAGGCAGTGAGCCTTTGAAAATTGTTCCCACCTAGAACCTACGGCTATGTCCTCAATCCCATGGCCGCTTGGACTGCTCTTTTCTTTAGCAGCCTAAACCCTATTTCTACATACTCAACTGAAGGTTGAATTTACTGCAAGTGCTAGAAATGTGGGGACTGAAGAAAACTTTCATGGGTGGGAGGGCAGAATTCTTATTTGGCAGGACAACGCCAAACACATAGCTGCACTCCATTTTCAGGTTGCAGTTCCCAGCATCCCCCAGATTTGAGGAGTTGGTAGTCTCAAACCTTAACTTTTCCCCAGGTTGTGTTGACTGGAGAGGTGGGTGTGTTTAATCAGCCCAGCCGTAGTTATAAAGGCACATCAAGGCTTCCCAGTTTCATAGAATAATTCTTATCATGCAGCCAGGAATGCCAAGGTGTGTTTTCAGCTGCAGAGGAAAAAGGCTGCACAAGGTTAGGCAGACACATGAGGAAGGATCGGCTCGCTGGCTCTGCATTTTTTGCTGTTGCTGTGGGCATGTGGAAGGTGGCTTCGTGATGTTCTGTGTGTTTTGAGTACACAGTCAGCCCTCCACATTTGCAGGCTTAATTTTTATGAGTTTGATTATTTGTGAGTTTCTCCAACCACTGCCCCCTCCCTCCTCAGCTACTTCCTTCTGGGGGAACTTTCCCTTTCCGTGGCTCTGATCAGGCCGTGCAATCCTTTAAAAACTGCCTTTGGTCCTCCTCTTCTTCCGCCAGCCTGGATAACTAAGGATGGCTGGCAGCCACCACAAACCCCCTCCCAATGCTCCCCACCCACCCATAGAAGGAAATGGTGAGAGAGAGAGGAAGGATAGGGCCACCATGTCAGTCCACTCCCTTTCCTTCTCCTTTCCCTGACCTGGTTTGGATCCTGGGTGTCTGTTCTCTCCACCATGCCTTGGCCCTCTTCCCACGGAAACACACACACACATTTTGATAATTGCAATTTTTGCACTTTTGTGAGGGTGCTGTGCCCTTAACCCCAGTATGTTATAACATTATTCTCAGTTTCACAGTCTATGAGGTGTTACTGACTGAAGACTGGGATCCTCAGTGACTCTCATTTCAGCCAAGAATTTAGGAATTGGGGAGATATCACCAAACAATGTGGCACGCTCCATGCAGTGTCATTTTTTTTGTAACCGTACTGTTGGAATCTCAGTTGTTGTTACTGTGTGCCTTCAATTCATTGCTCCTAAAGTGAACCTACTGCAGGGTTTTCTTGGCAAGATTTATTGAGAGGGGCATTGTCATTGCCTTCCTTTGAGGCCGAGAGAGTGTGATTGGTCCAAAGTTACCTGGCAGATCTCCAGGACTGAGCTGGGATTTGAATCCGTTTCTTCCAGTATTAGTCCAGCACTCAAACTGCTACCATCACACTGGTTCTATTGGGCTCCTACATATGGCAATTTTATTCCGATGTTTTTTTACTCCATTTAGACTTGCTCTCAGACAGCCGATCACCTTTAAAGAGTGACATCATCATCATTATCATCATCATCATCATTAGCAATATCTTCATCATTATCAACAATAACGATAGCTGTTGTTTTGGATATAATATTAATAAGTATTATTGAATTCTAGTGGCCTGAATCTTGCATCAGCGTCATGAATCTACAAACATATTTTGCACACAAACATATTTCCTGGCACAGAAACAGTGCTACTTGCTTATTTATTTATTGCACTGTAATCCCAGCTTTCCACTTAAAAAAAGAAAGTTGCCATTAAGACGGCTGCCAAATATTGTGAAAAACCATCTGAAACAATAAAGCCGTTACATTTGTTGCTATCGTGAAAGCATTTTAAAAAAGCAAATTGAAAAGATGCATCTGCCGCTCTTCTTAAAAGGCAAAGGATGCTGTGAGAAGAAGCTGTAGCCTCGTCCCAGGGCCTTTCCCTGACTTGTTGGTTTTCTATTTCGTAGAATCCTAGAGTTGGAAGAGACCCTAAGAGCCAATCAGTCCAGCCCCATTCTGCCATGCAGGAATACACAATCAAAGCGCTCCCGACAGATGGCTGCCCAGCCTCTGTTTAAAAACCTCCAAAGAAGGAGACTCCACCACGTTTCCAGGCAGCATATTCCACCGTTGAACAGCTTTGACGTGGCAGAAGTTCTTCCTAATGTTTAGGTGGAATCTCATAATGTTTCGGTGGAATTTGTGGGGATTATTCTTTTATTTTCGCATTCCGTTCAGTACCACCAGGAGTCCGAAATGGTGCAGCTTTGACATTGATTTGACACTTCCGTGAGAACTTTACCTGTCTTCTGCCAAGGCAGGGTGGGTGGGAAACTGAGGCTTGGGTTTTCTGGAGTGCACTTCACAGTCTTTAGCTTTGGAGCCTTTATCCAAGGGGCATGTCTCCTGCATGTGGCAGAGCTGAAATGTACTGCCAAGGAGAGCGCTGCCTGCAAATAATCTCTTTCTCTTCCTGCTGACTAACCATGAATATCTCTTTCCTACTTTGATACTACTTCGTTGGCCTTGGATTCAGCCTGTAGAATCTTGGGATCTGTAGTTTCAGGGAGTATTTAGAATTGTCTGCCAGAGAGCTCTAGTACTTCCCCATATGTCTAATATGAAGATTCCATAGGATGCAGCTATAGCAATTAAAGTGGCATCCAAGTTCTGTAATTGTGTAGCATGAAGGGGACCCAGAGACCCCCTAGACATCCAAGATTAAGGTACTATGACTTCCCAGAGTTTTGAAAAGTATCTTTCCTAAAGGCAGGAACACTAGGATGTATCCAGACAGATTTAAAAGACTAGAAAGCCCCAGATTTTGTTCCTGTTTTTTTCTGATATTATTTTGGAGATCCATAGGCATTTTGTTTATCCCAGAATATTTTCTGTCAGCTCCCAGTGTGATCAGAGATTTCTTATACCAGCTCCCCAAATTGGCTTATTTTAATCCAGGATAAAATCAGAAAGAACAGGGACAAAATCTGGAATGTCTCAATCAGTCTGGATGCACCCTTATTTTACATTTGAGTGCATCGGGGACATTGTATGCAAGTGTGCACCACATAAACCTTTAGAGATGAGATTGCATAGAATGTGAATAATTCAGTGGTGGGTGAGCGTATGCACAATCACAAGGTTGGGAGGTGAGGTAACATTTGCATTTAGATGTGATCTGTGTCACCTTTGTTACACACATTGTGAATATTCCTAGAAGGCAATTTTAAAGCTTCTGGCCCCTTAGAGATTAACAAGTTTTATTTGGAATAAACTTCCATGGGCTCCAGTGAGACAGCCATGTCTATGCACATGGCCCCAAGGGTGTGCAATTTTTTTCCCTCTTAAATCCCTGACCCTCATGTGTATAAGTATCAATATACTGCAAGGCTACATTCACTGCATGGGGTGAAGCAGGCTGTGGTTCAAAAAGGGCTTATGCCAAATCAAACCTCCTTGTCTCTCAGGCAAGTGGGTCTGCCTCTTTTTTTAAGCAAGATGGCACTAAAAATATGCACTGTGGGCTGTATGCCGTGTCTCATCATCTAGGCATTCATTGTCTTTGCGCATATGGGCACCTGGATGCGGTTGTTGTTAACATAATTTATACCCCTGCCCGTCCCCTCAAACCAGAGACTTGAGCTACTGTTGCTTGCCTCCGCACATCACCCCTCAAATGTTGTTATCTTTAACATAATTTATACCCTGCTTTTCTTCCTCAAAACAGTGACTCGGGGTACTTTTACTTGCGTCCGCACATCACCCCCACTACCCACTCGGTTTCAGTTGACTGACAAGAATGGCAGCCCATCTATGTAGGAAATCTGGACCAGAAGAGCATGCAGAGTTTGGAAAGAGTCCTTGGCCATTTCCGCACTAGCCTGTTATAGCGCGATGACTCCACTTTCAACATCCTCTGGAATCCTGGGGTTTGCAGTTTCGGGAGGGGCCGGCCGGTTGAAAGTGGAATCTCGCGCTATAGCAGGCTAGTGCGGAAATGGCCCTTGTTCTGGACTATTCCCAGAACCCCCAGAATCTGTTATCTAAAACATGGGAGCTTTCCCCCAAGCTCTGTGTGAGGTGTGCCTGCAGTTATTGTAACGGGGAAGTGTGCCAAGGATGTGATACAGTCCCTTATGCTTCGCCTTGCTCTCCTGTCCAGTCCGCCTCCAAATGGAGTCCTCGTAATTGGGCTTTTCTCTCCCTTTCCCCAAGTGTAGATGGCACAACTCCTCCAGTCTGGGAGGATGTGGTTTCAGATCAGACAAGAAGCCTTGAGCTCCATTTACACCACAAAAGGAGCCAGGTTGACTTGTGCCTACCTGGGGCAAAGGGTTGGCTAAGGGAGTCTCTGGAGCAAGGGGAATTTGCCTCAGGGAGATGTCTCTCTTGCACCTTTTGGCTTCTCAGCCCCACACATGGCCTTTCCTAACCTCAGCTGCCTTTATCCAAGGAGGGTTTCCTCTCTCTGTCCCTTCACCACACTCTTCCCTTTTTCCCTCAAAGGCTACATGACCTCTGACTTTTTTCTACCCTTTTTCCTAGGAGTGAATCGAAGCCAAAAGGAGCAGACAATGCACGGCTGAATATCTCTCTCACCCCTGATGGCTGGAGCCACGAGGGAGAGCACCACCACCAAGAACCTGCTCGGAATTGCTCGGAACTTTCTGGATCGCCCTGGATTTTGAATCGTGCTGTCTGGACCTGATTGGGAACTGCATGTCCCGTCCGGCCTTGTTTGAGCAGAACAACTCTGGAGTGATTTGAGTTCAGTTCTGGTGGTCCTTCTCCCTGCTGTGGGTTGGTTTTGTGGATCTGGGCCCGACGTGCACCTCCCGCAATGTACCAGAGTTTGGCCATGGCGTCCAACCACGTCCCATCCTCCTACGAAGGGGCCAGCGGATTTATGCACAGCGCGGCTGCCGCTTCGCCAGTTTACATCCCCACCACCCGCGTTGCCACTGTGATCCCCAGCTTGCCTTACCTCCAAGGGAGCGCCTCGTCCCAGCAGGGCAGCCCAGTTTCCAGCCACTCCATTTGGACTCAACCGGGGGCCGAGAGTGTGGCGTACAACCCGGGGTCTTCTCACCCGTCCGTGTCCCCACGCTTCTCTTTCGCCACTAGCAGCCCCATCTCAGCCACCACTTCCCGAGAGGTGGCCGCTTACAGCAGTTCGCTCAGCCTCACCGCCAACGGCAGAGAACAGTACCCCCGGAATTTCGGGGGGTCTTACTCCAGCCCCTATCCGGCCACCTACATGAGCCCGGAGTTGGGCACCAGCTGGACTGCGTCTCACTTTGATAGCTCCATGCTCCATAACCTCCCCAATCGGGGGACCCCGGGAGCTCCTAGACACAGCAACCTAGGTAAGGAACCTCAAGGGGCCACATTTATGCTCTTTTGCAAAAAAGCCGAAAGCTTGGGAAAAAGTTGTTTTGTGGGAGTGGGCCTCAAATCCCAGAATTTCAGATTTTTAAAAATCTGCCCTGTTTGGAATGTTACCTCTTTCCAAAACATGAGGGAAAATATTACAGCTCCCACAATTTGAAACTCTCTTGGAATTACAGGGTTGTTTTTTTTTTAATTTCTTTTCTGAGGTTCGGGGAGTTGTAGTCCAAACATTGTTCTGTGTTTATGGTAGTTGTGGTCTAAAGTAACTTTTTTCTAGAGTTCTAGGAATTGAAAAAGTATTCCCCTCTCCCGATTAATGGGAGCTGTAATTCAAAATAACTTTTTTCCAGGGCTCTGGGAGTTGTCATGACAAAAGCATTTTTTTTTTCTGGGTTTATAGAAATTGTAGTCCTTAATAACTTTATTTGGGGGTTCTGGGAGTTGTACTCCAAAGAGAATTAACATCTGCAAGGATTGGCAAAGTCAGTACTCCAAATGAGGCTGATTTTTACTGATTTAGTTGCAACTGATGTGTTGCTCATGCATCTATTAACCGGTACCTTAACGAATTTAGATTTAAAGAAATGTATCTGTGGCGTGTCCCTAGCTTCAGTGAAGATCCTTTGAAAAGGAAAAAAGATATTAGTGTGGATGTTGTTGCTAGATTTCCTCCCCTCTGGAGTGTGAGTTAGTGGAACACTTAAAAGCACACAGAGGGCTTTTTTTCAACACACAGGCCCTCTTTATTATTTCTTTTGCCATCCATTTGATCCTCTAGTGTGCCGATCTCTTTGGAAAATACATGAGTAGGGTGCCGATTACTTTGGAAAAAGATGAATAGTATTTGGGAAAAAAAGAGAAAATAAAATAAGGATTAAAAGCATACTCTTCCAGAAGGGTTTAAAGGGGC
Organism: Iguana delicatissima; assembly: GCA_948472985.1. Classification (NCBI taxonomy): domain Eukaryota; kingdom Metazoa; phylum Chordata; class Lepidosauria; order Squamata; family Iguanidae; genus Iguana; species Iguana delicatissima. The sequence continues at coordinate 549,159 of CAOKZL010000419.1, forward strand.
ATGACATTGCTGGTTATAGCCTTCATCTCCACTCATTCCATTATTTTTAGGGACTGTTTGTTGCAATTTCTTAAAACTGCACTGTGGCTCTTTGTACTTTTTTAAAATTTGGCACAGTTTGCCCAGATGGCCCGACAGCTCGAAGGGCAAATTTTCTCCTCTCTAATTTTTAACTTTTTTTTTGAGAATGCTATAGCATAAGAAAGCGAAGGTGGTATAGTGGTTTGAGCATTCGACGACATCTCTGGAGACCAGGATTTGAATCTCCACTCAGTCATAGAAATCCACCGGGTGACCTTGGGCATATCACACTCTCTCAGCCTCAGAGGAACAAACCTTGCCAAGAAAACCCTGAGATAGTTCACCTTAGGGTTACTGTAAGTCTGAAATAATTTGAAAGCATACAACAACATTGTACTGATTCACTTATCCACTCGTGCACGGGTAAATCTTTTTAAAGAAGAGTTAAAAAAAGAGAAAGAAGTGTCGGGTATTTTTTGTTCTGCTACATCTCAGAATTAAAAAGACTTTCGCACAAAAGTGGGAATACAGCGTTGCAGCTGGCACTAGATATTGCCAGAACCAGACAAGAGAATTTATGCCTGGATTTTATTTTATTTTTTTACTTTAAAAAAATGGAGAATTACAGCAACAAATGTTATAGTCGCCTGACATGTTTGTCTCATGGAGGAGTCTCAGTATTGCTAAAGGACTGGCAGATTTAAAACTATGGCTGATGTATGTAACTTTCAGTTTTACACACTGCTTACTGTTAGAAGGAGATTGTCTTTCTGGAAGGTAGAAATGAGAGGGAATATAGCATCTTAATATGTTATATGATAAGAGCAGCAAGATGGGTGTAAGCAAAGAATAGGAAAAATAGTACATACCCAAGTATCTCAGAACGGATGACAAAATTATTGGGTTTGGCGGAGTCAGCTAAATTGACAAATTTAATTAAAGAGAAGCCTATAGATAATTTCTTCAAGAACTGCAAACCTTCTACAGACGATATTAAGAGGAAACACCGTAATTATAAGTTTTGATATTTAAGAAGAAAAGAAGAAGAACAGAAATAGGATAGGTTTGGGAAATATAAAAAGAGATAATAGAATAGAAATTATTTAGAGAGCGGGAACTTTATTTATATAATTAGAATGGCAATTAAAGAGAGATGGGAAATGTTTTTGAAAGCTGGTGGTTTAGCGTTGATTAGTTTGTTGATTGGTTTTGTTTGTTGATTGGGTTTATACTGGTATGGTCTGATTTGTTTTACTGTTTTTTAAAAAAATGTGATTTAGAAAATAATAAAGGTTATATTAAATTATACATAGCACAAAAAAGGAAGAAGAGTCGTCTTAGGGGCTTTTTTTGGCATTAAAGGATTAAATGGTGCAGGGAGCTGGCTTCTTCTATCTTCACCCCATAGCCATGTCCTAATTCAGCTATGGTATTTTACACTGAAATTAGCCCTTTGGAAGGCATGGAGATTTGTCTCCGGGCAGACATGCATGCGCTTCTTAAGCCAACATCGCTCTCAGATCTTTCTCTCTACCTCTAATTCTGTGCCCCAGTTCTATAGTTTCCCATGGGGTGGGTGGGTGGGCGGAAATATCAACATTTCCAGAGACTGGAGAATAAAACCAGTGAGAGATAAAACCTTTGTTCCATTTAGCGTTTTGTTCAGGGTTCGAATTTCCACTCAGCCAGGGAAACTCCCCGAGTGACTTCTGGCAAGTCACACTCTCTCAGCCTCAGAGCAAGGCAATGGCAGATCCCCTCAAATCTTGCTAAGAAAAGCCCACGATAGTCCCTACTTAACGGTCACTGCAAGTCTTAATTGAAGGCACACATTTTGACAACATTTTGATGCAAGATGGAAGGACTTTGAAGCCTTGAGCCGTTTTTAGTCTGCTAGTAAAGCTGTATTTTGCTCACAATATTCAGCTTAGCAGTTCCGAGTGGAAATATCGTGCGACAGGGCTCACTTCAGAAGGCAACTTCTGCCCATTGAGCACCTTAAAATGTGAGAAGTAAACTTCCGCCTGGCTTTTGAATGGCTTAACTGGCTAGGGCAGGGCTTTCCAAATGGAGCGCCGTGAGACGTTAGTGTGTCGCCTGAAGCGTGTAGGCGTGTCGCCTACAATGTTGGAAATGTATGTTATTATGTATAAATCATATATTTTTAAAAACATGAGAAGGGTTTTCATGACATATGTTGTGTCACCATACATTTTGTTATTACACTTTATGTCTGTGTCTGTATCTCATATAAGGGGTTAGTTTAACTCCAGTTTGCTAGTAAAACTGAATGGCTGTGTCACGAAATGATGCATGTCTAAAAAGTGTGTCACCAACATGAAAAGTTTGGAAAGCTCTGAGCTAGGGAATAACACACAGCCTTGTAATATAGTAGAGTCAGCCCTCTACATTTGAGGGTTTGGCTTTCATGGATTTGATTATTTGCAAGTTTCTGCAGCCCCTGTGCCCTCACCTTAAGCAAGTTTTTTATGGGGGAACATTCGCTTTCAATGGCTCCAGTCAGGCCATGCAGCCCTTTAAAAACCTGTCTCTGGTCCCCCTCCTCATCCACCAGCCTCTGCTTGGCCAGCTAAGGATGGATTGCAGCCCAGTTTCTCAACACCACAAACCCTCTCCCAAAACTCCTCCTCACACCCAAGGAAGGAGATGGGCAAGAGAGAGGAACTATAGGGCCACCATGCCAACACATACCCCTCTCCTTTCCCTGACCTGATTTGGACTCTGGGTGTCCGTTCTCCCCACTGTACCTTGGTCCCCTTCCCACAGACAGACACATACATTTGGATATTTGTGATTTTCCTATGTTTGCAAGAGTCCTACACGCCTAACCCCAGCAAATGTTGAGGGCTGACTGTATTTCCAAATTCTTTGCATCACTTTTCTTAGTGGAGCTGCCAGATCTTAAGGCCTGGTCCTCCTTCTTCATTCTTCGGGGTGACAGGAAGGAAACTCAGGGTGAGAATGCTGCGTTTAAAATATTTATCTATGTATTTTTTTAAAAATTATTTGGTAAACTTGGTGGGTTTTTACTTGAATGGCACACTCTGTGCAGCTGGGGTCGATGCTTAATGCATCGTGCTTAATGCTATCACCAGAGGCTGCCCCTTGTAACAGTGCCAGGGGCTGCCCGCTGTGCCAGCCCAAGGGGTCATCCCAACATCACATGTTTTGGCATGTGCTGACAACTCATGACTGTTGGGGCCAGTGAGTATGTCACCATTTCATTCTCATTCATATATATATATATATATATATATATATATATTTAAAGGATTACTTGGCCACAGAAACCCACTGGGCGACCTTGGACAAGTCACACTCTCTCAGTTTCAGAGGATGGCAATGGCAAACCTCTGAATAACCCTAGGAGAGAGTTGCCATAAGCCAGACTTGGCTTACAGACACATAACAAACAACAAATGCAGAGAGAAAAAGGAGAGATATGCCTTGCTTCAGCCACGAAAGAAGTTACTGTCACTTTGGTTTCAGCTGAAGCCGAGAAATTTTTGGGAAATGATTCGGCACAATACTGGAAATGGATCAGTTCCAGTTTTGTGGGGCAGTGCCAAGGAAATGAATCTCATTTATCATGACCCTAGCCTGGGAGGGCTATGAAATGTGTGGGATAAGAGAAGAACTAAATCTCTATCTAGTCCATTTATTTCCAGTCTGTGCTTTTTAGTTCAAGCCAGTACAGCCTATATCCCTTTGGCATTCTTTGCTACTTTGAAGATCTCTGAAAGGATGGAACCACAGGCAAATTTGCCGGGCTTGGAAAAGTTGCTTTTTTGGACTAGAAGTCCCAGAGTCCCTGCTGGGGTGGCTGGAAAGTGTAGTCCAAGCGAGTAATTTTCCCCCAGCTCAGTAAATGAGTAAAAAGAAGTCCATCAGGATATTTATTACATGTGCTGACAACTCATGTCTGTTGGAGCCAGTGAATATGTCACCATTTCATATATATCTATTTTAAAAAAAAGTCAGGTTCTGAATTTCAATATGACATCTGAATCCATATTCACATCCAGTTGTAGTTCAAGACAAGATGGAGCAAGTCTGACCAAACTAAAAATCCCAGGATCCCATAGGATGCAGCAGTAGCACTTACAGTGGAGTTGTGGCTTCCTTATCCAAATTGCTTGGGATCTAAATTGTTCTGTATTTCTGTTGTCTTTTTTAAATTTTATTTTGGAACGTTTGCGTATACATAATGGGGTATCTTGGAAATGGGACCTAAGTTGAAACAGAACATTCATTTCTGTTTCATATACATCTCAAACAGTAAATTTAAATTTCGGCAAATTATATACCATCACACAGGGTGGTTGTACATATACCACTGTATAATTGTTGTAAATTCTATATCATTATTTCAGCGCGGAGTCTGCTCTTTTGTCAGCTCTTCTCCTCTTACTTTCTTTCTGTAGGGAACGAGAGGGAATTATGGAGGCTTGCTTGGTGTGGTCCCAACCAAGCCTCTGCAATTCTCTCATGTTCCCTACATGAAGAAGACTGGGTACCACTTTTCCAAAGTTTTGGGTTTTTGAGGCTTTCAGATTTCCACACGAAGGAGGCTCAACCTCTAATAGATAATGTGAAAGGGATCCCGGAGATGTTCAAATGAGATGTCAGTTCTGTTTTTATTCTGATGGAGTTTGGGTTTGGGTCCGTTGGACAGGTCTTCCTCCGCATGGCTGTCCTGATTCATAGTTTCCAGGCAGTTATTTCTCCCTGGATTTGTGAGCTGGGAGTACTCTGACTTTGTATTTTGCTGTATGACCCGACAGTCAGACTTTCCATTTGCGCATCCAACATTATGGCTGCCTTCGCTATGCACACAAACCTGTGCATTGTCTTGACTCGGACATTTTGTCGGCTCTTGGGTTGGAAGTGGCTGTTTGCCAATTGGGCTGACCCCTTGCAAAAGCCTCATGTCGTGTTTGTTTTTGCAAACTGAGTGGAAGAATAGGACATCTTCCATGGGGCGGAAGACTGTCTCTCTTTGGTAATTTGCCGTAAAACACCAAGAGCCTCTGCACCTTAGGGAGAAGGTGTTGCTTACAAAGTTCTGGCGCCCTGCTTTGGGAAGTTAGATTTTGGTTAGGTTTTTAAGTGGAAGCCAAGATAGATGCAAACAAAAATTCAAGGTTGTGAGCCGCATAAGCGTTAAACTTAAATCTGATTTTGTATAAATTGGATTGTTACCACTTTAGCGTTTTTATCGCTCTTTATGAGCATTTCAAGAGATTTGTCATTCATAATGAGAAGACTTCTTTTGAATACAATTGACTTCAGTTCCATTGCCTTCAGTTCCTTTTTCAATTTTTAAAAAATGTATTAATTAAGAAAAAAGAGCACAATCCAAACATACAAAACAACAAAAAATACATCTGTACAAACATTAACAGACATCTACACATAACTAAAACAAATACTAACAAAACATAACTAAAATTGGTTCCTGTCCTTGTTGCAAACAGTTCATCTTAAAGATTTACATCTATTAAGTCATACATTTTATTCCATAATTATTAATTATTAATTATCAATTATCATTTTAATCATTTGCTTACTTAATTTCTCAAGTTCATTGTTACTTGTTAACTTTTTCTAGGTTACTTTATACTAATGATCATTCATCAAAAAATAATTATCATCTATATAAAACAACATTTTAAAACAGCAAGAATACATCTTCTAAATTTGCTTTTACACTTCTCATTTCACAATATTAATTTTAACTCTCAGAACCTATTGTCCTCAGATCGCCTTCATTCTTTTTAAATAAATAAATCAACCACTTCTATTCGGAAGACCTTCCGTTCGTACCTCCAAACAATCTAGAGATCAACCCTGTTTTCGATTCAAGGAAAAAATGCTGTTGAATTGTGGGTGGCAAGTCAAGAAAGAAAACTAACTTTTGGGTTTTTTTTAAAGAGACTATAGAACCTTGTTTATTTGATTCAACTATATTTTTTTCAACAATTACTTGTGTTATTATTTGATTCACTTTAAATATATTTGCATAATCATTATATCTCACTCTGAGAGTTGTTGGCGCTAATGTGAGATAATTTACAGTTCAATATGAGAAAGTTACTACCCTCATTCTACTTTCTGTATAGATTTTCTTTCTCAAACCTAATCTGGGAAAAAACCCCCGTCAGGAACAAAGTAACACCACCAGATTAAATAAATGTTCTTGCAATTTAACACCTCCTTCCTTTTATTTGGCTCCCATCAAATAAAAGTGTAGTCGATTGAATTGTTGATTAAATTTGTAAGTTTTGTGGCGCTCACAGGAAACACATGGGTTTGTAGAATAAAATGACATTGCCTTGGTCAAGTTGAAAGAAAAATAACAAGGAGGAGCTTGTGGATATTTGGCATAGATGAACTCTTTTCTAAGTTCATTTTAGCAGCCTAAATAACCTAAAGGCACCAGATCCCGTCTCGTCTTGGAAGTTAAGCAGGGGCAGCCCTGGTTAGTATTTGGATAAGAGACCGCCAACAAATCCCAGGTGTTGTACGCTATATTTCAGATGAAGGAACAGGCAAAACCACCTCTGGGAATTCCTTGCCTAAGAAAATCCTGTGAAATTCAAGGAGGTCGGCATACGTCGACAGGCAACTTGGACGCACTCATACATGTTCATGTTTAAAAATTTTAAAAACAATGAGGTTTCACTGTGCTCCAGTTGTGATTAAATCCTTTAATGGCGTACTCATTGTGCACTATGAAAAGCCATATCAATCCATAATTTACAAGGTGCCGGTTCTAAAGTCTGAGAACGCACTGGCAGAAGACTTAAGGCTGATTTTGAAACTTTCATATCAAAAGAGGGGAGGGTGGAGGATCTATGAAACCTTCCCAAGATGACATTCTAGAACTCAAAATGGCATAAATTACTCTGAAGAGAAATGTAAGCCTTTAGGGCCTGAGCAGATCTTGTTTGCAGGGTTGGCACTAAAAACGTAACCAAAATCGATCAAACTCCCTTTTTTGATCACGTCATTTCACAACTTAAATCAACCCAGAATTTTTATAGTTTGGCTGGAATGGATACCAGGATCTGAAAACACTCGATCTGTGGAATATTTCTATCCAACTCCTAACAGTTTCTCTTGATCGTGGCGGCTAAGTGAGGAAGTTGCGTCTGTGATTTTGGACACCGTTGTGCCTGTTTCTAATTCATGCAAATGTTTCTCCTTGTGGTTGTGTACCCGTGTACACGGTCACCTTGGGAAAAATAAAAGGGTGTTTGTGTGTGTACAGTTGCAACCTATGATTATATATTTAGGGCAGCCATACTGCCCAGGCAGCAAAATATAGCAAAATTCAAAGAACACATGGCACTGACGCGGTTGTTAGAATACCCAAAGGCACAAAATGCATTAAATACGTTCAAAGCTCATAGGTTTGTGATGTGAAAAATTATTTTGGGGGAAGAAACGTGATGATGGAAGGTCACAGATCTACCTCTTTCTTAAGATGTTAAAACTGAGTTTAAGTTGGTGGTGGAGGGAAGTAAAGTAAAAATACAGGTGAAGGTTTGATGACCCCTTTAAAGTGAAATACCCTCTACGTTGCTAGGGTTAGGGACACAGGACCTCAGCAAAAGTAGAAAAACTGCAGAGATAAAAAACGTTTGCGTGTGTGTCTGCGGGAAAGTCAGGGAGAGGAGAGGGAAATGCGGGTGAGTTGGCACAACGGCCCTATACTTCTTCTCTCTCACCCAATCTCATTCCTTGTGGGGGACAGAATTGGGAGAGGGTTTGTGGTGCAGAGAAATTGGGCTGCGATCCGTCCTTAGCTGGTCCAACCGTGGCTGGTGGAGAAGGAGAACCAGAGGTGGCTTTTTGAAGACCTTCATGGCGTGATTGGAGCTGCCAAGGAGGAAGGTTCTCCCCAAAAAGAAGCACTTATAGAATCATAGAATCATAGAAATGTAGAGTTGGAAGAGACCACAAGGGCCATCCAGTCCAACCCCCTGCCATGCAGGAAAACCCTCAAAGCACTCCCGACAAGTGGCCATCCAGCCTCTGCTTAAAAACCTCCAACGAAGGAAACTCCACCACACGCTGTGGCAGCACATTCCACTGCCGGACAGCCCTGACTGTCAGGAAATTCCTCCTGAGGTTCAGGCGGAATCTCCCCTCCTGCAGCTTGCATCCATTGCTCCTTGTCCTGGTCTCAAGAGCAGGAGAAAACAAGCCCACTCCCTCCTCGACATGACACCCCTTCAAATATTTAAACATGGCTATCATGTCCCCTCTCAACCTTCTCTTCTGCAGACTAAACATACCCAGCTCTCTAAGTCTGTCCTCATAGGGCATGGCTTCCAGGCCCCTCACCATTTTGGTTGCCCTCCTCTGGACCTGCTCCAGCTTATCCATATCCTTCTTGAATTGGGGTGCCCAGAACTGGACACAGTATTCAAGATGAGGTCTAACCAATGCAGAATAAAGTGGTACCAATACCTCCCTCGATCTAGACACCATACTCCTATTGATGCAACCAAGAATTGCGTTGGCCTTCTTGGCTGCCGCATCACACTGCTGACTCACGTTCAGCTTGTGGTCTATGAAGACTCCTAGATCCCTTTCACACGTACTGTTAGCCAGCCACGTGTCCCCCATCCTATATTTCTGCATACCATTTTTTCTGCCTAAGTGTAGGACCTTACATTTCTCTCTGTTGAAATTCATTTTGTTAGCCTTGGCCCAGCTCTCCAATCTGTCCAGGTCCTTTTGAATTTTGATCCTGTCATCAGGCGTATTAGCAAGCCCTCCCAATTTGGTGTCATCTGCAAATGTGATCAGCGTGCCCTCTATTCCTTCATCCAAGTCATTAATGAAGATATTGAACAGCACCGGGCCCAGGACAGTACCCTGTGGCACCCCACTAGTCACTTCTCTCCAGGATGAGAATCTGCCATTGGTGACCACCCTTTGGGTACGGTCAGCCAACCAGTTACAAATCCACCTGACAGTAGCCCTGTCCAGCCCACATCTTACTAGCTTATGGGGGGGGGGGCAGGGGTTGGAAAAATTCACAAATAATCAAATCTGTGAAGATGAAACCTGTAAATGTGGAGGGCAGAGTGTATGTTGGGGCTTGAGTTGCCTTTCACCTCATATCTTTTCCACTTAAAATTCCCACACGTAGGTAAAATCTCATTGAAATCAATGGATCTGTTCTAGTTGAGGTTATCAATAGGAGTCAGGCCACTTTCAGACAGCCTGGCTCCAAGTCACAGATGGACTCTGCACTTGCTTAGTGGCACGACTTGATTTTTTTTATTATTATTATTTAATTCCTGGCATTCCAAAGTAGGTTCAGAAAGGAGCAGTCTCAATTAAGTATAAAGGATATTTCACACCAATATATTGGTGTATGTGTATCTTAGCAAGGACAGGATTCTCTGCATTAAATTTAACCCTTTTTTTAAAAAAAAAAATCGATCCTATTCTTCATAAAGTTAGGGCCAAAATCAAACAATGATTGCTTATGAATAATGCTACCTGCATAATACCATTTCTACACTAACAGTGTTATAGCCCTATAACAGTCTAGTGTGGAAATGACCATGTGGTTTAGTGGTTTGAGCTTTGGGCTACGGCTCCAGGAAACCAGGGTTTGAATCTCTGCTCAGCCAGGGAAACGCAGCGGGTGTCTTTGGGCAAGTCACACTCTCTCAGCCTCAGACGGCAAAGACAAACCTCCTCTGAACAAATCCTGCAATGAAAACCGCCAGATAGGTTCACCTTAAAGTCGTCATGACTTGAAGGCACAAAACAACAGCCTGTGTGATATGTTCAGCTGAAGAGTGAACAGTCTAATCTGAATATCTTTTTTTTTAAAAAAAATTCCTGTATTAGTTCTCAGTATTGAAGAATACTTTCCTCAGGGCTTGAAAAAAAAAATACTTTAGGGATGATAACTTCCAAATCCTTCAGCCACTATGGCAAGGGATTTTGTGAGTTGCTTTCTGTGAAAGTATTTTTTTCCCCCCAAACTGGATTTGCTAATAGAGACCACCCAGCAAAAGATAGCAGACACATGTCTAGATTCCATTTAAATTACTAAGTGGCTACCCGATACTGTGTGTAGGCTAGCCTTCTCTAAGGTGGTCAACATATATTTGGACTGTGCCAGTTCAAACTAGAAGTAGTAGAGCTCATTTTTTTAGGAATGCTCTCCATAAGGTCTTAAAACAAAGTCTAAAACTTTCACTATGGTAAACGGTATGTCCAAGAGCTGAGTTCTCATAGTTCTGTGTCAGTTCCATATTGTTTCAGTATTTCAGGGTCAGTTCCTGTTTTGTTTGTTTCCCAGTGGACAAAAGCTATTCCTTTTCGAAGAGTTCAGTCTTGGGAGATAATGAGAATGAAGTTCTCTTTGTGGTGCAACTGGCTGTGATTTTTGTAGCTCTCAGAAAGAGAGCGGGAGAGAGAGAGATGGTGTGCTGTTTGCAGAGTGAAAGCAAGAACCAAGGGGACAAATCATTTTTTTAGAAAAAAAAAATAGATTTCAAATCTTTCTGGAGACAAATTTCTGGGCTGCCCATGTGCTCAGACTAGCACTGTGTTATGCAATTTTATGCTCACTGTCTTCAGCCATTATTTTGTCCATTGGTGGGACCATGAAGTTCTAGTGGAAGACATCCCACCAGCTTAACATCTGCTTACCTGTGGCCTAAACAGAATACATTCTTCGTATCTTATCCCTCCGGCCCAGGTCCTTAGAAGATAAATATCTGATGGGAGACAGGGGAGTGCATTTTATTAACACACCCAGTTTTCTGAAGCAGAGCTCGGAAGTAACTAGTTACAAGCAATAGGTTACTCGTAATTAACTCATTTCCCCAGTGATTAGAAATGCTGGGAGTTGCAGTCCCACAACATCTAGAGGACTACACGACTCATACCCCTGCTGTAAATAATTATTCACTGAGTGGGCTTGAGTGGGCTTTGAGCCACCCGTGGGCATGGGGAGTTGGGGGAAACAGAAACAGCCACGGAGCCAACACATGTCCGCCAGAAGGTTGCCTTGAGGCCTGAAGTTTGGCATTCTTGAAACAGTTACAAGCATTGCTGCACTTTTTAACCCAGAGGGGTCTTGCAAGGTGTCGGAATGGAACGTACCAAAAAGCCGGACTCACAGGCTGGAGGGAAGGAAACAGAACAGCTGTTAGGAATGAAGGGTGCAAAGAACATCCACAGGGGATTTCAGAAAAACCAGAGGGCAGGAAACATAGAGGCGGAAACACTTTTATTCACCATGGTGTTTCTTTGTTTGGAATCCTCCTAACTCATTTGGCTGAAAACATACATTGGTTTCCCAGTGCTTAAATTGCTCTCCCTTTTCTCCTTCCTCCTTCTTTCCCCTCTTCTTCCTCTTTTTATTCCTCTTTTTGCTTCTCCTCCTCTTGCTCTTTCATTTGTTCTGCAATCATCATCATCATCATCAACAACAACAACAAGAATTCTGCAGTGTTATTCTTTTGCATCGTTCCTTCTGATTTTGCAAGCCGTAAGGAGGCAAGGGCAAAGACCTCTCCACAGAGCAGTGAAAAACTCTACCTCCTTCCAATCCCTTCCACACTCGCTTCTGAGATTTCACACCAGGAATTGTCCAATGGTTTCTGTGCATCTCTTTGGAGTCAAAAGGACCAGAACCCTACCTTTGCTAAAATGGAAAGTGAGAGTGTCATGAAATCGGTAGCAGTTGTTGGTTCTGAGGTCCTTGGAGCAGTGAGTTCAAAGGCCCTTCCCTAAACTGTAAACCCCAGGATTCCATAGGATGTTGAAAGTGGAATAATAACACTATAACAGGCTAGTGTGCATTCAGAGAATCATAGAGCTGGAAGATACCCCAAGGGCCATCCAGTCCATCCCCATTCTGCCATGCAGGAATGCACAATTAAAACACTCCCAATGGTGGCCATCCGTCCTCTGTTTAAAAACCTCTAAAGAAGGAGACTCCACCACACCCAAGGCACTGTGTTGAATGTCCATACAGTTGGGAGGTTCTTTCTAATGTTTAGGTGGAATCTCTTTTCCTGATGTCTGAAGCCATTGCTCCATGTCCTAGTCTCTGGAGCAACAGAAAACAAGCTTGTTCCATCCACTATATGAGATCCCTTCAAATATTTAAACATGGCTATCATGCCCCCTCTTGACCATCTCTTCTCCAGTCTAAACATCCCAGCTTCTTAAGCCACTCCTTGTAAGCCCTTCTGGTTTCCAGGCTATTCTCTGCCTGGTGGAGTGGTCTGAGTGTTAGACAATGACTATGCAGACCAGGGTTCGATTCCTTGCTTGGCCATAGCAAGGAATGCAAGGTCACTGGGTGACCTTGGATGCATCACACACTCTTAGCCCAAAAAAACCTTGTGATAGGATTGCCACAAGTCAGAAATGACTCGAAGGCACACAACAACAACTGCCTCTCACTTTATGAAACATCATAATTTTTTCCAGTGGGTCACATCATCTCACAACATGACCAAAGAGCAGCTTCAATGTGGTCATCTTTGCTTCTGAGGAAAGCTCAGGCTTGATTTACTCTAAGATCCCATTATTATTATTATTATTATTATTATTATTATTACTGCTACTACTACTATTATTATTTTAAAGTCTTAGTATCTGTAGAATTCTCTTCCAGCCCCACATGCTGAGATCTGGTGACAGAGATTAGAGCCACTCTCTGATCTGTTGATCCAATTTATTTTTTAATGTATTGTTTCTTTGTTTTTTCACTGGAACATTCCCAAAACATCCCAAATTTTACAGCTCTCATTTTTTTTTGTACTTTTTTTGTACATGGGCTTCTTGGAAACTCACTGATGTCCACTGTTGGAAACAGTATGCAGGGGGGACAGATAGATCCTGCTCAGAGTTTGGACTATAGCTTGCAGAATCTGCCAGCAACATGGATGCTAGATATACTGGCTAAGGGATCTTGGGAGCTATCGTTCACAAAAGTAACTTTTCCAAGTTCTGATCCCCTTTTCTTTGCTTGAGCCAGCTCTGTCTTCCAGAGTAGAAGATGGTTTGGTAAAAAGATACTTTGTTCCTGGCTTCAAGGGAATTACGAAAGGGAAGAATCACATCCTAGATCCTTTGGATGTTTTTAAAATTAGCTTTTCCCTTAATAGTACTATGCAAGAAAAAAAATCTTGCCAGTGGCTTTTGCCTCCACCTGACTTTTTCTTTCTTTAAATGTTAAGGATACAGTAAGTGTCTTGCAATGCCTTTGAAGTGGAAGATAGCTGGGGAATAATGGGTGATGAGTCTTCTTGGTTTCAAAAAGGACGTTGTGGCCTAAATCCAATCAGTAGTAGCCCTGATTAGAGTAAACCTATCAGATCAGTGGAACTTCCCAAAGTGTTGACTCATCAAGGCACCACTGATTCCCTGGGACCACTCTAGTTGGGTTTAACAATAGGATCAAGGCCTATGGCATTATCTTTGTAGTTCAGGAACACAAAGCAGAGACAGTTGAAGCAAATTAACATTTCTGATTGAATCACGATTCAAATCAGTCCTGTCTGATTGATAATAAGAGTCAAGGATAAGGTAGCCGCCTTTGCAAATGACAGACTCAGGATGGTGTAATTTGCATAAGAGGATGGCAGACAACTCCAATTTAGGGATGTCAGTTCTCAGGGCCTGGCCCTGAGTCTCCAGTTTTCATGGGTCATCTCCAGGTGAGAGACAAAATCTACTCCAGGCAAGAAAAAAAAGAGCTAGGTACACATCTCCAGCTGGATGAGTAGAGCAGCACCTTGCCACAGTTTCCAAGGTTCAACTTAATTGTTCCTGCAACTTGTAAAGACTTTCTGGGAGAGTCTCTGGATTTACTTAGTTAGCCTTCTCCACCCCTCCCAGTCACTGTGGCTCACCTTCCACTCTGCTTGTGCATCCACCTTCTGGCTAGAACCCAGGAGGCTCACCCCGTAGGCTCACCCCCTGCTCACCTCGTTTCACCTTGATCTGAGAACAGTCTCTCAGCTAAGATATCTGTCTTAACTTTCAAGCTGGAAAATGCATTGTGAGTGTGTGTATGTGTGTTTGTATGACAAGCTCTGCGCAAGTGTGGTTGATACTTAATATTAATGACATCACCAAGGCCATCTGTAGGTCTCAGGTTTTGGTCTTGAGATCTCAGGACCTGGGGTGATCCTGAATTGGCAATTTTATTGGATCTTGGCAAACTTTTCGAATGGGCAACAGTACAGAAAATGGGCTTCAGTGCAGCTTAATGCACACATTGAGGGTGAGTGCAGCTAGCCAGAAAGGAGAAAGGTTGGGGTCATGTTAAAATAACAGGCCACTGTGGAACAGCTGTTGTTGTTGTGTACTTTCAAGTCATTTCTGACTTATGGTGACCCTAAGGCCAAATGGGGCTGAGAGTATGTGAGGTCACCTTGTGGGATTTTCTGGGGCTGAGAGTATGTGAGGTCATCTTGTGGGTTTCCATGGCTGAGCGAGGAATTGAACTCTGGCCTCCAGCATCATAGTCCAACATTCAGACAACTACACCATGCTGATTCTCTGTGGAGTAGCTGGGAAATGGCAAACTCCATGCTAGAATTCTTAAGGTATGTACTGAAAATAAAATTGCCAGGATCATACTGGCCCTGCTCATGTTTTTGGATTGCAACTCCCATGATCCCTAACCAATATAGCCAGTGGTGAGGGATCCTAGAAGTTACGTTACATCCTTATCTGCAGGGCTGCATAGCACCTGCTGCTTTACAAATCTACTGAGTGCCAACCTGAGCGTGGGATGCTGAAAACTCTTTGCTCCTCTACCATCTGCAACCTCACTAGCTAAGGATGGTTCTTAGCCCAGTTTCTCAGCACCACAAACCCTCTTCTGATGCCCCCTATGTATCCAAGGAAGGAGGTGGGCAAGGGAAAGGAAGTATAGGGCCACCGTGCCAACCCCCTGCTTTCTCAGACCTGATTTTGACCTGGGTGTCCCTTCTCCCCACAGTGCCTTGGCCCTCTTCCCACAAACACATACATACACATACTGATATTTGCAATTTTTCCATTTTTCTGGGGGTCCTGCACCCCTAACTATAGCAATAGTGAAGGGCCAACTGTATATTCCACTTCAACTATCATGGCTGCATGTGTGGATTCTTGGGATTTGTGGCTTGGTGAGACATTACAACTGTCTGGCTGAGAATTCTAAAAAGTTTGCTATCTTATTTTTATTTATTGAATTAATTATAGAATCATATAGATAGAAGAGACCCCAGGGGCCATCGAGTCCAACCCGCTGCTATGCAGGAACACCCATCAAAGCATTCCCAACAGATGGCCATCCAGTCTCTGCTTAAAAACCTCCAAAGAAGGAGACTCCACCACACTCCCAGGCAGCAGATTCCACTGCCGGACAGCTCGGACCGCCAGGAAGTTCTTCCTGAGGTTCAGGTGGAATCTCCTTTCCTGCAGCTTGAATCCCTTGCTCCTTGTCCTAGTCTCTGGAGCGGTAGAGAACAAGCCCGCTCCCTCCTCAACATGGCATCCCTTCAAATATTCAAATGCAGCTATCATGTCCCCTCTTAACCTTCTCTTCTAAACATACCCAGCTCCCTAAACCATTCTTCATAGGGCATGGCCATATTCCACCTTTCTCTCAAGAGGGGAGGCCTTGAAAATTGGCACCCCAAGTTGGTATCCACTGCCCCTCCCCCATGCAAATTACACCATCCTGAGTCATTGGCCTGTAATTTACAAAAGTGGCTACCTGATCCTTGACTCTTGTATCAGTCAAACAGCCTTGATTTGAAAGCTGATTTAATCAGAAATGCTTATTTACTTCTATAGTCTCTGCTTTGTGAAGTACAAAGAAATAGAAACAACTTCCCTAAATGGCAAATCCTAGGATTGCATAGGACGAAGCCATGACAGTTCCAGTGGAATCATAGTGCTATGATTGTGTAGTGTGAAAGGGCCCCTAAGGCTGGAACACAGCTCACTTATATGAAAACAAGAAAGGCAAAGCATCCAGGATTTCCCAGGTGAAAACTGGAATATCTGCACCTAAGCAACTTCACAGTTGGCCCAAGTTATTCATGAGGAAGTTTTCTTTTGCCTGACCCTTCTGGGAAGGAGAAGATTCTGCTCCTTTCTCTCCCCCACACACACGTTAATAGAGTGCAAACTATTTTTGCACCTTGAACTCAGTTTGCAGCAACTGAAGTAAGCTGAGAACAAAGGGGGAAGGTGGAGAAGGTGAGAGAAACCGGGATATTTTAAAAGCAGTGCAAAAAGTGGGATGATAGAGCATTAAATAGGACTGTCCTGGTCTTTAAAAAAAATTAAGGCAGGAAATTCGGGCACCAGATGGAAGCATGATGGAGAACATTTAAGGGGTCATGTAGCATTCCAGCAACATTCTCCTTCAAAACAGGATTGCTTTATGCTGAGTTCATGCCAATTGGCAAAGACAACCAATTTTCCAAAACACTGTCCTTTTTTATTTCCTGGCATCTTTCTCTTTTTCCCTCTCTGCTTCTTGAGCTGGACAAAGCTATTTAATGTTACATCTGTGAATATATCAGAGAGGACTGTAATTCTCCCAAGTCCTGGTACTTAGTGCTTGGCTGGCTTTCTTCCTACCCATGAGAGAAAGCATTGCACCGCTGTAGAAAGCCAATCCAGAGAGTACCTCTGCAGATGACAAATATTGTTCTGTACTCACAAACTATACCAGTTTCCTGCTGCAAAATTGTAATATGGAAATGCCATCTTGTAGCACTCATGAGTGTGCATCTCAGCTTTCTGCCTCACTTGTGTACCAGTTTTCATCTATGAAATGTTAGAAGGTGAGGTAGTGGTTTGAGCATTGGACTATGACCTTGGAGACCAGAGTTTGATTCCCCACTTGGCCATGGAAACCTCCTGGCTGATCTTGGACCCATCACACATTCTCAGCCCCAAAAAGCTCTGTGATAGGGTTGCCATAAGTCAGAAATCCCTACTTAAGTCAGAAATGACTTGAGGACACACAACAACAATATCCATGACTCACCAAATCCAGCACAACAGCCCTGTGAGATAGGTTTGTTTGGGAGAGCACGGGTGACCCCAAGTTACACTGGAACCTCAGTGCAGAGTGAATTCGCTGCTCATTTTTCCCCTAAAGAGGTGGATTTTCTTTACAACAACCTAATTTTGTCAAACAAGTAGCGCTAGTTAGCTTTCCCTATCATTTATACAAGAAAATTTCCATTACAGAAAAAGTGCATGTTTACAGATGGAAAAACGAAAACATGAATCGTATTGTTTAATCCCAGCTAGAATAGGCCCATTGAATCAAATGCTGAATTGTTATCCAGCACAAAGGTAAATAGCCATTGATTCAATGGTCTACTTTAGCTGAGACTATCAATAGGATTCAAACCGTCATCTCAGCCTTATTAAGCAAAGCTTAACATGGAACACAACAACAACTTGGGACGTTACTTTTTGAAAGTAATTCATTCCCTTGACTGTATTCACACACACACACACACACACACACACACACACACACACAATCTATCATTGTTATTTGTTACAGAGTTGAAAATGTAACTTGGGTGGTTCTTTTTACTTTATTGTTTCTTTTTGTTACTTAGTAAAAAACACCTTAGAATGAATAAGACAATGGCATGAACTTGAAAAATTCTGTCTTTAAAATGTCTCTAAAGTCCCTATAAAAGTAACTTTAAGAAGTAATTAGAAAATGTCACTCGTTGGAATGATAAAGTATCATTGTCCCTATTCATTACACCACCTTGGAAATGCAATGTTGATGCTCCCTCATTACCAAAAGGCAACTAGCTACAGGTAACAACAATTATTCTAACGCATTACCTTTGTGTTTCTGGCCTCAGTGTCCAAGACCATCTCTTTTTCATAGAATCATAGAATCATTGAAATGTAGAGTTGGAAGAGACCACATGGGCCATCCAGTCCAACCCCCAGCCATGCAGGAACCCACATCAAAGTATTCTCAACAGATGGCCATCCAGACTCTGCTTAAAAACCTCCAGAGAAGGAGGCTCAGCCACACTCCATAGAGGCAGCAGATTCCACTGCCAGACAGCCCTGACCGTCAGGAAGTTCTTCCTGAGGTTCAGGTGGAATCTCCTTTCCTGCAGCGTGAATCCATTGCTCCTTGTCCTGGTCTCTGGAGCAGCGGTAAACAAGCCCTCTTC
Organism: Iguana delicatissima; assembly: GCA_948472985.1. Taxonomy (NCBI): domain Eukaryota; kingdom Metazoa; phylum Chordata; class Lepidosauria; order Squamata; family Iguanidae; genus Iguana; species Iguana delicatissima. The sequence goes on from CAOKZL010000419.1 coordinate 567,428, forward strand.
CTCCTCTACATGGCATCCCTTCAGATATTTAAACATAGCTATCATGTCCTCTCTTAACCTTCTCTTCTCCAGACTAAACATCCCCAGCTCTCTAAGTCTATCCGCAGAGGGCATGGCTTCCAGGCCCCTCACCATTTTGGTTGCCCTCCTCTGGACTTGCTCCAGCTTGACCATGTCCCTCTTGAATTGGGGTGCCCAGAACTGGACACAGTATTCAAGATGAGGTCTAACCAAAGCAGAGTAAATTGGTACCAGTACCTCCCTCGATCTAGACACCATACTCCTATGGATGCAGCCGAGAATTGCATTGGCTTTCTTGGCTGTCGCATCACACTGCTGACTCACGTTCAGCTTGTGGTCTAAGAAGACTCCTAGATCCCTTTCACATGTACTGCTATCCAGCCACATGTCCCCCATCCTATATTTCTGTATTCCATTTTTTCTACCTAAGTGTAGGACCCTACACTTCTCTCTGTTGTAAGATGAATGGATGAAACCTGAACCACTCTGTACAAAATGTCCCCCAACATATGATATATGAAGTCTGATTTCTTAATCAGTGACACAGCACAGATCCTGGTAGTATGTATGTCAAGTTGGGATTTGGTTTTGCATATTAGAGGAAAAAACCCCCACAGTAGACTCAAATCATAGGGCCTTTCCATACTATACTGTTACAGTGCTATTATTCCACTTTCAACATCCTGTGGAATTCTTGGGTTTGTAGTTTACTGAGGCCAAAGAGTTCTCTGGGTGAGAATCCTAAATGCCCCTTCCTAAACTGCAAACCCCAGGATTCCATAGGAGGTTGAAAGTGGAATAATAGCGCTGTAACAGAGTAGTGCGGAAAGGCCCTTAGTCACGGAAGTTAAAGTGGTATCCATATGTGATAATTATGCAGTGTGAATGCGGTAATATAGAGCTCAACCAATGGGCTGCAAGAGATCTTTCTGCCCACCTTGCTTGTGCGTAAAATTAACCAATCCCTTCTGGAGACTTCCTCAGTTACGCGCCATGTTTATCAGCCCATCTTTCTCTCCCTGGTCTCTGCCGGTTGGTACTTCATCCCATCCAGTGCCCATCCTTCTTTGTCTGCACTCCACAGTCTTCCAGATCTTCTATTCCTCTTTCCTCGAAACCATTTATTTCTACTTTTTCCCTGCCAACCTGAGGCTGGGGATCCACAGGGCACCGGCATACCAAGTTAATCATAATCTCAAAATAAGCTGAAGTTTCAAAGTTCACTCAACTTTAGCCGTGTTTGAGGTTGCCAACCACCCCCCACCAACCCAGCCCCATCCCGCCCATCCGCGGCAACAAGTCTAGTACAGGGCAATCCCAACAGCCTTCCATCGATTGATCGATTGTCCCAGGGGCGGATGGAGGAGCTTGAACCCTCTTTGCTTCTCCAAGCCAATCTGATTGGAATTCAAGACTGCTTTGATTCCCTTCCTTATCTGAAACTTTAGGCCTATCTTATAAATGTCTGCTATTGTAGATAAAAAAAACCCCAGTCAATTGAGTCAGAAAACGAGCAAGTTCTATTTCACCCTGATAACTCCAGATAGCTCAGTGTTTTGTGTGAGGACCCAGTTTGGAACTGATCTCTGCAAATATGTTATCAGCCTGGGTTTAAAAAAAGCTTCCTGCCTGCCACTCTCTTCCTCTTCCCCCATTGTCAACATTATCTTCATCCCAGGTCCAGTTATTATTAGAGGTCTGACTCCAATTAGAGTAGACCAGGACCTTTCCACACTACACTGTTAATAGTACTGTTATTCCACTTTCAACATCCTATGGAATCCTGGGGTTTGCAGTTTAGCCAGAGAGCTCTTTGTCCTCAGTAAACTACAACCCCGAATTCCACAGGATGTTGAAAGTGGAATAATACCATTATAACAGTGTAGTGCAGAAAGTCCTCCAATTAGAATAGAGAGACCCAGTGTGGTGCAGTGGTCTGAGTGATCCACTACGATCCTGAAGACCAGGATTCAAATTTTGTTTGACCATAGAAACGCACTGGGTGACCTTGGGCATGTCACACACTCTCAGCCCCATTAAAAAAAACATGGGTGGCCATAAGCCAGAAATGACTTGAAGGCACACAACAACAATTAGAGCAGACCCTTTGAATCATGTATTGGATGACTGAGTCAACGCTGACCTAAATCCAATTGATTCAGTGGGTCAACACTGGTATGAGTAGGATTGAAATTTTTGTTATTGTTCTCCGTTTCACCAGCTACCAAGTGTTAACTGACCTGAAGTTTGGGAACCTGAATTATTTGAATTCTCTCTAAGAATCATAGAATTGGAAGAGACCACAAAGGCCATGGAGTCCAACCCCCTATCATACAAGAATACACCATCAAAACATTCCCAACAGATGGCCATACAACTTCAGTTTAAAAACCTCCAAAGAAGGAGACTCTACCACATTCCCAGGCAGTGTATTCTGTTGTTGAACCACTCTTACCCTCAGGAAGTCCTTCCTAATGTCTGGATGCAATCTATTTTCCTAAAGTTTAAAGCCATTGTTCCATGTCCTAATCTCTGGAGTACCAGAAAACAGGCTTGTTCCATCTTCCAGATGACATCCCTTCAAATATTTTAAACATAGCTGTCATGTTGCCTCTTAACCTTCTCTTCTCCAAGCTAAACACATCCTGCTCCCTATGCCACTCCTCATAGGGCTTCATGGTTTCCAAGCCTTTTACCGTTTTGGTCGCCTTCCTCTGGACACATTCCAGTTTGTCAATATCCTTCTTGAACTGTGATGCCCAGAACTGGACACTGTATTCCAGATGGGATCTAGGCAAAGCAGAATAGAAGGGGACTATCATTTCCCTTGACTCAGACACTGGACTTCTATTGACGCAGCCCAGAGTCCAGGAAGCTGTGCAATATCCTTGGATAATACAGCTTGTTCCAAATTGTATCAATTTGTATTAAGTCTTTTTGAGACCCTTTCTGTCAGTTCACGCAGTGGGTGGGAAAGCTGTACACAGTTCATGAGCATAGCTGGACCCTCCATCCCATACTCCCCATCAACTGACAGAGACATGCTGCCTCTGCTACTGCATCCTGACTAACAGCCATGGATGGTCCTCAGCCTCCATGAATTTATCCAGTCCCCTGGAAAACTTTCCCAGTGGGCAGCCATCACTACATAGAATCATAGAATCATATAGTTGGAAGAGACCCCAGGGGCCATCGAGTCCAGCCCCCTGCTATGCAGGAACATTCATCAAAGCATTCCCAACAGATGGCCATCCAGCTTCTGCTTAAAAACCTCCAAAGAAGGAGACTCCACCACGCTCCCAGGCAGCATATTCCACTGCCGGGCAGCTCTGACCGTCAGGAAGTTCTTCCTGAGGTTCAAGTGGAATCTCCTTTCCTGCAGCTTGAATCCATTGCTCCTTGTCCTGGTCTCTGGAGCAGCAGAAAACAAGCCTCCTCCCTCCTCGACATGACATCCCTTCAAATATTTAAACATGGCTCTCATGTCCCCTCTTAACCTTCTCTTCTGCAGACTAAACATACCCAGCTCCCTAAGCCGTTCCTCATAGGGCTTCATGGCTTCTAGACCCTTCACCATTTTGGTTGCCCTCCTCTGGACATGTTCCAGCTTGTCGATATCCTTCATGAATTGAGGTGCCCAGAACTGGACACAGTATTCCAAATGAGGCCTAACCAATGCAGAATAGAGTGGCCATGAGTTCCACAATTTAGCCATGTGCTTTGTAGTGAAGTCTTTATTTTTATCCGCCCTAATTCTCCCACCATTGTTCAGCTTCAGTGGATAACCCACTGGATTCTTACATTGTGAAGTAGGCTTATACATTTTTCAAAACATCATGCAGAATTTTATTATGTACACTTGCATCGTGGCTCTGACCTGGTTAAGTATCCTAAAGGCACCAGATTTCATCTGATCTTGGAAGCTAAACAGGGTCAGCCCTGATTAGTAGTTGGATGGAAGAGTACCAAGGAATACCAGGCGTTGTAGGCTATATTTCAGAGGAAGGAACTGGCAAAGCCAGCTCTGAAGATTCCTTGCATCAGAAAACCCTATGAAATTCATAGGGCCACCATAAGTTGACAAGTGACTTGAAGGGACATCACACAAACATCATGCCTCTGACTAGCCTAAATACACGAAAGGCACCAGATCCTGTCTGATCTTGAAGCTAAACAGGGTCAGCCCTGCTTAGTACTTGGCTCGGAGACCACCAACGAATACCAGGTGTTGTAGGCTATGTGTCAGAGGAAGGAACTGGCAAAACCACCTCTGAGGATTCCTTGCCTAAGAAAACCCTATGAAATTTATGGGCGCACCACAAGTTGACAAGTGACTTGAATGTGTGCGCACACATGGAGAAACCCATCATGCCTCTCCTTCCTTGCCTCTTATATTCCTACCTTAAAAGATAAGACCTTGACCCTTATACTCCCAGGATTCCTGCAAGTATCTACATAGGTTGAATGAAAGTTTATGAGCGGGCACAAGAAGGAGACTTTCTTGGAAATGTCTTTTTTCCTCCTATCCCAGGAAGTCAACAGGATGTGAACTTTTGCATTGAACCTTGAAGGACGGTTCCTAAAAACAACTATGTAGGAACAACACCACATGCAATCTGTCACGGAGCTTTCATGAGAGTTGAGAGTTCAGGATCTGATTGGCCATTCTCTTGGCCTTAGAGGAAGACGATGATAAACCACTCAATAACACTTGCCAAGAAAACCATATGAGAGGGGAACCACAATTATGGGCACATAATAGCAATTTGGGGTGTGTGTGTGTGTGTACTGTATGTATATGTGTATGTGTATGTATATGTGTCTGTGTGTACACACACACACACACACACACATATACACAATACATTCTTTGTGTCCAAGTCACCTGTTGAATCATGGCGACTCCATGAATTTCGTGGAGTTCGCTTAGGTAAGGAATACTCAGAGGTTCTTTTGCCAGTTCCTTCCTTCAAAATATAGTCTAGAACACATGTGTCAAACACAAGGCTCATGGGCCGAATCCAGACTGCCAGGCCATTTCATGTAACCCTCGTACCTCTCCTGCAGCTGCGGCACTCCCCCCGCCTGGTGAGCCCAATCCCCACATTGTGGGCCCCCAGCTGCTGGTATTCTGAGGAGGGGCCCAGCAGTCAGTATTCATGATCTACTTCTACTTCTGATTGCTCCTCTGTCCAAGTCTCACCGTCAGAGCGTTGCTGTGGGTTACCATGGCAATGCTCCGTGCGGCTCACAAGAGGACTTCTTGTCTAAGAATCATAGAATCATAGAATTTGAAGAAACCACAGAGGCCATCCAGTCCAACTCCCTGCCATAAAGGCGCACACATCAAAGCACTCCTGACAAATGGCCATCCAGCCTCTGCTTAAAAACCTCCAAAGGAGGCTCAACTACACTCCAAGGCAGCCTATTCCACTGCTGGACAGCTCTGATGATCAGGAAGTTCTTCCTGAGGTTCAGGTGGAATCTCCTTTCCTGCAGCTTGAATCCATTGCTTCTTGTCCTACTCTCTGGATCAGTGGAAAACAAGCTTGCTCCCTCCTCGACATGACATCCCTTCAGATATGTAAACATGTCTATCATGTCCCCTCTTAACCTTCTCTTCTGTGGATTAAACATCCCCAGCTCCCTAAGCCACTCCTCATTGGGCATGGCTTCCAGACCCTCTACCATTTTGGTTGCCCTCCTCTGCACGGGCTCCAGTTGTCACTATCCTTCTTGAACTATGGTGTCCAGAACTGGACACAGTATTCCAGATGAGGTCTAACCAAAACAGAATAGAGTGGTACCATTGCCTCTCATGAGCTAGACACCATACTCCTATTGATGCAACCAAGAATCGTATTGGCTTTCTTGGCTGCCGCATCACACTGCTGACTCATGTTCAGCTTGTGGTCTGCCAAGACTCCTAGATCCCTTTCACGCATACTGTCATCCAGCCACATGTCCTCCATCCTATATTTGTGTATTCAGTTTTTTTCTTCCTCAGCTGACATTTCTCTGTTGAAATTCATTTCAACATTCAATATGAAATTCATCATTTCAACTGATGAAGTGAAATGAAATGAAAAACTGGATACTTAAGACCAGATCCTGAGATGTGGCAGACCTACACAACTCTCCTTTTTTGTGGTTGGGTTTGTTTGTTTGTTTGTTTCGCAAATGGTGCGAGGCTGTAAAATTGCTCTGGGGGCCACATGACTCCCACCCCTCCTGTAATTGCAATATCTTGTACTGAGCAGGTGTGTGGACTAAATGAACTCCAGGGTTCCCTTCCAGCTCGAAAGGCCTATGATTCTGTAGACGGGCATGCAACATCTCTTGACCTGGGAGCAACAAGGCATCATGCTACAAGAGAGGCCTGAATGTGCTGGCTATTCCTGATAAAGCCTTCAAAGACAGATTCAAGCTGGACACTAATTCTGTTTGTTTTACATACAAAGGCTGCAGATGGTTCAAGAAGGATTGCTATCAAAGAGCTCTGTTTTGGCATCCTTCACTTGTGTTCTTGGGGTGACATTAACAGGCCGTGTGTTGGGCATTCCATGGGATGGTCTTCTTGAGCCTTCAGATGAGGTCCCGGTTTTTCTGTTTCTTGCTCAGTAGATTTGCAGAGGTCTGGCCAAGAAGCTTTGTAGAAGCCCAGTAGCGACTGATATGTATCAAGTGTCCCTCTTTGGACGTGCTCTTGTGCGACTTTGATTCTCAGACTTTGGTCTCTCGTTCAAAGCCCTTCAAGTCGCCTGTGATTACGTGACTGAAGCTCAGCTTCTACCTGTTTTTATTCTCCAGGCTGTGTGACTTGAAGAACAAAGTTTTAAAAGGACCCATTGATTTAGGCCCTTGAAAGCATTCTTTTAAAAAAATGAACAAGCAATTAAATGAGCAAATCCCCTGACTTGAAAGCCAGGTGCATGGATTTTAGCAGGTACAGGTGTGTTGATAGAATGTTTGCAGATGCTGCTGCCCCCTGTGGCTTGAACTCAGGAACTGTGCTTTTGATCAGCGCCAAGAAGAATGAACTCTCACCATTTCCGCACTAGCTTGTTATATTGCTATTATTCCACTTTCAACATCCTATGGAATCCTGGGATTTGCAGTTTAGGGAGGAGCATTCAGAATTCTCAGCCAGAGAGCTCTTTGGCCTCAGTAAACTACAAACCCCAGAATTCCGCAGGATGTTGAAAGTGGAATAATAGCACTATAACAATGTAGTGCGGAATGGCCCCAGAAAGGAAACGGAAAAATGCTGCAGAAGAATTTGGAATGCAGGAGCAGATCTGGAGTTTCTTGACAGAAGGGTAGAGATTACAGGGCTGAGAAAGGAAAAGCTCTGAGATGTTGACACTAGAGAAGTTACATCATTTGGGTGATTATACAAATGTAGGTCCAGTTGTAAAAACAACTAAAAAAAATGCTTAGATTTCCCTACAGCATAAAATCAAAACATTTGGGAAAGGAAATTCAAACACTGACACAAAAATATGAATCATCAATAACAATATCAGAACCACTTTTCTTTAAAAATAATTTTTAATTATTTAAGCTAAGTAAGTTAAAAAGCCAAAAGAAATTGCATAGAAACATGGATGTAATAATAATGTATCCATTATTTGAGAAGCAGTGTTATAGTGGTTTGAGCATTGGACTATAACACTGGAAACCAGGGTTCAGTTCCCCACATAGCCATAGAAATCCACTGGGTGACCTTGGGCATGTCACACACTCTCAGCCCCAGAAAGACACACAACAACAACAATGCATTACAGTATTTTATTTGATTCAAGTTTTGTAGCCTTTACTGGGGAGTTTTTTTTAATTTAAAATACTTTTAAAATGCATTTTAAATACATACAGTAAAACCTCATAGACCATAAAGTACTGGATATAAAATAAAACCACAGCAGAAAAATAAAGCAGCACCACAGTTTAAAATTGATTGTATAGATAGTGATTTACCAGATAAAGCTGCAAATAAAACAGCCTACGTGAAAGTTCTCAGCAGATAAAATCAGTGTCTGATATCCTATGTTGGAGTTGTAAAAAAGGATATGCAGAGTTACGCATTAACTGTGCTAGATGAACTTTGGGTTGAACTTGCAATGTTGACAGTTGAACCAAGTCCCCAAATGTGCAACTGAAGAGACAGCGAAAGGCACTTCAGCATACTCGTGTAATATGCAATATACAAGATGCAGCCACATGCAATAAACAGTGCACCTCCATATGCAATGCACACCTGCATGGGCAGTGCACATGTGGCACTCTGCTTCTGCAACCTTGAAGTGAATGTAGATCATAGAATCATAGAAATCATAGAAATGTAGAGTTGGAAGAGACCTCTGGGGCCATCCAGTCCAACCCCCTGCCATGCAGGAACGCCCTCAAATCACTCCCGACAGATGGCCATCCAGCCTCTGCTTAAAAACCTCCAAAGGAGACTCCACCACACTCCAAGGCAGCATATTCCACTGCCGGACAGCCCTGACTGTCAGGAAGTTCTTCCTGAGGTTCAGCTGGAATCTTCTTTCCTGCAGCTTGAATCCATTGCTTCTTGTCCTGGTCTCTGGAGCAGCAGAAAACAAGCCCACTCCCTCCTCAACATGGCATTCCTTCAAATATTTAAACATGGCTATCATGCCCCCTCTTAGAAGTTCTACATCAGGCAAGAATGTCCAGCTGCATTCATAGGTAACTTTACACATGTATGAGGCGGCATAGCAGTGTTTATTAAATAAACATGTGATGTCAGACTTGGGCTAGAATCCTGGATTGCCCAGCATACTGTAGCAGTTCTGCATGTGGACCTACACTACCAGCAACCCATGGAACTATCATATAGCCATTGCTGCCGCATGGCCATTCCATGCCTGATGAAAGCTGGGGGAGACTGGAACAGCATCTAGCTATATTCTCATAGCCAGACACTAAATGATGACTTCATTCACTGAGATCCAATGGGTCCTCCAGAGATCTCAGCAGATGATGTCATCTCCTTGCATTTGGCTATGGGGACATAGCCAGACACATCTCCAGTCTCCCCCAGCTATCCACCAGGCACAAAATGGCCATGAGTGTTTGTGTGTACAGTGGCTCTAGTCTGGTTATAGGGGGATTTCTTTGGTGCAGAGGGTGGGAGCGAAAACTAGTCTCTGCATTAAAAAAAGACATACACGAGCATAAGGTTGACTTATGTCTGCAAATGCCAGCTCTTAAGTGGGGGTGAATTCAGTCGCATAGGGATGGGGGGGCAATGGGGGCGGTGCATCTCCAGCAGCAATTTGGAGGGGGTGCCATGGTTCTTTGTGTGCCCCCCACGCGCTGTAGCCCCGCCCCATCTGTTGTAGCTACACCCCGTATTCGCCATAGCCCAACCCTCATGAACTGTAGCCACACCCCCACGTGTTGTAGCCATGCCCCCTCCACCCCCGCTGCCCCCACCCACCCCTCCATGCACTCCGAGCTCCGCCACTGGGGGAAGTTCGGTCCCCATTCAATCATGAAGGTCAGAGATGAGCTTGGGGGGTCACCACCTGTCAGTCTAACCTATGCGTAAATCCAGTGTTGTGTTCACTCTGCAGTGTTAGACAATGGAGCTCCTTTCCCCCTCCCTCCTTACCCCAAAACCAGCTTCAGAGGGTTTCCTGGCACCTCCCGAAGCAGGTTTTGGCAGTGTAGAGATCACCCCATTCCACTGGATTCCACTGTTTTGCCGGTAGGACTCCTACACTGGATTCAGCCCATACCTTGCAGGGCTGCTGTGAACTGAAAATTAGAGTGTGAGAGAGGACTGTAGCCATATACACCAGAGTGGAAGAAATGCACCAGGTGAACTTCTCTAGACAAGAGTATTTCCTCAGTGGAACATCACCACTACAAAGAGTTGTAGAGCTGGAAGAAAGCTTTGATGTCATCTAGTCCAGCTGAATCTATTTAGTGTAGGATCAACAGGGAAGGAAGCAATGGAAGTATCTCTGATGGTTGCTTCTCCAGCCATTCCATGTCCGTGCAACTCTGACCATAATGATATTTTTCCTAATGCTTGGCCCAAATGTGTCTGCCTGCAGATGGATTCCTGTTCCATCTAGTCCTGGCTCCTCAAGCAACAAGAAACAAGTCTCTTCCATCTTTGCATTCCTTCAGATGACTGACCCTCAGACAAGCACAGATATAAGACAGATGATATCTGGGTTGACAATAGCACATGTGAAAAGGATCAAGGTGTCACAATACGATGTGGCAACCAAAAAAGCCAGTGCAGTTCTAGGGTATGTCAACAGAAGCATAAAGTCCCAAGTGAGGAAAATAACAATACCATGCTATTCAGCTTCAGTCGGACTTCACTTGGAGTACTCCTGTGCAGTTCTGGGGACAACAACTTGCAATTTGCAACTTGTCCAGAGAACGACAGCCAAGACAGTAGAGTTTGGAAATTAACCCCTATAGAGAACAGCTTGGGGAGCTTGATATGTTTAGCTTGGAGAAGAGAAGATGAAGAGGTGATATGAGCACTATCTTTAAATATTTGAAGGGCTGTCAGGTGGTAGATAGAGGGAGCCTTTTTTCTGCTGTTTCAGAAACTCACATATGAACCAGTGGGTTCAGACTACAAGGAAAGAGATTCCAATTGAGTTTTTGGATGGAATCTCCTGACAGTAAGAACTGTTTGAGAGTGGAAGGGACTGCTTCAGATTCTCTTTATTCTCCTTTTTAACTATGTATTCCTGCATGGCAGGGAATTAAACCAGATGGTCATTCAGCTCTATGGTTGTGTGATATTTAGAAGCGTTTATCGTGTCCCATCATCAAAAAGTGAAGTCACCCAGAGAAAGGGATCCAAAAAAGAGTGTGATGCTTGGGTAGATCTCTGTGGGAACAGTCGTCATAGTAATAATATTGCCCTCATGGTTGTATATGGTGCTTAACAGAATAAGACAAAGAATTCAGATCCCTGCCTTCAGGAGACAATGGAGCAGAAATAGGCAACTTGTGGCTATCCAAAGTTGTACGACAAGGCCCATTAGCTCTCACCATTGGCTAAGTTGGCTAGGACTGATGGGAATTGCAGCCATGCAATATTCGGAAGGTAAGAGGCTGTCTGGTCTGCCATGGAGGCACAGGAGCAAGAAAAGTTGCACAGTGCTGTAACTTGGATTTAGGCTTCAGTTACCTCAAAAACAGCTTCAGATTTCTTTGAGCTTGGATGAAGGATTGAGAGAAAATGAGGTTTAGACCATTTCCATCCTATACTGTTATAGTGCTATTATTCCTCTTTCAACATCTTGTGGAATTCTTGGCTTTGTAGTTTATCGAGGCCCAAGAGAATTCTAAAGGCTCCTCCCTAAGCTGCAAAGCCCAGGATTCCATAGGATGTTGAAAGTGGAAGAATAGCACTAGCATAGCGTAGGGCAGAAATGGCCTTAGTTTTCACATGCTCCATTTTCCCAGGGAAACTGTACCAGCAGGTGAGAAACCCTTGAAAATTCTTCCAGGCTTGACCATTCTTGTCACTGCTTCCATAAGTGGTGAGCTCAGCTAGAGGTTCCTTTGTCAGTGAGACATGAATCCACTCTGGATTTGGGGCTGAATTTTAATAGAACTATCCAAGGTGCTGATCTTATTTGGGGACAGGGTTCATCACTCTAGATCATAGAATCATAGAAATGTAGAGCTGGAAGAGACCCCAGGGGCCATCCAGTCCAACCCCCTGCCCTGCAGGAACACCCTCAAAGCACTCCCGACAGATGGCCATCCAGCCTCTGCTTAAAAACCTCCAAGGAAGGAGACTCCACTACACTCCGAGGCAGCATATTCCACTGCCAGACAGCCTTGACTGTCAGGAAGTTCTTCCTGAGGTTCAGGTGGAATCTCCTTTCCTGCAGCTTGAATCTGTTGCTCCTTGTCCTGGTCTCTGGAGCAACAGAAAACAAGCCCTCTCCTTCCTCTACATGGCATCCCTTCAAATATTTAAACATGGCTATCATGTCCCCTCTTAACCTTCTCTTCTCCAGACTAAACATACCCCGCTCTCTAAGTCTATCCTCATAGGGCATGGCTTCCAGGCCTCTCATCATTTTCGTCACCCTTCTCTGGACTTGCTCCAGCTTGACCATGTCCTTCTTGAATTGGGGTGCCCAGAACTGTACACAGTATTCAAGATGAGGTCTAACCAAGGCAGAGTAGAGTGGTACCAGTACCTCCCTCGATCTAGACACCATACTCCTATGGATGCAGCTGAGAATTGCATTGGCTTTCTTGGCTGCCGCATCACACTGCTGACTCATGTTCAGCTTGTGGTCTATGAAGACTCCTAGATGCCTTTCACACGTACTGCTATCCAGCCACGTGTCCCCCATCCTATATATCTGTATTCCATTTTTTCTACCTAAGTGTAGGACCTTACACTTCTTTTTGTTGAATTTCATTTTGTTAGCCTTGGCCCAGCTCTCCAATCTATCCTTTGAACTCTGGGCTAAAACTGTGGAGGGCTCATGTACCTTTAATGGCTGAGTTGTGTGCCTAAAAGCTGAGTCCAACTTATGGCTACTCTAAGGCAAAACTTTTTTTTGGGGGGGGCTAGGCAAGATTTATTCTGAGGTTTGCCTTTGCCTTCCTCTGAGGCTGCAGAGAGAGTGTGACTTTCCCAAGGTCACCCAGTGGGTTTCCGTGGTCGAGCGGGGATTCAAACCCTAGTCGCTAGAGCTGTGATCCAACAGTCAAACTACTACACTTTGCTGGCCCTCTGTTGCTGCAGACTACTCACTTACTGTTCAGACTTTGAGCTGGTAAGCGAGGAGGCAGCAGCATTGGCAGCTGTGGTGGTCACCCAGCCACCATAGTTCAGACAATATTTGAAAGGCTGTCATATGGAAGAGGGAGCAAGCCTATCTTCTGCTGCTCCGGAGACTAGGACACAGAGCAACGGCTTTAAATTCCAAGGAAAGAAATTCCACCATAAGATTAGGAAGAATACGCTGCTGCCTGGGAGTGTGGTGGAGTCTCCTTCTTTGGAATTTTTTAAATGGAGGTTGGACGGCCATTTATCAGGAGTGCTTTGATGATGTACTCCTGCATGGCAGGATGGGGTTGGACTGGATTACCCTTGTGGTCTCTTCCCAGTTCTATGATATCATGACTCTATGACAGGCCACAGGGGGCTGGCAAGTGAACAAGCAAGCAGGAAAAGTAGGTAGGAAGAGCAGCAGCAAGTCTTGGCAATGGAGCCACTGTTGAGACAGTGGCCATTTCCGCACTAGACTGTTATGGCGTATTATTCCACTTGCAACATCCTATGGAATCCTGGGGTTTGCAGTTTCGGGAGGGGCCAAGTGGCCCCTCCCGAAACTGCAAACCCCAGGATTCCACAGGATGTTGCAAGTGGAACAATAGCACCATAACAGTCTAGTGCGAATCAGGTGCCCGACCATGCTGTGTCAATCAATGGTACAAGGGATTGTCACTTGCTGGTGACACTTCCTTTCCAAAAAAAAAAAAAAAAGTATAAATTTACTCTGGATTACAGGCATTTTGCCTTGGTAAAACTTCAGAAAGCATACTACGTGTCTCAACGGTTGGCTAAAACCTGTGATACTGTGCCTTAAGGGCTGATTGGAACCCCTGTGAGATTTTTAATGTCAAAACCAGAGTGCAGTCCTGAACCATTTGGAGAGGAAAACCTCTAGGCTCCTTTCCCCACTTCTGAAACAGACTATATTAATCACTGAGGAGCCTGCTTTTGACAAGTTTCCAAACACAAATGTGTCAAAGAAAGAAAAGGCACATGCTGAATTTTCCAAAGCAGGTGTTGGCATTTCATTCAGCTGAAGAGGAAAGGTGAAACCATTTTATTCTCAGGCATATAGGAGGTGGTGGCCAAGTATCTGGTCTCATCCAAAGAGTAAGCACATTAAGACACTTCTGCTAAATCAGGTTAAGGGGTTAATTGAGATCAGAACTGGGAATGTGACCTTTTTGGACTACAACACACAGAATCCTCCATTCAGCATGCTAGCTGGGGGGCATTTGGGTGCTGAGATGTGAAAACCTTTGCTCCTAAATCTCATACTTTCAGAGCTTATAAGTGTTAATTTTAAGACTACAGTTCCCAGAATCCTTCAGCTAGCATTCAGAAGAACATCAGAAGACCAGCAGTGGTCCGGACAGAGTATGTGAGACAGGAGTGGGCAAATGTGAGCCAGTTCAACACAGATTAGGTTACTCAGTGGCCTCTCTCTTCATTTATATCTCTCACTTCTTTGGATCTACTCAAAAAGGCATCTGTATTGAAGTTTGGGTAGTCTAATTGCAATCAGTGGTTTAAATGGCACATTTATTTAAATTAAAACAAAGCCATTCATCATCTGGCAGATCTAATAAAGGGCAAACTTGATGGGTCAGAGGGTTTCTGAAGCAAGAGCAAGAACAACTATTCTCCACCCTGCAAAGGTATTACACTATAACACTTCCTGGCAGCTTGGATAACAGGGCATAGAATCATAAATCATAGAATCAGAAGAGACCACAAGGGCCATCCAGTCCAACCCTCTGCTGTGCAGGAAAAGCACTCAACAGACGGCCATCCAGCCTCTGCTTAAGAATCTCCAAAAAAGGAGACTCCATCACACTCTGAGGCAGTGTATTCCATGGTCAAACTACTGTCACGAAGTTCTTCCTAATGCCTAGGGGGAAACTCTTTTCCTGTAGCTTGACTCCATTGCTCCGTGTCCTAGTCTCTTAACCTTTTCTTAAACAGGTCCCAGATTCCAAAACGGCTCCTCACAGGGCACGGTTTCCAGACCTTTTACAATGTTGGTATGTAGTCCAGCACCATGGGTGGGTAACTGGTTGAGGAAGGCCAAGCATTGGCCATACTGTCAGGGGTGATGGTTTGTGCAGTCCAATCCACATGGAGGATGCTGTGCTAGGGAAGGCTCTATTAGAGAAAAAGAGCAATTGTGCATAAATTTTATCCTTTAACTACAGACAATTCCCCTGTTGGAGTACAGCCTTGGGACTTTTTTGTCTGTTTCTTTTCCTCTCCCTTCTTTCTTTCCTTGTTGGCTGTGTTCATCTTTGCAGAAGTTCGCAGGATTGCTTTCAGTGTGGCAGGGTGCCGGATTTATCAAGGCCATCCCTTATCATAACAAATTGTTTTAGGAAACTCAGTTTGGAGTGGGGAGGAAGTGGGAGAAAGCATTTCTTTCTGTTTAGAGTTTGTAAGTGCCTCTCTGGGGTTTGGAGTGTTGCTTCCCCATTCTAGAGCTTCTTTGCCAATCTGACAAGGTGTTCTTCAGGCCTTAGGAATGTTGATATTACCTTTCCCTCCATCTGTAAACAGAAGGTTTGGATGGGATGACTGAAAACCCCCTGCCATCTGGCAAAGGGGAGAAGAGGCTGGAGATGAAAGGCATTGCAGAGGTGATAAAAGGACTGCAGGCAGCAACAAGGAGTAGGGAGAACTGACGGAACTTGAAAAATGATAGCATCACATACGGGGTCCAATGTGCCACTCCATACCCTCTGACATTTTACAGATGAAAACAAGGACACGTTTGGCCAAGCAACGTCAAAATGTGGTCAAGGTGGCAGAATTTATTAATAAGGAAGAACTCACAGTGAAAGGTTGCAGCAGTTTGCTTTTGTCTGATCCTGCTGGCAAGGGCAAGATTTCACTCCCTTGCAACTTCTTCTTCCTCCTGAGTTAACTGAGTGGGAACTATCTTCATAAACTGAGGACAAAAGGAGGAAAGTTGTGGGGGAGAAGGGTGAAACTGAGACATTTTAAAAGCAGCTGAAAAAGTTGAGATGACGAAGTATTATTTGGGACTCTCCATGCCAAGTTGGGACAGCTGGAGGACATTTCATTCTCTTCCTGTGGCTGGTCTGTGTTTCTTTCTCCTTCACATATCTAACAAATGCTGGTTTCACTTGTGCCCTAGGTTGTTGGGTGCCAAGGAAGCTGACAACAACAATAACAGCATGGTCTGCAACAAAATATTGCAGTTCTCAATGCTGGTGTGCAGGATTCTAGCCAGCCAGGCCATTTTCCATGATACTCCATTCCTTCCTCACCACAATAACTCAGACTGGTCTGTTTCTCTGTTTGGGGTATAGAATCATATAGCTGGCAGTCACCGCAGTGACCATCTAGTCCAACCCAATCAACACATCATGTGTGGATTGACATTCAGAGAAAGAGTTTACTTTTAATATGGAAGAGAAGGAAGAGGTAATGAGGATGATCTTGCCCAGTAAGCTTTCAAAAGTCAAGGCACCGAGGAACTTATAGTGGGGTCAGAGCTTGAGTGCGTCTCCCGCCTCAAAGAACAGGACAAAAAATACATTTTGGAAAATAGGCAGCCACGTGCAAACGCTTTAATTTGCATAATTTAAGCAGATATCATGATGCAAGTTTTCTTGTGGTGTGGTTGCACGGTGCACTTCAATGAATGCAAGTGTATGTGATTGTCTTAACCTGCACCATTGTCGTATGGTTTAGGGTCTTTCACACTACACCAGTGGTTCTCAACCTGTGGGTCCCCAGATGTTTGTGGACTTCAGCTCCCAGAAGCCCCAGCCACTATGGTCAATGCTCAGGGCTTCTGGGAGCTGAATCATAGAATCATAGAATCATAGAAATGTAGAGTTGGAAGAGACCACAAAGTCCAAAAACATCTGGGGACCCACAGGTTGAGAACCACTGCACTACACAGTTATAGCTCTATGATTCCACTTAAACTTTAAGATGAGAACATCCTATGGATTCCTGGTGTTTGTAGTTTGGTGAGGCACTACAGCTTGAAGTACGCCCCTTAAACTGCAAATCCTAGGATTCCATAGGTTACAGTCATGATAAAGTAGACTCACAGCACTATAATTATGTAGTGTGGACAGGCCCTTAGTGTGAAGATGTCAACATGGAAATTTGGTAGTGGATAGTGGGTGGATCTTTTAAAGTTCAGACTAAAAGCCAGGGCAGATTCACCTCCCCATCAACAGGAAAACCACCAGATGCTACTGTCTCTTTACAGCATTGCTGAAAATGTGATTTTAACAAAGTCTCTCTAGCTGCACTGATAAATATAATTTCAGAGTAAACAGCTGTATAATAGAGCCAGAGTGGTATAGTGATTTGAAGTTTGGAGTAGGACTCTGGAAAACCAGGGTTCAGATCCCCACTCAGCCATGTAAACTCTCAGCTGACCTTGGGCAAGTCACACACTCTCAGCCTCAGGGGAAGGCAATAGCAAATATTATTGTTCATCTTCAAGTTGTTTCTGACTTATGGAGACCCTAAGTGGCCCTGATCGCCAGTGTAGTGTAGTGATTTGAGAGTTGGATTGTAACTCTAGAGACCAGAGTTCAATTCCCTGCTCGGCCATGGAAACCCACTGGGTGACCTTGCGTGTATCACACACTCTCAGTTCCAGATAAACCCCATGATAGGTATGCCTTGGGGTTGCCTTAAGTCAGAAATGGCATGAATGCACACTACTACAACAACAACAACAAGATGAACCTCCCATGGGGTTTTCTTGGCAAAATTTGTGTTTGCCTTTGTCTGAGGCTGAGAGAGTGTGACTTGATCAAGGTCACCTAGTGGATTTCCATGGCTGAGTGGGGATTCAAACCTTGGTCTCCAGAGTCATAGTCCAATGCTCCAACCACTACCACATACCAGTCAATGGCAAACCTACTCCAAATTAATCTTACCAAAACACTGAACCAGTGTGGTGTAGTGATTTAAGGACTCTGACACCCTGCTCAGGTTTGACACCCTGCTCAGCCACAGAAACCCCTTGGCTGACCTTGGATAATTATTGAACTCACTTGGGCTTAGAGGAAAGCAACAGCAAACCTCCTCGGAATAAATCTTGCCAAGAAAACCCTAGGTCGGAGTTGACTTGAAGGCACATAATAGCAAAAACTATAGTGAAAGGGAGAAGACCTCCACAATAAGTGTAGAAGGGCTGAGGTCAGGCCTCAGCACCTCTGGGCAGGACTGAGAAAGGTTCTTGCCAAAATGTCTAGCAAAATACTGCTAGTCAGGCCATTTCCACACTACGCTGTTATAGCGCTATTATTCCACTTTCAACATCCTGTGGAATTCTGGGGTTTGTAGTTTACTGAGGTTCAAGAGCCCTCTGGCTGAGAATTCTAAATACCCCCCCTTAAACTGCAAACCCCAGGATTCCATAGGATGCTGAAAGGGGAATAATAGCACCATAAATAGTGTAGTGCAGATACGGTTTCAGTTGAGACAGTATTGGGGGACCAGTCACATGAATCCTAAACCTCAGACTTCTGAGAAGGAGCCCTCAGGGAAAGCATTCTCACGAATTTGCTAAGTACTTTGTGGAGAAATGTTGCTTGGATTCATCCTGACTTGGACTCCACATTCAAGGGAGAGTTTGGGGAGGTACCTGAGCTTGTCCAGTTTTGATGAATGAGTTTCAGGTTGTTCAACAGGACAGTATGGATGAACTGCTTGGAAAGGTGAAGTCAACCACTTGCCTCTTAGACCCATGCCCATCATGGCTGATCAAAGTTGCCAGAGAAGGATTTGTTGTTGCGCGCGGGGTGGCGGTGGCGGCATATACTCAGGATTAATAAAAGAATGGCATAACCCTTGTTCCAACTCATTACATTACTTTTGAAAAGTAACTTTACTATGCCCTTGTTATTAAAATAATAATAATAATCCTTGCAGACAGTGTCAGTTGGTGCCTCCCAAAGCAGTAGAGTGGTGAATCTGCCCTGGGTTTTAGTTCAAACTTTAAAGGAGCTATACAGGTTCTGAACCTGTTTGGGGGATAGAGTTGAGCACCTGGAATAGGACGGCTCCTTTACAGTTCAGACTGAAACCCAGATGGTTCACTACCTGGGCTTCCCCCGGCCACCACTGGTTGGAGGTAACTACCGTACGTGATGTGTAAATTCTGATTATAAGGGAATTTCTCCCTTCAAATGTAGCAGGACATTTTTTCCTTTTCTAGCACACTCACGGCTGGCTCAGACCCATCTAGAGTGAGTGAATGTTCCTAGAAATAGCAGAAAGGGAAACGTTTGAAAGCCCATAAATCTTTCCTGAATGGGATATGGTTGCCTGTTGTAACCTATTGTTCCTACTGCCCAGGGCTTGTGCTGCCTGAATAAGCATTTCCTTTCCAAGCTTCTAGGACACCCACAGGGGAAAGGATTGGTGTCAAGAGGCCCCATAATGGCTGGATTTAAAGCTGTTGCCAGAGAAGGAAAAGCCATAAATTGAAGCCGTTTCCATTCTCACTCTGTGGGTTGCAAACAGGGCTGTCAGCTTTTGAGTTGGTTTCTGTGACTATGGCAAGGCTGTGGCAGCAGATCCAAAGTCCTTGGGACTTTTGGCGGGGGGCACGCAGAATGCCAAAATAGTGATGATGATAACAACAACAATAATAAAAAAATAGAATCCTAGAATTGGAAGAGACTATAATGGCCATCAAGTTCAACCCCCTCCCATGCAGGAATATACAATCAAAGCATTTCCGACAGATGGCCATCCAGCCTCTGTTTAAAAACCTCCAAAGAAAGAGACTCCACCACGCTCCAAGATAGTGTATTCCACTATCAAACTGCTTTTAATCCTTTTAAGTTCTTCCTAATATTTTGGTAGAATCTTTTTTTCCTATAGCTTGAATCCATTGCTCCATGTCCTAGTCTGTGGAGCAGCAGAAAACAGACTTGCACCATCTTCTGTAGGACATCCCTTCAAATATTTAAACATTTGAAGGGATGTCTATTGTTGTTGTTGTTGTTGTTAATTTTCATTTATAGCCCACCTTGCTCCCAGTAACAAGAAGGCAGCTAACAACATAAAAGCAATACAGATTAAAAACGACACAAAAAGAGTCAGCAAAAGCATAAATATAAACGTTATTTTAAAACAGTTTATAAAGTTAAAAACTTTAAAATTCATTTGAAAACTGTGTGCAAACTATAAAAATAGCATCGCACAGCCTTAAAAGCCCATCTCAATCAGTTTCTAAAAGAATGACAGCATTAAAATGTTTTAACTTGACAGTGGAAGGAGAGTAAGGATGCAGCCATTTTGGCTTCTCTAGGGAGGGAGTTCTAAAACCTGGGAGCCACCACCAAAAAGGCTCTTTCTCTTGTTCTTGCCAGACAAATCTGAGAAGTTTTTTGGGGGAAAAAATGGCATTTTTAGTGATAAACAATACCAACAAGGGGAGGATGCAGAATATTTAGAAGGTGTATTGCCATTCTGAGAGGTTTCCAGGAGAGTCATTTCACTCTCCTTTTTTGGGCCAAAAAAAGGAGCTGTCTGGGGAATCATAGAGTCATAGAGTTGGAAGAGACCCCAGAGGCCATCCAGTCCAACCTCCTGCCATGCAGGAACACCCATCAAAGCACTCCCGACAGATGGCCATCAGCCTCTGCTTAAAAACCTCCAAAGAAGGAGACTCCAACACACTCCATGGACGCAGCAGAGTCCACCGCCGGACAGCTCTGATCGTCAGGAAGTTCTTCCTGAGGTTCAGGTGGAATCTCCTTTCCTGCAGCTTGAATCCATTGCTCTTTGCCCTGGTCCCTGGAGCAGCAGAAAACAAGCCCACTCCACTCCCTCCTCGACATGACATCCCTTCAAATATTTAAACATGGCTATCATGTCCCCTCTTAACCTTCTCTTTTGTGGACTAAACACCCCCAGCTCCCTAAGCCGCTCCTCATAGGGCTTCATGGCTTCCAGACCCTTCGCCATTTTGGTCACCCTTTTTTGGAGGGTTTAGGGTTAGATCCTCAGCATGGAGAAGGTGATTGTGTCTTGTTCTGTGCTGATCCTCACCATTTGAACACAGGGGTAGGAATCATGTGGCTTACCAAAGCTGTTTCTGTCCCCTCTGAAGTCGTTCTCTTCCATTTTCTTTGCAAAAAGAAAAAGCTGGAAAAATTCTGAAGGGCTGCTGTTTCTTCTCTGAAACAAGGCACAGTTCCTCCGCACCTTGTTTTAGCAACGAAGCAAAGCTACACACAACATCTTTAAAAAAACCCAGCAGAGACTTCTAGGTGGTGGCTTCTCCATTGGTAGAGCTATGCATCCACCCTGGGTCTTAGCCTAAGTTTTATAGGAGCTATCCTTCCCAAGTTGTGCATCTAACTGCCCAAAGTAGGTTCAGAGCCTTGGATAGTTCCTTTAAAGTTCTGACTAAAACTCAGGGTGGATAGTCTTACCAACAGAGGAGCCCCCAGCTGCCACTGTCTCTTGTTTCACTGGAAGGAGGGGATGATGTGGTTTGTGGTGCATCTGGAAAACAGACCCTCCAAAGCTGCCTACACCTCATCTAATAGAGTTTGAAAAGTGAGCCAAGCATTTTTTTAAAAAATAATTTGCTACCTAGTTGACAACCTTAGTGGGAGAATCATCTTGAAGTAGAGGCCATCTCTGCAATATTAACTACTGAAGGGCTGGAAACTGTTTTCAGCATTTGTGGGGGGTGACTGAAACGAAAAATGCTCATATCTGAGTGCGGCTTTGGGGGAGCAACTCAGTGTTGCCTGCAGGGTCAAAGGAGAAGCCAAATCATTTGAAGGCAGGCTATGGCCCGAGCCAGGGCTGGCTCCATAGGTAACAGGTGCCAGGGAGCTATGGTGGAAGTTTTCCTACCAGCTCTCCTTCATCATCCTCCCAAAGCTGATGCTGCTAAAAATTTCCATGTAGACAGAGGACAAGAAAGAAAAAGAAGGTGAGGATATACAAAGACTTTATTAAAAAAAGAAGCTTGTTTGTTAGAGGCTTTGATTACTGAGGTAGTCCTGTATAGTGCTAGGATTTATTTCACATTCATCTTCTCTGGCTGCATCCTTTTGGAATCCTGTGGTTTGCAATTTGGTGAAGCACTAGAGCTCTCTGGCTGGAAATTCTAAGTATGCCTCCCTAAACTGAAAATCCCAGAAGTCTGTGTGATGGAACCCTGGCGGTTCAAGTGGAATCATAGTGCTTTAGTGAAAAGGGCCCTGGGTTTATACACCATCAGAACTAATCCCAACACACTTGGCTAGCCAAAGTTGAATATATTGGCGTTTTCTGGAGCCAAGTCATCTTCTTGGCGGTTGGTATTCTTTCTTTTTTAAAAAAACTCCCTTCCTTGTTCATTTTTTCTGTCATCTGCTTTCCAAGCTTCTAGCTTCTGTCTGGCACAGCCGAGGGGCTGAATTTCTTCCAAAAACATTGCGCAGCTTATCAACCACGGCCCTGGACGTTATGTATATTCTGTCTCAGTATTCCTGTCCGCAGCACAAACAAGGCCTCTGTTCCCACATGATAAATCCCAGGCGGCCTCTGCGTGTACCACATATAAATCTAGAACAAAGCGGACGGCAAGGACGCCACTTTCCCTTCTCCCTTCCTCCTGTGCCCCGTTGCCTGCTTTCCCCCTCCGGATTGCATCTGTTCTGCTGCTTCATACTTTTTATGGATTGTTCAAGTCCGAGAGAGAGCTGTCCGTGTGCTTGATCAATGTGTGCTTTGCACTTTTTGGCAGTGTGTATTCCAGGAATGACAACACTGCAGGGTTTTGTTCCTTTTGGACGAAAGGGAGTTCTGGGGATTTTAAGGGCCTGTTTAAGGGAAGATGTAACTTGGAAGTAACTTGTTTACAGATAAGCAAGTTCCTTGGAAGCAAAACAGGACACCCACACACACATGCACTGCTTGTCCAATAAATGTGAGCTCCATGTGCTGTAGAGCTTGGAAGAGTTGCTTTTTTTTGGATTGTAGCTCCCAGAATCCCCCTGCCACAGGCCATGCTGTCCAAGGGCACTGGGAATTGTAGAGCCAAAGGTCACCTTTCTGTGTCCTCTTCCACCCCAGCCCTGCATTTCTGAAATGGATGTGGTACAGAAGTTTGTAACCAGATCGTCCATTTTTCCTCCCAGATATCAAGCTGTGAAGTGCGCCAGAGCTATGGTGCTTGATATGGGGGTCTGTATGTGAATCCTTCTCCTGCTACAATGCTTGCAGAAGTTAGGTAGTAATTTCTAGTTAGTAAATACAGTCAGCTTTCTGCATTTGTGGGTTTCACTTTCACGGATTTGATTATTTGCGAGTTTCTTCAGTCCCGGCCTCACCACTTCAAACTCTTCTTTTCCAGGGGACCCTTCCCTCTTGGCAGCTCTAGTCAGGATGTGTCCCTCTTTAAAAATCTGCCTCTGGTCCTCTTCCCTTCTCCACCAGCTGTTGCCTGTCCAGTTACGGAAGGCTCACAGCCCAATTTCTCAGCCCCACAAACTTTTTCCCAGTGCCCCTCCACCCAAGGAAGGAGTTGTACGTGAGAGAGGAAGTATAGGGCCAGCCTACCTCCATTCCCTGACCTGGTTTGGACTCTGTCCATTCTCCCCACCATGCCTAGGCCCCCTTCCCACAGACAGACAGACAGACAGACAGACACACACATCGATATTTGTGATTTTTCCACTTTTGCAGGGGTTCTGTGCCCCTAGCCCTAGTGAATGTGGAGGGCTGTCTGTAGCTAGTTACTAATGAATTGGTTAATTGATAACCGAGTAAAAGAAATAATGTTCCACTACTTTATTGCTAAATTTTACTAGGTTATTCTCTAATCAGGTAGAAAGTAACTAGTTACTAACTAAATTACTCACTAGCTAAAAGTGATTACTCTTGCAGAACTGAAGTCCCAGTTCTGGAACAAAGGAAACCATGACAACAACAAATAGTAATGTAACTCTGGACTCCAGATCCCAGAATCCCCACCCACTGCACTAAATGGGGCTAATTTTTCCATGATCTGATCTAGCTTGTGTCATTTTAGAAAGAGGAAGATATCTGTAGGCAACTAATGTGGTTTCCATCTAGGTGGCATCATGGTCAGTTTGGGACACATCACCACCACCACCAGTGAGAAAAAGACCTGTTTGTCTGTTCTGCAGGAAGATGTAGCGTTTTGTAGGAGGGATGTGAACTTCTGGGTTGGAAGGATCTTTAAAGCATCTGTGCGCATCTTTCTCATGCACTGTCCAAGTTAGCCCCTTGACCCTCTTGCTGGGCTAAATGCTGGCAACGACTAGTCTTTTGTATTAGCATCGTGCGGGATTAGGCTCCCTCCTGTGGTCAGTCCAACGAATAAACAGGGAATTCCAAAGTCTGTATTAAAGTACTACCCTTTATTGAGTCAAAGGAAGACCACACTATGGGCAACCTTTAGAGATCCCTGGCTTCAGATCACAAAAAAACAAGAGAGGGATCAGGATGGGGAAAAAAGAAGGCAAAAAAGAAAAGAAAAGTGCTACCTAAGTTTTGCTCTTCAAGTCATCCTGAACCCCTCATGTCTTCAGTTGCGACGGGAAGGGGAAAAGCCAACAAGTTTTTAAACGTGGCTTCATAAGAGATTATTTGTTGGTGTTAAGTTTGTACTTGGAATCACTTCTGTGCCTTTTGGGAACAAAGAAGAAAGGAAAGCTTGGTCTTCTGTTTTGGGGAATATAAAATCCTGTTATAACAGAGGAACTGAGCTGCCTTATACTGAATCAGGCCTTTGGTCCATCTAGCCCAGCAGTTCTGTCCAAGGTTTCAGGCAGAAGAAGTTCTGTTTTCTGACAGTATTGTGGTCTCTTACCTGTCAGATAAGTGGAGGACGGCTGTATAACTTGCATATAAAATATAAATGAATTTTGTGTTCAGACTTGGGTCCCATCTCCAAGACATCTGTTTATGTATGTATATGCAAATATAGGTATTCCAAAATCTGAAAAAATCTGACAGCCAAAACACTTTTGGTCCCAGGTATTTTGGGTAAGCGATATTCAGCCAGTACTTGCACACATAGGATGGGACTGTTAATCGGCTTAGTGGTTGTGGCTTCCCGATACCAAGCCAGGGTGCTGAGTCTATGCAACTCTCTAGTTTGGGGTCCCTTAATGCTCAGACTTCACAGTACATGGTAGGTTTCCATGTGCCCAAATACGTTTTCAGACCCGAGTGCTTGATTGCTTCTTCCTTTTTCCTTTCTTCCCTTTCCAGTGGCTACGGAGTATTACGATGAATTCCCTGAAGGCCGTGAGTGCGTCAACTGCGGGGCCATGTCCACCCCGCTCTGGCGGAGAGATGGCACCGGCCACTATCTGTGCAATGCCTGCGGGCTCTACCACAAGATGAACGGCATCAACCGACCACTGATTAAGCCCCAGAGGAGGCTGGTAAGGAACAGATTGTGCTGGTCTGGGAACGTGGCCCATGCTGGGGCTGTTGGGCCGTGCCTACAGTTCTGGACGGCTTCCAGCCCCCATATCCATGCAGAACCCTGAGCTAGGATGGACAGAAGCAATAGATCTATGCCAGGGGTGGGGAAGATGCATCCTGTAGTTGCATGGGGTTCCTGGAATCCACTCCCCTGCGGGTTCTGAAGCTCCCAAAGCCCCCTCCCCAAATATTTTAAAGGTTTGAACAAAAATTCAGTCCAAAATTAGAGAGAAACACTCAAGCCACCACAAAAACATAGTAGTTTGAATCTCACATAATGTCCTCTCCTCCAGACGCTCAAGATTAGTCATTTATCAGCTGATTGGAAGTGGCATAACATCACTTCTGGTCATTCTAGGCATGACAGAATAGCTTTTGGGAGGTGGAGCTGGGGGAAAGCGGCCCCCAACTCTGTGCAGCTAAGGCCTTCCAGCTATTAAATGCCATGTTTGCAGCCTCACAGAACACATCTAGGGCCATTTCTGCACTACGCTGTTATAGTGCAATTATTCCACTTTCAACATCCTATGGAATCCTGGGGTTTGCAGTTTGGGGAGGGGCCGATTGGCCCCTTCCCAAACTGCAGACCCCAGGATTCCATAGGATGTTGAAAGTGGAATAATTGCACTATAACAGCCTAGTGTGGAAATGGCCTTAGTTGCAGTCCTACCTTGCCCAATGCAGCATAAGAGTTCTACAGGTGGAATTCCACTACAACTCACTACTCACCAGATCCTCAGGACTCATGGTTTTTCTAGGACAGCTACTCCTGAACAGCTGGTAGAGAGCATGAAGCATTAGAGAAGCATCTGGCTAGACCCCACAGTCAAATGCTGACTGACAACATCTTCTGCCAAGAACCACTCTTGATCCACTTAAAAAAAAAGGTAGTTCTAGCAGTCTGCAGAGGCAGATCTTTTGTGAAGTTAATGGCTCTTAATTGTCCATCCATAACCCAGCCATACACACACAGCCAACTATTTGACAACATAATGAAGAATATGTGTTTGTTACATTGACATCCCCTGCGTTTTTATTGTTCTTTTTTCTACGGTGTGATCTTTCAACTCTTTCATATTACAACCAGAACCCATACATTCGATGCGTGGTCCACTCTTTCAATCACGGGTCAAATAACTGTAATAGTTCTGGTTGTAATTTAAAGGATCCAAAGAGCAGATGGTCAAAAAATGACCACATGCTGTTTTTTCTCTCCATCAACTCAGTGCCATTTTTTGTTCAGTTTGTAGACAAACTGACTAAAAAGATGGTGCTGAGTCAGTTGAGAAGAAAAGCAGCATGTGGTCACAAATACTATATAAGAGACATACTTAGAGATTGTGTGTAATATGTCTCTTGTGCAGTATTTGTGACCATGAACTGCTTTTTCTCTCTACCAACTCAGCACCGTCTTTTTACTCAGTCTGGGTTATTTCCACTCTTTGACAGTGTTGAGGTCTCTGTCCCAAATTATCTCTATTAGAATAACAGGATCATATATAGTATTAGCAATAGGTTAAATATAGTTGAAAAGAATAGATTTAAGAATGACATTATTATAGCAAAAGTAAGTACAAGGAGAATGAGATTTAGATATACGAAATAAAAATATATAATCAATATGATATATATATAATATGTTGAGTAAGTATACAATGATAAAGGATCTGGAGAGAAATAGTAACGTAAGCTATTTGTGTTGTGATTTTTCTCTTTTTCACGTTTATGTTATTCACGTGGTGTTTTTGTTTTATTCTGTTATGTATTGTTCTTTTTTCTTTACAATAAAAAAATAATTAAAAAAACTATCTCTGTTAGAATAAATGGGGGTCTGCTGAACTTAGATTCAACACTGGCATATAGTTTAAAAGTTCTGTAAGTGGAACCCCACTAAAGCTATGTGTGTGTGTGTGTGTGTGTGTGTGTGCAGAGGTAAGGAGGATTTACATGTCACCAGCAGGATGTTAGCCCCATTCCTAGTCCTCACAGGTATTTTTCAATCGACCATGATTTGCTCAGGGCCGCTGCCGAGTTAACCACCAATTGTTCTCACTCTTGGACTCTTGTTTCCACAGTCAGCCTCCCGCAGGCTTGGGCTCATGTGTGCCAATTGCCAGACAACCACGACAACCTTGTGGCGCAGGAACGCGGAAGGCGAGCCCGTCTGTAATGCTTGTGGCTTATATATGAAGCTCCATGGGGTAAGAGCAGCTCAACTGAAACAGTAGCTGATCCTTGTAGTCTCCCTGGAACATGG
Source organism: Iguana delicatissima (assembly GCA_948472985.1). Taxonomy (NCBI): domain Eukaryota; kingdom Metazoa; phylum Chordata; class Lepidosauria; order Squamata; family Iguanidae; genus Iguana; species Iguana delicatissima. Next base: position 594,973 of record CAOKZL010000419.1, read on the forward strand.
AATGTGTAGTCTGTACGACACCAGGAGAGACTTTCTGAATTTAGCTTTCTTAAATGAGGCAAAGTGTGCTGAGGAACTCATTCTTCACGGCTGTTGTGTGCAGGAAAGGAGGGTGTTTCAGAACAACATCACTAGGGATGGACCAACCGAATCCTTGAATCTTGGGTAAGGATTTGAGATTCCTGAATCCAAATCCCCGTGCCAAAATAGGCAAACCAAATCTTTCCAATCTGCCAACTAAATAGATTGTTGGAGACTGGGACACCTGAAAACCAGGGAGACCGGGACGCCTGAAAATCTGGGAGACCATATATACAAGGGAAGGTAGTAAGTAGATGAGGTTTTCCCTTGGAGTAATAATGGCCTTTGCTGACAATTTCACAAATTACATCTGGGCTTGTATTCTAAGATATTTAAATTGAACATTTCATATTGAAGTTCAGTACTTGACTGGAAGCGACAGGCTTGAGATTTCAAGGACAGCTGAAACATTCCTTTGCAGAGCTCCCTTGCAAACCTCTTTCAGACACAATTGTGGGGTTTGGACTTTTACAAGGTGTCACAGCCTTCCCTGCCAAAGTGTGCTGGAGCATCATCAAACTACAGACCCCAGGATGCCAGAAGGAGCTATGCAAAGAAAAGCCAGTTTTGACCTGGATTAGCTCTCTATGGTAGTATGTGGCCCTGTTTACACAGGCAGGAAAATGTGGGATTAATCCACATTTTCCTGCCTGTGTAGAAAGGGCTTTCATGTCATTTTCAATCTGGGGAGATCCTGAGGCAAAACGATGACAATTGTCTTGGCCACATTTCTTCAGAGGGAGGTTTGCCTTTGCCCAGGCTTTTGCTAAGGCTGAGAGAGTGTGCCCTGCCCAAGATTATCCTTCTTTCCCTTGCTTTTTAAACTCTTTTTTGAGAAAGGATTCGAAAGATTTGAGATTCATGAGATTTGTGGATTCCCAGAACCTTCCAGGGATTCAGAAAATTCTGGATTCGTCCCATCCCTAAACATCACGATCCGCCTTCCACGTTTGCAAGGGCTGGGGACGCAAGGCCCCCATAAAAGTGGGAAAAATCACAAATATCAAAAGGGGGTCAAAGCAACGTGGGGAGAAAAGGCACCCAGAGTCCAAACCAGGTAAGGGAAAGAGAGGGAAATGGGATGTGTCAGCATGGTACATCTCTCACACCTGTCTCTTTCCTTGGCTGGGTGGGAGGATTGGAAGAAAGTTTGTGGCGCTGAACAGTCAGGCTGTGAGTCATCCTTAGCTGGCCGGACAGCAGCTAGCGGAGGAAGAGGACCAGAGGTGGGCTTGGAAAGGGATGCAGGGCCTTATTGGAGCTGCCGAGAGGGAAGGTTCCCCTGGAAAAGATGAGTTTGAGGTGGTGGGGCAGGGGTTGGAAAAACTCGCAAATAATCAAATCCAGGAAAGTGAGAGCCACACATAATGGAGAGCCAACTATACACGCGATGGACCTGCTTCTGTTTTGAGATCTGCGGAGGAGGCATTTTGCATTGTTCCATCATCCTGACAGGTGCATTTAGTGGGAACACAGGAGAGGGCCTTTTCAGCGGCTGCCCCCTGGCTCTGAAATCCCACCCCGGAGGGGCTCGGCTGGCACCCTCCTTCCTTTCCACAGAGAAGTGAAGACCTTTGCATCAACGGGCCTTTGGGGAGTGAATGTACAAGGCCTGTCCCACTCCTTTAAAGAACGTGCGGGGTTTTCTATTTGCTATTGCTATGATTCTGGTGTTTTGGGTTTAGTTTTGTTTGTTTACTTTTTAAGACGATGTATGTTTTAAACTGTTTTTTTTTGTATAGTTTAATCACGTTCAAGTTTTGTACTTTGTGACTTTTTCACTATTATTTTAAACTGGTGTAAGCTATGTTGAGTCCTGAACAGGAAAAAAAATCGGGATATAAACAAATATATTAATAAAGGCTGGAATTCAGTGTGGGACTGACATCTTTCTAAGTTGTAATGGCCTATTATTTCTAAGGATCAAAACCAAAAGTTACCAGGTTTTTTGGAGTCTTTTTTTTTTGCAAAAAGTTTTCCATCTTTAAGAAATGTCACTAATGAGGTCACCACTGGGTTTCTATGGCCAAATAGGGATTTTAACCCTGGTCTCCCAGAGTCCTAGCCCAATGCTCATACCACAACGCCCGGTGAAGCTTTCCCTCATATATATTTGTATAGCAAGAGGCAAGCAATTATGACAAAGTGGGGGCCGATTCACACCCCAGTGCTGTCATATCATCCCATTGTTTGGGCAGAAATCACACAGGGAAATCCCTTGGGAGAGTTGGAGGAAGAGTTCAAGTCCCACACTCAAACCACTACACAAAATTGGCTCTTTATGTCAAAATTGTGGTTGTTGTGTGCTTTCAAGTCATTTCCGGCTTCTTGCAATCCTATGGTAACCCTATCACGGGGATTTCTGGGGCTGACTTGGCCAAAGTCACCCAGTGGGTTTCCATGACCGAGTAGGGAAATGAATCCTGGTTTCTAGCATTGTAATCCTGCACTCAAACCACTATACCACACTGCCTCTCGTATGTCTAAGTATCTTTTCATTGACCGCAAGTTCCAGAATTCCATAGGATGTTGCTGCCATGGCAGCTACATCATAGCTCTCTGATTATGTATCTGAAAGGGACCCTGGAGCCCCTGAAGAGATGGTGTGTGTCCCCATCCCCTTCGGACATTTGATGCGCAGAACCTAGCCAAATTGTCAGGGCAAACTTATTTCCAGGTTGGCTGGGAGGATGAGTGGCTCATTGTCTTTGGGGCAGTAAGCCCCTCTGATTTTTAATCTAACGTTGCTTTCCAGGATGCCAAACCCTGCTGACCAAAATAGCTTCAGCACCTTCAACCGCTCTTTTCAAATTTGGGTTAAAATTTGGTTCATTGCCCCAGGCCAGCTCATCCATGAAGCAGAAGGCCCTGTAGCAACATTTGTGTGTGGGGAGGGGGACTGCATTCGCTAACACAATAGCCTTCTTTTTCTAAGCAAACTAGGGGTACATTTGAAGTTCTGTCTCAGTTGCTCGTTTTGCAAAGCTTTGTTGGAGGGAGTGTTATAGGTTTTTTTGGGGGAGAGGGGAGATATCGACACATGTCCTCAGTCAGGTTCAAACAATTGTGAGTCAAGACCAAGTTTGGGCACCTTTAGGGGACAGTGCTGCACTTTCTAAGGAAAACTGGTTGAAATTTCTCCCAGAAGTAACCAAAAGTTTAATTCTGGTTTATAATTCCAGAGGTTGTTTTTTTTTTGAGTCAATGTTTGGCTGATGTAGAGGTGTTTTTGGACTGGTGCGGGTTTGAACGCAGCTCCTAATATATGGGTATTTTTGCCCCCAAATGGGAGAGGGTCTGGGGGCTTTGAGAAGGTCAGGAGCCGATGGGGGGACTTTTGGGGCTGCAAGTGACCTCGCTTTCCCTCCTACCACCCTTAAAGGATCTGCAATCCCTCTTTGTAGGTCCCAAGGCCTTTAGCGATGAGAAAAGAAGGGATCCAAACCAGGAAACGTAAACCAAAGAATGTAAACAAATCGAAGACAACTGCAGGTGAGTAAAATGTAATATATTTTTTTTGAGAAAAGAAACATAGTCACATATTTCTTTTATTATCTTATTATTATTAAGGCATTTATGTATCACCTCTCAGCCCACCCAAGACCCCAAGATTATGTGTAACAGACAAAAACATTAAAAACATAGTTGAAAACTTTTTAAAACTTGAAACACTCTATATTATTATTATTTATTATTATTATTATTATTATTATTATTATTATTATTATTATTATTATTATTATTATTGTGTGTCCTCTGCATATGCAGGGGTTCTGTTTCATAAAACAAAATGCATGAATGCTCCATCCCATTATTGCCAATGGGCACAATATGCGTGCACCTGTGCTGGTGCATCCAGGGCATCCATTGGTGATGATTAGATACAAGGCTTCACGTGACTTCATATTCATGTGTGCTGAGGTACCATCAGCAGAAGGCACAGTGTGTTGTTGTTGTTTTGCTATTATTGTTAACTATATTTATAACCCACATTTTCCCCAAAAATTTAAAATCAGGCATACCTCCTACCTGCAATTATAACTCTCATGATATCAGGCCACAGTCTGGGGCTGAGGGGACTCAGAGTCCACATCTGGAGGGCCCAGGGTTGGAGAAGTCTGGCTGATCCCAAACAGTCTCACAACTGTTGTTCCAGTGGGACAATGAATTCTACGAGCAGAGAGATGGGGTCGCCATGGGAAGCCCACTTAGCCTCGTGATAGCAAATTTTTTTAAATGGAATACTTTGAAAAGCAAGCCTTGGAAACTACACCAAAAAAACCCACTATATGGCTCCTTTATGTGGATGACACTTTCACCATTTGGAGCCACAGAGAAGAAGAACTGACTGTGTTTCTGGACCATCTAACAACATCCACCCGAACATCCAATTCACCATGGAAAAAGAAAAGGAAGGAAGACTATCATTTCTGGATGTCCTGGTCACCCGCAAACCTAACCGACAATTGGACCACACAGTTTACAGAAAACCTACATACACTGACAGATATCTACACAAGAACTCCAACCATCACTCAGGACAAAAAGGAGCACAATAAAAACTCTGGTAGACCGTGCAAAAAGAATCTGTGAACCCCACCTCCTGAAAGACGAACTGAACCATCTGAACTGGGCTCTACAGGCCAATGGTTACTCCAGTTCAGACATCAGAAGAGCCTCAAGACCCGGAAAAAAACCACAGCGGTGAAGATAAGCAGCCAACCAAGGGGAATGTGTTTTTACCATACATCAAAGGGGTCACTGATCATATAGGTAAACTGATGAAGAAACATAACCTCCAAACAATCTACAGACCGACCAAGAAAATTCAACAAATGCTACGTTCAGCCAAGGACCAGAGGGATCCTCTAACTTCTGCTGGAGTTTACGGCACATCTCGCAGCTGTGGGCAGGTCTACATAGGGACTACAAAACGCAGCGTCCAAACACGAACCAAAGAACACGAAAGACACTGCAGACTGATCCAGCCAGAAAAATCAGCAGTAGCAGAACATGTTATAAACCAACCTGGAGACAGAAGGCTTTTTGAAAGCACAGAAATTCTGGACCATTCTGACAACTACTACGTCAGACTGCACAGAGATGCCATCGAAATCCATAAACACATGGACAATTTCAACAGGAAAGAAGAAACTCAGAAAGTAAACAAGATTTGGCTACCAGTGCTGAAGAACACTAAAATCAAGACTCAAAAATATGCCAGTGAACACCACCCAGACTCTGGAGGTCCCTCTACAGGGAACAATACAATGGATTGCTAATGTACTTAATGCACTGTTATGCATATCCCCTGACTAACAACACAACCCTGGGGGGTATTCCATTTAACAATAGGGCAACTGTAACACATGCAAATTGCTCCCTCCTACTCGAGGACTACACAAGTATATATACAGTAGAGTCTCAGTTATCCGACCTAAACAGGTGCACGGAGGGTCGGATAACCGAAAGGTCGGATTACACAGACGCCCGTGGCGGCCACCATTTTGGGGGCGTGTCGGGGGGGCATGTCGGAGGGCATGTCGGGGCGAGCCTGGGGGCATGTCAGGGAGTGTTGGGGAGTGTCGGGGGCGCGGAAATGCCTATAGCCACGCCCCCAGGCCGCCGCAATGTCGGTTAATCCGGAGGGTCGGATAACCTCAGGTCGGATAACTGAGACTCTACTGTACTCTGGTTCACTTCCATGCCACCATATCCTCTGACAATGCCAGCCACAGATGCAAGTGAAACATCAGGAGAAAATACTAATAGATCTCGGCCTCAAAACCCGGAAAGCCCACAACAACCTAAGTCTCACAACTGTTCCAAAGAAGGGCATTGGGTTCCATATCTAGACCCAGCTTGAGGAACAGGATCTTGCTTTTGAGGACCTTTCACACTACCCAACTACAGGTTGCTTTGAGATTCCATCATCCCAAATGGCCCAGCAGCAAGCAGTGACAAATGTAATTTTAGTGATGCCATGGCTGGAATCCTAAATGGGTGTTATGTTTTCATAAGTGCAAAAATTAGAATTGGTCAGTTTTATAATGTCAGTATCCAGCAAAGGGGTGCTGTTATGTTATGACATAGCAGAGCTGGCAAAGTGCCTCATGTGCATTGCGCACTGACGCACATCAGTCCCAGTGCACATAAGGAACTCATGCTGGTGTCCTGATAATTTATCTTTGCAATTCACTAACCAGGTTTCTTAGTGCCTCTGGTCCTTAGTTAACCATATGTTAGTAAAAGCTTATAGGATTCCAGAAGATTATTTTTTAAAAAATTGAAGCTCACGTCATCCCCCAGCCAGTATGGCTGCTGTTGTGCCAGAAGTAACTTTTCCAAATCAAGCTCTGAAAGACCATCTCAGTGATGATCCAAGCTGTTTTCACTGATGTTACCTCCTTGAGATTAAAAAACGGAACACTTTCTGAACGTTTCACACCAACTGCCCCAAGGCTTAATGATTTTTTCCATAATTTGTTCATTTATGCTCATTTTGTTAGTTACACTTATGTGTAGTGGATTCAAGATGGTTTACCTGATTCTCTGACTCCTTTCCTCTTTATATTCACAGCAATCCTGTTTGGTGGATCAAACACAGAGGGGGTGGGCAAGCAAAGAGGGAGAACCTGGCCCAGGTTAACCAAATGAGTTTCATGGCTCAGAGCAGGACATAGAAGGCTGCCTTATACCCAATCAGATCACTGGCCTACCTAGTCTAATATTAAAAGCAAATAAGGTTTCGGGCAGAATTCTCTCCTACTCCTACCTGGAGATTTCTAGTCTTCCCTAGTGGTCTCCCCTCCAACTATTATCCAGTCCCAATCTGACTTAGGCCATTTCCACACTACACTGTTATAGTGCTATTATTCCACTTTCAACATCCTATAGAATCCTGGGATTTGCTGTTTAAGGAGGGGGATCTTTGGCCTCAGTAAACTACAAACCCCAGAATTCCACAGGACATTAAAAGTAGAATAATAGCACCATATCAGTGTAGTGTGGAAATGGCCCTAGCTTCCAGATTCAGACACAGTAAGTGGCCTTTTCACTCTGTCCAATCACAGGTTGAATATCCCTTACCTGGAAATCCGAAAACCTCCCAAACCTGAAACTGTGTGGCATCAGCTGCCCACTTCTGCCTTGATGATGAAAGTTGTGGTAGTTCTCCGCATTTGTCTCTCAGATCCTCAGTCTCTTCCCAGCCTTGCATCTCATTCACAACACGACACATGAGCTTTGAGGGTGGGGAGAGGCGTGAGGATCTGCAGAAAGGCCAAAATCCAAGTGTAGTGCTCAGCGCAAAGCAGTGGCTATGACATTCCTACTCATTCGTTCATGGGCTCCCCAGAGATCTCCTGTACTGTATTTTATGTATATGTGAATACAAGTGTTCCAAAAATCTGAAAAAATCCAAAATCCAAAACGCTTCTGATCCCAAGCATTTTGAATAAGCTGATACTCAACCTCTATACCACTGTGATTCCATTTTAACTACCATGGCTGCATGCCCATGGCAGAGAATTCTAAATACCTGAATTTCTAATCCCAGAATTCCAGAGGATGGAATCATGACAGCTAAATGTGGAATCGCAGTGCAACAAATGTGTAGTGTGAAAGGGCCCCTGTATGTTCTGATATAGGCCTAGATCTGTCAGGTCTTAAGTCTGACATCCTACCCAGTATACCACAGTCAGGGGTGGCTTCCATGTCAGTGGTGCAGTATGAATCCATTCCAGGTTTTATAGATCACCTCAAAGGAGCTATCCATGGTGCCAAACTGTTTCCTTAAAATAGGTTCAGCATCTTGAAGAGCTCCTTGAAAGCTTGAAATAACATCCAGAGTAGGTTCGCCGCTCCATTAACATGGAGCACGCTGGCAGCCCCAATCATACCGGTTTCTCAGGAAGGATCTGATTTAACAAGGTTTCTTCTTCCCCACTTCTTGTCCTCACCCTTACCTAGGATCAGCCAGTAATAATGGAAACCTTACCTCAGCTATCAGCTCAGCACCCTGCACCAGCACCACCACAACCACCACCACTGAAGAAATGCGCCCCATCAAGACGGAACCAGGGATTTCATCTCATTACGGGCACCTCAGCCCTATTCCTCAGGTGAATCTTTTTCATTATTGATTATTTAACTAAAATGTATATATCCTGCCACCATCATCATGAGATTTTAAGTCAACATGCACCTAAAACAGCAAGCAATGGAAAACCATCCCGATTAGAAACAGCAAAATAGCCAGAACAAGATGAAAACATTCCAAACATGATGAGCTAAAACAGCTGAAAAGGCCCCAAAAACTAAAAAGTTTTTTCATGTATGTTTAAAGTTAGTTAAGCCCTAAAAAGCTTTCATAAGATGCCATGTTTTAGTTTGGGGCTGGGATGAAACCATCACAGAATCATAGAGTTGGAAGAGACCCCAGGGACCATCGAGTCCAACCCCCTGGAATGCAGGAACGCCCATCAAAGCATTCCCAACAGATGGCCATCCACCCTCTGCTTAAAAACCTCCAAAGAAGGAGACTCAACCACACTCCACTGAGGCAGCATATTCCACTGCCAGACAGCTCTGACTGTCAGGAAGTTCTTCCTGAGGCTCAAGTGGAATCTCCTTTCCTGCCGCTTGAATCCATTGCTCCTTGTCCTAGTCTCTGGAGTGGTAGAGAACAAGCCTGCTCCCTCCTAAACATGACATCCCTTCAAATATTTAAACATGGCTCTCATGTCCCCTCTTAACCTTCTCTTCTGTGGACTAAACATCCCCAGCTCCCTCAGCCGCTCCTCATAGGGTATGGCTTCCACACCCTTCACCATTTTGGTCGCCTTCCTCTGGACATGTTCCAACTTGTCGACATCCTTCTTGAATTGAGGTGCCCAGAACTGGACACAGTCTTCCAAATGAGGCCTAACCAATGCCGAATAGAGTGGTACCATTACCTCCCTCGATCTAAACACCACACTCCTATGGACGCAACCAAGAATTGCGTTGGCTTTCTTGGCTGCCGCGTCACACTGCTGACTCATGTTCAGCTTGTGATCTACCAAGACTCCTAGATCCTTTTCACACGTACCGCTATCCAGCCACACGTCCCCCATTTTATACTTGTGATTTTCATTTTTTCTGCCCAAGTGCAGGACCCTACATTTCTCTCTGTTGAAATTCATTTTGTTAGCTTTGGCCCAGCTCTCCAATCTGTCAAGGTCATATTGAAATTTGATCCTATCCTCTGGTGTATTAGGAACCCCTCCCAATTTGGTCTGCAAATTTGATCAGCATGCCCTCCAATCCCTCATCCACTCCCATCCATCCCCAATACCCCTCCAAGGGGAAGGCATCCCACAAATGGGGTGCCACCGCAGAGAAAGCATCCTGCCATGTCTTGACTTGGTGCAAGAAAGATACCGACATTGGTGCCAACTGGACTTCCAAGGGGAGGGCATTCCACAATTGCCATGCCTTACCTGAATACAGTAGGCCTTTTCCCATGTCTTCCCACACTGTAATGTCCCCACTTGTGGGACAACATGACCTCAATCCATGGGCTGGTATAAATAGGGGAAGGCACTCCTTCGACTGTCAAAGTCTCAATCTTTAAATCTTAGAGATTTAAATCGTATATCCAAGTCTTCCACTGTGCAGCATGTTGGGGCCCAATTCTTGTCTTTGTCTACTTTTGCCACATTTTAAAAACATCCCTCCTACATGGAGCTTGAAGCATTTTCCTGCTTCCTCCAATAAAATTAGGCCAGCCAGCGCTAAGCTAAAATTCTCAGCCTTTTATGGTCAAGTTTTACATGGAAGAAGTTTTGTTTGGCAGTGGTTCTTGACCTGGCGTCCGGGGACTCCTGGGGGTCTGCGGAGCCCTCACAGGGGGTCTGTGAAGACCTACTACTGGACCCCAGAAGAGTGGAAGCAACAGGGACACAGCAGTGTGTGTGTGTGTGTGTGTACAGATGCCAAGGGAGAAGTTTCAGGACCTGCACCTCCTTGCTATGTACCCCTGACAAAAAGGACCCAGCAACTGACATGTATGTGTGCCCCAACTATGACTCTGGAGACCGGAGTTTGAATCCCCACTCAGTCATGGAATCCCACTGGGTGACCTCAGGCAAGTCGCATTCTTTCAGCTTCAGAGAAAGACAAAGGCAAAATTTCTTGCCAAGAAAATCCACATGATAAGGCCTTAGGGTCCCCGTAAGTCAGTTTCCAAAGGGGAGAGATGGCTAGATGATGATGATGATGGCTACAAAGAACCTCCCCCTGTCAGCAGAACTTTGTTGTGTTCCTTCAAGTCACTTCTGACATATGGCAGCCCTAACGTGTACCTATCACAGTTGGGTTTTTTTTTTTTTAGCAAGAATTGTTCAGAGGGGGTTTGCCTTTGCTTTGCTCTGCGGCTGAGAGAATGTGACTTGCCCAAGGTCACCCAGTGTCTGAGCAGGATTTGAATCCGCGTCTCCAGAGGCCTTTAATAAGCAAACAAACATTTGAATATTTACATAACTATTTGAATATTTAAATCCAAATTGAAATATTTAAATCTTGAGTTAAGTCTTGGCGGCAACAAATTATATGTACAAGGGGTACCTAGTAAAGAAAAGGTTACCACTGGTTTAAGGGGATAAAAGTGCTGACTGACAAGAGCCCTTATGCAAATTTGTAGCGTGGGCCAATTTAGAGAACTGAGTGCCTTCTTCTGAAGTGAGTTGGAAAAGTTATAGGAAAGGGCAACCAAAATACTCCTTTATCCTCTGCTCACTTCAGCTGCTGCAAGCTGAGTTCAAAGAGCGAAAGGAATTCGCACTCAGCTCAGCAGCAGGAGAGAAAAGGAGCAAGAAAAATCTTATTCTTCTCTTCCCAGTGGACTCAGACAAAAGCAAACTTTTGCTGCCCCTCCTGGCTTGTGTGTTCTTCCTCATTAATAATTTGCTATCTTGAATGCACTCTCATGTTCCTTGGCCATGCGTGCCGTGGTTTTCATCTGAGAACTGTTGGAGGATATCCTATTTCTACTAAGCACCTGCCTTCTCCTTTCTCTCTCCACCTGCCCTGATTCCCCCCCACTGCAGGCATTCTCGCTCACTACAATGTCCGGGCACGGCTCTGCTCTTCACTCCACCATGGCGTCCATCAAACTTTCCCCGCAGGCTTACCAAACGGCCGTCAGTCAGTCTCCCCAGAGTAGCGCCAAGCAAGACTCATGGAACGGCCTGGTCTTAGGCGAAAGCCACGGTGACATCATCACGGCATAATCACCTTCTGCCCTCCATGGATGCTCACGACACATAGGCGAACCACAGCCATAGAGCAATTGCTTTTCTCCTCTTGGGTTTTTGTTAATTCCTCGGCCCATTTTCTTGAAGGGTATACTGATCCAAATAGAACACCCAGCCCAATGTTTGACAGTGGCTTTTCTGAAGGCTAGAGTGTCCATCTTCGGATTCACCTCTGCGAAGACGGCCACCAAGCTTCACCACAACTGAAAAGGATGGAAACGTTTTGGCCAGCTGCGGTGCTGAAATCTTAGCTTCTTTTAGTACAATGGACAGAAGTTATTAATGCTTTCAAGAAAAACAAACAAAATCTGCCCACAGTGTCCTGGGCAGCCATATTTCTTCTCCTTTTTTTGACTTTCATCATCTGTTCAAGATTTCTGCTTTGGTCAAAAAGTTTTGGGGAATGGACATCCTCCTAGGACTGACCTAACATGAAAAGTGCTCACTCCAAGATCAACCAGAAGAGTTCTGGGTATGCTGCAGCTTGCAGGCTCCTTGAGGCAAGCCCTCCCCAGTCCCGTAAAGCCTCCCAACTCCCCTTTTAAAAAAAAAAAAAATTCAGTATGATTTTCAAGCAATTCTTGCCAGAAAAGCACACTGAAAGCCTCACAAATGCACAAAAACACATGAAAAATCTCACCCCATCCCTAAAAGCATCCAAATAACACTACCAAATAACTCCATTTCCTTCTGCAGTCCCTCTCAAAATGGTGACATGCCACCATTTTAAGAGGGACTGCAGAGGGAAACGGACACGTGGGCTTATTTTGTGAAGTGCAGCCCCCCTGCCATTACCCATCGCTGATATAGAGATTTGGCTGTGTGAACAACTTTTCCATATAGCTGGTTCTCACATGCTAGAAAACCTCTTGCACAGGCTGGAGAACCCTGATATGAAGTGATGATGACTTGTATGTGTATGCAGGAGCCATTCACTGACCGAAAAATAGCTTCAGTGGAGCTTCCGTCTTGCCCAATGTGGCTTGCAGAAAATAAGGCTCTTCGCACAGCAAGCCTTGAGTCACCAAGGCCGTTTCCGCACTACGCCCTAATAGTGCTATTATTCCACTTTCAACCACCCATGGAATCTTGGGGTTTGCAGTCTAGGGAGGGGCATTTAGCATTCTCAGCCAGAGAGCTCTTTGGCCTCACCAAACTACAAATCCCAGGATTCCATAGGATGGAACCATGGGTAGTTACCAAGGTAAAAAGAGGCCTTCTCCGATTTTGTAAACCGCTTCGAGTCCCAGCCTGGGAGAAGGGCAGAATATAAATAAAGGGACGGATGGATGGAATCATAGTAGGCTGAATAGGCACAAGGGCCACAAAATGGGGCTAGGCAAAGCGTAGCTCTCCAGATGCTGTTGGACCGTGACTTTCATCAGCTCTGGCTAGCATAGCCAGTGACGAAGATGCTAGGAGTTGCAAAGCCATGACATCTGAAAGACATCTTTGCCCACTGCTCTTATAAAATAGGGGGGTGGCACTTTTTGTGATGAAAAGTAAAACAGAATGAGAACTAGATGGACACGATTCAGCAATGTCCCAATGATTTCTCAGGCGGGGAATCAGCAACTGGCAGCCACTGTGCAAAATCTGTCCTGCTGGGGAGGGTGGAGTTTGTCCACTCAGCTGCCAACCCTGGAGGCAAAAGGAGGGCATGCGTGAGCAGCCTGACCCGTGGTGAATCTAGGCTCCTGGGTAGTTATCAGGATAGATTGAGGCCTTACCTCCTCCTCTTGCCCAGTCAGTTTTCAAAGGACTCTGCCTCCAAACTAGCTGCTGACCTAGATTTTGTGGTAGTCCAATCTGATAGAAAGATTTCTGCAAAACTGAATGGATCACCTTACTCCACCTTCGCTCCTGGCTTTCTCCTTTCCAAATCTAGGAACGGGTCTCCTTAATAAGCTACAGTAAAAATCCCACAAGAAGTGCAAAGCTGAAGACTTGGAAAAGGGTCAAAAAATTTGACAAGCTTTTGAAAAGTGTAAGAAAGATCCCCAGGTTTCTGGCTCCAGGCGTAGCTGTGATCAGTGGGTTCCACTAATGCCTAAGGGATCCCATAGATCTAGCAATCTGACTGCTCCCTGCAGCATGTGCCAGTGTTAAATTCACTACATTTCTGTCCCTTTGATTATTTTTGCCCTTCTGTTGCTAATGATGAATCTAATTTTTCTTACTGTGGAAATAGTTCCACAGTTCCTTACCTGGCATCAAGCTGAAGGGGAGACTTTCTACTGCTCTTAAATTCTCCTCTCCACCATTCAAGCAGAACTTGAAGGAAAATATGGGAAAATTGCCTAGACAAGCTGCAAGAACTCCCCAATGGCAAGCAAATCCATTCCTTTGAGCCCAAACTCAAGCACCTCTTCCATGCTGCCATGCCTGCCACCAGAGCTAAATGAAAGTTAAATGAGATTCTCACAACCCACGAGTAGGATTGTCATTGTCTTCACCCTGCTCCTGCGAACTGCCTATCAAGATTTAGAGGTGGTTCAGGCAGGTCTCCTGTCCGCAGCTGGAAAAATTTATCTTGCTACTCAGATAGCAGATTAGGATGTTGCAAAAGAAAAATAACAACAACACAAGAACTGCACAGGGCTCTGGTCAGTTGGCAACCTCCCCCCCTTCTCTGGTGTTGGATAATTCCCATGGCTAAATGGTACAATCATGCATTCCATGTCCTGGGTTCAATCCGTGGTATTGTTGGTTTTTAAGAAAGAACAAGAAAAGAAGAAAGAAGAAAGGAGGGGAGAAGAATCAAGCAAATGGGTGAGGAGTTCTTGTTTGAGGCTCTTGGTCATTATGGGGCAGAAAAGTTACTCTTTTGGACTATAGCTACCAGAATCCCTCGATAAGTAGTGATGCTGGCTGGTGGATTCTGGGAGGTGTCTGCTAAAAAAATAAATTAAAAAAAATTCCAGACTCAAGGTGGAAAGTTTAGCTATAAGGATATTACTTTTTTGGACTATAGCCCCTAGAATTCCCTTGCCCCTGCCTGTCAACTTTTTTTTTGGTTGGGAGTGAGTTTGGGGAGCTTCAGTCCAATAAATGTAGCTTTTCCAAGCGCCTGCACTGGATGTGATGGACAAATACTTTGTTCTGCTATAAGAAGATATCCCAAATGGTGAACTGCAATTGGCCGACATTCTTCAACCAGCTTATTATTTCCAAGGCCAAAAGATCATTGATCAAATCGTTTTCACAATATGATTCCCATATATTTCTTTTCTTTTGACGGGAATCACAATGTGGAAATATGCTGATTGTTTACATCTTCACTCTTAGAAAAAAAATTCAGCTCTGTTTGAGGCAGCCATGGCCATGTTGTAATGTTGTCGAGCAGGTTTCAGCGAAAATAAATCATGTCTTTACCTATCTCAGATCAAGTGGAATAGCAAATGGCACAATAAAGTGGAATTCTAAAAAAAAAGATGAGTGTGTTTCATGCTTGAATTCTTCCAATCTCAATGAAAAGAAAAGGTTCCAGCCACCGTTTTGACCAGGGCTGCACTCTGCAAGCAATTCACAGAGAAGACAGCTTTCCATAATCTTTCACAACAGTGTTACCCTGATTTCTGGGGTCCCTTGGGGGACACCTCAATGTACTCCAATTAATGGGGAATGAAAACTAGCCAGAGCACAAGCAATAGCAATGCGAGAGGCAGGGCAACCTAGTGAGATCTTTTAACCCAATTTTTACGGGGTCAGGCCGAGCCAAAAACCACACCAAATTGCTAAATAAATGATTTTATTTAAAAAATAAAGACTTGCGCACGTACACACTTATGCGCTCACTCATACAAGACCTAGCGAGAAATAAAAGAGAGGAAATTGGATAGGGGTCTTTAGAGGTTTAGATCAGGGAATACTGTACCTGGTCCTGAAGTCCGGATAGCAGAGACAGCAGCGGAGAAGCGGACTCAGCACGGAGGGACCTGAGGGGATAGCTGGACGGAGTGACGGCCGGCCGAGAGTGATCCGGAGCGATCCGAGGAAACGCTCAAAAACCGGGTCTATTTATGGGGGAAAGGCACCTTGAGGGCTAATCCTATCCCAGAGAGAACAATCAGTGGAGGAGCTAGAACAAAGCTCCAAACTGTCCACGTCCTTTGCATGATTGGGAGAACAAAGCTCCAATGTGTCAAAGTTCCTTGCACGATTAGATTTGCTGGGGTTGTCAAAAGCTGCGGCTATATGCAGATCGTTCTCGCTTGATGGGCCGTTTGTCAGAAGCATTATCCCCTTCAAGCTGGCTCCTCAGGGCTGAGGACCCTTTGTGTATTTTTATATTTAGCATGCCTGGAGGTCTCCTGGGGCTACGTGACTGTAAATATACTGGCCTGACCGGGTTTTTCCTGATTTCGGCCGTTTGACCGTGCCTGCCTACGAGCTCGTTCGGGGGACCTCTCAAGCACGCGGAGATATTTTTGATATTAAATTGCAGACCCCAGGATAGGGTTATCTACCACAGTAACAACAGTTTAAAATAGAGACTTGGGTGGCACATGCCAAGGTCACAGGTTCACCTCCTGGCATCATCATGTAAAAAGGACTGTTGTTACTTGCCATCAAGTCAGTTTCTACTTATGGCAACTAGATGAATGAAAGATATCCAAGTTACCCTATTATCAACCACCCTGCTCAGGTCTTGCAAGCTCAGAGCTGTGGCTTCCTTGATTGAATCCACCCGTAATACATAATACATACATATAATTTCTCTTTTCCTAAGCATTATTCTAGGGAGTCACGTCTTCTCATGATATGGTCAAATGACAGCCTCAGTTTAGGCATCTTCTAGGGAGAGTTCAAGCTTGATTTGCTCTAGGACCCATTCATTTGTCTTTTTAGCAGTCTAGGGTGTCCATAGAATTCTCCTCCAGCACCACATTTCAGAGAAGTTTGTTTTCTTCACTGTCCAGCTTTCACAACCATATACAGAAATTGGATCTATTATTAGAAAAGGATTAGGTACTAGGTAATGGAGAAGGCATCTGTCTGGGGTCCAGGACAGCCCC
The DNA here is from genome assembly GCA_948472985.1 of Iguana delicatissima. Taxonomy (NCBI): domain Eukaryota; kingdom Metazoa; phylum Chordata; class Lepidosauria; order Squamata; family Iguanidae; genus Iguana; species Iguana delicatissima. The sequence continues at coordinate 611,369 of CAOKZL010000419.1, forward strand.
TGCCTACCTCAAGTAAAATCAGATTTCCCCTGTACATTGCCTGCCAGATGAGTTCCTAGAATCCCCAGCCAACGGGCTTTCTGGGGATGATGGGGCTGTAGTTCAAGACATCTAGGCATGCCAGGCACCACGTGCCTTTGTAATATTTAGAGATATGTTCACTATGACACACAGGCAACATCTGGCTTACTATTATGTACCTTAAACTTTCCCAGCCTGGCACCATGTAGCCTAAAACCCCCCATTGATTCAGCCAGCATGCAGTAGGGTGGGGATGATGAGAACTGTTGTCCAATCTACCTGGCTGGTGTCACCCTGGCAACAGTTAAGGTAATAGTTAAGGTACAGAAAAGTGAAGAAAAGACAGAAATTGCTTGTGTGTCCTAAGAGAGCATGTCTTGAATTTCACACAAACGTAAAGCTGTTTTCCTTTTTTTAAAACTCTCTCTCTCTCTCTGTCCAGAGCGGATCTATTCTGGATCATGGTTCTGGAGCACTAGGAAGAGTTACTTTTTGGATGACAACTTTCTGGGAGCTGTAATCCAAAAGGACATCATTTGGACACACACTGTATTGTCCCAAAATAAATCAGCATCTTACCTCATTCTTTTTTCTAAACAGCATTGTCCCAGGTAGTTGCTTTGCAGATAAACTTATTGCTGTTATTATTGTTGTTGTGTGCCTTCAAGTCGTTTCTGAGTTATGGTGACCCTAAGGGGTTTTCTGGGGCTGAGAGCGTGTGATGTGCCCAAGGTCACACAGTAGGTTTCCATGGCCAAGTGGGAAGTCAAACCCTGATCTTCAGGAAAGGTTGTTGTCCAACACTCAAACCATGCTGGCTCCCTCAGCTATCCCAATTTGGCAGAGAGGTCCAGATAATTCTCTGCTGTCCCAGCTTCTCAGATTCTTATAAAATGTCTCTGTTTTTCTCTTCTTCTCCCACTTTTTTTGGCTTGCTTCAGTTGCTGCCAACTGAGTTCAAAGTGTAAAGTAGTTAACTCAGAAGAAGAGATGGAAAGAATACATGGGCCATTTCTGCACTACACCATTATAGTCCTATTATTCCACTTTCAACATCCCATGGAATCCTGGGGTTTGCAGTTTAGGGAGGGGCATTTGGAATTCTCAGCCAGAGAGCTCTTTGGCCTCAGGAAACTACAAACCCCAGAATTCCCCAGGATGTTGACATATAACAAGGCAGTGTGGAAATGGCCGTGGACGCCTGCTCTTCCCAGTAAACTCGGGCTTCCCCATGCTCTTCTTTACTAGAAAATGTAGAACCAGAGGCAGAAACAACATGGAAAGGATAGGGATAGCTTCAACCCTCCCAACCTCTCCCCCCCCCGCAAAAAAAACAACCTAGTTCAATATAGTTCAGCAAACTTTTTAACCAAAGTTGATAAAACTGGCATGGGGAATGAAACCACCAGACCAGGTAAACCTTGCAAGACTAAGCGAAAATATTTTGAAAATATTCTAGAGACTGCTTGAAGCCTTCTTCAAAAATGCCCCCAGGAATGACTATTCTTTCACCAGCCTCCACTTTTCTTATGATTTCCGCTTTGGTAGCCAAGCTTATACATCTATGCCTCTTTAACATGCTGAAGGAGGGAGCTGGTGTGATAGCCTGTGGCCTGTTGTAAGCCTGCAGCTTACAACAGCTGTTGTAAGATTGGTTACAGGAGAACTCCTGTTCTCTGGTTCATGTTTTCTGGTGTTGCTTATTGTAGACACATTCTGGATCCCAACACAGTCCTGAAACTCTGTGTTTCTCCAGCTTTCCTTCCCCATTCCCCCACTGCTGATGCTGCTAAAAATGTTCCAGCTAGACAGAGGACAAGGCAGAAAACAGGGAGTTGAGGGTGTAAAAAGATTTTATAAAAAAGAGCTTCTTTCTCCGAGGCTTTGACCATTTCTGCACTACACTGTTATAGTGCTATTATTCCACTTTCAACATCCTGTGGAATCCTGGGGTTTGCAGTTTAGAGAGGGGCCATTAGAAGTCTCATCCAGAGAAATCTTTGGCTTCTGTAAACTACAAACCCCGGAATTCCACAGGATGTTGAAAGTGGAATAACAGCACTACAAAAGTGTAGTGTGGAAATTGTTATCTGAGATGCGCCCGCTTAAAATAGCAGGAGAGAGAATGGCCACGATCGAAGAATGGGAAATGAAATTATATGATCTAATACAAATGGACAAATTAACATATATATTGAATGGGGAAAATAAAGTATATAAAGCAATGGAATAGAACACTACAATATTATAAGAATTCATGGTATGATAGCGATATGGTGAATATAGATTTTTGGTAAAGGAAGCCTCAGGATAAAGAGGAAAAATAAGATGTACATGACCAAGAATGATGGATACATAATAGCATAATCTCTAATGCCAAAGTCAGAAGTATGTGGGGAAAATAATCAAATGAATAATAAGAGAAAGCAATGCATGTACATTATGTAATTTGAATGTGCTTGTTTTTGTTTTGTGTATTAATTGTGTTAGTTTCTTGTTCTTTTATGTTATATGTTTGTCTATGTAATTTTAAAGAAATAAAGTTTTTGTATTAAAAAAATAAAAAAAATAAACAGTTTTTTGTGTTCTTTTTCATTAACTACTCTCACCATCTTTACTCTGACGTTCCTCAGGGGCTTATGTGTCCCAGTTTTCATCCATAAAACGTTGGAGGGCAGCAGGACGCCAGATTTTTGGAGAAAGCAGTAGCCTGAAAGGGGCTGCTTTGCGCTCTGCTTGCAATATCGTAATCTGCATCTGCATTTGGAGATCAAAAGGTTCCAACCTCTGCAGCTGCCCTCGGTGGGGTAAAAGGCTGGAGCCGGGGAGGGGGAAGATCGATTGCTCGGCAGAGGTGCTGCTCGGTGCTCTGCTGCTTAGGTCTGCCCGTACAGCTGGGCGGAGAAAGTGATCTCAACGCGGGAAGGGTTTAACCCTTCGTGTGCCGCCATCCTCTGTGCACGGGCGAGCGCGGAGCTTCTCTGGATGCGGGCAGGTGGCAAGCAGACTTCGGGAAAGAGAGACAGGGAGCAGGAGGGCGAGTTCGAATCCGGGGTGGTTGAATAAAGTTGGAAAACGCCAAAGGGCGTTCACACGTGCACGGTACAGCCCTTGTTTGCTGGACACGTGTTGTGCATGCTCGTGTGAATGGCCCTCATAGTACAGCATGGCGTCTAAATTTCGACCTAAGGTGGTGTGCAGAATCATAGAGTTGGAAGAGACCCCAAGGGCCATCCAGCCCAACCCCATTCTGCCATGCAGGAAGACACCACCAAAGCAGTCCCAGCAGATGGCCATCCAGCCTCTGTTCAGAAAGCTCCAAAGGACGACACTCCACCACACTTCTAGGGAGCATATTTCGCTGTCAAACTGCCCTTACTATCAGGAAATTCTTCCTACTGTTTAGGTCAGTGGTTCTCAACCTGTGGGTCCCCAGATGTTTGTGGACTTCAGCTCCCACAAGCCCCAGCCACTATGGTCAATGCTCAGGGCTTCTGGGAGCTGAAGTCCAAAACCATCTGGGGACCCACAGGTGGAGAACCACTGGTTTAGGTGGTATCTCTTTCCCTGAAGCTGTTGCTCCGTGTCCTAGTCTCTGGAGCAGCAGAAAACAGGTTTGCTCCATCCTCCATATGACATCCTTTCAAATATTTAAACATAGCTATCATGTCACCTCTTAACCTAAGAGAAGGATCGGTGGTAACCCTAACAGTTTTAAGAGTTTGGGGGTAACCCTTAGGATATCGGAGGGAGTTAAGTCCTACCTCCGGAGTAACTGCCAACCGTGGGTTTGAGTATCACTTGGTGCCACAGTTGCTTAAAGTAGAAAAATCAGAAAATGATGATTTGACCATTTGAACATCTTAATGACCTCATAAGAGGCTTTCACCTGAGTAAATAATCCACAGACATGCGAGTGTGTGAAAATCCGTGATGAAATTTGGCCACTTTACTCATCTTTGGTCTGATCCATGGATTCTTTTAGAGGCCCTGCTATCAGTGGAAATTTTGCTGCATAAAACTATCCCCCCCCCCTTATTGCCTCTAAGGTAACCTTGAATTAATTCACTGCTGATGGCCTTAAATTTAGCTTGTTTATTAATTTATTAATTTACCTGACTCTTATTCAACACTGCCCCCAATCCTTTATCAAACGCTCTCAGATATTTCAAGTAGTAACCAATATAATCAAATATTAACCTATGTTACCAGATCAAATTTCCAATGCCTCCATGTACTTTTTAAACAACGCTTCCTCCACACAATAATACTAAAACTATTATTTTGATGTACTTTCCAGGTTATAAGTTTTACTGCTCAGAGTCTCTGGACCTCAGCCGGCTCCCTGGCCTTTTCCCTCCTTCTGCAATGCCGGAAGGCCCATCGGTAAAGAAGTTTCAACTCCTCTGCTCTCCCTTTGTGGGGCAGACGGTGACCAAAGTGGGAGGGAGCACAACACAGATGAACCCCGATGATCTCAAAACACTGGCACTGTGGGAGGCTCAGGTGAGTCTCATTGCGTTTGGCGGCCCCAAACAATTAGCTCTTCTGATACGATCTTTTGTTTAGCAATTGATTTTTGATTAAAAATTGATTAGAAGCATAGAATGGTAGAGTTGGAAGGGAGGACAAAGGCCATCTATTCCAACCCTCTTTTGTGCATGAATGCACAACTAAAACACTCCTGAGAGATGCTCATCCAACCTCTCTTTAAAGACCTCCAAAGAGTGATTGTGGCCATTTCCACACTAGCCTGTTATAGCGCGATGATTCCACTTTCAACATCCTCTGGAATCCTGGGGTTTGCAGTTTCGGGAGGGGCCGGCTGGCCCCTCCCGAAAGTGCAAACCCCAGGATTCCAGAGGATGTTGCAAGTGGAATCATCGCGCTATAACAGGCCAGTACGGAAATGGCCTGTGTGTGTTTTGTGTGCCTTCAAGTTGTTTTGGATTTATGATGATCCTAAGGCGAACCTATCATTGGGAGCCTCTGATTGACTTTTTGCAAAACAACAAAAATAAATAAAAATAAAAGGAAGAAGTCTTGATTACAGTGAGTTTCAAGAATTAGTAGGAGTGTAATAAAAAAAATTTTTAAATGAGGGGTAAGATTATAGTACTTATGTTTATAACTACCAAGAAGAAAGTCAGAAGTCACTTTTCTATTCTTTATATTTCATGTGCTCTATCTATCTGTCTTTTTCATTCTTCCTGTATCTGTTTGTTTCTTTAAAATACTTACACTTTTTAATGTATCTCCAAAACAGCTTAATAAGTTAAGCAGACCCTACTAGCTGTTACCCTATCTGCTGGGGGTCCCTTAGGGGGATTCCTGATGCTCGTCAAAATGTTTAAGTTAGGAAATCAGCCAGCACTGCTTGGCAAACAAAAGGCAGGGTAAATTTTAGCAGGATCTTTTAAAGCCAATGTTTTACAGAGTCAGATCACAGAGAACCAGGCTAATTGTTCAGCTTTCAGTATTTTATTGGAAAAGATGTCAAAATCCACACAAGCACACTGTTGCATTCACTCACACAAGCATTCGAGGGCTATAGAAATTTAAAAAGAAGTGAAAATTAAGAGAGGCATAGGGGTTTGGGGTAATATTACCTGAAAAGAAATCCTGAAGACACGAGTTGAAACCTACTCAGTGCAACAACTGAGAGGAGCTCTTCAGAAGAACAGACAGCATGGGGATCTCTCTCTCTCTGATCCGGGGGCTCCGAAGAGCAATACAAAAAAGGGGGTCTAGTTATAGGGAAGCATGCGGAGGGGGGCTCTTTCCTGGGAAAGACGAGATGGCTAGATTTTATGAAGATGAATTTCAGCTTTGTCATATAAAGAAAATACAGCCAGGCATCTTTGTAGTTCCTGCAAGATTGCCATCTCGTCTGGGGATACAAGCATCCACGGTGCAATATTCCTGGCTGTTAATTTGATCCCAGAGACCTCTCGTCTCCTGTTGGCGCTATTGTTGCTGAAAGTCCTTTTAAATGGTCTGTGTGAACCATTTCTGACATTCACTTCGAATACGTGATAGGAACCAGTGCGAATTTTAACCTTTGATCTGTTTCCCATAGCTCAGCTGCCTACGTGTCCCCCCCAGTAGACCTCTACGGCTCATTATGTTTAATATAAAGAATTATGCTCCTCAGGGTAGAGGCTACAAGGTGGGGTAATATAGCCTAGGGAAGAGGGAGTGGAAACAATTGTCTGTTTTTAACAAAGTCGTATCTATAGATCTAGCTGTATATGCTGAGAACCAACATGTAGTGGTGTAGTGATTTGAGTTTTGCCCTACGACTCCGTGAGACTAGGGTAAATATCCACTCAGCCATGGAAACCCACTTGGGCATGTCCCACTGTCTCAGCCTCAAAGAAAGGCAAAGGCAACCCCCCTTGAATAAATTTGCTAAAACTCCAGGACAGGGTTACCATGAATCAACTTAAAGGGGGAACCAGCATGGTATATTGCACATGTGTCAAACGTAAGGCCTGTAGGCCGAATCTGACCCGCCAAGCCATTTAATATGGCCCTCACATGTCTCCTGTAGCTGCGGCGCTCCTCCCCCGTAAGCCCAATCCCCAGATTGTGGGCCCCCAGCTGCTGGTATTCTGAAGAGGGGGCCCAGCAGCCAGCAGTCGTGATCTACTTCTACTTCTGACTGCTCCTCTGTCCAAGCTGTGCCATCAGAGTGTTGCCGCAGGTTACCATGGCAACGCTCCGCATGGTTTGCAAGAACTGGACAGAGGAGCAGTCAGAAGTAGAAGTAGATTGCGAGTTCTGGCTGTTGCGCCCCTCATCAGAATAGCGACAACCAGGGGCCTGCAATGTGGGGATCGGGCTCACCAGGTACAGAGGGGGCAGGGGGCCAGAAAGAGCCACAGGAGAGTGGGGAGCAGAAAGAGACACAGAGAGGGTCTGGGGAGCAGAAAGCAGCACACATTGGATATACTAACCAATTCTGTGTCACATTACAGAGATATATTTGCCTGCTGATTAAAAAAAAATAACTTTCTGTTTTCAAAACTCATTTTTTAATAAATTGTAAGGTGTACACTTGAATATCTGCTTGCCATTATTTTAACTAGACTTCTAGTTTCAGGACTAGTTATTACTGAAACCATTAATAATCAAATGCAGAGGCAATTATTTAATATAGATAAGAGAGTAGAGACATTTATATAGTCTTACAAATACAACCGGCCCTTTGAGGGCAACTATAATGCTGATGCAGCCCAAGATGAAACTGACTTTGACACCCCTGTTTGAGCACTGGACTTGGACTCTGAGAGACCGGGGTTCAAATCTCTGCTCAGCTATGGATACCCACCGGGTGACCTTGGGTGAAAGTCACACTCTCTCAGCTTCTGAGAAGGAAAGTGGCAAACCTCCCATGAATAAATCTTGCCAAGGAAACCACAGGGTAGGATCGCTGTAATTTCGTTTTGGGGTGGTGAGCAGTGGCATATGGCAACAACAACATTTGCTGCTTTTCTCCAAATATGGGATGCCAAGCTGGCTCACAATAGGAAGTCACCATGAGTTGACTTGAAGGTGTGCAGTTACAAAAAAGTATTACATATTTTCTAGGTCCATGGAAAGAACTTGTTTCTGGCGTTTGGCACCGCTCAGGAAGCAACGGCCAGCTCTGAGAGTGGATATTCAGAATCCTCCAAAGAAAAGTCAGCAAGTCAAGGGCCAGTTAGCAGGAACAGCTCCTTTCTCACGAGGCATGAAGGCACAGTGGCTGATGCCCACGATCTGCAAGATCTCTCACAAGAGGACCCTGATGTAGATTGGCCGTCACTTGCAGAAGATGCTGCTGGTGGCCCTTGGAAATGGCTGCGGTTCCACTTTGGCCTGTATGGGAGCATCCGAGCCAACGAGTTTGCGAGAGCCAATAAGGCAAACAAACGGGGGACTGGAAAGATCCAATTCCCAGGTTTGAATTGTGTGTTGGTGTTGTTTTAAACAAAGAGGAAGAGGGAAAGCATGCTTGGGTCACCCAGAGCAGGAGAGTCCTAGCAAAAATTTGTGTGGATGCTTTTGGAAGACTCTTTCAAATAATTTCTAGAAGGTTCAGAATTTTTTTTTGTTTTGTTTATGCAAGACTTGCCTGATATGGCATTTTTCATTTCACACTTGCATATTGTCAATTTGAAATAAGAAGTTGTTGCTCTTGTTATATTTATATGCTGCTTTTCCCCCAAATTGGGATTCAAAGCAACTTACATTTTTTTTATATAAAATTACTACTAAAAACTTACAAAAGATGAATTTTAAGATAGAATTAACCTATTTGCAGTATTAAAACAATTACACCATTGTTAAAGAATAAAATACCACTTAAAGAGATTTTTAAAACCTCTTAAAAACAACAATTAAAACAATACAGCACTCCCAGCCCATTCTTTAAAAACTTTGGCCATTTCCACACTACACTGTTGTAGTGCTATTATTCCACTTTCAACATCTTGTGGAATTCTGGGGTTTGTAATTTCCTGAGGCCAAAGAGCTCTCTGGCTCAGAATTCTAAAGGCCCCTCCCTAAACTGCAAACCCCAGTATTTCACAGGATGTTGAAAGTGGAATAATAGGACTATAACAGTGTAGTGCAGCAATGGCCTTTCGCTTTTAAAAACCTGTCTGAATAAAAAAAAAGTTTTAGCCGGATGATGGAAGGACAACAAGGAAGGGACCATTCCGGACTCCCTGAGAAGGGAGTTCCAGAGTCCTGGAGCAGCCACTGAGAAGGCCCTCTCTGTCCCCACCGACTGTGCTTGCGGTGGTGGCGGGATAGAGAGAAGGACCTCTTCTGATGAGCCTGAGGTGGTTCATACAGGGAGATAAAGTCTGCAAAAGTTTGCTGAAACATGGTCAGCCGCTCTTCATTTGGGGCACAGGAACCTTTCCCTTTCTTTTCATGTTACTTCTTCGCCTGGTACCAAATTTTATATTACAGAAGTAATGCCAAGGAACACATCTACAGTAGCTTCTCCACATTTGTGAGCGTTAGGGGCACAGAACCCTTCTGCCCCCCGCCGCCGCAATTCCCCTCTGGAGCTTCTTTCCTCTCGTTCCTTTGCCTCTGGCCCCAGCATTGGGGGGGGGGATTAAAAAGACATAGTAAAGGGCTTACTGGTACTTTCTCCTTAAAGGGAGAAGAGCACAATTCTTCCCTTCTAGTTACTTCCAGCAGCCATCTTTAAAAGGGAGGAGTAGAAGTAAAGAGAGCACCTGACCAGTCAGCAGCCATTTCGCAGCAGAAAGTGCAGGCATGTGGGAGAGGGAACATGCCTCCAGCAGAGGGGTTTTGCTCGTCCATTTTAAAAACAAGCCTGGCAAGCCTGGGGTGAGGAATACAAGGGTGAGGCATGTGGGGAAAGACAAGCACATGCCTCAGGAATAATCAAATTTGTGAAGGTCAAACCCACAAGTGTAGAGGGAGGACTGTACTTCATTAACTGAGATTTATCTTATAGCTGCCATAGTCCTTTACCACCAGCAGTGTTGAGAGGGGCTGACGGGAGTTTTAGGCCGCATCAAATGTAGGACCAAAGGTTCCCCCCACTCCATGCTCTCTTGGTTATTTTCCTCCTGAATGGACCAACAGGTCTCCTTACAGTTTTTCCAAACTAAGAAGGTGTTTGTTTTATGTTTAGGCTGATCCTGAATTTTGAGGGCGGAGGCTTCCTTGTATTTTACAACTGCCGAATTCAGCCGCGCTCTTCTCCTGCCACTGAGCCGTCTACTGACATCCTGAGCCCAGAGTTTGATCGGCAAAAGGCCTTGGAAGCTCTTCAGAAAGCCAGGCCTGTGTGTGAAACCCTCCTAGACCAAACCTGTTTCTCAGGGCTAGGTAATCTTAGTATTGCCTCAGTTTGCTTCCCTTCTGAGATGTGGATTGTGAGGATGGGCAGAACTTCAGGGTAAATAATGAGAGTGGGAAAAACATTTCCAAACTTTTGTCTTTGTCTCTTTTGCCTGGCGAGGATCCATGGCTCATTATAGCGTAGATATTTATGGTATGTTGAGGAGATGTAGAATTGAGGATAGAGAGTGAAAATTAAACTCTGAACCTCCAGAGCTTGCTGATCTATGAGATGTGTTAACCGGGTGGCACTCATTTAATTTTGTTTCTGTTGATTCCTCTGCTTTTATCCATTTTTCCTGAATTCTTTTTCCCTCTTCCAACCCATGCTTTAGGGAACAGAATTAAGAACGAGGCTCTGTATCTTGCCCGGATCCACCCACTCTCCCTTGGTTCACTGTTGCCACCCTTGGACCTCAAATGCTTGCTGGACTGTGCTATTCAATTTAGCTCAGAGTGGCTTCGCAGCAAGTTACAGAAGCAAAGGTTACAACTGCAGATTTATATGAGAGATAAATGCCCTGGGGGGCACGAGGTGAAAAAGGAAGCTTTTGGACCTCCAGATGGGTTGAAGAGGCTTACCTGGTGGTGCCCACAGTGCCAACCTCAAGTGTCACGAGAAGAGATGGAAACACCCCTCACACAGAGCACCTGAAGTGCCAAGTTACTTCCCCAGCTACATTTTTTTTTTGAGTTGGTTGTGCAAAAGACGCAAAGTTAGATTTCCTTTTGAGATGAGGGATAGCGTATATACTTATGTCTGCCAAATGAATGCTACCCAAATCTAGCATTTCTCATGCTGGCTTTCAGATGTGGGAGCACTTACCTCCTGGCCTGTCCTCATCAGGGTTGCTTTTGTACTTGTCTTTCTGTATTCCCCAAAGGAGCATAATGCAAAAAGAGCGATTCACAGCTGGGAGACATCACATCCAAAATATGGATTGCTGTGGGTTGCCCATGACAAGGACATTTTGGGACACCACCAAGCCACTCATAACAATAGCAACATCAGGGTTGAGTTTGCAAGATCTTTATTTTTTCTGATTCTCATCACAGCTCATGTATGTACCTTGGAACATTTTGGCTCCCACTATCGTTGGTCTGGTGAATCTGCTTGAGGTTTTAGTCTGATCTTAAAGGAGTTCTCAAAGGTTACAAACACATTTTGGGAGTTAACGGTCAGTAATTTGGATAGCTGCTTTAAAGTTTGGACTAAGACCTAGACCAGACTCATCACTCCAGTGAAAATGCAGATGACCAGCTAGGTCTGTCTGTGAATGATTCCAAACTGTTACCAGTCACGTACGAACATGGGAGCGGGGGAGAGGCGATTCGCCCCAGGCGGCAATGTTTCTGGGGCATCCTGGCCCGTAGCCATGCCCCCAAGCACCCTGGCCATGCCCCTGCCGCCCCACCACCTCCAAGCTCTGCCACTGACTGTTACTATTTTTATTCTTGTTTATTATTGTTGAAGCTATCCAAGAGGGCAAAGGAAATGATGTTGATCGAACAGTAACCAAGAAAGCAATAGTTTGTTTTAAGTACTGGTTTTTTTTTTCCCCTTCTGCAAAGCGGATATTTTGTTAATTGGTTCATAGCTATAACTCAGACAGGAAATGCTCAGAATTCTGTTTGAACACGAGTGTCCTAGTAGATTCTTGGCTTTTATTAAAAGTTGGCTTGAACATAAAATGTTTTGTGCACATTTCTACAAGGACAGGATGATGGTGGAGGTTGAGGAATCTTTAATAAAGAGTTCACTGCACGTTACCACATGATAACCCCTCATATTCATTGTGAGGAAGCTGTGAATTTTGAAAAAAGTATAAAGCAGATACATGTTGAGAGTATAGAAAGGACCTTAAAGTCCTCACTCCACATTTGTGGGTTTGACTTTCACGAGTCTGATGATTTGCGAGGCATGTGTGCAACTTCGCCCCAATTCTCCTCCTCCAATTCCCTTGCATTTTGCCCGGTGCAGAGAAGGAAGGCAAGCACACCTAAGCAAAAGGCAAGGAAATGAGGGATGGGAATGCATGTGTGAGCTTTCCTTCTGCCCTCTGGTGCTGTTACCCTGATTTCTGGGGTCCCTTGGGGGACGCCTTAATGTGTTCCATGTGATAGGGAATGGAAACTAGGCAGAGCACAAGCAATAGCAATGCAAGATGAGGGTAACCTAGCGGGGTCTTTTTACCCAGTTTCTATGGGGTCAGGCCAGCCAAAAACCAAACAAAGAAGTCCAGTAAAATGATTTTATTGAATGAAAGTCTCACGCACCAACACAATCACTCACACACTCACTCAAGACCTATTAAGAAGCAAAAGAGAGGAAACTGGATAGGGAAACTATTGAAGGGATTGTAGCTGGGGTGATACTGCACCTTTTCCTGAAGCCCTTGATCAGGGAAAAACAGCGAAGAAGTGGAGCTCAGCACGGAGAGGGCTGAGGGGATTACTCGACGGATGGAGAAACGGTCTGCTGGTATGACCGGGAGTGATCCAAAGAAACTCTCAAAAACTGGGACTATTTGTAGGGGAAAAGGTACCTGGAGGGCTAATCCTTTCCCAGGGGAACAATGGGTGTTGCAACGGAAAAGAAGCTCCACGGTGGCAACTCCTTTTGCATGATGAGATCACAAGCTGTTGCCAAAGTTTCAGGATCTTCAGTTACTTTGGGTTGTGGTGTGAATTTATGTAGATGGTCCTTGCCTGATAGGATTTTATTGCTATCAGTGCTCAACTTGGGGGGAAGCACACGAATCCCCTCAAGTTGGCTCCTCAGTGGCTGAGGATCTTTTGTCTACTGTGGGCTTGCACAGCTTGAGGTCTCCTGGGGCTACGTGACGGGGGTTCTACTGGCCTGACCTGGTCCTCGATCGTTCGACCGTTGCTGCCTACATGCTCATCCGGGTGACCTCTCAGACACGTTGAATCGTATTTAATATCAAAAATTGTAGACCCCCGGACAGGGTTTACCAGTGAGGTAACAGTGCTTCCTCTCCCATTCTCTTGCCTTTTGCCTGGAGCTGAGATCATGCTCAGTGGCAAAAGGCAAGGGAATTATAGAGGCCCTGGAAGGGAATGTGAGAGAGTGCACGGGTGGTGGTGGGAGTTATAGGCTATTTTTTTTCACTTTCACGAGGGTTCTGTGCCATGAACCATCACGAAAGTGGAGAGGGCTACTATATTATCCACCATCAATTAGCAGGTTAAATGGGACCCTAGAGGAAGAGAACAGAACTTTGAAAAGTTTGTTGACAATGCACCCCAAAATCCCTCAACCAGCATGGCTCCTGGCCGTGGTGGCTGTGGGATTCTGGGAGTTGTAGTCCAAGGCAATTGTTTGTCCCAATTACAGTACACCTGTGGAATCAGTGGCTGAATTATGGGTCTACATGTATGTATATGTGTGTGTATATACACACAAACACATACATATCTATATATAAGTATTATTAAACATTTTCCAGTACAATAAAAAAAAATCAGGACAAATACAAACAGAAAAGAAAGAAAAACAGAAAACCAAAAAATTAGAAAGATAATATAGAAAAAAAACCAGAAACAGTAAAGAATTATAAACAAAAGATGCACATTTGGATTCCAGCTTTTCTAACATAGATTATATATGACCATGGCCATTTCCGCACTACATTCTTATAGCGCGTTTATTCCCCTTTCAACATCCTATGGAATCCTGGGGTTTGGAGTTTATCGAGGGGCCTTTAGAATTCTCAGCCAGAGCTCTTTGGCCTCAGTAAACTACAAACCCCAGAATTCCACAGGATAATAAAAGTGGAATAATAGCACTATAACAGTGTAGTGCGGAGGTGGCTTTACTCAAGAAGAGCTTTCAACTTAAATATGCTCATCTTTTCCAGTCCTCTCCTTTTGATTTTGCCTCCCTACAGCCCTTCAGGAATGTGCCTCCTGACAACTTCTATGAAAGTGATTCAGGGAAAGGACAGTTTGCCTCTTTCCATGCTAAAGGCAGTTTGGTGTAGTGGTTAGAACAGGGCAAAATGTGGCCTCCGGAGGCTGTTTTGGCAGCCCTCCGTACTCCAGGGACCCTGGATTACCCCTTTTCAGGCCAAAAGAAAGAAGTGGGGGGAATAGCTTTTTGGCACATCTAAGTCGCCTTCTCTGCAAAAGCCCGCACGACACGGGAGACCCTCTCAGCAGGACTGCTGCTGTTCGCATAGCCTCTTGTCTCATAGGGACACCTAATCCCATCATGGAAAGGCAGTGCCAAGGATAAATGCAGAACCTGGAATTATATTTTCAGATACAGCCCTGAAATTTCCCAGTCGGTGTGGCCAGTGTGGAGGATTCTGGGAGCTGTCGTCCCCAAAAGTAATTTTTGTGAATGCAGTCATGGGTTCAGGAGTGAAACCAGATCCTGTAGGAAGGTGGAGCGTGCCACAGTGGGCCAGAGAAGAGGTCAAGCAGCAAGAAGAAGGGGAATTTGAGGGAAACTTCTATGAGGATATAAATCAGCCTTTCTAGCCTGATGCCCTTCAGATATGATGCTTAAAACATCAGCCTGAGGCTGAGAAATTAGACTAAGCACTCAGCCATTCTCCTAGGAGCAAGAATGTGTCTGTTTGAGAAATTAGGACCTTCTGCTTAGCCTCAAGAAGAAGGGGAAAGATTCCTCGCACTGCAATTCGTTGTGTTATTCTATGCCAAAAAGACTCAACCAACGCTATTGTTGTAAAATGACACAACCCATCGGCAAGGGCACAAATGCTCCGTAAAGTGTAAGGCATAGTTCAAGAGGAAGACCACCTTGCAGACGGATTTTTTTTATCAAGGAAGTCATGGCCCTGAGTTTGCTGGACCTGACACGGGGCTGCTCATAGCATGATCTCACAAAGGTCCCCCATTCATAGGGTTCCCATAAATCAAAGCCAATTTCAGGGTGCATACTAACCACAACAATTTAAATCAGCATTTATTAACTGTGGCCATTTCCACACTACGCTGTTATGGTGCTATTATTCCACTTTCCTGTGGAATTCTGGAGTTTGTAGTTTACTGAGGCCACAGAGCTCTCTGGCTGAGAATTGTAAATGCCTCTCCCTGAACGGCAAACCCCAGGAATCCACAGGATGTTGAAAGTGGAATAATAGCACTATAATAGTGTAGTGCGGAAATGGCCTGTCTTTCAACAAGAACCATCATGGCTGCTTTCAAAAGCAAAACATCTAACAATTTAAACAGCAAAACAGTTTAAAAAACAAAACAAAAAGGTATTTAAAACCAACAAAGGATGGACTCATAGAATCATAGAGCTGGAAGAGACCACAAGGACCATCGAGTCCAACCCCCTGTCATGCAGGAGTACACCATCAAAGTATTCTTGACATATGGCCATCCAACCTCAGTTTAAAAACATCCAAAGAAAGAGACTCCACCAGACTCTCAGGCAGGATATTCCACTGTCAATCTCTCTTCCTGAAGTTTGAAGCCATTGCTCCATGTCCTAGTCACCAGAGCAGCAGAAAACAGGATTGCTCCATCCCCTGAATGACATCCCTTCAAATATTTGAATCAAGAAATATCCATCTTGTATTTTGTTGCTGATAATTGCGCTCAAGTCAAATTTGACTTTTGGTAACCTTAAAAATGAGAAACCTCCAAGACACCCTGTTATTAAGAACCGTGTTAAGATCTTGCAAGCGCAGAGCCATGGCTTCCTTGATCAAGTCTACTTTCTTGTTAATGCCATCTTCCTCTTTTTCTACTGCCTTCCATGTTGTTGTTACTGTTGTGTTCCTTCAAGTCATTTCTGACAATCCCTGCTGAACAAATCTTGCCAAGAAAACCCCATGATGGGTTTGCCTTTGCCTTCCTCTGAGGCTGAGAGTGTGTGACTAGCCCAAAGTCACCCAGCAGGTTTTCATGACAGAGCAGGGGTTCCAATCCTGGTCTCCAGACTCATAGTCAAATGCCACATCATCTCTCACCTTCCAAGGATTATCTAGTGAGTCATGTTGCCTCGTCTCATACTAAAAACTTTCTTCTGTCTAGCACCTGATCTACTATATAAAAGTCAAAGTTTGTACGTTTGTATGTTTATTTGTCTATGTCCAGCGAAGACCTCATATGATTGGCTGCCTGAGAAAAATCTATGGAATCCTGGGGTTTGCAGTTCAGGGAGGGGCCTTTAGAATTCTCAGCCAGAGAGTTCTGAATAGGCTGGTTATCAAGGAGATGAGACCTAGCAGCAAGGAGGAGGGCAGTGTATTCCTTCAGGAACCCAACATGTGTATATTAATAACTCTCAATACAGATTGGATTGGGGGATATGGGAAAAAGTTACAGGTACTGGACAAGACAGTTTGGGGAATTAGAGACACTGGATCTCAAATCTTTCTAACAAGTACAAGAAAATAAAATCCTGGGCAATGCCAGGTATATAGGCTAGTTTCAGATAAGCTGATCTTCCCTCCAGCTGCTTCTTTTGCTATTTTCCCTGCCTATTAGAGGGTTCAGATATCATCACCCCAGCCTCTCCTGTTCCACTGACTCTATTGTTTCTCCTTGCCTCTGAAATACTGTCTTTCTTCCTTGTAGGATTTGGCCCAGGTCTTTCCGCCTCTGTGAGCTCCTTCAAAGACCTTTATCTCCACCTTGATCTTTTTCTTTCCTATTTTTCTCTTCCAAGGTGAGTTTGACATTTCTGGTCTCACCATCCTCATCTTTCTCCCCTCTTTGGAACTGCAGAGCCGGATGTAGAGGGAGGTGTGTTCCGGCACTAGGCACCAAAGGGGAACCATGTGGGAAGGGAGTGGGAGATGCCCACAAAACCGTCTTCGCTTGATCCTTAGATTGTAACAATGACAAGGGGTGAGAAAGAGCTAGGAGGACCTGGCTGGGTCAGGATGCCGCAGGGGAATTCGAGGACAATACACCACCTTCCCTTAAAGCTCCTCCCTCCAAATCATCAAACTCCCCATAAATAACAGGGGTCCAGACCAAACTCTTCATCCAGTCTTCTGAACAACTTCTCCTTCATTGGACCATCTGTTGTCAGGACTCACTTAGAGAGATCCAAACCATACTCTCATCATGAGGAGTGTTCTCCTCACCCTTTTGGTTGCCTCATTGGCTGCTGTGGCCCCTGAAGGATGAAGATAACTGTCAAGGTAACTGCCTGTGCCCTCAATGGGATGGTGGCGTGTGGGTTGGATTCAACCAGAGCATGGGAAAGTTTCTTGCTTGGAAAATAACAGTGCATGTTAGCATGTGCTAGGTGCTTTCATGTGCATTGTTCTGCATGCACAGTGCCATGCACACAACCTTAAACTGAATACAGATATTTTGCATCAGATAAGAAAGTCTGTCTGTTTCTGGCAGGAAACTTAAATGCCTAAGAAATCAACAGGGTTCTGGCAAATGTATAATTAACCTGTGGCATTTACTGCCGGAAGACGTAGGAACGGCTGCTAGTTTGGAAAGATTCAAAAAGGTGTTAGATTCACGGAGATGGCTATGTATACCCTCCAGTATCAGAGGTGGTACGCCTGTGTATTTTAGTTGCTGAGGAATGTGAGTGGAAGAAAGCACGGGTCTTCATGAATTGCTTGTGGGTTCTCCATAGACAACTCTGGGTTTCCCATTGTGTGAGCAGAATGCTGGATTTTCAACAGGCCTTTGGCCTGATCTAGGAGAATGCTTTTGATGTTCGCCACACCTTCATTGGTACTAGACACTAAACAAAGTAAGGTATGTGCCTTTCACTCCCCTGTGGACTTATGGGGACTCCATGGATTTCATTGGGTTTTCTTAGGCAAGGAATACTCAGAGGGGGTTTGTCATTGCCTTCCTCTGAATATAGCCAGGCCTGACCCTGCTTAGCTCCCGAGATCAGACAGGAGCTGGTGCCTTCAGGAGACTGGGGCAACACTAAACAATAAGTGAACATAAGAGAACAATGGCAATATGCAAGATCTGTACGGAGGTCAAAGTTTGAGGATGTTGGTTTTCTGCACCATATATCTACAATACATGCTCAGTTTGATTTAGTTGCTATTCTTTCTGTGGTAGGGCTTTGTGGCAATCATGGTTCTGCATAACAGCGGGTCTCAGATGTCTAAAAGTTAACTGTTCTTGCACTGCCAACATTTCCCCCTAAAAAAGTTTGCATTTGAAATTACCTTTTGAGCAAAACCGTTTTAAAAATTGGCAGTTTTTTAAGTGTTAGGTTAATGCTCTGTTACTTTAGGGCCATTTCTGCAGTAGATCATTATAGTGCTATCATTCCACTTTCAACATCCTATGGAATCCTGGGGTTGGCAGTTTAGGGAAGGGCCTCAAAGGCCCTTCCCTAAACTGCCAACCCCAGGATTCCATAGGATGTTGAAAGTGGAATGATAGCACTATAACAGGCTAGTGCAGAATTCACCTAGGATAAAGACATGAAATCTTGGGGTATGTTTGTTTTTTATAGCTCCACATATGCATTTTCAATACCTAACAACCCTGAACATTTGGGAAAATTGGAGGGGGGATGGTATGAAGGTATGAAATTAAATGTCTTTCTGGCATTATTTGTTTGAGGAAATCTTCTCATTGGCCATTCCTTCCTCCACTCCTGGATTGTGTAGTTAATTGCTGTCAGGTTAACTTGGACTTATGGCAAACCTAGGAATCAGAGACCTCTGAGATCCCAATTCATCTGTTGTTCGGCTTAGGTCTTGCAAAATCAGGGCAGCCGTGGCTTCTTTGACGGAATCTATCCATTTGTTATGCACTCTTCCCCTTTTCCTCAGCCTGGTATTTGTGTCCAATTTCTTTGTTGCCGATTTAAGCAAGACACCCCTTGACCCATCTGAGATGATGGTGGGATATTATCTCATGTATTTTATTTATTAATTGTTCTTGCGTTATTTATCTTCAAAAGGTATCCAAAGCAGCTGGTGGAGAATGCTTCCTTGTATAAAAGCTTATTTCATAAAGACCTATTGTTTTATATATATATGGAGAGAGACAGAGGCAGAGACAGAGACAGAGGGGTGTAAAGGGTGTTATAAATAAAGGTTATTACTTATTATTATTATTATTAATTATTATTATTATTACTAGTACTACTACTACTACTAGAGAGAGAGAGACCTAGGCAGGTTATCTCAGATGAGGACCAACCTGGTGGCAGAACACATGCTGTATATGTGGAATGTTCTGGGTTCAAATTCTGACATCACCATCTTTTTAAAGCTCTGGCAGACCAGGAATGAAGCAGAATGACCTGATCTGTAATCCAGAGAAGCTGCTGCATCGCTGCGGGAGATTATACCGTACTGTCTGAAAGAAGGGCTGGCTGAGAGGTTGTGGGAGTTACCGTCCAAAAATGGAACGTCCCCCAGCTCTGTATCTCAATAGAAGGCAGGTATAAATGTTTAGGGCAGGGGGAGATCCATGGAAGAGTGTGCACATTACATGCAAAAAGCAACAGCTTCATCACATGATTCTGGTGGGAGAAGGGTCTCTGACTCCAAGTTCTGGCCCTTCCCTATGGAGACTAGAGAGACCCTTTGCTGGCGGGAGGAGCCCTGTTGGCTTGGCAGGGAGAGGCAACCCCTTTGCTCCTCCTGTCCATCTGACTCTTTCCCCTCCTGGACCTTTCTCCACCTATGGTCAAGCTTCCCAGATGTTGGCCATTTCCACACTAGACCGTTATAGCGCTATTATTCCACTTGCAACATCCTATGGAATCCTGGGGTTTGCAGTTTCGGGAGGGGCCACCCGGCCCCTCCCGAAACTGCAAACCCCAGGATTCCATAGGATGTTGCAAGTGGACTAATAGCACTATAACGGTCTAGTGTGGAAATGGCCACAGATTACTTCCATCTTCCCTCCCCATTCCTTCCTCCTTACCTAGTGTGCCAAATACATTCCAAGCCTGCCTCAAGGATATGGAAAAGAATGGTGACGTGTCAGTGTAATAAAGAGGTGATAAACAATTACATCTTCAAGGTAGGCCTTTCTTTCATTCCCACCACCTTCGAGTGTGCGTAACAGGAATGCAGGAGAGGGCCCTCTGTGTGACTGCCCCGAAATGCCAAAAATCCTTTCCCCGGGAGTTTAAACCAGCTTCCTCCTTGTTGTCCTCAAGTGAGCAGGTGAAAACTTTTCTGCTCCAACCAGTTTTTGGGAAGGGACCGTAAGAGCTTTGAGTAGATTTTTTTTTTTCATGATTTACAATGAATATTTTTTCATTGTTGCTGTTGTGTTTAAATTATTATGACTAGAAACAGCCTTGCCAAAGGTGCACAATCTAAAGTTTGCGCATACACACATACACACATTTTGATATTCTCATTTTTTCCACTTTTGAAGAAGTCCTGTACCCCTAACCCTAGTGAATGTGGAGAGCCAATTGTATACAGGAAAAAAAAAAACCCAACAAATCAGCCAGTGAATATGATTATAGGTAGTTTGCGTAGGTGGATTTGTAATGGTATACTAATATTTTTCTATCTTTTCTTATTTTTCTCTTTGTCACAACAGTTTGGTTGGGGGGCGGTTAGAACCCTTTTGTATTTTACTAGTCAATTGATAAGTTAGTGTTCTTGCAAGTTACTCTTTAGAGGATTTTTTAATTATTGTTTTAATTTTAATTAGTGTCTATGATAAAAACGGTAGTTGGTGTTTAGGTTATTTCATGTCAAAATTGATATATTAAAATCAATCAATCAATCAATCAATCAACAAACCGGATCATTCTTTCACGTGTGGTGGGAGTGTAAAAGAAAAAGGCAATATTGGCTCAAAATTAGTAAATGTATGCAAAAGATTTTGGGAATTAAATTAGCCTTGCGACTTGAATTATTGTTATTAAATATAATAACTACTTTTAATGCTTAGGCTACAGTCCGGGAAAGGTGGGAAGTCTTTTGTTGCTTGTTGTCATTGTTTTTCTGCTTATGTTTATATATACATTTGTGTACGTATTATGTGTCAACATTGTCAGCACTGAAATAAAAATTATTTTTTTTAAAAAAACCAAGCAATTAGAGATGAGCCAAAAGACGAGTTAATATTTGCAAAAATCATTTTCTTTTTTCATCATCAGGAGATGCACCACAGATTTTCCAGAAACGGCCACAAGAGGGCAGTAATCGTGCTTGAGTGTGAGAGTAAGGGCAGGCTTCACCCAGTTAGAAGCATTGCCATCGCTCTTAATGGGCTTTTAAAAAATAAAATCCTTAATTACTTTGATATGTAGCCCTCTCTGACTGGATTGATGGCTTCTTGATGTCACATAGCTGCCTTGGTTCTTGTATAAAGAGAAAGGCAGCATATAAATCAAATAAATAAATCACACCATGTCAGAAGTGAGGAAAGTACAGTCTGTGGGCTGCATGCAACCTCTAGAATCCCATTCTGCAGTCCCCGCAGCCTCTGTCAGAGCCCCTAGACCCCCCCTCATTTTTAAAAATAACTTAATTTTCAGCCAAAAATTGCCCCAAACCATCACAAAAACATGGCATTCTGGGTTTCCTTGCTTTCTAATACCCCGACAACTCTCCCATATTCCAAAAAAAAAAAAAAAAAAAGATCATTGGTTGATTTTTAGACTGACTTCTGAACAGTTTCCAAAGTCAGTCTCATGTAGAGTGCATTACAGTAATCTAACCAAGATGGAAACAATGCATATGTTACTGTGGCCAGATTTTACCTCTTAAGGCGTCTCAATAGCATCACCAGGACTGGTTCCTTGTGATATTACTGTTGCAGGAGCCCAGAGACCACAGAGACCACAGAGCAAGAAAAAGAGTAATTTATTACGCGCGGGCTTTTGGCTGGATGTCTCCAAAAGACCAAAAGCCCTGAATTCAAGTTTCACAGCTCTTTTATAGACAAAGTTCACAGCATACACAAAGATCACAGGCAAAGATCGCAGGCACGTCTCGGTCCGCCCCTCCGGGGTCACAAATACCACATGCTGTTACTAGCTAATTTTAGAACAACCGGGGCGGGGGGCAGATTACCACAGGATCTCACTATGGCACTCCTTGGGCTTGGTGGGGTTTGGCCAGTTGCTGTTGCTTCCGTGTCCACATGTCCCCTACTTGTGGGAGCAATTTCTTCCATCTGCACTAGGGCTTTTCATTTTCGTGAGCCTTCAGGTCATTTCCAGCTTATAGCAACCCTAAAGCAAGCCTATCATGGGGTTTCCTGGGGCTGAGAGTACGTCAAACACCGCGAGTTTCCATGGCTGAGTGGAGAATTGAAACCTGTTCTCCAGGGCCATGTTCCAGTGCGCAAACCACTACACCACATTGGTTCTCACTACCCGAGGTTTTTTGTTTTTGTTTTTTTAAATAGAGTTTGGTTTGCTGAGGAGGTTATGGGGTTCGAAGAGTGAATTTCACTTCTGACTTTTTAAAAAAAAATTAATGGCCATTATTCTCTGTCTGAAGCAAAACAGGGATATATGTTTTCAAGTGCTCAGTGGCTGGTATTTATTTATTTTTCTTGTGGAACAAGCTCAACACGTTTTTCTAGCCCAATTGCCCAATATGTCCTTGAAAGCTATCTCACTCCTCTTCTTTTCCTCCTCCTTTTTCTCCTGACCTTCTGCTAAAAACAGAAAGGTAAAAAAAATCCTGAGCCTTGCTCTTTAGTTTGTTGTTGATCCAGCACATGGAATGAGATTTTCAACTCCAGAAGTTTCTCTGCCTAGATAATATATTGGTATCTGTAGGTTTTAAGCGATATACAAAAATTGGAATGTATTGTGATGCTTTGTGTGGTATACAGGAAGCCCCTTGCCTTTTGATACCCTGTTATCTGATGACTCATTCTTTTGACACTTCCAAATGAAGGACAAATTCTATTAATTTGATAGGGGTTCTGCTCTTTTATCGGCTCTTGCCTACAGAGGCTTGCTTGGAACCACTCGCGTGCATGCTACACTTGCAAAGTTAGCTATGGGGCCGGGGGGCACTAAGCTGGCTGAGAAACTTTGCAAACAGGGGTCAGTCGGTCAGTCCCAAGTGAGCTTCCTTAAGTCCTTCATGCTCCCTTTTTCCCATTTTGCAACCGTCGGTTTCCTGACAGTGCTTTGGTCCCTAACTTGTCAGATAAGTGGGGGAAGTGTGTAGTTACACATTGCCCCTTTTTGATTTTTAATGTGCCATGTCTATTTGTATGTGGCCCCTGAAGAAGAACATTGAAATATATACACAGGCCAAAAAGTGTTGGGCTTGTTCTAAAATGAAAGACAATAACAAATAAATAAATACCATCCATCAAACACTCGGAAACATATCTCCCCCTTTCCCCTCAGATTCTGTTGGTGCTGTGAAGTACAGTCATCCCTCCACATTCACTAGAGTTAGGGGCACAGGACCCCCGCAAATGTGGAAAAGCTGTGAATAACTCATAGAATCATAGAATCATAGAGCTGGAGGAGACCCCAGGGGGCATCCAGTCCAACCCCCTGCCATGCAGGAACCCACATCAAAGCACTCCAACAGATGGCCATCCGGCCTCTGCTTAAAAACTTCCAAAGAAGGAGACTCCACCACACTCCCAGGCAGCAGATTCCACTGCCAGACAGCTCTGACCATCAGGACATTCTTTCTGAGATCTAAGTGGAATCTCTTTTCCTGCAGCTTGAATCCATTGCTCCTTGTCCTAGTCTCTAGAGCAGTGGAAAACAAGACCGCTTCCTCCTCGACTTGACATCCCTTCAATTATTTAAACATGGTTATCATGTCCCCTTTTACTCTTCTTTTCTGCAGACTAAACATCCCCAGCTCCCTAAGCTGCTCCTCATAGGGCATGGCTTCCAGACCCTTCACCGTTTTGGTCACCCTTCTCTGGACACGCTCCAGCTTGTCAATATCCTTCTTGAACTGAGGTGCCCAGAACTGGATACAGTATTCCAAATAAGGTCTAAGCAAAGCAGAATAGAGTGGTACCATCACCTCCCTTGATCTAGACACCACGCTCCTACTGATGAAACCAAGAATCATGTTGGCTTTCTTGGCTGCTGCATCACACTGCTGACTCATGTTCAGCTTGTGGTCCACCAAGACTCCTAGATCCCTTTCACACGTACTGCTATCCAGCCACGTGTCCCCTATCCTATATTTGTGCATTCCATTTTTTCTGCCTAAGTGCAGGACCTTACATTTCTCTCTGTGGAAATTCATTTTGTTAGCTTTGGCCCAGCTCCCCAATCTGTCACGGTCCTTTTGAATTTTGATCCTGCCCTCTGGAGTATTAGCAACCCCTGCCAATTTGGTATCTTCTGCAAATGTGATCAGCATGCCCTCTATTCCTCCATCCAAATCATTAATAAAGATATTGAATAGCAGTGGGCCCAGCACAGGGCCCACTCTAGGCCCTCTCAAACCATATTTAACACACAAAAAAGTATAATCACCATATTCAACCCACCGTGGATTCCTTTGAGGCATGAGGGTTCCTTCCCAAGGCAGAAGTGGGGGGCTGGTGGGGCTTCCGGCTACCTCCACTGCTGCCCCACACCCTTTTTAATAAGGACTTACAAGCCTCATTCACAGTTTCTCAGTCTCATGAAGTTTGCAATTCCTGTTAAAAATGGCCTAGGGAGGTAGCAGAGGTGACAGCAAACAATCCGTGAATAATCAAATCCACAAAAGTGAAGCCTGCAAATGTGGAGGGCTGACTGTATTTGCTCCTCGGTATTTTCGATCAGTTACTTAATATACTTAACTAAGTAACCTCTCCTGGCCCGGCCCCAACGAAACCTGAAGGAAACATCATTCCTTTATGCTCCAATTCAGCTAATGCCCAGTAAAGGACACTGGGAGAGAGTTACAACTGTGGCAATAGCATCATAGTTGTGGCCAAGTAACAATCATGAACATGCAATAGTTATGGATGTGTAAATCTAGATAACTGTTCTGTATTCATGATCTCTGTAAGCCATGATTGTGACATTATTTCATCAGGTTTAGGGGAAGGATGAGCCAGGATAAGTTACTTAGTTAAGTAAAAAAATAAGTTAAAAATTAAAAATCTTAAAATTTTACTGCAAAAGTGTGATTTCATTGATGCACTGTAGCACAATAACGCTTTAAAAAAGGAAGAAATAAAGGAAAAGAAGGGAACATATTGTTCTGATATGTGTTTCAGAAATAAAGGAACCCACTTGAGGTTAAGGACAAAATTTTGCAGCTGGTGCCAGGAACTGGCAGAAAATAATCTGGGACAGCGGAAATGCTGTCTGGGTATTAAAAAGAGAAGAGGGCAACAATCCATCATCCCCTCTATATGGCTTAAATATCCATATGCTGAAATAGGCTACTCTAACACTCCCTTGCAACTCCCTTGCAAAAATAGCAACGCTGGGCAACACATGTCAATGACTGGGCACTGTTGTGCAATGAATAACCACAGTGCACAGTTCACAATGTGCCATTGAAATAGATAATGGGCAATGCACAGAGTGTGATGACAATGTGCAATCAGAATGTGTAATCAAAATGAACAAGGCACATCTGAAATGTACAATGTGCAGCCACAATGCACAAATCCCACAATGCAGAACTGCAGTGCACAATGTTGTTGTCTGTGCAACTCAGAGAGCTAGATAGATATTGTTTATTACGGTCATAGACCAGTAAAATGCAACTCAGCTTCTGCCACTGTCAGCAGAATACATTTGTTGTGCCATGGCAAATAATTCACCCCACATAAGTAACATGACTTCTGCTTGCTTATGTCCCTAACGGGAAACCAATCAAGAAGCTACAGCTACAGAGACCACAAGTCCCCACACATTTGCCCTGTTTGGAGGAGACCTCATGCTGAACCAGAACTTTGCTCCATCTAGCCCTGTGTGGCCAGCTCTGACCGGCTGTAGCTCTGTCCAGGGTTTCAGGCAAGATTGCCTGAAGTCCCCTCATACGACCTCATGGTTGCCACATCCAAATATTAGCCAAGGTCAATCCAAAATCAGATGGTGTGTCCATGGTAGCAGGCAGATTAACACAGTGGACTTTATCCACTGGTAAAAATGAGAGCTAGAGCCAGTAAAATGTCTGGTAATAAGCAAAACCTTGAGAGAAATGTGTGAAGATGTTTGCATTTGCCAACATGTTGGGCAAAGGAACATCTAAAGTGAAGATTCTTGGTAGCATCAGCATCACCACAATCCAGCTATTATCAGCCTCCCTTATCCTGAAATCTGAAAATCTCCCAAAACTGAAACTTTGCCACCAGTTGCCTGCTTCTGACTGCAAGGTGGCAGCTACAGGGCTCCTGCTTGTTCATCTCCCAGATCTTGAGTTTCTGCTGCACGCAACCTGCTTCTGCTTTGGAGGTGGCAGCAGCAGCAGCATTTCTGCCTGTTCCTGTCTCAGATCTGAGGAGTGCCACAGCCACAGCTGTGGAAGCATGCAGCTGGCAGCAAAAAGAGAGACCGAGGGTCTTTGAAAAGGCATGGATTCACACGAAGCACTGTGCTTGGATTCCCAGCATCACAGTCTCTCCCCAGCGGCATTTGCCATCTCTCTCCAGCCTCACATCTCACACACCAGTAGCGAACAAACATTATACGAGGCTATTCCAAAAAGGTACTATGTTCCAAGAGCCAGCGTGGTGTAGTTGTTTGAGCATTGGATTACAATCCTGGAAGGCAGGCTTTGATTCCACATTCATCCAGGGTGATTTGGGGGTGGGGGGGTTACAAACTCTCAACCTCCAGAAAACCCTGTGATAGGTTTGCCTTAGAGTTGCCATAAGTCAGGAACAACTTGAAGGCACACAATAACACAACAACAATTCCAACCCCACCCCCATCCAGAATTTGGAAGACTCAAGGATTTCAGATAAGCCATACTCAACCTATAACAGATTTTATGTTGTATACCAGGGGTGGGCAAATGTGGAGGCTTAAGGGGCCATATTAAACGTTTAGGAGATCTTGGGGAAGGACAGACCCTCCACTCTACCCTCCTCATGAAAAAAAAAAAAAAGTTTTTGCCCCAAATGGCCACTCACTCTAGGGACTGCGTGAAGCATTTTTGCCATGATCTTTATCTTTTTTTATCCCTGGGGAACACTCTGCTATTCTTGGCACACTTTGCCTGCCCCTGTTGTACACCACGGGGGGGGGGGATTGTTAAAACTGTTCTGTAGTATATAAATTTGTTTCAATAATAAATACATTTAACTGCAATGTATCTCCTTACCCTTGTTTCTTGATTTTGTGGGGGGGGGGACCAAGTTGCAAATATGAGGCAAGCATGAAGCCACCGACTTCTTTCTCTACTCCTGTGGAACTCTCCGTTCTGGTACTGTCTGTGTCTTTTGCCTCCTGCTTAAGAACAATGGTTCTGACAGTGGTTTCCTGCAAATGCACACACACCAAGCACAATGATATGAATCAACAAAGGAGCCTAACGTAAGACATTTTCCAGAATGGAAATCCAGAATTTTTCCTTTCAGGGATTCGACGCCACCCTTAGTCTCTTTATGGATGAATACAAATGTTAGAGTGTGGTGGAGTCTCCTTCTTTGGAGGTTTCTAAGCAGAAGCTGGGTGGCCATCTGTTAGGAGTGCTTTGATGTAGGTTCCTGCATGGCAGGGGGTTGGACTGGATGGCCCCTGAGGTCTCTTCCAACTCTATGATTCTATGAATAATAAACTTTTTACCTGCAAATGGAAGGACAGCAAGGAGGGGCTGTTCTATCCGCTCTAGGGAGGGAGTTCCAAAGTCTAGGGACAGCCACTGAGAAGACCCTCTCTTGTGTTCCCACAAGCATACCTGGGAAGGTGATAGGACTGAAAAAGAGGTGTCTTCTGCAGATCTCAGAGGCCAGGCAGGCTCCTATGGAGAGATACGGGCTATGATCGCTGTGCTCAAATCAAAGAGAAAGCCCTTGGGGGCCTTAAAAGACAAAACCAGAACTCAGTATAGAAATAAATGGTGAAGCTTGTGCTCTTGATGTGAAAAAATGGTATTTTGCACCTGATGCGGTAATTAGACCATTTTTAAAAAAGACAGTTGTAACGTTTGACAGCTTCATTTAATTTTTGGAGATGGAAGTTGTCTGATTTTTTTAAAATTTATTTTTTATTAAATAAAGGTGCTGTATGTAACAGTCATCTGATCCTTACAATGCAAGGAACAAATACAGATACCGAAAGTTGAAAGGTATATGATTAATACACAAATAAAAGCCTTAATTACAGAGAAATGTTAGGATAGACATATAAATTGTGGATTCAATCATAAAAATGGATTTTATAGGACAAGAGGTAGAATGAGGAGTTTTGAATAAATTTGGATAAACACTGTCTGAGGCAAAGGGTAAAAGGAAGTTGACTTTTTCCCCACTGTTTTTTTCTTTCTTTTTCTGTCTTTCTTCTTCTTTCTGTTTTATTCTAACCCAGTTTACTCTGTTTATTATGCAGACAACAGTACAAATGGTTAATGTGCAGGTTATATACAGCACTTTTGTAATTATGTGTTTAGAAAGAAAGAAGGAAGGAAGGAAGTTGTTTGATTTTCAAAATCTATGCAAGCTTTCATTCCAGGATTGATTCTGATATTGAGGCAAAGCATTCTGGGAGCCATGCCAGAGCCAGAACAATCCAGCTATTCCAATAAATTTCTTTGTCTCAAATAAAAATTTCATACCAGGTTCAGGTGCCATGATCCATATTGGAGGCTGCAATCTTGATTTGATCTTTTCTCTCCCTCTGGAGAGGTGGTTGGCATTTTTTGTTCTCAGGAGCTATTATCTTTTACACACTATAACTCTGTGAAATCTCACAGCCAGATCTAAAGGGTGGGAAGTTCCACTATCAAGTGACACTAAATGTATTCAATTTGGGAAATGGGAAGAGATGAAGCATTTTGGCCGTGGTCTGCTGAGGTCACAATGACACAATGGTATTCTGAGACAAAAGATCCCGACATCACTCAGCCTCAAATCCCTTCCCGAGAATTCATTAAATCCTCCATAAATACTGGGACTTGGAGCCTCACTCTTCATCCAGTCTTGTGGGTGACTTCTCCTTCACTGGATCACCGGTCACCAGATCACCTGTCACTGGGGAGGATCTGAACCAAACTCTCACCATGAGGACCGTTTTCCTTGCCTTTGCAGTGCTCCTGCTGGCCGTTGTGGCCACGGAAGGTAATATGAGGGTTGTTGAAACATATTGGTGTGTCTTAGGACATTTCCGCACTAGACTGTTATAGCGCTATTATTCCACTTTCGACATCCTATGGCAGTGGTTCTCAACCTGTGGGTCCCCAGATGTTTTTGGACTTCAGCTCCCAGAAGCCCTGAGCGTTGACCATAGTGGCTGGGGCTTCTGGGAGCTGAAGTCCACAAACATCTGGGGACCCACAGGTTGAGAACCACTGTCCTATGGAATCCTGGGGTTTGCACTTTAGGGAGGAGCCTGTGGAAATGGCCTTGGAGTATAGCAGAGTTGCACTAGATGCTTCCTGGTATCATGTCTAAACCAAAGGTTGCATACAGGATTACGTCTTTGAAGGACAGGGATGACTTCTCCATTAGTACTACAGTCCTGAGCTTGGAAAAGTTACCTTTTGGACTCCAAGCGTTCCTCATCCAATATGCCCACTGGAAGCTGCAGTCCAAAAAGGTAACTTTTCCAAGCTCTTGCACCATCCTTTGTAATCTGCTCATGCCCATGGAAATATAAGGGATGGGAGAAGAATATTGCCAGGTCAGGAAGCCTCATTGTTCTCTCACTGACTTTTCAGAGAAGGCCCTTAAGGGATGGACAACTGCGTTCCTTGGATGCTTTTTGGGTCTACTTCCATAATATCTCACTATTGGCCATGCTGGGTAAGACTGACATGAGGTGTAGGGCAAAAGACATGGCAAGTGGACAGTCGTTGATCTCTGCTCTAAGATGTATTCTGTAGCCTTTCCCCCAGAAACAGAATTCGTATAGTCTTCAGGTTAGCTAAATGGAAATAAAATGACAGAGCATAAGGTTGGGTGGTCTAGGGCTATGCAATCCATTAATTAATCAGCCAGTCAATTGTTGCATTTGTACCTTCCTTTCCCTCAAAGAACTGTAAGTTAAGACTGCATATAGCTGCAAACATTAAAAAAAAATTGAGAAATAACGTTGAATGGTCTACAGAATTAAAAGCATTTGAAACATTGGCCATTTCTGCACTAGAGTGTTATAGTGCTATTATTCCACTTTCAACATTCTATGGAATCCTGAGGTTTGCAGTTTAGGGAGGGGCCTTTGAGACAAATCCCAGAATTCCATAGGATGTTCAAAGTGGAATAATTGCACTATAACAGTGTAGTGCAGAAACAGCCTAGCAAAAGAGACACATTCAAACTAGGCCTTTGGCCTGCTTGGAGTTTGAGGGATGTTGGTTGCCAAATTATTCCTTCGGAGCCAAACTTTTGGAGTTTCTCCATCCTCCACTGCCCTCATGTTACTGCCTGGAGATTGGAGAATACCTTTTGGATGTGGCAGGCTTTAGTTTCCTTACAAGTGAAACAGTGAATCAGTTCTGGTTTATACCCCACAATTCAAAGGAGCAACCCACAGTTCTCACGGTTAAGTTCAGCCCCTTGGATAGCTCCTGGAAAATGGAAGGACTCCACCAGCAACCCAACCCATAGAGAAGCCACCGGCTGCCCCCGCCTGTTGAGTCTCTTCCCTGATTAACCCGTGATAGCTCGCATCCCTCCTTGCAAATCTTTTCCTACTCTGACTATGAGACTAATCCTGGTCTTCCTTTTTTGCAGCCTTTACGGGCAAGTGTGGCGCTTACTGCTACGGGACCTGTGGCAAAAGTTGTCCCTATGGGGTGGATGCCGGTGCAAACTGTGCCTGTGCATCCTACGGGCACGGATATTATTGCTGCCTTCCAGCTCCACCACCTCCGCCTCCTCCTCCGCCGCCGCCGCCACCTCCACCGCCGCCGCCACCACCGCCTCCTCCACCACCACCTCCTCCTCCTCCTCCTCCACCACATTATAAATACGTGCCGCCTCCACCACCACACCACAAAAAAGGCTGAGCCCCAGGAGAACAAGCAAAGAAGATCAGCATTACAGACAACAGCCATCTCTTCTCCTCTTGAAAAATAATTGCTTGTCTCCTCTTATTAAATAATTAAAAAGGGGTGAGACCTTGACAATGTAGCCATGTATTTCGTTCTCCTCAATTGCAACAACTGATGGGTTTCTATAGGGCAACATTTTTTCTTATTCTTTTGCAGAACTCCACATTCTCCTTGTTGTTATGACCATCTTGCCCAACCTGATGTCCTTCAGATATGCCCCTCTACAGTTTGTCTATGGCCATTTCCACACAGGGTTTTTAACACTGGGCAGAGCACCCTCCAGGGAGGACATCTGCACCTGGGAGCGGACTGGGTCGGACCTACTTAACGTATCCGCACCCCAGCCCACTCTGGAACGACCCCAAGTGGTCGTCCAGCGTGCTTTTGAAAGACCACTAAAAACAGGTCTTTCAAAAGCACGGAGCGTGCCACTGCGAGCCTGCTCCCTTATGCAGATTCGCATTGGTGTGAGCCTGCAATCTGCCGGGGATGGGCTTTAGGCTGGCGAGCTTCAGCGGTTGGTCCAGACCCTCAACCAACTGGAAGCCACCATTTTCATCCCCGGAGCAGTGTGGAGCGGCGGCCAACAGTACAAATGGCACTGCTCCGAAGAAGCGTGGACCGGACCGGGGAGCCCAAAAGTCCGGTGAGTAGCGTCACGGGGCGATTCCCTTGCCCTGTGCAGAAATGGCCTTTGTTTTCTGGATAGTGCAAGTTCCAGTGGGTTCACAAAGTAAAATAGATCATAATCCTGAAAGCAAAGATGAATATCTGAACTCAAGTGGGGCTGATTTTAACCCTGTTCCTCCTCTCCCCATCAGACCGTAGAGGCACATTTTTTTTCTCAACTGGAAGTAAAATGACATGAGTTCTGATTTTAATTTTGGCTGCCTTGCAGCCATTTAGGAGGACTTATGTGTGCAAGAAACACAAATATTAACAAGAAAAAAGTAATGTGTAAACATCTAGATAGTGATAATGGTACTGGCTATTTTATTTTATTTTGGAGGAGGGGAAATGTTGTAATGCTGCTATGGCCCAGAAGTTATGCCCCCAAGAGATCTGAAGATCTGACAGGCAGGTCACTGTTTTTGTTCATGGAAACCACATGAACCCGTAGCAAGTACATTTCAGCACACAGGTAGACCGAGGCCATTTCTGCACTACACTTTTATAGTGCTATTATTCCACTTTCAGCATCCTATAGAATCCTGGAATTTGCAGAGGGGCATTTAGAATTCTCAGCTCTTTGGCCTCAATAAACTGTGAACCCCAGAATTCCAAAAGGCATTGAAAGCAGAATAACAGCACTGTGACAGTGTAGTGTGGAAATAAGACAGAATCGTTTGTTTCCTGTGAGGACAGTGTGACACCTTAAGGATGCCTGAATGGCCACCCAAATTGACAGCCATGACCACACTGAGTGTTAGGAAATTCAACACTTTGAGTCCCACTGGTGTCTTACACATCACTTTCCCTCACAACCCTTAAACCATTTTGGTTTATCGAAATGCATGACCAAAGATGTGTTCCAACACTAATGGGTTTGTGCTAATCCTTTCACCACCCCAGCCTCTTTGCATTTGTAAATACAATGGAAGGTGAACTGCCTAGGTAAAGAAATCAGAGACCATCCCTCTATGTTCCCCTACAGAGATCTTCCCTATACACCATATCTGACCAAACATTCCCTGTACACCATATCTGACCAAACATTAAGAGATTGTCATGACTCCTATCAGTGTTTTGTCCTCTC
Source organism: Iguana delicatissima (assembly GCA_948472985.1). Lineage (NCBI taxonomy): Eukaryota > Metazoa > Chordata > Lepidosauria > Squamata > Iguanidae > Iguana > Iguana delicatissima. The sequence continues at coordinate 644,105 of CAOKZL010000419.1, forward strand.
CCCCCAGAGTTAAAGCAACCTGTTGGGGAATTGAGAGATTTTTAGTAATAAGTCTCCCAATCAGCAGAGTGTTTTGTAATGCACAGGCAGAAGTTGAGCAAATTACCAGTCCCACTTCACCATCTCCATCCCAGACACACTTAATCTAGCTCAAAATAAACATGAACAGTTTGGTTAAAAAGTATGAAAAGTTTACTCACAAAGTCTTGCACATAGTTTACACAGGTTCAAATTCTTGAAGAAAGGAAAGACAAAAAAAAAGCACTCATGCTTAAAGGAAAGCATGCTTGCCAGAGAATCGGAGAGCACATGCTTGCAGCGAAACTGAAGAACAAAAAAAGGAAGAGGAAGAGAACATACAAGGGGAGGCGGATGTTGACCAAACAACAGGAAGTTTACTCTAGGTAGTCCCCTCTATGCATACAATAAACACACAAACTAGCTAGCCAGTTAATCAAGAACGCAAAGGTTGCCACTCCCAAAATCAACCAACCATTCCAGACCCATTTATCAGTTCCACAGGAAAGCTTTGTCTACACGCCCACTTCAAGGTATGAAATACAGTATAAAAACCCTAACTTTGACCCCAGCCACTTGTAGTGCATTGGACATAATGTGTAGCACATATTATGTCATGCCCAAATTGCAATCCTCAGATACTGTCTGAGTCCCTTCATTTTGACCTCCTTCTTCCAGACTAGTAAATATCACCCTCTTCACCTCTAATCTCTCTATCCATCCTTTCCTGCCTCACTTCCCAATAGCCTTGTGTGGTTCTTGAGAGGTCCAATTTCTTGTGTGCTGTCCATCCAAATAAAATACTTTGTTTAACTTTAAACTGGAACCCTCTCTACAGTTAGTACTGGTACACACAGGTGAAAAGATTCTGCCATTACCCTTCTCTCACAGGCCTCCTTTGAGCTATAATTCCCCCAAATTCTAAGGAGATACTGGCATTACAAGTGGACCCCAAGTTCCCCCACTTCTTAGAGTAACAGAATAGAGTTGGAAGAGACCACAGGGACAATCCAGTCTAACTCCCCCAACACACATACCATGCAAAAATACACCATCAAAGCACTCCCGACAGATGGCCACCCAACATCTATTTTAAAACTTCCAAATGAGGAGACTCCAGCACACTCTGAGGCAGCATTCTGAGGAAGTTCTTCCGGATGTTTAGGTGGAATCTTTTTTCCTGAAGTTTGAAGCCATTGGTCTGTGTCCTAGTTTCGGGATCAGCTGAAAACAGGCTTGCTCCATCCTCCAGATGACGTCCCTTTGAATATTTAAACATAGCCATCATGTCACCTCTTAACCTTCTCTTCTCCAGGCTAAACATACCCACCTCCCTAAGCTGTTCCTCATAGGGAAGGATTTAAACTGAATTAAACTGTGCTTATGTCTTTATAAGTGGACTTGACAATTGCAGGCAACAGAACTAAACAGTCCAATAAGGTCCGTATTCAGCAAGAGGTTGTCATGACGTTACTAGCTTGGGGAACCAGCACCGTGACACAACAGTATCAATGTAGAATGGGACTGATAGACAACAGGTGCTGATGTGTATTGGCACTTTCCAGTGAGCATCGGAGAACTCTTGCCGTAATGCACGAAGCAATGGCTTCAAACTTCAGGAAAAGAGATTCCATCTAAACATTAGAAAGAACTTCCTGATCAGTCTGACAGTGGAATACGCTGCTGCCTGGGAATGTGGTGGAGCCTCCTTCTTTGGAGGTTTTTACACAGGGGCAGGATGATCATTTTTTAGGAATGCTTTGATTGTGAATTCCTGCATGGCAGAATGGGGTTGGACTGGATGGCCCTTTGTTGGGCCCAAGGCCCTCTGGGTAGGCCCTGTGTTGCACACTCACACATTTCAGGTCAGCCTGCTTTCACACTAACGAACATATTTGGGGGGGGGGTTAGCTCACGCTGTTGTGTTGCTAGCTCAGGCTGCCCTGTATGCTGCAGTCCTGTGAGAATAGCCAAGGAATGTTTACGATGGGTGCTTCACTCCCTGCGATGTCTGGTACGCTGAGGGGAGAGCAAAGCCTGATTAGAGACCGTCCGCTGCCATTTCGAGTGGGTAATGAGATTTGGCCACGAGCCTATCATGCACCTGGCCCATGGGTGCCCCAGTAATTGGCGTCCAAGGTGGGATAGCCCCGCCTTCTGCCCATTTTGGCACGGTGGGTTGATGGATTGGCAGCCTGTTTTGCCACTCACGTACAAAAAGCCTATCTAATCTGTTGGAACAAAGAGAACCCTGCTCCGTTGCCTGCCTTGCCTTTCCGACGGAGTCAGAATATATGTATGCTTGTGTGCCTTTCATTTTCTTTTTGCTTCTTCGCTTAAAAAACTGCATCCTCAAAGACCAGAACTGGCTTCGTTCTTGCCTCCCAGCATCTTGCACTTCAAACCTTGCACAGCCAGCCAATCCAGGGAGGGTCGTGTGTGCTACAACCTGGTGGTCTCTTCTAATTCTATGGTTCTATGATTCTGTGCTCTTTGCAGTTGGCTAACAGAATTTCTTAGCACCTCTGCTTTGTAGATAAGTAGATGTAAAGTTATTCAATGTGGACTGTGGTAGACAATTCCAGCCAATGTCTTTCTTTAAGAAAAGCGTTGCTTGACCAGATAGCCAGTGCAGTATAGTGATTTAAGCATTAGACTATGATCCTGGAGACTAGGGTTCAGTTCCCCCATTTGGCCATGAAAACCCACTGGGTGACCTTAGGTGCGTCACATAGGCCCTTCCCGCACCTTACCATCTTCTGCTGCTGGGGTGCGGGGATCACATGAGCAGCCTCTGACAAGAGGCTCTCACGTCTGGGGCCCTTCAGCTCTACACAAGCTGCCTGCTTGCATGAGAGCCCCGCCTCTTCCTTCCACAGAGCAGCCTGGGAATTTCCCAGGCTGCACTGGGGCAGGAAGCACGACCGGGTAAGTGCACGCAGGGCCCAGGAGCAATGCGCGATTGCACACCATTTTCGGCTTCTAGCCAAAAATGAAAAGGTGCGCAATTGGTGCCTACCAGCCCCTGGAGCCTTGCGCAATTGTGAGTGCATCGTGCAGATTGCTCCTCACAATCGCGTGATGCTCCAGGCCCTCTTTCACATGGAAAATGCCATGCAAAAAGGGCCGAAGACACACAACAACAGCAATTGCTTGAGCAGAGCAGTTTTCTGGAAAGTGCTTGAATTGAATGTGCCACTGTTAACAAGATTCTAAATATAATGTGTAACAGTGAGGGTGTAGCTATGAGGCCAGAAAAGTGTTTTTCCCCCCAAAAATGTTTTAAAAAACAAAGAATAGTAATGGATAACATCTTCACCTGAGAGAGGGTAAATTTCTTTTCATGGGGCATCTTGAGAAATACCTTTGTACTATTCAGGCCACTGTCTGTCTGTGGGAAAACAAGAGCTACAAAATGTTTATGCTCCCCCTCTCGCCTGAGTTTCGGGGGCCAAAATGCTTTCTTGGGACATTTGCAGAGATTCTTTTTTCATGTTCACCCTGTTCTCTGTTTCTCGGGAAACCACCCCCAACTTGGGGCCCTTCAGACGTGGAAGACTCCAACTCCCATCCTATCTGAAGGGCATCACAAGAGGAACGATGGCAGGAAAGCCTGGAAAAGGTGAAGAAGAAATTGTGTCTGGCAGAGAAGTCAAGGGAAGGAAAGATACGGCTCAGTTGTTGTGGTCTCAGCACTATATTTTTATTATCATTATTCGACAAGAGCAGACACAGATTTCTTTTTCAGGTGCTGAAGGGATGTTTCGCCAGGACTGATGCTGCTCCTCTCCACGGGACCTCCAGCTGCTCAGCCTTTTTTGTGGTGTGGTGGTGGAGGCGGCACGTATTTATAATGTGGTGGAGGAGGAGGAGGAGGAGGAGGAGGAGGTGGTGGTGGAGGAGGCGGTGGTGGCGGCGGCGGTGGAGGCGGCGGCGGCGGCGGAGGAGGAGGCGGAGGTGGTGGAGCTGGAAGGCAGCAATAATATCTGTGCCCGTAGGATGCACAGGCACAATTTGCACCGGCATCCACCCCATAGGGACAACTTTTGCCGCAGGTCCCGTAGCAGTAAGCGCCACACTTGCCCGTAAAGGCTGCAAAAAAGGAAGGCCAGGATTAGTCTCATAGTCAGGGTAGGAAAAGATTTGCAAGGAGAGACATGAGCTATCACGGGTTAATCAGGGAAGAGACTCAACAGGCGGGGGCAGCCGGTGGCTTCTCTATGGGTTGGGTTGCTGGTGGAGTCCTTCCATTTTCCAGGAGCTAGCCAAGGTGCTGAACTTAACCATGAGAACTGGGGGCTGCTCCTTTGAATTGTGGGGTATAAAGCAGAACTGATTCACTGTAGGATGCACGGGCACAATTGGCACCAGCGTCCACACCATAGGCACAAGTTTTGCCACAGCCCCCATAGCAGTAAGCACCACACTTGCCTGTATAGGCTGCAAAAGAGGAAGTCCAGGGGTTAGTCCCTGATAAGACTGGGAAAAGATTCGCAAGGAGAACAGCAAGTTCTCACTGATGACTTGACTCACTAGTTAACCATTCGATGCAGGGGGTGATGTTGGGGCAGGAGAGGCAGCTCCACACAGATGTCCCACCGGAAATGAGTCTCCACCACATACCCCACAGACTACAAGCAGGTCTGAGGCCTAGACTAGGAGTGTCTCTCCTGCCCACCCCTCCAAGGAAGGGGATGTGATGGCTGACACTCCCTCAGTCCTCCGTCCAGACACAGACCCTCAGCCCCAGTTCCAGCCCCTCTCCAACTGTCCAACAACCCTTGGGCGGGGGGAGGAATTGGAGTTGAACACCTCTGTCCTGGTTGGAGAAAGCTGGGTTTTAATTCAGATAAGAAGCTTTCCATTTCCCAGCAGAAAGTCAGGCAAATCCCCAGAACAAAGAAGGACAGGATCCTTGTGTGTAACTAAAAGATTTCTTACTTTCCAGGCATTAAAAATTGGCAAAATAGCTGGTGGAGGGGGAGGGCATTGAGATGTTCTCAAATGCTGAAATATAATTTACAGGCAAGGAGATTCTCATTTCATCCTTCTCCATCCCTATTCCAACATTTAGGGTCATGGGCTGGTTGGCAAATGATAAATGATAATTGCTATTTGACCTTTCAACTCAAGATAATCAATACATTTTAAGAGGTTTGAACGTCTTGCAAATAATTGTCTCAAAATTTTCAAATCAAAAGCAGCATTTGAAAATTGAAGGCAATCTCTCAGCCAGAAATCCCTTGCCACTGTATTCACACATCCACAGACTCCAAAGCTCCCTGCAGCAGAGAGGCACTGCTAAAGTTGGCAGTATTGGTATATTTTTCAAGATTCCCAGCCAAGCTCTTTCAGCAAAGAGGTGGGGAAAGACAGTCATTGGTACAGGCACTTATTGGCTAATATCGTGTCCTGGAAATCAAAACCACTTCTCTGCTCTCCATACCTATCACGCTTTAAGACAAAGGTTTTTAATTTGCAGAAGCATTGGCAAAGTCTTCCAGGTTATCTTCCATTAGTAAAGAGTAGACATTTAGGCCACCTTGGTATCCTGACATTTCACTGTCATTTAGCTAGATTCAAAAATTCTGCGGTCCCCTTGTCTGATACAAGATCAGAGGATCTTCAATAGAGAATGGATGAATAACTATGGCTAGCTACTTCTGGTACTTTTTGGCCTACAACTCCCATCAATCTTAGCCAATGTACTCACGAAAAGGGATTATGGCAGTTGTAATCAAACATCATATGGTGACCACAGTTGACCACCTCTGTTTTAAACGCCTCCCTCAAACAATTCAGAGAACATCAAAGTTTCTCAAACCAGCAATTCTCTTCTTCATCCTTTTCTGTTAGCCCTCCACATTCGCTAGGGTTAGGGGTTCAGGAGCCAAGCAATAGTGGGAAAATTGCAAATATCAAAATGTGTGTCTGTGTGCCTGTGTGTTTGTGGGAAGGGGACTGAGACATGAAAGGTCAAGCAGGCACCCAGGGTCCAAACCAGGTCAGGGAAAGGGGACAGGTCAGCATGGTGCCTCTATACTTCCCATCACCTTCTTTGGGTGTGGGGGGCAGTGGGTGGAAGTTCACTGTGCTGGGAAATTGGGCTGTGAGCCATCCTTAGATGACCAGGCGGAGGAAGAGGACCAGAGGAAGGTTTTCAAAGGACTGCACTACCTGATTGGATTGTTGAGAGGGAAGTTCCCTCCCAAAAAGAGGCACTTGAAGTGCAGGGCAGGGGTTGGATAAATTTGCAAATATTCAAATCCATGAAAGTCAAACCCACAAATGTGGAGGGCTAAGTGTACATTTCTACAGGCGAAAGCAGGATGCAAGGATGAAGCAGAGCTTGAAAATATTTTGGGGGGGCTGCACCTGCAAGAATCAGTGGTGATGAGGGCTGGTGGATTCTGAGAATTGTCATCCCTGAAGTAACTTTTCCAAGTTCTGCATGAGCGTAACCATATTATTCGGGCAACCATTACCCTTGTCCCTCAAGACACAAATTCTCTACAATGGAGAATAATCTTCTTCATATTCTCTGAGTTAGAAGGGATCCCAGGAGACATCTACCCAACCCTGCAATCCTTCAAAGATACATGGATGAGTTCCACCCCTCTCTTGATAGTTACCTTCAGTGGCCACAATGGCCAGCAGGAGGACCGCAAAGGCAAGGAATATGGCCTTCATGGTGAGAATCCACTTCAGATCCCCTTCGGTGAGTCCCCAAAACAGGTGCTCCAATGAAGAAGACACTCACAAGGTGAGATGAAGAGTGAGGCCTACTGATCCAGTATTTATGGAGGGTTTGATGAATGGAAGAGGAGGGGCTTGGAGTTGAGTGATGCAGGAGCTTTTGTCATGGAACACCATTGTGTCATCCTGACCTCAGCAAGGCATGGTAAAAGCACTTCATACCCATTTCCTCCTACTTTACACAAGGAATCCATTTCGTGGAGAGTACAGATCTGGATCTGTGGTTTCGAATAAACACAGGGGATAAAAGGTGCCTTAACAGCTTGTGAGATCAAAAACATTAAACACATCTCCTAGGAGAAGAATAAGTAGGGAAAGATTGAAATCACGATTATGGTTTCTGGAGAGGATCATCAGTCCAGAACCTGGAACAAAATGTTCATTTGAGACAAATGAGAGTGTTGGAACAGTACAATAACTGAAAGCCTCAGCTTCCTCTACAACTCTCAGAATTCTTTTCCCCCATTGGTAATTTCTAGATTGAGTGTTTCCCCAGATATGTAAAAATGAATGAGCTTCAGGGTCTCGAAAAATTTACATGACCTGTTAAATGTTTACAACTGTCTTTAAAAAAATACAAAAACTTCAGCTGGAATCCTGTATCATCATCTACATAACTCAACTTTATGTACACAGTTGGTTATCCACACTGGTGGGTTTGACTTTCGCAGATTTGATTATTTGCAAGTTTCTTCAACCTCAATCCCAGTTCAGGCTCTTCTTTTCCAGGGGAACCCTTCCTCTTTGCAGCTCTGATCAGGCCATGCAGCCTTTTAAAAATCTGCCTCCCAACCTCCTCCTCCTCCATCAGCTGCAGGCTGGGCACCTAAAGACAGCTCACAGCCCAATTTCTCAGCATCACAAACCATCTCCAAATGCCTCACGCACGTAAGGCCTTTCTGCACTAAAGTGCTATAGTGCTACTATTCCACTTTCAGCATCCTCTGGAATTCTGGGGTTTCAAGTTTACTGTGGCCAAAGAGCTTTCTGGCTGAGAATTTTAAATGCCCTCCCTAAACTGCAAGCCCCAGGATTCCATAGGGTGTTGAAAGTAGAATAATAGCACTATAACAGTGTAGTGCAGAAACGGCCCTTACTCAAGGAAAGAGATGGGCAGGAGAGAGGAAGTATAGGGCAACCATGCCAACTCACCCCCTTTCCCTCTCTTTTCCCAGACTTAATTTGGACCCGAGATGCCTGATCTCCCCAATATGCCTCAGCCCTCTTCCCCCCACCACACATTTTTTGATATTTGCAATTTTCCCACTATTTTGAGGGCCCTGCACCCCTAACCCTAGTAAATGTGGAGGGCCAATTGTACTTCACTATGTAGCAGAGGCACTGAAAAAAACTGTTTCTGAATTGTGAAAATGCATAATGAGACACTGGCAAAAGTATCCCAACGCACATCAGGTTAGACCAGTGTGTCTCAGCATCTTCTAGCTGGTGTCCCATTATTCCAACTAATGTGCATTGGTCACTTTGACATACGTATGGCTCCCATATGTAGTTCCATAACACCAACCTCTACTGGATACAGATGTTGTGAAACTACCCAATTCTGATTCCTGCATAGATAATACCAATACTGCAAGCAGTTTCACTATCTATCACTTCTTTTTTCTGTATCCAGTTCTCACCCTGGACTTCAATGCTGCCAAGAGCTTGAAGCCTGGCTTGAGAGCTGCTGCTTCCATATCTGCCTTACTGATGATGCCACTAGTCACAAAGAAGTTCCTTTTTTGGACTACCCCTTCCAAAACACCTCAGTAGACATAGACCATTTCTACACTGGACCATTATAACGCGATGATTCCACTTGCAACATCCTATGGAATCCTGGGGTTTGCAGTTTCGGGAGGGGCCGGCTAATCATCGCGCTATAACGGTCTAGTGCAGAAATGGCTATAGAATCCTAGAGTTGGAAGAGACCACAAGGGCCATCATGTCCAACCCCTACCATGAAGGAATATGCCATCAAAGCCTTCCTGACAGGTAGGCATCCAATCGCTGTTTAAAAACTTCCAAAGAAGGAGACTCCACCACACTCCCAGGCAACAGTATATGCCACTGTCCAATGGCTCTTATCATCAGGAAGTTCTTCCTAATGTTTAAATGGAATCTCTTTTCCTGAAGTTTGAAGCCATTGGAGCTTTCTGCAGCACCCTTCCATCCCACCATGGGGTTAGGAGAACGGGACCACAATGACACTAATGCATGATATTGTCACGGTCCTGTCCTTTCCCATCCCAGGAGGTGCAATCATGGATTAAATCATTGACAGGTTTTTCCCATCAATGACACATGATTGCGCCACCATCCTGCATTTACTTGTCCTGCGGAAGCCCTGGAAGCACGATAGCTGCGCTTCTTGCCCCAGTGCAGCCTGAGAAAGTACCTGACTGTGCTATGGAAGGAAGAGCGGTGCCATCGTGCTCCCTTCCACAAAGAGCCAGCCGGTGCAGAGGGGAGTGCTGTTGTCACACTCCCATCCTAGCAGAGCCACTGCCAGAATCCACACTGGACTACTTTGCTCCATATCCTGGTCTCTGGAGCAGCAGAAAACAAGCTTGCTCCATTCTCCATAAGATAGCCTTTCAAATATTTAAAACATAGCTATCGTGTTACTTCTTAACCTCTTTCCCAGGCTAAACATACCCAGTTCCCTTAGTCCCTCCTCATAGGTCATGGTTTCCAGGCCTTCTACCATCTTGGTCGTCTCCTTTGGGCATGTTTCTAAAGGTACTTCTAAACATCTGATATTTCAATTTAATTTTTCAAGAGATGAATTCTTTGTTAAATCTTAGTGAGCTTTCCCTCCAGGATAGATTCTGAGGGAATAGTTGAGGCCAAGCATTCAGAGAGCTGTACAGGTGGCTGACACCTTCAGTGACTGAGTTATTTGAACACCCTTCATTGTCTGAAATGAAAATTTCACTCTGGGCTCTGACTCGATGGACCATAATTTCCGCCTTGACCTTTTGCTTTTCATTATGCTCTTTGAAGGTGTACTTGATGTTTTTTATACCAATGGCAGTTGAGAATGCTGGCACCAAATGGATTCCCATCAGGAAAAGATCAGGAAAAGATTCTTGGAGTGTCCTCTTGAGGTCAGAATGACACAATGGCACCGTGAGACAAAAGATCTTGCGTCATTCAATGCCAAGTCTCTGTCCCTCAATCCACCAAGTCCTCTATAAATACCAGAGCTCAAGCTCTTGGTCTTCATCCAATCTTGTGAGTGACTTTTCTGTTGGATCAGCTGCCATCAGGACTCACTGAAGGAGATCTCATCCAGATTCTCACCATGAGGGTCATCTTCCTTGCCTTTGTGGTGCTCCTGCTGGCCACTGTGGCCACTGAAGGTAACTGTGGTGGGAACTGAACTGATATACCTTTGAGACATCAAAAGATTGGACTAGATGCCTATTGGTATCTCTGATAATCAAGGCTATTTCCACACCAAACTGTTATAGTGCTATTATTCCACTTTCAACATCCTATGGAATCCTGGGGTTTGCAGTTTAGGGAGAGGCCTTTGAGGCCCCTCTCTAAACTGCAAACCCCAGGATTCCATAGGACGTTGAGAGTGGAATAATAGCACTATAACAGCCTAGTGCAAAGGGTAATTGGTCCCTTAATGTTAAATTGATTCTTGAGGATAATTCCCAAAAGACAATATTCCCACCTCTGTATGATCTTTTTGCCTGTGAGGATGCAAAATATTAGGTAAAGAATTGCTGGGTGAAGAAGATTTTGTGCTTTAAGATTACAATGGCCAACTGGAGTCTCCATATGGTAGTGGACTATAACTGCCATAATCCCCTACTATAAGCAATACTGGCTAATCCTGATGGGAATTGTAGGCCAAAAAGTGTAAGAATTAGATAGCCACTGTTGCTCATCCATTCTTTGAGGTGGATTCTTTCATCTAGTGTCAGAGAAGGAGATTGTAGAATCTTCAAAATTAGCTATAGGGCAGTGAAATACCAGGAGATCAACATGGTTGTGGGCAGAGGATGGCATGGCCAAATTGCTTTCTCATTAATGACCAAAGATAACCCATGAGACTTTACCAACCCCTTTGCAAATTAAAAACTCTTTCGTCTTAAAGCATGGTGAGTACGGAGAGCAGAGGACATTTTGGTTTCCAGGGCGGAAATACTAGCCAATAGCTAGTACCTGAACTATGGAAGAATGATTCTAAACATGCCTGTATTCCTGCATCCTTTGGCTAAGGATTGTGGTTGGAAAGCTGGGAAAGATATACCTACACTGCCAGCTTTACCTGTCCCACTTGTACCACTCAGAGAGCTTTGAGTTCTGTGGTGGAGGAAGGATAGGGAAGGATGGAATGAGAATCTACACTGACATCCTTGCTTATAAATTGGATTTTAAAATTTGAGAACACCTCAATCCACCCCATCTCCAAAAGTTATTTTCACCATTTTTTAACCTCTGGAAAGTGAGTAATCATCGAATCATAGAGTTGGAAAAGACCCCAGGGGCCATCGAATCCAACCGCCTGCTATGCAGGAACACCCATCAAAGCATTCCCAACAGATGGCCATCCAGCCTCTGCTTAAAAACCTCAAAGAAGGAGACTCCACCACACTCCGAGGCAGCCTATTCCACTGCCGGACCGCCCTGACCGTCAGGAAGTTCTTCCTGAGGTTCAAGTGGAATCTCCTTTCCTGCAGCTTGAATCCATTGCTCCTTGTCCTGGTCTCTGGAGGGCAGAGAACAAGCCCGCTTCCTCCTTGACATGACATCCTTTCAAATATTTAAACATGGCTCTCATGTCCCCTCTTAACCTTTTCTTCTGCAGGCTAAACATACCCAACTCCCTAAGCCGCTCCTCGTAGGGCATGGCTTCCAGATCCTTCACCATTTTCGTCGCCCTCCTCTGGCCACGCTCCAGTTTGTCGACATCCTTCTTGAATTGGGATGCCCAGAACTGGACACAGTCTTCCAAATGAGGCATAACCAATGCAGAATAGAGTGGTACCATTACCTCCCTCGATCTAGACACCATACTCCTATTGATGCAACCAAGAATCGCGTTGGCTTTCTTGGCTGCCGCGTCACACTGCTGACTCATGTTCAGCTTGTGATCTACCAAGACTCCAAGATCACTTTCACACACACTGTTATCCAGCCACGTGTTCCCCATCCTATATTTGTGCATTCCATTTTTTCTGCCTAAGTGCAGGACCTTATATTTCTCTCTGTTGAAATTCATTTTGTTAGCTTTGGCCCAGCTCTACAATCTGTCAAGGTCATTTTGAATTTTGATTCTGCCCTCTGGCGTATTAGCAACCCCTGCCAATTTGGTGTCATCTGCAAACTTGATCAGCATGCCCTCTACTCCTTCATCCAAGTCATTGATGAAGATGTTGAATAGCATTGGGCCCAGGACAGAAGCCTGTGGCACCCCACTAGTCACTTCTCTCCAGGGTGAAAAGCAGCCATTGGTGATCACCCTTTGGGTTTGGTCGTACTAGTTTTTAGTTTCTAGTTGTACCAGTTTCATTGCCCTTCATTGTTCTGAGCTTTGGGGATTTGCCCAGCCTACTGGTCTACTGGGAAAAGTGGGAGATCAAAAGCAGTATCATTGGTCATTTGCCAGTCCCTAACCCTAAATGTTGGAATAGGGCTGGGTATGGATAGAATAAGAATCTCCTTGCCTGTAAATTGGATTTCAGTATTTGAGAACACCTCAATGCCCTGCCCCACTAGTTATTTTGCCAGCCTTCAATTCTTGTGAAGGAAGGAACCTGTTATCCAAAATTCCCGCCCTTCAGTATTCTGAGCTCTGGGGATATGCTGGAGTTTCTGGTCTACTGGGAAGTGGAAAGCTTCTTATCTGAATTAAAACCCAGCTTTCTCCTCCCCCCGCCCGAGGGTTGTTGGACAGTTGGAGAGGGGCTGGAACTGGGGCTGAGGGTCTGTGTCTGGACAGAGGACTGAGGGAGTGTCAGCCATCACATCCCCTTCCTTGGAGGGGTGGGCAGGAGAGACACTCCTAGTCTAGGCCTCAGACCTGCTTGTAGTCTGTGGGGTATGTGGTGGAGACTCATTTCCGGTGGGACATCTGTGTGGAGCTGCCTCTCCTGCCCCAACATCACCCCCTGCATCGAATGGTTAACTAGTGAGTCAAGTCATCAGTGAGAACTTGCTGTTCTCCTTGCGAATCTTTTCCCAGTCTTATCAGGGACTAACCCCTGGACTTCCTCTTTTGCAGCCTATACAGGCAAGTGTGGTGCTTACTGCTATGGGGGCTGTGGCAAAACTTGTGCCTATGGTGTGGACGCTGGTGCCAATTGTGCCCGTGCATCCTACAGTGAATCAGTTCTGCTTTATACCCCACAATTCAAAGGAGCAGCCCCCAGTTCTCATGGTTAAGTTCAGCACCTTGGCTAGCTCCTGGAAAATGGAAGGACTCCACCAGCAACCCAACCCATAGAGAAGCCACCGGCTGCCCCCGCCTGTTGAGTCTCTTCCCTGATTAACCCGTGATAGCTCATGTCTCTCCTTGCAAATCTTTTCCTACTCTGACTATGAGACTAATCCTGGCCTTCCTTTTTTGCAGCCTTTACGGGCAAGTGTGGCGCTTACTGCTACGGGACCTGTGGCAAAAGTTGTCCCTATGGGGTGGATGCCGGTGCAAATTGTGCCTGTGCATCCTACGGGCACGGATATTATTGCTGCCTTCCAGCTCCACCACCTCCGCCTCCTCCTCCTCCGCCGCCGCCGCCTCCACCACCGCCGCCACCACCGCCTCCTCCACCACCACCTCCTCCTCCTCCTCCTCCTCCTCCTCCTCCACCACATTATAAATACGTGCCGCCTCCACCACCACACCACAAAAAAGGCTGAGCAGCTGGAGGTCCCGTGGAGAGGAGCAGCATCAGTCCTGGCGAAACATCCCTTCAGCACCTGAAAAAGAAATCTGTGTCTGCTCTTGTCGAATAATGATAATAAAAATATAGTGCTGAGACCACAACAACTGAGCCGTATCTTTCCTTCCCTTGACTTCTCTGCCAGACACAATTTCTTCTTCACCTTTTCCAGGCTTTCCTGCCATCGTTCCTCTTGTGATGCCCTTCAGATAGGATGGGAGTTGGAGTCTTCCACGTCTGAAGGGCCCCAAGTTGGGGGTGGTTTCCCTAGAAATAGAGAACAGGATGAAAGTGGAAAAAGAACCTCTTCAAATGTCCCAAGAAAGCATTTTAGTCCCCAAAAGTCAGGGGAACAGAAACGCATAAGAATTTTGTAGCTGTTGTTTTCCCAGAGACAGAGAATGGCCATCTGTCAGGAGTGCTTTGATTGTGTATTCCTGCATGGCAGGGGGTTGAATTCCACAGCCCTTATGGTCTCTCCCAACTCTACGGTTCCATGAGTCTATGATATATCTTAGAATCTTAGAATCATAGAGTTGGAAGAGACCCCAAGGGCCATCCAGCCCAACCTCTTTCTGCCACGCAGGAATATACGATCAAAACATTCCTGAGGCATGGCCACCCAGCCTCTGTTTAAAAACCTCCAAAATAGGAGATTCCATCACACTCCAAGGCAGTGTATTCCACTGCCAAACAGCATTTACCATCAGGATGTTCTTCTTAACGTTTAGGATCAACCTCTTTTCTTGTAGTTTGTATCCCTTGCTCCATGTCCTAGTCTCTGGAGCAGCAGAAAAGAAGCTTGCTCCATCTTCCATTTCACATCCCTTCAAATGTTTAAACATGGCTATCGCGTTGCCTCTTAACCTTCTGTTCTCCAGGCTAAACGTACCCAGCTGCCTAAGCCCCTCCTCACAAAGTATGGGTAGGGCATCTTAAAAGTTATTCTCTCGGTAGCAAGCCCAGTTGAGTTGTGCTGAGCAAAGGAATACACCTACTCCAGTATTCTTGCAGAGTCTTATACTGATGAGACTGGACAGGGAACTGCCCACCACAGCCAGTCCCAGCCGGGTTATATCTGTTACAAAAAATCCTGTTATACAAAGCCTCTCCTAAGAGTCCAGCCATAACCCCCATATATATGTCACTCAACTCTTCATTAAAACAGTGAACAACTATGTCTTTGAATTCTTTAGCTTCAGCAGTAGACAGAAGCAAAGGCCCTTTCCACACAACACTTTTAGTGCTTTTATTCCACTTTCAACTTCCTGTGGAATTCTGGGGTTTGCAGTTTCCTGAAGCCACAGAGCTCTCTGGCTGAGAATTCTAAATGCCCCTCACTAAACTATAAACCCCAGGATTCCACAGGAAGTTGAAAGTGGAATGATAGTACTGTAACAGTGTAGTGTGGAAAGGCCCATAGTGCTATCAGCTTATCAGAGGCCGTTTCCGCACTAGGATTTTATAGCGCTATGATTCCACTTTCAACATCCTATGGAATCCTGAGGTTTGCAGTTTCGGGAGGGGCCAGATGGCCCCTCCCGAAACTGCAAACTCCAGGATTCCATAGGATGTTGAAAGCGGAATCATAGCGCTATAACAAGCTAGTGTGGAAATGGTTAGAGACACACATACTTTGGTCAAGCTGATTTGAAATAAAAAGCAAAATTAATTTTCTGTTGTTATGTGCCTTCAAGTCATTTGCTACTTATGGCAACTCTAAAAAGAACTTTTCATGGGGTTGTCTTGGCAAGATGTGTTCAGCGGGGGTTTGCCTTTGCCTTCCTCTGAGGCTGAGAGAATGTGACTTGCCCAAGATCACAGGTTTCCATAGCTGATCAGGGATCTGAACCCTGGTCAGCAGAGTCAATACACCATGCTGGCTCTCTAAAATTAACACAACTTTATTCTCATTCCATGGTAAGTTAAATCATAGCGTAAAACACCAAGGATTTTAAAAATCATTTCTTGACACTACGGTCTGCATTATCTCATACTTTGAGAGATATTAGGAGATAAGCTCTCCATTTGGAAGTATACTTTGAATTAGGGGAAATCTTCCAGTTTAGATGTTGTTTTATCTTCTGACATCCTTTGTTGAGCCCTCTGCAGACCTGTCTTACAAGCCTACATCCCATATTTCACTTTCAAGGACATACTGGCTTCACTAATGTGTGTTCACACAGCTGCAAAATGCCATCATGAAGTCTGTGAACTAAAATCTTCCTGAATTACAATCTTTGTTCACTGCTTGTAGTCTATGAAGACTCCTAGATCCCTTTCGCATGTACTGCTATCCAGCCACGTGTCCCCCATCCTATATTTCTGTATTCCATTTTTTCTACTTAAGTGTAGGACCTTACACTTCTCTCTGTTGAATTTCATTTTGTTAGCCTTGGCCCAGTTCTTCAATCTATCCAAGTCATTTTGAATTTTGATCCTGTCCTCTGCCGTATTAGCAACTCCTCCCAATTTGGTGTCATCTGCGAATTTGATGAGCATGCCCTCTATTCCTTCATCCAAGTCGTTGATAAAAATATTAAATTCTTCCTGAGGTTCAGGTGGAATCTCCTTTCCTGCAGCTTGAATCCATTGCTCCTTGTCCTAGTCTCTGTGGCAGAAGAAAACAAGCCAGTTCCCTCCTCCACATGACATCCCTTCAAATATTTAAACGTAGCTGTCATGTCCCCTCTTAACTTTCTCTTCTGCAGACTAAACATCTCCAGCTCCCTCAGCCGCTCGTCATAGGGCATGGCTTCCAGACCCTTCACCATTTTGGTCGCTCTCCTCTGGACACGCTCCAGCTTGTCAATATCCTTCTTGTTCTTCTTATGTTGTTGTTGCTGTTGCCCAGAAATAGTCCAAATCAACAGCCACATGTTCTTAGGATTTTATCACATGAGCAGAGATGGAGGCCAATTGGGATGGCTTCCAAAGGAGATGTGTAGACAAATTCATGCAGGAGGAAGCATGGTTAAGATCTATATAATGATTCATTCTGTGGAGAAAGTGAATATGGAGAATTCCCACTTACAATATGAGAACACAGTGGAATCAACTGCTGAAGCTCAACAGTGAGTACATCTTCAAACAGCACACTAGCCATCAGAGTTCTGTAGCAGATGGATGGATGGACGGACGGACGGACGGACGGACGGACAGACAGACAGACAGACAGACAGATGAAGCATATAACTCCACGAGCATATATACGAGCATATGGGCTGGACAGGGCTACTGTCAGGTGGATTTGTAACTGGTTGGCTGACCGTACCCAAAGGGTGGTCACCAATGGCAGATTCTCATCCTGGAGAGAAGTGACTGGCGGGGTGCCACAGGGTACTGTCCTGGGCCCGGTGCTGTTCAATATCTTCATTAATGACTTGGATGAAGGAATAGAGGGCACGCTGATCACATTTGCAGATGACACCAAATTGGGAGGGGTTGCTAATACGCCTGATGACAGGATCAAAATTCAAAAGGACCTGGACAGATTGGAGAGCTGGGCCAAGGCTAACAAAATGAGTTTCAACAGAGAGAAATGTAAGGTCCTACACTTAGGCAGAAAAAATGGTATGCAGAAATATAGGATGGGGGACACGTGGCTGGCTAACAGTACGTGTGAAAGGGATCTAGGAGTCTTCATAGACCACAAGCTGAACGTGAGTCAGCAGTGTGATGCGGCAGCCAAGAAGGCCAACGCAATTCTTGGTTGCATCAACAGGAGTATGGTGTCTAGATCGAGGGAGGTATTGGTACCACTCTATTCTGCATTGGTTAGACCTCATCTTGAATACTGTGTCCAGTTCTGGGCACCCCAATTCAAGAAGGATATGGATAAGCTGGAGCAGGTCCAGAGGAGGGCAACCAAAATGGTGAGCGGCCTGGAAGCCATGCCCTATGAGGACAGACTTAGAGAGCTGGGGATGTTTAGTCTGCAGAAGAGAAGGTTGAGAGGGGACATGATAGCCATGTTTAAATATTTGAAGGGATGCCATGTCGAGGAGGGAGTGGGCTTGTTTTCTCCTGCTCTTGAGACCAGGACAAGGAGCAATGGATGCAAGCTGCAGGAGGGGAGATTCCGCCTGAACCTCAGGAGGAATTTCCTGACAGTCAGGGCTGTCCGGCAGTGGAATGTGCTGCCATGGAGTGTGGTGGAGTCTCCTTCTTTGGAGGTTTTTAAGCGGAGGCTGGATGGCCACTTGTCGGGAGTGCTTTGAGGGTTTTCCTGCATGGCAGGGGGTTGGACTGGATGGCCCCTGTGGTCTCTTCCAACTCTACATTTCTATGATTCTATGATTCTACCTAGGGCTGCTTAGGATTTTCTTTTCTCATAGATAATACTTGTTAGAAAGATTTGAGATCCTGTGTTTTCCTCCTCAGTTCCTCAAACTGTCTTGTTCAGTACCTGTCACTCTTCCCCATATTCCCCAATCCAACCTGTATTCAGAGTTATTAACATACAGAGGTTGGGTTCCTGAGAGAATGCACTGCTCTCCTCCTTGCTGCTAGGCCTCATCTCCATGGCAACTGGCCTATTCAAGAGAGACACAATTGACTGTGGCCCGAGAGCTCTCTGGCTCAGAGTTCTAAAGGCCTCTCGCTAAACTGCAAACCCCAGGATTCAATAGAGTCTTCTCAGGCAGCCAATCATATGAGGTCTCCACTTTACACAGACAAACAAACTTCGACTTTTATATATTTCATATATGGAGTTATGCATTCAATGTGAAATGCTGGCAACATACCACAATCAAAATGTGCACCCATGCACAATGCATGTCCATGCACAATGCGCAATGTGTATCTATGCACCACGTGCACAATCCCACTTCTGCAAACTTTGGACTGAATGCAGACATTCCGCACTGGACCTAAATGGTTTAATGTTCCATGCATAAGGCATCAATGGGACTCCAGACAGAGTTATACTTTAGGATTTCCTACCACTAAAAGTGAGGGCTTAAATACGCTAAAGGGAACAGATCCTGTCTGATCTTGGGAACTAAGCAGGGTCAGTCCTGGATAATACTTGAATGGGAGACTGCCAATGAATACCAGGTGCTGTAGGCTATATTTCAGAGGAAGAAACTGGAAAAACCACCTCTGAGTATTCCTTGCCCAAGAAAACCTTATGAATTTCACGGGACTGCCATAACTTGAGAAGCAACTTGAAAGCACATGCACACACAGAGGTGGTTATGGCTGCCAACTTAGGCAGTGCTTAAAGGGTGTGCCATCATCAAGAAACTGAAGCGATTATGATCCTGACTCCCTGACAGGTTAGGAAAACACTCATGACCAAACTAATGTGGGTTTTAAAAGATAACAGCCACTAAAGATTTTTTTAAAAAACCATGGACTTTTTGAGCAATAAGAAAAAAAAATGCAATAATCTGTGGATATGATTATTAGTAGTTTGTTTAGCTGGATCTGCAATAGTAGAATGATATTATCCTATACTTTTTCTTTCTTTTTCATTACAGTTTTGGAGTGGGGCAAAGTCCTTTTGTGTATTAATAAGTTAGTGTTTAGTATTTAGTTGTATAAAAATTGATAAAAATATAGACACATATTAAAAAAATAAAAACTATCTCCACCTAGCTTTTCAGAGGGGTTCCAAGAAGACCTCTCTCATCTAATGTTCTGTGGGCCTGGATCTGATCGGATCTGATCTGATCTGATCTGATCTTCCCTTTCCTCTTCTCTTTCTGTCGTTTTTATATTTTGACACAGGTTTCTACCATGGCGTTTATATCATTCTTTTAGCAGGGCTGGTAAAAATGTGGCCAATGAACATGTGTGGTCCTCACCTCTACACCTTTGGCCTCCAAAGCCTTCCAGGGGATCCTACAGTCACCAGCCCCCTCCCCATTGTTTTTAAGGCTGATTTGCAAGCAAGGAACATCCCTCCACTGTGCAAAGACTGTCCCCCAAACATGGGTTTTGTTTCTCACACACTCAAGTCCCCCAAGATGGCTGACAGTAAGCCAGAATTGAAACCACAAGGGATGTCACATTATTTCCAGTTCAGGAAGACACACGCCTGCATGGCTCAATGGATGTGGTGGGATACGGTGATGGAATCAGACCCACTCGCCTCCCCATGCACATTTTTGCTTTAGGATCCTGATCTATTTTCCACTGTGAGCCCATTTGAACTTGAACTATCCAGAAAACATTGGCAAACTGTAGGGCAGTATATCTGAAGGACGTCAGGTTGGGCAAGATGGTCATACCAGCAAGGAGAATGTGGAGCTCTGCAAAGAAATAAGAAGAAATGTTGCCCTACAAAAACCCATCACTTGTTGCAACTGATGAGAAGGAAATACATGGCTACATGGTTGAGGTCTCATCTCTTTTTTATTGTTTAATAAGAGGAGACAAACACTTAGGAGGAGAAGGGATGGGTGTTGTCTGTGATGCTGATCCTCTTTGCTGGTTCTCCTGGTGCTCAGCCTTTCTTGTGGTGGGGTGGCGGTGGTGGGACCCAGTGTTTGTAATGTGGTGGTGGAGGAGGAGGAGGAGGAGGAGGAGGAGGTGGAGGAGGTGGAGGAGGTGGGGGTGGGGGTCGGGGTCGGGGTGGAGGAGGAGGAGGAGGTGGCGGGGGAGGCGGTGGACGGGCTGGAAGGCAGCAGACAAGTCCATATCCTTGGGAAGCACAAGCACAGTTTGCAGCGGCGTCGACACCATAGGCACAACTCTTGGCACAGCCTCCGTAGCAGTAAGCGCCGCATTTGCCTGTATAGGCTGCAGAAGAGAAAGCCCAGGGTTAGCCCAGGAAAAGATTTGCAAAGAGAGATGTGAGCTAGCATGGATTAATCAGGGAACTGACTCAACAGCCGGTGGCAGCTGGTGGCTTCCAGAATGGTCCTCTGTGGATCCCTTGCAGGTTTTCTCGAGCTATCCAGGGTCATGAACTTAATTTCTCAAATAACTTGGGCACTTTGGAGAGCTAAACCATTTTACAATTGCAAAGTAGGCATGTCTTTTGGCATTCCCAGCCATGAAACTGAAATAGAATGGGTGCAGGTATATAAAGCCTTTCATGTAATGTTACTGGCATGTATTGGCTGGTATCTGTATCTGGCAAATGACAATAGAGTTCTCTACTCCCTGTACTCAGTATGCTTTCAAGACTCTTTCAAAGAGCTACAAATTTGCAGACAGGTGGTATCTTCTCCTGAATTATCTTCTGTCAATAATTAGAACACAGTTATGGTATGTTTTTAAGGGAATGTAGTAAATGGTTTTAATTCTACAGACAGTTCAATGTTATTTTTAATTTGTTTTGTATGTCTGCAACTACATGTGTTCTTATTCTTAGTTGTTTTGAGGTTCCAGTTGTGGTAAAAAGCAGAAGGAGGAGGAGGGGGAGGAGGAGGAGGAGGAGAATGATGATGTTTATTTATAAAATCCTTTTCACCAAAGAGAGGAACATCAGTCAAAGACAAGGACAATAAAACATAACACTATAAATTTATGTAAAACGAAATCCTCAAAACTCCACCAGTCACTCCCCATCTCAGCAACCTCAGCCACAGCTCAGCAGCTTAATCTCCTAAATCAAAGAGGTTCCTTACAAAAACAGGTGAGATCTTCCCCCAGCTGGAGGTCCAAAGGAAGATTGTTCTCCAGATGTGGAGCCCAGGAGCCCGGTCTTGAAAGGCTTGCAGCCTTGACAGGGCTGTGCATGTTGCTGGCACAGGCAATAATCTTTTTCCTACAGATAAACGAGGAATCTAAGATCTGTAGACAAAGGATTATTGTCTGCTCCACCAATCCACCTTTGCCTACAGATCTTAGATTCCTAGATGGTACATACCAGGCTTGAGAGCCAGCATGGTGTAGCAGTTTAACCATGACCTTGGAGACCAGAGTTCGAATTCCCTGCTTGGCCATGGAAATTCACTGGGTAACCTTAGGTGCACTACACAGCCTCAGCTCCAGAAAACCACATGATAGCTTTGCCTTAGGGTTGCTGTGAGTTGGCAAGAACTTGAAGGCACACAGCAATAACAAGAACTTACCCTGCCAGGTTCTGGAGGAGATTGGTTGCATACATCTACCTGCAACCACTCTAATGTCTAACATTTAATTTCCTTTTTTAAAAACATTTTTTATTGAGAATAAAAGGATAAGTACAAAATATATATCAACATACATTCTTATCTTTCAGTCTTCTACAAATATTCTCGTTATCATTTATAAAATTTCTATTCCCGACCTCCCAAATCCCCCCCTTCTATTTTTCATCTTTGCACTTTTTGTTTGGAATTATCACTACAACTGCATTTGTTCCTCTAAATATAAATTTTGTTTTTATTGTCTCCAAATTTCAGCTGAATAATATCAATTATATTATAAACTATTGCAATTATTTTTGCCAATCCCTACATTTCTGTCATATTTTTTGATAAAAATTAGAAAGGGTTCCCATTCTCTCTCGAAGCTTTGAATAAAAATTTCTTTCTGCAACATCGTCAGTTTCTCCATCTCCATCATTTCTAGCATTTTCAGTATCCAATCATTTATCAAAGGTTTTCCTTCTGTTTTCCATTTTTGTGCATAAACAATTCTGGTTGACGTTACCATGTGTAAGATTAGTTTTGAGAATTTATTTTCAGTGTGGGGTTTTCACCTAGCATATTTAACAAATATAATTCTGGTTTTAGCTCAGATTCTATCCCAAGGATATTCAATCAATGTGTGAATTTGTTTCCAAAATTTCTTAGCTAGGGGACAAAGCCACTACATGTGATTAAAAGTGCCTCTATTCTGTTTGTATTTCCAGCAGTCTCCTTCTTTTGTCTTATATATTTGACATATTCAACTAGGCATCATATATCACCATTATAGCATTTTAGAATAATTGTCTTTTAGTCCTGTATTCACATTCATTTCCATTTAGCCACTTTTAACTATACCCTCCGCTTCTCTACTGTTAGACTACAGATTGCATCTTAAGACAGGGATGAGCAACTCTAACTGTCTCTAACAGCCTATAAATCCTTTCAATTTGAGCCAGCATAGCCAGTGGTAGGGGATTATGGGAGTCACACCTGAAAAGCCTCTGAGGTCGCTTGGCTTTGTCGTAAAGGGTCCCTCCCCTCAGAAGGGTATTAAGAGAAACATGAGTCTTCACTACCCAATAATTCTCTTGAACTGAGCTCTTGAAGTCTAGAAATCAACTCCAACTCATGGAGTTTCATTGGGTTTTCTTGACAAGATTTATTCAGAGCAGGCTTGCTATGCTCAGTAAGATTCCATGGTTGGGTGAGGATTTGAACCCTGTTCTCCCAAATCCCAATCCATCATTCAGACTTCTACATCAACCTGGCTCCCAGAAATTCTGTGCTCCTATCCATTACCTTTCTACCAGCATCATCAGGATTCAAGGATTCAGGACAGTGCAGAACTGCAGAACCTTTACCTTTTTTGACTATAATTTCATAGAATTAGAAGATATGCTTGATGAGAAGAGATATGCTTCTTGGAGTTAAGAGCCCAAAAAGGTAACAAAAAGTGACTTCCCAACTCAGGGATAGGATGACTACAACATTCATGCAGAAGTCAACTCTATCTCCCAAGATGGCCTTCCTGTACTCAACTTTTTGATTAGACATGTTCTCAGGAGACACAGCCCAACTCTATTACCATGCAAAGACACATAAGGGAATTCCACCCCACTCCCGAGTTACCTTCAGTGGCCACGATGGCCAACAGGAGTACTGCAAAAGCAAGGAAAATGGCCCTCATGGTGAGAATCTGGTTCAGGTCCCCTTCAGTGAGTTCCAATGACAAGTGATCCAATGAAGGAGAAGTCACTCACCAGATCGGATGAAGAGTGAGGTCGAGAGCCCTGGTATTTATGGAAGGTTCAATGAATTGAAGAGGAGGAGCTTGGAGTTGAGTGACGTGGGATCTTTTGTTTCAGAATAGCCTTGTGTCATCCTGACCTCAACGGCAGGAAGACTTCACTGACAAGTCTTCCAGCTTTTCATGAGGAATCTCATGGAAAATGATGGAAAATGCCACTTTCTAGATCTGTCCTACTGATTCAAAGAAATAGAGTGGAGAAAGAGTCCCTCACCAGCTGGTGAGGCCACAAACGTCAAGCAAAACTCCAAAGAGGATAATGAGAGGGGAAAGATTGCAATCCAGATCATGGCCTTTGAAAAATGACCACACAATCAGAACCTGGAACTAATTTTTCATTCAAGACAAAGGTGTTGGAATACATTCATTGTTTAAGGGCTCAGCCACCTGCATGTCTCCCAGAAATGCTTGGGCTCAGTCAGAAAGCCAATCCTGGAATGAAAATTTGTACAGATTTTTTTAAAAAATAAACAAGTGAACATCTTTGAAGAGTGAAGTCTAGAAGTCTGGTATTTATGCAAAAAATTAAACTGGCCTGTGAAATGTTCAGCAGTGCTTTTAATATGATATAGAAGCTTCACTTGGTGGAGAAACTTACTGCTGACATCATGTTTATGTACGGTCTATTAGGATAATTTCTACTACCTTCTAGTTTATTTCTGGGCCTAGGTCTGGTTTTGAACTTCAAAGCCCCAAGGGGCCCTGGTTTAAGAGCATCCCCTTCCATTTCTTCTTTACTGGGTTTAGTTCTACTTACATGTGAGTAGGGCTTAAAAAGTTCCTCTCTTTTTTTGGACTACAGCTCTTCATGCCCTTCAACATTTCATAGATGAAAACAGGGATATGTGTGGCCAAGCCACATCAGAATGCATTCAAGATGGCAAACATTATTAATGAGGAAGAAGATGCAATGGTTTGTGTTTTCTTGAGCTTACTGAGAAGGGCTAGGTTCTGCCCCCTCCTCTCCTCTTCTTCCTGCTAAATTAACTGAGTGTCAACTACTTTTGTACTTTGGATTCAGTTTCCCGCAATGAAGTAAGCTGAGAACAAACGAGATGAGTGGGAGGAAAAGAAAAAAAGAAAGAAAGAAAATGGGACATTTTGAAAGCAGATGAGAAAACTTAATGACAGAGGATTAGTTGGGACTGTCCTTGCCAAATCAGGACAGTGGGAGAGTTTGAATTCCCAGAATACTAAAGTCCGCAGAGCCACTGATTGTGCTGGCGAGTATATTCTAGAGGTTATAGTCTAGACAAGGAACTTTTTCCAGGCTTTGCATGTGAACCTCCCCACACGGTTTAGCCATGGTGGGCTGAGCAGGAGCCCTCTGTCTGAGTGGAAACCTTCCTCAACCTGAATCCCACCAAATGATTCTTGATCTGCCCTAAGCCCTGTGGTTTTCTGCATGGAGAAAAGGAGGACCAGACTGGAGAAGTCTGTGATAGTCAGATTTTCATTTTCTTTCCAACACAGTGTAGAACACAAAAAAGCATTGTTGTTGTTGCATACCTTCAGATCATTTCTGGCTTATGGTGACCCTAAGGTGAACCTATCACAGAGTTTTCTTGGCAAGACTTATTCAGAGGGGGTTTGCCTTTGCTTTCCTCTGAGGATGAGAGAGTGTGACTTGCCCAATGTCACCCAGTGGGTTTCCATGGTCGAATGGCGTTTCGAACCCTGGTCTCCAGAGTTGTAGTCTCAGACTATACACCACGCTGGATCTCTCCAAATTAGTATGTCTATGTCTATATCTGTATCTATCTCTCCTGTTAAACAAAATAGGGCATCAGGATACCAAGCAAACCAGTAGATACCAGTAGAATCAACAAACGAACATGCAAAAGAATTTTGACAGTCTTAGGCCCTTTCCACAGAGCATCGCTAAAACATAGTAGCTACCGATTGTATTTGTCTCGGGGACATGGTTCTGCACATTGTCGTAGCAATCCAGTAGCTGCCCAGCCTAAAAGCAGTAGCTTTCAAGTGGACTATGGAAAAAATCCATTTTGCGCTGCCTAATCTGCATATATCTTGTATGCTGCCTCAATGCAGAAACTTTAATGCATGTTAAGAAAATGGCAGCACTGGCAGCTAGCCAATCAGAGCCAGCAAGCTGGGGCAAAATGCAGAAGAGACACTTTGCTTCACTTCGCATTAATGCTGAGAGGTGCAGAATGCAGCGGCGCTACTGCATTTCAAGAGGATCCACCTTAACTACAGAAAAGATGCATTCATGGCATCTCGTGTGTGTTTATGGCATCTCATGTGGAAAGGGCCTTAATCTCTTGGTTGGTATGGGCAGATCTGGACAGTTTCACCAAACTTTTCATTTCTGCAATGATCAGTTCATGTCAGCCCCTGTCTGGACTGGTTTGTGAGCCCAACAAAATTTGTTTAAAAATGTCAAACGTGAAAATTTGTAGAACCATGGAACAGTATAACAGAGCTGGAAGGAACCAAAAGGGCCATCTAGTCCAACCTCCTGCAATACAGAAAATGCATCTGCATGCATCTTTTGTGGGTATTTTCCTTAATACACACATTTTTGTACACAATGGCCAAGATCCTCTTCAGTGCTGGCTGACCTCTTGCTCGAACTCTGGAAGGTTAGTGGGTCTTTCAGCAGGATGGTGTCCCAACGTCACACTCCTTCCCCGGCCACTGATTGATGGTGGTCCTGCCACTTTAAAGACAGGGATGTAGATAGGGGGGATGTCTTTGCAAAAAGAGGTACTGGCTACCCCTTTACACTATAACCTATAAGTTTACACAGTGGCACAACTGGACATTACACCAAGGTATGTCACCAACAAGATTGTTCTGAATGTTTTGTGCACATTTTCCATAATGTAGTATGTTTATGCGCATACTTTCCCAGTTACATGCTTCTTATTAATACAGACATTCATCTGTACATCTTTAAAATTCTGAACCAGAATTGCAAAGCTATGAAAGGTGCTTATTGTCAGAGGGCCACCACAACTTTGACGTGATAGCGAAGCCTAGCTTAGCTGTACTGTAGCCATAGCCATTTTGCTGGGTGCTCTTTGATGCTGGAGTAATGGGATGGGGAGCCTGGCTGGAACCTGAGAACCAAGGGCCTTGTACAATCTGGTGTGTGAAAATGGAATGTGAATTGGAAGGAGCTGGGAGGAGCAAGAGGGGTTCTAAAAAGCAAAACCTGCATTGTATCTTTAGTTCTGGCAAAGACATTGTATGCTGAACCTAATCTTTGATAAAACTTTTCTGGATCATCCTTGAAGATCTAGTGAGGACAAGACCAGACATTATATTTCCTTGCATACATGTGGTCTTTTCTGCTTCTTGGTTCAGGGAGTCCAAATTAGGTATGTTTATACAGTAATAGAGACCTAATGAATTTTTCATCCACCCTTACCTATTGGGAAAAAGACAGCAATTAGAAGTTAGTCTGTTCCTTTCAGGGGAAAACATTATACAATACCAGAGACATAACCCTTTGTGGTTGTTTTGGAGGTCAAAATTTAGGAAAGGTGGAATCTCAAGCAGATCATCGCATGGAAAACTTTGGAGAAGTTTGGACTATAACTCCAAGAATACCCCAACCAGTCTGACTACTAGCCATGCAGGTTAAAAAGCTCTGGGAACTGAAGTACCAAAATGACATTTTCCAGATTTCAGTCACATGTAGGTTTCTCTCACTAGTGAAGCAAATACAGAAGGAAATGCCTTTAGATCAGAGTCGCAGCTATTTAGGGGTTTAAGGTTCAAAACCAAACTAGACCCAGAAATGAATTGGCAGGTAGTAGAACTGATAAAATAGGTGATACATGAAGATGATGATATGAGCAATGCACTATATGAGATTTTCATATCATTTTCAAAGGCATGTCTATGTATTTGACAGGTCAATTAAATTTTTTCAAGATCTGAGGGGGACTTGAGCATAGTCCCATTCCAGGATTTTGAGGACTTTTTTTGAAACTGAAGCAAAGCATTCTGGGAGCCACACAGGAAGCTGAAGCCTTCAACAGCTCAGCTGTCCTCTCCTTTGTCTCAAATGAAAATTTTGTTCCAGATCTTTCATGATAGCCATAATCCTGATTTCAATCTGTCCCCTCTCATTATTCTCCTTCAAAGTGTGCTTTATGTGCTTGGTCACAATGACTGTTAAGATCCAGCGTATCTCTTTGAAACTGAAGAAACTTATCTTGGGGATGGTACATCCTGTCACCTGGTACAAAATGGATTCCTCATGGAAAGTGGGAAGAGACTGCAACGATGCTTTCTTTTTGTGCCCTGTCCAGATCAGGACGACACGTTGGTGTTCAGAAACAAAAGATCAGGCGTCACTCAACTCCAAGGCCCTCCTCTTCAATTCATTGAAACCTCCATAAATACCAGGGCTCTCGACCTCACTCTTCATCCGATCTGGTGAGTGACTTCTCCTTCATTGGATCACTTGTCATTGGAACTCACTGAAGGGGACCTGAACCAGATTCTCACCATGAGGGCCATTTTCCTTGCTTTTGCAGTACTCCTGTTGGCCATCGTGGCCACTGAAGGTAACTCAAGAGGGGGGTGGAATTCACTGATGTGTCTTTGAGTGGTAACAGGATTGGACTGTGTCTCCTGAGAACATGTCTAACCAAAAAGTTGAGTACAGGATGGACTCCAAGAGGGACCGGGTTGACTTCTGCATGAGTGTTGTAGTCATCCTATCCCTGAGTTGGGAAGTCACTTTTTGTTACCTTTTTGGACTCTTAACTCCAAGAATGTATTTCTCTTCATCAAGCATATCTCCTGATTCTAAGGAATTATTATCAAAAAAGGTAACCGTTTTGCTTCTGCACTGTTCTTTGAATCCTGATGATGCTGGTAGAAAGGTAATGGATAGGAGTAGAGAATTTCTGAGAGCCAGACTGATGTAGAGACCTGAATGACGGATTGGGATTTGGGAGAACAGGGTTCAAATCCTCACTCAACCATGGAATCTCACTGCCTAAGAGGAAGGCAATGCCAAACCTGCTCTGAAAAATCAATGAAAGGGTCTCCATAAGTTGGAGTTGACTTCAAGGCTTCAAACATTCAAGAGAATTGTTGGGGAGTGAAGACTCAATTTTCTCTTTATGCCTTTGTGAGGGGATGAACCCTTTAAGACAAAGCTGAGAGACCTCAAAGGCTTTTCAGGTGTGACTCCCATAATCCCTCACCCCTGGCTGTGCTGGTTCTGACTGAAAGGATGTACAGGCTGAAAGAGACAGAACAAGACAGTGAGAGTTGCCCATCCCTGCTTTAAAATGTAATCTGTATTCTAATACCAGAGAAGGGGATGGTAAAGTCAAGATTGGCTAAGTGAAAATGCAATGTTAGGGCATCAGGGTGGGCACAAGTAGATATATGCAATCAATCTTTGCCAGGACCTGGCAGCAAAACCAGCATGGTATGTCTTTGCTGTTGTTGTGTGCCTTCAGGTTCTTTCTGACTCATGGCAACCCTAACACAAAGCTATCATGTGGTTTTCTGGGGCTGAGAGTGTGTAGTGCACCCAGTGG
Source organism: Iguana delicatissima (assembly GCA_948472985.1). Classification (NCBI taxonomy): domain Eukaryota; kingdom Metazoa; phylum Chordata; class Lepidosauria; order Squamata; family Iguanidae; genus Iguana; species Iguana delicatissima. Next base: position 673,194 of record CAOKZL010000419.1, read on the forward strand.
GCCTCCATGGCAAAGCAGGGAATGGAACCCTGGTCCTAGGTGCACCACTGGCTCTCTAGCATAGTATGTACCATCTAGGAATCTAAGATTTGTAGCTAAGAGATTCTTGTCTGTTCCACTGAAACACACAGCCCTGTCAAGGTTGCAAGTTTTTCAAGACCTGACTCCATATTTGGGGAACAATCTTCCTTTAGACTTCCAACTGGAGGAAGATCTCAGCCATTTTTGATGAAGACCTTCCTCTTTGATTCACCAGATTAAGCCGCTGAGCTGCGGCTGAGGTTGCTGAACAGGAGAGTGACTGGTGGGGTGTTGAGGATTTCATTTTATGTTTATTTATAGTGTTTTGGTTTATTGTCCTTCTCTTTGACTAATCCTTTCTTTGGAGAAAAGGGTTTTTATAAATAAACTTCACCACCACCACCACCATCATCATCATCACTACTACTACTACTATTATTATTCAATCTCTTTATTCGTACCCTGAGATTTTACCAAGACTGGGACTCAAGAGAAATAAAAGTGAGAACACATGCAGTTGCAAACATACAAAATTATTAAATTTAAAATCATATTAAACTGTCTATAGGTTTAAAGCCATTTAATACATTCACTAAAAAAAATGCCATAAATATAATTCAGGGAAATTTGCAACCTGTCTGCAAATTGATAATTCTTTGAATGAGTCTGAAAGCATATTGACTACAGGTAGGAGAGAACTATATTGTGGTTTATCAGGTACAGACAGTGGCTAATGAAATCATAGAGCTAGAAGAGACCATAATGGTCATCCAACGCCTGCCGTGCAAGAAGACGCAATCAAAGTACTCCTGACAGATGGCCATTCGGCCTCTGTTTAAAAACCTGCAAAGAAGGAGACTCCATCAGACTCAAAGCAGCATATTCCACTATAGGAATATATACATAACAGTAACATTACAAGATGGGCTTTATATATCCATGTCTGGGAACACTAAAAGACATACCTACTTCGCCATTTTAAACTGGCTTATCTCTTCAGAGTGCCAAAGTTGTTTGAGAAATCAAGTCCAGCACCCTGGATAGCTCCTGGAAACCTGGAGTAGATCCACTTCCCAACCAGTCTGGAAGCCACCGGCTGCCACCGGCTGTTGAGTCAGTTCCCTGATTAATCCATGCTAGCTCACATCTCTCTTTGCAAATCTTTTCCTGGGCTTATCACGACCTAACCCTGGACTTTCTCTTTTGCAGCCTATACAGGCAAATGCGGCGCTTACTGCTACGGAGGCTGTGCCAAGAGTTGTGCCTATGGTGTCGACGCCGCTGCAAACTGTGCTTGTGCTTCCCAAGGATATGGACTTGTCTGCTGCCTTCCAGCCCGTCCACCGCCTCCCCCGCCACCTCCTCCTCCACCCCGACCCCGACCCCCACCCCCACCTCCTCCACCTCCTCCACCTCCTCCACCTCCTCCTCCTCCTCCTCCTCCTCCTCCTCCTCCACCACCACATTACAAACACTGGGTCCCACCACCGCCACCCCACCACAAGAAAGGCTGAGCACTGGGAGAACCAGCAAAGAGGATCAGCATCACAGACAACACCCATCCCTTCTATTCCTAAATGTTTGTCTCCTCTTATTAAATAATAAAAAAGGGATGAGACCTCAACCATGTAGCCATGTATTTCCTTCTCACCAGTTGCAACAAGTGATGGGTTTTTGTAGGGCAACATTTCTTCATATTCCTTTGTAGAACTCCACATTCTTCTTGCTGGTATGACCATTTTGCCCAACCTGATGTCCTTCAGATATACCACCCTACAGTTGGCCAATGTTTTCCGGATAGTACAAGTTCAAATATGTTCCCAATGTAAAACAGATCATGTTCCTAAAGCAAAGATGTGCAACGGAAGCTGATGGGGGACTGACTTTCCCCCCCATATCACCCCACTCCAATCCAGCAGGCATGTATCTTCCTGAACTGGAAGTAAGGACATCCCTTGTAATTTCAATTGTGGCTTCTTTTCAGCCATCTGGGAGGACCTGGGTATGTGAGAAACAAACTGTCATTTGGGGGACAGTCTTTGCACAGTGGAGGGATGTTTTTTGCCTGAAAATCAACCTTAAAAAATAATGGGGGGGGGCTGGTGACTATAGGATTCCCTGGATGGTGACTTTGAACCAGACCCTCATCATGAGGGCTGTTTTCCTTGGCTTTGCAGTACTCCTGCTGCCCTTTTTAGCCTGAGAAGGTAAATGGGAGAATGAGGAACTCAGTTGTTTTCTTGTAGAAGTTCAGCAGGATTGGAGGAGATGTTTACTGGCTTCCCTTTTATCCCAAAGGCTGTGTAGTGGGTTATTTCATTGATGGACAAGGTAATCTCTTACTTTATGCACTAGTCATAATATCCCAAAGCTTGGACATTTACTATTTTCGACTTTAGCTCCCAGAATCTCAGCCAGGATAGTCACTGGAGTGAATTAGAGCCCCAAAATAACAGGCAAAAAAAAAAAATCTTACTGAAGCAGGCTTTTAATATGTAAGCAGGTGGGCTTTCAGTTCATCAAAATGTTTTTAAACAATTTGTAGGTTTCTACATTTTTATATGTTTTTAATGTTTTTGTTTTAAATATTTTATTAACTTTTAAAACTTTTTTGGAAGCCACCTTGTATCCCACTCTGGGAGAAAGGTGGCATATCAATTAAACCAATCAGTCATTCAACAATCAATCTTTTCTGGGCTCTGCACAGTGCTTTACAGCATGCTGATTCCTTTAGAAATACAATGGATTGGGGTCGGAAATGATGGATAGGGAAGGCTTGCTGCTCTCTTAATTCCTCATTTGGACAGAAACCCTTTAAGGTAAGGGTGAGAGACTGTACTCCCCAAACGCTTTTTGACTACAGCTTCTATAGTCTCTTACTACTGTGTCTATTGGCTAGATCTGATGGGAACTACAGTCTGAAAAATGCAACAAATGCCACCATTGTGCATCTCCGCTTTAAGATGAATTTGCTGGTTTAATAGTAAAGAAAGAGGCTGCATATTTCTCAAAATCAATGAAACAAATATGAGATATCAGGGCATCAAATTGGGGACAAGAAGAGCTAGGCATGGCCTCCAGGTCTGCTCATTAAGAAGAGAAGAGAACATGTAAGACATTACCAACCTCTCTTTGAGTTAATTACAGAATTACAACATTTTAAAGCTGGAAGAGACCACGACGGCCATCCAGTTCAACCCCATTCTGCCATTCAGGAATACACCATCAAAGCGTTCCCAACAGATGTCCATCCAGCCTCTGTTTAAAACCCCCAAAGAAGGAGATTCCACCATACTCCCAAGCAGCGCATTCCACTGCCAAACAATTCTTCCTAATGTTTAGGTCAGTGGTTCTCAACCTATGGGTCCCAGATGTTTTAGGACTTCAGCTCCCAGAAGCCCTGAGCATTGACCATAGTGGCTGGGGCTTCTGGGAGCTGAAGTCCACGAACATCTGGGGACCCACAGGTTGAGAACCACTGGTTTAGGTAGAATTTCTTTTTCTTGTCATTTGAATCCATTGGTTTGTCTTCTAGACTCTGGAGCAGCAGAAAACAAGCTTGCTCCACCTTCTACAAGACATCGTTTTGGATATTTAAAGATGGCTATTGTATCATGTTTCAGTCTTCTTCAAGCTATTACATTTAAAAGAATCTAAAAGTGTGCTGGCTACAAGGAGGGGAGAAGTGTATTTTTGGATGCCCGTGCACAGATACTAGCCAATACAGTCCCACATCAGTGGAAAGGGCTGTATATCTCCATTCATTCAGTCCCAGTTATATGCTTGGAACATTGAAAGACATACATATACTGCAGATTTTAATTGATTTACCAATTTCATTCTCATGCTCTCTAATCTCAAGGAGATTTAGGGACCGTTGTTTGTGTGAATGGAACAGCTGGATATTTGTAAGAGAAAAATCTAATTTTTCGCTCATTTTCAAATTTTCCCTTCGTGTGTAAACTTGGAGAGAACTTTAAAAATAATTATTGAAGATTTGCATATTTACAAGAAGTTAAAATATGACTTCTTGCACCACTCTATTTGCATACAAAAGAATATAATAAAAGTCTAACAATTGTTTTATTCCTCACACCACATTCACCTTTGCCAATTTTCTTTCCACTATAGAATAATCTTTTTATTGTTAACACCGAGCACCAGATAAGAGTTCTATAATCTGACCAAAAAACTATACTCTCAGTTTCTCCTCTCTTTTTCTTTACAAACGCTATGAAAGCTTGCCATATAACCAAGCAAGATTCTACACTTTTACCACTCAAGAAAAATGTTAATTTATCTAGCTTGGATAGAACATTTTCTACTTTTCCATTTTTTTGCAGTACTGATATAACGCAACAACACATCATTATCTTTTTTCCATTTTAACTTTATAGTCCAACATATCTAACAAAAATAACAAAAATAATTCCAGTCTGTGCCTTAATTTATTTTTCAAAATTCTTTCTATAATTGATTCTCATCCAAAATTTCCTTGCTTTAGCACATGCCAACCGCATATGAGAGAAAGAACCCACACATCTCTCACGTTTCCAGCATGCACTATTTGCATCTTGGTAACTCTTACTGATTCTTTGAAGATGAAATATCATATTGTGAAATCCAGCCCATGTAGGTTTTATCACATATCTTCTCCTCTCCACTCCAGATCTTGTAATTATGCAGATTCCACAATTCTAAGTGATCGAATCAGGAAGGGGAGGAATGGAATGAGAATCCACGTGGCCTGCAGATTAGGTTGTGATATTTACCACACCTTGATAACGCTGACTAGTAAACAGGGAATACTGGTTGGCTCAATTCACAGATTAACCCATGGAAGCTGGCATCGCTCCTTACAAATCTGTAAGCCTGAGGGCAGCAAACTGTCAAATTAACAACTTGCATGCCTCTCTGAGAGCCTTCATGGCTGATGAGCAAATAAATTATATTCTAATCCTGAACGTTCTCTTTTACAGCCTATACGGGCAAATGCAGGCCTCACTGTTATGCAGATTGTGCCAAAACTTGCACCTATACTGTGGAGCTGGAGTCAATTTACATGTTCCCTAGTGCTCAGACCTATCTGAGGGATGTTTGTTGTCAAATGACCGAAGGCCATTTTTTGCCAAATCATTCTTTCTGAGCCAGAACTGTGGAACCACCCCATTCTCCAAAGCCCTGTTATCACTATCTGACAACTGGGGAATATGTTTTGACAGTGGCAGTCTTTGATTTCCCTGTAAATTGGACAGTGAATCTGCTCTGGTTTGTACTCAAAAATTTAAAGTAGCAACCCAAAGTTCCTGCAATAAAGTTCAATACACGAGAGAGCTTCTGAAACCCTGGGATGGCTCTACCTGTCAACTAGTATGAAAGCCACCGGCTGTCTGTTGAGTCGGGCCATTTCTGCACTACGCTGTTATAGTGCTGTTATTCCACTTGTAAATCTGTACGATGTAAATTGGAGTTGTGTGTGCAGAGAGTACAGTTTCTGAATTTCTGGATTCTGAATCGGAATATAAAAACACTGCCCTTGACACTCAGTGAACTGCTTCTCCCCTCTCGTGCAGAAATGGTCTTAATTTTTACTCCTTGGAGCAATTGGAGAGAGTCTGTCCTGTCCAGCTAGCCAGCCACAGTTCACAATCCTCCAACAGAGTCTCTAGAAGAAGCCACAGACAAGGTTTACAAAAGCTTATCAGTCAGTTACCATTTTTGTTTCAGGAGTCCAAGCCAGTAATAAGTTCAGAGTGTCAGTTCAAGAGAGTATCCAGCAGCATAGTCAGCGCACAAAGCAAGGGTTAAGGTTGTCCAGAAACATGAGCCAAGGGTGCAAACAAAGAATTCATTTCTTCCACCAGAAATGTCTTCGATAGACTTCTCCCCTTTAAAACTCTACTCACATATGTGTGGTGCCATCACTGGTGAGACGGATACAGAAGAAGAGGTCATCAAATCAGATCCTATGTTCTTTGGCAATTTAAAGGGCAAAACCCTAAGTGAGTCCAGAAGTTAAGTTCCTGAGTTAAGTGGTTGGAAGTAGAGGTAGCTTAAAACATGTGATACATGACCATGATGTGATCCATAGTATTTTCACAGAATCATAGAATCTCAGGAAGGAACCATAATGGCCATAGCAGGGGGTTGGACTGGATGGCAATGTGGTCTCTTCCATCTCTGTGATTCTATGATTCTATCTAATCCAACCCCCTGCCATGGAGGAAGACACAACTAAAGCTCTCCGAAAGACTTAAAGATTTCCAAAGATGGAGAGTCCACTACATCTATTCCAGTGCCAAACAGCTCTTACCATCAAGAAGTTTGTCCAAATGTTTAGGTGGAATCTCTTTTCTGGCAGATTGAATCTATTGGTTCATGTTCCAGTTTCTGGAGCAGATGATGCTTTTAAATCACTTTCAGAGGCAGTTCTAAAGGTTCAACATATCAGTTTAATTTTTCAAGATTCTGAGGAGTTTAAAAATGTGTATGAATTTTCAAGGTGGATTCTAAGGAACATCTGGTCTGAGGCAAAGCATTTTGGGACCTATGCAGGAATCTGAGGCCATCAGTATTTCATTTGTCTCAAAGGAAAAAAATTGTTCCAGGTTTTGGTTTCACAATCTTCTTCAAAGGTTGGAATCTTGATATCAATCTTTTCTTCTCATTATTCTCTTTGGACGTGTGTTTGACGTGTTTGATCGAAGCCACTGTTAAGGCATCTTTTGTGCACTATATTTCTTTGAAATCTCAGAGCCAGATCTAGAGAGTGGCACATACTGTCACCTGGCACTGAATGGATTCCACATGGAAAGTGGAAAAAGAAGGCAGTGAATCTTTCTTCTTGGGTCTTGTTGAGGTCAGGATGACACATCGGCATTCTGAGACAAAAGATCCCCCGTCACTCAGCTCCAAGTCCCTGCCTTCAATTCATTGAACCCTCTATAAATATTAAGGATCTAAACTTCATTCTTCATCCAACCTTGAGAGTGACTTCTCCTTCATCGGATCATTCAACTAGACTCTTACCATGAGGACCATTTTCCTCGCCTTTGTGGTACTCCTACTGGCCATTGTGGCCACTGAAGGTAACTGGATGTTTGTGTGCAGAATTCATTGATGTGTCTTTGACGGGTATCATGGTCGATCTAGATGTCTCCTGGGGTCCCATTGAACCCAAATGTTGTATAGAGTAGTGCATCCTATACAGCAGGGACTAGTCCCGTTATATTTGGTATTTGTCTTCAAATAGACTTTGACTTGGATGAAGGAGTAGAGGGCATGCTGATCAAATTTGCAGATGAAACCAAATTGGCAGGGGTTGCTAATACACCAGAGGGCAGGATCAAAATTCAAAATGACCTTGACAGATTGGAGAGCTGGGCCAAAGCTAACAAAATGAATTTCAACAGAGAGAAATGTAAGGTCCTGCACTTAGGCAGAAAAAAAGGAATGCACAAATGTAGGATGGGGAAGACGTGGCTGGATAACAGTACATGTGAAAGGGATCTAGGAGTCTTGGTAGATCACAAGCTGAACATGAGTCAGCAGTGTGATGTCGCAGCCAAGAAAGCCAACACGATTCTTGGTTGCATCAATAGGAGTATGGTGTCTAGATCAAAGGAGGCAATGATACCACTGTATTCTGCATTGGTTATGCCTCATTTGGAATACTGTGTCCAATTCTGGGCACCTCAATTCATGAAGGATATCGACAAGCTGGAACATGTCCAGAGGAGGATGAGCAAAATGGTGAAGGGTCTGGAAGCCATGCCTTATGAGAAGTGGCTTAGGGAGCTGAGTATGTTTAGTCTGCAGAAGAGAAGGTTAAGAGGGGACATGACAGCCATGTTTAAATATTTGAAAGGATGTCATGTCAAGGAGGGAGCGGGCTTGTTTTCTGCTGCTTCAGAGACTAGGACAAGGAACAATGGATTCAAGCTGCAGGAAAGGAGTTTCCACCTGAACCTCAGGAAGAACTTCTTGATGGTCAAAGCTATTCAGCAGTGGAATATGCTACCTCAATGGAGTGTGGTGGAGTCTCCTTCTTTGGTGGTTTTTAAGCAGAGGCTGGATGGCCATCTGTTGGGAGTGCTTTGATGTGTGTTCCTGCATGGCAGGGGGTTGGACTGGATGGCCCCTGGGGTCTCTTTCAACTCTATGATTCTATGGCCCTTTTCACATGGCATTTTCCACACAAAAGGGCCCCTGGAGTGTTGTGCGATTGTGAGGAGTGATCTGCACAATGCACTCACAACCGTGCAATGCTCCAGGGGCCGGTAGGCACCAATTGAGCACCTTTTCATTTTCGGCTAGAAGCCAAAAATGGTGCATGATCGCACATTGCTCCCAGGCCCCGTGCGCACTTACCTGGTGTGTGGATTCTTCAGAGCTGTGCCGGTCGCTCTTCCTGACCCAGTGCAGCCTGGGAAGGTCCCAGGCTGCACTGTGGAAGGAAGAGGTGGGGATCTCGCATGAGCAGGCAGACCATGTGGAGCTGAAGGACCCCAGACGTGAGAGCCTCTCGCCAGAGGCTGTTCGTGCAATCCCCGCACCCCAGCGCTGGAAGAAGGTAAGGTGCGGAAAGGGGCTATGACTTATGGTGACCTTATGAATGAAAGCCATGGTCATCCACGGCCCCACTCAGGTCTTGCAAACTCAGAGCAGCCATGGCTTCCTTGATTGAGTCACTCCACTTGTAAAGCTATCTCTCTCTTGACCTACTGCCTTCTGCTTTACCACACAGTAACATCTTTTCCAAGAGTCACATAATCTCCTGATACTTCCGAAGTACAACAGCATCAGTTTAGTCATGATCCTTTTTAGTGAGAATTTGCTCTAAGACCCATTCATTTGTCTTTTTGGCAATCTGCGATATCCTCAAAACTCTCCTCCAGCATGACATTTCAAAGGAGTTGATTCTCTTCCTTTTACATTCTTCCCTATCCAGCTTTCACAGCCCTACAGTGGGCTTTCCACATCTGCTAGTGTTTGGTTCCAGGATCCCCTGTCGATACCAAAATCCAGATGCTCAAGTCCCATTATACACAATGGCATAGTAAAATGGCATCCCTTATATAAAATGGCAAAATCAAGGTTTCCTTTTTTGGAATTTATTATTTTTTTAATGGTTTTTTGCTGTGGATGGTTGAATCTGTGGATAGAGAGGGCCAACTGTACATAGAAATCCCAGTCCCGTAGTAGTGACCATTAATCATAAACGTTTCTTTCTTTCTCGGAAATTCTGTGCAGCCAATAGCACCTGTAAAGGGACTATTGCTTTGAGTAGGAATGGTGTAGAAAATTACTGGAGAATTAGGAGTGGATTCTTCCTTAGTGCTTAGTCCTTCTTCTGTGTTCTGAAGTGCTTTGAGTCTCATAGTGGGAGAAAGTCAGGATGCAAATTAATAAACGAATTAAGCAACCAAGTCAATAATGCTACAGACATAATGCTGTGAGAAGTTAACTTTTTAAAGGTTTTCATTCAGAGAATCCCTCAGCCAGCATAGCTACCAATTCTGGGAACTGTGGTCTTAAAACCTAAAAAATGCAAAGGCATTAGCCTTTGAATCCTGGCATCTGTTCACACTACACATGTATAGCACTGTGATTCCACTTTAACTGGTATGGTTGCATCTTACGGGATTCTGGGGTTTGTAGTTTGTTGAGGCACAAGAGTTCTGTGGCAGAGAATTCTAAACACTCTTCTCTAAACTGCAAATCCCAGAATGTGATAGGAAAGAACAATGGCAGTTCATGTGGAATTATAGAATTATAACTGTGTAGTATGAAAGAAACTCTAGTGTAATTGATACAAATGTAATAGTTGGGAGAAGAGAATTAATGGGTGCTAAGGCATGTTGTCTTCTTGGGGGGAACCCTTCAAATAAACGAGAGGGGAACTGTGTCTGCACAAATGATTTTTTTACTACAGTAAAAATCCCATAATCTTTCACCACTGGCTATATAGGCTAGGATTGATGGGAGTTGTAGGCCAAAACCAAAAATGTCTAGATGGCCGCTTTGAGATGGATTCCTCAGTCTAATGCTAGAGAAAGGGAGTCTATGATCTCAAAAGTTGGCAACACGAGTATAGGGACAGGTAGGTAGAACTGGCCATCACAGTGGATATAGGTAGATTTAGCTGTTGCCATAAATGTGTTCTCATTGAGAACTAAAATTCCCAGGTCAGGAGAATTCTCAGTTCGGAAATTCCAGGGCCAACATCTGAAACCAAGCGATTCATCCAGGCGATGTCACATGCAGACTCTGGTGCCTGGTAAAACAAGATAGATAAAACTTCAACCACAGTTGCTCTGAGCGGGTAATTCAAAGTGCTAAAAACAGAATCTAGCAGTCTTTGGATTCTCTATATGTAGGAGAGTGAATATGCTTTGGTTTGTACTCCAAAAATTTGTGGTAGCAGGTTCCTGTAATGCAGTTCAAGACCCTGGATAGCTCCAGAAAACCTGCAATGGATCCACAGAGGACCATTCTGGAAGCCACCGGCTGCCATCCTCTGTTGAGTCAGTTCCCTGATTAATCCATGCTAGCTCACATCTCTCTTTGCAAATCTTTTCCTGGGCTTATCGCGACCTAACCCTGGACTTTCTCTTCTGCAGCCTATACAGGCAAATGCGGCGCTTACTGCTACGGAGGCTGTGCCAAGAGTTGTGCCTATGGTGTCGACGCCGCTGCAAACTGTGCTTGTGCTTCCCAAGGATATGGACTTGTCTGCTGCCTTCCAGCCCGTCCACCGCCTCCCTCGCCACCTCCTCCTCCTCCTCCACCCCCGCCTCCACCCCCACCTCCTCCTCCCCCTCCACCTCCCCCGCGTCCTCCTCCTCCTCCTCCTCCCCCACCTCCACCTCCACCTCCACCACCACATTACAAACACTGGGTCCCACCACCACCCCACAAGAAAGGCTGAGCACCAGGAGAACCAGCAAAGAGGATAGCATCACAGACAGCACCCATCTCTTCTATTCTTAATTGTTTGTCTCCTCTTATTAAATAATAAAAAAGAGATGAGACCTCAACCATGTAGCCATGTATTTCCTTTTCATCAGTTGCAACAAGTGATGGGTTTCTGTAGTGCAGCGGTTCTCAACCTGGGGGTCGCGACCCCCGGGGGGGTCGCATGACCCTTTCACGGGGGTCGCCGCTCCCCCTCGCCGCCGCCGCCGCCAGCGGGCTTTGGCCACCTCCTCCTTGGCGCCATCCTTTCCTCCTCCAGCCTCCCGGTGGAGCTGGCGGGCGGGGCGGGCGGGGAAGAAGGGGAGGAGTTAACGGCCCACGTGGGCTCTTGCGCTCACTCCTCCCTCTTTCTCCCTCCTGGAGCGAAGCACAGACGAGTGGCTGGCTGTGAGGTAGGTAGCGGCGGTGCTTCCCAGTGACTCCGGGGCGGGCTGCGTGGTGATGTGGGGCGGGCCGAGTGGAACCAGGTAGAAGGCAGAGGGGGACTGGGCGGTGGCGGGGGGCAGGAGGCAGTGCTGTGGGGCTCAGTTTATGCTCTCAGGCGGCCCTGGAATGGGAGCGGCTCGGCAGCCGAGAGACCTGGGCGGGGAGGGGAGGCGAGCGTGGGGCTGCTTCGCCTGCCGGAGCCGCTCCCTCGCTTGAGGGGCCGTCGGAGCTGGAGCCGGCCAGCCGCTGCCTTCTCCGCCGCCGCCACGAGCGTCCCTGGGCGACGGCAGAGGGAACTGGGCGGGGGCCGGGGGCAGGAGGCAGTGCTCTCAGGCGGCCCTGGGATGGGAGCGGCTCGGCAGCCGAGAGACCTGGGCGGGGGGGGGAGGCGAGCGGGGGGCTGCTTCGCCTGCCGGAGCCGCTCCCTCGCTTGAGGGGCCGCCGGAGCGGGAGCCGGCCAGCCGCTGCCTTCTCCGCCGCCGCCACGAGCGTCCCTGGGCGACGGCAGAGGGAACTGGGCGGGGGCCGGGGGCAGGAGGCAGTGCTCTCAGGCGGCCCTGGGATGGGAGCGGCTCGGCAGCCGAGAGACCTGGGCGGGGGGGGGAGGCGAGCGGGGGGCTGCTTCGCCTGCCGGAGCCGCTCCCTCGCTTGAGGGGCCGCCGGAGCGGGAGCCGGCCAGCCGCTGCCTTCCCTGCCGCCGCCACGAGCGTCCCTGGGCGATGGCAGAGGGAACTGGGCGGGGGCCGGGGGCAGGAGGCAGTGCTGTGGGGCTCAGTTTATGCTCTCAGGCGGCCCTGGAATGGGAGCGGCTCAGCAGCCGAGAGACTTGGGCGGGGGGGGGAGGCGAGCGTGGGGCTGCTTCGCCTGCCGGAGCCGCTCCCTCGCTTGAGGGGCCGCCGGAGCGGGAGCCGGCCAGCCGCTGCCTTCTCCGCCGCCACCACGAGCGTCCCTGGGTGACGGCAGAGGGAACTGGGCGGGGGCTGGGGGCAGGAGGCAGTGCTCTCAGGCGGCCCTGGGATGGGAGCGGCTCGGCAGCCGAGAGACCTGGGCGGGGGGGAGGCGAGCTTGGGGCTTCTTCGCCTGCCGGAGCCGCTCCCTGGCTTGAGGGGCCGCCGGCGCGGGAGCCGGCGCCGGCCAGCCGCCGCCTCCTTTGCCATGATGTGTGATGGCACAGAAGCAGAGGAAGGAAGGAGGAGGATGCAGGGCTGGGATTCTCCTCCTGTTGCCATCACCATCACCACCCGGGTTGGAAATAGGGAAGGGGGAACCTAGCTCTTCCCCCACACACTATTGGTAATGTTGGCGCCAAGCCTGGCAAAGAAATCCAGTCAAACACAGCTGCAGACAGCAGACTTAGAACTCAGTTGCGGGGGGGGGGTGAGTGGAAGCAGGAACAAGCCTGAACACATTGAAGCAAAACCTATCTTACTTCCTTCACATATGGTCGTCTTCTCTCTCTCAGCCTTGGCTCTTCCTTCACCTGTATCGTGTTCCTGGATTTTGGGTCCCTATATTTCCCAGCGAGTACCTATTGTTTGCATTTTGCAGAATTCCAGGTTAGTGCTTTACCCTTATCTCCTTGCCATGCCCCTTCAGTGGGCAGTCTTTTACATTTATTTGTAGCATGGCCTCTATGATTAAAACAGTTATATTTTCTGTATACTTCCTTATCTGAGCTAAGAAGTTGGCCTCTGAATCTTTAGGAACTACTATATGTTTTTTCAATCCCCAGAAAGGTAGCATGGCCTGTGATAATTGTTCTTCTCTTGTTTTTTATTTTTCCTAAACTGTAGGAATGAATTAAATTCTGTACAATGGTTCTTACTCCTTTTAAAGGTGCCAGTTTCCTTTAAGTTTGACCTAGCTGTGTGTCACATAAAAACCTGACATGTGTGAGGCTTCTGTGAGAAGCCATTTCATGATTTGTATTTTGTATTGTCAGTTTTTTGCTCCATGTTTATCCTCTGTAGCTGTGCTTTTTTCTTAGCATTTAAATAACAGTGTTCCTTCGCTATTTCCCCTTTTATAAACGTCTGCCTTTTGAGGATGGGATGCAGCTTGTTCAGTGTCATCTAGCAAGACAAGTTGGTTCTGTTGATTGCCTTCCTGTATTTCACTGGTTCTCAGCCTGTGGGTCCCCAGATGTTTGTGGACTTCAGCTCCCAGAAGCCCCAGCCACTATGGTCAATGCTCAGGGCTTCTGGGAGCCAAAGTCCACAAACATTGGGGACCCACAAGTTGAGAACCACTGCTGTATTTCTTGTTTCAGTTTGAACATATGATTTAATGAACCGTATTGACTGAACTATGGCATGTATCTTCTTTTGTATTAATGCAGCTATTGCAATAAATTTCTTCCATTAGCAAACCATCCCATGACAATGGCGCATGGAGGGAAGCACGTTAAGAAAAGAAAATATATTGAGGATTTTTTACAGTTTGGTTTTACCTCAATAATAACAGGAGGAATTGAGAAACCGCAATGTGTTATTTGTTATGAAGTTCTATCAGCCGAATCTATGAAGCCGAACAAACTAAAACGCCATCTTGATAGCAAGCATCCCAGCTTTGCGGGAAAGGATACCAACTATTTTAGAGGCAAAGCTGATGCACTCCACCGAGGCAGACTTGACACCGGTGGGAGGTACCAGAAACAGAATGTAGCAGCTGTTGAAGCTTCATATTTGGTGGCACTCAGAATCGCCAGAGCTATGAAACCTCACACCATTGCTGAGGATTTACTGTTGCCAGCGGCCAAAGACATTGTTCGAGTAATGATCGGAGACGAATTTGTAACAAAATTGAGTGCCCTTTCCTTATCTAACGACACTGTCCGCAGAAGAATAGCTGACATGTCTGCTGATATTCTTGATCAGGTAATCAAGGAAATTAAATCTGCTCCACTTCCAATATTTAGTATCCAGCTTGATGAATCTACAGACGTCGCAAACTGTTCACAGTTACTGGTTTACGTGAGGTATATTAATGATGGCGAGTTTAAAGATGAGTTTCTTTTTTGCAAACCTCTTGAAACGACAACTACTGCACGTGATGTCTTTGACACAGTTGGTTCATTTCTGGAAGAGCAGGCGATCTCTTGGGAAAAGGTTTGTGGTGTTTGCACAGATGGTGCTCCAGCCATGCTAGGATGTCGATCTGGATTTCAACGTTTGGTACTGAATGAGTCACCAAAAGTCATTGGAACTCACTGTATGATTCATCGGCAAATATTGGCAACGAAGACGCTACCACAAGAGTTACAAGAAGTAATGAAAAGCGTCATAAGTTCTGTAAATTTCATAAAGGCGAGTGCTTTAAACAGTCGACTGTTTTCGCAACTGTGCGACGAGTTGGATGCGCCGAACAATACTCTGCTATTTCACACTGAAGTGAGATGGTTGTCAAGAGGAAAAGTTTTAAAACGTGTTTTTGAGCTTCGTGATGAACTCAAAACATTTTTTAATTAGAAAGCAAGACCGCAGTTCGAAGCACTTTTCAGTGATAAACGTGAACTGCAGAAAATAGCTTACTTGGTTGACATCTTTACCATCTTGAATGAGTTAAATTTATCACTGCAAGGACCAAATGCAACATGCCTCGATTTGTCTGAAAAGATCCGATCATTCCAAATGAAACTTCAGCTTTGGCAAAAAAAATTGGATGAAAGAAAAACTTACATGTTGCCTACCTTATCTGCTTTCTTTGAGGAACATGACATTGAACCAGACAAAAGGATTCCGATGATGATTTCTGTGAAAGAACACTTGCACATGCTTGCAGAGGAAATTTCATCATACTTTCCAAATCTACCTGACACCCCATTTGCACTTGCCAGAAGCCCATTCACAGTCAAAGTTGAAGATGTTCCTGAGACAGCACAAGAGGAGTTCATTGAACTTATTAACAGCGATGCAGTGAGAACTGATTTCTCTACAATGCCAGTTTCAAAATTCTGGATCAAGTGTTTTCAGTCATATCCTGTTCTATCTGAGACTGTGTTGCGCCTTCTTCTTCCATTTCCAACAACATATCTTTGTGAAATAGGGTTTTCAAGCTTGTTGGTTATCAAGTCTAAATACAGGAGTAGACTTGTTGTGGAAGATGATCTTCGTTGTGCTCTTGCAAAGACTGCCCCGAGAATTTCTGATCTGGTGAGAAGCAAGCAAGCTCAACCTTCGCACTGATGTTGGCTTTTTACGCACATTGTTGCAAAATGTAGAAATGTAGTTTTCTGTTGATATATTAAGCCTGTTACCCATGCTTCAAGACAAAATTTCATTTATTTGTAATTAGAAATAAATATTTCACAATATATAATTACATATCTTTTTTTATTAATCACTATGCTTTAATTATCTTCAATTTGTAACAACGAAAATACATCCTGCATATCAGATATTTACATTACGATTCATAACAGTAGCAAAATTACAGTTTTAAAGTTACAGTTACAGTAACTATAACTATAACAGTAGCAAAATTACAGTTATAAAGTTATAGTTACAGTTACAGTAACTATAACTAACAGTAGCAAAATTACAGTTATAAAGTTATAGTTACAGTTACAGTAACTATAACAGCAAAATTACAGTTATAAAGTTACAGTTACAGTTAGTTATAAAGTTACAGTTACAGTTATAAAGTAGCAACGAAAATAATTTTATAGTTGGGGGTCACCACAACATGAGGAACTGTATCAAGGGGTCACGGCATTAGGAAGGTTGAGAACCACTGCTGTAGTGCAACATTTCTTCTTATTCCTTCACAGAGCTCCACATTCTCCTTGCTGGTATGACCATCTTGCCCAACCTGACATCCTCCAGATATGCCCCTCTACAGTTTGCCAATGTTTTCTGGATAGTTCAAGTTCAAATGGGCTCACAGTGGAAAATAGATCAGCTGCTCCATGCTGCAAAATTGAAAGAACAGTGAACATTTGCCAATCCGTCTGATGTTTGGAAAAATAACACACACATACATTCAAGTATGCCTGCCTTGTGTTTAAGTAAGTCCAAAGATCTCAGAGACCATTATGCAAAACAGCTGCCCCAAACAAAGCGACAGATGTTTCTCCATTTTGATGTTATGGCTTATTCCTGTACAGCCTTTCAGCCAAAAAAGTCCCCAGAGCAGCTTGTGTTTAAAAGTTTTAAATACAACATTGAAATGATACAATAAAACTTAACTAAGAAATATAAAGCAGTAATATCATGGTACTGTTCAAAATTAAAAATACCTAAACATGCTGCAAAGTGAAAATGCCAGAAAGAGAGCTAGAATACTTAGGCTCCTGATAAAACTTCCTAAGTAGGGTAGTGGACATAACGGATTGAAAAACTTGCCATTCATGCTAACATCTCCCGTGCAACACTCTCCGGCAAGCTACAGCGCCAGCCTTTATGAAATGTCTTTCCAGGGGGCTGAGTGAGGCACCAGAGAAAGAACAGGATGCCCTTGAGGCTAAGAAGAATCTTTCTCCTGAACCACAGGCCCACTCATACTACAGAACTGTGCCACTAATGTTCCATGGATGGAATATATGGATGCGTCTAGTGGAATCCTGGGATTTGCAATTTAGGGGGAGGCAATTAGAATTTTCAGCAGATGTGATCCATTGGCTCACCGGACCACAAACCCCAGAATTCCCAAGGATGGAGTAATGGCAGCTAAAATTTTAAAATAGAACTATAATTCTGTAGTGTGAACGGGTCCCAGCAGTACCATGTACAAATCATAGAGCTGCATAAGACCACAAGGGCAACATATTACTTTTCATTTCATACAAGCATTGCATTGTTTTGTATAGGTGATTTAAACCCCTGCCTCCAGGTAAAATCCTGGTCTGGGAGAGAAGACACTATAAAGATCCTGGTAATTGGTGTCTTCCCCTCCCCAGTTGTTCTGCAGGCAGATGTTTCAAAGTATAGCATATGCAGTGAGTCTGGTTTGCACTAGAAACCTCAGAAATGTTTGCATTTTTCTAGAAACAGTCTCTACTAAGCACTCAAGCATGGGCATCCAGAGTTGAAGCCAGTGAACCTCTTTGTGATCTGCACAGATGACTAAAGAACTCTCAGCTGAGCTAAGTGTTAAAAGAAACATGTATAGGAAATGGAAGAAGGGGGAAACCACCAAAGAAGAATTTAAGCAAGTGGCCCGGAGATGTAGGGAGGAGGTCAGAAAGGCTAAAGCACAGAACGAACTTAGGCTGGCCAGAGACATTAAAAACAATAAAAAGGGTTTTTTTAAATACGTCCACAGCAAAAGGAAAAAGAAGGAGACGATAGGGTCGCTGCACAGAGAAGATGGCGAATTACTCACAGGGGGAAGGGAAAAGGCAGGACTACTTAACACCTTCTTTTTCTCAGTTTTTCCCCAGAAGGATACAAGCACTCAACCTGGCGGTAGGGGAGCAGGTGAGGAAGCAGGGGAAATGAGGCACGTAATAGGTAGAGGGGTGGTACAGGAATACCTGTCCACACTGGATGAATTCAAGTCTCCAGGGCCAGATGAATTGCATCCTAGGATATTAAAAGAGCTGGCAGAGGTCATTTTGGAACCGCGTGCTATAATCTTTGAGAAATCTTGGAGGACAGGAGAAGTTCCAGCAGACTGGAAGAGAGCAAATGTTGTCCCCATCTTCAAGAAGGGAAAAAAGAGGACCCAAATAATTATCGCCCAGTCAGCCTGACATCAGTACCCGGAAAGATCCTGGAGCAGATCATTAAGCAGTCAGTTTCTAATCCCTTAGAAAGCAAGGCGGTAATCACGAGAAGTCAACATGGATTTCTCAAAAATAAGTCATGCCAGACTATCTTATCTCTTTTTATGATAGAGTTACTAGCTTGATAGATGAAGGGAATGCTGTGGATGTAGCATATTTCGATTTCAGTAAGGCCTTTGACAAAGTTCCCGATGACATTCTTGCAAAGAAACTAGTAAAATGCGGGCTGGACAGGGCTACTGTTAGTTGGATTTGTAATTGGTTGACCGACCGAACCCAAAGGGTGATAGAATCATAGAATCATAGAAATGTAGAGTTGGAAGAGACCACAAGGGCCATCCAGTCCAACCCCCTGCCATGCAGGAAAACCCTCAAAGCACTCCCGACAAGTGGCCATCCAGCCTCCGCTTAAAAACCTCCAAAGAAGGAGACTCCACCACACTCCGTGGCAGCACATTCCACTGCCGGACAGCCCTGACTGTCAGGAAATTCTTCCTGAGGTTCAGGCGGAATCTCCCCTCCTGCAGCTTGCATCCATTGCTCCTTGTCCTGGTCTCAAGAGCAGGAGAAAACAAGCCCACTCCCTCCTCGACATGACATCCCTTCAAATATTTAAACATGGCTATCATGTCCCCTCTCAACCTTCTCTTCTGCAGACTAAACATACCCAGCTCTCTAAGTCTGTCCTCATAGGGCATGGCTTCCAGGCCGCTCACCATTTTGGTTGCCCTCCTCTGGACTTGCTCCAGCTTATCCATATCCTTCTTGAATTGGGGTGCCCAGAACTGGACGCAGTATTCAAGATGAGGTCTAACCAATGTAGAATAAAGTGGTACCAATACCTCCCTCGATCTAGACACCATACTCCTATTGATGCAACCAAGAATTGCGTTGGCCTTCTTGGCTGCCGCATCACACTGCTGACTCATGTTCAGCTTGTGGTCTATGAAGACTCCTAAATCCCTTTCACACGTACTGTTAGCCAGCCACGTGTCCCCCATCCTATATTTCTGCATACCATTTTTTCTGCCTAAGTGTAGGACCTTACATTTCTCTCTGGTGAAATTCATTTTGTTAGCCTTGGCCCAGCTCTCCAATCTGTCCAGGTCCTTTTGAATTTTGATCCTGTCATCAGGCGTATTAGCAACCCCTCCCAATTTGGTGTCACCTGCAAATTTGATCAGCGTGCTCTCTATTCCTTCATCCAAGTCAATGAAGATATTGAACAGCACCGGGCCCAGGACAGAACCCTGTGGCACCCCACTAGTCACTTCTCTCCAGGATGAGAATCTGCCATTGGTGACCACCCTTTGGGTACGGTCAGTCAACCAGTTACAAATCCACCTGACAGTAGCCCTGTCCAGTCCACATCTTACTAGCTTCTTTGCAAGAATGTCATGGGGAACTTTGTCAAAGGCCTTACTGAAATCAAGATATACTATGTCCACAGCATTCCCTTCATCTATCAAGCAAGTAACTCTATCATAAAAAGAGATAAGATTAGTCTGGCATGACCTATTTTTGAGAAATCCATGTTGACTTTTCGTAATTACGGCATTGTTTTCTAAGTGATTAGAAACTGACTGTTTGATGATCCACTCCTGGATCTTTCCAGGTACTGATGTCAGGCTGACTGGGCGATAATTATTTGGGTCCTCTTTTTTCCCTTCTTGAAGATGGGAACAACATTTGCCCTCCTCCAGTCTGCCGGAACTTCTCCTGTCCGCCAAGAGTTTTCAAAGATTATAGCAAGAGGTTCCGCAATGACCTCTGCTAGTTCTTTTAAAATCCTAGGATGCAATTCATCTGGCCCTGGAGACTTGAATTCATCCAGTGTGGACAGGTATTCCTGTACTACCTCTCTATCTATTCTGTGCTGCATTTCCCCCACTTCCTCACCTGCTCCCCAACCGCCAGGTTGCGTGTTTTTATCCTTTTGGGAAAAAACTGAGGCAAAGAAGGTGTTGAGGAGTTCTGCCTTTTTTCTTCCTCCTGTTATTAATTCACCATCTTCCTTGCGCAGTGACCCTATCGTCTCCTTCTTTTTCCTTTTGCTGCGGACGTATTTAAAAAAGCCCTTTTTATTGTTTTTAATGTCTCTGGCCAGCCTAAGTTCGATCTGTGCTTTAGCCTTTCTGACCTTCTCCCTACATCTCTTGGCTACTTGCTTATAATCTTCTTTGGTGATTTCCCCCTTCTTCCATTTCCTGTACATGTTTTTCTTAACACTTAGCTCAGCTGAGAGCTCTTTAGTCAACCATTCCGGTTTGTTCAGATGCCTTCCATTTTTCCTCCTTAATGGCACAGTTTTAGCCTGTGCCTTCAGGACCTCCCTTTTAAAGAACTCCCATGCATCCTGAACTCCTTTCTCATTGACTATTCTTGACCACGGGATTTCAGCCAGCAGCTCCTTCAGTTTACAGAAGTCTGCTTTTTTAAAATCTAAGACGAATGCCTGGCTACACTTGCCTTCTCTTCCCCACTGAATGCCAAATTCTAATAGGGCATGGTCACTCTCTCCTAAAGATCCAACCAGTTCTACATCATTAACAAGGTCTTCCCTGTTGGTCAGGATCAGATCCAGAATATTTGATCTCCTTGTCGCCTCTTCCACCTTCTGGACCATGAAATTGTCTGCAAGACAAGCAAGAAACTTGCTGGACCTTGCCGCCTTTGCAGAGTTTGACTGCCAACATATATCCGGGTAGTTGAAATCTCCCATTATTACTGTATCTCTCCTTTTTGAATGTGCAGTCATTTGGTCTACGAAAGCGCCATCGAGGTCCTCAGTCTGGCTTGGAGGTCTGTAGTAAACCCCCACTATAATATCCCTATTGTTTCTCGCTCCCTTAATTCTTACCCAGATGCTCTCGACCTGGCTTCCGGTGTTCAAGTCATGGATCTCTTCACAGGTGAAAACATCCTTGACATATAAGACTCCTCCTCCTCCTTTCTTATTTGTTCTATTTCTACAAAATAGGCTATACCCCTCTATTCCTACATTCCAGTCGTGAGACTCATCCCACCAGGTCTCAGTGATGCCTATCAAATCATATTTATTTTGCTGTACTAGGAGTTCAAATTCATCTTGTTCGTTTCCCATACTCCGTGCATTAGTGTAGAGACACTTAAGTCCCCGTGCCCTTCCTGCAAGTCCCATAGCATTTTTTCCACCCCTCCCATGATTGGATGCTATTCCTACTTGGCCAATATCATTTGGTCCTTTTCCCCCTGCACTTGCCGAGTCCTTGTCCTGAATAATCTTGTCTCCCTCCCCAGTTGTACTTAGTTTAAAGCCCTCCTAATTCTCCTTGTGAGACTGTTTGCAAAAACGTTCCTGCCAAGTTTCGTGAGGTGCAGCCCATCCCTTGCCAGAAGCCCATGTTCCTGGAATTTCAAGCCATGATCCAAAAAGCCAAACTGTTGGCGGCGGCAAAATGTGCCTCTACTATTGTCCTTTCCCTTCGTGCACCATATCCTTGAACAGGGAGGATTGATGAAATGACCACCTGCGCACCAAGGTCCTTAAGCTTTCTCCCCATAAGCTCGTAGTCCTTTGTGATGTGGTGAAAGCTGCGCTTCACCGTGTCATTGGTTCCAACGTGAACCAAAACGAGGGGCTTACGGTCAGTGGGCTTGACCAGCCTGGCTAGCCTCTCTGTTACGTGGTTTATCCTGGCCCCAGGAAGACAGCAGACCTCTCGATTGAGCTTGTCCGGTTTGCAAACTGCCGGCTCGGTTCCTCTGAGCAAGGAGTCCCCAACCACCAGAACTCGCCTCCTCTGAGGCCGGTCCGGGGTTCTTCGACAAGCAGATTCTTCCAGGATTGCCTGGGCATTGTGTTGAGGCCGGGAGTGCTGGTCTTCCCGATGTTGGATGCTGTCCTGTTGGTGTTGAAGTTCCAGTTGCCGAAGTTGGATTCCTTCTTGCTGATGTTGTGTTCCCTCCTTCTGGTGTTCCTCATCATTCACAGCACCAAGAACGTTGAAGCGATTCTGTAGTTTGAGAGTCTCTGTTTCCTTCCTGGCCCTTCTACTTCTCCGTGTGACATTCCTCCAAGCATCGCTTTCCTGGCTCACGGAACTGATTTCCTCATCAGGCAGCTACTCCACATATCCGGTCTTCAGGAAGGTCCTCTCTGCCCTATCTAAGAAGTCCTCCCCTTCCCTAATAAGACGAAGATTAGAAACCTGTGCCTCCAGCTGCCGCACCTTGACCTCTAAGAAGGTGACCAGCTTGCACTTGCTGCAGGTGTACCCGACCACATCTTGTGGCAAGAAAAGGAACATGCCACAAGTGCTACAGGTGACAGCAGCAGCTCCCTCCCCTTCCATACTTGATAATACAGAGAATAGAACAAGAAAACAAAAACAAAAACTGGGCCTCCTTTCTGAATTTGAGCTGTATAAGCTATGTCTGCTCAGCTAACTCCCAAGCTCAGTTGAACTCTTCCTAAATTTGTTCAGTCGCTATAAGGATTGGTTGTTCCTAAACTTGAATGGTTGAACTTGAAGGATTGAAGTAGATGAATGAAATTGCGCGCGCCATAGGCGCGCGCCGCTGGCAGTTCCTAATAAAGCCTCCTTCCCCTAGCTGGCTCCTCCCCCTAGCTTGATTAACTCTCCCTAGTTTGATTGACAGTTAACTGACTAACTAACAAACAATTAGCTGACAATCACGAATGGCTGCTTCTCATCCTGGAGAGAAGTGACTGGTGGGGTGCCACAGGGTTCTGTCCTGGGCCCAGTGCTGTTCAATATTTTTATCAACGACTTGGATGAAGGAATAGAGGGCATGCTCATCAAATTTACTGATGACACCAAATTGGGAGGGGTTGCTAATACGCCAGAGGACAGGATCAAAATTCAAAATGACCTGGACAGATTGGAGAGCTGGGCCAAGGCTAACAAAATGAAATTCAACAGAGAGAAGTGTAAGGTCCTGCACTTAGGTAGAAAAAATGGAATACAGAAATATAGGATGGGGGACACGTGGCTGGATAGCAGTATGTGTGAAAGGGATTTAGGAGTCTTCATAGACCACAAGCTGAACGTGAGTCAGCAGTGTGATGCGGCAGCCAAGAAAGCCAATGCAATTCTTGGCTGCATCAACAGGAGTATGGTGTCTAGATCGAGGGAGGTACTGGTACCACTCTACTCTGCTTTGGTTAGACTTCATCTTGAATCCTGTGTCCAGTTCTGGGCAGCCCAATTCAAGAAGGACATGGTCAAGCTGGAGCAAGTCCAGAGGAGGGTGACCAAAATGGTGAGAGGCCTGGAAGCCATGCCCTATGAGGATAGACTTAGAGAGCTGGGGATGTTTAGTCTGCAGAAGAGAAGGTTAAGAGGGGACATGATAGCCATGTTTAAATATTTGAAGGGGTGCCATGTAGAGGAAGGAGAGGGCTTGTTTTCTGCTGCTCCAGAGACCAGGACAAGGAGCAATGGATTCAAACTGCAGGAAAGGAGATACCACCTGAACCTCAGGAAGAACTTCCTGACAGTCAGGGCTGTCCGGCAGTGGAATCTGCTGCCTCGGAGTGTAGTGGAGTCTCCTTCTTCGGAGGATTTTAAGCAGAGGCTGGATGGCCATCTGTCGGGAGCGCTTTGAGGGTGTTCCTGTATGGCAGGGGGCTGGACTGGATGGCCCATGTGGTCTCTTCCAACTCTACATTTCTATGATTCAATGATTCTATGATCCTAAAGCGAAGACGTGCAACGGAAGCCAGGCAGCACTGATTCCCCCCCCCTCGTGTTCCCCCACAGCCATTGTGCCATGCAGGCACATTTCTCCTGAACTGGAAATAATGTGACATCCCTTGTAGTTTCAATTACAGCTTATTTTCAGCCATTTCAGCCACCACCACCACCACCACCACCTCTGCCACCGCATTATAAACACTGGGTGCTACCACGACCCCAAAGAAAGGGCTGAGCATCTGGAGAATTAACAGAGAGAAGCAATGCTAGGCACAACAGCCGTCTCTTCAGCAGAGGAGCAAGAAATGCTTGCATCCTCTTGTTAGGGTGGATAAACAAACCATACCTCACCATACCTCAGATGGACACGGACCTGGCTTGAACCCCCAAAGATAGAAAGGAAAGACACACACATACACACACACATATAACTTTGACCAAAGGATCTCAGGTAGGATGATTATTCTTTCGGGCTTCCCTTCTTATACTATTAAAGAATGCTTACAGGAAAGGAAAAATTCAAGCATTAGCATTAGCAGAGTCACAGCTTGTACACATGTTGCATTCTATCTCACCCTAAACATCACTTCCGGGGTCTAAATATACCAGTCAACATCCTAGGACATTCCCAAAGATATATTTCACAATAGCAGGATCCTTCGCTTGTATATACCGATTATAAACAGGAGCAGAACATAATAAACAATTATAAAGCAAGGTTGCTTGGAGAGCTACAATGGTCCAAACTCTCAATCAATATTAAATAGCAAACAATTATGAATTCTCCAGTCAATTTCCAAGCACCAAATTTCCAGCCCAACGCTCTTATTCAATAATAAAAAGCATTGTGATCTCAACAATTGTATTTTTTTATTTATATTTTTACCAGAAGAAAGATTCCTTGTATAATATAGATTGCTATATAACTTATGCAATATAAATACTGATACTTTATATCATTCCGTATCAAAGCATCAACTTGCGGAATCTTATACACAATTTTTTTACAGAAAAAAGTAAGAAACAACCAGACACAAATATTTAAAGAGAGGGAAGAAAGAAAAGAAAAAAAGAGGGGAAAAGAAAAAAAGGGAAGAGAAAAAAAAACTTCCTTATGACAATTCAGTTATTTATTACCTTAGTTCTGTCACTAAGAAACTATCTTGTAATTATAATCACAACATAAAAAATAGGGCCTCAACAATTGTATTATGGATTTCATTTTGGTTTTGGTTTCTGCATGACATTTTTTTCCTTCTTAATCACTTACAAATCTCCTTTTTATTATATTTTATCATGATTTGTCTTGGCCAACCTGATGCTCTTCAGATATTTTGGAGTACAATTGCCATCAGATGGGAATTGAATGTTTCCGAGAAACATTATTGTTTTATTTTTTATCTTCCAACTTTTCTTTAAAGTACTAGTTCAAATGGACATGCAACTTAAAATATATCAGAATAAGAATGCCATGGTACAAGCTAGCACAGTCATTCTCAAATTGTGGGGTGGAACCCTAAGGGTGGGGTGGAGGCACAAGAAAAGTCAGTCTGCAAGCCCAGCAAATGTGAAAAAGGAAGGCAATCCTGTGCGCGCACTGTTAAGAACTGACTCACTGCTCTCTGCAAAGGAGCAAAGCAAAGCGCTTTGCCCTGTTATGCCTTCCTCCAACTCAAACATAGCAAAAACAGCCTTCTCTTTTTAAATATTTTTCCCACTCAGCTTCTCCAAATAGTTCATCAGTGGTGTAGCAGGAGCATGTCCCTTAGTGACCATGGGGCAGTTTCTTGGGTGAGAGGGAAAGGGAGATAGGAGATGGAGGCCCTTTCCGCGTGGCATTTTACATGCAAAAGGGCGCCTGGAGCATCGTGCGATTGTGATGAGCGATCTGCACGATGCAGTCACAATTGCACAAGGCTCCAGGGGCCAGCAGGCACCAATCATGTACCTTTTCATTTTCGGCTAGAAGCTGAAAGTGGTGCACGGCAGTGCATTGCTCCCGGGACCCGCACGCAGTTACCTTGCATGTGGAGCCTCTGGAGCTGTGCCAGTCACGCTTCCTGCCTCAGTGCAGCCTGGGAAAGCCTGCGGAAGGAAGAGGCAGGGCTCTCGCGTGAGCAGGCAGCTTGCGTGGAGCCGAAGGACCCCGGACGTGAGAGCCTCTCTCCAGAGGCTGCTCATGCGATCCTCGCACCCCAGCGCCGGAAGAAGGTGAGGTGCGGAAAGGGCCGGAGAGCACAAGAACTCAGTGTTAAGACAGAGGGCGCATGCAGCATGAGGCACTTACGAGAGGGAGAGAGAGGTATAGGATAAGACATGTGGGGGGATCAGTGTGGAGCACTAGGGTGTAATGTCCTCATGTAAATGTAAAGGGGGCTCATGGGGTAAAAGGTTTGAGAACCGCTAAGCTACTGTTTACAATTTAAAAGAAAGAGACAATGAACAGGTGATCCACGCTCACTGAAAGTGAAAAGAGATAAGGCATGAAACCTCTCTAAAAATGCAAGATGGAGACAGCTTTTCTAATCTGCCAAGAAGAGATTTGTACAACTGACGGTCTCTTATGAAGGGGCAAACCTTGCCTAAAGACTGAAAGGTCAGCAATGCCTGTGGATCTTGTTGCTTTGTGTGTTCAAATCAACACCAACTTGGGGTGAGTAGTCTGAACAGTGAAATAGGACTTCAGAAGACCAGGGTTTGAGTTGTCGTTCAGCTGTGGAAACCCTCTGGGTGATCTTGATAGAGTTTCTAAGGGTTTTCTTGGCAAGATTCATTGAGAGGAGGTTTGCCATTGCCTTTTTCTTAGAGAGTATGGTTTGTTCAAGGTCACTCAGAAGGTTTCCACGGCTGAGCAAGGATTCTGATTCCAGTCTCCCTAAGTCTCAGTCCAACTACAGACAGACAACTACACCAGAATGGCTCTTCTCCACAATTCTCTACTCCTCCCCACTGCATTTCTTCCAGTTTCATCAGGATTCAAGAGACAGTGCAGAGCTTGAAATACAGTCAGCCCTTCACATTTGCGGGTTTCATTTTTGCAGATTTGATTATTCAGGGATTATTTGCTGTCATCTCTGCTGCCTCCCTAGGCCATAGGGACAATAGGGACTGCAAGTCTCACAAGACTGAAAAACTGCAAAGGAGGCTTGTAAGTCCCTCTTAAAAATGGTGTGGGGCAGCAGTGGAGGTGGCAGTAAGTCCTACCAGTCACCCACTTCTGTCTTGTGAAGGAACCTGATGCCTCAAAGGAATCCACATGGGTTGAAAATGGCAATCATACTTTTTTGGGTGTTAAATATGGTTGGAGAGGGCCTAGAGTTATTCATGGTTTTTCTACTTTTACAGGGGTCCTATGCCCCTAAACCTAGTGAATATGGAGAGTGACTGTAGTTACCTTTTAGGACTACAAGCTACTTTTTAGGACGGCAGATCCTGTTTTGTTGGCAAGACTTCTTCAGAGGACATTTGCTGTTGGCCCCCTGTAAGGCTGGGAAAGTGTAACTTGCCCAGGGTCACTCAGTCAGTTTTTATAGCTGAGCATGGAGAATTGTTTGAGCGTTGGAAATGACCCTTGAGACCAAGGCCATTTTTGCAAAATGTCGCTATCCTGCAATAGCAGTGGGTTGCTTCCAGTTCAGGAGCCACACCACTGCACAACGTTGTCACTATCCAGCTGCTATCCCATCCCCAAGCATTGCCAAACCGCCGTATTCTATTTCCCAAAAGAATCCATTAAGTGCCTCCTTTAGCACTTCAGTCCTGTCTGCCAGCTCACTGCAGAACTGTAACAGAGCTTGACAGAGCTTCCTGTAGTCGTGGATCCAGCCATGGACGGGCTGTGGACGTGCCCAGCTTGTCCCTCCCTCAGTGACTCCCATGGAAGGGTAACTTCAACATCTATCACCTCTCCATGTTTATTTTAAAGTTATCCTTTGAGTTAAAACCTTTTTTTTATTTTTTAAATACATTTTTAGGCATTATAATGTGAAAAGGCAATAGTGTACCGGCATGTTTAGTACGGCTTCCAAAGGGGAAAAAACAACAACAATCGGACAATCGGGGTGATGGGTGGAGTGAAAGCAGGAAAAGGAAGTGGCCAGGGATGTTGAAGGAACACCAGTGGTAATACCGCTACTCATCTGCTTAAGGAGGAAGGGT
This sequence comes from Iguana delicatissima, assembly GCA_948472985.1. Classification (NCBI taxonomy): domain Eukaryota; kingdom Metazoa; phylum Chordata; class Lepidosauria; order Squamata; family Iguanidae; genus Iguana; species Iguana delicatissima. The sequence continues at coordinate 701,199 of CAOKZL010000419.1, forward strand.
GCAGAAAGTGTTCCTAATCTGCTACCGTTGTGTGAGCGGCAATACTGGGATTGTAATAGTATATCGTGCTAACGGTGTCTAGTGCAGAAATGGCCCAAGGTTCAATTCCCCGCTTGGTCATGGAAACCCACTGGGTGACCTTGAGCAAGCCATACTCTCTCAGCCTAAGAAAACCCCATGATGTTCAGTACTCACTCTGCTCTACTGCATTGAGTCTCAGAACACTTCTGGCAATCCTAGGCCCTTTCCGCCCAAGGCTAGTGAATCGCTTTGTGCCGTTTCTTACCGGTTCTTACCCTGGGCTCAAAACAATGCGGACTTTCCCTTGTGTCCTTCCGCAGGGCTACTCTGTATGTTCCACACCGATTCGGAGCAGTGCGAGGTCATAGATCCGCACTATGAGGATGAGAAAATGGCGGCTTCCTGTCGTTGGTTGGGCCAGACCAACGCTGAAGCTGACCACGCCCACAGCCCGCCCTCCGCTGATCCCCAGTTCGCACTGGTGCAAATGTGCGCATCTGCACCACTGCGAAAGTACGAATTGGCGCGATCCGGAAAATTGAAAAACCGGTTTCTTCCGTTTTTCAAATAGCGCACTCGAGGACCATTTGGGGGCGCATTTAATCGGACTTAGGTGCGGAACGAAGGTAAATAATCTGAACCTGGTCCGCTCTAAGGTGCAGATGACCTCCGTTACAAGATGCATTGGCCCGCCTTAATTTCCTCGTGCAGAAAGGGCCCTAGTCCTGGGTTTTCTTGGAAAGATTATTCAAAGGAGATTTGCCATTGTCTTCCCCTGAGGCTGAGAGAGTGGGAGCTGCCCAAGTTCCACGGCTGAGAAGATATTCGAATCTTTGTTTCTCAGACTCCTAGCCCAAAACTCTAACCACACCGTGCTGGCTCCTGATGCCCAAATCAGGCCTTGGAAATTTACTTTTTGAAAGTAATCCATTATGTAAATATTTGAGAGGCACATTTTCAACATTAATGTTGCCTATTCCAAAATTGGTGGTAACTTGCATTATTTATTAGCTTTGTTTGTTATTTATTATTTTGGGGCTGGGAGGTGGGAGGGTGAAGGCTACCAAAAAAAGTAAGAAAGTATCCTAAGAGGTCTAGGGAGGAAAAAAATATATATCTCAAAATGTCACAATAAAGAATTTTTAGCTCCCCCACCAAGGATTAGCAAGAATAAGAAACACACAACACTTTTTTTTAACATAAAAGCTAACAGTGTTATCAGCCTCTTGAGGTGCAGAGGAATGTTGTTAATGCCCTTCTTGTTCTGCTCTGAAAGTAATAAAAGGGAGAGAGCCGTCTTACTTGTAACACATTTGGTCCAAACCCTGGCCAGCGTACTCTTATGGGGGAGGCTGTCTTTAACTCGGAAATGTTACAGCCTCATTCAGCGTGAATGATCCGGTTCTTAAATCTGAGGTCTCAACCAGTCAAGCTCTCCCAGACAATCACAGAGGGCAGCCAATATCGCTGGTGCAGAACAACCGCAAGAGGTTTGCTCCTCCTTCCAAACATCATAGGATCATATAGGTGGAAGGGATCACAAAGGAGCCCTAGATCAAACCCTCTGCCAGGCAGAAAGATACAACTAAAGCCTTCCTGAAAGATGCCCATTCAACGTCTGTTTCAACACCTCCAAAGAAGGACGGTCCCCCACTCTCTATGTCCACACTACACTGTTATAGTGGTATTATTTCATTTTCAACATCCTGTGGATTCTGGGGTTTGTAGTTTGCTGAAGCCAAAGAGCTGCCTGGCTGGGAATTCTCAAGGCCTCTCCCTTAACTGCAGATCCCTGGATTCCATACGATGTTGAAAATGGAATAATAGCACTGTCAGAGTGTAGGGCGGAAGTGGCCTCTGAGGCCATCAACCCCACTGGTGAACAGCTCTTACCATCAAACATTCTTCTGCTTAGGAGGAATATGCTTTCCCCCCTTGCAATTTGAATCCATTGGTTTGTGTTCTAATCTATGGAGCAGCGGAAAACAAGATTGCTAAACCAGCATTGGACAGCAATGGAAGCAAAGTGCAACCACAGGCTGAATGCAGACCTCAGAGCTCTCAAGCGCCTACAAATACGGGAAGGGAGATTTTCCAAAAAAAAAAAAAAAAATTGTGCTTAAATGTACCTGGAGGTGTGGGAGGACAAATTCACCACATCTTTCCCCCCTTGGCTGTTTTTGGCCCAGCAAGGGCCTGCTCTTGAACAAGAAGTGATCAAAAATTTGAGGAGCAGGGCTGACGGAAGCTTCTGAGCGGCATACCGTTCAACTATCCCGATTTGGTAGGGACAAGCCCTGATTAATCTTCTGCCATGCCAATGTTTCAGCTGCTTTCATAATGTCCCACTTTCTCTCTCTTCCTCCTGCTTTCCCCATTGCCCTCAGCTTAGCTCAATTGCTGTAAACTGAGTTCTAAGTAGAAAAGTAGTCTGTGCTTAACTTAGACCATTTCCACACTAGCCTGTTATAGTGCTATGATTCCACTTTCAACATCCTATAGAATCCTGGGGTTTGCAGTTTCGGGAGGGACCAGCTGGCCCCTCCTGAAACTCCAAACCCCAGGATTCCATAGGATGTTTAAAGTGGAATCATAGTGCTATAACAAGCTAGTGCGGAAATGGCGGGAGGAAAAGGAGACAAGGGGTTGGAAGGTAGCTCTTCCCTGCAGGATCAGGCAAAACAAACTGCTGCAGCCTTTCGTAGCTCATTAATTGCTCAGTCTTGCCTTTTTCAGTTCCCTTTGTTGGACAACAACAGCACAAACCAACCCTGTTTTGAAGGAGAATGTTGCTTGGAATGCTACACGGCCTGTTAAATGTTTCCCATCACATTCCCATCTAGTGCAAGAAGTTCCTGCCGTATGGGCTTCTTTTTTAAAGAGCAACACAGTGCTTTTTTAAAAATATAGATATCCTTTTTATTTAAAAGTAAAGAACAAAAAGGGTAAAGTATAGCAAAAACAAACAAAAAAGGCACGCACAGAGAAAATACAAATATATATATTACAAAATAACAGGAATTATTTCATAGTAATGTAACATTATGCCCACAAATCATCTCCGTCTCTGTCATTCTGCCGTAACTTCTTCTTACCCATTACCGTAGACATTGTTGGTGTAAATAAACATACACCTAGAAGAAACCACCTTCATCTTTCTCGTTTCCCTATATTTTATGTTTTCTTGTTCATCTACAATTGAATTGTTTAGCACTACTCATAAATTCAGTGAAACATCATTGTTAAACTAGGCACTTAACAGGGAATTCTAGTTACTATGTACATAATTTTCCTTATAGTAGGATATATATTTGTTACGTTAAATAAATTGCAAATGTTAAAGAGGCCTTCATAGAATCATAGAGTTGGAAGAGACGACAGGGGCCATCCAGTCCATTCCCTTGCCATGCAGGAACACCCATCAAAGCACTCCCGACAGACGGCCATCCAGCCTCTGCTTAAAAACCTCCAAAGAAGGAGGAGACTCCACCACACTCCATGGAGGTAGCATATTCCACTGCCGGACAGCCCTGACCGTCAGGAAGTTCTTCCTGAGGTTCAGGTGGAATCTCCTTTCCTGCAGCTTGAAGCCATTGCTCTGTGTCCTGGTCTCTGGAGTGGTAGAGAACAAGCCCTCTCCCTCCTCAACATGACATCCCTTCAAATATTTAAACATGGCTATCATGTCCCCTCTTAACTTTCTCTTCTGCAGACTAAACATCCCCAGCTCCCTAAGCCGCTCCTCATAGGGCATGGCTTCCAGCCCTTCACCATTTTGGTCGCTCTCCTCTGGACATGCTCCAGCTTGTCGATATCCTTCTTGAATTGATGTGCCCAGAACTGGACACACGATTCCAAATGAGGCCTAACCAATCCAGAATAGAGTGGTACCATTACTTCCCTCAATCTAGACACCATACTCCCATGGATGCAACCAAGAATTGTGTTGGCTTTCTTGGCTGCCGCATCACACCGCTGACTCATGTTCAGCTTGTGTTCTACCAAGATTCCTTGATCCCTTTCACATGTACTATTATCCAGCCACGTGTCTCCCATCCTATATTTGTGCATTCCATTTTTTCTGCCTAAGTGTAGGACCTTCTCTGGAGGTTTTTAAATGGAGGCTGGATGGCCACTAGCCAAGATGGCTTTGATTGTGTCTTCCTGCATAGCAGAATGGGATTGGACTGGATGGCTGCTGTGATCTCTTCCAGCTCTATTATGATTCTATGAGTACAGTATCCCGATTGAGGGAAGCAGTAGTCTCACCTTGTTCAGGTTTGGTCAGACCGCACCTGGAACACTGTACCCAGTTCTAGGCACCACAGTTTGAGAAGGATATTGGCAAGCTGGAACATGTTGAGGCAGGTGACCAAGGTAATAAAAGCTCTAGAAATCAAGCCCTATGAGGAACCACTGAGGGAACTGGGTATATTTAGCTTGAAAAAGAGAAGATTGAAGGATGTGATAACTGCCTTTACATATCTGAAGGTGTGTCATGTACAAGATGGAGCAAGCTTGCTTTCTGCTGCTTCAGAAACTACAACCCAATCCAATGAATTCAAATTACAATAAGAGAGATGACTAGATGGCCCTTGCAGTTTCTTCCAGATCTATGCTTCTATTATGCGGTGTAAATACTGCTACTCTGTAGAGTGGATTCACAAGGGTGTTTTAAATACCACTACAGTTGGCCCTCCATATTCACTAGGGCAGTGGTCCTCAACCTGTGGGTCCCCAGATGTTTTTGGACTTCAGCTCCCAGAAGCCCTGAGCATTGACCATAGTGGCTGGGGTTTCTGGGAGCTGAAGTCCACAAACATCTGGGGACCCACAGGTTGAGGACCACTGCACTAGGGTTAGGGGCTCAGGACTCACATAAAAGTGGGAAAAAAACACAAATATGAAAATGGAGGTGTGTGTGTATCTGTAGGAAGGAGGCTGAGGCACGGTGAGGAGAGCAGGCATCCGAGGTAAAAATAGGTCAGGGAAAAGAGAGGGAAAGGGGTGGGTCAGCGTGTCAGCCTTCTCCTTCCTTTCTCTCAGCTATCTCCTTCCTTGGGTGTGTGTGGGGCATTGGCATTCGTTCTGTGGAGCTAAGAAATCAGACTGTGATCCATCCTTAGCTGGCCTGGCAGCAGCTGGTGGAGGAAGAGAAGAAGGATCAGAGGCAGGTTTTTAAAGGGCTGTATGGCCTAATCAGAGCAGCAGAAGAGTCTAGTTTCTCCGGAAAAGAAGCACTTGAGGCAGGTAGGAGAAGGGCCTGGAAAAACTTGCAAATAATCAAATCTGTGAAGGTTAAATCCATGAATGTGGAAGGTTGATCATAGTTTTCTCACCTTCTCGGCACGTGTGATTCTATAAATCTCAGTCCATTTCCGCACTAGACTATTACAGCGCTACGATTCACTTGCAACATCCTATGGAATCCTAGGGTTTGCAGTTTCGGGAGGGACCGGCTGGATGTTGAAAGTGGAATTGTAGTGCTATAACACCCTAGTCCGGAAATGGCTTCAATCATGTTCTCCTTATCCAGCATGCTTGGATTGCCATGATCCAAGAAGCCTCTTCTTGCGTTCATTTTTGGAAGTGCTATGAAGTCAGTTCCAGCTCTAGCCATTGATGCAATAGCGCTGGAGGGCAGATGCCAATCACTAAAATGTTTACAGTTTCAAAACTGGGAATATAATCGGCTTCTTTCTGGTGTCCTCTTGCATTGCAAGTGCTGGAGGAAAGAGCAGTTATCTGCACATTTTTCTCATGTTGGTAAACTTGAAACGCAAGGGTTTTTTTCAACAACCTTTCAAATAGTTAGCAGACGTGTTTTATTTTTAAGACAAGTCTGGCAACTTTTGAAATGGAAAATGGAATGAAATTAAATTCAGTATAGTTGCAACTGCTTTTCTAAGCCTACTAACAAGAGTGAGGCTGTTCATAACTGTAATCTAATCATGCCACAAAATACTTAAATTGCGTCTATAGAGTTCCTGCCGCTCCTATTCTGTAATCCGCTTTTATTTCATTACTAATTTACTCATCCACTAAATTAGAATGTCTGTGATGAATTTCACAAGGTAGTTAGCAATTAAAAATAATCTGTTATTGCTCCTTGTGCATGAGAACTGTGTCTTTAAAAATGTTACTGAAGTCAGTAAGACTGACAAAATGTCTGGCTGTCATAGGGGAATGTATCTCTTAATGTTGTTCCAAATTCAAACCCCGGGGCTTTCCAAATGGTGTGCCGCGACACATGAGTGTGTCACCCGAACTGTGTAGGTATGTCACCTACAACCTTGGAAATGTATGTTATTATTTTCATGAAATATGTTGTGTCCCCATACCTTTTGTTATTACTATTTATATATGTGTCCGTATCTCTTACAAGAGGTTAGTTTAACCTCCAGCTCCCTAGTAAAACTGAAATTACTGTGTTGCAAAATGATGCATGTCTAAAAAGCGTGTCACCAACATGAAAAGTTTGGAAAGCTCTGTCATAACCAGTATGATACAACAACAATGTAACCCAGCAAGTAGGGTTGCCATTTTGCACAATTCACTACGGTTTTGCCCAGTGTCTATTACATCATTGGCTTGCCCTTTTAGAAGCCAAGATAGGAGGCGAATATGCAGTTACTGTTTTGCAAAAAGCTTTTTCAGTCTGTTCAGCCAGTGACTGAGGCTGCCAAGAATTTCTGAGAACTTTTCTAGTTTATAATTTAAGAGAGAGGCATTGATTTCTGCACTGCCAACCAGCACAGCCTCGATGCACATGCACACAAATCCCTGTATCATCCTCTGCAGGAGCATTTCTACTCATTTTGGTAGACCTGAGAAGCCCCTTTCAGAGTTGGTTTGTCTTTGAGGCTACAATCTGCCTAATATATATTTACCCAAGAACAAGCTTGACCAAGGCAATTTCCACACTACTGAGGCCTTTTCCGCACAACACTCTTATTAGCGCGATTATTCCACTTTCAACCTCCTAGGGAATCCTGGGGTTTGCAGCGGCCGGCCCCTCTCGAAGCTGCAAACCCCAGGATTCCCTAGGAGGTTGAAAGTGGAATAATCGTGCTATAAGAGTGTCGTGCAGAAAAGGCCACTGTGATAGTGTTATGATTACACTTTCAACAACCGATGGAATTCTGGGGTTTGGTTTAGGGAGGGGCATTTAGAATTCTCAGCCTCAGTAAACTACAAACCCCAGAATTCCACAGGAGGTTGAAAGTGGAATAATAGCATTATAACAGTGTAGTGCAGAAATGGCCCAAGAGAGCCAGAGTGAAGGAGTGGTTTGAGCACTAGACTGTGACCCTGGAGACGAGGGTTTGATTCCTTGCTTGGCCATAGAAACCCACTGAATGGCCTTGGGCGCATCACAATTTCTCAGCCCCAGAAAAGCCAGTGATAGGTTCACTTTGGGACTGGCATAAGTTGGAAACAACTTGAACGCACACAACCATAAGAACAAGCTTGATCAAACTAAGCTGGCATGCTGCAGATTTCCCCGTTACTTACTTTTTAAAAAGTAATTAAATAAAAAATGCTTTTAAAAATAATTAAATAAAAAGTAAATAAAAGTAATGTCATATCAAAGAGAGGATGCTTTCCACTCATGTGGAGAGACAATTGGTCCTCAGGTCCATTTTTGAAAAAAGAAGCCTGTTCCTTTCTCCGAGGACTGAGAATAATATAACAAAGGCATCCAGATTTCTCTCACTACAGAAGTTGGAGGGAAAGAGCACCCATGCTATTCTGTTACCCTAAGAAGTTTGGGGATGTTGGGGTTCACCCATAATGCCAGTGTTCTCTTAGAATTTGGGGGAATTATAGCTCAAAGGAGGCCTGCGAGAAGAAGGTAATGGCAGCATCTTTTCACCTATCTATACCAATGCTAACTGTAGAGAGGACTCCCAGTTAAAATTAAACGAGGTATTTTATTAACGTTGAGAAACATGCAAGAAATCAGACGCTCTTAAGAACCATACAAAGCCATCAGAAAGTGAGGCAAAAAGGTTGGATAGAGAGAGATTGAGGCCATTTCCACTCTGGACCGTTATAGCGCTATTATTCCACTTTCAACATCCTATGGAATCCTGGGGTTTGCAGTTTAGGGAGGGGCCAGCCAGCAAAACCCAGGATTCCATAGGATGTTGAAAGTGGAATAATAACACTATAACAGTCCAGTGCGGAAATGGCCTGAGTGGAAAGAGTGATAGTTACCAGTCCTGAAGCAAGGGTCACAGTGGAGGGACTCAGACAGCACCTGAGAGTAGCATGGGGGAATGGTAGTCTGGGGCACCACATGATGCCCAATGTACTACAAATGGCTGGGGTCAAAGCTAGGGTTTTTATACCCTATTCCACACCTTGAAGGAGAGCATTGAGAAAGCCATAATGGCTTTCCCACGGAACTGACAAAGGGGTCTGGAATGGGCTGATTGCTTAACTCTGGAATAACAAAACATTGATGGGAATCATGATGATCTCTTAATGTTCAGTCCGGTAGGGTGTATAGGGAAGATCTCTGTAGGATAAGATTGAGGGATGGTCTCTGATTGCTCACCAATCTGGGCAGTTTGTCTTTCATTGTATTTGGAAATGCAAAGAACCGGGAGTGGTAAAAGGATTAGCACAAACCCATCACTGTTGTTTTTTCCCACCTAATCCTCTTTGAACTTACGACATTGAATACACTTCAGGACAGTTTGGTCCCAAAATCCATTATCTGGTCCACATGACTAGAATCATATTCTTCAATTTATGTCCAATTTATGAAAATTGCATATCTCGCAGGAGGGGTGGTAGATATGGTAGTCGCAGGAGGGGTGGTAGGGTATGGTATAGGGTAGGGTATTCACCTTCCCTTGCCCTATCACTGCTCCAAGACGTCTCCCCCTTGGCATTGATTCTCTCCTCTTTCCCATCTCTTTCTGCTGCATCTGCCAGATGCAGTGGTGAGGCGTGAGATACAAGGGCAGAGTAGGGCAATATGACATGAAGAAAGGGAGAGGAGAGGGCAAGAGGAACAGGAGCATGTCACAACAAGACAGGTAATGTCAGTGTGTGAGCTGCCAGGGAGGTGTTGCAAGACAAAACAAGGCAAGGTGAGAAGAGAAGGCATGGTGCTGGGTTAAGCTAAAGGGATGGTGGCATGACATTTGGAGGTGCGGTGTTATCACCGTGAACTGGCCTGGCTTCGGAAGATATTAGATATCGTTTGATATCACAATTCAGTCTCATTTTGCCACCCTTGGCCAAGTGTTTGTGAGGCCCCCGAACAAGCACAGAGCTAGGCATGGCCATTAATTGCTGAACATTCCTTTCTCCACCTAGGCAAGCCAGACTCAGCCAGATCTTGCTTTAGGAGACCTCCCTAGACAAACACCTCATTAAAGATGCACGCTAATACAAAGAGCCCCCTGCCCCAAGCAGGTAATTTGACGAGCTAAATGCGTAACTGCCCAAGCAAGCTGCATCTGCATACTGGCCATTCCATTGTCGATTCGGACTTAATCCCATCATGTTAAATTCTGACCTTTTGGAGACATTGTTTCATGCCCAAACCTCATTGTTCCCTCCCAAGTACAGACTAGCCAACCGACATATTTTCCCTATAAAACCCCCCAGTTCCAAGAGCTTCCTCGGATCGCTCCGAACTTCCATCAAGCCCTGCTGCTGCTTTATCCGGCGAGCTCCCTCAGCAAACGATGCTGAGCTCCTTCAACTTTTTCAGGACTACAAGAAAGGTGTCGTATCACCCATTTCTCCCGAAAAACACTTATTTCTCATTTCTCAGTTAGCTGTGTGGTTGTGTTGTCTTAAGTGTTTGTCTGTCCTTAATAAAATATCACTTTTGCTAGTTTAAAACTGTCTGACTGCTTGACTGACCTGACCCCGTAGACATTGGGTCAAAGATTCCGCTGCGTTGCCCTGCCTCTCGTTTGCCAACTTGTGCTCTGAACTAATTTTCCCCACCTTTGTTGTTGAGCACTATTGGAGTCCCTCGAGGGACCCCCAGTGAGCAGGGTAACAGAGGAAAGGGGCAGTAGGCACAGTGGCAGGGGGAGAGAGACACGGCGATTCAAAGTGAGGCAAGGAGACAGAGTAGAAAGTATAGAGGCAGGGTGTGAAAGAGGAGCTGGGCGAGCCAATCATAGAATCATAGAATTGTAGAGTTGGAAGAGACCCCAGAGGCCATTGAGTCCAATCCCTTGCCATGCAGGAACACCCATCAAAGCACTCCCAACAGATGGCCATCTGGCCTCTGCTTAAAAACCTCCAAAGAAGGAGACTCAACCACACTCCACTGAGGCTGCATATTCCACTGCCGGACAGCCCTGACTGTCAGAAAGTTCTTCCTGAGGTTCAAGAGGAATCTCCTTTCCTGCAGCTTGAATCCATTGCTCCTTGTCCTAGTCTCTAGAGCGGTAGAGAACAAGCCTGCTCCCTCCTCAACGTGACATCCCTTCAAATATTTAAACATGGCTATCATGCCCCTCTTAACCTTCTCTTCTGCAGACTAAACATGCCGAGCTCCCTAAGCCGTTCTTCATAGGGCTTCATGGCTTCCGGACCCTTCACCATTTTGCTCATCCTCCCCTGGACACGTTCCAGCTTGTCGACATCCTTCTTGAAGTGAGGTGCCCGGAACTGGACACAGTCTTCCAAATGAGGCCTAACCAATGCAGAATAGAGTGGTACCATCACCTCCCTTGATCTAGACACCATACTCCTATTGATGCAACCAAGAGTCGCGTTGGCTTTCTTGGCTGCCGCATCACACTGCTGACTCATGTTCAGCTTGTGATCTACCAAGACTCCTAGATCGCTTTCACACGTACTGCTATCCAGCCACACGTCCCCCATCCTATACTTGTGACTTTCCTTTTTTCTGCCCAAGTGCAGGACCCTACATTTCTCTCGCTGAAATTCATTTCGTTAACTTTGGCCCAGGTCTCCAATCTGTCAAGGTCCTTTTGAATTTTGATCCTATCCTCTGGTGTATTAGCAACCCCTCCCAGTTTAGTATCATCGGCAAATTTGATCAGCATGCCCTCCACTCCTTCATCCAAATCATTGATGAAGATGTTGAATAGCTCTGGGCCCAGGACAGAACTCTGTGGCACCCCACCAGTCACTTCTCTCCAGGATGAAAAGTAGCCATTGGTGATCACCCTTTGGGTTAGGTCAGTCAACCAATTACAAATCACCTAACAGTCGCCCTGTCCAGCCTGTATTTTACTAGCTTCTTTGCAAGAATGTCATGGGGAACTTTGTCAAAGGCCTTACTGAGGTCAAGATATGCTACATCTACAGCATTCCCTTCATCTATCAAGCTTGTAACCCTATCATAAAAAGAGATAAGATTCGTGTGGCATGACTTATTTCTGAGAAATCCATGCTGGCTTTTAGCGATTACTGCATTGCTTTCTAATACGCTGGCTTTTAGTGATTACAGCATTGCTTTCTAATCACAGGTGTGAAGAAAGGCCTCAGGGAAGGAAATGTTACAAAACCTGAGGTTTGTCTCTATCAGAGGGCAGAGAGGGAAAAGCCGACACTGAGGGCTTTTCTGCAGTACTATAATGCTATTATTCCACTTTCCACATCCTATGGAATCCTGGGGTTTGCAGTTTTGGGAGGGGCCTTTAGAATTCCCAGCCAGAGAGCTCTTGGGCTTTAGTAAACTACAAACCCCAGAATTCTAGAGGATGTTGAAAGTGGAATAATAGCACTCTAACAATGTAGTGCGGAAAGGCCCATAGACAGGGAACAGACTTCAGAACGTTAGAAACAGATGGAATCAGGACAGGAAAGTCGGACAGAGGGAAGGATTGACTTTGTTTCTGGGGAGCTATGAATAATTGAGAAGTTCAAGGGTTAGTACATCGTTTTCTGTGTCTTAATTAACTTCCACTTGTCATTTTTTGCTGAAACTGTCTGTAGCTGCCTCTGTTGAACCTGATAAAGGTCATTTCCACACTAGACTGTTATAGTGCTCCCTAAACTGCAAACCCCAGCATTCCATAGGATGTTGAAAGTGGAATAATAGCATTATAAGAGTGTAGTGTGGAAATGGCCCTGGTCTCTTTAGAAAGGTAGAGTGTTGCATTGTATCATTCCTGCTTCTCCACTGTTTAAGGCACATGCCTCACTACACTTAGCATTTTAAAAGCGTTTTGAGCATGCAAAACCTTTTTGCTACATTTTCTCGGTTATCCTTGCAGCAACCTGAGCCCAGCATGATTGTTCCCATTTTGCAGATGTGGACATAAAGCAGGGCAAGGAGATTAGGTTAGCTCAGAACTTTCCAAACTTTTCACGTTGGTGACACACTTTTTTAGACATGCATCATTTTGCGACACAGTAATTCCTTTTTACTAGGAAACTGGAGGTTAAACTAACCCCTTATAAGAAATACAGACACATACATAAATTGTAATAACAAAAGGTATGGGGACACAGTATATCTCATGAAAACTTTTCATATATTTTTAAAAATATATATAATTTATAAATAATAACAAAATTTCCGAGATTGTAGGCGACACACCTACACACTTCAGGCGACACACTAACATGTTGTGGCACACTATTTGGAAAGTCCTGGGTTAGGCAATTTTAGCCTCCTGCTTTACGGCTGCATGAAAGCAAGGCAGACTCTATGATCAGTAATGTCTTGTATCAGATGAAAATGTTTTTTGCAACTCTTCCAGAGTTGAACTATTTGTAATGGGGTCATGTGATAACTCTGTGCACGGAAACTTTCCCTGCTCTAAAGTGGGCATTTTACAACCATCCCTTTCTTGTTCACTTGCCTGAACAATCTGAATGTGCCCTGGGCAAGCTGAAAGTCTCCAAGTCTGAAATGCAGGTGCTTAAAGCTCTTATTCATTCACGTACTCTGTATGTGCTTTGGCCATGCTTTTTTAACTTCCCGTGGTTTAGATCATTTCTAAGGATTTAAACGTTCTCATTTATATATTTCATATTTGAGATGCTTTTATTCACTGTACATCACCTTGGGAGCCCTCATGGCTTGAAAGGAGTTAGATTAAAAGTCTCAGGTAACGACCATTTCTTCACTACGCTGTTATAGTGCTATTATTCCACTTTCAACATCCTCTGGAATTCTGGGGTTTGTAGTATACTGAGGCCAAAGAGCTCTCTGGCTGGGAATTCTAAAGGCCCCTCTCTAAACTGCAAACCCCAGGAGGTTGAAATTGGAATAATAGCACTCTAACAGTGTAGTGCAGAAAATGGCCGATCCATAAATAAATGATGTGCTGCATGTGTTGGGGTCTTGTGCCTTTTCCTGCTTGGAAATGTGCACTCGCAATTCTTTTTGTTCTTTTGCACACTTAAGAAATTGATCAATTTTGATGCCTCCGGCAGGATACCAAACTTTTAAAGAAATTTGTCTATTCTTATTTGCTGTCAAGTTGTCTTCAACTTATGTGGCAATGTTCTGAATGAGAGACTTCTTACAAGCCCAGTCATTAACTCAGGTCTTACAAACTGAGGACAGCCATGGCTTCCTTGATGGCGTTGATCCATCTGTAAAGGGGATCAACTTTTTCTACTGCCTTCCACTTTACCAAGAATTACCATCTTTTTCTATGAGCCCCATTGTCTCATGATATGTCCAAGGTACGACAGCCTCAGTTTAGCCATCTTGGCTTGTACGGAGAGTCAGGCTTGATTTGCTCTTGAATCCATTTCTTATGTGTGTATGTGTTTTGGTGGCCCAAAGTATCCAAAGCGTTCTCCTCCAGCGCCACATTTCAAAAGAGATAATTCTTTTTCTGTCTTCGTACTTCACTATCCAGCTTTCAAAACCAGGTGCAGAGATTGGAAATACCACACTATGGCCATTTCCGCACTAGACTGTTAATAGTGCTATGATTCCACTTTCAACATCCTATGGAATCCTGGGCCCTCCCGAAACTACAAACCCCAGGATTCCATAGGATGTTGAAAGTGGAATCATAGCGCTATTAACAGTCTAGTGCGGAAATGGCCTATGGCCTGGATGATCCTGACTTGGTGTTTAAAGAGTTTTTTTATAGTTATCTATTTATAGTTATCTAAACAAATAGTTATCTATGCTTGTTGGCATTATTCACTTCCTGTCTCCGAGGATGGGATTTTTACAATCGAGGATCTTATCTAGTTTCTTCACGCTGGCCTTTCTAAGTCTTCGTCTTCTGCTTTTCCAATGACAGTTTCCATTCTGGTTTATGAGTAAGTTAATCTTTAATTATTTTGATATTTTTGTCACACCTTCCAAAGGTAAATAAATCATCTGTGGTCATGAATTTTGTTTTCTAAATATTATGTTATAACTTTGCTTTCTCACTTTCTTCATTATCAACAGTTGCTCCAAAGTCTTTGCTGTTTTCTGTAAGTAAAACAGTGTAATCTGTTATCTTAAACTGCTGATGTTCCTTCCAGTATTCACACCTCTTTCATGTAAATCAAATCCTGCTTTCTGTGTGATATGTTCAACATACCATACAGAATTAAACAAACAGATGTTACCGCAGTTTCTAGCCGGACTTGGGGGATACCAGATATCATTTTGATATCAATAATTTGGCCTCCCTCACCTATTCCTTCCCACGGGCTTGCAAGGCCCCCGGACAAGCATGCAAACAGGCTCGATCGCTAATTGCCGTAATATTCCAAACAAATTCAGGCAGGCCAGAAATAGCCAGACTGCTGCTTCAGGAGACCTCAAGGCAAGTCCCATATTATGTATGCACGCCACTTACAAAGGACTCCCTGCCCCGAGCAGGCAGCTTAACGAGCCGAATACTCAATCATCAAGCACCCTGCGTTTGCATACTGGCTACCCTATTGACAATTCGGACCTAACTCAATCATGCTAAATTCTGACCTTTCGGAGGCTCTGCCTCCAGCCCGAAACTCATTGTTTTCCCCAAGTACGGACTAGCCTGCGGCCACAATTTCCCCTATAAGAACCCCTGACTTTGAGCGCTTCCTCGGATCGCTCCCGACTTCCATCCCGCCTTGCTGCCGCTGTGCTTGGCGAGCCCTCCCCTCGGTCCCACGTACTGAGAGCCTCCATATCCACGAACTCTATCTTCAGACTAGCCGGGCTTCAGGACACGTCCAGTATGTCCCATACCAAAAACCTCCTCTCAAAATCCCTCTATCCCACTCCAAGCTTTATTTCTCTAGTTATCCGTGTGAGTGTGTTGTGTACACTTGTTTGTTTGTATTTTAATAAAAACAACAATTATTATTTCACTTCTGTTTGCTCCTTGACTCGGCCTGACCCCGTAGACACTGGGTAAAAGATCTCGCTCTGTTGCCCTGCCTCTCGCCGTGCTAACTTGTGCTCTTTGACTAATTTCTCCAATTTGTATAATTTGGAGAGCATTTAGGTGTCCCTGACGGGACCCCCAGAAATCAGGGTAACACAGAGCAGTAAAATGTAGCCTTTTCTGACCCCCTTGGCAATTGGAAACCATTGTTTCTCTATATTCTGTCCTGACAGTTGCTTCTCCTCCAGAGTATAGGTTACAGATCAATATAACCAGACGTTGTGGTATGCTTCTTTTAGAGCAAATCACAATTTCTCACAATCTGCAAAGGCATTGCTATAATCTATATGGTACAGGTTGATCTTCTGAAATTCTGTGGTGCATTTCCTTAGATGTTTGCAATACGGCTCCTAGTGTCTCTTCCTTTTCTGAATCCAGCTTGGCCATCTGGCATTTCTTCTTCTGTTATTACCGTTTACTAGCCTTACTTTGGAAGATATTAGATATCGTTTGATATCATAATTCGGTCTCAGTTTGCCGCCCTCGGCCAAGTGTTTGTGAGGCCTCCGAACAAGCACAGAACTAGGCATGGCCATTAACTGCTGAACATTCCTTTCTCCACCTAGGCAAGCCAGGCTTAGCCAGATCTTGCTGTAGGAGACCTCCCCAGAGAAACACCTCATTAAGGATGCACGCTAATACAAAGAGCCCCCTGCCCCGAGCAGGGAACTTGATGAGCTAGAAGCTTAACCGCCCAGGCAAGCTGCATCTGCATACTGGCCATTCCATTGTCAATTCGGACTTAACTCAATCATGCTAAATTCTGACCTTTCGGAGACATTGTCTCGAGCCCAAACCTCATGATTCTTCCCAAAGTACAGACTCGCCTATAGTCATATTTTCCCTATAAAACCCCCCAGTTCCGAGAGCTTCCTTAGATCGCTCTGAACTTCCACCCTGCCTTGCTGTCGCTGCGTCCGCGGAGCTTTCCCCTCGGTCTCCATCCGAGACTGTGCATCTACAGACTTCTTCATTGACCTTCCCCAGGCTTCGGACAGGTGTGGTGTCTCCCACTTCAACAACCCCTCTCAAAATCCCGCTATCCCGCTAACACCTTTATTTTCCATAGTTACTTGTGTGAGTGTGTTGCATACACTGTTTGCCTGTATTTAATAAAATTCAAAGTTATTATTTCACAATGGGTGTGCTTCTTGGCTTGGCCTGACCCCGTAGACATTGGGTCAAAGATTCCGCTGCGTTGCCCTGCCTCTCGTTTCGCTAACTTGTGCTCTGAGCTAATTTTCCCCACCAATATTTGAGCACATTTGGAGTCCCTCATGGGACCCCCAGTAAACAGGGTAACACTTCTGTGTATAGTAAAAGTCTTTGCTGTAAAATAATGAGCATCGTTTTGCTTGCAAAGATGAGTGCAATAGCCTAGTGGTCACTACAACCTCAGTCTCTCCTTTCTTGGGCATTGGGCCTTTGTTTCTTTTTTTCATATTTATTGGTGGGTGGCAGCAGCTATACTTATTATCTGACCCATCACTTTTAAATGCACAGGAGTCCTATGAGGAGAAAGGATGGTTAGAAGATTGCGAAGAAGATCCCCAGCGAGCGAAAAACAGTTTAGATGAAAAAGACACGTGTAACTTGGGAGGTTCCCCATTTTGGTTTCCATGCAAAGAATCTAAGCAAAACCCAACTTCAGTTTCTTGCCTATAAAGCATCTTTGAAAGGAATGATTTTGCATGTGAAACTAGTGGTGTGGTAATAATCCATCTTCTGATTTGCATAGTGAATGCATTATTTGCATAATATGCACATGAGCCTGCATAGTCTTAGACATTTTGCAGAGGAAAACTGGGACCCATATGGCCAAGCTATATCAGAATGCAATCAAGATGTTAAAAATGATTAATCGGAAAGAACAGACAAGCCGGAAGAGGCTGCAACCGTTTTTTGCCGTTCCCTCCTCTTCTCTTCTCCCTCCTGCTGAATTAACTGAGCTCAATTTGCAGGAATTGAAACTCAGGGCCTTTCCACACTACACTGCTATAACGTTATCATTCCACTTTCAACATCCTGTGGAATTCTTGGGTTTGTAGTTTACTGAGGCCCAAAAGCTCTCCGGGTGAGGATTCGAAAGGCCCCTCCCTAAACTGCAAACCCCAGGATTCCACAGGATGTTGAAAGTGGAATCACAGCACTATAACAGTCTAGTGCAGAAAGGTCCTCAATTTGCAGCAATGGAAATAAGCTGAGAACAAAGGGGGAAAGTGATAGGAGGAGAGAGAAACTGGGACATTTGAAAAGCATCTGAAAAACTGGAAGGACAGAGCATTTATCTGACTGTCCTTCCCAATTCGGGACAGCTGGAAGGTATGAATCTGGCAGATTGGGTAGGACAGGTATATGGAACTAGCAGCGAATCGAGTTGGCAATCTAACCAAAGTGGGGAAAAAATGCAATGCAGTTTGGAGGTTGTTAGGAAGGAAAGACTGTTCAGGTCAGCCATATGCAAATAAATGAATGAATAAATAAATAAATATTGCCTTAGGTAGATGAAGAATGGCACAATCTCTCTCTTTCTCTATCTGTATATGTGTGTGTGTACATATACATGTATATATATATGTATCTGTCATATATGTATATAAAAATAATGGTGCCATATATATATATACATATATACACACACACGCTGCAATATATATATATATAAAAGAAACTGATGCAATATATATATTTACATAAATATAAAAACAGTGCTCTCTCTCTCTTTCTCATAAATATATATATATATATGTGGGTGTCAAAAATAATGCAGCATTCTCTCTCCCTAAGGCGATTCTTGACCTAAACACAAGAAGGAAAAGAGCTTTGCAAACAATGGCCCACAAAAAGCGCTCGGCTCCTTTAAGAAACCCGGCAACTTCGTCCCCCTGGGCCCTTTGGCACCGCCCCCCAGGCTCCCGCGAGCCAATCGCGGGGCACCGGACGGCCGTCACACCAGCCCCGAAACGTCTGGATTGGCCGCCGCCTTCCTGGTACGAGCACCGCGCGGCCGCCCCGGCCCCCTATCAGCCTGCCGAGCCAGGTGCGCCGGCCGCCCATTGGCTGCTGCTAGGTGACGTTCGTTCCCGGGGCGGAGATGAAACCGAACGGGGAGGGGAGAAAATGGTTGGGGACGGTTGAGCGGCTCCGGGGGAGAGACCTGGCGAGAGGGAGAGGCAGGGAGGCGGCAGGTAGGGCCGCTCCTCGTTGGGGACTAGAAACCTGCCGGGGGGAATTGGCGAAGAACCAAAAAGAGGGGGGAAAAGGCCAGCGGGGGAGACGGAGGGCCGGGGCGATTAAGGCGAGAGGCGATTGACAGAGTGGAAAAGCATAGGGAGGAAATTTGGTGGGTCCTAAAATTTTGCCGTCGGGGAGAATCAACCCCGGCGCTTTCCCGTCTCCCCAGGACAACCCCGAACTTGCCACCCGCAGGCGATGGAGCTGTTAAAGAAATGGCTGGGCCACCCGGAGGAGCTCTACAACCTGGTGCGGTTCAAGATCGGCGGCTACAAGACCGTGATGCCCAAGATGGACCAGGTAAGCTGTGTCGGGGCGGCTGCGCGAGCTCCCCTGGGCATGTGCAGAGTGCAGAACCGTGGCGCGGTCCTGTTCCCAGGCAGGAGCGCCCCCGTGGCTCTCCTTCCCCTCCCCTCTTTAATTTGGTTCCCCTGATGGAGCCCCTGGGGCTTGTAGTTCAGGAACGCTATTTAGAATTCTCAACCAGAAAGGTCCAATGCCTCGCCAGAGGACCAGCCCCAGGAATCCACAGGATGCAGCCATGGCAGGTAAAGTAGAATAAGAGCGCTAGACCTGTGTAGTGTGAATAGTGTGTAGGTTTGGGGGCCGCATTGCCCACCCCTGTAGTAGTTGAACCTTTTCCGTCTATCGCCCTTTTTCATCCTTGCGTCTTACCTACCCATTAAAGGTGGAAGGTAGCAAGAGAAGAAATCTTGGTTTATGACCCAGGAGCGTGGGGCTGGAGGGCATCTCCACATTACTTTTATGCAAGACACATGCCTGTCTTAGCCTGCGCACCGCAGGTTCTCATCAGCAGCAAAATTAGCCTCCTCCGTCCTGATGACAGCTGGATCTGTTGGACTCTAGTTCCCAGGGGCTGTGCTGTGGACAATAGGAGTTGTAGTCTAACACATCTGTGGGCACCAGGCTGGGGGAAGTTGTGGTCTATCCAACTTTGTTTCCCGAAGTGTCTGGGCTTGTATGTATTTGTGTATGTCAAGCTTGTTTTGTTGATGGCGTGGCCCTTATACAGTGGTACACACAAAATACAGGATGACTAAGGTGTGTTAAAATTCAGACTGCAGAATACAATTTAATGAACAGGTGGTGAGTGCAAAGGACAGGAATGTAATGTTGCAAATGGAATAGTTTAGCTTATAGAAAGTTAAATAACATTTGGCATTGTGAAACATCAGGTGATGGCCATTTTTTTCATTAAAAAATACAGATGAGTGCTGTCAGCCTAGCTGGTTAGTAGCATCTTCCCTCCTTTAAAAGAGCTGAAGATTCCAAAGGCCATTTGAGCATGTGTAAAGTGCATTTATTTTTATTGGGATTAAAATTTCCGGATGGCCAGTGAGGTTGTGTTTAGACAGGTTGAAGCTCAAAAGATTCAAGCAACACCTGCCAATAAATGTTGGCGTCCACTGTTTCAGAATATGAAATTTGCCCCCCAATTGTGACACTGTAAATCATTTATTTCTGTACTAATCTACAACACCAATTTACAGGGATCACCATCTACTATGTTGAGAATGAAGATTATAATTACTTAGCGTAGATTGATCATTACTCAGTGTGGATTACTGTGTACTGCAGTAGAAGAAGGTGGATTCCGATCTAAATCTCTCATTGTTTCATTCGTGAGGTTTAATCTTTTTACCTTCCTCTAATTACTGGACGCTGTTTGTCAAAGGTACAAATTACATCAGCCACCTGGTTTTGAAATGTTATTTTTGTGAAGCAAGCATTGAGCAACACTGAACTATCACAGCAGTGCTGTATTTCCAAAATGGGGAAACAAACCATATTGGTTTTCTTGCTCCCACCAAACCTGGGGGCTTATTTCATTTGAACCTTGGTCCCAATATACTCCTTGATGAACACTGTTTGTAGACTCTTTCTCCTCAGTTACATCCCAAGGAACATGCAGATGACTTGACTTTTAAGGTGGAGCTTGGAAAAATGATTTTTGGATTGCGACTTCCAAAAATCATCAATCTTGCAGGCAGCACAGGCACTGGCCATGGGATTCTGAGTGTTATAATTCCCCACCTCCCTGGCCAAAAAAGAAGTAATATTTGAAACTGCATTTACAGCCAAGTCCCCTCCCCTCACTGTTCCTCTTCTACTGGTTTTTGTAACGTGTTTCCTGAAAAAGCGATCTGAAAATCTCAAAAGTGTAGACACAGTTCTTGCGCTGTTTTAGTTAGCTTAATGTAGGGATTAACCCAGCATGCATTTTGGAGTATTTGCGCTTATGTATAACTTCATAGAATCATAGGAGCTGAAGGGACTCCAAGGGCCATGCAGTCCAACCCAATTCTGCTTTGCACGAATGCACCATCAAAGCACTCCTGACAGATGGCCATCCAGCTTCTGTTTAAAAACCTTCAAAGAAGGAGAGTCCAACACACTCCAAGACAGCAGTGTACTCCACTGTCAAACTGGCCTTACTTTTACGAAGTTCTTCCTGAGGTTTAGGGGGAATCACTCTTCCCGAAGTTTGAAGCCATGTCTTAGTCTCTGGACCAGCAGAAAACAAGTTTGCTCCATCCTTCATATGAATTGAGCAACCTGTCTGTCCTTGGGACAAATGGCTTTATTTTTCAGTTTAACAATCCTGCTGTCTCTTCTACGAAGTATTCATTCCTGGAGACCCAACAAGAAATTGGTGCAAGATCTTTTTCTTTTCAAAACAGCAACTGTCATGTGCACATCTGGGGCAGAAACTGAATTTGGCTAACAGGGAAAGTGGCTTCCCCTTCCCCTCAACACACATGATCCAGACAGGTGGAGACCCCCAAGCTGCCATTATCCCAGTAGGGAGAACCTCTAGGTTTAAAATTGAAAATCAGTTAAACCGAATATATGATTGAGTCAGTTCTTGGACACATAGGGTGAATGCGGGGGGCGGGGGTGTATGAGGATTTTTCTTCTTTACCTGTCTCTGAAAACTCAGAAAGGGCTTGCTCAGAAGTATGTAGTGATACATGTTAATTATTATCCTTCTTAGGGACACAAGGTTTAAATTGGGGAAAAATCGCAGGGTCCTCCAAATGTTATTGGGACTGCAGTTCCCAGCACTGTCCACCACTGGATATCCTGTTAGGACTGCTGGGGTTTGGAGTCCCAACAACAACTAGCAGGCTACTTAAGTGACACCTTGGTTTCAACAGGAAAGAATAGGTTTTATCTCCGTATGCCACCAAACACTGTCATGAGTGCATTGGTGTTGCGTGCCTTCAAGTGGTTTCCAACTTACCCACTCGATCTCAGGTCTCCCAGAATCCTAGGACATCATTCAAACCACACTGGTCCCCTCAGAATATTGCTACATTTGAAAAAGCACTATTCTTCTGTTTTTCGGACGGTCAACAGTGTAACTTTCTTTTGCCAAGGTGTACCTGTAGTGCTTTTTGTTGTTGTGTGCTTTCAAGTTCTTTCTGACTTAGAGCAGCCCCATCAGGGATTTTTCTGAGGGGGCTGAGAGTGTGTGACATGCCCAAGGTCATCCAGTGGGTTTCCTGTGGCCAAGTGGGGAAGGGAACCCTGGTCTCCAAGGTCAGTAGTCCCACCCTGTTCAGCTGTACTCTTTCACTGTCCTACTAAATCAGTTTCCATTTGAAGTTGAAAAAAATAACACGCAGAGCAACTCACTTAGGGTCTCTGGTTTGGTTGGTATTTTGAGGACTTTGTTTTTCAGGGGGGATATAGTTATAGATTTGTTTATTGGGAGACAGCCAGCATGATGTAGCGGTTTGACCTCTAATCTACAATTCTGGAGACCAGAGTTCTAATCCCCGCTCTGCCAGTGGAAACCCACAGGGTGACCCTGAGCAGGTCACACACTCTCAGCCCCAGAAAACCCTGTCATAGGGTTGCCAAGTCAGAAAAACCTTCAGGGAACGCAACAGTAGCAGCAATTGTTTCAATACCTTTATAGCTTATTGAAATCATGTTATTGTTTTAAATTGTTTAACTTGTTTCTGTGCTACTTGTAATCCAACCTCTCAGCCTCAGAGGGAGGCAAAGAGAAGCCCCATCTGAACAAATCTGGCAAGAAAATCCCCATAGGGTCGCCTTACATCGAAAAAAAAAATTAAGGCACACAGCAACAATAAAAAAGGATATTAACTCCTCCATCAGGGCCTCTAGATATTGTTGGAGCCCTCCCCCTTCCCCCAAAAGGAACTTGTTCCAAGGTTTGCTTTGAAGCCAGTCTGCATGTTGTCTGGAAAGGTCATTGAGAGAGAAGACTTGCTTGCGCTGATTTCCCACGGCCAGCAAACGGGGAATTAGCGTCCTCTTTGCCACCGCAGTTCCCAGAATCCCCAGCACAACATAGTGCCTGGCAGATTCTAAGAGTTACCGTCCAAAAGCAACTTTTTCAAGCTTTCTCTTAAAAGTTATGAGAAGTCACTGAGGGAGGTCTTCCTCCAAGACCATTTCCGCACTAGACCGTTACAGTACTATTATTCCGCTTCCAACACCCTGCGGAATCCTGGGGTTGGCAGTTTGGGGAGGCGCCTCGGAGGCCCCTCCCGAGACGGCAAACCCCAGGATTCCACAGGATGTTGAAAGGGGAACAATCGCACTGCAACGGTCTCGTGTGGAAATGGTCCAAGCTGAGGGTTTCTGCAAATTGGGAGGCGAGAAGTTTTCCAAAGTCGGAGCCGTTCCCTTCTTTTGCGGCCAGCGTGCCATGCACGTGCATTACGTACCTAGATCCCCCCTCGCCATTTTATGACACCCTCCTCGCGAGTTCTTTAAAAGCCCTGGAGCGGGGAGGGTTAACTGGTTCCTGGGGCCAGGCGCCGGGGAGAGGAAGCGCTCGAGGGGAGGGGAGGCGGCGGTGGGTGGGTCTCGCTGCCTTCCCTGCGGGGCTGGTGGGAAAGGGGGCGGGGGGCGGCGGCGGCGGCTTCTTTCCCTTCCTCCTCCGGGTCTACTCCGGGAACCATTTTTCCCCGGGGACCCCAGGGGAAGGGGGCCCTCGCGGGCCCCAGCCTCGCCGTGCGCCCCCGGCCGTGCGCCCCTGGGCCAGTTACGCAGGGCGCGCCTCCTTCCTCTCCATGGCCACCGGCTGCAGCTCCAAGGCGGCCGCCTCTTTCTTCAAGCGCACGCTGGCCCTCTCCCCGCCCCGAGGAGGAGGGGGGCCAGGGCGCTGCGGCGGATCGGGGCCGTGCTTGGGCCTCGGGGGAGCCGGAGGGGCTCGGCTGCGCCTTGGAAAGGCCGGGCGGCTGCCCGCGCCTCCGTCGCCTTCGCGGCCTCGCTTCCTGGGCACCCAGCCGGACGCCGCCGCCCCTTCTTCCCCGCCGCCTGTCCTCTACTTGCAGGATTCGCTCAGCGGGAGTCTCCGCCTCTGCTACAAGTACCTGAACCAGACCAGCCGGAGCTTCGCCGCCGTCATCCAGGCGCTCGACGGGGAGCTGCGGTGAGTCGGGCGCGGCGTGCCGGCGCGTTTGTTTGCGTGTGTGGGGGGAGGGATGGGGGGAGGGGAAAGCCCCTACTCCTGGGGAGGAGCCTGAGCTTGGAAAAAAATAGCTATTCATTTTGGACCACAACTCCCAGAATCCCCTGATGAGCAGCTTCGAGGTGCTCCTAGGCCCCCACCAGTTGCGCTCCAAAAGTGTTTTTGGACTACATTTTCCAGAACGCGTTTTGATGTGGGTTGCTCCGTGGCAGGGGGTTGGACTGGATGGCCCGTGTGGTCGCTTCCAATTCTATGCTTGGGAATCCAGAATCTCCTTTTGTAGCCAATTGTGCAGAAGTTATTCCTTTTTGGACTACAGCTTCCAGCATCTTTCACCCCCCCCTTAGTTGTAGTCCATGATTTTGTTCCATGATGGAGTGCAGATCTCAGAATCCCTTGGCAAGCACCCCATGGGCTCCCCCTGCCCTGCCAGTTGCAGTCCCAAAGTTATTGTTCTTTTGTTTTGGACTACACTTCCCATCATGCCTCAATCTCCCCTCCCCGCCCAGTTGTATACAGTCAGATTGTGCTCCATTTTGGACTACAGCCCCCAGAACCCTCTTGTCAGCATTCTTCCTACTAGAATCCCCTCCCCCTGCCATTTGTTGTTAAAAAGTTTTCTTTTATTCATTTTCCTGGTATTTGCCCGGGAGGGGACTTGCACTGTTCGTTAAAACGAAATAGCCAAAACAATGCATAATACAAAACTTTTGAAGAAGCATTAAACAATGATTCCTTTAACTCATTTACGAGTTTTTAAATTTTTTAAAATTGCATTTTGTTCTTTTACTGAGGTGTAATTGTTCTAGTAGTCTAAATAGCTTAATTCTGGTGTTCAATTTTGGCGTGTTTTTAATTGTATTGTGTTTTTAAATTGTGAACTACTTTGAGTCCATATTGGGGAAAATGAGATGTAAACGTAATAATAACGATTTTTAAAAGTTGCACAGAGATTGTAACAAATAATATATAATATAGTAATGATTTTTAAAAACATTAATTTAGAGCAATAAGAAACATACTAAAGCCTGTTCCAAGATGTCAGGAACCAGCACACCTGTTGCATCTTTTTGCATTACAGTTCCCAGTATCCTTCAACTCCCTGCCACTTCTAGTCCTAGTGTTCCTTTATAGACTGTGGCCCCATAATCCCCTAGCCATCAAGACCCAGAATTTCCCCCTTTCCTAGTTGTAGCCCCTGTTTTGATTTGAGAACCCATGATCCCCCAGCCAGCATGCCTCAGAACCCCCTATGCAGTTGTAGTCCAAAATTTCCCCAACTTTGCCTTAAAGACAGTCTGCATGTTGTCTTGAGTAGCAGTTAAGGGGTAGGGTAGACTCCCCAACCCTCAAACAAGGATCTCTGGAATAAGGATCTCTGGACTCAACTTCTTTGCAGGTCTGTAAAGTAGTGGTTGGACCACCATCTTTTGAGAGGGTTTCAGTTGTCTGTTCCTTCATGGTGGGAGGTTGGACTAGATGGCCTTTGCATCCCCTTCCAGCCCTAAGATTCTATTATTCTTTTAGACTACACTTCCCAGAATCCCTATCAGTGTGGCTGCTGAGCATTTTAGGAGCTATAGTCCAAAAATAATTTCTCTCCACTCCATCTTAAATATCAGGAAGAGTAATTTGGGAGAGTTGGCAAACTCTTTCCAGGGCCATGGGATTCTGGGAGTTGTAACCATACAAGAAAGCATCCTTTTTGGCCTGTGGCTTAAAGAATCCCTCTGCCAGCATACCTCTGCATTCTTTCACCTTAGGGTCACCAAAAGTTGGAAGCCACTTAAAGGCACAGAACAACAGACCATTGGAAAGCTTCTTCCAAAGTGCATGTAGAGATTGTTTTCTTTCTTTCATTATTTATTGTGATTTCTGTGCAAGTTTGAACAAAATCCTTAGAATCCCCAAAGGCTTTTGATTAAAAGCCATATTTTAACTGGTGCTGGAAAAAATATGGTGACTGCGCCAGTTGGGCCTCCAAGGGAAAGGCATGCCACAGGCAGGGTGCCACAGCCAAGAAGGCCCTCTCACATCCCCTCACAGTGCCTTTCTTCTGTTAAAATGTTTTCCCTATGTCTTTTTTAAATGTGTTGGTGAATAACAATATAACCATGGTATCAGACCTCATCTGGAGTCCTGGGTTTGGTTCTGGGCTTGAGTGTTAGACTAGAACACTGGAGACCAGGGTTCGATTCCCCGTGGAAACCCACTGGGTGATCTTGGGAGTGTCACATACTCTCAGCCCCAGAAAATCCTGTGATAGAGTTTCCATAAATCAGAAATGGTTTGAAGGCAGAAAACAACATAGACAAATTGGAGTGGGTTCAAAGAAGGGCAACAAGGGCCATTTCCGCACTACACTCTTATAGCGTGATTATTCCACTTTCAACATCCTATTGAATTCTGGGGTTTGCAGTTTCGGGAGGGGCGACCAGCCCCTCCCGAAACTGCAAACCCCAGGATTCCATAGGATGTTGAAAGTGGAATAATCACGCTATAAGAGTGTAGTGTGGAAATGGCCAAGAATGTTTAAGAGGGATGGAGAGCAAAGCATATGAGGAAGGGTGTAAAGGCGCTGGGCATTTTCAGCTTAGTGAAGAAAAGACTGAAAGGTGACATGATCACACTCATTTAAATACCTCCAGAGATGTCACAGAAAGGATGGGACAGGCTTGTTCTCGGCTGCCTCCGGAAGTAGAACTAGGTGTAATTTTTTTTAAATAACAGGAAGGTAGATTTCGACTGAACATTAGTAGGAACTTCCTGACAGTGAGAGCAGTTTGGCATCTGGTGCTGGACCAGATGACCTCTATTGTCCCTTCCAACTCTATGCTTAAAGGCCCCAAGAACGAGACTCAGGGCAAGATTTCTGGATTCTGAGTTACTCAAAGAGATTATTTCTCTCGCCAGCCTGTTAATCTTCATTGAGTCAAAGCCAGGAAGGTACTGTTGTGTGTAGCCTAGGGCTGAGCTGGTCAGACTCATACTACAGGAAAGCCAGCATTAACAGGGCTTAAAAACCAGCCAGCCACATTAGTACTGCTTAATAAGATATGTTATTACCACGCAGTGATCCGCTGTGCTTAAAGGTATCAAGGAAGGAGACATAGCAGAACCAGGGTGGAGTGGTGGTTAGAGTGCTAAAAGCTAAAGTAATTAAATAATAGTATTACTTTGAAGGGAAAAAAAACCCATGGTTAAAAACAGTGAAAAACACGTTTAAAACATAATTGCTAATGAAAGATAAGAAATACAGCATACCACTTGACACCTGCTAATGCTACATAATTTAAATTTCAATGGCCTGCCTGAATTAAAAAAAAAAGTCTCTGCCCGCTGGCAGAAAGAGAGCTGGGAAGGGGGCAACCAGACATCCTGCGGAGGGGAGTTCCACAGTCTGGGAGTAGCCACAGAGGAAGCTCTCCCAGTCCTCATGAAACATGCCAGTGAAGGTAGTGGGATGGATTAGCATGCCCCCCGATCTACCCCCCACCACCACCACATTGGCATCCAAGTAACAAATTATCTTCTCCTCACAGACATGCAGTTTGCATCTTCTACTTGGTTCTCCGGGCTCTGGACACGGTGGAGGATGACATGACAATCCACCTGGAAACCAAGGTCCCCATGTTGCACAACTTCCACACCTACCTGTATCAGCCGGACTGGCGGTTCACGGACAGCAATGAGAAGGACAAGCAAGTACTGGAGGATTTCCCAACGGTGAGCCACTGGCTGCCTCCATGCTTTGATCTTGAGCTTATGATATGCTTAATTCAGTTGTTCTCCATGTTCTTCAACTCTTCACTGGATGCCTGTGTTATTGCAGAGGAAATAAAATAGAATTGCCCTTACTGGCCAAACCACAGTAGCATTCTGGCCTTAGAGTTCAATTGCTTGTTAGTCCATTTGTAAGCAGTTAGGTATATTTGAAAAGTCAATTTGGTTACTAGGTTTGTAACTTGCCGTCTGAATAAACCAGGAGTGGGCAATTGTGGAAGGCTGGGGACTGCATTAATTCCTCCAGGATTCCTTAGAGAACTGCACCTCTACTGTACATGTTTCTGGGGAAAAAAGCAAAAGTCTCCCCCCACATCCTCTAGTGGATGGGGGGCATACTTTGCATGGTTTGGGGCCTTCCTACCATCTTCCAGAAAGCATGCTGGGACATTTTGAGACCAAATTATTTTTTTGGAAAGTTTTGTAGAAGAGTTTGCTTTGATACTGGGAGGGGAGCACCAAAAATGGTGGAAGTTCCGCCCCCCTGCATGCCCTAGAAGTCATTTGGGGGCATTTTGGAGCAATTTTTTTTTACCCCTGTGGGGTCCTGGGGACCTCGAAAAGGGCCCAGGGTTGCCACATGCAGGCCACGCTTTGCCCATGCCTGGCCAAGATGACGGAGCTGTGCTGCTGGGCATGATTTACCACCATGCTAGAGAACTGTGACTGCACAGTGGTGTCGTGCAAGATGTTCT
This sequence comes from Iguana delicatissima, assembly GCA_948472985.1. NCBI lineage: Eukaryota > Metazoa > Chordata > Lepidosauria > Squamata > Iguanidae > Iguana > Iguana delicatissima. The sequence continues at coordinate 729,755 of CAOKZL010000419.1, forward strand.
GTTGTGTGTAAGGTGGGGGGCATGTTTCTGGCTGGGCTCATGGCACTCGTAACTTTCCGCTGCCCTCCCTTCCAGATTGCCCACGTGCCAAGCCTCTCTGGGAGGCTGTTGCCTCTCCCCTGTGCTCTCCTTGCACAAGGGCAGCCTGTCCCCCAAAGTGCCAAGGGGCAGCTGCACCAATGTTCTCCTCCTTGGGTATTTTTCTGTGTCTTCAAACTCTGAGTGTGTGAGTGAGGGCTTTTTGTATGCTGTGCCTAGATACCTCCATTTTCCTCTTTAGTCCTCTCAGAACGGTGACAGAAAATGATGTGATGTTGCTTCCTTTTGCCATTTTAGAGAGGGACAGCAGCGGAAAACAGGGCTTGGGCTTGTTGTGATGCTGCTTGGCCCTCAGGTAGACCCAGGATGGAAGGAATAGGCCAGTTCTCCCAGTGAGTTGCCATTGTTCCTATATACTGCAACACATTTAAAAAAAACCTCTCATTGTTTCACAGTGAGAAGTGAATTTCCAAACATCTTCTTCCCCTGATTTTCAGCAACACAGAAGGTCTGGGGGGCAGATGCTTGGCCCTCAATATTAAAAGAGTTCATAGAATCCTAGAGCTGGAGAAGACCCCCCAGGACCATCCAGTCCAACTGCCTACCATGCAGGAATACACCATCAAAGCGTTCCCGACAGATGGCCACCCAGCCTCTGTTTAAAAACCACCAAAGAAGAAGAAGGCAGAGTATTCCATTGACAAACTATACGTACCACCAAGAACTTCTTCCTGATATTTAGATGGAATCTCTTTTCCTGTAGTTTGAATCCACTGCTCTGTGACCTAGTCTCTGGAGCAGCAGGAAACAAGCTTGCTCCATCCTCCATATGACATCTTCTCAAATGTTTAAAGGTGGTTGTCATATCACCTCTTAACTTCTTCTTCTCCAAGCTTAACACACCCAACTCCTTAAGCCACTCCTCATAGGGCAAGTGTTGTTGTGTGCCTTCAAATTGTGTCCAACTTACAGCAACCCTATGACATGCCTATGACAGGATTTTCTTGGTGAGGTTTGTTCAGAGAGGAGTTGCCTTTGCTTCTTCTGAGGCTGAGAGTGTGTGACTTAGCCAAGGTCACCCAGTTGCTGAGGGGTAGACCTTAGCCAGGTGCTCAAACCATGCTATCCATCTTCACTATTAAAGTACCATAGGTTATATTTTGTCTCCAACCCATTGAGCTTTGGCAGAGGAAAGTATCAGTCAGGTCCCCTAAACTGCAAGTTTTGTCTTGGAGTCTGTTTTGATGGTTGGCCTATTTTTTCCTTTCTTCCTTAGATCTCCTTGGAGTTCCGGAACCTGGCCAAGGTCTACCGGGATGTGATCGCTGACATTTGCCACAAGATGGGTGTTGGGATGGCCGAATTCTTGGAAAAGAAGGTGGAATCTGAGAAGGAGTGGGACAAGGTCAGTGCAAATTTCCCCCGGCAAATCTTCAGGGTGGTTGTAACCTGTTGATTGGCCAAAATGGTGGCCGTGTGATGACAAAGCTCTGGCTGCTAGAAAACCATTCATCCCTACTTTGTCCCTTGAAATGTGAAATCTTTTTCCTTTTTCTTTTTAAATTAAGTATGGAAGAGTGGTGTATGTAGAAGTGATAGAAGTGGGACATTTTCATTGGCGGGGGGGGTAAAAAGATGAAGTTTGAAATATGGCTTAAGTCTTCCCCTGTATGAACTTACCCAAATCTCGAAATCCTCAGGGGAGAGCTTCCTCTCATACCAGCAACTATCCCCCACCACAAATGAGCATGCAGTTTATTTAGCAAACATGCTGCAATTTCATTGTCTCACTCCCCCCTTTTTAAATTAATAAAAACATACAAACATAGAAAAAACATAAAACAAAACATAAACCAACAAAATCCAACAATCAACACAAACCATACTATAAAGGAAAAAAGAAAAAACAAACTACAGAATATAAAGAGTACATAAAAAAAGAATAACAAAACTACAAAAAGAAAAATTAAAAATTGGTCTTCACCCTTGTTGCAAACAGCTCCTAGTAATCAGTCAAACACCTAACCATCTGTTATCGCCTTATATATCAATAACTGCATGTTGTTATTCCTGTAACATGATAAATATTTAGCTACGTATATATAATTAATATCAAACATTAGTATACTAATATATGGTCATAAAATCTATAGTAACAACCAAAAGAACATACTATTGTTAGTAATTCATGTAATCTAAAGTTGGATTAGATAAACCTATGTAACAATTAGATTTACAAAGCAACAATCAATATAAGTCATTTATCAGTTTATACTTCTCACATGGATTTAAGAAAAGAAAAAAGAAAACAGAAACAAGACTTCTAAGTTAAAGTTATAAAGCCTACCACCTTAAAGTCACTTTCCTTAATCATAGAATCATAGAAATGTAGAGTTGGAAGAGACCCCAGGGGCCATCCAGTCCAACCCCCTGCTATGCAGGAACACCCTCAAAGCATTCCCGACAGATGGCCATCTAGCCTCTGCTTAAAAACCTCCAAGGAAGGAGACTCCACCACACTCCGAGGCAGCAGATTCCACTGCCGGACAGCCCTGACCGTCAGGAAGTTCTTCCTGAGGTTCAGGTCGAATCTCCTTTCCTGCAGCTTGAATCCATTGCTCCTTGTCCTGGTCTCTGGAGCAGCAGAAAACAAGCCCTCTCCTTCCTCTACATGGCATCCCTTCAAATATTTGAACATGGCTATCATGTCCCCTCTTAACCTTCTCTTCTGCAGACTAAACATCCACAGCTCTCTAAGTCTATCCTCATAAGGCATGTCTTCCAGGCCTCTCACCATTTTTGTCGCCCTTCTCTGGATTTGCTCCAGCTTGACCATGTTCTTCTTGAATTGGGGTGCCCAGAACTGGACACAGTATTCAAGATGAGGTCTTCTTTTTTTCGTTTCTATTAAGTTGACAAAATTATGATAATTATTGCATCTGTGGGTAGACCATTATACCTCTTCTTCTTTGGACTATTTCAGAATCATAAAGCTACTTCATCAAATCATATCCAGTATCCTCGTCCTGATCCTTGCCACTTTATTCTTTAAAAAAAGTCATATGCTTAACTCATTATCCATGCAGCTATTTCAAATGAAAAAAAATCCAGTAATACCTATAACTTTATTATTTTTTCCCCCTAAAAATAGTTATTTTCATCCCACCCTTATTTTCACAAAACATTTCATAATCTCATCTCCAATAACTATCATTCCAACAACTATCATAGTGCTGTTCGTTGAGGATGCAGGAAAGGGCCTTCTTGGTGGCTGCTCCCAAGCTTTGGAATTTTTCTCCCATAGGGGCTAAGCTAGCTCCCGCTCTGCGCTGCTTTCAACTGCAAGCAAAGACCTCTTTCTTTAAAGACGTATTTGATGATAAAATGAGTTTCAGGAAATCTTTTCTTACAGTGTGCCTGTGCGTTGTATTTTTATCTTTACTGTCACGTTTTTAAATGATTTTACACTCTTGAAATGTAATGGTGCATTAATATGATAACTCATTGGATTGTGATTTTTATTAGGTTTTTTAGCTTAATCTTGTTTTAGACTTGATGTAAGCGGCCGTGGGGTCCCATGTTGGGAGAAAGGCAGCATATAAATAAATGAAATAAATAATAAAATATAATATATTTTAATGATATTACTATATATAATATATTTAATATATAATATATTTTATATAATAATAATAAAATATTTATTTATTTATAATAAAATATATTATTTATTTATTGTATTTGTAAGCCGTCTTTCTCCCAGAATGGGACCTAAGGCGGCTTCTAACAATAAACAAACACATTAAAAACAGTTAAAACATTAAAAGGATACAAAATCACAAAAAAACCCTAAAACTATATTCACTTTAAGACAAGTTGATAAATAAAGCTCCGCAACTTTATTTGTTTAAAAAGAAAAGCTTTTGCCCGCAGGAGAACCGGGAGGGGCACACCTACCCTCCTGTGGACGGGTGGCTGCTCCCACCGAGAAGGCTGTCTCCCGTGTCCTCACCAGGTGAGCCTGGGATGGTGGTGGAACAGAGAAAAAGCTTTCCTCAGCAGATCTCAGGGCTCTCCCTGGTTTGCGGAGGGAGATCCAGTCTTTCAGGTAGCCTGGACCTAAGCCGTTTAGGGTTTTATAGGTCATAACCAGCACTTTGAATTGTGCCCGGAAGCAAACCACGTAGCTAGTGGAGCTGTTTTAGCAAAGGAGTTATATATATTAGATAATAACGTTAGATGATACTCTCAGGTAAGCGCAGATGGCCACTGTGACCCCCTGCACACCTGTGCTCGGGGAAGGACCATCCCCATCGCACGTGGGAGAAACACAGCATCCAAAAGTTATGTCGACAGCAGAGAGATTGCATCAAAGGCCTCTTGCCAACATCCACGCAGCACCGCCCAGGCTTCAGAACTGAGAGAGAGTGTGCCAAAAGATTCCAAAGCCGGCCAGCCATTATGAAGGATGTTTTTCTGTTTTTTCCCTTCCTCAGGTCCCCCTAGGTATATAGCTCCGTTGACAAAGTAGTTGTGTTCCAAACAACATGCACAGGTGAAAGGAGACAACCAGGTCAGGTCAGGTTTGCATAAACAACCAAAAATATTTTGAACCTTTAGAAACCACTTGAAGGCTTCTTCTAAAATGTATCCAAGGGAGAGGCAGGCTTATCTACACTTTCAGTTTCTCTTTGTTCTGTTCTTTGTGCATGCTCATTAAAGGATGCTGGAGGAAGCTGCAAGTCACCTTGCCTGTTGCAAGCAAACACACACAGCTGTAGTAGGATCATCTAGAACCCTGCTCTTTTTCCATGTTCAGACTTTATTTATTGCATTTACTGTTTACTGCAGTCCCACTGTTGCAACTCCAACAACAAAAGTCTGTGTTTCTTCAGCTTTTCTTTACTTTACTTTCAATGCCAATGCTGCTAAAAAGTTTCCTGCTTGACATGGAATGAGGAAGAAAGTTGGGGCTCAGTGTAAAGTTGGGCATAAAAACGTCTTTGTAAAAAGGAGCTTCATTGTCACAGGCTTTGTTAAGAAAGCTAGGCCTGTATAACTGGACCTCCTAGGACTAGGTCCCAGTTCTCAGCTTAATGTATCCTTCTTCATAATCCTCCATCAAAGGGGGATGCCAGTTCTTCCCTTCCTAATTTGCTTGTGTCGTGGGCTGAGGAGGGGGAGTATTGGCTCACCTTGGAGGGCTGTACCCCTCTCCCTAGAAATTTTTTAAAAATCACCCTATATTTTTAAAACTGAAAAAAAATCCCTCCCCCACTCCACATGCCGTGTGCTTGTACATTTTTGCCAAGTTTATATGCAGCCCTAGGGACACATTTTGCTCAGCCCTGCCCTAAAGCTTGGTATTTTTGAACTTCTCTAGTACTGTCACTACGTTGCTGGCCTGGTGGGGATTGGTCTCTCCCAGCTCTTTTCTGCATCCAAGCTTGAAGACCCTATTGTCGGCCAGGACACGGAGCTCGCCAACTCCATGGGGCTTTTCCTACAGAAAACCAACATTATCCGGGATTATCTGGAGGACCAACTGGAGGGCAGAGAGTTCTGGCCCCGAGAGGTAAGGAAAATGAAAGTGGGGCAGATAGTAAGGAAAAATCATAGGAGCTGGAAGGGACCCGCAAGGGCCATCCAGTCTAACCCCCTGCCATGCAGGAGGAGAAATGATGTCTGAGCCAGGGAGGGACCGCAGCTGAGTGATAGATAACGTGATCTTATATGCAGTCCCTGCCATCTCTAGTTGCTGGCTTGCTTGTTGCTTCAATTCAGTCAGAAACAATCACATTGTCTTGAAATGCTCTGATTTTGGAAGCTGAGCAGGATCAGGTATGGAGGGAAAGTCGGGGGAAAAAAGATATCTTTAAAGGAGAGGAAAGGAGGATTCATAGCATAAGATCATAGAGTTGGAAGAGACTCCAGGGGCCATCCAGTCCAACCCCCTGCTATGCAGGAACACCCATCAAAGCATTCCCAACAGATGGCCACCCAGCCTCTGCTTAAAAATCTCCAAAGAAGGAGACTCCACCACACTCCAAGGCAGCATATTCCACTGCCGGACAGCTCTGACCGTCAGGAAGTTCTTCCTGAGGTTCAAGTGGAATCTCCTTTCCTGCAGCTTGAATCCATTGCCCCTTGTCCTAGTCTCTGGAGTGGTAGAGAACAAGCCTTCTCCCTCGACATGACATTCCTTCAAATATCTAAACATGGCTATCATTTCCCCTCTTAGCCTCCTCTTCTGCAGACTAAACATGCTGAGCTCCCTAAGCCACTCTTCATAGGGCTTCATGGCTTCCAGACCCTTCACCATTTTGGTCGCCCTCCCCTGGGCACATTCCAGCTTGTCGACATCCTTCTTGAATTGAGGTGCCCAGAACTGGACACAGTATTCCAAATGAGGCCTAACCAATGCAGAATAGAGTGATACCATTACCTCCCTTGATCTAGACACCATACCTCCTATTGAGGCAACCAAGAATCGCATTGGCTTTCTTGGCTGCCACATCACACTGCTGACTCATGCTTTGTTGTGTGCCTTCAAGTTTGTGACTTATGGTGTCCCTAAGGCAAACCTGCCAACGGATTTTCTGGGGCTGAGTGTATATGTGATGCACCCAAGGTCACCCAGTGGGTTTCCATGGCTGAGCAGGGAATTGAACTCTGGTCCCCAGGGTCGTAGTCCAGTGCTCAAACTGCACTGCCTCTTGATAGAGTGATTACACTCCTTAAATATCTCAAGGGCTGTCACTGAGAGGAGCAAACAGGTTTGTTCTCTGCTACTCCAGAGGTCAGGAGTAGATCTAACAGTGTTAAGTTGCAGGAGGGTAGATTTCATTTGAACATTAGAAGGAACTTCTTGACAGTGGAGCGGTTCAACAATGAAACCCATTGCCTAGAGAGCTGGCGAGGTCTCTTTCTCTGGATGTCTTCAGAAAGAGGCTGGATAACTACAGTACCTTTTGAGGATTCTCTAGGTGGAGTTCCTGTATTGAGCAGGGGGTTGGACCTGATGGCCCATGAGCCCCTTTCCAGCTCCCTGATTCTATAAGCAAAGGGGACAATTTTGTTCTGATATGTCTTGGACTTAAAAAGAAGCACACTTGAGGGTGGGAATAAATTGTTGTAGCTGGTGCAGGGAGTTGCAAGAAGATTATCCAGGATAACTCAACTATTGTTCAGATTTTTTTTTCTTTGAAAAGAAAAGTACAGCAACAAATATGGCAATTTCCAGAAACACTTGCCTTACATGGAGGAGCGGGTGCAGAAGGTTAGGTTGAGAATCAGCTGCCTTTTGTGAAGGTTTTGCTCTTGGTGGGTATTTGGAGCACAGAGAAGGGATTTGTCTGTCATTTGGATGCCTGGCAGCAGGAGCGAATCTTGGAGAGGGAGGAAAAGGTGCAACCCCTTGTGACTTGGTAGGTAGGGGAAATTTACACATGGCCCCTTGGGGTACCTTTGAACTCTGGAGGGATAGCTGGAGGTATTTGGAGAGCTTTTATTGGGCTGGGGGGTGTTTTGGTGTGTTTAGGGGGCTTCACACACATTTTTAGGGACAAAAGACACATGAAAATTGTGGCACATTAACACAAAATGTCTTTGACATGCTGTGAAGCTTTGAAGAAGTGGCAGGGGTTGTCCCAAGCTGCAGGGGTGGTGTCCGAGGATTGTATGTGGCCTCTGGGCCACATATTGCCCATAGGACTTGGAGGGACCAGGGTTCAGATCCTTACTCAGCCATGGAAACCTATTGGGTGACCTTGGGCAAGTCAGGGCCTCTGTAAGAGGAACACAATGGCAAACTTCCTTTGAAGAAATCTTGCACAGCAGACTCCATGAAAGGGTCACCGTAAGGCTGAGTCAGCTTGAAGGTACATAACAACAACGCAACATCAATTGCAGCAGTAATGTGTGCAGTCCTCTGCTCCTCAGTATCAGTGTCTTTTTCAGGGAAAGGGTGGAGTGGGAGACTTCTGGGTGTGGCATTGCAACATTTCACCCACCCCCTGCCTGGCAAGCGTTTCTAACCTTTTGAGTGTTCCCAGGTGTGGAGCAAGTATGCCAAGAAAATGTCAGATCTGACCAAGCCTGAGAACATCGACAAAGCCGTCCAGTGTATGAACGAGCTCATCACCAACGCCCTGCATCACATCCCCGACGTGTTGACGTACCTGTCCCGGCTGAAGAACCAGAGCGTGTTCAACTTTTGTGCCATCCCCCAGGTAGGTTGGACAGCCTCTGAAGGTGCTTCCCCCTTGGCAGGGTGTTCTGTGGGCTCTTTTGCACTACACAGTTATCGCACTGTGATTCCACTCCAGCTGCCATAATTGCCTTCTGAGGAATCTTGGGGTCTGTAGTTTGCAGTGCCACTATAGTTCCCTATAGCTGAAAATTTGAAAGGCCGCTTTCCCAGAATTTTCTACAGTGGAACTATAGCCATGAAAGTGGAATCGTTATACTCTAATTGTGTAGTGTGGAAGAGCCCCAGAATTTCGTAGGAACATCTTGAGACTGGAGGTTCAATCTCAAGAATCGCCAGTTAAAAGACAGTAGTTACAGACTTCATCCACTTGTCCAACAGGTTAGGGGTAGGTTAGGGTACCTTTTCTCTCTCTGTTTTGTTTTCTGTCAGCTGACTTGGCGCCATCTCGTATATAGCCTTGCATTTGCAAGCTAAAAAAGACGGTTTGCTTTCCAATCACACTTTCTGACCATTCTCCAGTCGCTAACCCAACAGTTAAGCAAGGGCGTCCTGTGCTGAATGCCATCAGTATTTATTTCATGCCCCATATGATAAGATCTCAGGGGGAATTACAACAGAATCCGTTTATACAGTTGAAAATTACAACAACAAAAATAGAAATAAATTAAACATTTCAAAATACACTAAATGGGTCAAATTAACAAGTAAAACAGGAAACAGTTTAAAACAATGCGTGATGAGGGTGATTTTATTATCTTGCTTTTTTTCTTGTTTTGGGGCTAAAGGGAACTCGCAAGTTAAAACAGATGGAGCCCCTCAAATGATGTAATAATATAGAAGTAAAAATATAATTAAGCTCTCACTAGATTTAAAAGCAGTTAAAAATTAGAATTAAAAACAACTGAAATACTGATTGAATTTTTAGGGCCCAGGATGTATCCTCCCTTGTATAGGCCAGAGTTAATCAGGCTCCTTCTGTGATTTCTGTTCCTTCCTCTCTCCCAGGTAATGGCCGTCGCCACGTTGGCTGCCTGCTACAACAACCAGCAGGTCTTCAGGGGAGTGGTGAAGATCCGGAAGGGGCAAGCTGTCACATTGATGATGGATGCCACCAACATCCAGGCTGTCAAAGCCATCATGTACCAGTATGCGGAAGAGGTGAGTTTAACACTGAGAATAATGCTAGGAAAAAAATTCCAATAAATGTTCCAGCTAGAATTCTTTTCCTAGTTCCAACCAGGGCAAATCCAGTAGATTACTTGTGGAATGGAGAGTCGACACGTAAATCCTCTCTTAAATCATAAATCTTATGTAAATCCTGATTCATTTCCTTCTGGTTGGAACTCCCAATAGGATTTAGGCCTAACTGTCCACTTTTTGTTGTTGTTGTCAGTGTGCCTTAGATTGAATTACTTGTGGAGAACTTGGCTGGGTCAGATCTCAAACCTGACAAGAAACTTGCACACCTCTGCAGTTTTTGTGTCTGTGCTGGCTTATTGCCCCTGTTTAACTGCCTCTGTACATTCCAGATAGATTTTGTTGTAGTTGTTAATTGCTGTCAAGTTGGTGTAAATTTCTGGAGAGCTTCAAGACATAATGTTACCAACAGCCCTACTCGAGTCTTGCAGACTCAAAGCTGTGGCTCCCAGGACTGAATCTATCTGCTTGTAATGCAGTATTCCTCTTTTCCTGCTTCCTTGTACCTTACCAAGTATCACTGTCTTTTCTAATGAGTTGTACTTTCTCTTGATATGCCCAAAGTACAACAGTCTCAATTTAGTCATACTGGCTTGTAGGGAGAATTCAAACTTGATTTGCTCCAGGACCCATTTGTTTGTCTTTTTTGGCAGTCTGCGGTCTCTGTAGAACATACCATAAACATATCTGTATCTAGATCTGTTTAGTCAGGGAGCTGGGTATGTTTAGTCTGCAGAAGAGAAGGTTGAGAGGGGACATGATAGCCATGTTTAAATATTTGAAGGGGTGTGATGTTGAGGAGGGAGTGGGCTTGTTTTCTCCTGCTCCAGAGACTAGGACAAGGAGCAGTGGATTCAAACTACAGGAAAAGAGATTCCGCTTAAACCTCAGGAGGAACTTCCTGACGATCAGAGTGTTCGGCAGTGGAATATGCTGCCTCAGAGTGTGGTGGAGTCTCTTTTGGAGGTTTTTAAGCAGAAGCTGGATGGCCATCTGTTGGGAATTTCTGCATGGCAGGGGGTTGGACTGGATGGCCCCTAGGGTCTCTTCCTCCTCTATGATTCTATGGGCTATGACAGGCCATGATATGTGTAGGACATACCATGGGAAGAGATGACACATTAGAAATGAAAATAATGTGCTCAATTTTATACTGGGACAGATTTTTCTGCAAAGGCAGCCTCTTACTGGAAGTCTTCTCTTCTCTTGGTAGATCTACCAGAAGATCCCCAGCACGGACCCTTCCTCCAACAGAACGCAACAGATCATTGCCTCGGTCCGCACCATGAGCTTCCCGGGGGGAACGCTGGTCTCCCGGACCCATTACTCCCCCATCTACCTGTCCTGTGTGATGCTTTTAGCAGCCCTGAGCTGGCAGTATCTGAGCACAGTGTCAAAGGCAGCTGAAGAATACGTACACACTGGCGAGAACTGAGAAGGATGTAATGGGTTTTTTTTTTTTGCGGGAAATGTCATTTAAAGCTAGGAGGACTTGATGAGAGTCCCAGGACTGTAGAAAGCCAGACTTGAAACCTTGAATTTGCAAGCCTGTTTGGACTGGAAGCTTACAGCTCTGGAAGCAGCTGCTAACAAACTGAGGTTCCTGAATGGAGACACCCCCCTCACTCTCCTTTTTGCCCCGTTGGATGGATTGATTATGGACAAGTACTTTTTCGAGTCTTAATATGTTTTTTTCTGCAGAGCATTTGATCTTCATTTTTGTTTCGTTGGTTTTCTCTTCTGATGTAGGATATTTTTTAACTAGGAGGCTGGAAGGTGCCTCTTGGTTGCTTGTTAATTTTGACAGTAAAAAAGAAAAAAATTGCTGTGATAAAGCCTGGATTATCATCTTTGATTTGTTGCATTGGGGACCTATTGATGTCTTTTTATTGTTGTGTGCTTTCCAAGTCATTTCTGACTTAATGGCAACCATAAAGCAAACCTATCAAGGGGTTTTCTGGGGTTGAGAGTGTGTGGCATGCCCAGAGTTACCCAGTGGGTTTCCATGACCAAGCAGAGAATCGAACTGTGGTCTCAGACCATTATACCATGCTGGTTCTCCTACATGTATGTAAATTCCCTTATGGATGTGGGTTTTGGGGGACTAATAACGCAACTGCAACAAATCCTTTCTCCAGGCTAGCCCTACAGTTCCAAACCCTGGGACTCCTTGCCCCCTTTCCCCTGCCAAGGTCCCTCCCTGGATTGGGTATTTGGATCACATGGTGAGCCCCACATGGACCGGTGGATGTGCTGTTCTGTGTAAGCATGACCAGACTATCAGCAGCCGGTAATTCTGGTTTGGTTGGACCCCATTTGGAATACTGAGTCCAGTTCTGGGCACTGAACTATTGGAATATTGGCAAGCTGGAACATGTCCAGAGGAGGTGACCAAAATGCTAGAAGGCCTGGAAATCATGCCCTATAAGGAGTGGCTTAGGGGACTGGATCTGTTTAGCCCAGAGAAGAGAAGGTTGAGAGATGACATAATAGCCATGTTTAAATATCTGAAGGGATGTTATATGGAGTATGGAGCAAGCCTGTTTGCTGCTGCTCCAGAGACTAGGACATGGAGCAATGGCTTTAAACTGCAGGAAAAGAGATTCCATCTAAATATTAAGGAGAACTTCCTGATGGTAAGCGCAGTTTGCCGGTGGAATACACTACCACAGAGTGTAGCGGAGCTTCCTCCTTTGAAGGTTTTTAAACAGAGGCTGGATGGCCATCTGTCAGGAATGCTTTGATGGTGTATTCTCTTTGATGGAGGATCATGACCATAGACTGAAATTTCTGTGGCTCGAGTAGGACATGCTTTCCCCATGGAAGGTCACACCTTCCCTACAGTAAGGTTGAAGATCATGCAGGTTTCTAGATGCTGCCATGGGGCAGGGATGGTAACTAGATGAGGCTGGGTCTCATTACTCGCTATGTGAGGCTCAATTGCTCAATTTTACTCCAAGTTTCTCAAAACGGCAACAGGAAGTGATGTTACATAACTTCCTGCTACTATTTTGAGAGGGATCACAGAGGAAAACGGGAGATACAAGCGGTAGGGCTGACTCCTGGGGGGCTTGTGAGGATGGAGTAGGGATATTTTTGTACGTTTTCATGTATGTGGGGAGCTGTATGGTTTGTGAGAAGGTAAGCCTCAATCTATTCACTGAATTCAATCCTTTATTGCACCCAGACAATGATTCGGTGCTACCACAGCCTCTTTGGCATTAGTTGTAAAGGAGACAGGAGAGACTATTTCTCTCTCAATGACAAAATCTCCCTCCACGATTTACTGTGGAGACACTGCAGCCTCTTCTCAGCCATTTGGGGCTCAGTGGGGAAAGGAGAATTGAACAGACATCTGGCTATGTCTCTGTAGCCAGATGCAAAAATGATTACATCAATCCATGGGAATTCCAGAAGCTGGAGCAATGGAGCACCTTGAAAACTTCTGGAGTTCATGGATACAGTCAAGGGGGTGGCTGCCAAGCTCAACCATAAATCCAAGAGATGCTGAATGGAACTATGCTACATTGTGCAGTACAGGATTTTGGTGAGGATATTGTGATGTGACAGTAGGTGCCTTCACCAAAATGGTGACTGCCAGATGCTTTGATTATGGCCATGCTGACTCTGATAGCCACTGTTATTCAAAACCTCTGGAAGGCATCTGGTTACAATAGGCTCTCCAACCCCCACAAGCCTCCCCAGTCTCATTCAGTTTGGGAAGTGTAGTTCTTGGCTGGGAGAGTACCAGGGACCTGAAGGTAGTGCTAACAAAAGATCTTTGCATAACACCAGGCAAGTTTAAAATACTAGGCTGGTTGAGAACCAGCGTGGAGACCAGGGCTTTTGATTCCCTGCTCACCCATGGAAACCCACTGGGTGACCTTGGACGCACTGCAAACTCACAACCCCAGAAGCTTTTATGATAGGCTTGCCCTGTTGGAGACAATTTGAAGACAAACAGCAACAAGGTGGACTGACAGCTTGGTCCAAGGCAGCTCCCTGTTCCTAGATAACAGAGGAAGCTGCCTTAAACAGAATGAGGTTCATCGGCTCAGTATTGCCTGTGGCAGTGGCTTTAGGCAGCAGACTCTTCTGTCCCTACCTAGAGATGGTGTGGACTGAATCCAAGTCCTTTTAACTACAAAGTGTGTGCTGCAGTTATGCAAAGGAACATTCTCCAGGTACAAACAACGGGTCATGGGCACTGCTTCACAAGCTTAGCTGAGAACCTGTAGTTAAGACCTGATGTAAAACTCGGAAAACAAGGCAAGTGTCACACCCAGTGCTGATGGGCACAGCCGGCTGGAGTCTCTGGCTGTGCAAGGGTTGCTATTTTGGTGTGGAGCTCAATGTGGATTGGGTGGCCACTGGCTTTGGAATTCATACTACAGTCCTTACTGTGCCTTGGCTAAATGGGATTAGACTGACTATCAAAGTATAAACAGGAACTCAATGGGTAGTCTGTAAGTGGAATCCTGGCTCAGAAAATGAATAGCATTGGCCAGGAATCAATGCAAGCTCCTTTGGAACTGTGGTCCAAAGTGGATACATTTTTAGATCAGATACATGCCCAGATCTGAAAGGGTGTTACTTTGGTGCTCTGAATGGAGGAAACTGTATTGCATTTCTTTTACTGCCTTTGTTTGCAAGACTCCTTAAGGCCAATAAGGGGCTGTGGTCTTTTTCTGCATTGACACATAAGCAAAATAATTTCTAGGAAGATGCAGAGCTATACCACTGACATTTTCTCCTTTATGTGATTTTACTGTCTTTGTCTGACAAGCAATCTGCTTAAGAAGGCAGCATGGTGTATTTGGAGCCATTGGGTTAACCTAAGAAAGGCATCACTGTGACATGTATTTTGCTGTTATGGCCAATTCTGCTACTCCTAGAATCACTGTTGGTAATTTGCCATCACAGCCATCACGCATGCCAGTTCGTGCTGATGCAGTTCTGACACCTAGCATCTCTGGCAAAAGTTGCATTTCTGAATTTATTCCCAGAACACTCCAACCCATGTGAAATCTAGCTGACTGCCCAAAGCCACTCTCAGCAGGAGCAAAGCAGCAAGTGTTAACATGCAGTGCTTCCAAGAAAAATAACAGGAACACAACCATTCCTGGTCACCAGGAGGCACGAGAAGACACTTCAGACTAGCAATGAGATTGAGACGTTTTACTGGAGAGAAGAAAACAAACAACAGTGAAGCTATTCTGGTAAACATTTGGCTGCTCTTGCAACAACGTCTGGCTGCTCTTGCAACAACCAGAAGTGTAAAGGCTTTTTGTGCATTTCACAAGTACATTTGAAGCTGGGAGCTAGTGAAATAACGGGGCCTAGGAGTCATACTCACAGTAGACCCATGGATGTCAGGGAAGATTTAAAATCAACAGACTTGAATCTAGACAAATGGGTCTGCGTTAAGTATGACCACAAACCTACATATCTCACTCAGATCTGCATGCACTGATCACTGCCTCCTTTTGTTCTTTACAGATTATTTGCAATCATACATCATCATTATATATGTTTTATTGAAGCAGTAACTGTTCATGTGCAAATTCAGCTAGTGCAGTTTTCTTACTAGAGAACAGACTCTGAAATACAACAAAATAAAGTCCAACATTTAGGTCTTGTATAGAAAGACAGGCTGAGCTCCATTAGTTGCTGCCCATGATTAACTCCCATTATAATAACAGGTGCCTCAAACAACTAGCCATGTGGCAGTACTACAGTCCAACAAAGCCAAATGAAGTACAGGTCTGAAGTTTCCAGAAGCAGCAACAACAGAATCCTGTTGTGGTTTGGTCAGTATAAAAACACAGCCTTTCTCAATGTTCCCCCTTGCTGTTCAAGAACACAGAGAGGTGGAGAAACAGCAAGAAGGAAGGCACTGTGGTTCCCAAACTTGGGTATGCCAAGAGTTTTGGACTTCAGCTCTCAGAAGCCCTGACCAGCTTGGTCAACAGTAAGGAATTCTGGGAGCTGGAGTCCAAAACATCTGGAGGACCAAAATTTGGAAACCACTGGATTGGCAGAGCAAGATGGCTTATTATCCGTTCTCCTTGCAAGCCCCTGTGTCACATCATCAAGATGCTGGTCTTTAAAGTTACCTATTAAAGATCTCAGCACAGGTATAATCAAAACACAATGATTTTAGTACGCCTTTCACCCCAGTGCCTTGGCAGTTAGTGGTGAAATCCTCTTTGGCACCGTCCTACAGCTCACCAAGAGCTGTCCCCAGCAATCCAATCACCCTGACGACAAGACAACTGGTGCAATGATATTGAGAAATATTTCCCCATCACAACTACATCAGCTAGGAGGTGAGATTGATTGGGAGGAGGGCACAGATCCAGTTACATCCTTTTGTTCTTGTTCGATTCCTCTGGAATTGCCCCACTAAGTACAGCCTGTTTCATTTCAGTGACTTGCTGCCATTTTCTCAAGCAGCCAAGACAAGCTTTGGGCAAAACATGATCTTATCAGTCTCACCCTCCCGACGCAAAGGCAGCCTGCCGGAGGTGGCAGCATTGTGTAATAATTTTTTAAAAAAACAAAGGCTTTATTAAAAAGAATCTGAAGTCTAAAATGTCTGAGGAGTGGGCAGTTTTGTCACCACCGCTCCCTTCTCCACAGGATAAAATCAACTTGATTATTTGCAGAACAATTGGCTGGGTTCAGAAGAGCAACATCATTTACAACATCTTAAAGTATTCGCTTGTCTTTGGGATTCCAGCGACAATCTCAGATTCAATTCCGCAGTGGTCCTCTCCACGGATGATTCTGAAGAAACCTGGGAAGAGATGAGAAGCGCCCTTTAACACTGCTTCCTCAACTTTGGGAACTCAAAGGAGTAAGCATTTATACTCAAAACTTTTGGGTGGATTTTCCACTTTCTATTGTAGTGAGCTATGACAGGAGCTTGAAAAACCTACTTTTTCATAACCTCCAACTGTTGCAATCTGGCAGGGAGAGTTCCAGTTAATATTCTGTGGTCTCACTTTTTCAGCTACTTTTACAATGTCCCAGTTTCTCTCTCCTCCTCCCAATTTCCTCTTTTGCTTTCAATTACTTCAATTGCTGCAGACTGAAATCATAGTGCAAAAGTACAAAGGAAATGTAGAATCTTGCCTTTTCCAGTAGGCTCAGGGAAAAGCAAACTACTATAGCATCTCCTAGCTTGTGTATTCTCCCTCACCAATAAGTTTTGTAATTTTGACTGCTCAGATCCTGGTTTCCATCTGTGAAATATTGGAGGACGTGCTTTTTTGGATCACAACTCCCAGAAACTCTTAGCTAACAAAGCCACATGCCTCAAACATAACTCTTTCTCAATTCTGGTTGCGAGTAAGATTAGGTCTGTATGTATATATCAAAGGGGTAGGTACAGCGTGGCCTCTGGATCCTGCAACAGTCTCCCAAAGTCTCCCACCCACCCCCTCATTTTTTGAAATACAAATTTCAGTGAGCTTTTCAGACCATGTTTGTCTCCAAGTATGTTAACACACATGACCCCACCTCTTCAAGCATCCCAGAACCATCAACTGCCCCGCAAAGCTTCATGTTCCTCGGCAGTCACTCTCAAAATGGAAACTGCCAAATGATCTGATATCACTTCCTGTCACCTTGTTGAGAGGGACTGCAGAGGAAAACAAAGTTATATGGACTTCCTATGGGGATGTCGGTCTGCAGGAGGATCCGGGGGAAGGGGAATTGGCCCCGGCTTCCACATAATTGTGTACTCCCAATACATTGGGACCTCTAGCAGCACAAAATGTGATATACTGCATGAAATTCAGCTTCCCAATTGTCTTTAAAAAAAGAAAAAACCTGAAAGAAAACCAAACACTCCTGAACGACAAAACAGTGGTTTGAGATTTTTGGCCACCTTTAACAGGTCTGAGCAAGCAATGGTCCAGTACTGGGATGTTAAAGATCATTTGCTCTTTTTCCTTTTGGCAAAGGATGAGCATGTGACAAACAGAGGTTTGGAAATGTTACATGACTCAGATTAATAGGCTTGAAGTTTAATGGTACTTCCAACCCAGTGAACCAATGAAATTTACATAAAATGTTTGTTTCATAATGAATTCTAAGGGGCTACTAACCAACAATTGGCCCAATGAATCCATTTTAGAACTAACCAACAGAAGCCAACAAGGTGTTGTGGTTTGAACACTGGACTAGGATTCTGGAGACCAAGATTCAAATCTCTGCTCAGCCATGAAATCCCACTGGGCAAAAGTCACGTTTTCTCAGCATAAGATAAAGGTAATGGCAAACCCCCTCTGAAGAGACCTTGGCAATAAAAACCCCGTGACAGGTTTGCCATAAGTCAGAAACAAAAGCACACAACACTTATAACCAACAAGACTCAGTAAAAAAACACCTTCTGTTTGAAAATGGAAGCAAAGAACTAGTTTCCAACCCTAATCAAGACATACAATGGGATTAATCTTTTCAGTATACAGAACTAAACACCTACATCAGGGATAACTAGTACCCCTCCAGATATTACTGGATGGGAACTCCCATCATCCTTCATCACAAACTATGGTGGACAGTGGATGGAAAGTGCAGCCCAATAACAAGAGGATTATAACTTGCCCCCACACCAGCCTCAATGCCATCACATTATGAAACCACCCCCGCCCCCCAACAGCTCAGAATTGACTAGTCTCTTACCATTTTCACCCCAGTCTGTGTTCCAGGAATTGGCCACCAACCAGTAGGGTATGCTGTTGTCAACACCCCAGCCCAGGATCCGGATGGCGTGGCCGCCAACTTCTTCTCCAGAGACATGTTGATAGACACCTGCAAGAAAGAACAAGGGGGAATGAGAGGGGAAAAAATTCCTACACTTTCTAAATGCAAGTATTAAGATTCTCCAACTGAGGTTTCCATTCAAACTGGTGATATACTGCGTAATTCTAGCACTTACTGATATACTGCGTAATTCTAGCACTTCGATGCTTTGATACCATGGCTCCACCTTATGGAATCCTGAGATGCAGTTTCATGAGATACCGTGTCAAGAAACTCTCCTGTAGATCAAGGAAGTCTGCTAGAGAATTCTAAGTACCAGGATTTTAAAGGATGAAGGCACAGCAGTTAAAAGAGTATCAAGATGCTATGAACTGTGCATTGTGGATAAACCCCAGGAGATGACTTAATTCTCTGTATTAGCTAAGCCTGCCTTGTCCATCATTCTAAAAAGGACAATATAAAACTTGACTGCTTAGAACATGTTTTGAAGCATGAAAGGTCTTTGCAAATAAAGCTTTACTTTCTTTAAACAAAGGTATCATGCCTTGGACACACATAATCAGCTAGAGGCACTAAGAATTTTTCCTCCAGAGAGTGGAAAAATCCCTTCTTCAGGAAACAACTCCAAAACAGCCTAGTGGGAAAACTCTAGAAGTTTACAGTTACAAAAGGCTGTAAATAAACACATGAACTTCTTAGAAACAAAAGGATATATTGTACAAATTCACAACTGAGAACTATGGCTGGTGGATGCAGTCAGAGGGCATTTGATGAAGCCAAATTGCTCAATCTATGCAGGCAGGTTTGGTCAGGTCAATGCTTGGACAGGAGGACTTCTAGAAATGCCACATACTCCACTTTCCCAAGGATAGGGAAAACATTTCCTTTGCAGGCATTTCTGCAGTTTTGACTCTGTGTTTTGCCTTGGAAACTGACATGGGGTAGGGAACTTCTATTTTCAAGGCTTCTTTCAACCATTACATTAAGCCAAATTGATTATTTTTACATTTACTCCCCCATCTACATCCATTAGCATCCATACCCAGAAGCACTGAAGTATTTAAGAGCACTGCCAACACCAAAGAAAGTCAATTTCATAAAATCACCAAGAGTCATCTAGTCCAACACTGTGCCAGTGGAGACAACTAAAGCAATGCTGAGAAACAGCCATCCAAACTCTGTTGAAAATCCTCCAGAAAATCCTCCAGCCATCTACCTTCCAAGGCAGCATGTTTAGTTGAACAGCTCTTATCATCAGAAAGTTCTGTCTAAAGTTTAGTTACAATCTCCTTTGGGAAAAAACAGCTGAAGCCATTGGTTTGAGTTTTGTCCTCTGGAGCAGCAGAAATCAAGCTTGTGCTATCTTCTACATGACACCCCTTCCAATATTTGAAGATGGCTATCGTATCATCCCTCAAGTTCTCTCTTCTCCAGGTTAAACATACCCAGCTCCTTCAATCATTCCTCATAGATCATGGCTTCCAGACCTTTAGCCATCTTGGTCATCTTCCTCCATACATATTCTAGCTTGTCAATGTCTTTCCTAAACTGTGGTGCCTTACACTGGACACAGGACTACTGGTGATGCACCACCAAAGTGGATCAGTGTGGGACTATGACTTCTCTTGATCTGTAGATGAGAACTGGATTCTCCATTTCAGTCATCAAATCACACCAACCCATCCTCAAAATTTCCAGCACCCCCATCTCCTCTTTAAGGCACATCTCTAATTCTTTTGAAGGGTAAACTACATAGACATCCTTATGCCGCCTCACTACGGCTACTTTTTAAAAGGAAGTTACCCAAAAACTCACCCTACAGAGAAATGCCTAGTGGGGTGCCACAGGGCCCCGTGGTATTCAATATCTTTATCAATGACTTGGATGAAGGAATAGAAGGCATGCTGATCAAATCTGCAGATGATACCAAATTGGGAGGGGTTGCTAATACGCCTAGGCAGAAAAAATGAAATGCACAAATATAGGACGGGAGACACCTGGCTGGACAACAGTACGTGTGAAAGGGATCTAGGAGTCTTTGTCGACCACAAGCTGAACATGAGTCAGCAGTGTGATTCAGCAGCTAAGAAAGTCTATGCAATTCTTGGTTGCATCAATAGGAGTACGGTATCCAGATCAAGGAAAGTAACAGTACTACTCAGACCTCATTTGGAATACCATGTCTAGTTCTGGCCACCTCATTTCAAGATATTGACAAGCTGGAACATGTCCAGAGGAAGGCAACCAAAATGGTGAAGGGTCTGGAAGCCATGGCCTATGAGGAGCGACTTAGGGATGTTTAGTTTGCAAAAGAGAAGGTTAAGAGGGGACATAATACCCACGTTTAAGTATCTGAAAGGATGTCCTATCAAAGAGCAAATGGGCTTGTATTCCACTGCTCCAGAAACTAGGACAAGGAGCAATGAATTCCAACTACAGGAGAGGAGATTCCGCTTCAACCTCAGGAAGACTTCCTGACAGTCCGAACTGTTCAGCAGTGGCGTATGCTGCCTTGGAGTGTGGTGGAGTCTCCTTCTTTGGAGGCTTCCTGCACAGCAAGGGGTTGGACTGAATGGCCCTGTAGTCTTCACCAACTCTATGATTCTTTTTAAAACTGGCTTACCGGATTTGTATAGGAGGAAGTCAGAGTACACAATAAAGGCTCCTTCCACAGGTCCATTCTTGTAGATCTCAGCCATTATCTCCTTCTCACTGCGAGGTACACCATATGAGGTAACTCCTGGTTAATTGGAAAAGGGAAAAAAATAAATAAAACCAGAAAGCATTAAAGGCATTTAGTTCAATTTTGCAGTTTCCACCTCCCATTTTTTGCTCCCCCAAGGTTCCTTGCAGCTCAGGTTAGCTACTTGGAATTACCTGGCAGTAGCTATTTTTCTGTTAGGAGCCATTCTTGACCCTGTTTTTTTTAAATCACAGGACTAAAAACACACTTTAAAGTATAATGTGTTCATTTTTGGACCAAATCAAACTGTTTCTGTTTGCCTAAGCATTCTGATCTGTCAGTAGTTTTAACCTGATGGTACGGTGTTGTTTTCAAACTGGATGAGATGCTTTGCGCTTTAATTTCTCTCAGTTTTATGAAAGACACTGGAGCCCTTTTTAAAACAGAATGGTACCATGTCATCTATGTTTTGCACAGAATATGTAGCTTGCCCTATGAAGGCATAACTCAAAGTAATGGAGCTGCCTAAAAGAGCTTTATCTTGAATTAAACTTCCATTATTAATTTCAAGCTGCTTCTTTCTAATATAAACAGACAGACACACCTAACTGGTGGACAGCAGTAAGACCCCTTTATTTACTATAACTGCCTTCACTTTTAAGCAAGTTTCAAGTCTTCATAAGCTGCTTTGGGAATCTTACTAAATTCTGAACCCAGATGAGTATCTTGCAAGTTTAAATAGTTTCCACCATTTAAAGCAGGGGTGGGCAAAGTGCAACCCACAGGCCACACGAAATCTTTGGGACTCCTAAGTGTGGCCTATGGGATTCATCAGAAGCCTCTCTGGTCCCTAGACCCATGAAACTATTTTTAAAAGGGGGAGATAATAATAAATAGTAATAGTAGTAGTAGTAGTAATAATAATAATAATAATAATAATAATAATAATAATAATAATAATAATAATTTTTGCCTCCAACCTGGCCATTTGCCTAAAAATGGAATGGTTTTTTTCCACTAACCCTGCAAATCCCCCACATAAACCAAAGAAAGAGGAAAAAAATCAGCTCTAAATGGTGGCTAGAAGTGACATTACATCACTTTGGGAGTACTGAAAATTGCTGGCGTGGCCTGCCAGGTGGGCAAAGGGGAATAGAATGGCTCTTACTCTCTGTGCCTATGCTGATTTAGAGCCTATGCATATGCCTATTGCAAGTTTTTATTACCATAGTGCTTGTCCTCCTTGTATGAAGGTGTGTAGCCAGCTTCACACTGTTTGACGCATTCAGGGGTTTCTCCACCTTCTCCGGTGCAGGGGGGTCGAGTGCCATTAGTGTGGTGCTCACAAGGCGGGATGGAATATGGCCTGCAGCCTGCCAGGCAGAAACCACAATGAAAGTAACATGCCATTCAAAAAGAACCTTTCATCAGTACCAGACGAAACCTATACATTTCTCCCATCAAAATAACTCATGCAGAGCTGCAGAAGTTCATTCCAGTTCCATTATTTCTGGCTCGAGATACATTTTTGGTAAAGAAGAGCAGCATCAAGGAATACCACAGTAGGCTATGAACTAGTGACTTAAGAAAACAGGACTGGCAGTGGTTTTCCAAGGAAGAGGCCCCTTTTTTCTTGAGGAAGTTTCATTTTTTTTTTTTTTGGACTACAGCTCCCAGAATTGTCCAGCCAAAATGGCCACACGGTGGTTGGAAGATTCTGAGAACTGCAGTCCAAAAGCTGTGGCTATGCTGGCTGCAGAATTCTGGTTGTTCTAGTTCCAAACACGTCCAAGTTCTGTCTATACTGTACTATATACACTTCCTGTCACTTATAATCTTTCCCCTCAACTTGCCAGGTGGCTCACCCTCCCAGCTGTTTGCTGCCATGGGTGGATCCCTTTTGGACCCAAGCCAGAAAGTAGGAAAGAAAATCACATGAGCCTCCTCATTGTGCTGTGTTTCATCAGCAATAGAGCACTGCCCTTTCAGGGTGTTTGGTTGCACTGACTGTTTTGTTTTAAAAAAATGTTTAAGCCTTTTAACCAGGAGAAATGTGTGCCCCCTTCAAATGTTGCTCCAGTTACATAGGCAAGGGCTAATGGGAGTTACAGTCCAACATCATTTGGAGGTTTGCCTGATTCCCATCCCAGCTTCTAACTGATCATCAGAAGCTCAGGAGGCTGCACAATCCCCACCTTGGTTTAGAGTAAGGGTGAGCAAATTGTGGACCCCACTTTTGCAGCCTTGAAGTCCCTCCATTCTCCCCCAAAGCGCCACCCCATAGTTTTTTCCCTGCAAGCCAGACAGAGACTGCAAAATTGCAAAAACACCTCTACCACCACACAGAACTTTCTGACATCGCCCAGGGCTTCTCTTTATGTCAGGGTTCTTTTCAGCTTGGTGACAGAATCCTTTTCAAAAGGGTTACAGGAGGTATCACAATGTCACTTTCCACTCTCTATTTTGGGAGGACTTGGATGAAGATACAAAGAGCACTGTTGGGAGATGGGAGCATGGGGTGGCTGGAGGGGGGAAACTGGTCCTTGAAGCCTCCACAGTTGACCATCCCTGGATCAGAGACTTCTAATGGCCAAAGAAGTCAGGACTGAGGTGCCACCACCCCTGGATCAGACTTGTAACGGCTAAAGAGATCAGGCCTGAGGTGCCACCAGCCCTGGATCAGAGACTTCTAATGGCCAAAGAAGTCAGGCCTGAGGTGCCACCACCCCTGGATCAGACTTCTAATGGCCAAAGAGGTGAGGTCTGAGGTGCCACCACCCCTGGATCAGAGACTTCTAATGGCCAAAGAAGTCAGGCCTGTGGTGCCACCACCCCTGGATCAGAGACTTCTAATGGCCAAAGAGGTGAGGCCTGAGGTGCCACCACCCCTGGATCAGAGACTTCTAATGGTCAAAGAAGTCAGGCCTGAGGTGCCACCAGCCCTGGATCAGAGACTTCTAATGGCCAAAGAAGTCAGGCCTGAGGTGCCACCAGCCCTGGATCAGAGACTTCTAATGGCCAAAGAAGTCAGGCCTGAGGTGCCACCACCCCTGGATCAGACTTCTAATGGCCAAAGAGGTGAGGCCTGAGGTGCCACCACCCCTGGATCAGAGACTTCTAATGGCCAAGAAATCAGGCCTGAGGTGCCACCACCCCTGGATCAGACTTCTAACGGCCAAAGAAGTCAGGCCTGAGGTGCCACCACCCCTGGATCAGACTTCTAATGGCCAAAAAGGTCAGGCCTGAGGTGCCAATGGGTCCATTTGCCTGTAACTGGCATGAGCCAAGTAGCAAACTGGATAGCCAGTGATGAATCTGTGCAAGGGAACCAAACAACAAAGTGGTGTGCAAACCTGACCTGACCCCTCCCAGAGCTTTTCTGAGAAAAGTGACTCACCTATATGAGAATCATAAAGCCCACCAGACACTAAACCCTTTTCAGTCCAGTATTTCCATGCTCCAGAAGGGTAGCCTCCATTACATCTGCAAGGAAGGAAAGAAGGATTAGACTCAGCTGCTAAGAGGTTTCATTGGGAAAATAAAGGGGGCAGAGATTTTTAAAAATGGCTGGAGACCAGCAAAAATCTTGTTTTTTTCTTTCAAAAAATGGTACAGAATTTTTTTTTAAAAAATATTTTATTAGTTTTCAGTTGGCCCTCCACGTTCGCTAGGGTTAGGAGCACAGGACCATTGCAAAAGTGGAAAATTTACAAACTGCAAATATAAAAATGTGTTTGTGTCTGTCTATGGGAAGGGGGGCAAGGCATCCAAAGCATGTCAGGGAAAGGAGACGGTAGGGGGAGGTCAGCGTGGCGGCTCTATACTCTCTCTCACACACCCGGGGGGGGCACCGGAATGGGGTTTGTGGTGCTGGGAAATCAGGCTGACAGCTGTCCTTAGTTGGCCAGGCAGTAGCTGCTGAAGGAGGAGGAGGGGGACCAGAGGCAGGTTTTTAAAGGGCTGCAAGGCCTGATCAGAGCTGCCAAGAGGGATGATTCTGTTGGATAGAAATGCTGTGACATTTGCCCTAGTTAAAAAATACTTTTCATGAGCATGTGGGGTATACGCCTCGGGAATGACTTGGCAAGTCATGATGTAATCCCTAGGGGACAGTAAGGCTGAGTCATGGTAATATGAAATCCTGGCAAGGGGTGGCATCAGCCATTGTCCCTAGCTGATGAGCTATCAGCAGGTGTGTATGTAAGAGGTGAGCTCAGACAGGTCCTCTCTCTGACGCCAAAACTCTGTCT
The DNA here is from genome assembly GCA_948472985.1 of Iguana delicatissima. Classification (NCBI taxonomy): domain Eukaryota; kingdom Metazoa; phylum Chordata; class Lepidosauria; order Squamata; family Iguanidae; genus Iguana; species Iguana delicatissima. The sequence goes on from CAOKZL010000419.1 coordinate 754,908, forward strand.
GAGCAAACCTCTGCCAGATGTGATGCCTGGTGTGATGCTAAACCTATGACTAAGGATCTGCGCATCCTGCTTGTACAGATGTGTATATATTGGAACTTGAAGAATAAAAGCCCAGGTATTTTTAGGATGACAACACTGTGTGCTAGTGTTACTAACCAGTGGGTAGATTGAGGTCAAAGCAGATGCTATATGTTTACACTTTGCTGCTGCTCACGCTTATTGCTGGTTTGATACTCTGCTGTATGTTTACGCTTGCCTCTGGGATACGTTTTGTTTCAGAGTGCAGCGGTTCCAGGGAGGATTTTGTGCTAGGTGCTAAAATCCATCTCCCGACAGATTCCCCTGGAAAAGAAGCACCTGCGGTGGTGGGGCAAGGTTTGAAGATACTCGCAAATAATCAAATCCGTGAAAGTCAAACCCGCAGATGTGGAGGGCTGACTGTACTTGCAATAAACACAAAACATAGGAATAAATATGACTGCACAGAGCTTGAGAGAACAGCCTCCCCAAAATGGCACCGAACTTGAGAGAACAGCCTTGCAATGGACAGTAAACAGTACATGGCTGGCTAGCTGGAACGGCTCTGGATCAGCCAACGGTTGCCAATCCAGCACCCAACAGAAATGCTTGCACTCAACATGCAATGATTTAGACTTCATCACAAATGAAATGGGTAGCTCTGGTACCAGTGGGATTACAAATCTGCACTCAGTTTTAGTACATTAAAGGAGCTGTCCAATGTGCTAGACCTCACTTCTCAAGAAGATCCAGCAACCAGGCTAACTTACGGACAGTTCAGACTAAAGCCCAGAGTGGGCTCACCAGCCCCTTGCCCCAATACTGAAGAAACCCTTCTGCTTTGGTTCCCCATGCTTTAGCACACTGACTCTCTACCCTTTGCTTCTCCAAATGTTTTGGACAACATTCCTGAGGAGCACAGAAACAGTCAGGGATTCTGGGAGCTGCAGTCCAAAATATCCAAAGTGTTGCAGGTTTGAAACTCTCGTTTTCATATAGACATGGTTGTTGCTGATGATGGTGAATTAATTTATTATTATACTGTACTCCATCTTTTTCTCCCAACCCAAGGACTCAAGGTGGCTTATTAAAATAGACACAGTTAAATCTGTCATCAACTAAGTAACAAATCAAGTATAATGACACTATCAGAAGAATTAAAACAATTTAAAAACAGCCAACCAAAAGCAAGAAGTAACAGACACACAGCATGATTACTATAAGACCTTCTTCCATCAGGTCAAGACCTACAGGCCCACTGAAACAAAATGAAAGGGAGATGAACACTCAGCCTGGATTTCCAAAGGGAGCAAGAGAGGAAGCCAACTCACCCCATCCCACATTCAAAGCCACAGCAAGAGAGAAGGTCTTCTGCAGAGATCTCCACGTTCACCTTGCTGTTGGTGTGGATACAAACCCGGTCGGAAATGGCTTCCACCGCACCAAATGCCTGCAGGGGCAAGTAACAGAATTATCTTCTAGTATAGCCAGATTCATTCTGGTATTTATTTATTTATTTATTCTGGTATTTATTGGAGTTTTATATTTTTATTATTACTTATAATTATTTATCTCTTATTTAAGATATTTCTGTACTGTCTCCCACTCCATAAAAACACTAGAAAAACGCATTAAAATACAATGGCCCTCCCACTTTCCTGAGGGTTTGGGGTGCACAGAACCCTTGTGAAAGTGGAAAGACTGCAAGCGCCTCCTCTTGTACAGCCCCTGATTCCTGTTTGGGGCTCCCCCCCACTTGCTTGCCTTTTGCCTCAGTGCAAACACATGCGAGGGCAAAATGCACACGAATGGGACAGGGAGCCATGGAGGGAAAAGGGAAGACTCACACGAGCCTTCCCTCCCCATCCCACCCCCTAACATTTTGCCTTGGCACAAGTTCTCCACGCTGGGACAAAATACAAGGGAATAGGAAGAGGAGAAGGGGGGAGGCACATATGCTTGCAAATAATCTAATTTGTCAAGGTCAAGCCTGTGAATGTGAAAGGAGGACTGTACTCTTTGAAACCCAATCTAAAAGCAGTCCTAAACTACCATTTTAAAACACTTAGAGCAGTTTCAAACATTAAAGGCCATGTGGAACAGCACTGTTTGGGTTGCCCACCAGAAGCTTAAAAGAGATGGAGGCTGTCACTTTATTTTATTTATATGCTGCCATTCTCCCAGAGCGGGGCCCAAGGTGGCTTCCAAAAAGGCTAAAACATTTTAAAAAAGCATTTAAAGCAATTAAAATACCTAATTCAGGTCTGGTGCCTTTGGTAACAACTTTAATGTTCAGAGTAAAACCTGGACCAGATTCACTACTCCACTTAAACAGAAGCCACTGGTTGAAGGTTCAAGCCAAATTAACTCTACTAAATACACCTTTGTCAGGTACCCTGCTTCCATTCTCCTACATCACCTTCCAGTTTTCAGAGTCCATCTTACCCAGCAGGAGCCACAAGAACCCTGGTCTCTGATCTCGTTGATTGTTGGACAATTTGGCCACTGCTTTCGTGAGTCGAAGCTGTCGGGTAAGACCAAGTCATCGGCAAACGCAAACCTTGTTGGGGGCAAAAGAGAAGAGAGAGAGGGCCACCTCCTGGTTAAGTGGACTTTTGCTTTTCCAAGAACTTCAAACAACTGCTCACCAATGCCCTGCCAAGCCAAACCTTCATGGTGTTCTCCTCCTTGAAAGGCCTTAAGAAACATCTGGGGAAGATATACTTAGAGTAGCTTTTTTCAACCTAGTGCTCCCTAGATGTGTTGCATGGAAGAATCTTGGGATGGCTGGGGACAATGAGAGTTGTGGTGCAACACATCAGGAAAATACCAGGTTGAGGAAGGCTGTCTTTAAGCACATTTATTTTCTGAAGTAAGGCCAGGCAACACAAGGAAAAGTGATTTGTTAGTGGTGGCACCTTCTCCTCAGAAAGATGGACAAGACACAGCTGTTTAGGCAAGTTTTTTCTAACATGGACTATTGAGTATTTGCATTTTTAAAAAAACTGATTAGATCTATACTGAATAAGATGCTTTCCATATTGAGCTCTGGGTGATATATATATACGGACACCCTCTTCAGTCCCTCTTCAGACTTAATCTGTAAAATATGCTAGGATGAATTAATGTGCCTTGCACAAAGTCATCTACTATCTTCTCTGTTCAAAAGGGGATTCAAACTCAGTTCTTCCTTGATTAGAAGAACTCCAGTAATTTAACCCCTACACATCGAACTATTTTTCTCCATTATGTTTACATCTCACCCTGAAAACCTAAAGGAAACAGGACATCCCTTCTGCTGCCCCTGGCCACCAAACAGATGAGGAATGTAGAAAGATCTCTTATGTTAAGTTGTTCTCTCAGGCTCAATATAACAGGGAATGGGAGCCATGTTATGATGCAGGAGCTACATATGCTCCTCACCGTAACTTGGAGGCCGCCAACACTCCCACCTTCATTTATTTATTACTCACAACGTCCACTGCATCTTCTAGGGGTTGTGTAGGCAATTTTGTCGTGTTTTGTCTCCTGTGCCAAACACAGGCCACTTCCTCTTTTGGAAAACAAACACACACACACACCCATGGACCTAAATCAGCTCAGGAAGAGCTAAAAACCTGTCACACTTGCCTTCCTAGAAGGGAGCAAATCCCTCCTTTGCATATCCCTCCAACTGTAACCACAAGAACTGCCTCAGAGAGCTGCAAGTGGCCCACACGTCACTACTCCTGGGGTCCTTCCATGCCACAAAACTATGGCACTATGATTCTGTTTTAACTGCCATGGCAGTATCCTATACAATCCAGGGGTTTGGAGTTTGGTAAAGCACTAGAGCAGTGCCTCTCAACCTCCGGTCCTCCAGATATTTTGAGCTTTAATTCCCAGAAGTCCCCGCCAACCTGGGCAATCATCAAGAATTCTAAGTGCTGAAGTCCAAAACATCTGGCAGATGAAAAGTTGAAGACATCTGTCTTAGAGCTCTTTGGCTGAGGATTCTAACTATACTTCTCTAAACTTCAAACCCCAAAATTCCACAGGAAGGAGTCACGGAAGTCCAAGGGGAATCAAACTGTTGTACTGGTACAGTATGAAAGCACCACTGGTCTACATGAACAATTTGCAGTGGTCTTCTAGGGTTTAAAGCAGGAAACTTTCCCACCTTTCCCAGAGATGCTAGGGGCTGAATGGGTGACGTTCTGTGTGCAGACCATTTGCTCTCCCACTGAGCCACAGGTTTCCTCTACCTGTGTTTTCAGGAGACAACTGTTATCCGAACGATAATCTTGAGACCTAAAAACCAGATAGCTGCTCTGTCTAGAAAGGTCCAAAGTTAACGGCAGGATTAGGAGCAAAGAGAATAAATATCATACCTTTCAGGCAACTTGGGACCATGTAAATATGTACCGCACAATTTTTTCACATAGCTCATGTCGACATTGTGGAAATTGTGCCCAGCCTTTAAGAAAAAAGACCAGAAAAAATGAAATTCTTAAAAGCTATCCAGTTGTCTAGGCAAAAGTGCATATGTAGTTGAGAAGAAGCATACATGATTGATCTGATTATGCACATGAGAAATGAAACAAAGTTAGTTTTAAATAAAAAGTTAAGTGGAACACATTGAACTGCCCTTCTCTTTTTTAGTTCAGGAACCTACCCCTGTTCTTTCCACGTTATTCCTACCGCTAGTAACCAGAGTTTCTGTTAATGAAGTAAAGCCAAGGAACACATGTACTTCATTAACTGTACATCAGTGGCTGCTAGTGAGGACCAGTGTGTGTTACAGCCGATATCAGAGGCAGCCTAGCTCTGCATACATGTTACTGGTGGAAAGTTCAGTTGCATTGATGACCTCCTTGCAGACTTTCTGTGCAGAACTATTTGAATGCTGCGGACAGAATGTTAGACTACATGTGCCTTTGGACTGATCCCCTGGGGCCAATCTGGTGTTCTTAAGCCTCTGCGACTAAGACCATTTCCGCACGGGCCTAAAGAAATGGTGCAGAGCGTCCTCCAGAGAGGATGCCTGGGAGCCGACTGGGTCGGACTTACCTGCTGTAGATCTGCACCTCAGCCCGCTCCCGTACGACCCGAAGTGGTCGTCCAGCATGCTTTTGAAAGACCGCTTGAAAGAGGTCTTTCAAAAGCACGGAGCGTGCCACTCTGCTCCTGCGCTCCGGTGCAGATTTGCAGGCTCGCACCAGTGTGAGCCTGCAATCTGCCGGGGTCAGGTTTTAGGCTGGCGAGCTTCAGCGGTTGGTGGAGAAGCTCCACCAACCGGAAGCCGCCATTTTTATCCCCAGAGCATTGCGGAGCGGCGGCCACGCGCTGCTCCGGACCAGCCTGGACCCAAGTGTGGAGCCAAGAAGTCCGGTAAGTACCGGCACGGGGCGAGGGCATCGCCCCGTGCGGAAATGGCCTAATTATCAGCAGAACTCCATGCTGGCTGGGGAACTGTGGGCACTGGTACAATGAACAAACAGGAAAAAGATCTAGGGCTTTCACAAAATCACAGGCTAAACATAAGTAAACAGTGTGACGTGGGAGCCAAAAAAGCAAAAGCAGTTGTAGGCCATGCAACTAAAGCACCCAGATTAACGTCTCAGTTCCGCTCTGTTCTGCTTTGGACAGACCTTTCCTGGACTACTGCATTCAGATCTGTGCACTACAATTCAAGAAGGGTATTGAGAAGCCAGAATGTGTCCCGGGGAGGGCAACTAAGATGCTAAAGGGCCTAGAATGCTGGCTATTCTTAGCTTGAAGAACAAAAGACTGACAGATAATTCTATGAGTATTTTTTTCCACCAGTTTTGACAATAACGCAAACATCACATCATCTTGGGGTGCAAATATTTTTCACACCCTTTGGCCAAGTCAACAGCACACTTAAAACCATTTTTGAGGCACCCAAACCACTGCAGTGTCATAAGAAGCCACAGGGACCCAAGTTATAAGCTGGGTCAATATTCGCCAGTCAGGTGCAAACAAAGACCCGAATTAAATGTGCTGTTTGTGAAAATCTAAACTGAAAGGTTTTGAGGCCAGAAGGTTGCTCTCGTGACAACTGGTAGCTTCCTGGTCAGTGAGGGCAGTGAATCTGCTCTGGGTTCTAGTCTGAACTTTAGAAGATAGCTCTCAGTATCCAAGACAACTCTTCTAAAGTTTCTAGTATATCCTGAAGCATAGCCTCACTGCTATGAAAGACACCACCTGCCACACAATAACTCCTCTCAACTCATCCTTCTTGGAAGTACATGCACTTGAGGAATGGAGTAGCAGTACAGAAATAAGAGGCACCTAATCCTTGCCAGATCTAAAAGAGCTTAGGAAAACTTCCTTTTTTTGGATTACTGCTCCCCGAATCTGCCTATCAGTATGCTGGCTGGTGGATTCTGGGAGCAGTAATTGAAAAAAAGGTAACTTTTTTCAAGCTTTGCATTCCACTCAGGGCAGGAGAAACAGGCAGTAAATAAACCAAGGAAAGGAATAAAGATGTCTGCATTAAAAGGCAACAAGATGCCTCAGTTTCAAGAAGGATGTTCATAGCTGAGCTTCTCCCTCTCAAGAACATCATCTTCGCAGCAACACTGGTCCCATTAGATCCAGGTGGTGGTAGTAGTGGGAAACAGAATTATTTATCATGCAGTTCCTTGGTGGACAAACAGATGAGACCTTCTTCTACTATGTACTACTTTTCCCCTCCAACCCCAATATCTTTCTCAAAGATTTACTCACCTGCCAGGTAGTGTTGAGCTTGTTGATGTAATTCACCATGTCATGGGAGAGAGGAGGGAAGTTGGGAACGCTTCGGGCACTTGTGAGGGCCACCAGAAGGCACAGAACTGCTACGGACCTCCACATTTTGGAGATGAATCCTTGAGAGGCTAGCATGAAAAAGGATGGATTGGTTATTTTGTATGGCTATGCTTTGTTGTGAAAGCTGAATAGTGAAGAATGGTGTCATGAGCAAAATCAACTCATTTGAAATGTGGTGCTGGAAAAGAGTCCTAGAGATACCATGGACTGCTAAAAAAGACAAATAAATTGGTACTAGAGCAAATAAGTGGGTGCTAGACTTACTGGAAAAGACAATAATGCTTGGTAAAGTAGGAAGCAGTGAGGAAAGAGCCCTCACAGCTCCTAGACAGTATTGGCAGACAATTGGGATCAAAAATATTTCGAGTTTTTTTTTCAATGGGTGTATAATCCCCCAAAGTTATTTCCAACCTTCTTGTTGTTCTTGGAGTGCATGTCCCATCAGAACTGCCAGCATTGCCACCTGTGAGGGATAATGGAAGTGGCAGTCCAAGAGGGTTAGGGTTCCCAGATCAGGACTGTTTCAAGGCTAAACCCTGAGGGCTAGGGATGACCCCTTGGAATGTCCCAGGTGAGGGGATGCTCCCGAGGCATGTCCTTGTGATGTCATTAAGAATAATACCACAGCAACGCAGAATACAATGGCCTCCTAGGATCTGCTAGGGATTGGTTCTAGGACCCCCCGTGGAAACCAAAATTCATGAATGCGCAAATCCTATTACGTACAATGGTTTAGTGGAAAAGCTTTTCTAATATAAAATGGCAAATCAAAGTTTGCTTTTTGGAATTTTTTTTTAAAAAAAAAACATTTTTAAGTCATGTCTGGTTGAATCCATGGATACAGAATCTGCAGATATGAAGGGCCAACAGTATGCCATTCAAATGGAAAACACCAAGTCTGACAAAATAAGAAAAATGCGTGCATAGGCACATTGCAAGACAGTGCTCTCACCCCGAGATTCCTCCCTCACCCCCCAGGACCAGAAAGAGGGGTCAGGCCCTGAAACCCGAGAAGCCTAAGAAGCCACAAGTCCTTCACTCCTAAAGGACAGCCATACAGAGCTAGAAGCTGCTCCTGCTCAATCTGTCATACACACACGACCCTGCATGTCCGGCCCAAAGGCACAGAAGAGGTGCCTCTTATCAGGACACAGCCGCCTTTAGCACTCATTTGCTCCTTTTATCTACAAGACTGCATAGTTTTGCAACTCATCACGAGTCTGCCCATTATCTCATCAACTGTATTGTCATGTGCTTTCAATTCATGTTCTACTAATGGTAACCCCTTCATGGCTTTTCTTGGCAAGATTTGTTTTTTGGGGGGGCTGCCTTTTCCCCCTCTGAGGCTGAGAGAGTGTGACTTGCCTGAGGTCACTCAGTGGATTTCCATGGCTGAGCAGGGATTTGAACCCCTGTCTCTCAGTATCTTAGTCCAATGCTCAAACCACTACCCCATAGATAAATGCACTCTCATCTATCAAGCTATTTTAACTAAAATCCAAGGAACATTATGTGACATGCAGGGTGCAGGCCATCCCATTTCAGCCATTTATTAAAACGCTTCTATCCCTTTATCATAAGATGTCTCAGAGCAACATATAATATAAACAATTTAAACCACTTCCAGAACAAGGCATAAATAATTTAAACAAGATGAAAATATATTAAACACAGCAACAGTTAAAACCACTTTAAAAGCTATTAACAATTTAAAACCGTGTCCTTGTATTTGTTTGTTGTGTGTCTTCAAGTCACTTCTGAGTTCTGGTGACTCCAAGCGAACTTATGACAGAGTTTGCTTCGCAGAATTTGTTCAGAGAGTTTGCCTTTGCCTTCCTCTGAGGCTGAGAGAGTGTGACCTGCCCAAGGTCACCCAGTGGGTTTCCACGGCAAAACGTGGACCTCAAACCCTGGTCTCCCAGTGTCCTAGTTCAACACTCGAGCCACTGTACCATGCTGGCTCTCTGTCCTTGCATACTTCAGAGTAAATTATTTCCCAAAAGGCAGTAATGGCCAAATCTGCCAGACCTTTTTGGAGCTAATTTTTTCTTTCTTTCTTTAAAATAATTTTACTAGAATGATTTTTTTTTAAAAAAATACCTTGAGAGTTACAGAGATTAGAGGGGAATAAAAGACAGAAACCCAAAAGGCAATAAAAATTAAAGACTGCAGAACAAAAACAGAGGATAGAGGAAAAAAAGTGACTTCTGAACTTCGTTTCAGCAGTTATAAATGCGTATAGCTATTCCTACCTCTCTACGAAATTACAACATATTCCCTGATTTCAATAGCTTCCTCTTTGTAATTATTAAAACCCTAAGTCATTTTTTAAAAAGTCTATTGGGGGTTTCCTGTCTTTAAGAAAGCTAAATTCTAAGCTATCCGGAGGAACAAAGGCTGAGAACTACCATTATAGAGACATCTAGCTTCTGCACCTGGAGTTGTTTTGGAAAACAATCCCAATGATCATAGGGGCTGGGGGGATTGTGGGAGCTGCAGTCCAAATTCCCTAAGTTCTATCCACGCCATCCCTAAACAGACAGCCACAGAAGCCTCCGAGAATAAAAAAGCATTAAAGATCCATTTGCATTTGTGATTTAAATATCACGAAACTTCCTCCAAGGGTGATTTCATAATTTGAGAAGGGGAAGGCATGCTAAAGGATCAAGAGCATTGGAAAGTTTAAAAGTGGCGTGTTATAAGCAAGCAGTAAGCTACACAAGTCTTGCTTTTCAAATACAGAAATTTGGTAATAATGATTACCACGTTGAAGTAATTTAATGGAAAAATTAAGGCCCAGAGTACAAGTTGCCCAGACTCTTTTCCTTCTCAGCTTGTCAGCAAAAAAAGTGGACTACAACGCAATGAGATTTCATGCAATCCATACTTTTAAAAAGCTGGACTAGACTTTTAGGCCTTCTCGTACCGTCGTGTTCCCATATTTGCTGGGGTTAGGAGTGCAGGATCCCCGCAAAAGTGGAAAACCTGAAAAAATCAAAATGTGTGTCTGTGGGAAGACAGGGGAGACCGGGCACCCAGCGTCCAAACCAGGCCAGGGAAAAGAGAAGGAAAGGGAGTAGACCGGAATTCCTCTCCCTCGCCCATCTCCTTCCATGGGTTGGGAGGAGGCATTGCAATATGGTTTGCAGTGCTGAGAAATTGGGCTATAAGCCATCCTTAGCTGGCCAAGTAGTGGCTGGTGGGGGATGAAGAGGAGCAAAGCTGGATTTTTAAAGGGCTGCATGGTCTGATCAGAGCTGCCAAGAAGGACGATTCCCCCAGAAAAGCAACAACTGAGGTGGCAGGCAGGGCTTGGAGAAACTTACAAATAATCAAATCTGTGAAACCTAAACCCATAAATGTGGAGGGCTGACTGCATTTTGCAAATTTACAGGAAACACAGAAAGAGCTGGTATTAAATGTCAAATCCAGTTTCCAAAGAGAAGTGTGTGTTTGTTTTTTCCTTTTCAAATGAATACTTTTTACTTGGGGCAAAGATATTTCTGTTGAGATGCACAGAGGCAAACAGCTGACCCCAGTGCAGTCCTGAAAGCGCTCTGTGCAGCTCAGAACCTTGCCACAGAAAGTTGTTTGAAGAGCAATTTTTCCTTTAGAAAGAAAAAAATCCCCATTCATTCTGCATTCACTTCCTCCGTGGAAATGACGAGTGAGAGCAGCTGCCTTGACTCAGACCCTTGGCATTTAGGAAAACCACTTTCGATTTCTCCTTTTGAAACAACACACTGATCAGCAGCCGCATGGAACCATTTTCTTAAAATAAAACTTTGGCACCAGCTCTATCGGCGAAACTACTGGGTCACAAGACTGAGAACACCACCACTACATGCGCCTGCCAGTCCAGGTCTAATCTGTTTATTAGTAACACTCATAGCTTGCCTTTCCTCCAACGAGCTCGAGGTGTAAGTGGTTTCTCCTTTGGCCCCACAACAACCCTGCGAGGTGGATCAGGCTGAAGTCTGAGTACAATGGGCCCAAAGTGAGACAGCAAGTTTCACGGCTCAGCACCAACTTGAACCTGGTTCTCTTGAGTTGCTAGTCCAACTAAGGATGGGCCACCTCTGAGCCAAAAGCAGTCAGACAGCCCCACTTTTGCGACCCCCAAAAACCACTTCCGCTTTTGTTTGTTGTTAATTGCCTTTGACTGATGGCAACCCTACAAACAAGAGGCTTCTAAGAGTCTTAGCTAGCCTTGCTCACGTCCTGCAAACTCAGGGTCATGGCTTTCTCGATTGAACCTGCCCTTCTGTACTGTGACCTTCCTCTTTTCCTACTGCTTTCAATTTTACTAATCTTTAATGTCTTTATTGTAAAGTCGTCTCTTGAGACGCTCAGAGCACGACAGCCTCAGTTTGATCACTTTGGCTTCTACGGCAGCAGTTCTCACACTTTCCACCCTGTGACCCCTTTCACGTCTACATGAGGATGTCTTATCGTTAGAGATGGGATGAATCCAGAACTTTCTGAATCCCCAGAAGGTTCTGGGAATCCACGAATCTCACAAATCTTTTGAATCCTTTTTTTAAAAAAAGGTTTAAAAGGCAAGGGAAAGAAGGATAATCCTGGGCAAGACACACTCTCTCAGCCTTAGCAAAAGCCTGGGCAAAGGTAAACCTCCCTCTGAAGAAATCTGGCCAGGACAATGGTCCTAGTTTTTGCCTTAGGATCTCCCCATCTTGAAAATGACATGAAGGCCCTTTCTACACAGGCAGGAAAATGAGGATTAATCCCACATTTCCCCACCTGTGTAAACAGGGCCACATACTAGAGTACAGAGATAATCCAGGTCAAAACTGGTTTTTCTTTGCATAGCTCCTTACTGGCATCCTGGGGTTTGTAGTTTGATGATGCGCCAGCACACTTTGGCAGAGAAGGCTGTGACACGTGGTAAAACTGCAAAGCCCAGTATTGCGTCTGAAAGAGCTTGGCAAGGGAGCGATGCAAAGGAATCTTTCAGCTGTCCTTGAAATCTGAAACCTGTACCTTCCAGTCAAGTGCTGAACTTCAATATTAAATGTTCAATTTAAATATCTTAGAATACAACCCCAGATGTAGTTTCCGACATTGTTAGCAAAGGCCATTATTACTCCAAGGGAAAAATTCAACCACTTGCCATCTCCCCTTTTGTGTCTAGTCTCTTGGGTTTTCAGGCATCTCAGTCTCCAACAAACTACTCGGTTGGTGGATTCGAAAGATTCGGTTTGCCTATTTTAGCACAAGGATTCGGATTAGCGAATCTTGAATTCTTCCCAAGGATTCGGTTGGCCCATCCCTACTTACTGTACATCTCTCTCTCTAGAGAGAGAGAGAGAGACCCCTCATGCCAGATACAATCTCCATCTTAATGCTGAGTTCTCATGGTTGCTAAGGATCACATGCCTGCTGAACATTTGGAGAAGCTGCGTGAGAAAAGCATGCAAAACGGGGAAACTGATTTTTGCTACATCTGAAGCTGGAAGAAGACCAGGCAAGATGCCTTGCATCGCTCTTTTGCAGAAACCAGTCAATCTTCAAAAGTGCAGATACAAACACCCATCCTGACCCTTCTTTTTCTTATTTGCCGTACTTGCTGGCTGATTTTTCCTGCACCCCTTCCTTAGGGTCTCACCCCACAGTTTGAGAATCACTGTTCTAGGGAAATTTCAAGTTGCTTTCATACCTATTCATCTACCTTTTTTGGCAGTCCAAGGTTATCTGGAGAAATCTCTTCTAAGTAAGTTAAGTCCCTTTCTGTCAACTTTCTTCCGTCTAGTTTTCACAATCTCACACACAAGCTGGAAATACTATAGCATACAGGATTCTGACTTTGGTTATTTAATATTAGATTTCCACTGTCAACCCAGGTGTGTTTAAAAAAAACCTGAGAGGGTCAGACTCAATGACCATCGTGGTCTCTTCCAACTCTATGTCTAACTGCGACCTTTCCAAACTTTTCATGTTGGTGACACACTTTTTAGACATGCATCATTTCACGACACAGTAATTCAGTAACTGGAAGCAGCCCCTCCACCCACGCCTGGCCCACCGCTTCCACCTCTCTGGGGTCTTCCTTGGCCCAGGGCAGCAGTGGCAGCTCCTTCACCCATTACAATTGCGCAACACATTGACATGTCACGACACATTGTTTGGAAAGCTCTAGTCTAACTACTACATCTCTCATCTCCAGCCAATGCTTTGCTTGATTCTGTTGCAACACTTTATCTTACACAACATCTGTAAGTCCACCACACAGGAAAAAAGGAACGTTCATGTGGCTGAAGGGTATGATTGTGTAGCTTGGTTTCTTTTTAAGCCAGCAAGTGTGGTTTTGAGGGCAGTTTGCTCTCGTCTGCACACACAATCTTTGCAAACTATTGCCTAGCTGTGATGTATAACCTTGTGACTCAAACCACATTTGCCAGTTATGCAAGCCTGCCCTAGAGTTGCAAACCCAGATGTCTGTTGTTGTGGGCCTTCGGTGAACCTATCGTGGAGTCTTCTTGGCAAGATTTGTTCAGGGGGGTTGCCGTTGCCTTCCTCTAAGGTTGAGAGAGTGTGACTTACCCAGGGTCACTGAATGGGTTTCGGTGGTTGGGGGACTCAAACCCTGGCCCCCAGAGCTGCCGGCCAACATTCAAATCTCTACACTGGCTCTGAGATGTTACTTTCCAGCCAAATAAGTTGCAATGTCATCAGGAAAGGATGGCCAAATGCTGAAAAATGCAGGTCTCTTCCCATCTTAGCAAGCAACACAGGACACCAGATTCTTTGGCTCCATTTCTACTCAGACTTTGATTAAGGTTTTTAAACAGAGTTTGGATGAGTGTCTTTCAGAAGTGCTTTAGTTGTGTATTTCTGCACGGCAGAGGAGTTGGACTGGATGACATCTATAGTTTCTGTCAACTATAAGATTTTATGAAATTCTAGAAATATGTTAAAGGCAGCCTTGCTGTGAAACTGCCGATCAACAAGTGGGAACTATATGGCCCTCCAGATACCGTTGAACCGTAAATCCCAGTAGTCCTAGCTAGTACAACCAAGGGTGAGGAATGCTGAGAGACGCAGTACAATTTATGGTTCCCACCCTTGAGCATATAAATGAGAATTTTTTTTTGTACTTACACAGATGCTGTGATACAAAATCACCTCTGCTGTTGTGTACCTGGCTCTTGCTTCCAATTTAAGATTTTGTTCAACCGCTTATTATATAGACGACTGAGATACAGAGAAGACAGAATACAAAGACAGCAACAGTGTTGGATTGAGATCAAGGACACCCACGTTCTTGTTCTCGTTTAACAAGAGGAAACAAGGAAACGAAAGGTCTATAAACAAACCACCAACAGAAAAAGACAGATAATCAAAAAAGCGTTAACAGGGCAATAAATACTGTGAGAAACACAGGGTATACACACCAAGATTCTGTAGGTAATATAATATAGCCAAATATCACAACTTGTAAGGCCCCATATCTACATGCTTCTCAGTTTTCCTTATTGTTCTATCAATACTTTTTATTATTCTTTGGAATTACATTCCTCTGGCTTTTTGTTGGTCAAATCTTCATTTAGCCATTATGTTAACTGCATGACTTGAGCTCAGATACTTTTTGCCTACCTTGCAGGCTTGCTGTGAGGATGGGCTTGCGAGGAGAGTGCATCCTTGGCAGAAAGGCAGAATTTTTTTTTTTTTTAAAGGCTTAAATCCAATTTTTCTGCCCAGCTGAAGCAGATCTATGGAATCAATGTAATTCACACAAATATTCCAGTGTCAACTCATTGAACTGGATTCCAGCGTGTTCCAATCCTGTTAAATTGTAGATCAGGGCTGGGAATTTTAGACTGCTATTCCCAGAAGCCCTAATCAGCACGGCCAAGGGCGAGGAAACCTGGGAGTTGCAATCTCATACCATATATTAGGTTCTATGATTCCCACCCACACTGTAATGGTGGCACAACCATGGTTCACTGAATGCTTACTTTTGAATGCTTTTTTCTTTAATGTAGGAATATTTGGAGCACAGCTCTGCCATCCCAGCAAAACCAACGCACAACTTGCCAAAGCTTACATCCCAGAGAAAAGGCTATCACAGGGCAATCTGCAAGTTTTTTAAGACTCCTGTTGTGCAACAGTTTAAGGGGGTGGGGGAAGAAGCAGAAGCCATCCACCTACATTTCAAGATAATGTGTGCAAAACATGAAAAGGAACCAGAAAGATAAACAGGGGAAAAAAATAGGGACTGCCTCTCAATCTTCAAAAAAACAGGCAACTCGTGACTTTGCCGCAATTGGCAGAAGACTTTGAACTAAGTTTATAATCCTAGTGGATCTTTTAAGGTTGGTTAGTTACCAGCACGGGGCAGCTGCAGCTTGCTTCTTTGCACAAATCCTTCTCCTCCTTGCTCTACGCACTGAAAGGAACTGGGAAGGAATTCAATGCTCTCAGGACAACAGTGGTGAGGAAAAGGAACAAAGAGCATGAAGGAAGCCCTCAAGGACAGAAAAAGTGGTGCTATACAGCTGGAAAGAGATGTCAGCAAGAAGAAAACAGGTGGTGCAAACTTCAGACAGATTGCAACTTAAACCAAGTGGTTTTAATTCCCCCTCCCTGCACCCCAGAATTTATCCCTGGCTATGGCATGGCTCTTTCTGTTGTTCTCTGCAGAGGTTGAAAATGCTGTTTTGGATCACAACTCCCAGAACCCCAAGTTAAAGGATACATGCTGGGGATTCTGGGAGTTGTAGTCAACTTTCTTTTCAGGCTCTGGTAATTCACTGACTTTTTTAAACTGTTCCAAAGAGAATCTCCTTTGGTCTCTCTCTTTCTCCCTCCTCCCCACAAAATGCAAATTCAATGATCCAACAGCAAGATTCTTCTTCTCCTGGCCTCAACCTGCTTGCTAAAGGGTGATTATGAATTCCCCAGGTACATATTCCTTGCGGCCTCTATAAAATTAGGATGTACATGCAAGCACCGTAACTTCATAACCCAGAGGCATTATTGAGGACAAACCATGATTGTCTTTTTGTTTTTTCTTGGCTGCCCCTCCTGGCAATTTCTCGGGAATTGCAACGAGAGTTATTTACTCAGCAGTACATCAGCTCCACTGCTACATCAAAGCTCGGCAGGAAGGCCGAGCGGACCTCCCAAAACTGCCTCTTGCTTGGAAGAGAGATTTAAAGCCATTTCCGCACTAGCCTGTTATAGTGCGATGATTCCACTTTCAACATCCTCTGGAATCCTGGGGTTTGCAGTTTCGGGAGGGGCCAGGCCTAAGAGAAAACGTGGGAGGGAGAAGAGGAAGAATGCACTCTCAAATGCAGACATGAATACCCAATAACATCTGCTTACCCACAAACACACACACGTATGCTTTGTGGCATTTATGATTTCTACTCACTTTGAGCACGGGGCTGTGCAACCCTGGACACCAGCATTTCGTTCCCTGCTCGACTATGGAAACCCACAGGGGGACCTTGGGCGTGTCACACACTCTCAGCCCCCGAAAACCCTGTGACAGCTTTGCCTTAGGGTCGCCATAAGTCAGAAATAACGTGCAGGCACACAACAACAACTTGGGCCTAAAATGGCCCAGGGGGCCTTAAAACATAGCAAAAATACCCTCCCATATCCTAAAGTTGTTTGGGGACATTGAGGAGCATATAAATCACCTGGGGGATCAGTTGCATGGGGGGTACAGCTATCCAAGGTATCCAGCTATCCTCCTAGGGGTGTTAAATGGGCCCCCCTAGCCTTCCACTGTTGTCCACACCTGCTTTATTTAGAAATATTCATGGGAATCAGGAGGCCACCTTTGCTTTTAGTTGTACTTTATAAGACAAACGACCTGTCTCCCATAGTGAGTAAATTAAACTGCTTTCAAGTACAAAAGAGGAGTTCAGAAGAGCTAACCGAGGGGAAGGAAAGAGAAAACTTAGCCAGGAAATGATCAGAAGAACAAAAAAAGGTTATTTCAGACTTCGCTGGATAAACGGAGCAACTGGATCATCCAATTTAACCTGCAACACCCTCAAAATGCGCTGCTACTGGGCTCCCTTGTAAAGAAAATATTTTCTTCATTTCAGATTCAGACATCATAAAATGCCCCACCCTAAAGAAATCCTTCCACTGTCCTCATTGAAAAGGCAGAACTCCACCTAACCCCAATATCTTTCATTGCAAGGCTATCCAGGAAGAGGAAACCAAACAAGCCCCAGCAAAACATCCCTGTGTAAAAGCAAAGGGCCCAAGTTCAGCCCAGCCTCAGGGAGAAAAGTCTAGAGAATATGTCTAAGGTGTGGCGGACCGGGGCAACTGTGGAAAACTAGGAGCCAAATTAGTGCCCCACAAGACCCAACCTCCAAAAAACACACCCCAAAAAAATATTTTGCCCCCAAATGCCTTCTAGGAGAATGTGCCAATAATGTGTTCCATGACACCAGAGACATGAGGAGGTCTTTTAATTCTGATTAAAAAAATCAGAATATTATTGGTGCTGTTTCTTACTCCAGGGGACCCTGAGGGCCACATGAAGCTCACAGGCCACACTTCACCCATCCTTGTTCAACAGTAATAGATAAATCAGAATCTATGGGCAGCCCTTGATAAGATTTTCTGAATCATTATAAGCATATGCCTCTCTCTTCTTTTTCCCAGTTTGGGACGCAAGATGACTTACAAAAGTTAAAACAGCTAACACTTTACAACATACACAGTTAAAAATACAATTAAACTATGGATCTTGGAAGCTACACAGGGTCAACTCTGGTTAGTACTTGCATGGGAGACCGCCAAGGAATACCAGATGCTGGAGGCCGTACATCAGAGGAAAGACTGGCAAAAACATGTTTTGAGTATTCCTTCCCAATGAAAACTCCATGAAATTCATAGGGTTGCAATAAATCATCAGCCAACTTGAAGGCACATAAATACATACAGAATTAAAAGCAGCCAAAAGCATGACCAATAAAAAGAAAAAACTATATAGACAGTATAGAATATTATAAAAGGATTTTCCTCTTGAGTGATCAGTCTTCAAGGGGCTGTTGACATCCAAAACCCCTCCATCTGCCTAAAGAAAGACTGCAAGGAGGGAACTAATATAGCCTCCTCTAGGAAGGGACCTCCAGAACCAGATGCAGCCACCAAAAAGGCCCCCTCCAATGTGTCTACGCAGATGTACCTGCAGGGGTGGTGGGGCTGAAAGAAAGACTTCCCCAAAAGATCTCAGAACTGGAGCAGACTAATATGGGAGACTACAGCTCTTCAAATAAGCAATGTATCAGCAACAGTCTCTGATTCTCAATTAAGAATTTCGTTAGAATCACTGTCTCCTATCAACTTACTTGCCAGATTCACGTGCAAATGAGAGCATCAGCGCGGCCTAGCCGTGAAATAAAACTTTTTGCTTAAAGAGAGCTTGCACAACCTATGTTTCCACTAGACAGCGAGTTCAAAGCAATCTGCCACATCTCTCAGCTCATTACTCAGAAATAAGTAAGAACTACTTGGAAGAACCTTCTGACAGTCAGAGCTGTTCAACAGTGGAATACACTGCCTCGGAGCGTGGTGGAGTCACCTTCTTTGGAGGTTTTTAAGAGAGGCTGGATGGCCATTTGCTGGGGGTGCTTTGAGGGTGTATTCCTGCATGGCAGGGGGTTGGACCGGATGGCCCCTGTGGTCTCTTCCAACTCTTATCTTTCTATGATTCTATGAAATCTGAGCTGTTAATTGGTAGTCCTCGACTCTGCTGGCCAATTTTATAAAAGCTGTCTAACCGTGTACCCACACTGTACAATTATACTGGCCTGCCAGTTTTAACTGCCATGGCTCCCTCCAGTGGAACCCTGGGATTTCTAGTTTGGTGGGAAACTTGAGCTTCTGTGCTACTGCTCTAGCATTGTTGTGAAAGGGACTGGACTAGGGCAGTTCTCAAATTTTAGGCCTCCAATGTTTTGTACTTCTATTCCTGTCCAATGTGGCCTATGCTCAGGAATCCTGAATTCGGGTCACCCAAACCTGGGAGATTGAAATTTCAGAACTACTAGATGAGAGCTCTCCCACAGACCACAGCCTGGTAAAGCCTTAGTTTTGGGTTAATGGTCATACCAGCTGAGGAATTCTGGGAACTGTAGTCCAGAAGAGGAGACTCTTTCTGGTTCTGCTTCCAAGATCTACTTTTATTCTTCACTTGAAGCTTCAGGGTCCACCAGCTGGAGATGCGTGACAAACAGTGGTGGTGTGAGCAAACATAGCTCTAGAATTAAGGAACAGCGCACTTCTCAGCATGTGGGGCCTCTCCAGATGCACTGAACCATAAATCCCACATCGCCTTGCTACTGGTTAGGCTGAGCGTTCAACCTGCAGTAGTGTTTTGGAGGGTTAAAGGTCCTACACCCCTGGCTTTGATTCAGAGGGAATCTGATCTCATCTTAACTACGATCGTTCCATCCTAAGCAATCCATCTTTGAGAATGAGTATTTTTGAGATGGGAATCATAGAATCAGAGCTGGAAGACACCACAAGGGTCATCCAGTCCAACCCCATTCTGTCATGCAGGAAGATTCCATCAAACCACTCCCGACAGATGGCTGTCCAGCCTGTTTAGAAACCTCCAAAGAAGGAGACTCCACCACACTCCAAGGCAGCCTATTCCACTGTTAAACTGCTCTTACCATCTGGAAGTTCTTCCTAACATTGAGATGGAAGTTCTTTTCCTGGAGTTTGAATCCATCACTTTGCATTCTGTTATTCAGAATTTTCTGCTGGAGAATTTTAGACCAGTGACTTTAAAACTCTGGGTCCTCAAACATTCTGGACTTCACCTCTCAGAAGCCCCAGCCAGCCTGGCCAATGATCAGTGATTCTGGGAGCTGAAGTATAAAACATCTGGAGGAAAAAAAATGAGAATGACTGCTCTAGCCCACTCTGTTACATTACAGTGCTAGAGCTCTCTAGCAGACAAGCCTTTATGACTCCACCACCAAACTACTGCTTCCACACAATTGAGTCATGGCAGTGAAACGAGGTGCTGTAACTGTGCATTGCAGATTCGCTCTAAGGATTTGTCTCCAGTTTTAGAGCTGGACTCCCAGGCCTTTGAGATACACCCTGTTCACACAGCAGCCAAACAGAGGATTACTGGAAGCCTACCAACAGGACCTGAAGTTGACTGTAACCTCTCCTCCATCTTTGCTGGCAACTGATGGCCAAAGACATGCTGTCTCTGAGCCAGTAAGACAATGCACAGCCATCCTGACTGTGTGTTTTTAAATTTCAGCTGTCTAAATTACAGTTGTGTTGTTGCTAAAGTACCTGCAAGTCAGAAACCCTACTACTGCAAATCACCCCAATGATCAAGCGGTGAATCTTGATATCCCTTCTGCCCACGTCTACAATGGTCTTCGGCCCTTTGGGGCCTGGAACTTGCCATCAGAAATAGCAGGCCCAAGCCTTTTAGAAAAATATGGGCCTTTCCGCACCACACTGTTCTAGTGTGATTATTTCACTTTCAACATCTTAAGGAATCCTGGGGTTTCTAGTTTAGGGAGGGGCATTTAGGATTCTCAGCCAGAGAGCTTTCTGGTCTCAGGAAACTACAAACCCCCGAATTCCACAGGTTGAAAGTGGAATAGCAGCACCGTAACAGTGTAGTGTGGAAAGGCCCTATTATTCCACTTTCAACCTCCTGTGAAATTCTGGGGTTTGTAGTTTCCTGAGGCCGAAAAGCTCTCTGGCTGAGAATCCTAAATGCCCCTCCCTAAACTGCAAACCCCAGGATTCCATAGGATGTCAAAAGTGGAATAATCGCACTATAAGAGTGTAGTGTGAAATGGCCTGGTACCAGGGTTCATATCGCTTCTCAGCCATGGAAATCCACTGGGCCCCCCAGGGCAAGTCACACTCTCTCAGCCTCGGGGGAGCCAAAAGCAAACACCTTCTGAACATACCTTGCCGAGAAAACTTTGTGGCAGGTCACCGTGCACCAGAAACAACTTGAAGGCAACACAACACCACCAGCACAGGATGGGCCCTACTTCTTCAACGGAGGGAGGAAGCAGCAACGTGCACTTAGGT
Source organism: Iguana delicatissima (assembly GCA_948472985.1). NCBI lineage: Eukaryota > Metazoa > Chordata > Lepidosauria > Squamata > Iguanidae > Iguana > Iguana delicatissima. Next base: position 775,812 of record CAOKZL010000419.1, read on the forward strand.
GAATAAACTCGATACAGCGTATATTTGAACAGGTCCTTATTCCAGCTAAACTAAGGGCCTGTCTGCTCTACACTGTTGTAGTGCTGTTATTCCACTTTCAGCATCCTGTGGAATTCTGGGGTTTGTAGTTGACTGGGGCTCAGAGTTCTCTGGCTGAGAATTCTCAATGCCCCTCCCTAGACTGCAAAGCCCAGGGCCATTTCCGCACTGAGCTGTTATACAGCGATGATCCCACTTGCAACCTCCTATGGAATCCTGGGGTTTGCAGTTTCGGGAGGGGCCGGCCGGCAAACCCCAGGATTCCATAGGAGGTTGCAAGTGGAATCATAGCGCTATAACAGCCCAGTGTGGAAACGGCCCAGGATTCCACAGGATGCTGAAAGCGGAATAATCGCGCTATAACAGCCTAGTGCAGAGAGGCCCTACGCAGTAACATATCAGAATGCCTTCAAAGGTCATAGCAGGTTCAGCCAGCAGTTTACATTTCCCAGCGAAAGGGCTGTAGTTTTTTTCCACGTTAAACTTCCCTGGCTGCTGGCCGGGGGGGGGGACCCTGGGATTTGTAGTTCGGGTCGGGACGTGGGATTTTTCTGCCAGCGTTCTCCGCCCACTGCTTTGTAGGGAGTCGCGACTAAGCGCCTCACCGAACTACAAATCCCAGCATTCCAGAGGCCGTGGAGCCGCAGCAACTAAAGCCGCATCGGGCTGCGGAAACGCCGGGGCCGCCTAAGGACCCTCCCACGTCTCTGCAAACCGGCCGGCCCGGGCTCGGTGTTCACAAAGGAAACGTCAGTTCAGGTAAGCATTTCCCCCGCCTGGAGGCGGCTGGAAAGGAAGGCAGGGCGGCCGCCTCCGACTTCGGCCCGAGGGGCGCCACTCACTCCCCGGCCCCGCCGGCTCTCCTCCCGGGCCTCTTCCGCACTACACTGTTACAGCGCGATGGTTCCGCTTCCAACCTCCTGCGGAATTCTGTTGCTTGTCGAGGCCCATAAAGCTCTCCGGCTGAGAATTCCAAAGGCCCCTCCCAAGCCCCAGGATCCCGCAGGAGGCCGAACGCGGAACAGTGGCGCTGTAACACTGCAGTGTGGACATGGGCCCGGGCTTTGCTCGGTGGGCGCCTCGCCCGCCAGGCCCCGACCCGCAGCCCCCAGGCGACGCGCTGCCTCGCTCCGTTCGAGAACCTCCCCTGGCGCGCCAGAGGCTGGCTGGCTGGCTGGCTGGCTGGCTCGCTCCTTCCTTCCTTCCTTCCCGGGATCGGGAGAAGGGGAAAGGCCGCAACCCCGGGCCTCTGCTCCTCCATTTCTCCCCCAGTCCGAGGAAGCGGGCCAGGGGCCGGGCCTGCAAAGTCCCCCCAGAGACCCCCTCACCTGGGCTGCGGACTCGACCGACCGGTAACCCCGGCTCCGCAGCCTCGCCCGGCCGCCTTTTATCTCCGGCTCCCGGCCGCCGCTCGCCCCGCCCCGCCCCCCGCCGAGGCCCCGCCCCTTGCTGGCTCACCCCACGCGGTCGCCGCTCGTCGCCCCCCCGGCGGCGCCTGACCCGGGAGCACGTGACCCCGCCCCTCCGCTCCAGCACGTGATCCTCCCTTGCAAGGGCGGCGGGGCCTCGCTTTCGCGCAAGGCCTGAGAAGCCGGAAGGAGCCGGGCTCGCGAGGAGGGGAGGCCGGGGCTCTCTCACTCGGGCTCGTCCGCTGCAGCGAGGCTTGCGGGGAGGAGAAGCGCGGCGGTGTTCCTCCAGATTAGGCCGTTTCTGCACTAGACTGCTATAGCGCTATTATTCCGCTGTCACCATCTTGTGGAATTCTGGGCTTTGTAGTTTGCTGAGGCCCAAGAGCTCCCTGGCTGAGAATTCTAAATGGCCCCCTCCCTAAACTGCAAACCCCAGCATTCCATAGGAGGTTGAAAGCGGAATAAGGGCACTATAACACTGCAGTGCAGAAAGGCCCAATAATTCTGCTGGTCGTCAGAGACTTATTCCCTGTGTAGATCCCTCCAGCTTTCAAAATAGCAGACGCACAAATTGGCATGCCCTTTTTATATGCTCCGTGAACTAGATCGGAGTGGGAATTGTGTGGCACTCCAGACGTCCAGATCAAGGGAAGCATTCTGCTGGGCCAGCCCTCAGCTGGAACACTGGGTCCCGTTCTGGACACCGGAGTCCAAGAAGGATGTGGATAACCTGGAATGTATACAAGAGGAGTGATTAAGATGATCCGAAGTCTGGAAGCCAAGCCCAATGAGGGAGCTGGATATGTGTAGCTTGGACAAAAGAAACAGAGGGGTGACATGAGAGCCACCTTTAAATATCTGAAGAGGTAGAATTCAGAGACATGTCCTGTTAGTTCGGATCTGTATGCAAAGGGATCTTCTGGCACCCTTGAGACGGAGAGAAAGAAACTGGCAGCATAAACTTTCACAGACTTGAGTCTCCAAAAATTGCAACTGATGAAGTAGATTTACGTCTACAAAAGCGTACGCTGCCAACTTCTTTCTCTTAGGCCCTTTCCGACCTACGCTGTTATAGTGCTATTATTCCACTTTCAACATCCTGTGCAATTCTGGGGATTGCCTTTTAGAGAGGGGCATTTAGAATTCTCAGCCAGAGAACTCTTGGGCTCCAGGAAACGACAAACCCAGAATTTCACAGGAGGTTGAAAGTGGAACAATAGCGTTGCAACGTGTAGCGTGGAAAGGCTCATAGTCTCCAAGGCGTTACAAGATCCCTTTGTATCTGAAGGGGCGTCCTGTAGAAGACAGGGTGAGTTTGTTTTCTGCTGCTTCAGAGACTAGAACTCAAACCAGTGGATTCAAGTTACAGGAAAACAGATTCCAGCTAAACATGAGGGAGAAATTTTTTTTGACAGGAAAAGCTATTCAGCTATGCGGTGGATGTAGCATACCTCGATTTCAGTAAGGCCTTTGACAAAGTTCCCCATGACATTCTTGCAAGGAAACTAGTAAAATGCGGGCTGGACGGGGCTACTGTTTGTTGGATTTGTAACTGGTTGACCGACCGAACCCAAAGGGTGATCACGAATGGCTGCTTTTCATCCTGGAGAGAAGTGACTAGCGGGGTGCCACAGGGTTCTGTCCTGGGCCCAGGGCTGTTCAAGATTTTTGTCAACGACTTGGACGAAGGAATAGAGGGCATGCTCATGAAATTTGCAGATGACACCAAATTGGGAGGGGTTGCTAATACGCCAGAGGACAGGATCAAAATTCAAAAGGACCTGGATAGATTGGAGAGCTGGGCCAAGGCTAACAAAATGAAATTCAACAGAGAGAAGTGTAAGGTCCTACACTTAGGTAGAAAAAATGGAATACAGAAATATAGGATGGGGGACACGTGGCTGGATAGCAGTACGTGTGAAAGGGATCTAGGAGTCTTCATAGACCACAAGCTGAACGTGAGTCAGCAGTGTGATGCGGCAGCCAAGAAAGCCAATGCAATTCTCGGCTGCATCAATAGGAGTATGGTGTCTAGATCGAGGGAGGTATTGGTACCACTCTACTCTGCTTTGGTTAGACCTCATCTTGAATCCTGTGTCCAGTTCTGGGCACCCCAATTCAAGAAGGACATGGTCAAGCTGGAGCAAGTCCAGAGGAGGGCGACCAAAATGGTGAGAGGCCTGGAAGTCATGCCCTATGAGGATAGACTTAGAGAGCTGGGTATGTTTAGTCTGCAGAAGAGAAGGTTAAGAGAGGACATGATAGCCATGTTTAAATATTTGAAGGGATGCCATGTAGAGGAAGGAGAGGGCTTGTTTTCTGCTGCTCCAGAGACCAGGACAAGGAGCAATGGATTCAAGGTGCAGGAAAGGAGATTCCACCTGAACCTCAGGAAGAACTTCCTGACAGTCAAGGCTGTCCGGCAGTGGAATGCACTGCCTCGGAGTGTAGTGGGGTCTCCTCCTTCCTTGGAGGTTTTTAAGCAGAGGCTGGATGACCATTTGTCAGGAGTGCTTTGAGGGTGTTCCTGCATGGCCCGTGTGGTCTCTTCCAACTCTACATTTCTATGATTCTGTGATTCTATGGAATAAAAGGTGGTGGACTCTCCTTTTTGGGAGGTCTTTAAACAGAGGTTGGTGGGCATCTTTCAGGAGGGCTTTACTTGTGCATTCTTGCATGGCAGGGGTTGAACTAGATGGCTTTTGTACTTTCCAGCTCTGTGGCTCTATGTTGTTGGACTACAACTCCCAGCAGCCCGAGATTGTGAGTGCTAAAGAATGATGTAGTTTGCAGTTCAGCAACATCTGGATGGCATCATACCCCTTCCAACTAAGAATCGTTAGAGCAGCTCAGATTTCAAGATCAAAAGCAAGACACGGCAGGTACTACCATGCACAGTTCAAAGTGCTCGTGATGACCTTTAAAGCCCTGCACGGCTCAGGTCCAGGTTATTTGAAGGATTATATTCCCCCTTATGAACCAGCCCAGGCTTTGAGGTCTGCTGGAGGGGCCCTTCTCTTTGTCCTGCTACCCTCACAGGTATACCTGGTGGGACCACAGGAGAGGGCCTTCTCAGTGGCTGCCCCCATGCCCTGAAGCTCCCTCCCCAGAGAAGTCAGACGGGCATCATCCCTACTTTCTTTCCACAGGTAAAGACATTTTTATCTCAAAAGGCATTCAATGTGTGATTATATGTGGTCTGTCTGACAGAATGTGCTGGATGTTGTTAATTTGTGTTGCTGATAAATGGGTGTGTGAGTTTTTGGTTAGGCATTTTGAATTTGGTCTTTGACTGTAAAGAAACAAACTGTTTTAACTTTGTTTTAACTATTTTTGGTTGTTTGTGTTGTTGCAGGAGCCCAGAGACCACAGAGATCACATCCTTGCAAGGAGATCCAAAATATATCTTATTACCAAGGTCATGTTCTTTTACCTCACGGCTGGTTCTGGACCTGTGGGTCTCGAACCTGTTCATACATACCAGCCTATCTGTCTGACACTCAACCTTGCTGCCTTAGCCGTCTGGTAACAGTCCTTCCTCCATGGCCTCAGAAGCGAGACCGTAGAGCTAGAGCCGCCCCTCTAGATCAGTGGTTCTCAACCTGTGGGTCCCCAGATGTTTTTGGACTTCAGGTCCCAGAAGCCCCAGCCACTATGGTCAATGCTCAGGGCTTCTGGGAGCTGAAGTCCAAAAACATCTGGGGACCCACAGGTTGAGAACCACTGCTCTAGATGAAAACTGTGACAGCCAATCACACTTATGGTCGGACCAGGAGAAAATAGCGTTAGCATTCTCCCTGGTTGGAATAACAGGATTGGCTCTGGAGGACGGACTAGAAATAAATAGATTAGCCTGCACGCTAGCCAAAAGTATAAGCGCTACTTCCAAAGCATTATCCTTGCTTAACAAAGAACAGCGGGAACTAAGGAATGCTGTATTGGAAAATCGGGCAGGTGTTGACTATCTCTTCCTTCTCCATCACGTAGGATGCGAAAAGCATCAGAAATTGTGCTGTTTCAACTTGTCTGATAACAGCAACGCGATAGAAGCACAAATTAACGAACTGCACGAAGTAGTAAAGGATATAAATGAAGGGGATGATAGCTGGTGGAAGTGGCTCACATCTTGGTTACCAAACCAGAATTGGCTAAAAGCATTGCTTGTAATTTTGTTGCCAGTCGTGCTAATATTCCTGTTTCTGTGTATATGCTTTCCTTGTTTTATGCAATGTATAAGTCATATGCTTCAAATTACTTCCAGTAAGACGGCAGCTCTGTACGCTTTGATGGCTCAGCCTGACGCTGTTTTATGATATAGCGTCACAAAATGCTATAATTGTTTAGAAATTATGCATTTAAGGGGGGAAATGATATAGGTATGAATTAGAAATAATAAAGTAGAAATAAAGTAGAAGCTGGGGGCTTAGGTCAGAGGAACGGAGAAAGATTTAAGAAGGGTAAAAAGGTCACGAGAGCCAATGTATCACGTAGCTAGGATGTTGTTTGTGTGTCATGTAGCCGGTGTGTTCCGAGGTCTGAGCGCAGGGGTAATTAGCTAGTAACAGCATGTGGTATTTGTGACCCCGGAGGGGCGGACCGAGACATGCCTGCGATCTTTGCTGTGATCTTTGTGTATGCTGTGAACTTTGTCTATAAAAGAGCTGTGCAACTTGAATTCAGGGCTTTTGGTCTTTTGGAGACATCCAGCCAAAAGCCCGCGCGTAATAAATTACTCTTTTTCTTGCTCTGTGGTCTCTGAGCTCCTGCAACAGTGTTTTAAATTTTGCTTTCTGTGGTTTTTAATGACGTCTTTTTAACTGTTGTGAGCTGCTTTGAGTCCCAGCCTGGGAAAAGGCAGGGTATAAATAAAGATGATTAATAACAAGAACAACCACAACCGTAATAATAAATGCTCTGCTCCAAAAAAACAATCTAGTGGATCTGAGGAAGATGTGGCACTATTGGGTGGCCTCTCTCATTGACCTCAAAGATCCAAAGTGGTCATAAGAGAGAAAGTGACATCTCAGACAACCAGATTCCGAATTGTTTAGAAATGTATTCTGTTGTTATTTGCCATCAAGATGACCTCAATTTATGGCAATCCTGTGAATGAGAGGTCTCCGGGATCTTTAGCTATCCACTGCCCTGCTCAGGTTTTTCAGACTCAGGACTGTAGCCTCCTTGATTGAATCAATCCATCTATAGTGAAGCCTTCCTCTTTTTCTACTGCCTTCCACTTTATCTAACGTTATTGTCTTTTCGAATGAGTCATGTTTCATTGTATATCTGAAGTATGACAGCCTTAGTTTAATCATCTTGGGTCCTAGTGAGAGTTCAGACCTTATTTGCTCTAAGATGCCTTCGTTTGTCTTTTTGGCAGCCCATGGTATTCACAGAACTCTTCTCCAGTGCCACATTTCAGATAGGTTGATTTTCTTCCCAACAGCTTTCTTATCATAGAATCATAGAGTCATAGAGTTGGAAGAGACCCCAGGGGCCATCGAGTCCAACCCCCTGCTATGCAGGAACACCCATCAAAGCGTTCCCAACAGATGGCTATCCAGCCTCCACTTAAAAACCTCCAAAGAAGGAGACTCCATCAGACTCCGAGGCAGCAGATTCCACTGCTGGACAGCCCTGACCATCAGGAAATTCTTCCTGAGGCTCAGGTGGAATCTCCATTCCTGCATTGAATCCAATGCTCCTTGTCCTAGTCTCTGGAGCGGCAGAAAACAAGCCCGCTCCCTCCTCGACATGACATCCCTTCAGATATTTAAACATGGCTCTCATGTCCCCTCTTAACCTTCTCTTCTGCAGACTAAACATCCCCAGGTCCCTAAGCTGCTCCTCATAGGGCTTCATGGCTTCCAAACTCTTCACTATTTTGGTCGCCCTCCTCTGGATATGTTCCAGAGGGGGCGTCCATCAGTCTTCAACTGTTCAGATTTCAAAACCACATATGAAAACTGGAAATGCTTTATTAATTAAATTACTACCAAACTACAAGATCTAAATCTTAGTCCAGTAGCAGAAGGGTTGCTAAATTTAAAACCAGGGAAGGCTCCTGTACCTATCATGGTTTGTAGCAATGGGAATTTCAGGTGTTGGTTGTTTCTTAATTGGGTACCAAGCAAAATGTCTTTCTGCACAACCATTAAAGGTACAAAGCTCTCTCCAGTTTTCACTCTGACTCTGTTGGTAGCTGATAGGCATCCAGGGCAATTCATGAACAAGGGATTGGGCTACTTTGAATGGTGTTGGATTCTCCTTCAGTAGAAGTTTTCAAAAGATGACCTTCAGAGATGATTTTGCTTGTGGATTCTTGCATTGGCAGGAGGTTAGACAAGATTACACTCAAGATCCATTCCAGTTGTACAACTCCATGATTTTTGCTCCATTTATTCTGCTAGTACACATCCACAATTAATCTCCAGTTTTGCTACTATAAAAATCTGCATATTTCCCTGTACTTTAAGCCCTCTGCCTAACCAGTAGTGTGTGTATTTCACTTAAAACTAGGAACAGATGTGGGTACCAGCTGGGCTTTATGGTGTCAGAAATAGGGGTTCCCATTACAACTTTATTCCAAAATGCTAACAGTGGCCTGAATGCAACACTGAGCGAAGACCAGCTCATCCAGGGCCTTATCACACCACTTCTTTATGCTGTGCTATCCCATTCGAATTCTGCTCCAGACATCTCATGAGTGTAGCCCATTGTTAATGCCCTCTGTCTCACTCTTCCCACATTTTGCACTTTAGTAGCAGCATTTACAACTTTTGTTCATCTGGGTCATTATAGACTCTTATATCCTTATCAAATTTGCAGAAGACATCAAATTAGGAGGGGTAGGACAGGATCAGAATTCAAAATGATCTTAACAGAGTAGAGAGCAGGGCCAAAACTAACAAAATGAATTTCAACAGGGAGGAGTATAAGGTACTACACCTGGGCAGAAAACATGAAATGCACAGATATAGGATAATTGACACCTGACTTGATCAGATGTGGAAAAAAACTAGGAGTCAGTAGGTCACAGGCTGAACATGAGTCAGCAGTGTGGTACGGCAGCTAAAAAAGCCAATTTGATTGTGGGGAATATAGGAATATAGCGTCTAGGTCAAGGGAAGTGATAGTACCTCACCTGGAATACTGTGGCCTCACCTGGAATACTGTGTCCAGTTTTGGACACCATGGTTCAGAAAGGATATTGACAAGCTGGAACATGTCCAGAGGAGGGTGACCAAAATGATAAAAGGCCTGGAAACCATTCCCTATGTGGAACACCTTAGGGGGCTGGGTATGTTTAGTCTGGAGGAGAGACGGTTAAGAGGCGACATGATAGTTATGTTTAAATATTTGAAGGGATGTCATATGGAGGATGGAACAAGTCTGTTTTCTGCTGTTCCAGAGACTAGGACACGGAGCAATGGCTTCAAACGTAAGGAAAAAAGATTCCATCTAAACATTCAGAAGAACTTCCTGATGATAAGAGAAATTCAGCAGTGAAATACGCTGCCTTGGAGTGTGGTGGAGTCTCCTTTGGACGTTCTTAAACAATGGTTGGATGGCCATCTGTCAGGAATGCTTTGACAGTGCGTTCTTGCCCGGCAGGGGGCTGGACTCAATGGCCCTTGTGGCCTCTTCCAGCTCTATGTTTCTATCCCACCCCTTGCTTCTGTAATTGGTTCCTGTAGCTGGAATTGTGTCGTGATATTATAATGCTACGATGCTATGATGGAAGAAAGCGTTATAAGATATCTGCCCCCAGACTGGCTACTGAACTGTTGACTGAAAGGAGGGTCAGTGATGGATTATTTCCACTGTGAAAAATCAACATATTTTCAAAAACTCTACTGTGCATCACAACAGTGCCCACAGAGCAACAACGTCATGTCATAAGGCTGAGGCAAAGGAGGACTAATGCATCACTATGATGGCATTACACCATCGTGTGATAGTGCTCTCCGTCTTTAGCCATTAGGTATGCTTGAGGCCCAGTGAATTCAGACCTAATGGCTAGAACAGGGATGGGGGACATTCAGCCCTCCAGATATTGGACTTAGAAGTCCCATCACACCTGGCAAGAGCTGAGGGACTGCTGTTTTGTAGCGTGCCTTCAAGTTAATTCCAACTTTTTGAATAAACTTTGCCAAGAAAACCCTAGGATAAGGGCCATCTTAGTCCAAAGTGGATTTGAAGGCACGTAACAGGAGAGCTGGCATGAGGTAGTAGTCTGTGTGCTGGATTGGGACCCTGGAAGACGAGGGTTGAAATCCCCACTCGGTCATGGAAACTCACTGGGTGACCTTGGACACGTCATTTTCCTCAGCCTCGGAGGAGGCAATGGCAAGCCATCTCTTGAATAAATCGTGCCACAGAAACCCTCAGAGTACAACTGAGCACACATAACAAGAATATCTGCAGGGCTATGCCTTATCTTTCTCTGATCTACAGCATGCAGCCTAATTTTTTTAGAATCATAGCGCTGGAGAGACCCCAAGGGCCATCCAGTCCAACCCCCTCTGCCATGCAGCAAAACACAGTCAAAGGACTCCTGACAGATGGATATCCATCCATCAAAAAACTCCAAAGAAGATGAGTAAACTGCTTTTACCACCGGGAAGTTCTTCCTAGTGTTTGCTCCACGCCCTAGTCTTTGGAAAAGCAGAAAACAAGCTTGGTCCTTCCTCCACATGACACCCCTTCAAATCCTTTTTAAATTTTTTTTTTTTTTTTAATTCTTCAACTTTGTTTGCTGCACTGTCCTGTCAGTGACAAAGACTTATGGAGAACTCCAAAGTTTGCTCAATGTCTTGTGACATTTTGTTTAATCCTAATAAAGGTATTGCCCAATGATGGACATCTGTAATTCCCTCATAAAATCATGAAGGAAGAAAGGGAATATCTTCCCCAGATTGGCTTGGCGTCCCTTCTGCTATCTTTTAAGCACCAACTTCAATCTGTCCTGTTTACCCAAGGTTTTGATAGAGGTTGCATGATTCTCCTTTTCCTGAAAAGCTGTTGCCTATTGTTTTTTTGTTGTTGTTGTCCTTTTGAATTATACTGTTGGTCTTCTTTTGATCTTCATTTGCTTTTGTTCTGAATCTGATTTTGGATTTTATTCTTGCCATAGGGGCTTTCATTTGGAAGCAGCCTTGAAGACAAATGGATAGAAAAGTTGACGACGTAAAGGGAGAGACTGAGGCCATTTCCGCACGAGACTGTTATAACGCGATGATTCCATTTTCAACGTCCTATGGAATCCCAGGGTTTGCAGTTTCGGGAGACTAATTAAATAGAGTAGATTTGCATTGCCTGCATTTCTAAATCTGGAAGCTGGCAGGAGCTACAGACCAGGCGAGTCATTTTTCACAAAATGTTTTCTAAAAAGGCATCTCATAAAATTACACAGAAACACCCCAAAAGGTGGTGAAAATGCCCCTGGGCACCCTAGAGGCTGCTTGACAGCATTTTAAAAAAGTTTCTTTTCTTCTTTCTCCCTTGGGGAGCCCTTGGGCCACAGAAATGGTCCTGGAGGTTGTGTATAGCCTACAGGCCACAGTGCACCCATTCCTGCTGAAACCTGTCTACATTTAGTTGGGGAATAGATATTATTACATCAGAGTAGACATGAAAAGTCTTGCGTCAGACAGCCAGTAGGGTGTTGAAAGTGACTGAGAAGGCGAGAGGTCCAGGTTCAAGTTTCCACTCACTGAGTGACTTTGGATTTCTCACCAACCTACCTCACAGGGTTGTTGTGAGGATAAAGTGGAGAGTGTTGAGCTCCTTGGGAGAAAGGCAGGATACCATACTCTCCAGCTAGCCTGCTTTCTCACGTCAAGGACAGTCCTGATTAATCCTCTGTCATCCCACTTTCCACCTGCTTTTAAAATGTCCCAGTTTCTCTCTCTTTCTTGCTCCGTTTTCCGCCTTTGTCCTCCCCTTACTCCAGTTGCTGCAAACTGAGTTCAGTGCAAAAGGAGACTCTACTCAATTAACTCAGCAAGGAGAGGGAAGGAAGTCTTTCCTTTCCTTGCGGACTCAGGCAAACACAAACTTCTGCTGCCTCTCCCAGCGTATCTGTTCCTTCTCATAAAAATCTGTGCCATCTTGACAAATTCTGACATTGCTCGGCCACGCATGTTCAAGTTTTCATCTATGAAACACGGCGGGTATGGGATACACATGCAACAAATAAATGAATGCATCTCCCAAACAGCCAAGTCTCTATGTAATAAAGAATGAACAAATACAAAATGTAACCTTAAGAAAACACACATACACATACAAACACATCCAACTGCAAAAGAGCTGAGCAAAAATTCTTCAAAGGGTTCAACTCTAGTGGCTTGAATAGAGGCAAAGGCTTTTTGTCACATTGAATAATGTTAATCAACTGATTATTACGCTATGCCATCTGCCATCATTTAGCTACTGTTTCTTTAATAACAGTCAATTACTTCCAAGGAATCCTTCAGGTTGCACTTTTCACATTTCAGTTCTTACACATATCACAGTGATTGTAATCGTCACCGCCTACCTAGTGTTTTAAAGGGAATGATAAAGACGCTGAAAGAGTTAAAAAGATTGGTCCTGTCTTGTCTCAGTTGTTAATCAAAATACAAACTCTGGTCAAGAAAGCAGAAGAACGCTGAGACCCAGAAGGACAGCTAGGAGAGGAACTAGATAAAATTCCCAAATGCAAAAATATCTTGTTAAATGCCACAACCGGAATCATCCATGTGGTAGTTTTTCTGATTTCTATGTATGATTGTGAAAGCTGGAAAATGAAGGAGCCAACAGAAGGAAAATGTACTCATTTGAAAAGTGGATTTCAAATAGGTTGACTCAGGCCATTTCCGCACTAGACTGTTATGGTGCCATTATTCCAGTTTCAACATCCTATGGAATCCTGGGGTTTGCAGTTTAGGGAGGGGCCAGCCGGCCCCTCCCTAAACTGCAAACCCCAGGATTCCATAGGATGTTGCAAGTGGCATAATAGCACTATAATTGTCTAGTGCAGAAATGGCCTCAGTTAAGGAAATGTAGAGAGTACTGTTTTTTTGCACTGGTTGTCAGGGGATGCCTATGTTTAATCTGTTCTGCATTAGCTACTTCCATGCTGCTTTCCCATGTCCTCCAACTGTCCTGATTTGGCACTGGCAATCCCAATCCATTCCCTATTCTGTGCTAAAAATAATTATAATAAAAACCACCCGCTCAAAACTAGAAATTCCTGGAATGATAGGAATCATAGGGTTCCTGAAATATATTTGTTAAATATGATAGATTTAGTAGACGGTACGAATGCAAAGAAACATTGGAGAATACCATTGTATATGATAACAACAGCGCGTATTGAATATGCAAAGGTATGAAAAACACAGCAAATGCCTACAATAGAACAATGGTGAGGAACTTTTATTAAAAATAAAAATGCTGATATAGTCTCTCAAAGACTGAAAGGGAAATCAGATGATGAAATTCAGAAAGAATGGCAAATTGTAGGTGATTGCTGGGTGACGTTTGACAGAAGTCTATAATTCATGGTGTTATGTGGAAAAATGTATTGCTATGATTACGGTGGATATCATGAAGCAGGAATATGGAAAATGAAATGCAATGAACCAACACGTAAAATAGTTGAAAAATGCAGTACAATGATATAACTACGTTAAGAGATATTGCAAATGAAATCTAGATCAGTTTGGAAGAATCAAGAAATATTTCAAGTGAAATAGCAATCACAAAGGTTTGTTTTTATTTGTGAAATTTCAATAAAATGATTATAAAAAACAGCAACTAGAAATTCCCCTTTTCTAATCTGAACCCAGAAGTCAGTCCTTAGAACTGAGAGGGAACTTCCTCATTAAAGTGCAACTGTAAATTACATTCCTTGTTCCAGGTAAAAGGCTCTCTGAAGAAATCAAACACCTAAGTACCTGTTAATTTGGCACATACTATCTGAAAATGATGAACAGACTGGGACAGTTTAATACTGATAGGTGCCAGACAGGCAGGGTGTGTTAATTGTTTTCTGATGTTTCTGATGTTTCGTGTATGTGAGGCGGGTGCTGAGAAGTGTGCTTTTGTCTCACTTTGAACCTCCACAGAGTGTGTACCTATTTCTGCTGCAGAAATAAACCTTGCCTTTCCTTATCTCCTTGCTCACATTGCTTTGCGAATCTGGACCCTCTGCTGGGTTATGAATCTCACTCTTGGTGACAGTCCCACTTTTCCTGCTCCATTTAAATGTCCCCAGTCCATCCTCCTCCCGCTTCCCCTCTTTGTCTCTCGCTTATTCTGTTGCTGCAAAACAAATTCAAAGTGCAAAAGTAGTTTGCGCTCAGTTAATTCTGAGAAGGGAGAGAAGAAGAGGGAGTGAAAACTCGCCCTTCCCAGTAGGCCTAGGCAAAAGCAAACCGCTGCAGTCTCTCCTAGCTTATCTGTTCTTCCACATTAATAAGTTTTGCCATCTTGGCCACACTGTGATGTTGCTCGGCCAGACATGTCCCTCTTTTCATTTCTTGGAGGTCATGGTAGAACGGTCTGCTCCCTGAGAAAACACTCCATGTGTATTTTTTAAGAGGATTGCAGACAATGAAATGTTATGGCTTAATAACATTTCTTAGTCTTTAACACAGTGGGGGAGGTAACTGGCGGGTTTGGGTCCCTCTTTTTTATCCCTGGACCCTCTGGGAATGGTGCATGGACTGGCATAAAAGAGAAAAAGGAAGAATCCTGACCTCCCCAGTAGGCTCAGGCAAAAGCAAACTGCTACACTGTCTTCTAGCTTGTCTTTTCTTTCTTATTAAGATGTTTTGCCATCTTGACCACACTCTAATGTTCTTTGGCCACGTGTCCTGTTTTTCCTTGTTGGAATTTTTTAAAAAAGATACTTGAGATGCTCACACATATCTATCCTGCCTTTTCTCAGATCCATGAGCTGCTCCTCTCTACTTCACCTTCACAACTGTGTGGAACGGTGAATCCACATGTAGGTCAATCTGATTGATTCTAGGGCTCTGCTGTGGTCAAGACGAATAGGATTTAGGCCCTGGTAAATTTTTCCTAGTGTTAAACTGGGGAAGGAAGACACTTACAACTTTATTTGGAAGACTAATGATTGCTCCTGGTGGCCCAGGGGAAGGAAATTTACCTTTTGTGGGGAGTGAGGTCTAAAAAGAGAAGGCCTGGTGGGGTTAAGGGACAGAAAAACAGCCTTCAGGGGATGCCCTTTACCCACCTCCTCCTTTAAGATGTCACGAGACTTTGTGTAATGTTTGCACATCAGATCAACCTGGTTACCAGCACCACCACACCCCCAAAGGTGTTTTGCTTCACTAGCATTGTCAGCTGCCTTCAGTATTAGTTCTGGTCTAACTGGAATTTCATCTTCTTAGCCCAAGCAGGAGGAAGTATTGCACTATGAAGTTTTTAAAAAAGGCTTGTTGACTTTGCAACTAAGATTTTTGTTTCCCTGTTCAATACATCAGGAATGCTGTGGGTGGTGGGAAAAGAATTGTATCTGCGGTTGTTGTTTTTGAGGATGAAGATGTTTCCTGTGGAAAGAAAAAGGCACTCTGCACATGCTCAGAGACACTTTACCCTTAGAATCTAATAAGGGAAGTAAAACCGGTGCAGTGAAAGACATTAGGAAAAGAGACAGACCCTATTACAGAGTTTGCAAGACCTGAGCAGGGAAATAGATGACTTGAGGAGGCTCTTCGAGGTCTCTCATTTATAGGGTCACCATAAACTGAAGCAGGCTTGATACCAAAAAATAACAAAACAAAACTGGAAAGGCCAAAAATTTCCTAATTCATTTAAGTTACAGTGGGCAACAGCAGTGGACCTGGCACTACGTTTTTTGCCCCCAGGATCTTCTGAGAGGCCACATGGACAGCCAAAAATAAACGTCTGGAAGTGACTGAAAGTCGCGAACAATGGCACTGAATAATGTGAGGTGAGAGGAAGGCTGAAGTCTATTTAGAAGGTGAATTGCCTTTTTGTGGTAGTGTGCCCTCAAATCATTTCTGGCTTATGGCAACCCTAAGGCTAAACCCATTACAGGGGTTTTCCTGGCAGGGCTTGTCCAGAGTCTTTGCCTTTGCCTTCTTCTGAGAGTGTGTGACTCTCCCAAGCTCACCCAATGGCTTTACATGGCTAAGCTAGGATTCAAACCTTGGTCTCCAGAGCTGTAGTCTGAGGTTCAAACCGCTACACCATGCTGGCTGTCCTGAAAACTTCTAGGATAGACGATTCAGCCTTTATAATGGCCAGATAAAGGGTGGTCTAGGGTGTTTGAAGGGCCCCCAAAGCAGTCTCGTGGGGCTACATAAAATCATAGAATCATAGAATCATACTGCTGGAGGAGACCTCAGGGGCCATCCAGTCCAACCCCTGCCATGCAGGAACACCCTCAAAGCATTCCCAACAGATGGCCATCCAGCCTCTGCTTAAAGACCTCCAAAAAAGGAGACTCCACCACACTCCGAGGCAGCAGATTCCACTGCCGGATGGCCCTGACCATCAGGAAGTTCTTCCTGAGGTTCAAGTGGAATCTCCTTTCCTGCAGCTTGAATCCATTGCTCCTTGTCCTGGTCTCTGGCGCAGCAGAACCACTCCCTCCTCATGAAAGGCTCTAAAGCTGCACCTTGCTCCTTTAACTGCCCCCTTTGCCAGACCAAACCCTTCAGCTCTTGCAAATGATATTGCCAGCTTCCATGACCAGTCCTGGAGAGCCGCCTGCTCTGCAGAAATGGAAACTGAAGATTTTCATGCCACTTACTGTCATTCAACTCAGAGGGGGTTTACTCCCAAGTAAGCGTGTGTAGCATAATACTGCTAGGCTTATTTAGTACATGCACCGTTTGAGACCGTTTTGGCCAACCCGTACCTTCCCCATGACCTCTCTGATTTCCTGTGCGCCTCTTGGAACAGGAATGAGGTCACCGTGATGTCATCAACGTTCTGCTCCCACCAGCTACTTCCAAGAAAGTCAAACGCTGCTGAGTGGGATTGGGCGGTGGATAAACAAAAGGCCAGGGAAGGAAAGTCAGAATCCCAAGGGTATACCATGTGGGTTATAATCTTTCACCACCACCACCCCAGCTCCCCAGTTTCTGAGCATTTAATTATATTTCCTTCTCCGTTGCAAGGACTGCTGATTCTGCTGAAAGACTCAACAGAAATTTCTTGTGCATTCAGCCGGCTCCTGGATCATATGATTCCTTAATAGCATTTCAACCAACTCAGACCTCTTTTTAGAAACTGCCCTGCATTGGTAACAGAGCTTTGCAAAGTTGCTGTTCCTTCTGTGACAAGCAACATTGACTGACATTTCCTCTCCTATGCAGCCATTAAAGGGATAGGAGCCCTGTCCCTTATCTCAGCAGACTTCTGACTAGGGCTGCTGGGTGTGACAGTAACGTCTGGAGGTCTGTGCTCTGCCATTTTCTGCTCTAAACAGTTCTCAACAGAAGGGTCATTTGCTTAATTTTTTTTTTTTTTGGCTGTATTTTTCCAGCAGATATTGACAAACACGAGTAAAGCTAAAGATATCACAGCAGCTCCTCCAATGAGAAGCAAAGGCTCATAGGTAACTTCCAGCAACTGGTTTCCCTCAAGTCGCCAAAAGGATGTTTCTGAAAAACTTTCCCTGCTTACGTTCTGCAGATCAAAACCTCTGGAAAATGGTTTTTGCAGATTAAAAGTTCTGTAAAAATCTGCCTTTTTTTTTTCCTGGCTAGTCCAAAACCCACTGTGCACAGAAATTGAAATCTTTGCATGTTCTTCTTCAACAGACTGACTTCCAAGAATTTTGTGTGTAAAAGAAGAGCATTTTTTTCTGGACCATCACACTTGAGAACCCTAACCCTCTTCTAAAACAAAACATGCCTTCAAAAAGGCAACGATGCGAGAGGCATGTTGACAGTAGCCTTTCAAAACTCCAGCATATGAGCAGAGAAGAAAGCATAGTGTACCAAAACTCAGTGTGAGAATTCACCTTCCTGAGCCAATATGGTATTCAATAGGCTTTGGGCTATCACTCATGTTTCATTTCCGAGCCATTTTTGTGAGCATGTGGGAAGGAGCTGAGTCCTGACGGTACGGCTCTATTTGCTTGGTTTCTGTGATATCACAGCAGCTCATCCAGTGAGAAGCAAAGGCTCATAGGTAACTTCCAGCACCTGGTTTCCGTCAGTCGCGAAAAGGCTGTTTCTGGGAAGCCCACAAGCACAAAACACGCACAGTCAGCCCTCCACATTCACCAGGGTTAAGAGTGTAGAATCCTCCACAAAAGTGGGAAAATTGCAAACATCAAAATGTGGGCATCTGTGAGAAGGGGGCCGAGGCAAGGTGGAGAGAGTGGGCATCCAGGATCCAAAGCAGGTCCAGGAAAGAAGAGAGAAAGGGGGTGAGTTGGCATGGTGGTCCTGGACTTCCTCTCTCTTGTCCATCTCTTTCCTTGGGTGTGTTTTGGGATATTGGGAGAGGGTTTGTGGTGCTGAGCAATTGGATTGCGAGCTGTCTTTAGCTAGCCAGGCAGTGGTCGGTGGAAGAGGAGGAGGACCAGAGGTGGGTTTTTAAAAGGTTGCACAGCCTGATCGGAGCTGCCAAGAGAAAAGGTTCTCCCAGAAAAGAAGTGCCTGAAGTGGGAAGAGTATCACAAATAATATCCATGAAAGTGAAACCTGCAAAAGTGGAAGGCCAACTGTACAAGAGTACCTTCCATTTTGTGTTAGCTAGATTGCTATTGAGAGATATAGTACCTTTGATCCTGGACAGTCATATATCCTACCTTTTCCTCTTCCCTAGCACTAAAATAATTAGGTCTCTCTTATTGTAAGGGATAGGCCAGAAAGCTTGCTCCTTATAGAGCTGGTAGGTGTCCCTTATTATAAGGGATATCCCCTATTTGGGAGTTGAAAAACTGTCTCTTTTATACAGACTGAATAAAATGAAAAAAAAAGCCCTGTATTTTGGAGTGTGGGTCCTTCATGAAGAGAGAAATGTGTTACCTTGTTTACTGGGGGTCCCTGGAGGGACTCCTAAATAGCCAAACAACAACACACAATTTTGGGGAAAATTAGCAGGAGCACTCACTTAAGCTAGCAAGAGGCAGGGTAACTTTGCAGGATCTTGCAACCCAATGTCTACGGCAGTGGTTCTCAACCTGTGGGTCCCCAGATGTTTTTGGACTTCAGCTCCCAGAAGCCCTGAGCATTGACCATAGTGGCTGGGGCTCCTGAGAGCTGAAGTCCACAAACATCTGGGGACCCACAGGTTGAGAACCACTGGTCTATGGGATCAGGCTAAGTCAAGAAGCACACCAAAATAGGAAATTAACTGTGATTTTATTAAACACAGGCAAACAGTGTATGCAACGCACTCACACAAGTAACTATAGAAAATAAAGGTGTTAGCGGTATAGCGGGATTTTGAGAGGGGTTGTTGAAGTGGGAGATACTACACCTATCTGAAGCCCAGAGTAGATCAATGAAGAGGTCCGTAGATGCACAGTCTCGGATGGAGACCGAGGGGAGAGCTCAGCGGACGCAGCAGCAGCAGCAGCAAGGATGGATGGAGGTACGGAGCGATCCGAGGAAGCTCTCGGAACTGGGAGTTTTTATTGGGAAAATATGACCATGGGCTAGTCTGTACTTGGGAGAGAACAATGAGGTTTGGGCGTGAGACAATGTCTCCGAAAGGTCAGAATTTAGCATGATTGAATTAAGTCTGAATCGACAATGGAATGGCCGGTATGCAGAGGCAGCTCACTTGGGTGGTTACGCATTTAGCTCGGCAAGTTGCCTGCTCGGGGCGGGGGGCTCTTTGCATTAGTGTACATCTCTAATGAGGTGTTTGTCTGGGGAGGTCTCCTAAAGCGGAGATCTGGCTGAGTCTGGCCTGCCTGGGTGGAGAAAGGAATGTTCAGTAATTAAGGGCCATGCCTAGCTCGGTGCTTGTCCGGGGGCCTCACAAACACTTGGCCGAGGGTGGCAAAATGGGGCCGAATTGTGATATCAAAATGATATCCAATATCTTCCGAAGCCAGGCCAGTTCACGGTGATAACAAATGTATGTATCGTGCAATTCATGACTGTGAATGTGTGAATATTACAGAGAAATATGTGGCCAGATTCATTGAAATCAATATTTCCGTTTGGTGTTTAGGCAAAACACAAAGTTTGAAAGCCTGTCGCAGCACCTGGTACTCAAGACAAATAAAGAAAAACATTCACACCACTTTAAAAAAAATGTGAAAGTTAAAATATTAAAAGTTTAAAAAGTTAAAAACTTAAATGGCATTAAAAGCAATTTAAAAAGCATATACAAATATCCCTCCACATTTGCTAAGGTTAGGGGCACAGGACTCCCGTGAAAGTGGAAAAATTGTGAATAACTCCACACTCTCCCAAACCATATTTAACACACAAAAAAGTATGATTACCATATTCTTTTTTTAAAAAATATTTTTATTAAAATTTAATTACAAAATAAAAAAGAAATACGAGCGGGTTCCATCATCTTTAAATGTATCCCACCCACCCCTACTTCCGCTTATAATCTCCAGTTGAAACAACATTGTTTCTGTTTACACAGAAGAAGAGCAGTTACATTTCTATTAACGATAAAAAAGCGATTACACTTATATCTCATTTCCATGTCCTTTAGCTCTTATAAATTTATATCTTTACCCAATACATTCCATTCTCTTTCAAAATTCTGTAGTGGTTTATTTTTCAAAGAAAATGCTAATTTTTTTTTCCACCATCTCTAAAACTTTCAACTTCCACTCTTCTAGATTTATATCTTTGTTTTCTTTCCAGTGTTGTGCATATAACAACCTCGCTGCTGTTATCAAAGATAACAATATCCTCTGATGACTTCTTATCTGTCTGTGTTGCCCTAACATATTTAACCGATAAAACTCTGGTTTCATTTCAACATTCAAATTACAAATTCTTTGAATTCCATCATGTACCCCCTTCCAGAATTTCCTCGCCCTTGTACAGGTCCACCACATATGAAAAAAAGATCCAATCTTTTCATCACATTTCCAACACTTCCCAGTCCCAGATTTAGTTATCTTCTGTACTCTTATTGGAGTCATATACCATCTATGAAACATTTTATAAAAATTTTCTCTTAAATTTAAATTTGGGGTAAATTTTATGTCCATTTTCCATGTTCTCTCCCAAACTTCTAGTTCAATTGGATGTCCCACATTCTGGGCCCATTTGACCACTGAGTCTTTGACTACCTCTGATTCCATTTCTCTTTTCAATAATAATTTATAGAGTTTAGAGATTCTCTTCTTTTGGTCTCCCTTCATCAATATATCTAGTTCATTTTCTCTTCTCTCAAATCCATATAATTTTTGATCCATTTTAAATCTTTCTTTAAGTTGTCGTCATGGGAACCTGTTTAGCTCATGTCCTTTTGAAGTGGACTTTGAAGGAGGGTCAGTCTAGGTGGCCTTAAGACTCTATAAAAGTGTTAAAAGAAATCCTCCAAAAGTGTGTGGCGAGTCAGAGTGTCTTGCAATATGCTGCGCCAGCAAGGCTCAGCAGAGTTCCTGTCTCCATTACAAGGTTAGGTCATAGTGTGCATCGTTGCCTGAGATGTTTTGTAAACCATTTTCTGAAATGGAAACAACTTGAGAGATAAGGGGAAAGTGAAAGCTACAGCAAAGGAAGGGCAAGGGGAAATGTCTTTATGTGTCAGAAATACTATAAAATCACTTTGCAAACTGCACTCGGGGCGCTTGGCACTTTGGAAGCGATTCCAGTCAAGCAGCCCGGCCATTTCTTTTAATAAACTCTTTTTCCTTACCTTCGAGGTCTCACTGCCTCTATGTTCCCGCTACACTTTTTCTTTTAATTCTTCAGCTGTACACATTCTTGGTTTCTCACCCTCCCATTTCAAACGTTCTTGATATGTTAATAGGTTTCCTTGTTTCGTTGAAGCAATTCCATAAGCTTCTTGTGGTGAAGTCCATATTGGGAGTTTTGTATAATTTTTCCGCTTTATTTGTCTCCAAATCTGTAACGATGTTTTCTGGATACAATGACTGCTGAACTCTTTATTTACTGTTAATCTGTCATAACATAGATAACCATGCCATCCAAATCTGTTATTTATTTCTTCCAATTCTTTGATAGTTGTTCTCTCTAACTGAATCCAGTCCTTAATCCAATCCAAACAACATGCATAGCAATAAGTTTTCAAAGATGGTAGATCAAATCCTCCTCTCTCTTTCGCGTCCCTAAGTATTTTGAATCTTATTCTTGGTTTTTTGCCTTGCCAAATAAATTTCTGTAAATCCTTTCCCCATACTTTAAATATCTTCTCACTTCCTATTATTGGTAAGTTTTGAAAGAGGAACATAAGCTTAGGTAAAAGGGACATTTTAAAAGCATTTATTTTTCCCAAGAGTGATAAGTGTAAGTTTTTCCATTTCTCCATATCATTTTTTATTTCTTTCCATTTCTTCAAATAGTTATTTTCAAACAATTCTTGATTCTTTTCTGTTATATTAATTCCTAAATATTTTGTTTTCTTGGTCAATTGACATCTGGATCTTCTCTCCAAATCAGCTTGCATTTTTTTTTTGGTCATATTTAATGTCATCATCATTGCCTTTTCTTTATTTATCTCAGGCCCTTTCCACACGGGGGGGGCGTGAAACATGGGGAAACGGGGCAGCGCACGCGGAAACGGAGCTTACCTTAATCCGGGTAGCTCCATCGCCGCGGGGAGCAGCGCGCATTCGCCGTTCTACACGGCAGCAGTGTCCGGCAGCGCCCGGCAGTGCCCAAAATGGCGGCTGGCAGCTTCCAGCGGCTCTCTGCCAATCGGAAAAGCATGGCAGCTGGAAGCCCGCCCCTGGGCAGCTCTGCAGGGATGCGCTTGCGCGCCCCTGCAATTCCTCACGGGGCGCTGCGACGGGCTAGTGCGCGCGTGTTTCATAAAGACCACATGAAATGTGGTCTTTATAAAATACACGGCGCCACCCCCGTGGCCTCACGAGGGCAGTTTGAGGTGGGGAAACTCCGCTTTTCTAACTGCCCTAGCGCACTCCACGGTGTAGACGACCTCCGGGTGAGGTCGTCCTACCCCGTGTTACCCCGTGTCCCCCCCCATGTGGAAAGGGCCTTATATCCTGCAACCAGTCCATATTTTTGTAGAATTTCCATCAGCATCTGTATTGATTCTATGATCAATATTCAACCTACCATGGATTCCTTTGAGGCATCAGGGTTCCTTCCCAAGGCAGAAGTGGGGGGCTGGTGGGGCTTGCTGCCACCTCCACTGCTGCCCCACACGCTTTTTAATAGGGATTTACAAGCCTCACTTGCAGTTTTTCAGTCTCATGAGGCTTGCAGTCCCTATTAAATTAAAAATGGCCTAGGGAGACAGCAGAGGCGACAGCAAATAACCCGTGAATAATCAAATCCGCAAAAGTGAAACCCGCAAATGCGGAGGGCAAACTGTTCCTTGAAAAGCAACAAATACAGACAACACAGCACATTGTTAGAAGCCCTTTCTCCGCAAGCAGTCAGTTTGTAAAGGAAACAAAAATAAAAATTCTCAGGAATTGATATTACCAGAAGGGCCAGTCTATAACTTCTCTAGGAAGTGAATTCTAAAAGTTCAGGACAGTCACCAAAAAGGCCTTTTCCCATGTTCCCTCCAGGTGCGACTGTGAGGGTAGTAGATCAGAGAGAAGGGCTTCCCCAGCGGATCTCGAAAATCCAGGCAGGCTGATACCACAGAACAGTGCTAGGGATGCCAGAGTTAAAACTGCAGAAGGCTTCTGTACCTTTAATGGTTGGGACTTTCAGCAGGGGTTGCTTCTTGCCTAGTTGTGTGACAAGTAGTGCTTCAAATTCCCATTCTGTTGTTATTGTGTGCCTTCAAGTCATGTCTGACTTACAGCAACCCAAGGGCGAACCTATAATGGAGTTTTCTTGGGTGGAGAGTGTATGATGCACCCAGGGTTACTCAATGGGTTTCCATGGCCGAGCTGGAATCGAACCCTGGTCTCCGGGGTCATAGTTCAGTGCTCAAACCACTACACCATGCTGGCTCTCTAAGAGGGATATGAGATATCTCGCTCTCAGACCTTTGTTGGGTGCTTTCCGAGTCATTTCCAACTTAAGGTGAGCCTAAAATGAACCTATCAGGGGGTTTTCTTGGCAGAATTTATCCGTGGGGCTTCCCTTGCCTTCTTCCGAGGATGAGGGAGTGGGACTGCCCAAGGCCACCCCGTGAGTTTCCATAGCTGAGCAGGGATTCAAACTGTAGTCTCTCAGTGTCCTAGGGTCTTTCCGCACTACACTGTTACAGTGCTAGCATCCTGTGGAATCCAGCATCCTGTGGAATTCTAGGGTTTGTAGTTTACTGAAGCCAAAGAGCTCTCTGGCTGAGAATTCTAAAGGCCCCTCCTTAAACTGCAAACCTCAGGATTCCATAGCATGTTGAAAGTGGAATAATCACGCTATAAGAGTGTTGTGCAGAAATGGCCTTACAAATAAGGGCTATATATACACACTTTCCAAGGCAATGCTCTCACCCTGAGATTCCTCCTCCTTGCCCTGAAGACTGGCAAAAAGGGTCCAGGCCCTGAGATCTGGGAATCCTACCGGAAGCAAACTAGTAGGCCAGTGGAGTTTTTCTAATAAAGCGAATGTATGCTGTCACAATTAGAAGCCACTGAGTGCTACATTCTCTACAAATTTCTCCATTTTGCTTCTGAACCCACCTAAGTTGGTGATTCTTGTGGCACTGAATTCCACAGTTTAACTGGGCACTCTGTGAAGAGGTACTTCCTTTTTTTCTGTCCCAAATCTCCCATGATTATTCACACCATTGGATGACCGTGGGCCATTGTGAGATGTTGTCCGTGGGCGGAAGACTGTAGAAAAATTAGCACTATCAGCCCACAGGCCAGAAAGAAAAAGAAAAAAAATCTGTGGTGCATCATGGATTTTGCTTTCTAAAACTCCTTTTCCTCCTCCTCTGTTATTTAGCTGACTGGTTCCTTAAAACTGCTCTGTCACTGGGGACAGCTAAAAAAGGCTTCTTCCCATGCTTTGCCTGTGGTTAGCATTACAAACCTGACTTGTGACATCCTGTCCTGATCTCAGTGCTGAGGCAGTGATCATGAGATGTAGCCAAAATACACAGATTTTTCAGACGAAAAGTGCAAGTCCAGCAACAAAACTGCTTCGTAATTATACCTGGTAATAATAATAAAAAAAAAACCCACTACTACATTATCACTATTGTTATTACTTATTGTAGTCAGGCCTCAGCTGGAATACTGTGTCCAGTTCTGGGCACCACAGTTCAGGAAGGATATGGACATGCTGGAATGCATCCAGAGGAAGTCAGCCAAAATGATAGAAGGGCTGGAAATCAGGAAATCTTATGGGGAGTGGCTTAGGGAGCTGTGTATGTTTAGCCTGGAGAAGAGAAGGTTAAGCAGCAACATGATAGCTGTGTTTAAATGTTTGAAGGAATATCATATAGAAGATGGAGCAAGCCTGTTTTCTGCTGCTCCAGACACTAGGACATGGAGCAATGGCTTCAAACTTCAGGAAAAGAGATTCTATCTAAACATTAGGAAGAACTTCCTGACGGTAATAGCAGTTCCACAGTGGAATGCACTGCCTCAGAGTGTGGTGGAGTCTCCTTCTTTGGAGGTTTTTAAACAGAGAGTGCACGGCCATCTGTCAGAAGTGCTTTATGGTATATTCCTGTATGGCAGGGGGTTTGACTCAATGGCCCTTGTGGTCTCTTCCAACTCTACAGTTCTATGATTCTAAGTATGTTAACATTGCCTTTACACTTTATACTAAATGTCTGGAGGGCATTTTGGCCTTATATTCAATTGTTAGTCCCAATGACAATTGTTGTTGTATTATTGTTTACCTTCTAGTTGTTTCTGGATTATGGTGACCCTAAGGCAAAGCTATCACAGGGTTTTCTGGGCCTGATTTGTTCAGAGAGGGTTTGCCCTTGCCTTCCTCTGAGGCTGAGAGTATGTGACTTGCCCAAAGCCACCCAGTGGGTTTCTGTGGCTGAGTGAGATTCGTACCCTGGTCTCGTGGAGTCCTAATGCAGCACTTATACCACTATACCATACTGGTCCTCTGCCAATGTGAACGGACCCCTTAAATCAAGGATGGGTGAAATGTGGCCAACTGGAAACAGACAGCGGCTGCTACAAAATTTGATTCATGTTTGAGTGGGAAAGTGGCAGGAAGCTCCAACACAGTCACATTTTATTACAAGTCAGGAAACTTCTGTGAAAGGAGGGAAATGATAAAAAGGAAGTTGAAACGCAAAGTCTAGGGAGGTGTCCACTGCACTATCTGGTCAATTTTCTTGGGATCCATTTTAGTTGTTGCAGCCTGATGCTATGGACAAGACATCTGAATTAGTCAGTCCCACCACATGTTGTCTTGACCCTTGCCCACCTTGGCTCCTAAGATCTAGCAGACAGATATATTGGGTGGGCCCAGGGGGTGATAAATGTCTCATTATGTCAGAGAGATGTTACCCTGTTTACTGGGGTTCCCGGGAGGGACACCAAAATGTGCTCAACTATAGGTGGGGAAAATTAGCTCAGAGCACTGCTTTAGCGTTACGAGAGGCAGGGTAACTTAGCAGGATCTTGTAATGAAGGGGTTAAATCCAATGCCACTTGAATAGGAAAAATAAGCGAATTGAATTGTGTCTCTGAGTAAATTGCAGATGTCTTTGTCTTATCTCAAATTTTAGGAATGGCCTTGCAACACTCAAAGGTCTGGGAACTAAATGGGAGTTAAGCACACTCCCTCATTTTGGCTACATGCATCATTTTGTATCATTTTCTAACTAACTCTTTGTTCTCCTCTGTGCCAGTCAATGATGTAATGAAAAAGTTAACTAAAGATCTTTTTCTCCAGTGATGGGCGGGCTAAATAAATGATTGATTGCTGACATAGAAGGCAAAAGGTATATAGTGATGCTACCTCAATTAATTGGCACGACAGTTCTGGGATAACTGTTGTCCCTGCGCAAGTAATTGTTAAATAATAAAGGCTTTTTTGATTTTTCCCTGGAAACCTGGTCTTCGTCTCTTTCCTGGCCGCAACAGTAACCCAGTGTTTATGGGATCAGGCCAAGTCAAGGAGCAGACTGGTTTGAAAGTAATGAATGATCTTTATTAAAATACAGGCACACAATGTAAGCAACACAAGCACACAGATAACTAAGGAAAATAAAGGTGTGAGTAAGATAGCGGGATTTTCAGAGGGATAGTTGGTTCGGGTGATACAGAACCTGTTCCTGAAGCCTAGAAGGAGATAGAGAGCGATGCTGGGGTTCGGTGTGTCTCCGCACGTGGAGCTGAGGGGAAGCTGGCCAAGCAATGCAGCAGCAAGGCAATTAGAACTGGGGAGCGATCCGAGGAAGGTCTCAGAATCAGAGGTTTTTATAAGGAGAAGTATGACTGCAGGCTATGCCTTACTCGGGGACAACAATGAGTTTGGGTGCAGACAATGTCTCCTGAAAGGTCAAATTTAGCATGATTGAGTTAAGTCCGAATTGACAAAGAGGTAGACTGTATGCAAATACTCAGTGCTTGGCCTTTGAGCTTCTGGCTTGCCAAGTTACCTGCTCGGGGCAGGGAGTCCTTTGTAAACGGCGTGCTTACATAACGAGGGTGTTTGCAGAGAGGTCTCCTAAAGCGGTGATCTGGCTATTTCTGGCCTGCCTGTATGGTCTTGGGATATTGCAGCATTTGATGGCCGAGCCTAGTTCTGGGCTTGTCCGGGGGCCTCACAAACATGTGGAGAAGGGTGGTATGGTAAGGCCGAATTATGATATCAAAGTGATATCGGGTGCTATCGCCAGGTAGGCCTCAACCGCAGTAACAGGGAAGTGCCTGCTGCCTTGAAGGAGGCTGTAGTGGACCCTCTCTTGGAGAAGATCTCCCTGGACCCAGAGAGCTACTGCTCTACCCCTAATGTCCCATATTTGGGAAAAATGCTTGAATGTGTGATGGCTCAGCATCTTCAGATGCTCTTGGAGGAAGCAGATTTATCTAGACCCATTTCAGTCTGGCTGCAAGCCAGGGTATGGTACCGAGACAGTCTTGGACCATTTCCACACTATACTGTTATAGTGCTATTATTCCACTTTCAACTTTTTACTGAATCTTGGAGTTTGCAGCTTAGGGAGGGGCATTTAGAATTCTCAGCCAGAGGGTTCTTTGGCCTCAATAAACTACAAACCCCAGAATTCCACTGGATGTTGAACGTGGAATAATAGCACTATAACAGTATAGGGCAGAGATTACTTTTGTTGCTTTGGATGACAATTTGCTCCAGGGGAAAGGCGGTAGAAGTTCTACCCTGTTGATCCTCCTGGATTTCTCAGCAGCTTTTTTTTTAAATAATTTTTGTTAAGATTTTTTTCTTTAATTTCTTTTTTAAAAAATTCATCTTATTTTCTTAAAAGAAAAAAATTCTTTTAAGAGTTACAGAAATGGAAAAAAGGTAAAGAACTAGAACACAATAAAATATGAATTAACAAGTGCAGAACTAAAATAGAGAAAGAAAAAGAAAAGTAACTTCCGATCTTCTTTTCAGTGGTTATATATACATACAGATGTTCATAACTCTCTCTCCAAAATTGCAATCTCCAAAATTCCCCTTCTTTCGATATCTTAGCTTTTCTAATGATCAAAGCTAAAAGTTACTAAGTCATTTTCCTTTTTTCACAAAAAGTCTGTAAGGGGTTTCCAGTCCTTAAGAAATGTCATTATAGCAATAACCTTTCCTTAATCAAATCAGACCATTTATCCATTTCTTCCAGATCTATCTGCTTCAGGATCTCTCAGTAGCTGTTGATAACCATTGATCATGGGATTTTGCTGGACCAGCTTTGGCAGATGGAAGTAGGAGGCACTGCCTTTACAGTGGTTCCACTTCTGTCTGCAGGGTCAGGTCTGGAAAGTGGCATTGCAGGACCTGCTCAGCCCCATGGCCGTTGTGCTGTGGGGTGCCACATGGCTCAGTCTTGTCTCCCATGCTGCCTCACATCTATGGGGCTGCTGGGAGAGGTCATTCGGCGTTCCCGAGCTGGGTGCCATCAGGATACTGATGATAACTCAACTCTACTTCTGCTTGTCATCACAGTCACCTGGGGCTGTGGAGGTGCCGAAGCAGTGCCCGGGTGCTGTAAGGGGCTGGATGAGGATGGAGAAACCGCAGCTAAATACTGATAAGATGAAGGCTGTGTGGACTGGCAGTTTTTGAGCCTGGGAATTGGGTAGGTTGCCTGCCTTGGATGGGCTGCACTCCCCCTCAGGGAGCAATTGCATCCTTG
The DNA here is from genome assembly GCA_948472985.1 of Iguana delicatissima. Classification (NCBI taxonomy): domain Eukaryota; kingdom Metazoa; phylum Chordata; class Lepidosauria; order Squamata; family Iguanidae; genus Iguana; species Iguana delicatissima. The sequence continues at coordinate 804,653 of CAOKZL010000419.1, forward strand.
TCACTGGAGGCCCAGATAGACTCGCTGGAGTGCTTTGGGCCAGTTTCAGCTGGCCCATCAGCGGACAGAGATAACTTATCCACAGTGGCCTGTGCCTTGGTAACTTCCTCAAGGGAAGCTCCCTGTAAAGTGCATTGCAGCACTTTTGCTGCAATGCACTTTACATGGGGCTCCCCTTGCGGATGATTTGGAAACTGCAGCTAGTGCAAAATGCAGCAAGTAGGCTGCTTACTGGAATTCCATTCAGATATCACATAACACCTGGAGCAATCGCCAGAGGCGTATGTAGGGTGGGGCAACTGGAGCGCATGCCCTGGGCAGCAATGCCACCCCCCACCCTTCCACCTGGGCCTGGGCTGCCCCTGCCAGGGTCATTACTCACCCAGTTTGGCGGTGGTGGCAGCAGCAGCAGCAACAGCCCTCTCACCCTGCTGCCCCCCCGCCCCTGCTGGGTTGTTCGTGGCCTGGTGTGGCAACAGCAGCAGCCCTTCCACGCCCACCAGTGTCATGTCCGCCACTCCCACCGGTTTTGTTCCTGGCCCAATGTGGTGGCGCTGGCAGCAGCAGCCCTCCCATCCAGGCCTGGCCCACCACTGCCCCCCTCTGCTCCCACCGGGGTCTTCCTCCGACCGGGATGGCGGCAGCGGGAGAAGCAGCACCTAGGGGCACAACTTCCATGCTTGCCCTAGGGCAGTGGTTCTCAACCTGTGGGTCCCCAGATGTTCATGGACTTCAGCTCCCAGAAGCCGCAGCCACTATGGCCAATGCTCAGGGCTTCTGGGAGCTGAAGTCCATGAACATCTGGGGACCCACAGGTTGAGAACCACTGCCCTAGGGGCTGTTGACCCTAGGTATGCCACCGGCAATTGCACTGGCTGCCAATATTTTTTCTGTTCTGAACTCAAGCTGCTGGCAATAATATTTAAAGCCGTAAATGGTTTGGGACCTCTAAACTTGGGGGAGCCCCTTTCTATATGTATACCTGCTGGAAAATTGAGATTTATTGGAGAGAGTCTCCGCTGTGTCTCATTGGTGTGGTAACAGGTAACAGGTATGGTTAACAGGTAGCATCGGAGAGGAAAAGATTTCCTTCAGGAACCATCTCCCTCAAAGCTAGTGAAAGAGAAGGGAAACCATTTTTCCTAAAGGAACTGCAAGAAGACAATTAGAAATGTGAAAAAAGGATTTTGAAGAGCATATGCGGAACACTGTCGAGACCAGCAATAAAGAGTTCTTAAAGAAATCATACAGAAAGGCAATTAAAAGATTACCAAAGATGCATAAAAACATTTAAGAGAAGCTAAATGAATCATTTTTATCAGTCTTTGCTGCTGAGGACGTAATGCAAATACCCATGCTTGAATTTACTGGGATCCTTTCATACTCCACAGTTATAGCACTATGATTTCACTTTAACTGCCCTGCTTGCATACTCTAGAATCCTGGGATTTGTAGTTTAGTGAGGCATCTGAGGTCTCTGGCTGAGAATTCGAAATATGCCTCCTTAAACTGCAAATCTCAGGATTCCACTGGATGCAACTATGGCAGTTTAAGTGGATTCATAGCACTATCATTGTGAGAAAAGGCTCTTGCCAAGAAAGATGAGGAGCCGTGGCAAACTATCATAATGAAAGACGGTCTGGACCTTGTTCACCAATTGCAAACAAGCCACCATTTCCCGCTGCAGTCCATCTGAGAGTTCTTAAAGAATTCAAACGTGAAATTGATGATCTTCTAACAAAAATATGCAACAGGTCCCTGAAACAGGCTATGTGCTAAAGAGCTGGACAGTGGCCAACCTATCACTGCTTTTTAAAAACGGACGGGGAAAATATCAGAAGCCACCTAGCTTAACAAATGTGGTAGTCTGTTAGATGCTGCGAGGCTGTTAGTATAAATCTATTTTTGATCATGTGTTTTGCACTTGCCTTCTTTATCTTTTTAAAAGTAGTCTGTTTCAAGTGAAGAACAGTGACTTTTTATTCTGCCCGGTGAAGAGGTTTGTGTGAACAAGCCTGAGCACGCATATGCATTACAAATCAGAGACACCCCGATTCAGAGATTTATCGTGATGAAGTCGGATTTTCTTTTTGGTTAATTTGCAGTGCCATCTAGTGGCTAAGTTGAAATATGAGCAACGTGTTTTCATTGCTACCGTCGTCTCCAAATCATTAGGACAAGCGTGCGTGTGAGCCCAAACTCAAGGGTCGTTTCATTTAATTTCTGTTTTGTTTTTTAAGAAGAAGTTTGCAACTGACAGACTCATCCAGCCAGGAAGATGTCTTTGAGTGCTTAGCTCTTAAAACCTGGGCTGAAAGTCCTGTGTCTTCAACGACGTTTATAATGCTGAACCGAAGTAGTGACTATAGCCATTTCCGCACTAGGCTGTTATAGCTGGCCCCTCCCCAAACTGCAAACCCCAGGATTCCATAGCAGGTTGAAAGTGGAATCATAGTGCTATAACAGCCTGGTGCAGAAATGGGCTATGCCTCCCCAACTACCCTGAAGCCTCACGATCTCTAACAGCTATATGACGAACAAGTACAACGTATTTCGTTCCTCGCTGGGAATAACTGTATCTGTTGAATAGGTCCAATACGGATGGCTGAGGATTTTCATAGAATCGTAGAGCTGGGAGAGACCACAAGGGACCTCCAGTCCAACCCCATGTTGCCATGAAGGATCACACAATCAAACACACCTGACAAATGGCCATCCAGCCTCTGTTCGAAAACCTCCAAAGAAGGAGACCCCGTCACATTCCAAGGCAGCAGATTCCTCTGATGAACAGCTCTTACCATCAGGAAGTTCTTCCTAATGTTTATGTGGAATCTCTTTTCCTGTGGTTTGAATCTATTTTCCCGTGTTCTAGTCTCTGGAGCATCAGAAAACAGGCTTGCTCCATCCACCATATGAGATCCCTTCAAATATTTAAACATGACTATCATGTCCCCTCTGAACCTTCTCTTCTCCAAGCTAAACCTACCCAGCTCCCTAAGCCATTCCTCTTAGGGCTTCATGGTTTCCAAGCCTGCTCCTATTTTGGTAGCATTTAGCTACCCAGTTCTAGCAATATTTACTCAAAAGGAAAATCCAGTGAACTCAATTGAGATTATTTCCAAGTCTGCACACAGACTGCCCCTTTTGCATGAAAAACTGGACCTCCATCGGAGCAAATGTGGTGATAACAAATCCATTTATTTTAAAGGCATCTCTAGTTTGGTTCTGAAACAGGAGACACTGTCAACCACGTTTTCAAAATTTAGGGGCAATTTGCCTTTTTTTCAGGAATCCATAGTTTTCCATCTTCTCTGGTTTGCAACATCTCCTTCTTTTCCATCATCAGATCTTTGCAGATGACAACTCCCCCTCCCCCAAAAGATCAAAACAAAAATCCAAAAAACAACCCCCTACCCCAATTAAGCACAACCTGGTTAGAATGAAAGTTACGGGATGCTAAGAAAGACAAGAATTACACTGAAGTTGAAAGATGAACTGAATTAACCCATCTGACCTTCCTCCAAATGGTATTGTTTGTTCTCTCTCTCTCTCTCTCTCTCTCTCTTCCTTGGTAGGGATACTTGAGGCTTCCAAAGCCTTTGACCTCATCTGTTTGGCTACCTTACTGATACAGACTGCAACCTTCTTCCTACAGGGCTATGTGATGGACAATAAGATGCAGATGGAGGAATCCCCGGAACTTTGTCCTCAGACTGCCTGTCTTTGGTGGTATCTGGGCCCGCATTCATCCCAGGAGGAAATGTGTCGATGGAGAGCCAATGAGAGCTCTTTGTGAAGCTCAAAAATTGTTCTGCTGAGGAAGAAAAACAGGAAAGTCAAAGGAGATAAAAGGGCCTGGACGTAAAGGCGTACGGATGAAGAGGGCACCCAAAATCCTGTGTTTTGCAGAACAAGAGGTACAATGTGGTTGGAGGAAGCAGCCAAGAGGAAGATGGGTGATGAAGAACGCATCCTTCTTGATTTGAGGAAATATGCCCTGTCTCTTTTCCCGCAAGGCAGTGAGATCCATGCTTTGCAGTGTATATATATTTCACAGTTATAGCAGCATGTTCTGGCTCTATCCTGGGATTTGTAGTTTGGTGAGGGACTTAGAAATCCATGCTGAAGAGTTTCTAGTCTATTCTCCTGAAGTACAATAGAGAATTTCAAGTGCTTCACTTAACTATACTCAATTCGTGACCAAAGCCCAGGGGAACTTTATGGCTCAAAGTGCATGGGGCCAGCTGAGGCCTTGCCAAGACAGGGGTAACTTAGTTCTTGCACTGGTTACTTCCTGATTAGACTACTACAATGTACTCTGTGTGGGGCTGCCCTTGAGGATGTCTCAGAAGCCAGAGCTAGTTCAAAATGCAGCATTGTTGGCCAGAGTGTCATATGGACAACGTGGAACACTGGTCTTAAAGGAGCAGCACTGGCTGCCAGTTTGCTGCCGGACTGAATTCAAGGTTATAGCGTTGACATTCAGAACCTTAAATGGCTTAGGACCTTGATAGTTCAAGAATAACTTCTCCCTGTATATACCTTCCATACGCTGAGATCTGCTGGAGGGGCTCTTTTCTATATCCCACTAGCGGGAGCAATACTTTGTTCAGGGAGTTGGAAGAGAGAGTTCTTTGCTGTGACACCATGATTATAAAATCCCCATTGGAGCAAACCCTGGTTTCTTTTGGGTAACAACTTAAAACATGGCTTATTATTAAAGCCTTTTAAATAAGTGTACATGTACATAGTTTCGCTGTTTTAGCCTTTTCTGCTGGACTTGGTGACATGTTTAATAGGCTTTTTTATATCATATTTAAATTATATTATACTGTTTATCTGGATTTTTTTTAAAAAATGTTTAAATTGTTTGCATTGTATGCTACGCTGAGATGTCATGATAGAGGGCAAAAGAGAAATGTTTTAATAAATAAATTGCACACCTCAGGATTCCCCAGGATGGAACCAGAGCAGGGAAAGTCATATCAAAAAACGGTGGCTGTCCGTTGCAGACATACCCTTGGCCTCTAAACAGAGTGTAACCTTGCAAGTGTCTTACTGCAGAGATGAGCAGAAGGCAGATCTGGATCTGCAGGCAGATCTTGGGGTGGCCAATAAGCAAAAGTTCTCATTTCCAATCCTTTGAAAAATCAAGCAACAAAATGACCTCTCAACCCCTGTTTTTCACTACCCTGAGTTATACTGCAAAAATGAAGAAAGCGTATGATAATCTGGAATGATTTTATGTGGAAGGACTGTAAGACCCAGCCAGGCTGTGTGCCTGTTCAGCTCTGGTACACTTGCATCTTTTGAGTGGCGGAGATAGCTTGGATTTGAGCAAAAGTGACTGTTCAGTAATTTCTAGCTCTGAAGAAGAAGGAGTAGGTACAGCCTGTGGATGTTGGGGGTGATGCTGGAAAACTGGGGTGTGTGGGTGCCCAGAGCCGCTGGTAGGTCCCATGTCAGTGAGGTGGTGAATCCACTCCAGGTTTTAGCCTGAACTTTAAGGGAGCGATCCAAAGTGCTGAACCTGTTCGGGAGATAGGATTCAACACTTTGGGCACTTTCTTAAAATTTTGGGTGAATACGTGCAGCATAACCTCCCCAAATAGGTTCAGCACCTTCAATAGCTCCCTTAAAGTTCAGATTAAAATCTGGAATGGATTCACTGCTCCAATGATATGGTGGAAAGCAAAAGCTGCTGGCAGGTACAGCCCCTGCTTATCCATTCCTACCCTAAGCTATGGCAAGTTTAAGATGCCTGAAGCTATTTTAAGTTTACAAGCATTATCACAAACTTGAAATTCAGTTTAAAAAAGATAGAGGCATCTCATACATTAGATCCTAAAATGTAGCTTACTTAGCTTTTATACCAGGTCTGATACTGCCTCCAGTTTGTAGATTTCAAAATTATAATTTAAAAAAATATGCAGTCCCCTGACCCCTGAAGTATATACAATAAGCCTGAAATCTGCCCATCCTAGCATTACAGACTAATCAGCCATATTAAGTTCTATGGCACTGTTTCCTACTATAAGTGTTCATAGGATTACAGCCTTAGTAACAGTCCTGTGGGGTAGGCGAAAGGAATTACCTCACATTGTAGATGTAGGACGTGAGGCTGAGAGATTGTATCTCTAGTATGGGCCACCACAATAAGTCTCTGTGTTACCCTGTTTACTAGGGGTCTCGTGAGGGACACCAAAATGTGCTCAACTATAGGTGGGGAAAATTAGCTCAGAGCACTGCGTTAGCGTTACGAGAGGCAGGGCAACTTAGCAGGATCTTGTAACCCAGTGTTTACAGGATCAGGCCAAGTCAAGAAGCAGACCGGTCTGAAAGCAATGAATGATCTTTATTAAATACAGGCACGCAATGTAAGCAACACATGCACACAGACAACTAAGGAAAATAAAGGTGTGAGTATGATAGCGGGATTTTCAGAGGGATAGTTGGTTCGGGTGATACGACACATGTTCTTGAAGCCCGGAAGAAGATAGAGCAGTGGTTCTCAACCTGTGGGTCCCCAGATGTTTTTGGACTTCAGCTCCCGGAAGCCCTGAGCATTGACCATAGTGGCTGGGGCTTCTGGGAGCTGAAGTCCACAAACATCTGGGGACCCACAGGTTGAGAACCACTGAGATAGAGAGTGATGCTGGGGTTCGGTGTGTCTCAGCATGTGGAGCTGAGGGGAAGCTCGCCAAGCAAGGCGGCAGCAAGGTGGTTGGAACTTGGGAGCGATCCGAGGGAGGTCTCGGAATCAGGGGTTTTTATAGGGAGAAGTGTGACTGCAGGCTCTGCCTTACTCGGGGAGAACAATGAGTTTTGGGTGCGAGACAATGTCTCCAAAAGGCCACAATTTAGCATGATTAAGTCCAAATTGACAAAGCGGTAGACTGTATGCAAATACTCAGTGCTTGGCCTTTGAGCTTCTGGCTTGCCAAGTTACCTGCTCGAGGCAGGGAGTCCTTTGTAAACGGCGTGCTTACATAATGAAGGTGTTTGCAGAGAGGTCTCCTAAAGCAGGGATCTGGCTATTTCTGGCCTGCCTGTATGGTCTTGGGATATTGCAGCGTTTGATGGCCGAGCCTAGTTCTGGGCTTGTCCGGGGGCCTCACAAACACGTGGAGGAGGGTGGTATGGTAAGGCTGAATTATGATATCAAAGTGATATTGGGTGCTATCGCCAGGTAGGCCTAAACTGCAGTAACATGCGATTGTGGTAGAAATTTAGAAATTTATGTTCCTGACACTAGGCTGTACACATTTTTGGGGCATCCTGAATCTTCTTTGCACTGTGCTGTTATACCAATAGCAAAGTAGCTTTTCTTTTCAGTGTTGCAATTTAAAAAAAACAACAACTTAAAAATGTCATCTCTAAGAGAAAGTTTCATCTTTATTGAGGAGCAATTAAAAAAAACAACTCCTTTTACACAGATATCTTCAGGCCAAACAGAAAAATCATGGGCCTTGTTTTTCTCTAGAGTTCCTTTAAAAACTGATTTCCTTGAAGTACTGTTCTTCAGCAATGCCAAGAATATGTTTGGAAAGATGTGATAAGAATAAGAGGATACAAAATACATGCAGTTGATTGAAAAATCAAAATGTAAATTGAAAAAGAGAGAGAGATGGTGTTTCCTAGAAACAGAAAAATCTGGAAAGATTCAGTAAATCAGAGGTTAAAGAGAGATGTGTCAAGATGTGTTAAAAAGTGTTCCTCAAATTAACCCGGTGTGTTTCTGTAAATAAATATTTCTATAGTTTTCTATGGAGCTGTTAAAAGAAAAGAGGGGTAGACAATACATAAGCAGTAATAATTATATGTAAGGCATAAAAACTGAGCCGGCGTGGAATAATGGTTTGAATCTTGGACTAGGACTCTGGGAAAGCAGGGCTAAACTCAGTTGTGCTCAGTTGTGGAAACCCACTAGATGACCTTGGACAGGTCGTGCTTTCTCAGCCTAAAAGGCAAACCTCTTGTGAATAAATCCTGCCAAGAAATCCCTATGATAGGATGGCCATAATTCACAGTAGAGTTAAAGGCACATTACAACAATCCCTAAACACTGACTAGGCCAGATGGGAGTTGCAGTCCAACAACATGATTGGCTATGTCAGGCGGAGACCTCGTATGACTGGCTGCCTAAAAAGATTCTATGAAATCCCGAGGTTTGCAGTTTAGGGAGGGCCCTTTAAAATTCTCAGCCAGAGAGTTCTTGGGCCTGGCCAGTTGCTATGGAAAGGAGGCCTAGCAGCAAGGAGGAGGGCAATGTATTCCCTCAGGAACCCTACCTCTGTATGTTAATAACTCTGAATACGGATTGGATTGGGGAATATGGGAAAAAGTTACAGGTACTGGACGAGACAGTTTGGGGAATTAGAGACCCGGGAGCTCAAATCTTTCTAACTAGTATTACCTGTGAGAAAATAAAATCCCAGGCAACACCAGGTATATACGCTAGTTGCCTATAAAATACGTTCATTAAGAAATCATGAATTAACCCAGACACTGCAGAATACATTTGAACTGATTTCAAACCAGAATGTAAATTAACCAAAAGACTGGGAAAGTTATTGAGGACAAGGTTTTTGAGGTTCTTTTCTAAAAAAGCTGTTTTCAGAAAACGTCTACGGTTTTATGCTAACGTTTGTGGGTCAGAGACGCTGGAAAACGATGCGCCCCACCTCATCTCCAGCAAGGCCAAGAGAGACCGTGGGAGTTTGGCTACCATTTCCCCTTCCTTATCTCCCCCGGAGTGCAACTTTTCACCCATCCTGCTTAGCTCAGTGACTGAGGTGAGGCCTTCAGGTCAACCTTGTCTCCAGAGAGCCCTCCCTATCTCTGTGAACGCCGGGATGCTGGCAAGAATCCCAGTTTTCTGACGACAGGGATCTCTCCCCCTCCTGGCCCCGTCGCCAGCAACCACCCTGCTAGTCTTCCACCGCCCGCCCGGCTCTTCCCCCGCGTCTGGCAGGGGTTCAGGGAAGGCTCCACTTCTACCCACTGAAATAGCAATGCTGATAACTAAGTACCCTAGACAGAAACAGGCTGATAAATTTCCATTCAGAGGACACTCCTCCTGCTGCAAAACCCCCCATTCCATATCCCAATGCCTAGGCACCCCATTGAGCCATCCATCACGTCCACAGCACGGGCGATCTGAGCTTGGCTCGGGAGCCAAGCAGTCCCGTTGCAACCAGAAGGAGCCTGGCAGCACCGGAACCTAGAAGCTCCGAGGCCAGCCCTACAGAAATCAAAACAAAAGGACCAATCTTTTGGCCTATTTGCACTCTGATTTTGAATCAAACTAAATAGCCTGTTGTATTCAAAGCTACCGAACGCATGCAGTAATATTCATCAACTTTTAATTTTAAAATGTTGATTTTAATATACTTTAGTATATTCCTTTAGTATATATACTTTAGTATTGTTCAGAGCTCAGCAGCAACAGAGGTGAATTAATTGCAAGAAGATTCAGGCCATTTCCGCACTACGCTCTTGTAGGGCGATGGTTCCACTTTCAACATCCTATGGAATCCTGGGGTTTGCAGGCCCCTCCCGAAACTGCAAACTCCAGGGTTCCATAGGATGTTGAAAGTGGAATCATCGCGCTATGAGAGTGTAGTGCAGAAATGTCTTTAGAAGGGAGGTGATAGCCATCTTTAAATATCTGAAGGGGTAACATCACGATGGTTGGACTATGACCCCGGAGTTGGACTATGAGTTGGGCTATGACTCCAGAGACCAGGGTTTGATTCCCTGCTTTGCCATTTAAACTCACTGGCTGACCTTGGGCATGTCACACACTCTCAGCCCCCAAAAACCCTGTGATAGGTTCGCCTTAGGGTCACCGTTAAGTCGGAAATAACTTCAAGGCACGCAACCACAGCAACACGTAGAAGAGGGAGTGGGCTTGTTTTCTAAAAACATCCTGTTTTGAGATCTGAATCAGTTGGTTTCAGCCCTGCCTTCTGGAGCGTCGGGAAACAAATTTGTTCTGTCATCTTTGTAATAGGCTTTAGACCAGAGATGGGCAGCAGTGGAAGGGGCAATTCTTTTCCCCACCGCCCCATTGCAGGCCACAGCCAACGTGATAGGAAGTGATAGCACATCCCTTTTGGTTTTCAAAAGGTTTCCAACCTTGTTTAGCTTTGTTTTGTGGGTTATGTCAAAGGCTTGGGTACGGCGGGGCAAAATGCAGTGGTTTTGAACCTTTGGTGGGGTGGAAGACAAAAAAACCACCCAATTTTTTAATGGGGGGGTCTATGGGCTTCGAGGGCCACATTTTGGGACCTCAAGGGCCACATGTATCCCACGGGACACACTTTGTCCACTCCTGTATTAGAAAATGCTGATAAAATCCCTATTGATTGTCTTTTCTTCAGGCTGATCGTATCACAGTCCTTCAATCTTTCCTCAAGAGACATAATTTTTGGCCTCTGCACCATTTTTCCCCTCTTTCTCTGGACACGGTCCAGTTGGTCACTATCCTCCTTAAACTGCAAGGCCCGTACCTGGGGGACACACTGTTCCAGCTGAGGTCTGACCAAAACAGGGAAGAATAAAACCCAAGTCTTGACTTAGGCAGTGTCCGCACCCCACCGTTACAGTGCTATTATTCTACTTTCAACATCCTATGGAATCAGTTTAGGGAGGGGCATTTCGAATTCTCAGCCAGAGAGCTCTTTGGCCTCAGGAAATTACAAGTCCTAGAATTCCACAGGAGGTTGAAAGTGGAATAATAGCACTATAACAGTGCAGTGCAGAAATGGCCTTAGTCTTGGGATGCTAAAGCAGGATCCTTTGCTAAATCAGAGGACCTGGAATGGATCTTTTACCACGCACCTCCCTGATAATTTTTTCATTGCCAGATTGTCACAGAAGGCTTGATATTTAAAATAAAGTTGTCAGCTTGGGGAGAGAAGGGTTGCCAGACACCAAACTGGAGTGGGCTTCTGTACCTTTTCAAGGTTTGTGAAGAAGAGGGGAATTTCCACAAGGGTTGCCTGTCATCCAACCAGGTAACAAGCAACATCTGATGAAATTCCTTCTTTTTTTTATTATATTTATTACAACTTTATACACTAAACTAAAAAAAGGAGGAGCTAAAATTACCTCAATTTAACATTGCTTAGAAAGTTTGCTTTTCACAAAGTACGTATTTACACAAATATAATATAAAAGCTTTATTATATAGACCCCCCTCTCATATTAACATATTCATTTAGATTTCTAAGACTGGAGTCTAAATACATTGTATTCCCTTTCCGTCATATGTTACTTCCTTACTTTCCCTAGAGCGGTTTCTAGGGGAGTTCTGGAGAATAATACTTTACATGATTACCGCCACGAGAGTAGTATTTGCTAGTAAGTGGAAAAATAATCAAAGCCCCCAAATTTATGAATGGAAAGTTAAGGTGATGGAATATCGGGAATTGGACAGATTTAACAATGATGTTACAAAGTAGAAAAGAAATAGCTAATGAAAAAGAATGGAGGCAGGTGGAAGATTTCTTGCTTCCAACATAATCGATAAAAATTGCAAGGTTCGGACAGATATGAAATTACAAAGATGAAGATTGGACAACTATAAAGACGGCAAGGAAGGTATAGAAGGGAAGGTTTGTGAAGAGAGACATGAGAGTATTCAAGAAGAAACTGAAACTGAAATTCCTTCTTCTATATAACCATTAAATAGAGTTGCCAGAATGACGACTGCAAATGCCTCTTGCCCCTTTAATGGTTATGTAGAAGAGGGATATTCAGCAAGTACAAGGTAACATAACAAGGTCTCTGATGAAATTCCCCCATTTGGCACAGGTACAGCCTCATTAAAGGTACAAGAGCCCTTTCCAGTTTCCAATCTGGCAACTCTAACTAAAGGTACAGGAGCCCTCGCCAGTTTCAACTCTGGCAACTCAAGGCAGGCCTAGAAAAGGAGGAAGTTCCTACCATCTGTGTTTCCATAATAATGTGGGGATGGGACCTGCTGGCTGCACTCCTAGGACTGAAAGGGCCAATTCAGAACTCGGTGACAATATAAATGAACTGTGCCTGAGGCTTTTCAGATAAGGCCTTTCTCCGAAGGAGGCTCTAACTCTATCCAGGCCTTTGGCCGCTGGGCTAGGAGGATTTGGCCAAGATACCAGGAGCAGCGCACATTAATCAGCCTCCCAGGCATTAATCTTACGGCTGCAGAGGGGTGTCATCCGACAGTCTTCTGGTTGTCAGGTAGCAACCCTGTGCCAGCTGCTAAGAATAATTGTTCGGCTTTGCAAAAATCAGCCCTGCTCCCTTACATGAGGGTGTGTTTTAACTCTCCCATGCCCAAATAGAAGAGATACCTGTAGCTCTGCCAGCAACAAATGTAATATTTGAAAGGATGCCTATACACACAGTGACCCGCACGCCCAAAAATTGTTGGTACTGGTCTTCTGACCCATGCATTGGTTAGCTGAAGAGGGGGGTTTATTTGTAACTGTCCCCTCTAAAGAAAGAAATTAAGTAATGTTCTCCTCAAGCAGGCAATATAGTAGCTCTAGTCCCTGTTTTTGTGGGAAAAAGGAAAGTTTTATTTTTTGTTTTGTTTTTTAAATTTTCCTCAGAAATTTATTCTACCTGGCAAAAGCCGTTCAGTTCCATTCAAGAGGTTTTCCAGTATGACTTGTCATTTCTCTACAGGGCTAGCAAGTTTTAAAAAAGGAAACTTTACAAAGGAAACGGAAATATAAGTTGTTAAGAACAGTAGCGACCGTGGCTGCAAACTCAGTGGACTAGTGAATCCATTCTGGGCTTTAATCCAAACTGTAAAGGAATTATCCAAAGTGCTAAACCCAACCTCATATCCTATAGGTTTAGCATGATGGGACAGTTCTTTTAAAGTACAGCTAAAACAAGAGAAGACCCTTTGCTCCATTGACATTGGAATTAATGGCTGGAAATAAACATTAAAGGTTAAAATGCAACGAAAGAAATTCATCCTAGCTAGTGTTCCCAGGTTTTCAAAATAGCAATAAGAGACAGTCACCATTTATGACACGCAATGTTGGCAGTGAGCCAGCATGGTGTAGTGGTGTGAACTTTGGACTACCATTATGGAGGCCAGGGTTCAAATCCCTGCCTATAGAATCATAGAATTGGTAGAGACCCCAAGGGCCCATTGAGTCCAACCTTGTACCTTGTGGGAATACACTGTCAGAGCATTCCTGACAGATGCTCTTTCAACTTCTGTTTAGAAAGCTCCAAAGAAGGAGACTCATCACACTCTGAGGCAACTCATTCCACTGTTGAACTGCTTCTACCGTCATGAAGTTCTTCCTAATGTTTAAATGGACTCTCTTTTCCTGCAGTTTGAAACCATTGCTCCATGTCCTAGTCTCTGGAGCAGCAGAAAACAGGCTTGCTCCATTCTCCATATGACACCCCTTCAAATATTTAAACATAGCTATCATGTTGCCTCTTAATCTTCTCTTCTCCAGATTAAACATACCCAGCCCCCTAAGCTGCTCCTCATAGGGTTTCATGGTTTCCAGGCCTTCTGCCATTTCGGTCACCCTCTTCTGGACATGTTCCAGCTTGTCAATAGCTTCCCTGAACTGTGGTTTCCAAAACTAGACATAATATTCCAGGTGTGGTCTGACCAAAGCAGAATAGAGTTGTGCTATACCTCCCTTGACCTAAGCACTATGCTATTGACGTTGCCCAGAATCACATTGGGTTTTTTAGCTGCCACATCATGCTGCAGACTCATGTTCAGCTTGTGATCTATTAAGACTCCTAGGTCCTTTTCACATGTACTGTGGTCAAGCCAGGTGTCATATCTGTGCCACCTTATATCTGTGCAATTTTTCTTTTTGGTTCAACGCATCTTATATCTGTGTTCTTCCTTTTTCTGCTCAGCCATGGAAACCCAGTGGGTGACCTAGAATCATAGAATCATAGAGTTGGAAGAGACCGCAGGGGCCATCCAGTCCAACCCCCTGCTATGCAGGAACACCCATCAAAGCACTCCCAACAGATCGCCATCCAGCCTCTGCTTAAAAACCTCCAAAGAAGGAGACTCCACTACACTCCAAGCAGCATATTCCACTGCCGGACTTCCCACTGCCATCAGGAAGTTCTGCCTGAGGTTCAAGTGGAATCTCCTTTCGTGCAGCTTGAATCCATTGCTCCTTGTCCTAGTCTCTGGAGGGCAGAGAACAAGCCTGCTCCCTCCTCAACATGACATCCCTTCAAATATTTAAACATGGCTATCATGTCCCCTCTTAACCTTCTCTTCTGCAGACTAAATATACCCAGATCCCTAAGCCGCTCCTCATAGGGCACGGCTTCCAGACCCTTCACCATTCTGGTCGCCCTCCTCTGGACATGTTCCAGCTTGTCGACATCCTTCTTGAATGGAGGTGCCCAGAACTGGACACAGTCTTCCAAATGAGGCCTAACCAGTGCAGAATAGAGTGGTACCATCACCTCCCTCGATCTAGACACCATACTCCTATTGATGCAACCAAGAATCGCGTTGGCTTTCTTGGCTGCCGCGTCACACTGCTGACTCATGTTCAGCTTGTGATCTACCAAGACTCCTAGATCCTTTTTACACGTACTGCTATCCAGCCACATGTCCCCCATCCTATACTTGTGACTTTCATTTTTTTCTGCCCAAATCAAACACTCTTTGCCCCAGAGGAAGGCAAAAGTCAACCACTCCCTGAACAAGTCTTGCCAAGAACATCCTGTGATAGATTCACCTTAGGGTTGCCAGAACTACTTGAAGACACAGAACAACAACAACAAGGTTGAAAGTCAGGATGTAGCTAATTAACAAGTACATGTTGTATCTAAATGCCAAATGACTGTCTTGCTTTCAGTTAACCTACCCATGTATTTCTCTTTAAAGTTAACGTATTGCCTACATTCATTAATTAGATGAGGCACACATTTTGGGTTTTGTTCAATGTCTGCATGAAGCCACTGGGGGAGGCCATGGGGGTGTTTGGAGCAGGGAGTCATCAATATGCTGCTAACACTCAGCTCTACATCTCCTTCTCATTGGAGTCAGCTGGGGCTGTGGAGGTGCTGGACCAGTGCCTGGATGCTGTAATGGGCTGGATGACGGCCAATAAACTGAAGCTGAATTCTGATAAGACAGAGGCTCTGTGGATTGGTGGTGCTCGGATGCAGGAACTGGGTAAACAGCCTTTCCTGGACGGATTTGCACTCCCCCTGAAAGAGCAAGTTTGTAGCTTGCAAGTACTCTTAGGTCCATCTCTGTCACTAGAGGCCCAAACGGTTTCTGTGACTCAGAGTGCTTGGTTCCTGGTGTGCCAGTTACAGCCTTTCTGGAAAGTGACAACCTAGCCGCACTAGTCCATGCACTGGTAACCTTTTGGCTGGACTACTGCAATGCGCTCTTCGTAGGGCTGCCCTTGAGGAAGATTTGGAAGCTGCTTATAGCGCAAAATGTAACAGCTCGACTGTTGACTGGAATACCGTATAGACAGCTGGTAATGCCTGTCTTAAAAGAATTGCCCTGGCTGCCAATATGTTTCTGGACTGAATTCAAGGTGCCTGGCATTTAAAGCACTAAACAGCTTGGGGCCTTGGTATCTGAGGAAACGCCTCTCCCCATATGTGCTTGCCTGAGGAACTGCCGGTGGACACTCCTCCATGTCCCATCTGTGGGGTTAATACATTGTGTTGGGATATGGGGCGGGGGCTTCTCAAGTGTGGCCCCCCAACTGTGGAATGATCTCCCCCTGGAGGCCTGACTGGCACCAACACATGTGTCCTGTTCATCAAGGCCTTTGGGACTCATTAATTCATCTCAAATACTGTTGTACATAATTTTAAAAACTTTTCTGTCTTTTAAATCTGTTTTTATTGTTTTTATCCTTTTTTTTAGCTTATTTAAATTATTTCATTTTTTAAAATTGTTTTAAGTTGTTTAACTTGTTTTAATGCTATTTGTAAGCCACCCTAAGATTTTTTGATATACAATAGGATATAAATATTTTAACAACAACAACAAACATTGGAGTCACTACTTGGTACTCCCCTCTGGTATCCAATGTTTTCAGAGTCTCTCTCTTTTTTTTAAAGTACTGAACATAAAAAGTTTATATATAAAAAACAATACATATAGGTCTATTACAAAAAAGAACTTCACCAATAAACAAACATTAGACGGTAAAACAACAAAGGTGTCACACATAGAAAAAAATAACACACCTAGTCAACTACAAAAACTACAAAACGAAGCTATAACTAAACACAAAACTGGAGATAACAATCATTTTAACTTCCAACCCCTCAGCTGGTGGTTGACATTTAAAATGTAAAACCAACTTCTTCTAAGTTGAAAATATAATTGAGAAAGAAATTAGGAAAACGACTATCTAATCACTAATACTACTTTCATAGAATCATAGAATCATAGAAATGCAGAGTTGGAAGAGACCCCAGGGGCCATCCAGTCCAACCCCCTGCTATGCAGGAACACCCTCAAAGCACTCCCAACAGATGGCCATCTAGCCTTTGCTTAAAAACCTCCAAGGAAGGAGGAGACTCCACCACACTCCGAGGCAGCATATTCCACTGCCGGACAGCCCTGACTGTCAGGAAGTTCTTCCTAAGGTTCAGGTGGAATCTCCTTTCCTGCAGCTTCCATTGCTCCTTGTCCTGGTCTCTGGAGCGGCAGAAAACAAGCCCTCTCCTTCCTCTACATGGCATCCCTTCAAATATTTAAACATGGCTATCATGTCCCCTCTTAACCTTCTCTTCTGCAGACTAAACATCCCCAGCTCTCTAAGTCTATCCTCATAGGGCATGGCTTCCAGGCCCCTCACCATTTTGGTCGCCCTCCTCTGGACTTGCTCCAGCTTGACCATGTCCCTCTTGAATTGGGGTGCCCAGAACTGGACGCAGGATTCAAGATGAGGTCTAACCAAAGCAGAGTAGAGTGGTACCAGTACCTCCCTCGATCTAGACACCATACTCCTGTTGATGCAGCCGAGAATTGCATTGGCTTTCTTGGCTGCCGCATCACACTGCTGACTCATGTTCAGCTTGTGGTCTATGAAGACTCCTAGATCCCTTTCACACGTACTGCTATCCAGCCACTTGTCCTCCATCCTATATTTCTGTATTCCATTTCTTCTACCTAAGTGTAGGACCTTACACTTCTCTCTGTTGAATTTCATTTTGTTAGCCTTGGCCCAGCTCTCCAATCTATCCAGGTCCTTTTGAATTTTGATCCTGTCCTCTGGCGTATTAGCAACCCCTCCCAATTTGGTGTCATCTGCTTTAAACTATTAAAATATAAACTTCTGCTACCAGAGTCTAAGATTTTTACCTTCAGTCTCAGTTACTATGCCTCTGTTTCTATTTAAATAGTAAGAAAAAAAAATGACGTTTTTGCAGTATCACTGGCTATGCTGGCAGGGTGGATTCTGGTAGTTTTAACTTAAAAGTAACCTCTCCAAGCTGTTAAACTTTAGCAGCTACTTGCACAGACTCGGAACTCTTTGTTTTGTTTCCGCAGCAGACAACACCACCTCCATCTGTATTCCTGGGGGTCTGGTGTGAAAGATGTCTGGAGGCTGTGAATTGTCCAGTGCTCCCTTCCCTTATCAGTGACTCTCATATGCAGGAAATGAGATCATATTTGACAGATTTTCCCACTGCTGAGTGTTCACATGTTGTGGATGAGGAGGATGCTCAGTGGCACACATGCATACTTTAAAAGCGTCCTGTCCTGCTGTAACAGGGACACCCCCCCCAAAAGAAAGTCTTTGTCATAGACACAACCTTGCATACCTAAACTGAATATAACCTGGCAAAGAGAAGACCAAGGGTTGACATGATGGCATTCTTTAAGGGCTATCAGAGAGGAGAGGGCAGGTTTGCTCCCTGCTGCACCAGAGGTTCACTGTGACAAGGTTCACGGTGGTGCAGATGACAAGGGCTCTCAGTGGCATGGATGCACACCTTGGAAAGTGTCTTGTCCTGCTATAACAGGGACCCTCCCCACAAACCTGCACACCTAAATTGGAGCACATCTTTATTGGCACATGTTGGGAGTGGAAAACAGAGGAGCAGACTATAACCTGGTGAGGAAAAGACCAAAAGGTGACATGGTTGCACTCTTTAGGGGCTGTCTTGAGGCCATTTCCGCACTGCACTCCTACAGTGCGATTATTCCACTTTCAACATCCTATGGAATCCTGGGGTTTGCAGTTTCGGGAGGGGCCACTTGGCCCCTCCCGAAACTGCAAACCCCAGGATTCCATAGGATGTTGAAAGTGGAATAATCACACTATAAAAGTGTAGTGCAGAAGAGAGAGGAAGGAGCAAGTTTGTTGTTCTGCTGCCCCAGAGCACAGGAGCATTTCTAATGGTTTCATTTTTCAAGAGGGTAGATTTCAGCAAAACATTAGAACATTAGAACTACTTGATAGTAAGAGCGGCTGGGCAATGGAACCAATTGCTTGGAGACATGGTGGGTCTCCTTTTCTGGATTTCTTCAAAAAGAAGCCAGATGGCTATTTGTTGGGGATGCCCTAACTGAAGTTCTTGCATAGAGTGGGGAGGGGGGGTGGACTCGATGACCTATGGGGCCCCTTTCAACTCTGTGTCTCTATAGGCCTGCATACTTGAAAGGCAGTAGATCCTGTCTGATCTTTGAAGCTAAGCAGGGTCAGTTCTGGTTGGTACTTGGATGGGAAACTGCCAAAGAATATCAGCTGCTTTAAGCTGTTTCTGAGGAAGGAACTGCCAAAAACCACCTCTGAGTATTCCTTGCCTAAGAAAAACCCTATGAAATTTGTGGGGTCACTGTAAGCCAACAGGGTACTTCAAGGCAAACACCCACACATGACTGTATAAATTCTGGGTATCATTCCTGAAATGCCAGTATGAGCCCCAAACTGTTCCAATCAACCACTTCAAGCATTTTATGTCACACTGTTTTTCTCAAGAGAGCAACACGGGAATTTAGATGCATATGGGAATTTAGGTGCTTTGTTCCTATAGCAGTTGGAGTTAAATATGTCTCAAACGCAGTTTCACTGATCCGACACAGCCTCTTTCCCATAGCACTGTGGCCAGTGTGGATCAGTGTAGTGTTGTGCTGCTGTTTTCCATGGCACTTGGTGTCTTCCGTTTCAGTGGGCTGGTGAATCCATCCCAGATTTTTGGCCACACTTTAAAGAATTACCCAAGATGTTAACCTTGTTTGAGGAGAGAGCATAAAAATCATTAACAGCAGTTGTTCAGGGGTACAGTCCTCCATGCAATTCTTTCTCCCAAGCAAATGTCAGCCACCACACCCTTTTTCAACTTGCCTTCATTTCAGTGACCTTTGGCTATGAGAACTAACCGAAGAGTTGTCATTTTCACTGTCCATGGGACACTTTTAGACTGCACTGACTACCAAAAAAAAAAACCAAACCCCCCCCCAAAGTGGTCAGAAGTCCACTTCTGGTTCTCAAAGATAGGTATATTTTAACGTTATGCAGTACAAGGCGTCCTTGAAATGTTTTAAAAAGATAAATTGATGCACATGAATTGGAATCATAGGAGTTGGAAGAGGATGCATGGGCCATCGAATCTAACCCCCTGCTCAATGCAGGGAGTACAGCTTCTTTTTGAACATGTGCAGCAATTGACCCTGTTACCCTGATTTCTGGGGTCCCGTGGGGGACACCTCAATGTGCTCCAAATACTAGGGAATGGGAATTAGCCAGAGCACAAGCTGTAGCACTACAAGAGGCAGGGCAGCCTAGTGAGATCTTTAAACCCAATTTTTACTGGGTCAGCCCAAGCCAAAAACCAAGCAAAGTTGTCTAATAAAATGATTTTATTGAGAGGAATTCACTCATGCATGCACACAAGATACACACAATCACACATTCACACAAGGGCTAGCTGAAAGAGAAAGGGAGGAAAAATTATAGAGGGATTTGGGGGGATTTATAATTACCAGTCCAGAAGAGTAGTGAAGAGCAGAAATGTGCTTTGGCTTAGGTAGGACCTAAGGGCAGTTCTCAGCCAGGAACCAGACGGACAGAGTGATGGGTAGATCTTCAAGAGACTGCCCTGGGCCTCCTCAAATCAGGAGTATTTGAACCCTGAAAATGGCTTGTGGCTGTGAACGTTCCAGATGCAAGACAAAGGGAACCTGTTGTGGACAATGGGTCTTTTGCCTGTTGATGGGCTTAAGTGTTTTGATTGACAAAGACATGATGGATGTTGTAGTAGCCGTCTATTGTGGGTGCTGTGAGGACAGACGAAAGAATCCAGGTGTCCAAGGGATGAATATCTGTCAATCAGTGTCCTGGTGGGCTCCTCACAGTTGGATTCCTTGGAAAAGTCCAGCTTCTATTTAAGCCTATTATCCACAGGAATGGTGTGTATTTGCCTGACGAATGACTCAGTGTTACCTGGAGGAATTTTGGAGTTGACCTATGCTTCTCACATCTACAGTCAAATTCTTTCCCTCACTCAGTTTGACCTCTCTGTCACCTCTCAGGCTTGAATTTGATATCAGAGTCAATAAAATGTGTTGCCAATTAGGTATGGTGTCCATCCAAACCATACTGACATTGGGGACCCCCAAAGCAGGGCCTTACACCTTCAAGTTAAGTGTTTCCCTGTCAAAATGAGATTGAGAGATTTAGTGCCAACCTTCTGCCAAAATAGCCTGGAAATCAAATCCATATCCCTCCTGGCCAGTGTGTTCAGCTGAAACCTCATCCTAGAGGTTCGTCAGGTTGATAAGAAATTGGGAAGAATCTTTCACTACATGCCAATATCCTTCTTGAAATGAGGAGTCCAGAACTGGACACAGTATTCCAATCTGCTCCTGTGGCCAGTTCTGGGCACCTCATTTCAAGAGGAATATTGACAAGCTGGAACGTGTCCAGAGGAGGGCAACCAAAATGGTGAAGGATCTGGAAGCCATGCCCTATGAGGAGCTGCTTAGGGAGCTGGGTATGTTTAATCTGCAGAAGAGATGGTTAAGAAGGCACATGAGAGACCTGTTTAAATATTTGAAGGGATGTCATGTTGAGAAGGGAGTGGGCTTGTTTTCTGCTGCTCCAGAGACTAGGACAAGGAGCAATGGATTCAAGCTGCAGGAAAGGAGATTCCACCTGAACCTCAGGAAGAACTTCCCGACAGTCAGAGCTGTCCGGCAGTGGAATCTGCTGCCTCAGTAGAGTGTGGTGGAGTCTCCTTCTTTGGAGGTTTTTAAGCAGAGGCTGGACGGCCATCTGTTGGGAATGCTTTGATGTATATTCCTGGCTGGCAAGGGGTTGGACTGGATGGCCCCTGGGGTCTCTTCCAACTCTATGATTCTATGATCATTGCAGCAAAAGTGCAATATACAGAGAAACAGAAAAAATGTGGCTGTTCCTTCACATGAAGAATGTCTGTTGAAGTTGCTGGATCTTGGCAGAAACGGATAAATTAACTATTTTGATTAAGGAAGGATCTTTGATTAAATTTCAAAACAATTGGGATAAGTTGGTTGTATATCTAAGAGACTGTTGGGGAGAAAAAGTCAGTTATTGGTTTTGAATGTTAAGCTTATTGTTATTAAACACTACGGGGTAGTGTCATAATGATTGGCATGCTAGAAGAAGTATCCTTCATACGTTCTCTTAGATCCAAAAGTTGGTGAGTTAGAAGTCACTTAAATGTATTTTTGGCCCCTTTTTAGTTTAGCTGTAGTTTAGTTGAATTTAGTTTGGGTATTTTAGGATAGGTAAGACAATATTAGGTTAGATGTTAGAGTTTGACTGTCTTGTTTGTTTACTATGTGTCTTTGTAATCCCCTGTATGTTGTTTTATATACTCAATGAATACTAATAAAAGGAAGCAAGCAAGCAAGCAAGCAAGACGGACAGAAGGAAGCTAGCTCATACTAGAGACCTTGAGTTTTCCCTTCACAGCTATGATGCTCCAGCATTTTCTTTTCATCGTCCAACAGCCTTCCTTGGAAGTTTGGCAGGGAAATGAAGGGAAGAAGAAAGACGCTAGCCACTGAGCCAGGCACCATGACGACACCCTGGGATCTCACCAGGGCCACAGAGCAAAGATAAGCCAGCCCGTTCAAAAACAAAAGGCCGGCTGGAAAAGCCATTTTTTGCGGTTCCTGGCCTTCTTGAAGTTTGGGCTGTTGATGCTCTCCAGAATTGGACGCTCTGGCCAAAATAACCAAATCCACAGCTTGTTTCTTCCTGTATTGCAGTCTTGATTTTCCCATCAAGTTCACACCTCTGTGTGATATCAGTTTTCGAGACAGAGAAGTGAGAGGCACACACAGATGAGGTCATGCGGTTTGGGTGCCCCGGTTGAAAAGTTGCTCCATGAGATCAGAGGTTGTGGTAGAGAGGCATGAGTCCAGGCGCCAGGAAGAAAGGAAAGCTTTGCTCTCGCCCAGATCCCTCGAGGCCTTATCACAATGTCCTGACATCTTCAGATCGGCCATCAGACAGCCGGGGGGGTGGTAGAGTAGGGAGAGCAATACAAGAGCGACCAGAGAGATAGCAAAGCTGAGAATGTTTGGATGTACATAAGGGGAATCTGTTACAGGCGGCAGGTTTGAAGCCTGTTCCTGGCATTCGAAAGATGAAGTATAAATTTTCCGGAAAGATAAAATGGAGTTGGTAACAGAGTAAAAACAGATTCTCAAAGATAAATGCCATAGCTGTCAGACATTATTTTGTTGCTCTGTGCCTTCAAGTAATGTCCTACTTTTGGTGACCATAAGAGAACCTATAGAATCATAGAAATGTAGAGTTGGAAGAGACCACAAGGGCCATCCAGTCCAACCCCCTGCCGTGCAGAAAAACCCTCAAAGCACTCCCGACAAGTGGCAATCCAGCCTCCGATTGGCCATTGCCTTCCTCTGGGGCTGAGAGAGTGTGACTTGTCCAAGGTCACTCAATGGACTTCCACAGCTAACAGAGGAACTGAACCCAGGTTTTGCAGAGTCCTAGTCCAAGGGCCTTTCCGCACACACTTTTATATTGCTATTATACTTTCTGTCCACTTTCAACATCCTATGGCATCCTGGGGTTTGCAGTTTAGGGAAGGGCCTTTAAAATTCTCAGCCAGAGAGTTCTTTGGCCTCCGTAAACTACAAATCCCAGAATTCCACAGGACGTTGAAAGTGGAATAATAGCACTATAACAGTGTAAAGCAGAAAGAGCCCAAGATTCAAACTACTACATACCCTCCAACTATCCCATTTTGGCAGGGATGTTCCTGATATTTATCCACTTTTTAAATTGCTTTTAAAATGTCCCAATTTCTCTATCCCGCCCCCCAGGTTTCCACTTTGTCCTCAGCTTATTTCCATTACTGCAAATTGAGTTCAAAGTGCAAAAGTACTTTGCACTCAGTTAACAGAGCCGAGAAGAGAGGAGGGGCATTGAAACCTAATGTTTTCCAGTAGGCTCAGGCAAGAGGAAAATGCTGCAGCTTCTCCTAATTTGCGTGCTCCTCCTCATTAAGAACTTTTGCCATCTTGACCCCACTCTGCTGTTGCTTGGCCAAATGTGTGCCAGTTTTCATCTGTGAAATGTCAGAGGGTATGTCACCACAAGATGGTGGCTCTCTCGGGCACTATTATTTTCATTTTGTTCGATAATTTCGCTTTCCACATCCATACGACCAGCACTTCACTAGTAGTAGGCAAAGCAAGGTCCTGGGGCCACATGGGTTCCCCAAAGATGTTTTTGTGGTCTCCAACACTTCCACATATCTTTTTACTGGTCAAAAAAGAGGTGTGAGGCCCCCCTTTGGGGGTCCCCAATACCAGTATGGTTTGGATGGGCACCATACCTAATTGGCATCATACGTAATTGGCAACACATTTTATTGGCTCTGATATCAAATTCAAGCCTGAGAGGTGTCAGAGAGGTCAAACTGAGCGAGGGAAAGAATTTGACTGTAAATGGGAGAAGCATAGGTCAACTCCATCATGTCTTGGTCAATCAAAACACTTAAGCCCATCAACAGGCAAAAGACCCATTGTCCACAACAGGTTCCCTTTGTCTTGCATCTGGAACCTTCACAGCCACAAGCCATTTTCAGGGTACCAATATCCCTGCTTTGAGGAGGCCCAGGGCAGTCTCTTGAAGATCTACCCATCACTCTGTCCGTCTGGCTCCTGAATAAGAACTGCCCTTAGGTCCTACCTAAGCCAAAATACACTTCTGCTCTTCTGGACTGGTAATTATAAATCCCCCCAAATCCCTCTATAGTTTTTCCTCCCTTTCTCTTTCAGCTAGCTCTTGTGTGAATGTGTGATTGTGTGTATCTTGTGTGCATGCATGAGTGAATTCCCCTCAATATAATAATTTATTAGACAATTCTGCTTGGTTTTTGGCTTGGCCTGACCCCGTAAACATTGGGTAGAAAGATCTCGCTAGGTTACCCTGCCTCTTGTAGTGCTACAGCTTGTGCTCTGGCTAATTCCCATTCCCCAGTATTTGGAGCACACTGAGGTGTCCCCCACGGGACCCCCAGAACCGAGGGTAACAAAGGCACACAACAACAGCAACTAATTGTATGCAGCAGGCAAAGTTATGTTTATTTACAAGTGGAGCAAGCACTCAAACAAAATAAATAAAAATCCATGTAGCTGTTTTAATTAGAGGGAGATCAGCTTCATGAGCACACTTGTTCTTTAAAGCAAGTGGTATGGGGTGTGAGAAAGGAAGCCTCGTGGATTTGCGTGGCTATTGTGAATCTTGGAGGATAGAGTTTCTGGGATTTGTAGTCCAGAAGGAAGGAAGGAAGGAAGGAAAGAGGAAGAAGGAGTCTTGGGCACATCTTTAAGACTACTTGATTTGTTTTAGCTTAGGTTGGATGGATTATGATCCATTTCCTCAGATGCACTGATGAAGTACAATATTCAAACTGTAGGTTTAAACACATGAGAACCAGCATCGTACAGTGGTCTGGGTGCTGGACTAGGATTCTGGGAGACCAGAGTTCAAATCCCCACTTGGCCATGGAAACCTACTTTGGACAAGTCACATACTCTCAGCCTCAGAGGAAGGCAATGGCAAATGCTGCTCTGAACAAATCTTGCCAAGAAAAGCCCACGATAGATGAGCCTTTGGATAGCTATAAACAGGAAACAATATGAAGGCTCACAACGACAAGAAGCTTTAAATGCACACATGCCACATCTATGGGGGGGGGGTGGAATCAGAGTGACGTGGAATATAAAAAAGGGCAGTTATCACACTGGAAAGACTGTACAACAGTAGGATACCCAGGCCATTTCTGCACTAGTCTGTTATAGCACTATTATTCCACTTGCAACATCCTATGGAATCCTGGGGTTTGCAGTTTCAGGAGGGGCTGAACCCCAGGATTCCAGAGGATGTTGCAAGTGGAATAATAGCGCTATAACATACTAGTGCGGAAGGACAGCCAGAAGAGAAGCCTTTCCCAAGCTTTTCTTACAGATTGGTAATATAAACTGAGTGAATGCTGACACCTGCTGGAACAAAACAGTAGACATTTGCTATGTACATGGCTTTCCAAATTGGTCCAAAGAAGCCTGTGTTAGAATCAAAGAGCTGGAGGAGACCCCAAGTGCCGTCCAGTCCAATCCCATTCTGACATGCAGGAAGACACCATCAAAGCACTCTCAATAGATGGATGCCCAGCCTCTGTTTAAAAACCTCCAGCACACTCCCAGACGGCAGTGTATTCTATTAAACTGCTCTTAGCATCAAGAAGTTCTCCCTAATGTTTAGATGGAACCTCTTTTCCTGACGGTTGAAGCCATTGCTCCATAGTGTCCTGGTCTCTGGAGCAGCAGGACACACAGAGCAATGGCTTCCAACTTCAGCTTCTTGCAATATAGCTCTGTTTGCTGGGTTTTGCCTGTCATTGTCACCTCTCCGTCCACTTGTTCCTTTCTTTTTTGAAGGTTGTTTGTAGCGAGTTCTTGGATAAACACTAGGGCTCTTCCTAGGGGCATGTGGGGGCAATTTTTAAAAATTTTGTGGTGGTATATTGAGGTGTGTGGCCGTCCATGGTCCCATGAGGGGTTGGTGTCACAAGTATCCAACTCTGCCATAAATAGAAAGAGTAAAGAAAAGTTTGGGAGATGGACAGGGAAGCACATATGGGTGCTTGGCAAATTGTGAGGGCTACATACAATTGGGGGAAGGAGCTAAGTCAATGTCCAGTTTGAGTTCCGTTCCCCATATTTCTCTCCTCTGCATTTGTTTTGTGGGGTCTTCTTCCAGATCCCTGCTCAGCCTGGGCCTTCCACAACTCTCGCTGGACTCCTTCACTTGCAACACAGCTGCCGCCCACCAGTGCAAGTGCCAATCCGCCCCTCGTTGTAAAAACAATTTCTCCGACAGCGTCCCCAACGGTTGCGACACTCCAGAGTATCGTAAAGGTCCCCCGTTGCTGTTTAAAGAAAAGAGGTTCAGGAGAGAGTGGAGATGAAACTGGATCTACCATGGCAGTAGAGCAAGAGAGTAGAAGGATGACTTCAGACTACAATACCCTCCAACATTTTTTGCAGTGGAGACCAGAATAGGTGTGGTCAAGCAACATCAGAGTGGGGTCAAGATGGCAAAAGTTGTTAATGAGTAAGAGCACACAAACTAAAGCCATTTCCGCACTGGACTGTTATAGCACTATGATTCCACTTGCAACATCCTTTGGAATCCTGGAGTTTGCAGTTTAGGGAGGGGCCAGCCGGAAATGTCCAGTGCGGAAATGGTCTAAGAGAGGCTGCAGCAGTTTCTTTTTGCCTGCGCTCTCTGGGAAGGGCAAGATTCTGCCCCCTCCTCTCCACTCTCCTGCTTGAGTTAGTTGAGTGCAAATTACATTTGCACTTTGAGCTCAGTTTTCAGCATTTGACGTAAGCTGAGGACAAAAGGGAAAAGTGGGAAGTGGAGAGAGAAAATGGGACATTTTAGAAGCAGCTGAAAAAGTGACAGCAGAAGAATAATCAGGACAGTCCCTGCCAAATAGGGACATTTGAAGGGTATGAGATTACAGTGTATGTGTTTAGCCTGTCTACCACACTATGAAAAAATTGCTTTGTCAGACTTTGACCCCTAGAATCCTTCCAGCCAGTAATGGTCAATGGCCATATTGGCTGGGCAGGGAGGGGGGTGGGTGGTAAAAGTTCATGGAGAGGGAAGAATTTTTTATTTAGGGGGCCAGTGTTCTAATCCTCTGCCCCCCATACCTACAACTCTGCTTCAGAAGACATGTTAAATTTTCAGCATCAGCAAAATAGAAACCAAGACCAAACACAAAAGTTGGGGACCCACCTGTGATGATCTGGACTTAGGAAGAAAACCATGTTGCATTTATTAGATAAATGAAGATAAAGTATAGTTATGTATCTGAAGGGCTTAAATGTCCTAAAGGTACTAGATCTTAGAAACCAAGCAGGGCCAGCCTTGTACTTGGGTGGGAGACCACCAACGACTACCGGGTGCTGCAGGCTATATTTCAGAGGAAGGGACTAGCAAAACCACCTGTGAGGATTCCTTGCCTAAGAAAACCCCATGAGATTCATGGGGTCGCCAGAAGTTGACAGGTATTTTGAAGGCATATACACAGACACACAAACATTTGCTTTTGTATGCAGTGTGAGAGAATGGAATGACAGGAATGGCTGGTGATTGACAGAATGTCTGAGGGGAGTTCCAAAAAAGTCTTGTGCGTATGACAGATTTAGGAGTTGGAGATGTTAGGAGAGTTAGTTAGGGTCACAGATAGAAATGAGTAAGAATCAGGGTTGGAGTTAGAAAATGAGAGAAAGAGAGATAGTGGGAGATGTTAAAGTTAGCACGAGTTACATTTAGATGTACCGTATTTGCCGGTGTATAAGATGCACTTGTGTATAAGATGTACCCCATTTATACACTATTTGCCGGTGTATAAGACACACCAGCGTGTAAGATACACCCTCTTTTCACACAGTATTTTTCAGGAAAAAAAGTGAGTCTTATATGCAACAAATACAGTATTAGATAAGTAATCTTTAATGTTATGTTCAATTTCTGTTTGATAAATGTTTTTTGTATTATACACTTGAGCCTCTGAGAATTCTGTGTTACCATACCCTGCCCCCTTCCTACGAGATCTGTGATTCTTATAAATGGAACTTATTCATGACTAAGGAAGACAATTGGGGTCACACTGCCTGAAGAACGTGTTCAGGGTCACACTGGCTAGAGACATGTTCGGGGTCATAGGAAAGGAGATTCCACGTGAACCTCAGGAAGAACTTCCTGACAGTCAGAGCTGTCCGGCAGTGGAATATGCTGCCTCGGAGTGTGGTGGAGTCTCCTTCTTTGGAGGTTTTTAAGGAGAGGCTGGATGGCCATCTGTTGGGAATGCTTTGATGGGTGTTCCTGCATAGCAGGGGGTTGGACTCGATGGCCCCTGGGGTCTCTTCCAACTCTCTGATTCTCTGATTCTATAAAGTTCACATAGGATTATCTGGAAAACCCAACATGGATGGGTTTGTGCTATTCTCTTTACCACTCAAGGCTCTTGGCATTTTTTGAATACAATGAGAAACGAGCTGCCCAGATTGGTGAACAATCAGAGACAATTCCTCGATCTTATCCTACAGAGATTTTCCCTATACACCCTTCACAACCAAACATTAAGAGATCATCATGAGTCTCATCAATGTTTTGTCGCTCCAGAGTTAAGCAGTCAGCCCATTCCAGACCCTTTTGTCAATCCCGTGGGAAAGCCATTATGGCTTCATCAATGCACCCCTTCAGTGTGTGAAATGGGGTATAAAAACCCCACCTTTGACCCCAACCAATTGTAATACATAGCACCCCAGACTGCCGTTCCCCCGTGCTACCCTCAGATGCTCTCTGAGTCCCTCTTAACCCCTTCTTCAAGACTGGTTATTATCACCTTTTCCACCCAATCTCTCCCTATCCATGCTTTCTCATCTCACTTTCCAATAGCCTTGTATGGTTCTTAAGACACTCTGATTTCTTGTATGTTTATCAATGCAAATAAAATACTTTTTTAACTTAACTGGAGTCCTCTCTTCAGTCAGTACTGATATACATAGATGAAAAGATCCTGCCGTTACCATCCTCTCGCAGGCCTCCTTTGAATTATAATTCTCCCAAATTCTAAGGAGATGCTGGCATTCTGGGTGGACCCCAGCATCCCCCACCTCTTAGGATAACAGCTGCAAAAGGAGTATTGGAAAGCTTGAGTTCAGACCCATGGTGTCCGTTGTGGGAGCCGTAAATCCTGGGTCTTGGTATCCAGTGAGATTAAATGAATAAAGTCTTGCATCATAACCATGAGGGCATCTAGAAGGTCCCCACATCTGATACTATAGCAGTGAGACAGAAGGAGGTCTTCACACTGATGGCAGAGGTGAGGATAAACAGAAGCTCTCACAACATCCAACAATGGTATAATGCAGAAGGAAGGAACAATCATCTCAAGAACCACAATGGGGTGGATTGGGATTCTGAAGCATTCAGATTCAGTTCCTAGCTGCAGGAGAACCCTCTTGAAACAACAATAATAACTGATAAGTGTGGTGGCTGTACATTTTTAACCCAGCTGGTTTAGCTGACCGTTTGGCAATTCCATGTTCTTTTGCATTAGTCTGGGGAAAGAATAAATAGTACCTATTTGAGAAATCCCTCTGTCAGATTAGTTTGGCTATGGAGGTCAAAAGTGATTAGGTTAAGGGTGGAGAATCTACAGTCATCCCTATAATTTTGGACTACAACTCCCACAGTCCGTCATTATTGTACAAACTGGTTGGGGCTTCTGGGAGTTGGAGAACAGAACTGACTGGAAGCCAGATGTTCCTCACCCGGGCTAGACAGCATTCCTAACCTCTTTGCTTTCTGTCCATTGAGCCTGTATTTCTCACCTGGTGCAGACAGGTAGAAGAAGAGAAGAAGGACCCAAAACAGGTGAAGGAATCTCATGATGTCTTCAGGTAAGTGAGTGAAGGTCTCATCTGAGTGGACTCTTGCAGAAACGAAGCCTAGGAGGGTTATGAATGAAGCCTAGGAGGGTTATGAAGCAATGGAGCTGAATAACCTCTGTATTTGTAGGAGGTAGGAGGTTGGGAAACATTCCTAACACTAGATTGGGAAGTCAGCCAAGGTGGTAGACTTTCCCAGGGCAAATATAATATTTTTTTGTGTTGTGATACAGCTGTCAGGTTAGTCACGCAAGGTTGATTACAGACAAAAAGAGCTGTGTTATGGAAAGGCTTAAATAATCTGGAAGCCTTGCTCCATACTCATCCATTTCAGGCAAAAGTCCATCGAGATCAATCTGCCGCTACCCGATGAAGCAATGGGAGTATTTTGACAATATGACAGTGATTTATTTAAAAGATGGAAATCCTATCATTTCATGTTTTAAAAAAATGAGGAAAAGGAGTAAGAGGACAAAAATAATCTATAAGCATTTAATCATATTTTAAAAGCAATACGCACTTCCAAGACATTGCTTCAAATCAGTTTAGCACCTTAGAGATTTAAAGTTCTGACTAAAACCCAGAATAGACTCACCACCCCACTGACATGGAATCATAGAATCATAAAGTTGGGAGGAGTCCAGTCTTTTTTGAAGATATCCAGAGAAGGAGATCCCATCACCTCTGTAGGCAACTGCTGAACTGTTTTTACTGTCAAGAAGTTCAATCAAAATCTACTCTTCTGTAAGTTAAAACCATTAGACCTGGTCCTGTCCTCTGAGACAGCAGAAAACAAGCCTGTGCCCTCCTCTTAATGGCAACCCTTAAGCCATAGAATCATAGAATCATAGAAATGTAGAGTTGGAAGAGACCACAAGGGCCATCCAGTCCAACCCCCTGCCATGCAGGAAAACCCTCAAAGCACTCCTGACAAGTGGCCATCCAGCCTCCGCTTAAAAACCTCCAACGAAGGAGACGAAGCCATTTAAAGAGTACAATCATGTCACCCCCTAGTCCTCTCTTCATGAAGCTGAAGATGCACAGTTTATTCAACCGCTCCTCACATGTTTTGTTCTCCTTATCGCTTACCATCCTCATTGCCCTTCACTGAACTGGTTCCAACTTGTCTATATCCTTAAAATTAGGCTCACAGAACTGAACGTAGTACTCCAGATGAGGCGCAGCCAACACAGAATATCGTGAGACTATTACTTCCCTTGACTTGAAAATCATGCTTCTTGTTAATGCAAACCAAAATAGCATTTGCCTTCTTTGCTGCAGCATCACACTGCTGGCTCATGTTCAACTTATGATCCAGAATAATCCCAAGGCCCTTTTCATGTGTAGTACTACTGAGCCAAGTATTCCCCATCTTGTACCTAAGCATTTGGCTTTTGTGAACTAAACGTAGAATTTTGCATTTGCTGCTGTATAATTTCATTTTATTAACTTCAGTCCAGTTTTCTAGTTTATCAGGATCCTATTGTATTTTGTTCCTGACTTCCAATGTGTTAGCTATACCTCCCAGTTCTGTGTTACCTGCAAATTTGCTAAGGATTCTCTCCATCCCATTGTCTAAGTCGTTGCTAACAATATTGAAAAGTAATGGCCCTGCCACAAAACTCTGCAGCACTCCATTTGGGACCTCCTCCCAATCTGAAGCACAGCCACTGACAACAACTCTTTGCGCATGGTTTTCCAACCAATTATGGATCCATCTGATGGTGTTTCCATCTATTCCATATTTAGTCAGTTTACTAATCAAAATATCATGGGGGAACCTTATCAAATGCTTTGCTGAAAACCAGACATTGAAGCCATTGTCTACCACTGTTATCTGTTGAGGTTTAACCCCTGAGGTTCCATAAGAACATAAGAAGAGCCATGCTGTATCAGACCAAAGGTTTATTTAAGCCACCATTCTCTTCACTCAGTGACCAGCCGGTTGCCCCATGGGAAACCCATAACCAGAACATGAATGTGACTGAAAGCAAAGATTTCTCTTTTTTTGCCTTGATATGTATAATTTTTCATTTGTTTACACCATTTGACTGCCAATTTCCCCAGTGGACTGTGGGACTGGGACTATGTTGTATTTCCAGACCTCTTTGAGGGATCTTTTGGTACGAAACACGGACACACATTGCTGCCGTAGCATAGGCTTCATTGATGGTGAATGACGCAGCACATGGAACACAGCAGAGAAACATTCTAGCCCTTTTGCTGATGTGGTCCAGTTTCCCCCCACAGCCAGTGGTTGAATGGGGCCCCCAAAGAAATTCTATCCAGATGTGTCTCTTGGTTGGCAGTCATATCAAATCCCTATTACTGGTAATATGGGGATCCTTTGGGCTGCGGGGCACCCCACTCCAAAGTGAGGCTAATGGAGGATGAATTCCTCAGGATTGTATAGTGCAGGAACAAAGAAAATCAAAATGGTCAGACCTCACCTGGAATACTGTGTTCAGTTCTGGACTTCAAGAAGGATGTTGAGAAACTGGAATGTGTCCAGAGGAGGGTGACCAAAATGGTAAAAGGCCTGGAAACCATGAAGCCCTATGAGGAGGAGCCTGGGGAGCTGGGTTTGTTTAGCCAGGAGAAGAAGAGGTTAAGAGGTGACCTGATAGCCATGTTTAAACATTTGAAAGGATGTCATATGGAAGATATAGTAAGCTTGTTTTCTGTTCAAAAGAGGGATAGGGTTTACTTCCTGTTGACTTGCAGCAGACTTCCACAAGCTGGCAATCTCCAGATGTTTTGGAAAATCATTTCTACCATCCCCAATGGCCACACTGATGTGGGACTGTAATACAACATGTTTGGAGGGTGCCTGACTGGAGAAGACTGACGTGGGGTGAGCTAAGTCCACCAATACATTTAAGACCGGAACACAAAAACTCATCTTCATTCTAAAGAGACACCTCCCCAAGGGGTAATTGCCATTGGTGTTGGCTCTTTGGATGCAGGACAGGGGCTTCAGGAAAGTTCTTGGGTTGATGCCAGGTGACTCATTATTAGCAGAGTGCACAGACTGTCCTGATGCCAGTTACATGTTGTGCCCACTCTTGTGTGACTGACCTGAGTCTAGATAAGAACATAAGAAAGATCCTTTCTAAACTGGGCCAAAGGTCCCTCTACTTTAGTAGATTCTCGTGAAATTCATGTGGAGAGCTCACTGCAAGCTTGGGAATGCATTTCCTTGCTGAAGGATAGTCTAGGGTCCCTTACTAGCTGTCTTTTCCTGGTGTGCGTTTAACACAGAGCCACCCCTGACATCAGGCAGAGTCAGAATGCCACCTCAGGCAGCATATGCAAGGGGAGGGACGAGTAGTGATGGCAACTTCTTGAACTCCACAATTATTTCCTTTCATCATGTAGCTAGTTACAGGTCTCTAATCTACTCTCCTTAGGTATCTTGGGGTGCCACAGGGTTTTGTCCCAGGCTCATTGCTCTTCAATATCCTCTGTCTGTCTGTCTGTCTGTCTGTCTGTCTGTCTGTCTGTCTGCCCGCCTGCCCACCTACCTACCTACCTACCTACCTATGATTCAGGCAATTTCCACAGTAGACTGTTATAGTGCTATTATTTCACTTTCAACATCCTGTGGAATCCTGGGGTTTGCAGTTTAGGGAGGAGCCTCAGCGCTTCCTTAAACTGTAAACCCCAGGACTCCACAGGATCATAGAATCATAGAAATGTAGAGTTGGAAGAGACTCCAGAGGCCATCTAGTCCAACCCCTTGCCATTCAGGAACACCCTCAAAGCACTCCCGACAGATGGCCACCCAGCCTCTGCTTAAAAACCTCCAAAGAAGGAGACTCCACTACACTCCCAGGCAGCAGATTCCACTGCTGGACAGCCCTGACCGTCAGGATGTTGAAAGTGGAATAATAGCACTGTAATGGTCTAGCGCGGAAATGGCCTCAGGTGATGGAATAGAGGGCATTCTTATCAAAGTTACAGATGACACCAAATTAGGAGGGGTAGCTAATACATCAGAGGACAGGATTAGAATTCAAAATGATCTTAACAGAGTAGAGAGCTGGGCCAAAACTAACAAACTTAATTTCAGCAGGTAGAAATGTAAGTTACTACACTTAGGCAGAAATAAATGAAATGCACAGATATAGGATGGGTGAAACCTGGTTTGATCACAGTACATGCAAAATAAATCTAGGAGTCCTAGCAGACCACAAGCTGAGCCTGAATCAGTTTTGTGATATGGCAGCTGAAAAAGCCAATGCAATTCTAAGCTGCACGAATAGGAGTATAGTATATAGGTTGACAGCAGTAATAGTACTGCTGTATTCTGCTTTGGTCAGACCTCACCTGGAATCCTGTTACCCTGATTTGTGGGGGTCCCATGAGGGACACCTAAATGCTCTCCAAATTATACAAGTTGGTGAAATTAGTCAAGGAGCACAAGTTAGCACTACGAGAGGCAGGGCAACAGAGTGAGATCTTTTACCCAGTGTCTACGGCGTCAGGCTGAGTCAAGGAGCAAACAGAAGTGAAATAATAATTATTGTTTTTATTAAAATACAATCAAACAAATGTATGCAGCACACTCAGGAGTTGGAGTTGGATAGAGGGATTTTGAGAGGAGGTTTTTGGTATGGGACATACTGGACGTGTCCTGAAGCCCGGCTAGTCTGAAGATAGAGTTCGTGGATATGGAGGCTCTCAGTACGTGGGACTGAGGGGAAGGCTTGCCAAGCACAGCGGTAGCAAGGCAGTATGGAAGTCGGGAGCGATCCGAGGAAGCTCTCAAAGTCAGGGGTTCTTGTAGGGGAAATTGTGGCCGCAGGCTAGTCCATACTTGGGGAAAACAATGAGTTTCGGGCTGGAGACAAAGCCTCCGAAAGGTCAGAATTTAGCATGATTGAGTTAAGTCCGAATTGTCAATAGGGTAGCCAGTATGCAAACGCGGAGTGCTTGATGATTGAGTATTCGGCTTGCCAAGCTGCCTGCTCGGGGCAGGGAGTCCTTTGTAAGTAGCATGCATGCATAATATGGGACTTGCCTTGAGGTCTCCTGAAGCAGTAGTCTGGCTATTTCTGGCCTGCCTGGATTTGTTTGGAATATTATGGCAATTAGCGATCGAGCCTGTTTGCATGCTTGTCCGGGGGCCTTGCAAGCACATGGGAAGGAATAGGTGAGGGAGGCCAAATTGTTGATATCAGAATGATATCTGGTATCCCACAAGTCCAGGCTAGAAAACTGCGGTAACAATCCTGTGTCCAGTTCTGGGCACCACGATTTAAAAAGGATGTTGACAAGCTAGAACATGTCCACAGGAGGGCAACCAAAATGGTAAAAAGTCTGGAAACCATGACCTATGAGGAGATAGCTTAGGGAGCTGAGTATGTTTAGCCTGGAGAAGAGAAAGTTAAGAGGTGACATGATGGCTACGTTTAAATATTTAAAAGGATACCACATGGAGGATGGAGCAAACTTATTTTCTGCTGCTCCAGAGATTAGGACACAGAACAATGGATTCAAACTACCGGAAAAGAGATTCCACCTAAACATTAGGAAAAACTTCTGACTGGAGAAGAGATTGGACAACCCGCTTGTTGATTTCCTCCAACTCTTTGCTCCTCTATCCTATCCAACCTCATCAATTTCCAGAGAATTTCCAACTATCTTGGAACTGAATTTCATGACAGAATGCAAAGGGATCTTGTAGCAACTTTGAGACTAAGTGAGAGAAAAAGTTGGCAGTGTAAGCTTTCATAGGCTTCTGATGTATCTGATGAAGTAGACTTAAGCGTATGAAAGCTTATGCTACCAATTTCTTTCTCTCAGTGGGTTTCAAAGGTGCTACAAGGTCCTTTTGTATATAATGATCCGGGCAAGTACAACTATGTCCTTGAATTCTCCCTTCCTGGCAGAAGTTGCTATTACAAAATTAGTTTAAATATTTGCACTTTGTTGATTCTTCTCTAACTTTTGTACCTCACAGCTCAACAAAATGTTTGTAAGGACCTGAAAGCTCTCACACTTTCATAATATCAACGCACCGCAGAGTTGGAAGGAACAGCAAGGCTCTTGTAATCCAATCCCCAGCTGGTGCTAAAGCAGTCTGAGAGATAGATGGCAATCTGAACTCCATTCAAGAACCTATACAGAAAATTCTCCAACACCTCCTGCAGCAATCAATTCCTGTGTCAGGAGGTTCTTCCTATCTCCTATTTTGTAATATCCATTGGTTCAGGTCCTGTCCTTTAGGGCAGCCAAAACAAGTTTCTTCATGCTCCACCTAATAGTCCTCCAGATATTTAGAGATGGCTATATCACTTAATCTCTTGGCCTTCTCTTCTACAAGCTAGATACTAATGAAGTTTTTGCATGACTGGGTTTTATTTTTTGGTTCCTTGGTTATCTTTGTTTTTCAGCTTCCACCCAGGCTCCCATCTAACAGATGGCAGCAAGGCAATACTGAGCATATTTGCCTCTAAGTGTGTTTCAGTTGTGCAAGCAACTATTGACAGCTGCTGGTCTCCAGCTACCAAAGTCTGTGTTTGCTTAGCAGTGGGCACAATTCTTACCATATCTTCTATCAGGGGGTGGGATTCCCTTTGGCAAAGAACAAAGTCAAAACAGAACCAGTGGGCAATGTTTCAGGCATGCTGTTCCAACAATTTGTAATTTCCAATAGCTTCAGAACATATATCATGCTTAATGTGTGCTGCAGTCTTGCAGAATCTTAACTCACTTAGAATCACAGTATCATAGAGTTAAAAGAGACCACAAGGGCCTTTGAGTTCAACCCCCTGCCTGCAAGAAGACACCATCAAAGCACCCCCTTTGATAGATGGCCATCCAACCTCTGTTCAAGAGATTCCAACACATGCCAAGGCAGCACAGTCCACTCTCGAACAGCTCTTAGTGTCAAGAACTTCTTCCTAATGTTTAGATGGAATCTCTTTTCTTGAAGTTTGATGTTTACTCATTATGATAAAACCTTTCATCAGAATAGTCCTGAGGCTATCTGATGTGGGAGCAATGGCATATTTCATAGAATCATGGAATTATAGAGCTTGAAGTGGTCCACCTTCCCACCTGGTCCAGCTCCCTGCCATGCAAGTAGAGACAGCTAAAGCACTCCCCAAAGATGGCCACCTCTCCAGTGATGGAAAATCTGCCACCCTCTAAGGCAGTTTGTTCCTCTGTTGAGCAGCTCTTACCATCACCAAGTACTTCCTAATGTTTAGGTAGAATCTCTTTTTTTGTAATTTGAATTCACTGGTTTGTGTCCTGGTCTGTGGAGCAGCAGAAACCAAGCTTGGTCCATCTTCCCCATGACATCCCTTCAGATACTTAAAGATGAGTATCGTGTCATCTCTTAAGCCATTTCCGCACTAGGCTGTTATAGCACTATGATTCCACTTTTAACATCCTATGGAATCCTGGGGTTTGCAGTTTCAGGAGGGGCCAGCTGGCCCCTTCCGAAACTGAAAACTCCAGTATTCCATAGGACGTTGAAAGTGGAATCATAATGCTATAACAGTCTACTACGGAAATGGCCTCAGTCTTCTCTTCCCCAGCCTAAACACATCCAACACCCTAAGTTGTTCAAAGTCCAAAATAGCTTTCAGCACCTTCAATAGCTCCTTTAAGGCCATTTCTGCACCACAATGCTATAGTGCTATTATTCCTCTTTCAACATCCTGTGGAATTCTGGGGTTTGTAGCTTCCTGAGGCCAAAGAGCTCTCTGGCTTAGAATTCTAAAGGCCCCTCCCTAAACTGCAAAGCCCAGGATTCCATAGGATGTTGAAAGTGGAATAGCAGCACCATAACAGTATAGTGCGGAAATGGCCTAAGGTTAAGACTCAAACCCGTAACAGATTCACTGCTCCGTTAACATAGGAGCCATTAGCCACCACCACTCTTAATAATGCATGCTCAGAGAAATACCAGAATTCTTTCTTGTGGAAGCAAAGACAAACGTAAAAATTACTTATTTTAAAAAATAAGGTTTGTGAAACCTATAATTCTCTTTGTCAGTTCTGATGTGTTTTATTGATGTTTAGCTTGTTATAAACCACCCTAGAATCCATGGCAAACAAACAACGAAGCAAGCAAGCAAATCTTTCCCATTCCCAGTAATATCCCAAACCAAACCAAAGTCACTGTCATCAGTGACCAGAAGACATCTTATCCTTAGTTCAAGGGCTTATCTTCATTAAGATTTCTTGACCTCATCTTGAGCAACCCAAGTCCTCTATGAGCACATTCTTCAGGAAAGAAATATCTCCTCAGTATTCCTCCTCCTCTTTCTTCTGAAAAAAAGCCAACAGCTGTGGATTGTACAGTGGGTGAG
The DNA here is from genome assembly GCA_948472985.1 of Iguana delicatissima. Classification (NCBI taxonomy): domain Eukaryota; kingdom Metazoa; phylum Chordata; class Lepidosauria; order Squamata; family Iguanidae; genus Iguana; species Iguana delicatissima. The sequence goes on from CAOKZL010000419.1 coordinate 842,966, forward strand.
TAGAGATGCTGTAAGTCTCCTCTAGAAGCAAATATAGTCAGTTGAAGATGTGTTGATGGAGACATGTGATTTCTCCAAGATTAGCCCTTTGTGACAGGCACATCCATGCCCTCCTAAAGTGACAGGTTTAGGTGAGTCTGCAGTAAAGTGTTATCTTAGTTTGATAACACTTTAATCACTATGACTTTATCCTAAGAAATCCTTGGATTTGTATTTGGTGAAGTATTGAAGGTACCAAGATAACTCTAAGAAAAGAGGAACTGAAGACTGCATTGTTTGAATTTGGACTCTAGATTCTGGATACGTTGGGAACTATAGTTCAAGGGAGTGCTAGTGCTGTCCTTCTGAGGATATTGAAGACTTCATCAGACTACTGATCTCAGGATTCCTTAGGATAGTCCCATGACAGTTAAAAGTGATATCAGACAGATGTAACTGTGCAGTGTGAATGTGCTTAGGGACTCCTGTGTGACAGCCCTTAGACATCCAGTAGCATAAAGTTAATGGCCTGGTCAGAATTTCTTCTCGGGAGGGACAGCAAGTCCCCAAGGGGCTTTCCATATGGGGTGATCCGAATGCTTCTCCAGCTAGAAGTTTCCAGGGGTCCAGTCCAGATATTTATTTTGGCTTCTTACAGCAGAGTTTTTTGGTCTTGGAACAGGTCCCAATCTGTACTTCATTATCCTTGCAGGTATCAGTTTCACAGGTCCCACCTCGGAAAATGCAGCCCAGAGTGACAAAATCTCCTTTGCCTGTATGGAAAGGGAAACAGAATCATTATGCTGTCCTCATCGTTTCCCCTTTTTGCGTTGAGGACAGGGAGAATTCAATTCCTATCTGTATGTGACCCTCCAACAATCCCGATATGAGAGGGACAATCTCATTTAATTGTCTGTCATTCCACTTTTCCAGCTGCTTTTAATATGTCCCATTCTTTCTCTCTGCCTCCCACTTTCCCTTTTTGTCTTCAGCTTACTTTAATTGCTGCCAACTGAGTTCAAAGTGCAAAAGGAGTTTGCACTCCATTAACTCAGCCATGGGACAGAGGGAAAAAGAGGACGGGTGTTGAACTTTTGTCCTTCCCAGCGGTTTCAGGCAGAAGCAAACTGCAAACTTCAGGAGCCTCTCCAAGTTTGTCTATTTCTCCTCATCAATTAGTTATGCCATGATATTGCTTGGCTGCACATGGCCGTTGTTTGTTTGTTTTAATCTTTGTGCAGCTTGTTGATAGCCACCCTTTCCTGGGATCTCCTGCAGGGGTGAGGAGAAGGATGATGAGACATGAGTAGAGGGTACCTTCCTGCTGGTTGGGGAGCACATCTGTGGTGTGGCGGTGGAGAGGGCAGGGACATCATAGAATCATAGAGTTGGAAGAGATCACAAGGGCCATCCAGTCCAACCCTCTGACATGCAGGAAGATACAATGAAAGCACTCCTGACAGATGGCCATCCAGCCTCTGTTTAAAAACCTTCCAAGAAAGAGACTCCACCACACTCTGAGGCAGCCTATTCCACTGTCAAATTGTTCTTACGCTCAGGAAGTTCTTCCTAATATTTAGGTGGAATCGCTTTTCCTGTAGTTTGAAGCCTTTGCTCTGTGTCCTAAGGCCTTTTCACACTACTCTGTTATAGTGCTATTATTCCACTTGCAACCTCCTGTGGAATTCTGAGGTTCGTAGTTTAATGAATCCAAAAGGCTCTCTGGCTGAGAATTCTAAATGCTCCTCCCTAAACTGCAAACCCCAGGCTTCCATAGGATGCTGAAAGAGGAATAATAGCACTGTGACAGTGTAGTGGAGAAAGGCCCCTAGTTTCTGGAGCAGCAGAAAACAAGCTGACCCCATATTCTGTATGGTATCCTTTCAAATATTTAAATATGACTAGCATTTCACCTCTTAACCTTCTCTTCTCCAGGCTAAACATACCCAGCTTCCTAAGCCACTCCTCATAGGGCAGGGTTTCTAGGCTTTCTACCATTTTGGTGGCCCTCCTGTGGACACGTTCCAGCTTGTCAAAATTCTTCTTGAATTGTAGTGCCCAGAACTGGACATAGTATTCCACTATTTGAACTGGTGGTTCTCAGATCCAAGAATTAGGTAAACTGCCTGCCTTGGATGGTGTTGCAGAGCTTGGGAGCACTTTTGGATCCCTTTCTGTCCCTGAAGGCCCAGATGGACTCTGTGGCTTGGATTGCTTGGAATCAATTTCAGCTGGACCTGTCAGTTAAAGCTTTTCCTGCACAGGGATAATTTAGCCACAGTTCGCCATGCAGTGGTAGCTTCCCCATTTGACATCTGCAATGCATGCTGAGGGTTATTTTTTTGGAAGACCCCCTGAAAGCTTCAGCTTGTACAACACACAGCAGAAAGACTGCTTGCTGATAGTACCGTATAGACCAGTGGTTCTCAACCTGTGGGTCCCCAGATGTTCGTGGACTTCGGCTCCCAGAAGCCCCAGCCACTATGGTCAATGCTCAGGGCTTCTGGGAGCTGAAGTCCACGAACATCTGGGGACCCACAGGTTGAGAACCACTGGTATAGACAACACATAGGACCAGTCTTAAAGGAGCTGCACTGCCCATCAGCCCCTAGTCTGAATTTAAGTTGCTCATCCTAAATGGTTTGGGACTTTGAAAGAGTGCCTCTCCCTATATATGCCTTCTAGAAAATGTAGGTCTGCTGAAGGAACACTCCTTGTGTTTCACCTTTGGCAGCAATACACTGTGGGAGAACATGGGAGAGGGCTTGCTCTGCTGTGGCATTTGATTTTGGAATGCCTACCCCATAGAGACCTGATTGGTACCAATACTAACGTCATTCCAGTGCCAAGTCAACCAATTACTTTAAAAAATTAAAAAAGTATGAGAGCTGAGGGACCAGAAGTACATAGGTTTAGTTCCTTATGTGGATGGATAGTCTTTATCTTACAGTGAGGATCCCAGAAAGAATCAGCTGTTCTACAGGGACTTCATTGATTTGTTACCATGCTCTACCATGCCTCCTATGATATATGTGATTTTTCATAAATTGAACTTGTTAATGACCAGAGAACATGATCACACTGGCTGGAGATGTGTTCGGGGTCAGATAGGATTATGTGGAAAACCCGAGGCTTATGGGTTTGTACTAATCTCTTCACCACTTTAGGTTCTTGGCATTTTTGGCAAGGTCACCAAGGTTTCCATGGCCAAGTGGGGATTTGAATCCCCCTGGTCCCCCAGTGTCATAGTCCACCACTCAAATTACTGCCCCAATTGAGTTTAAAAAAGACCACCTAGACTAGGGGAGCCCAGCCAGTTTAGGGGCATAGAACTGATATCAGGTGCAGAAGAAGGATGGATTCTCCTAGGCTCCCCATAGGCTGATGAAATTTCGGGTGTGGTTGCCCCTTCTGATGTCATCATAAGGGGAGGAGCAAAGGCAAGAAGAGGGATGGTAGTGATTCCCTTAGGGCAGAACCCAGGGGCTTGGCTTTCAGGAAGTGATGGGTCCCATAGAGGGGTGAAACATCATTCATAAATTGGTGGGTGTTTTTACCTGAACTGGGCAGGAAGGCCAAGAAGAGACTGGCAAAGAGAAGGCAAAATATCTTCATGGCTCTCAGTGCAGTAATCTAAAAGGTAAGACATCAGAGAAAGATTTGCACAGCATTCAGTTGTTGAGTTGATCTGGATTTGTAAGGGCCCTCTGTATTTTCAGGATAGCTAATGAATTGTCTGTTTGCAACACTGTTTATTTTATGCTATGCATGTGAAGGGATCCTTGAATGACCTGGATAGATTGGAGAGCTGGGCCAAGGCTAACAAAATGAAATTCAACAGAGAGAAGTGTAAGGTCCTACACTTACATAGAAAAAATGGAATACAGAAATATAGGATGGGGGACACGTGGCTGGATAGCAGTACGTGTGAAAGGGATCTAGGAGTCTTCATAGACCACAAGCTGAACATGAGTCAGCAGCGTGATGCGGCAGCCAAGAAAGCCAATGCAATTCTCGCTGCATCAACAGGAGTATGGTCTCTAGATTGAGGGAGGTACTGGTACCACTCTACTCTGCTTTGGTTAGACCTCATCTTGAATACTGTGTCCAGTTCTGGGCAGCCCAATTCAAGAAGGACATGGTCAAGCTGGAGCAAGTCCAGAGGAGGGCGACCAAAATGGTGAGGGGCCTGGAAGCCATGCCCTATGAGGATAGACTTAGAGAGCTGGGTATGTTTAGTCTGCAGAAGAGAAGGTTAAGAGGGGACATGATAGCCATGTCTAAATATTTGAAGGGATGCCATGTAGAGGACGGAGCGAGCTTGTTTTCTGCTGCTCCAGAGACCAGGACAAGGAGCAACGGATTCAAGCTGCAGGAAAGGGGATTCCGCCTTAGGAAGACTTCCTGACGGTCAGGGCTGTCCGGCAGTGGAATATGCTGCCTCGGAGAGTAGTGGAGTCTCCTCCTTCCTTGGAGGTTTTTAAGCAGAGGCTGGATGACCATCTGTCGGGAGTGCTTTGAGGGTGTTCCTGCATGGCAGGGGGTTGGACTGGATGGTCCCTGGGGTCTCTTCCAACTCTACATTTCTTTGATTCTATGAAGAAAATGAGATGTGCAGAGTGGAGCCTATTATCATGTACAGGATAACTCCAGTCTCAGAAAATAGGCTTAGAAGTTTGCAAAGCTTTATTCAAGAAACAACAGGGTAACAGTTGCACATTCTGGCCATTGCCAAGACTAAACGTCCTACTGGATTTACAGTATCTTATAAGCAGTAACATTACAGACCTCTGTACACGAAGCCCTTATTTGCCAGCTAATTAAAACAACTCCTTTTCCCAGGCTGGCTTCCCACTTGCCAGTGTTCTGACCTTGGATTTGCATTTGTTCTTCTCCTTACTAAAGTCCATTAAAACAACATACTCTTCTCTGGTGTTCTCATTGAGTTTCCATCATCCCCTTCCAGCCCCTTTTACATGGCATCAAACAGCAAAGCATTGCATGTTATCACATGGCTCCAAACAGCAAAGTGCTGCAAGTACAAACAGCAAATAACCTGGTATAATAGCGCATGGTGAGTCACAAGGTGTGATATGATCGCAAAACACTACATGTCATTAGAAAGGCATTAGGATGACATGGCATGGAAAGCGAAGCAGACCTGGGATTTAGGTTTCGTCATCTGCACATGGAATGGAAAGGAGGAAGAGGTTTTGCAAGGGAAACCAAAGCAAAGCAGACAAGAAGACAAGAAGCAACAAGTCGCCTCCACTGAACCCTAAAATGCCATTTTCCATCAGGCAAGGAATAGTTATGTTCCAGATCTTCAAAGGGAATGACATGTAGAAAGTGAAGGCATTCCATCTGGTTAATTAGTTGCTTCCATGTGACAATGAACTTGCTCCAGATTTTAACCCAGACTTTAAAGAAGCTATCCCAGGTATTAAATTCTATTGTTGTCATCATCCTCATCTACAAATATTTGTGATTTTTATTTTTTCTCTTCTTTTTTGCTTTAATAGTATTACATTATATTGCACAAACTTTTTTTTCGTGTCTGCCCTTCCTCCCCCTACAGCTTATCAAGGTCAAAAATATGCCTTCCTCGATCAAAAACCTTCTTGAAAAATGTGGGTCATAATTTTGATTACATTATTTCCTTCTTTATACACCTTTTCCTTTTGAATCATGTGTTTTTCTTCAACTGTTCAGTATATTGTAATCTTCTTTCCCTAAGAGCGTCAAATAATGAAAATTCAGCTAAATATTTAGCCACTTTACCCATGTTACAAATTTCTTTCTCCTTCCATCCTAAAATGATTATGGTACATTCTGCTTTTCACATATATTTCACATATATTTAACTACATTTTCTTCATTATTTTTCAGCCCCCTTTTCTTCAAATTTTTACCCCTTGTTATTCTTGTGGGAGTTTCTGACTTAGGCCATAGTGTGATCCTAAGGAGAACCCATTATGGAGTTTTCTGGGACCTGAATGCTTATCAAAGGCAGCCCCATATAGAGAGTGCTACAATAATTTAAATAGGATGTAACTAGGGCCTGTGTCACTGTGGCTGAATTTGATGTCTCAAGGAATAAATTTAGCACCTTGGAAGTGCCTTTAAAGTTTGGGCTAACTTTAGATTCTGACTTTAGAGAAGCCATGAGCCCACTTGTTGTCCATTTCAGGTAATTATCCATTTCTAGGCAAATCCCATAGATAACTGCCACTAGCACAACCTTGCATTAAATTACAACTTCTTTACATAGACTGGTGGAAAACAAAGTGAAGCTCTCTAGACATTGTCGGACTGCAGCTTCTGTCAGCTCTCATGAGCATAGCCGGTTGTAAGGAATGCTGGTAATTGTAGTCCAACAACAGCTGGAGAGCTTCACTTTGTCTGCCTTGGTACAGACCAAGAAATCTTGCTTTGGCCTTTGAATGGGATTATTCAGGGTGCGTGTGGTCAGCCTTAAAAACCTCAGTGAAGCTAGGGCTGGGTTGAAGGGTCGGTCTTATAGGCATCTTATTTTGTACTTTATTGTTTTGGTAAGAGAAGGAGGCAGCACATTATAGGAGTCAGTTTTTGCTTTGAGGATAGCTGGCAACCCTAAGTTTGAAAAAAAGACTATCCAAGAAAATTAAATCATTTTTATGATTCTGAATATAGTACCATCAATATACAGGTAGCTTTAGGAAGAGTAGGATCCAGGTACTGTGTACTCCAACTCCCATCAGTCAAGATGGCCTGTAGGCAGGAATTATGGGAGCTGATGCCAACAACACCGGCAGAGCACTGGGTTTTCTGCACCTGCTTCAGAGTAACACAAAGCTAAGAATACAGTTTTCTGCACCTGCCTTAGAGTAGCACAAAACTAAGAATACAGGTCTTTGTCCATTAGAAGCTTCCATTCTAAAAACTTGGCAAAGGTGAGAGATAATAAAGTGAATGTAGGAATGAATGGGGCCGTGGAGAAGCAAGGGAAATGGAGGAAGAAGTCGGTGGAGAAGCAGAGTTAGAGGAGCAGAACTACCCTTTTGGCTGGAATTGAAATTTAGAGTCAAGGCTGTAAGCGTCATAGCAATAAGCCATTTGATAGAGTGGAGACAAAAGGCAGAAAGGCCATGTAGATATTTGGGGATGGAGTTTAGATATATGGGGCAGCGAGGGAGAATGAGCAGAGAAGAAAAGCATGGACAAGTGAATCTTTTCCAGGACTCACTAGTGTCTGGGCAGGTAGGTAGGATTAGATGTTTCCTTGTGGCCTTCAGGTCTCTTCTCAGTTCTGAGTTCCACCACTAGGTCATAATTGGAAAGTCAAGAAACCCAGTGTTCTAAGTAGGGCAACCTGAAGGGAGACCTTTTATTGGATGACCGCCAGTGGCACCTTTTGGCTTCCATGTCAGAGAGCGTAGCAAAGTTGCTCTGGGTTTTAGTCTGAACTTTAAAAGGTGATCTGAAGTTCTATGTTTGTTTTGAGGATAGGATTGAGCACCTTAGATAGCTGAAGTTCAAACTAAAACCTAGAGAGGATCCATTGCCCAACTGCCATGGAATCACCTCAATGCCCTCAAGGCATCAGATCCTATCTGATCTTGGAAGCTAAGCAAGGTCAGCCCTGGTTAGCACTTGGATGGGAGACCACCAACAAATACTGGGCTATGTTTCAGAGGAAGGAACTGGCAAAACCACTTCTGAGTATTCCTTGCCTAAGAAATGCCATAAGTTGACAGGAAACTTGAAGGTGCATGCGTGCATGCACACTGCTGCATCATATTATTGCTGACCTCAAATAGAAATGCAAGATATAACCTATAACATTTTCAGTATCTCTCTCAGTTTTGTGCTCACACTGGAGAGTCTTGATGTGGTGGAGGTTCTCTCATTATTGGCTGGGGGATTTTAGCAAAAACTAGATAGTTCCTTTAAGGAGGTGCTGCTCAAGCTACCTGATGTTGCGGATCACCAGTCAATGGTTCAGACACTGGTACTGGTACTGGTCTTTGGGTAACACTGACATTGGAATCACCAGGTATCAACTGAAGCCCAACAACTGCAAATCTGTCCTGCTTACACTGGTTTTGCTCTCTGGAATACACCAAAACCCCTGGTGTGTGCGCTTCAGAATGCAGCAGTACTCCATGTGAATTGAATGCACAAAACATAGAGTTCTTGGCAACATGCTTTGAGGCAGCCTGTCAATGTGGGAAAATATTCTCTGGAAGGCAGAACACTTGCAATACATTGTCCTGGCAGAACTTATGAAGGCGAAAACTTTTTCTTGAAGTACAGGAAATCCAAGGGAGAGAAATAACACTTTAATTAAGCAATGATCTTGGACAGTCTTCCCAGTTGGCACCTGCAGCCAAGAGGCCCCAAAAGAACAGCAGTCATCACTGTTTTCCATCCTCAGCATCTTAATACTATTCATTTTGCAGCTGCTTGCTCCCAATCAGAGGAGATTACGCAGAACTTCTCCAAATGGGGCAGCATCTTGTATTTTCTCAGGCCTCTTGTATTGCTTGGGCCAGTGTTTACAGCATATGATGACAGGCTCAAAACAGAACACACCACTTGGGATTTCACCCTCGGAGCAGTAGCCCATTCTGCAGTGATGGTGTGGAGGGTCACAACTTGGTTTTTCCTCTATGATTGTTCCTGCAGAGAGAAAAGAGGGGAAACACACAATTCATGTCATCCAGGAAACAGCTTGGGGCATTTTCTCTGAAGGATTCCTGAGTAGGATTGAATACATTCAGTCTGTTGCAGTGAAAGCAACAGAGAGAAACTTGAAAAGAGGAGCAAATGCATTGTAGGCAACAGTGTATGACATTCAATGAATGACTTAGAATCATAGAATCATAGAGTTGGAAGACACAGCGAGGGCCATCGAGTCCAACCCCCTGCCATGCAGGAACACTCATCAAAACATTCCTAGCAGATGGACATCCAGCCTCTGTTTAAAAACCTCCGAAGAAGGAAACGCCACCACACTCCAAGGCAGCATATTCCATTGCCAGACAGCTCTGACCATCAGGAAGTTCTTCCTAATGTTTATACGGAATCTCCCTTCCTGAAGCTTGAAGCCATTGCTCTGTTTCCTAGTTTCGAGAGCAGCAGAAAACAGGCTTGCTCCATTGTCCGTATGACATTCCTTCAAATATTTAAGCACAGCTATCCTGTCACCTCTTAACCTTCTCTTCTCCAGGGTAACATGACCAGCTCCCTAAGCCACTCCTCATTGGGCTTTGTGGTTTCCAGACCCTTCACCATTTTGGTGGCCCTTCTCTGGACACATTCTGGCTTCTCAATATCCTTCCTGAACTGTGGGACCCAGAACTGGAGACAGTATTCCAGGAGGGGTCTGACAAAAGCAGAATAGAGTGGTACCATCACTTCCCTTGACATAGACACTGTACTCCTATTGATGCACCCCAGAATCACATTGGCTTTTTTAGCTGCTGCACCACACTACTGACTTGTGTTCAGCTTGTGGTCTACTAAAACTCCTAGATTCTTTCCACATGTATTGTGGTCTGAGTACTGTGGTTTGGCTACTTGCATGGTCAAAATGTTGGCCAAGATCTAGGATCAGGGAGCAATAACACTTAACTCCACCAGGCAGAATTATGTCTCTGTCCTCTCCCATCACCTTCAAACCTACCTTTTATCTGCTGCAGCCTCACCCCCAACTCAGCCACTTACTTATCAATGGAAAAGAGTGAGTGGTGATAGTGGAGAAGCCTTCAGACAAGGTATTTAGAACAAGGTATTCTTTGGAAACTTGGAGGATGACTTTATTGCTGTGCTAGACCAGGGGCAAGTAATTACATGGGATCCACGGGATAATTTTCTTATGAGCCACACACTCAGGCCATTTCCGCACCAGGTGCGAGAAGTGGTTTGCGCCATTTCTTACCATAATTAAATAATGCACTTTTCCTTCATTGTTTTCCACACAGTCCCATGTTTTGATTCGTTTTCCTGCAGTTCATGCATCCACGCTACCTCGTCGCTGGCCACTCCCCTAACTGCCCTCACTTCATCCCGGCGGCTGTGATTGGCTTTTTTGTTTTGTTTTTTGGGTTGGTACATTTGTATGTACCTATGTACCCATGTAGGTACATGTTTGCCAATGTATAAGAGGCACCCCCCCAAAAATGCCTTCTGAAAATGGGGTGCCAACAGGATAACTCCCCCCACCCAGATATATCACTACCGGCGGCCAATCACCATCTGCACGCACCTCTCCCAGCCCCGTTGCCACCCGCATGCGTGCCCCTCTCCCAGCCCCATTGGAGAGGTGTGTGGGGGTGGCGAGCATGCGCAGAGAGGTGCATGCAGGTGGTGAGAAGGCCTGGAGAGGTGTGGGAGGGGGTGGCCAGGGGGTGCGAAGAATGGAATGGGGGACAGGGGTACTAAACATTTTTTTCCTCAAGAACGCAGCCTGAAAATACAGTGCATCTTACACCAGTGTGTCTAATACCAGCAAATACCATACATGCTACTTCCCATTCCCACAGCCCGCCCACCACAGCCCACCAATGTGCGAAAATCTGAATTTGCTTCGATGTCAGAATGTGAATCAGATTTTTTCCAGTTTTCAAATAGCATGCTTTCCCACCACACGGGGGCACATTAGCATGGGATTCTGTGCAGAATGATGGAATATAGGGCGAACCTAATTCATTCATGCATGTAGAACACTTCAGTGCTACTACGCAGTAACTTGCGGTAATAACCCCATGTGGAAATGGCTTCAGAGCAAGCACAAATTACTTCATTTCCCCCTCTGATCCGTCTTAAAATGGTGACCAGAAGCAATGCTGTGTCACTTTTTTCAAGAAATGTGAATGCATAGTGAAATTAGACGAATTAGCAAAGCAGGATTTCCCCAAGGCCCCCAGGTTCCTCAGCCCTCTCTCACCTATGGTGCAATTCCAGACCTCCCTTAAATATTTATGGTCCTTGCACAGGCAGTGGTACCCTCTAAGAGGTGCTGTTATTACATTTTTGCCTTTTGACCTATTTTTAGGATCCTGGAAGTGACTCGGATGACTAACAAGTTGGAGAAGGAATTGGGCAAAATGATCAATTCTCTGGGTGCATTTTTTCCTGGTTTGGGGAGAAGTGGTATGTATGCGGGAGGAGCAGTGTGCTCTTCCAAGGTATATGCATGCTCACCATGGTATAATATATAATCATTATGCATGTAAATATTTATTTTATTACCACATGCAACATTTTAAAGTCCCCACCCCCACAGGGCACAGAGTCCAAGAGGACTTGGAACATTTTTAAAACTTACTTTGCATTTTTTTGGGTGTGGGGGGTGATCTATATGTACAGAAAAGAACATTTTTGTGCAAAACTGGCAGGAATATGCATGACTTTTCCAAGGTCATCCAAGGGGTTTCCATGGTTGAGTAGGGATTCAAACCCTGGTCTCCAGAGTGGTAGTCCAGTGCTCAAACCACGACACTATGCTGGCTGTCTCATGTATATGTATATATGTTACAAAATACACTGCCTTCTTTGCAAAATGCTTGGTTGATTTTTTTTTCTTGTGGCACAAAATCATTGTTTTTGCAAGGAAACTTTTTCACAAAAATCCCCCCAAGCGCAGAAAATTCCTGCAGCAATTCACCAGCTTTTTCTCCTACAGTGTACCTTGACGTGTGGAGACCTCTGAAAATTGCTGACTATTGTTTGCATTCCTGTGTAGAATTTATTTTTTTAAAAGGGGATGGGGAACTTCTAGAAATATCTTCCCACAAAGCAAATGGCTCATTGAAAAGAGTGCAAATTGCTCAAAAGTAATTTTCTTTGTTGAGAACGGAATCAGTTTTTCAGTGGCATTTCGGGAGATCTTACCTGGAGCAGCCAGAGCTAGGTTGATGAGAGCCTGAAGGAGCAGCAGCAACAAAAATAGTTGCAAAGAAGTCCTCATCGCTGTAAGCCTGCAGCAGCCTTGGACACTGAATGCAAAACTGAAATGGGAAAAATCCAAAATGGCAAGCTTCTCTGTTTATAGAGTACAGCTTGGTTGGAGCTCAGAGAGGGCCAAGGAGGAAATGTCGGGGAATGAGGTTATCGCTTCTCGGTTTTGCACACCTTCTGTGTCACTGTGACCCGGAGGAGGCACTTGAACAATTCAGGAGCGCTGGCCAAAATCGCCTACTGAGAGACTGCGTTATTCATACCCGTGAAAGGTGATTTCCAGTAGGTGGGGATCACTTTGTCCCAGTAACCTAGTGTGAAAAATTCTTGTGCCTTTCGCGAAGGATAGGTGGCATAAATTGTCTCAGATGTGAGGACAAATAATTGGGTTAGATTTCTACCCGCTGAGGATGGAAAAGGATATTCTTCCTGTACAGTATTCTGTGTTCCAACATTCCGAAGTGCTATTGTTACCCACCTAAAAACTATGTCCTGAGGGTCCTAATTGTTTTACATCAAACATAGTGAGCCATAGAGATCTACTGGAAGGACACGTAAGCGGTGGAGCTATGGAGACAGATCAAAAGAGTTGCCTGTTTTCTGTCACGCATCCTAGGTGAATCTTGCAAATGGCTCACATGCCATTTGGATGGATTCTCAGCGGCTAACAGGAAACAATAGGTTTCTGGGAACAAATTAACATGTCAAACAGCCAGGAAAGTGACACCTTGAGGTATGCATCCCCGAATGAGAAACTCATCTTGCAGGAAACTACAAGGATGCCCGGCTGTACTTTCTTTGAACTACAAAGCTGAAATCCATCTTCATAAAAATGCAGCCATCTGTTCCCCAGGACATACTGAAGGGGTTAAATCCAAGGAATTGCTACTTGAATAGGAAAAATAAGCGAATTGAATTGTGTCTCTGAGTGAAACAGCAGGTGTCTTTGTCTTATCTCAAATTTTAGGAATGGCCTTGCAACACTCACTCAGGCGTCTGGGAACTAAGGGAGTCAAGCGTACTCCCTGCTACCTCATTTTGGCCATATGCATCATTTTGTATCATTTTCTAACTAACTCTTTGTTCTCTTCTGTACACGTGTGTGCTAAGTTAATGATGTAATGGAAAGTTAACCAAAGATCTTTTTCTTCTGTGATGGGCTGGCTAAATGAATGATTGATTGCTGACATGGTAGACCAAAAGTATAAAGTTTAGGTATTTTAATCAATTGGCACGACAATCCTGAAAATAGTTGTCGTCCTTGCGCAAGTAAATTGTTAACAATAAAAAGGCTTTTTGATTTTTCCCTGGAAACCTGGTCTTCGTCTCTTTTCTGGCCACAACAATACATCAGCTCTATAACTTGCACCTTTTCCCCCTCCATTTTGGAGTTCTCCCAGACCTGCAAACCATGCTGCTGGTAAGCTCCCCTCAGCCTCAAAAGGCGTGGCTGAGACCAGTTTTTCGCTCATTTTCTCCCAGCTGAAGGCTTCTGGATTGGTACAGCATTACCCCAAAACCCTTATGTCTCTCTCTCTCTCTCTTAATTTTCACCTCTTTCTAAATTTCTATAGTCTTGTATGTTTGTTAGAGTGAGTGCAGCTGAGTGATTGTATGGATTTTAACATCTATGTCAATAAAATACTTAAATTTGAACAGTTAGCCTGATTCACTGTGATCCAACTCTGTAAACACTGGGCTAAAGATCTTTAATTACCCTGCCCTCTTTGCATTGCTAAAGCAGTGTTCATAGCTAATTTTCCCCACAAGTGATAATTTTGACAAGAGTTGGGAATCCCCCTAAGGGGTCCCCAGCAAGCAGGCTAACACTATGGAGGAATTTTTTCATGGAGAAAACCTATTTTTAAAAAAAAAAAAAAAAGTTCTGCCCTATTTCCTGCAAAGGGAATAGTGTTTTCTGTGTAGGAAACTCATTTTCTGTGCAGATAAAAATGTTTTTTGGTTGGAAAAACTAATGTTTGTTTCTCTGCAGGATAATTCCATGAATATACTTTGGCCATTTCTGCACTACACTGTTATAGTGCTATTATTCCACTTTCAACATCCTATGGAGTCCTGGAGTTTGCAGTTTAGGGAGGGGCATCTTTGGCCTCAGTAAACTACAAACCCCAGAATTCCATAGGATGTTGAAAATGGAATAATAGCACTATAACAGTGTTGTGAGGAAATGGCCTTTGCAGATTCTGCCAATGCACGGCCTCCATGATCGCTCTTTAAAACAGGTTTGTACAGAGCCAAGGGGAACACTACATTCAGCCATATATGGCCCCAAACTAGAAAGGGTTGGAAGGATAACAAACATAAATGCAAGAGCAAGCATAGAGATTTTATTAAGAAGGGCATGTAACTTTTAGCAAGGGTCATTCATGATGGGTGGTGGTGGTAGGGGAAGGGAGCAGAGGCACTCTCCTTTCTTTGGGGATCTCTCCGCCTTGCCAGTTTGCTGTTCTGCACTATATCACTTCATCCCTGCAGCAGATCATGGTGTGGTGGTAGCAGGTCCCGATCTGTTCTTCACCCTCGCTGCAGTCATCGTACCGGCAGATCCCTCCTCTCCGGAGGCAGTGGCTCACAAACCGGGGTGCACGCTGGCCACTTCCTGGGAATCAGAGGACAGGAGAACACTCACCTGGTTTAGCATTGTGTTTCTACCAGGAAAAATCTAAATGCCATGTTTGTTAATTTAAAAAGGGGGCTTGAAAGTATTTGCTTCCTTTCTTCCCCTTTTCTCTGTCTCCAACATTTGAGATTTAGAGATGGTGTGTGTGTGTGTGAACTTCCAAGGAGCCATCTAAGGTAGAATGGCCATTTCCGCACTGGACTGTTACAGTGCTTTGATTCCACATTCAACATCCTATGGAATCCTGGAGTTTGCAGTTCTAGTGCGGAAATGGCCGTAGAATCCAAGGATCATAGAGCTGAAAGAGACCACAAGGGCCACTGAATCCAACCCCATTCGGCCATGCAGGAATACACAATCAAAGCATTCCTGACAGATGGCTATCCATCCTTTGTTTAAAAACCTCCAAATAGGGAGACTCCACCACACTCCCAGGCAGCTGCATATTCCACTGTCAAACTGGTCTTGCGATTGGGAAGTTCTTCCTAGTGTGGAATCTCCTTTCCTGGAGTTTGAATCCATTGCTCCACGTCCTAGTCTCTGGAGCAGCAGGAAACAAGCTTGCTCCGTGTTAAATTTTATTTGAGTGTATGATCCTTGGATAGATCATTTAAAGTGCAGACTAAGATTTAGGGTGGATTCATCACCTACTGATATTGAAACCATCTGACTGATCATGGAGATTTCATACTGTTTTTCATGGTATATAATGTTTCATAGAGTCTTCTTCATGAATTGGCCTTGTTGTTATTCTTTGCCTTCAATTTATAGCAACCCTATCGTGGGGTTTTCCTAGTATGATTTGTTCAGAGGTGGTTTGCCTTTGTTTCCCTGGGAGGGTGAGAGAGTGTGACTTACCCACAGTCATCCAGAAAGTTTCCATGGCTGAGCAGGGCTTCAAACTCTGGTCTCTGAGAGTTCTCGTGCAATGCTCAAACCACTATACCACACTGACTCTCTATGCATTGACCTAATCCTACTTAATAAAAAGCCACCTAAGTCACTTTAGCAATTTCCCAACGCATTAGAGACATTGACTTGCAGAATCATCTAAGTTATGCTGCCTTTTACACTGATCATATAGTTAATAGTATTCCATTTGCTCCTGCTAATTATTTGTTCAAATTAACTACGCCTAAACTTAGAAGTGCATTTACATTAGCTACATTTAACTGTCTTCCCTCGAAAGTGCTGGAAGGAAGATTAAAAAAGATCCCCTACTCAGAACGGATATGCCCATGTGGATTGGAGGAGGTAGAGTCTGTATGTCATGTCCTGTTTTATTGTGCATTTTACCGTGATCTCAGAAAAACTTTTATAACTCCTCTTATTCAAAAGTTTCCTGGTAGACAAGATAAATTTTATATAGAGTTTCTCCTTTCAGATACCAATACACAGATTACAGTTAAAGTTGCAAGTTTTTGTGCAACAGCTATGAGCTACCGTAAACTTATGGTTAATCATGTATTCTAGCCAAACTGTTAAACATGTTAACCATGTGCTTTAGCTTAATTGTTTTAGCTCAGCTGCTATTTATGCTTTGTAATCGTTCAATCTTTTGTAAATTTTTACTAATCTTTATATTGTTTTTAATCGTAACTGTGCCATAATGTGATTGTGTTAAAATGTATTCCAATGCTTAAATTGTAAAGTCATTGTTGATTAATTGCTGGCTTTTTGCCGTAATAAACGTGTAATCCCTAAGTCACTGGTCATCACTGTATTAGGACTATATCCAGAGTTCCACAGCTTAGTTTTATATGTTGTCAATCCTTATTTGTCAGTTCTTAGAAAAATTCTTTATTATCTTTTTAATTGTTGCCATGTGCCTTGAAGTCATTTCCAACTTATGGCAACCATAAGGTGACGCTATCAAGGGTTTCCTGGGGCTGGGTGTATGTAATGCACCCACGCTCACCCAGTGAGTTTCCATGTCTGAGCAGGGAATCGAACCCTGGACTCTAGGGTTGTAGTCCAATGTTCAAGCAACTATACTACACTGGTACACTGGTGGCTGTGCCAGATGGGGCATACTGCCCACAAAAGGTATATTTCCAAATTTTGCCCATTTTCAGGTCTAACTAAAGAGCAGAGCATCTGATCCAAAGACATCCAAAGCAACTTTTGTTCCCAGTGCCTCCCAGGGTTTCTCCCAGGACAACTTAGGCCAACTTTGAGGCCCCTTCCTAAACTGCAAACCCCAGGGTTCCACAGGATGTAGAAAGTGGAATAATAGCACTATAATTGTCTAGTGTGGAAATAGCCTTAGCTTTATCTCTGTGCTAAACGATCCCATGCTATGCTAATAGAGATAGGGTGTAGTTATCCTTCTAGCTGACGTCTCTTTTCCTCAGGACAATATATTAGCAAACAGCTTGTATAGTCAGGATTCATGATGTAATTCTCTCCTAATTTTTTCCCTGAAGAAAGCAATGTGAAGCTTTAGCAATTTTCTTCTCACTGCAAGAAAGCTTTTGAAAATGAAGATCAGTTGGAGACTTAGGCCATTTCCAGACTAGACTGTCATAGTGCTATTATTCCGCTTTCAACATCCTATGGAATCCTGGGGTTTGCAGTTTAGAGAGGGGCTGCCAAGGCCTTTCCCTAAACTGCAAACCCCAGAATTCCACTGGATGTTGAAAGTGGAATAATAGCACTTTGACAGTGTAGTGCAGAAATGGCCTTAGTCTGTGCAAAATTTGCCTTTGGTTATTTTCTGTGCAGCAAACAGCCTTTTCTGTGCAGAAAATAATGCTTCTGAGCAGAAATAATATTTCTGAAAATGCTGTTTCCCTTACAGAACATGTTGTAAATCCATGTGTACATTTTGTGTAGAATAGGCTTTAGAGTAGACTGTGAAGATTCTTTTCAGTCCAAGATTCTTTTCAGTCCAAGATTCATCAAGAAACATGTTTTTGAGCATTTCTCAAATATTCTTTCTATCACTCATGAGGAAATTCTTCCTAATTGCTTTCTTGGAATCATCTTCTTTATAATTGGAATCCACTGATTTGAGCCCTGTTTGTTTTGCGTGCCTTCAAGTCGTTTCCGACTCACGGTGACTATAAGGTGAACCTATCGTGGGGTTTTCTGGGGCTGAGAGTGTGTGATGCACCCAAGGTCATCCAGTGGGTGTCCTTGGCTGAACGGGAGATTGAACCTCGACCTCCAGGGTCATAGTCCAATGCTCAAATCTCTAGACCACGCTGGCTGTACAGCTTGGGTACTTAGAGTAGTAGAAAAGAAATTTGCTCTATCTTCCACATAACATTCCTTCAGGTATGGAGCAGCAGAAAACAAGCTTGCTCCATCCTCCGTATGACATCCCTTCAGATATTTAAACATGGCTATCATGTCACCTCTTAAGCTTGTCTTCTCCAGAAGAGGCACAATTCTGACTCAGCAAAGGATGTTGACTTTGCAAAGGAACCTTCCCTTCCCTTGTCTTGCAATGGTGTGTCGAGTTCTGCTTGTGAAGCTGACATCAAAGATGGATCTGCTCTGTGCAGATAATGCAGTTTGATAGCTATTTTAACTGCCATAGCTCTGTCCTATGGAATCCTGGGATTGCCAGTTTAGTGAGGTACTTGCATTCTCTGTAATTTCTGTTACAGAAATTGTCCCATGCTGTAATTCAGGAGCATGGAGTTGAACTCTCTAGCAAAGAACTCTAAGCACCTCACCAAACTACAAATCCCAGTGAAGATTTAGAATTCTTCAAGATTCCCAGGATGGTGCTATGGGAATAAGACTAGTACCAAAGTGTTATAATTGTATAGTGTGGAAGGCCCTAGGAAGAGAACTGAGTAGAATAAAAGATGTCCTTTGAATCCACTATAGTTTTTCAGTCTGAGCAAAATGTTTTTGATGGGATACGTAGCGTTTTTCCCCACACATTCTGGGCATACCTGCCACTGGAGCTCTGATTCACTATCAAATGGATAATTTCTCAACACACACATTTTTATTTATTTATTTATTTAACAAAAACATCTTCTGAACGCGGCAACTCATTTTCATTTGGAATTGCAAACCAATACTTTGTTGTTGTTTTTTTAAAAATTAATATGAAATGAAAATTAAAGTATGGACATACATGATTTTAAATTGTCTTAAACTATTTCAACCTATTTAAAACAGTCTTTCTGTGACTCAGATAGTTTAATGTGCTTTTAGTGTGTTTAAGCTATTTTTTCAGTTTTAAACTATTTTAAGTGTGTGGTTATTGTACCTTGCCCTGACAATTTCAGACATAGGGGTATAAATAACTACAGTATATTTTAGCTGTAGTTTCTGTATTTATCTTTTGGAACTCACAGGCTGCCTTGTAAAGCAGTTAACTAGTGTTATTTTGTTGGATTTTTAAGTTTTCAGGTCTAGGAAATTGCTCCTGTTTAAAACTGGAGTAAGTGTAATTCCTAATGAGCTTGAAGCCATGTCAATGTACTTGTGGATCCTCTCTGCTTTTTAGCCTGAATTGTAAGAGAGTTGGGGACCCACTCTGAATTTTAGGCCATTTCCGCACTACACTGTTATAGTGCTATTATTCCACTTTCAATATCCTGTGGAATTCTGGGGTTTGTAGTTTACTGAGGCCAAAGAGCTCTTTGGCTGAGAATTCTAAATGCCCTTTTGAAAACTACAAAACCCAGGACTCCATAGGGTGTAGAAAGTGGAATAATAGCACTCTAACAATGTAGTGTGGAAATGGCCTCTGTTTGAGTTGTAAAGGAGCTCTCCAAAGTGCTGAATGCTGTGCCCCCAAATATTGCTCATTCTGAAGTTCAGAGGAACTCTTCAAGGTCCTGAGCCTGTTTTTGAGTTGGGACTCAGCGCCTTAAAGTTCAGGCTAAAATCCAGACAGATTCACCGTTACACTGATGTGGAAACTACCAGCCACCACCTGCCCGAGGCTGGACTGGGGCGGACGTCTTGTAGGGAAGATGTCTGACCCCTGGGGGTTGAGAAGTGGGCTTCCGTCTCGTGGGGTCTCTGTGGTTTGCGCCTTACCTGGATTCACAAGGAACAGTACAAAGAACAGGGCAACCAAAAGGCAGCCAGTCCTCATGGCTTGGTCAGACAGGGTCTTTAGGATAACTGGAGAGAGCAAAAAAAGAAAGGAAGAATAAGAAGGCTGAGTAGTTGAACAGTGCAGCAAAATGGAGGAATGCTTACTAGGGATAATGACACAAAAGTGTAAAAAGTTGGTGAGCTGCAGACAGAACAGTTGAAGATTGATGAATCTTCCTTCCTTCCTTCCTTCCTTCCTTCCTTCCTTCCTTCCTTCCTTCCTTGTCTGTCCTTCCTTCTTCCCATCCCAGCATCACGCCGTCTTTCTTTCTTTCTTTCTATCTTTCTTTCTACACATCGTCCTTTGTCTGTGATTGTTGTCATCCTTATCTTTCTAATCATCAGCCTGCCTTTCCCTAAGATTGGAACTTAAGACTACTATTATACATTAAATGCCATGATTCCAATGTGACTAAAAATATGCCAGAAGTCAACATTAAAACAGAATTAAACTACTGAACGTGTAAAACAATTTAGAATACACACTTTAAAAGGGTAGAAAGCAGTTAAAAGAGCATCATTTAAAACAGTGCAGTGCCCTCATGACAGCCTTCTGCTTAAAAGTTTCAAGTTTCTAAAAGCCTGTATGAATTTATTTAAATAAAAGTTTTCACTTGCTGACAGAAGGACAGCAAGGAGGGGCCTGTTTTGGCCTCTCAAGGGATGGAATTTCATATTCTAGGGGCAGTCACTGAGAAGGCTCTCCTCTCCTGTGTTTGCACCAACCAAGTGGGATTTTTAAAAGGGCCTTTCTTACAAATCTCAGGGTCATGAACAGTCTCAAAACTGCCCCTCTACATCTTTCTGAACTTTCTAGTAGAGATGCACGTACATCGTCGTCATTGTTGTTATTATTGCTAATTCTATCCTGTCATTTTTCCGAGTTTGGGCCTTCTTTACCGACGGTCTCTGGATACAGAAGTTCAAATGTCCATGATACTCTTGCATCCTATGCCTAAATTGGTGGTGACATTCTTGTAGCTGCACTGATACATCCAAACCCATGTCACCACCACTATATAATATAATGGGATGTAAGTATTCACAAATCCCATTATTTGCAGGGGTTCCTGGAATGGAACTCCTGTATATGTAGCCCCCCCCCGTATAGCTTTATTTTGTTGTTGCCTGCCATCAAGTCTTTTCTGACTTATGACAACCATAAGGTGAACTTGTATGTGGTTTTCTTGGCAGAAATGGTTTAGAGAGGGTTTTCCCTCACCTTCTTCTGAGGCTGAGAGAGTGTGACTTGCCCAAAGTCACCCAATGTATTTCCATGGCTGAAAGGCAGTTTGAGCCCTGGTTTCCCAGCGTCCTAGTCTAAGACTCAACCGCTACACTAGCCCTCTAAGATATAGTATTAAGTAGTGTGAAAAAGGAGCCTGTGGTTTCAGCTTGGAAGCCAAGACAAAAAAAGAAAATAAAAGGAAAAGGAAAAAAAAAGAAAACTATATTCTATTTTCCTTGTACAGGTAATATTCCCTAAAGGGCAAGGGTTATCTATCCTTCCAAGGGTTATCTCCATCCTTCATTTTATCTTAATTATTATGACTGGACTGAAAAATCTAACAGCTCCAGGCTGACAATGAAGACAGAATGCAAGTATAATCCACATGCATCTTGATTTTTTTTTTTTTTTTTAAAATGAGCCTGTTTTGGATTGCTGATCATTCACTCAAACTTAAATTGCTCCGCTGTTCTTGGGAATTTGAAGGCATCTGGATTCAACGTATTTTGAATTTTTTTGTCCACGTAATTTATATGGCGAAATATTTATGTAGCTATAAACGAGACCATAGAATACCTCCTTTATCCAGCAATGTCTTTTACAGGGAGAGAACAAAGATCAGCAGGAGTGGTTGTTGGCTGGGAGTTATTTCATCTGCCTCTACAGGTAGAAGAGAGGTAGAAGAAATCCAGAGAGGTGCCAAGCAGAGTTGTTTTTCCAAAGCCTCAAGCCTATTGAGAGCTACATGAGAGAGAATGATTTCTCCCTGGTCCAGGATTTATTGTAGTAGATCAGTGGTTCTCAACCTGTGGGTCCCCAGATGTTTGTGGACTTCAGCTCCCAGAAGCCCCAGCCACTATGGTCAATGCTCAGGGCTTCTGGGAGCTGAAGTCCACAAACATCTGGGGACCCACAGGTTGAGAACCACTGTAGTAGATGAACTTGGTTGCTAAAGCTGGAATCAGTTATCACTGTGTATGTGATGTAACGTTACATATACTTAACGACATAGCACAGGAGCTAAGAAAGCCTGTGAGTGTATGTGAAGATGCGTAATGGGAGATTGGCAAGAGAGTTTTAATGTGCGTTGGGACTCCCCAGTCAGCACTCTGATGTGCCACAGTCCCATTGTACATCAGTTCCAATGCTTAATGGTCATTTTGCTGGGTCTCCTCCATAGTAATGTGACAGCCATCCTTTACTGGATACAGCCATTATGGAAGTGTCCAGTTCTAATTCCCACAGATGCAAGTCTACTCATAAAAAAGTCCCCAACAGGATTCCAGCCAAAGCGCAACATTTCATAGAAACCTAGAAACATAGAATTGGAAGAGGCCATAATGGCCGTTGAGTCCAACCCCCTGCCATGCAGGAACAAACACTCAAAGCACCCCCAGCAAATGGTCATCCAACCTCTGCTTAAAAACCTCCAAAGAAGGAGACTCCACCACACTCCGGGGCAGCATTATCCACTGTCAAGCGGCTCTGACTGTCAGGAAGTTGTTCCTGATGTTTAAGTGAAATCTCTTTTCCTGTAGTTTGAATCCATTGCTTCGTGTCCTAGTTTCTGGAGCAGCAGAAAACAAGCTTGCTCCATCTTCAACATGACATCCCTTCAAATATTTAAACATGGCTATCATGTCTCCTCTTAACCTTCTTTTTGTCAGGCTAAATATACCTATCTGCCTAAACCTCTCCTCTTAGGGCATGCCTTCCAGACCCTTTACCATTTTGGTCACCCTTCTCTTAACGTGTTCCAGCTTGTCAATATCCTTCCTGAAGTGTGGTGTCCAGAATTGGACACAGTTCTTAGATCCTTAATGTCATAGATCCTTAACTTCTACATCAGGAAGTCCATGGTGTCAGATGGCTCTGGACAGTGATTCTGCTCCAGGTTTCAGTCTAATCTTTAAAGGAACTATCCAAGGTGCTGAAACCAAATAGCTAAAGTTCAGACTAAGGGTCGGAGTGGATTCACTGGCCCATTTACATTGGAGTTGCCAGACACCACCAAACAACCACATGGGTTCGCTCTGGTTCTTTGTAGCCTTGACAGGTCTGTGGATGATTTGGAGCAGAGGTGGATGATGATCTAAACTTTGGGACCACAGAATTACCTGATATTTGAACAATCAGTTCAAAAACAAAGGATATTAACACCCATTGGACATTTAACACCCACAAGACGGTGCTTACCCCTCTCTCCCTGTAGTGCTTTCCTCACACTGTGATTCTAACCAACTCAAACTTGGAACACATAGTATGACATAAGATAATGAAATCCTCTTTTGCCATTGGCTGAAAAAAAGTGTCATGGAAGTAAGGCCATTGTTTGTCCAGCAGCCGCTTGTTTCAGTTCCAGAGCAACGCTAGCCAGTCAGATGGCACATGCAGATGATTCCTTGTCAATTGGCTGCCAAGAATCTCTGCTTTTTTCTCTTGTTTTTTCTTTCTTTCTTGGAAGCACATAAAAACCAGATTAGGTGTGGAACTGGATTACCACTCAGGGTGATGATCATGGTTTTTTTTACAGAGCTGCTCCCCCAAGTGGTGAAAGACATCTGCTTGTTATAGAATGTGATAGCCCTTGCCTAGCATGTAGCATTCTTCACCCATCTGGAATTAATTTGCAAGTCTGATTGCTGTGGAGCTAACTGCTTTAATTAGTTTATATATGCATTCCCTTTAATGTCTAGTTAAATCTTCAGTATCAGAAAACTGCATAGCCTATTGGAGTGTTTAACACTGGATTTGGATGTGACTTTAAATATCTGAATGGAAAAACAGAAACATAGAATCACATCATCTTAGAGTTGGAAGGGACCACAATGGCCATCTAGTCTAAGCCCCCTACCATGCAGAAATATACAACTACAGCACTCCTGAAATGTGCCATACAACCTCTGCGTTAAAAACCTCCAAGGAAGGAGAGTTCACCATCTCTGAGGAAGTCTATTCCAAACAGCTCTTACAGTAAACATCTTCCTAATGCATATGTGGCATCTCTTTTTTAACCATTTGAATCTGTTGCTTTGTGCTCTAGCCCCTGGAGAAGCACCAAAACAGCTTGCCCCTTTTCAACATGACATCAGGTTATTTCTCAGTCTTCTTTTGGTTGCACTAAACATACCCAACAACCTAAGTCATTCTTCACTCCTCATCACGATTCGTCATCACCTTGGCTGCCCTTCTCTGGATACATTCTAGCTTGCCAATATCCTTCTTGAATTGTGGTACCCACAACCTATTGATGCAGCTTAGAATTGCATCGGCCTTTTTAGATGCTGCATCTTACTATTGGCTCATGTTTAGCTTGTGATATATTAAGACTGAAAGCCACTGTGATGTAGTGGTTTGAATGCTGGATTGCAACCCTGGAGACCTGAGTTCAATTCCTCGCTCAGCCATGGAAACTCACTGGGTAACTGTGGGTGCATCATACACTCTCAGTCCAAGAAAACTCTGTGCTGGGTTTGCCTTAGAGTTGCCCAAAGTAGGAAACAATGACTTGAAAATGCACATCAACATATTAAGACCCCTACATCCTTTTCACATATTCTTTGTGGCTGGATCTAGAAATCAAAGGTGCAGAAAAAGATGAGCAAAATTATCAAGGAGCAAGAACCAATCCTCTATGAAGATCATTGTGTTTTGGGTTCTTTAGCTTGGTAAAAAGGATGACAGAGGGAAATATGCCAGCAATGAAAAAAATGTAGGCATGGTGCAGAGAAAGCTGATACAAACAATGTCTTATAATACTGGAACCTGGTGTCATTGAAGATCCAGAAAGTGGAAAAGGAAGCATTTCTTTGCACAATGGAAACATCTGATCCAATTTTGGCAAGAAACAAATTAATCATGTGTAACATACTCCCCAAATAAATGTTTGTGATAGTGTCAACATTCTTTAAAATGGAGAGAACCAAAATTGCAATCTGCCCTTCCAATGAAAAACCAAGATTAAATACACTTTGGGCCTCTTGCAGGTCCCAGAGGTTGTCCTCAGTGTTGTGCTGAGGATCATAGCGGAATGCTCCCTGGTTTTCCCCTGCTCTTCCTCCAAGACTGAATGGCTATGGGCACACACTTTGGCCCCAGAGGGGCAGGTACTGAGGATAAGGGGTTTGTGAAGGGCAGATCTGGCTGAAGACAGCCGATTGCAGCTTAGGGCAGGCTGTGGGGTCTGTGGGTGAAAAGAACATTAAAAAACCCCCCACGGAGGCAGGGTTTGGAGTTGGTAGAGACAGGGAGCAGATTTGAAAGAGAATGAGACAATTGACAAGCATAAGATTTGGATCTCACAGACAAGACAGAAAGGGGAACTGACTCTACTCTGGGGAGCTGTGACAGAATAGATCATTCAAGAGATAGTGTGCTATATTGCTGAATTTCAATGAACCTACGTTTCTTTTTAAAACTGTCTTTGGTTGTTCCTTGCAAGCCAAATAAGGAATCAGACCATGCCTACGATAAAGGACACACACAACAACCCAGGAAGCATACAAGACCCCTGCTTGCAACAGCTCCACTGGCTGCCGATCTGTTTCTGGGCACAAACCAAAGTGCTGGTGATGACCTCCAAAGCCCTACATGGCTCAGGTCCAGGTTATTTGAAGGACCATATCCTCCCCTATGAATCAGCCCGGCTGTTGAGGTCTGCGGGAGAGGCCCTTCTCTTGATTCCAACCCCCTCACGGGTGCATTTGGTGGGAACACGGGAGAGACGGGGCCTTCTCAGTGGCTGCCCCCAGGCTCTGGGACTCCCCACCCAAAGAGGTTAGACCGGCAACCTCCCTGCCTACCTTCAGGAAACAGCTAAAAACATTCCCCTTCCAGCAGGCATTTTATATGTAACTTCTATTGGCGCTGGTCATTTAACTGTTATTTAATTGATATTTTTAATGCTGTTATATATGCATTTTAACATAGAATCATAGAATCATAGAATCATAGAAATGTAGAGTTGGAAGAGACCACAAGGGCCATCCAGTCCAACCCCCTGCCATGCAGGAAAACCCTCAAAGCACTCCCGACAAGTGGCCATCCAGCCTCCGCTTAAAAACCTCCAAAGAAGGAGACTCCACCACACTCTGTGGCAGCACATTCCACTGCCGGACAGCCCTGACTGTCAGGAAATTCCTCCTGAGGTTCAGGCGGAATCTCCCCTCCTGCAGCTTGCATCCATTGCTCCTTGTCCTGGTCTCAAGAACAGGAGAAAACAAGCCCACTCCCTCCTCGACATGACACCCCTTCAAATATTTAAACATGGCTATCATGTCCCCTCTCAACCTTCTCTTCTGCAGACTAAACATACCCAGCTCTCTAAGTCTGTCCTCATAGGGCATGGCTTCCAGGCCCCTCACCATTTTGGTTGCCCTCCTCTGGACCTGCTCCAGCTTATCCATATCCTTCTTGAATTGGGGTGCCCAGAACTAGACACAGTATTCAAGATGAGGTCTAACCAATGCAGAATAGAGTGGTACCAATACCTCCCTCGATCTAGACACCATACTCCTATTAATGCAACCAAGAATTGCGTTGGCCTTCTTGGCTGCCGCATCACACTGCTGACTCATGTTCAGCTTGTGGTCTATGAAGACTCCTAGATCCCTTTCACACGTACTGTTAGCCAGCCACGTGTCCCCCATAACATGTTTTAATTATTATTGTAGTTTAATCTTTGTTTTAACTTTTGTATATGACAGTTTTTAATTATGTTTCTTTGAATGGGTGTAAGCTGCTTTGAGTCTCCTTGGGGAGAAAAGTGGGATAAAAATAAAGATTAATAATAATAATAGTTCTTGTTGTTATTATTATTATTGTATATAATATATTATATAATATATTATATAATAATAATAGTTATAATAGTTATTATTATTATTATAGTTATTATTATTATTTATTTATTTATTTATTTATTATTATTATTTAATATTTTAAGGGGTTGCCCTAAAGTCCAGGTACCCAATCTAGAAAAGGATTCAGTGGGGGAACAAGGGCAAGATGAGTGGCAGGATTCGAAGGGGAATGAAGGAACTGTGGGGCCGGCCTGGAAAAGGGATCTGTCACAGTCACTGGGTAGTTTTCATGAACTAGGCAGTGGATACCTCCTTCTGCTATGACCGCTGAATCATGCCTGTATAGGTCTCCAACAGGATTATTGCCTTTTCTTTCCAAATATAATGAGTAGTAAGAGCATTCAACCTTCAATGAACAAATACTTTGTTCACAAATACTACTAAGAAAATGTCCTTCAGAAGAAAAGGTATGGTAAGGGAACCCCTAACTCAGAGATCAGCGTGTGTGAAGAGTTGGAGGTCATGTGGACATAAAACCAAGCCCATTTTTTTCTTAAAACAAAGCCATTCATTTCTCGTTTGAGTCTATACTTTTTGTTTCTTTTTCTTTTTTCAGAGTCTGAGGCTGGTACTATAACAACTTGACACCAGGGACTGGTAAGATTGAGTGTACATTTCTCTTTAATCAGGTAATTTTTAATTTTTTTTTTTTTAAAAAAACAAGTGTTCTATCACTATTGAGATAAATGATAGTTCTACTTTCTGCAGTTCTAACTCCCTTCTCATCGCAGTTCTAATTTCCTTCTCATTTCATGGTAGAGCAGTAGACTATGAGGAAGTCAGTTTCTTAAACGCCCGGGTTTTGGAGACCTCTTTAGCCATGACTCCTCTTATACCTTCTCCCGGCAACATTTCAGCAGCACGTGGTGACAGGTACCAATCTCATCTTCGTTGTAGAGGCACTGAACATTCCGGCATCTTCCACCTCTTCGCCAACAGCGTCTGACAGGTAAGCTCAAACTGGTTCCTTAAGAAAATGGAAATGCATAATCACTCATCCTCCCTACAACATGACTAAGAGACAAAGAACTAAGAGTGTAGTGGCCCATATGGACAGTCCCCGTAGCCAGCTCTCCAAAAAAGTCAAAAGAATCATAGAATCATAGAAAAGTAGAGTTGGAAGAGACCCCGGGGGCCATCCAGTCCAACCCCCTGCTATGCAGGAACACCCTCAAAGCACTCCCGACAGATGGCCATCCAGCCTCTGCTTAAAAACCTCCAAGGAAGGAGACTCCACTACACTCCGAGGCAGCGCATTCCACTGCCGGACAGCCCTGACCGTCAGGAAGTTCTTCCTGAGGTTCAGGTGGAATCTCCTTTCCTGCAGCTTGAATCCATTGCTTCTTGTCCTGGTCTCTGGAGCAGCGGAAAACAAGCCCTCTCCTTCCTCTACATGGCATCCCACCCCCGGGGGAGGGAGTTATGGGTCTGGACGGGGCGGGGTGGAGTCCGGCCAGGAAGAGACCAAAATAAATACAGACAGCTCTGTAAATCCAACTCGTGCTGTCTTTCTGTTAATGGTTGTGGTTGGTTTTTAGTAGAGTGGTTGTAGAATCATAGAATCAGAGTTGGAAAAGCCCACAAGGGCCTTTGAGTCCAAACTCCAATGCATCTACTCCAGGTCTTCGCTTTTAAAGGAACTATCCAAAGTGCTGAACTTATTTCCTGAATTGTCTTCAGCTCCTTGGATAGCTATTTTAAACTTCAGACTAAAATCCAGAGTGGGTGCACAATCCTGCAGACATGGGCTGCAATGTAGCATAGATAAACACCAAGGGAGTTATGTTCTGCTTGTGTTATGCAGCTCTTATACTGAACCTCAGTGCAGCGCAATGCACGTAGATCAGTGATTAATGTGGGCACGTAATGATCCTGTGATAATGTCGCTCGTGTATTATCTAGTAGCTGTGAGCCAAACTGGGAACCAGCATAATATAGCAGTTTTGAGTGTTAGATTCCAATTCTGGGAGACTAGGGCTCGAGTCTCTGCTCAGCCATGGAAACCCATTGGGTGACCTTGGGCTAGTCACACCATCTCAGCCTCAAAGTAAGGCAAAGGCAAATCCCCTCTGAATAAATCTTTCCAAGAAAACCAAATTATACATTCACCTCGTCAGAAAAGGTTGGACCAAACCTGTAGAAAATACTTTGTGATATGGGAGAGGGAAATGCATGTTCAAACAATTGAGACAAACATTGTATTGTGATATATAAATGTAATAAGTAGAATGAATTTCGAGAAATGAAGACTAGATCGGAGTGGAAGATCAGAAATATTTCATGTAAAATTACAGGTCAAAAATGTTCTTTTTTAATTTGTGAAACTCAATAAAATTATAGGGGGAAAAAAAGAAAATACTTTGTGATGTGGGTCATTAAGTGCACCTGTGGAGAGCCATGTGACTTTAGCTGAGTCATGCTGATGAGCCACCAGGGGAGAAGGTTGCATCAGGTGTGGGGAGAATGCAAAGGCTGGCAGGATTGCATCAGCTAGTGTGAGTATAAATGTAGCTGAGTGCTAGCCAACAAATTGCACGTGGTGCCTGATGTGTCTTCCGGAGGCTCTCTCAGAAAGAGCATGCAGAGGGATGCTGGCACGCCTTCTGGAGATTCTTGTAAATATGTACACATTGTAACTCAAGAATAAATTGCCTCCTTGATGGAAGAGAACAATTGGTGTGGGTGAGTTTTTCCTGGCTACAGTGCATAGCTGCTTAGATGTTCTCTGCTGCTCGGCACGCTTCCAAAGCTGCGGGAGCAATCTCTGCTATATTTTGGGCGTGACACACCTTAGGGTCACTGTAGGTGTCAAAAATGACTTGAAGTCAACAACAACCGACATCCATTTAACTACATCAACTTAACGGAGGTGTTAATTTATCACTTACTGTGGCAGAGCACTATGTAAGATCAGGGCAGATATCCTTTGCTGATCAAGCTTTGTCTGAGCTATAGAGGGGCTAAACACATTTGGAACCTTCAGTGCTCAGGGGTATAATTTTTTACTGCCTTTGTTCTCAGCGTCTGTTATTTCAAGCTCTCTCCTGCTCCTGTTGGGATGCTGGCTATCCTTATGAGGAAGGTTGCTAGAGGCTGGTTCCTTAGCCATGGGAAAAGCTGAAAACACCAGGTCTTCTCTGGAAGGGGTGAGGGATTGTTTTAGTTATGGCCTTCAGGGATTCTTGTTATGTTTCCCTAGGTAGCTGTCAGTTCCAAAGTCTCTTTGAATGCAACTGATTTCTTCCAACTTTGCAACTCCTTAAGCTATTGCCTGGACAGAGATGTTCCAAGAGGCAATACAAAACAACTGATTAAATCCTTCTTATTTTAGAATAAAACTTTCTCATACTCTCAGGTTCCTCTGCACACACAGGTTCCTTACTTCTCCAGGGGAAGGGAAGGGAAAAATACTTTTACTTTGGTTTACTCATACCTCTGTCTTCCATTGGGGAAGACCATGGAATAACAGAATCTTTAGAGTTGGAAAGGACCACAAGGGTCACAGAATCATAGACTTGGCAGACACCACAAGGGCCATCCAGTCCAACTACCTGCCACGTAGGAATAAACCATCAGAGTACTCCCAACAGATGGCAATCCTACCTCTGTTTACAAACCTCTAAAGAAGGAGACTCCACAACACACAACACAACACACAACCATTACCTCGAGGGAGGTAATGGTACCACTCTATTCTGCATTGGTTAGGCCTCATTTGGAATCCTGTGTCCAGCTCTGGGCACCTCAGTTCAAGAAGGATGTCGACAAGCTGGAACATGTCCAGAGGAGGGCGACCAAAATGGTGAAGGGTCTGGAGGCCATGCCCTATGAGGAGCAGCTTAGGGAGCTGGTATGTTTAGTCTGCAGAAGAGAAGGTTAAGAGGGGACATGACAGCCATGTTTAAATATTTGAAGGGATGTCATGTTTAGGAGCGAGCGGGCTTGTTCTCTGCTGCTCCAGAGACTAGGACAAGGAGCAATGGATTGAAGCTGCAGGAAAGGAGATTCCACTTGAACCTCAGGAAGAACTTCCCAATGGTCAGAGCTGTCTGGCAGTGGAATATGCTGCCTCAGAGTGTGGTTGAGTCTCCTTCTTAAGCAGAGGCTGGATGGCCATCTGTTGGGAATGCTTTGATGAGTGTTCCTGCATAGTAGAGGGTTGGACTGGATGCCCCCTGGGGTCTCTTCCAACTCTATGATTCTATGAACACTCCCAGGCAGCATATTAGTAGAACAGTAGTAGAATATTAGTCTTGCTCTTACCCAGGAAGTTCTTCCGAATATTTTGATGGAATCTCTTTTCCTGAAGTTTGAAGCCAGTTTTAAATATCTGAAGGAATGTTATATGGAGGCTTTCTCTTGGTCCTACCACCAGCCCAGGCTCATCTGGTAAGGACACACGAGAGAGCCTTCTCAGTGGTCGCTGTCACTCCGTGGAACGTTCTTCCATGGCAGGCCAGACTGGCCTCCTCCTTGCTTTCCTTTCGTAGGCAGACAAAGGCATTTCTTTTTAAGCAGGCATTTAATGGGGGAGCTGGAGACCTTTTACTTATTTATTAGCTGTTTTTAAAAAGTCTATCGTTAGTTTTGTAATTTTCTATGCCTATTAATGTTTTAATTGTTTTTATGCTTTTAATGTTTTTTAACCTTTTGGAAGCCATCTTGGGTCTCATTTTGGAAGAAAAGGCAGCATATCAATTCATTCAATCAATCAATTAATGAATGAATGGAGCAAGCCTGTTTTCTGCTGCTCCAGAGACTAGGCCATGGAGCAATGGTTGTTGTTGTTGTTAGTATTACATACAAACAGTCATGAACTAAGTAATTAAGAGAAAAAAAAAGATGGTTTCAAACTACACCGAAATCTTAGGAAGAACTTCCTTACAGTAAGAGAAGTTTGACACCTATTATCTCCTCCTAACCAATAATTATATTGTGTAAAATATAATCGTGGGGGGCAAAACTTTATTCACATCTCTACCTTGTTTCTCAATATCCTATCTACAACTTTCTTTATTCCCGAGTCTTACTTCTTTTTATTTTTTTAAAGCAGTTATTGAAATATCTCTCCCCCATTCATCTTCTAAATAATTACATAAACAGGTTGAGTCTTCTCTAAATTTATCAAGTGTTTTACCCTTTAGAAACACAGTCCATTTGTCTGTTTCTATGGTACCGTATCATTCTATCAACCAGTCCTCTATTTCTGGTAAATTTATTAGAGGAAAGTTTTAAGGCTGCTAGCACACAACTCACTAGGACTTTGTTTGTGGTTGTGTGTTTTCAAGTCATTCCCAACTCGTGGTGACCCTAGGACCATCCTGTCATGGGGGTTTCTTGGCAGAAGTTGTTCAGAGGGGCTCTGACTTTTGCTTTCCTTCGAAGCTGGTCATTTCCACACGAGGCTATTGTAGCGTGATGATTCCACTTTCAACATCCTCTGGAATCCTGGGGTTTGCAGTTTCGGGAGGGGCCGGCTGGCCCCTCCCGAAACTGCAAACCCAGGATTCCAAGGATGTTGAAAGTGGAATAATAGTGCTATAACAGCCTGGTGTGGAAGTCCGAGCTGAGACAGTGGGACTTGCCCAAGGTTACCAAGTGGGTTTCCATGGCCAAGCCAAGGATTCAAACCCTAGTCTGCATGCCAACCCCCCACCAAAAAAACCTTCATGGACTTCGTGGGAAAAAAATGAGCAATTGGTCGATTATTTTAGCAGCGATAGTTACCTGTGATAGTTACACCTGTGATAATTTGATCCAACTTACTTCTCTTACCTAAAGAGATGAGGACGACAGCAAAAATGGCGCCGACCAAGAGATTACAGACCCTCATGGCAAGAAGTTGACCTGTGACTTCCAAAAAACTGGAACAAACCCTAAAAACAAGTACGAGATCGATGGCTTTTCAACGAGCGGCAACGTTGGAGAAGATATAGGTTGGATTCTGCTCATGATGTTCTTTGGCCGTCAACGTACAAGAAAAATGCCATTGTTCTCCCAACAGACAGAACATGATAGAGAATATACATCCAGTCTCCCTATTGGTTAAAGCTAGTCATGTGATATAGCTGGAATATTCCATTGTTTTAATTCATTTTTATGCTTGGAGGCAGGTTTCATTGAGCAAACACTTGTGTGAATAAATCTAAGCTGAGATCCTACGCCTTCATTGTCCTTCTCTGAACCTGCTCCAACTTACCTATATCCTTCTTAAAATGAGGTGCCCCAAACTAAATGCGGTATTCCAGACGAGGCCCGACCAGCACAGAATATAGTGGGATCATTATTTCCCTTGACTTGGAAGCTCTGCTTCTATTAATGCAGGCTAAATAAAACTCGCCTCCTTTGCTGCAGCACCACACTGCTGGCTCGTGTTCAATCTATGACCAACAATAGTTCCAAGGTCCTTGGAACAACTGAGCCATGTATCCCCCATCCTATACCTGTGCATTTGGTTTTTGTGATCCAAAAGCAGGATTTTGCTTTAGTCTCTATTGATTTTCATTTTATTAATTTCTGCCCAATTTTGTAGTATATGTAGGTCTTTTTGAATTCTGTTCCTATCTTCCATTGTGTTAACCACCCATTGCAGTTTTGTGTCATCTGCAAACCTCATAAGGGTTCTTCTCCATTTCGTCATCTAAGTCATTGATAAAAATGTTGAAAAATAATGGCCCTGGGACAGAACCTTGTGGCACTATTGATTATGACTGTTTGAGCACAACTTTCCAACCGATTGTGGATCTATCTGACAGTATTCCCATGTATTCCACATTTAATGAGTTTGCTAATCAGAATATCATCCCTTCCACCCCTGTGCTCAGCAAAAGAACAAATTCTGAATCCCATTGGCAATTCTCTCTGCCCAAGAAGACCCATTGAATCAATAGGGTTCACGTAAATGCTAACTCACTCGTCAACATGTGATTCAATTAGTCCATCATGATTGAGGTTTCATCAAAAAGTATTCAGGCTGTACTTTCCTAGTAGGGCTGCTTGGCTCTCCCACTGCTCCTGGAGGGAAATTAAACCTTGTCCCCACTTGTAGTGCCATTCTGGTGGCACTGCCCCCCCGCAACATCGCAATTTGGGCTCTGTGAAGTGCCCAGCAGAATGGTCACCCAGTAGGCACAGAATAATTTCCCAAAATACTTCAGGGTGTGAGAATACCAGGCAAAAGATAGGCAGAAATATTAATTTTCTCTGCAGTAGGGAAAATAGAATGAGAATTATACATCCTTACTTGCAAGGATAAAATAGTTGTTATTGGGTAAGTTATGGGGTAAGCTTGGGCCAGTCACAATCTTTAAAATTGGCCAGCCCCATAGAATCATAGAGCTGGAAGAGACCACAAGGGCCATTGAGTTCAACCCCCTGCAATGCAGGGATATACCATCAAAGCATTGCCTGTAGATGGCCATCCAACCTCTGTTTAAAAACCTCCAGAGGAGATTTCACCACACTCCCAGGCAGCATAGTCCACCGTCAAACTGCCCTGTCAGGAAGTTCTTTCTAAGGTTTAAGTGGAATCTCTTTTCCTGAAATGTGACGCCGTTGCTCTGTGTCCTAGTCTCTGGAGCAGCAGCAAACAGGCTTGTTCCATCCTCCATATGACTTCCCCTGAAACATTTAAATATAGCTATCATGTTGCCTCTTAAACTTCTCTTTTCCAGGCTAAACATACCCAGCTTTCTACCATTTTGTCCACCCTCCTCTGGACACATTCCAGCTTGTTAATATCCTTCTTGAATCATGGAACCGGACATGGCATTTCAGGTAATGGTCTGACCAAGGCAGAATAAAGTGGTACTATCATTTCACTTGACCGTTCCACACTACACTGTTATAGTGCTATTATTCCACTTTTAACGTCCTGTGGAATTCTGGGGTTTGTAGTTTTCTGAGGCCAAAGAGCTCTCTGGCTGAGAATTCTAAAGGCCGCTCCCTAAACTGCAAACCCCAGGATTCCATAGGAGGTTGAAAGTGGAATAATAGCACTACAACAGTGTAGTGCAGAAATGGACCTAGGCACTATACTCCTATTGATGAAGCCCATGGGGTCACAGCAAGGAAGAGGAAAGCTATGTATGGCTCCCTTAAAAATGAGATAGGCACTAATGACTACTATATTAAGGAAGGTTGGTACTTGAATTTTATTAGCCAAGCCTGTAACCTCATCACATGGGGAGGTTTATTCTCTTTTGGGTTTTTTGTTTGTTTGTTTCATATATCTTTGTTTAGGTTCTAGTCTTAATTTTTGTAGCGTTACTCTCAATACGTCCTCCCTTCTTTCTCATTTTTTTTCTTAACCAATGTATATTTTGAGCCTTCTTCTATCTCTTTTCTGTATGTGTATGTGTTTATTCTGTACATATTCTGCTTTTATACATTTTCCTTTTTAATACTTATATAAAAATATTTTTTTTAAAAAAAAAAAGAAACAAAGAGAGAGCAATGGTGGCAGCCCAGTCTCCCTGGGACAGAACTTTCCAAACTTTTCATGTTGGTGACACACGTTTTAGATATGCATCATTTTGTGACAAAGTAAGTCAGTTTTATGTATTAGAAAGCAAGCAAGCAAGCAAGCATAAATCATATTTTTTTTAAAAAAAGGTTTTCATGAGATCTGTTGTGCCCCCAGATATTTCAATATTACAATTTATGTATGTGTCCATAGTTACTAGCAAACCGGAGGTTAAACGAACTAACTGCTGCCCTTGCCGGGGTCTTTATTGGCTCTGGAGCAGCGGTGACACACCTACGCACTGCAGCTGACACACTAATGTGTCACGACTCACAGTGTGGAAAGCTCTGTCCTAGCAGCTTGGCTCATGGCCACCAACATTTCATCGATAAAAGCCAGGACGTGGCCAACAACATCAGAACGTGGTGAAGATGGCAGAAGTCAGTCGTGTAGGGATGTGGGTGGGGGGCGATTCGCCCCGGCGGCAATGTTTTTGAGGTGTCCTGGCCCGTAGCCATGCCCTCGCACACCCTGGCCATGCGCCCGCACACAGTGGCCACACGCCTTGTGCCGTAGCCTCGCCCCCTCCCATCCCCATCCATGCACTCTAAGCTCCGCCCCGGCAGAAATTATTACAGAGGAAGAACAGATGAGCTAGGAGAGGCTGCAGCAGTTGGCTTTGGCCTGAGCCTACTGGGAAGGGAAAGATTCCCCCCCTCAAAAAATCTCTTCTCCCCTTTCTGTGTTGAGTGCGAACTACTGTTGCACTTTCAACTCACTTTGCAGCCACTGAAGTAAGCTGAGGACAAAGAAGGAGAGGAGGAGGGGAAAAGAACCCGGACATTTTGAAAGTAGTTAAAAAGATGAGGACAGGGACTGTCCTTGCCATATCAGGACAGCTGGAGTGCCTGTTGGCCGGGGAGAATCCACCTCCCACTGAAATAAGCATAATCATAGCAGAATTGCAGAGTTGGAAGGGCCATCTAACCCAACGTCCTGCCATGCTGAAATATAGAACCAAAGCACTCCTGAGAGATGGCCATTGTTACTGCAGCTTAGGCCTACCCGGAGATAGCACCCGATATCGTTTTTGTTATCAAACCATTTGGCTTTCCCCTGCCACCCTGCTCCACGTGTTTGCGAGACCACCAGACAAGCACGCAAACAGGCATGGCCGATAATTGCTGGACATTCCTTTCTCTACCCAGGCAGGCCAGACATAGCTGGTTCGTTGCTTCAGGGACCTCTCCGGCAAACACCTCATTAAGTATGCACGATACTAACAAAGGCTTCCTGCCCCAAGCAGGCTACTGGACAAAGGTTGTGCTGTCCACTGATAAGCGCCGCGCATTTGCATACTGGCCACACTATTGTTAATTTGGCTTTGACTCAATCATGCAAAGTTGTGACCTTTCTGAGACATTGTCTCGTGCCCAAAACACATTGTTGTCCCCGAGTAAGGCACAGCCTGCAGTCACAATTCACCCTATAAAAACCCTCGATTCCGAGACCTTCCTCGGATCGCTCGGCCCGCTCCAGAGTTCTACCCCGCCTTGCTACTGCAGCATTTGGCGAGCTCCCCTCAGCTAATCGAGCTGAGTTTCTCCTCCGCACCTCCGGATTCTTCACAAGGTCCAGGACGACGAGACAGGTGTTGTATCACCCATTTTCCCCAAAAATCTCTATCCTAAACTCAGTCTCCAATCTCTTAGTTAGCTGTGTGACTGTGGTGTCTGTAGTATTTGTTTGTCTGCAATAAAACATCATTTTCATTACTGTACATCGGTGTGGCTGCTTGACTGACCTGACCCCGTAGACATTGGGTTGCAAGATCCTGCTAAGTTACCCTGCCTCTCACTAGCTTAAGTGAGTGCTCCAGCTAATTCCCCCCAAAATTGTGTGTTGTTGTTTGGTTATTTAGGTGTCCCTCCCGGAACCCCCAGTAAACAGGGCAACACCATCCAACCTCTGTTTAAAAACTTATAAAGAAGGAGAATCCACACCGCTCTATGGCAGCTTATTCCACCATTGAACAGCTCTTACAGATGATAAAAGATGATGACGATGATGTATTTATGAACTGGAAAAACCTGGAACTAGAGCTATAAAGTATGTAGTGAATGATATGAAAAAAATATAAGAAATACACATATATAATAATAGCACAACTAAAATTATGTTAATACAGAACAGTACATTAGATTAATACTGTAAATATGATATATACAGTATAATTGGTGATCTACAGAAAACAACCAAAGAATATAGAAAGGATCTACGAGACCTATGAGGGGCACTGGGGTTCACTATGTAATCATGTCCTGATGGACAACGTTCTCAAAACTTGGTCAAAACAAAGTCCTGGTGAATGCTCTGTGTAAGCCCCCTAACCCACCTAAAAACTACGTCCTGAGGATCCTAATTATTTAGTGAGCCATAGAGATATACTGGACAGACACGTAGGCAGTGGTTATGGAGATAGATCAAAAGAGTAGCCGGTTTTCTGTCACACATCCTGGGTAATCTTGCAAATGGTTCACAGGCCATTGGAATGGATTTTCAGCAGTGATCAGGAGACAATAAGTCTCTGGGAGCAAATAAACAATGCAAAACAGCCTGGAATGTGACACTTTGGAGGCATGCATCCCCGGATGAGAAACTCATCTTCCAGTAAACTGCAAGGATGCCTGGCTGTATTTTCTTTGAACTACAAAGCTGAAATCCATCTTCATAAAACTGCAGCCATCTGGTTCCCCAGGACATGGGTCAGCTCTATAACTAGGCCCTTTTCCTTCTCCTTTTTGGGAGTTTTGAGTTTGGGAGTTCAGAGTTCTCTCAGATCTGCAAACCATGAAGCTGGTAAGCTCCCTGCAGCCTCTAAAAGTGTGGCTGAGATCGTTTTCTCCCAGCTGAAGACTTCTGGATTGGTACAGTTTTAACCCAAACCCTTATGTATGTCTCTCTCTCTCTCTCAATTTTCACCTCTTTTTAAATTTCTATAGTCTTGTATGCTTGTTGGAGTGAGTGCAGCTGAGTGATTGTACGGATTTTAACATTTATGCCAATAAAATACTTAAATTTGAACAGTTTGTGTGATTTCTGACTTGGCCTGACCCCGTAGACATTGGGTTACAAGATCCTGCTCAGTTGCCCTGCCTCTCGTAAAGCTAAAGCAGTGCTCTGAGCTAATTTTCCCCACCTCTAGTTGAGCACGTTTGGAATCCTCACGGGACCCCCAGTGAACAGGGTAACACCTGCCGCTTCTGTTACGGAGAACTGCTCAGGTGTAGTGGACTAGAACAGCCTTCACGTATTACAAATAGTCCGATCTTCTTCAAAGTGTGAGAACTTTCAACTGGAGGCATGACTCAAAAGTATATGCCACATGGAAATTGTAGTCAAATTCTTATCCAAGAATGGAGAAGTTACAACGGTGAAGTAAATGTAGAAAAGGCTCCTGCTCTTCTCCTATGAGAAACAGATGGCAAGGCTGTTTATTTCATGTGTGCCTTGGACTCAAGGCAATTCACAAGAAGAATAAAAGCAGGTACAAGGAGAACAGACAAAACGTTATTTAAAAAAAACCCTGAAAATCTGTACGCATAAACTGAAATGTAATGAACACAATAAAATGAAATGAGGAACCACCAATGAAATGACTTAAAAGTGTAAGCACTGATGGAGTGTGATATAAAAATGCACCTCAGATTACAGTCTGCCAAAAAAAGAAAAGAGAAAAAAGAAAACAACCTTAAAATATGTCTTATTCTGGCTCCTAAAAGGCTGGAATGGAGCTACTGTTGCTGTGGGGCTGGGATGGGTGTTTTTTTAAAATCAAAGATAATTTATGATCCAGATGATGGCAGTTCTGAAAAATCTACCAGGGTGCAGTGACACCTCGTGGTGGAAAAGGGTACCATTTATCACAGATTCACTTTTTTATTATTATTATTTTTTCCACAACCAGAAATTTTCCTGAGAGGATTCAGCCCTTTGGAGAACTCTTTAAAGTTCAGACTAAAACTCAGAGCAGACTCACTGTCCTTCTGAGATGGAAAGCACCACCTGCCACTAGATGAGATTCAAGGATCTTCTGCAAGAGAGACTGTCACAACATGAATTGAAAAGCTTGCATTTGAACCAGAGCTTGGGAGTAACAAGTTACAGGTAACATAGCTCCATGTAACTAGTTACTTTGAGGCAGAGTAGTCAGAGGGAGCACCAGTCACTTTTCAGAAGTAATGCAATGAGTAATAACAAAATTAATTTATTAACCCTTAAAAGTTACTTCGATGAGCCACTTTTTAAAGGGCATTGTAGAGGCATTTTGACAAGAATTTTTCAAGCTTTATTCCATTCTTTTATCAACCCAAAGGCTTTTATTTACATTTTTTTTTAAAAAAAGTGATTGAAAGTAGCTGAAAAATAACAAGCAGCTCACAGTGAAAACTGGTAGATAATAAATCAGCAGGGTGGTGAATCTGCTCTGTATTTCAGTCTGAACTTTAAAGCTATCCAAGGTGCTGAACTCCATTCTCCAAATAGATGCAGCCTATTGGATAGCTCCTTTAAAGTTCAGACTAAATACAGAGCTGGTTCATGGCCTTAGGCTCTGGTGGTCATTACAAACATCACACCAAATAATCCAACAAGTTGACTTTTCAACATCTCAACAAGGAATGGCTGCTTCTCATCCTGGAGAGAAGTGACTAGCGGGGTGCCACAGGGTTCTGTCCTGGGCCCAGTGCTGTTCAATATTTTTATCAACGACTTGGATGAAGGAATAGAGGGCATGCTCAGCAAATTTACTGATGACACCAAATTGGGAGGGGTTGCTAATACGCCAGAGGACAGGATCAAAATTCAAAATGACCTGGACAGATTGGAGAGCTGGGCCAAGGCTAACAAAATGAAATTCAACAGAGAGAAGTGTAAGGTCCTACACTTAGGTAGAAAAAATGGAAGACAGAAATATAGGATGGTAGACACGTGGCTGGATAGCAGTGCGTGTGAAAGGGATCTGGGAGTCTTCATAGACCACAAGCTGAACATGAGTCAGCAGTGTGATGCGGCAGCCAAGAAAGCCAATGCAATTCTCGGCTGCATCAACAGGAGTATGGTGTCTAGATCGAGGGAGGTACTGGTACCACTCTACTCTGCTTTGGTTAGACCTCATCTTGAATACTGTGTCCAGTTCTGGGCAGCCCAATTCAAGAAGGACATGGTCAAGCTGGAGCAAG
Source organism: Iguana delicatissima (assembly GCA_948472985.1). NCBI lineage: Eukaryota > Metazoa > Chordata > Lepidosauria > Squamata > Iguanidae > Iguana > Iguana delicatissima. Next base: position 883,392 of record CAOKZL010000419.1, read on the forward strand.
TCCAGAGGAGGGTGACCAAAATGGTGAGAGGCCTGGAAGCCGTGCCCTATGAGGATAGACTTAAGAGAGCTGGGTATGTTTAGTCTGCAGAACAGAAGGTTAAGAGGGGACATGATAGCCATGTCTAAATATTTGAAGGGATGCCATGTAGAGGAAGGAGAGGGCTTGTTTTCTGCTGCTCCAGAGACCAGGACAAGGAGCAACAGATTCAAGCTGCAGGAAAGGAGATTCCACCTGAACCTCAGGAAGAACTTCCTGACGGTCGGGGCTGTCCGGCAGTGGAATCTGCTGCCTCGGAGCGTAGTGGAGTCTCCTTCCTTGGAAGTTTTTAAGCAGAGGCTGGATGGCCATCTGTCGGGAGTGCTTTGAGGGTGTTTCTGCACAGCAGGGGGTTGGACTGGATGGCCCGTGTGGTCTCTTCCAACTCTACATTTCTATGATTCTATGAATGACAACAGCTGAAAGATCAAACATTGTGATGTATACTGGGAACAAATTATGTTTCAAAAGGAACATTCGAAGTTGTGGTTTAATGAGAGAATAGTTCTCATAGCAGACATGGGCTTCCTCAGTCTCACTTGGTTCCACCCATTGGCAACATTGGCTTCTTCTCTAGAGGAAGGGCATCCATTCTGCCCAACTTCATCTTCTTGAGCATTCTTGGCATGTTCATAACATTTCCAAACTTTTTCCACAGCAGAGGCTAAGCAGGATTTTGATAGATGTACGTAGGCCAAGTCTGGGTGGGCAGTAACCCCCATTTCCTTCATATGAGAGGAAGTGTGAGGGACAGTCTAAAAAGAAAGCAGAAGATTGTGAGTGGAAGAGCCAGCAAGAGCCAGTGAGTGCAAGAGCCAGTTTCTGAAAAACAATTTATTTTGAGCTAGAGAGCAAAAGAGGAAAAGGACAAGGAGATAGAGAAGTTGGTGGGCATTCTGTTGAGTCCATAGGAGGGCGCTCAAGATGCTAAAAGGCTTGCAAACCATGCCCTATGAGGAGAGGTTTAGGGAGCTGGGGATGTTTAGCCTGGAGAAGAGAAGGTTAAGAGATGACATGATAGCCATGTCTAAATTTTTGAAGGGATGTCATACGGAGGATGGAGCAAGCTTGTTTTCTGCTGCTTCAGAGACTAGGACACGGAGCAATGGCTTCAAATAACAGGAAAAGAGATACCATCTAAATATTAGGAAGTGCTTCCAGACGGCAACAGCTGTCCAACAGTAGAATACACTGCCTTGGAGTGTGGTGGATCTCCTTCTTTGTAGGTTTTAAACAGAGGCTGAATGGTCATCTGTCGGGAATGCTTTGAGTATGTTTTGCTGGATGGAATGGGGTTTGACTGGATGGTCCTTATAGTCTCTTCCAGCTCTCTAATTCTGTGATTCTAGTTACAAATGCGTAAGCTAAATGCACCCATTTGTAACTGTTTGGTATTAATATTTACAACTGTAGCCCAATCGCCATGCTCTCAAACGCCCCCATACCTACTTTAACAGCCAGCTTCTGCAATGAGCAACAGAGGTCTAGCCTGCTAGTGATTTGGGGTGCTGAATTTCCAGCCTCCTCCTGACTGCCAGTTGTGATGAAGAGTTACAACAGGGGTTCTGAGTCTCATTGTTGGATCACATTCTGCTGTCAGGAAGGGTCTGGAAACATCATCTTGCAGCGTCCTAATTGCTGGGCCTCTGCCACTTGGTGGCTGTTAAGGTCGGTTGGGCAGTCAGGTCAAGAATTTTAATTTTGTTTTTTTCCATTTAATACTTTTGAACTGTGGTTAACCATAGGTAGCTGAAGCCACAGAAAGCAAACCACAGATAAATGGGGATTACTGTATAGGCTGTGCCTCTCACCTAGAGCAAAAGAGGAGGTTTCCCCCACTGAATAATTCCTGAATGGCTGTCACCACCAGCCTCCCCACACTTTCTAGGCACTCAAAAGTCACAGAGAGGCCTGGATATCATCAGGGGGGTTGTTTTTGGTTTTCCTCAGAGTCTGTCTGCCCCTTCTCATGGGAGATGGGCAACGTCACATGAGCAGGAGAGGAGAAACTTGCCTCAGAGACCGGTAGTGACTGCCATGTCAGTGGGCCAACAAATCCATTTGAGGTTTTAGCCCAGACCTTAAAGGAACTATCCAAGAGGCTGAACGCGGGGGATAAAAATAGGAATCCTTGGATCACGTCTTTTAAAGTTCAGACTAAAACCCAGAACAGTTTCCCCACCCCACTGGTACATAAGCCCCTGCTATCTCACCGACACAGCAAAGCTCAGAACCTCCATGACAGGTCCCCTTATCCACCTTCTGTGCGGGGCAAAGCGTCGGGTGGCACGTGCCCTGCTTCTCCTGACACTCCAGCGTGTCTGCTGCCATGCTGTGCCCTGTGCAAAGACAGAGAACAGGGATCACCAACCAGGGTGTAGAAAACCGTGAGCTGTGGCACGGAGAAGAAAAGAAGATTCAAACATAGCTAAGAATGCCAGTGTTTGATTTGGAAGGGAACCTAACATTTAGCGAAGCAACCAACATTTTGAGAGACGGACGTTAGTAGGGGGTATGAGCTTTGGGGTAAGAAGATACACAGTACTGAAATTAGATAATAATACTCATGTTAAGATAATACAATCACAATGTTTTAACATATAAGATCAGTGGAGAATCTCTGTATTTGTTTTGGCAGATTTGGTAGAAACAGTAACTACTGTATTGTTATATAATGGTGTGTGTTCTTATAAATTAGTATTTGTTAAAATAAAAATATAAGAATAAAACACTCTACAAGCATTCCACTATTGGTGCAGCAGGCGCATGCCCCGTAGTGACCATGTGGCAGTTTTTTGGGGAGGAATCGGAATTGGAGAGTGCAAGAGCTCAGCATTAAGACAGAGAGTGCTTGCGGCACAAGGGGCCTGTGAGAGAGGGAGAGAGTCGTAGCGTAGGACATGAGGGGTGCAACATGAAGTCAGGGCGCAATGTCTTCAGACAGATGTAAACGGGGTCACAGGAATAAAATGTCTGAGAACCACTGAGCTAGCATTGTTCCAAACATCAGAGGCAGCCAGTGCAACTAAGGGCCCCAGGAAATGTGATGTGGAACAGAGGGGAACAGCCATGGTGTTCAAAAACAAAAAACAAAATGGGGGAAAAAGCACCCTCCCAAAAAAAACGCCAGCTAGAAGGACGCCAACTCCCCAGCATCTGGCACCTAAAGCCAAAGCCTCATTTCGCCTCATAGCAGAGCCAGCAGTGATATTAAACTGCACTTACCTGTGCTTGAGGTGTAAAGTAGCAAGAAAGCAACCCAGAAACATAAGGGCAGAATCCTCATGGCCAGCTGATTTTGCATTAAAGAGATTTCCAGTTCCTTTTGCTTCTGGAAAAAAGATGTTCTTACATGCAGTGGATCTTTTAAGACTGCAGAATGTGTGGGTGGGAACAGTTACATTAACAATTCTTAATACTTCTTGGTAGATTTGATTGGACGGTGGCTGCCAATTTCACCTTCCTATGGGAAAACCGGAGCTGAGCGGGAAATGCAATATCCTCTAAACAATAGATGAGGTTCGCAAATAAAGCCAGTGAAGGGGAAAAAAACAAGCAGCAAACTTTGTCAGTGTTACAGAATGAGACGTAGTTCCTCAAGTGACTCAGCTGATAAGCAAAGACGTCTTCAGTGAGGACAAGAATCCCAAATCTTGGTAAACTTTTACTCACTGTGGTGGTAAATACTTCAGTTTATATGGCTACAGATCAGTTCCTACACAATAGTGAGAGACACTGGCTGGCATCCTGTTCATAAACTATGATGTAATGATTCTGACTCAAGCCACAGCAATTCACTTTTCTGTTTATTGCGCAGGTTGGGCTGCATCAATAGGATTATGGTGTCTAGGTCAAGGGAAGTGCTCATACCACTCTGTTCTGACCCCACCTGGAATGCTGTGTCCAGTTTTGGGCACTACAATTCAGGAAGGATATTGACAAGCTGGAACGTGTCCAGAGGAGTGTGACCAAAATGGTAAAAGGCCTGGAAACCATGTCCTATGAGGAGCGGCTTAGGAAGCTGTGTAGGTTTAGCCTGGAGAAGAGGAGGCTAAGAGGCGACATGATAGCTCTGTTCAAATATTTGAAGGGATGTCATATGGATGGAGCAAGCTTGCTTTCTGTTGCTCCAGAGACTAGGACATGGAGCAATGGCTTCAAACTTCAGGAAAAGAGATTCCTGATGGTAAAAGCAGTTCAGTAGTGGAATATGCTGTCTTGGAGTGTGGTGAAGTCTTCTTTGGAGGTGTTTCAACAGACGTTGGATGATTATCTGTCAGTAATGCTTTGATAGTGTATTCCTGCATGGCAGAATGGGGTTGGACTCGATGGCCCTTGTGTTCTCTTTCTGTTCTCTACAATGTGTTCTTTATGATCCCATGATTCTAGGTTGAAAGTCTCTTCTGGCCATGCAACGACCCAAAGTTCCCCTCAGACTACCTTCTGAGCAGTGCAGTTTCCTCCCAACACAGCCATTTCCAAGTTGCTGGAGAGCAAGGCAGATGAGTGGAGGTGCTTGTAGCTTTTTTCTTCTACCTGTAACATCAGAACAATCAAATGTTGCGGCATCCCCATTTCTTTAAGAGTGATCCATAGTTATTCATGATCCACACAGTCAAAGTCTTTGCTGTAATCTGTAAAGCATATTCTTCAGTGTACTCTGTTATCCAATGTATGCTTCCAATATGATCTCTAGTGCCTCTTCCTTTTCTGAGCACAGCTTGGACATCTGTCATTTCTTGTTCCACATATGATGAAAGTCCTTGGTGGAATTTTTGAGCATCACATCACTTGCAAGGGAGATGAATGCAATTATCTGGGGTTACTCATCAGTGGGTTCATCTGTGAGATCACCCAAAAATACGGTGGGAGGAACCAAGACGAAGAATGCAGGTGAGTCACATTTACCACAGCCTGTACTAGAAGCTCTCAGGGCAGGAAAAAAGCCTGCTGCACATTTAAAGAGTTGTGGCTAGTATTGGAAATGTATGAAGAAAAGACTGGTATGGCAAGAGTGCCACGTAGATATAATTCCCATCTTCCAGAGCTTAAAGGCTGGTGAAATCTTTTTTCCTTTTTAGGATGCTTTTCAAGGTGAGACCTTTCCAAGGTGGTTTGCAAGAGGAGGTTTTAAAGGAATGAAATATGAAAGATATTTAACTGAAACTACATCAATAAGCATTCAGAAAAACAGCTGGTTAGGTGAAAAGAAGGGACCCATTCATTTCCAAGCAGGCTGGAAGACATAATGTTTAAGTTCGTCTGGACTCAAAAAGGAAGGCAGCCATTTGCACTCCTCATGGGAGGGCGTTATGTAAGGATTGGGGCCACTGCACATAAAGGGCTGTTTCTAGCCTAACAGAGTTTACTGGTGAGTGTAAAAGCTAAATGGAACATCTATGAACTGAGGGATATAGATTGGATCATAGACTTTAAATGGGAACTTTTGCTTGTCAAACCACAGCCTAATGAGTTTGTTTAGTCGCGATGCAGGCTCCATTGTAACAGCCACCTTGTGGAATGCTCTTCCACTGAGATAGGATAGAGTGGTTCTGATGAAGACCAAAGTTTGGAAAAATAATTAATTTGGATTGCAGTTCCCAGAATCTACTCAGCAAACTTGGCCATACTGTTCGTAGGATTCTGGGAACTACAGTCTTTTCTTTTTAGATGACTTTCCCAGGTTCTGCTGAAGACTCATTTACCCCATTCAAATAGAGGAAATGAGATTCCACCTATACATTAGGAAGAATTTCCTGATGGTAAGAGTTGTTCAATAGTGAAATACGTTTCCCTGGAGTGTGGTGGAGTGTCCTTTTTTGGAAGGTTTTAAACAGAGGTCTCTTCCAACTCTACAATTCTATGACATTTCATGATACCTAACAAACCTGATGACTGTACTTGCCAAGAGATTCAGAGTTCTTTTCACTTCATGCACTCCTTGACTCCTAAACTTTGTGTAAACATAGCTATCAGCATAGGTGCCTTGAGGCAGTATCTCTTAAGCCCTGGAAAGGACAGTTGATAACCAGTAACATTGGGGTGAATTGTCTCAGTGAGGCCCAGATTGGCCCAAGAAAGGAGAGGTGATAGGCAGAGGGGACTCTGAGATCTCCCCAGTAGAAAAGGCAGTGTGTGAGTGGGGTAGATGGATGGTTATTTCTCAATGCCTTCGTGTCATTTCTGACTATGGTGACCCTAAGGCGAACCTCACAGGGTTTTCTTGTAAAGATTTGCTTAGATTGCAATTGCTCTTCGCTGCCAATGGCTGAGTGAGGATTCGAATCATGGTCTCCTGGAATTGCAGTCCAACATTCAAACCACTACACCAAGCTGGCTCTCACTCTGGGTGTAGCAGAGCTGGTCTCCAGTCCAATTTGAGTTCCTAGAGCTCAGAGTCTGGTCATTCTTTTCTAGTCTTGAAGACAATGGGGGCAGGGGAATCTCAGGGTGAAAATGCTGCTATGAAAAGTATGCAAATCTATTTTCCTCATTTGTTAGACTTGCAAGTTGTTGTTGTTTTTATTTGAATGGTATATTCTATGCAATTGTGGTTGATACCGGATGTATCATGCTTAATGACTTCGCCGCTGGAATGCCCTTTGAAACTTCATGTCTGTAATTTCTCCAGGACCCTACCTCCCTTCCCACACATCTTAGCACAATGTGTCTCATTCTTATGTTTCAGGTATTGGCCCGGAAATCTTGGGGCCTGGGATAGTCCTGTCACAAGTGTGAGATTCATTGCACAGCAGAAGGCTCGGATTAGCAAAGCAAGGTGAGCAAGGAGTTAAGGGAAGGCAGTTTCTTTCTGCAGCAGAAATAGGTCAACATGTTGTGGAGGTCCAAAGTGAGACAAAAGACATTTCCCTGCACTAAACAGGGAACTAAACAGGTGAGTTTCTTCATGTAAACACTCAAAAAACAATTAACACTTAGTTGAAAGCACATCCTCTCTGTCTGGCATCTATCAGCATTAAACTGTCCCAATCTGTTTATCACTTTCAGATAGCATGTGATAAAACAAGAATAGGTATTTGCTTTCTTCAGAAAGTCTGTTACCTTAAGTGAGCAATGTAATTAACAGTTGCAAATCAAGACAGAATCTCCCTTCTCCCACCTAGGTATTAAAGAGACAGGATGGAGCCAAGGATCTTAATCTGTTTAACCTACACAACCCTCTTGCTTTTAGGGAATGGACATATCAAGACTTCTGAGTTCAGATGGGAAAAGGGAATTTCTAGCTTTGAGTAAGGTTATTATTATTACTACTACTACTACTACTACTACTACTATTATTATTATTATTATTATTATCAGTCCTGATCCAGCAACCCAGTAGCTTGTTATTTGTGACAGGTTGTTTCTAGGCTCTGGGTGTAGCCTTCACTGGAATTGATGTCCTGCAAAGATAACTGCTTCCTTATCAATATCTGTTAACTTTTTTCTGAGAATGCCTCAATACATTTTCCCAACATAGGTACATTACTGTCAGTGTCATGCCCTGCTTCTAGAGCATGGACTCTGACTCACGAGTCTGAAGCAGAGGGCACGCCAGAGGCTAAAACAGAAGGCACGCCAGATCCTGCTGTACAGAGAGAGGTTACAGTGGCGGAAACAGAACAGGGGATGGTGCCAGCTCCAACAGAGAGACTTGCCTCTTCAGATACAGAAGAACACTTACTTAGACCCAGCTCCACACAGCACAGGCAGCAAAGAGAGACCCAGTGTCACTGTCTCAGAATTTATAACTGGCAGCAATCAATCAAGGCACAGCTGTGCTAGGCTTTGGGTGGCATCCTTCGCCTCCAGGAGTTGTCAGAGCTTATCTTATCTGATCCACCTTGCTGGATGCCTTGACAAATGCTTGGATTGACCTTGGGCACTCCCTTGCTGTGAAACCCTGCTGGACTTTGTTTATGTTGGACTTTATTTAGGACTCCTTGTTTACTGCCTGAAAATAAGTACTGTGAGATATTCACAGAATCATAGAGTTGGAAGAGACCCCAGGGGCCATCCAACTTCCAATGTGTGTGTGCATGTGTTTGTTTTGTTTGATTTAGCAGCTGTGCCAGAACTGAGATAGGACAGTCAGGCACAATGGTATCTCAAAAGAGCTGGCCCTCTTTTGGGGAGAGGGCTCGGTACCTTTAAGATTCAGACTTAATATAGACAGCTCCTTTAAGATAGCTCCTTTAAGATTCAGACTAAAATCCAGAGCAGACTCTGCTGATCCAGGGAGTGCATTCCCTCTCCTATTGACACAGAAGTCCCACAGTCCTCATTTTACCTACCCCAATCTAGGAGGAAGGGCTGGGAGAAGGATGGTCAGAAAGCAAGAATATTGAAAAGAAGAATGGGAAAGTCCTGCTTGCAACGTTTGCACCAAGTTATATTTCAACGTTGTTTTCATAGTGGAGCTCTATAAAGAGAAGGAACTATGTCTCACCAGAAATTGGAGAGATCTCAAAGAAAGCTTGAGCCATCATGTTTATTTATTTATTTGCCCTTTGGTCCTACTTCCATGTTGCTCCAGATAGGAGGGAAACCTCTAATTAAAGTGTGTGTGCATGTCTTTGCATGTATGTATGAGGAAGATATACAAGCAACTGAAAGAAAAAAAAGAATGTGAAAATAAAATCAAACCATCCTAATAGCTTCTCTCCCTGTTGTTCCTTTTCCTCCCTGATCTTCAGTTGGAAAAAAATTCCACAGTAGTTTGTGAAAATCAGTAATAAGACAACCCTTGCCTTCAGGTTTACAGTCTATAGGGCTAAAACAAAAGGAAATGGAATTGGGAGGGAAGAGGAAAATAACATATAGAAGCACCAGCTCTTAATAGTACAATGCTCTTATTGCAGAGAGCTGGAATGGAAAGAGTTCAGAGAGGGGGAGCCCCAGAGAGCAAATCATACTATGCTGAGCTCAGGAAGGGACTTGTTTCCTCCTTTTTCTCCTGTAGAAAGGGGAGTGGGGAACAGGGAGAGCCAAATCCCTGGAAAGTGGGTTTTTTTTTTTTTAAAAAAACAACTTTAGAAATAACCTTCAAGCCTGAATCACTCACAGAAATAACAGCTATTTCAGCCAGTGTATTCCATGTTAGAGTTTGGAAAAATAACTTTTTAAAAAAACTACAGCACACATAAACACTGCCCCGCACTGTCATCAGGGAGTGGGGGAGAGTATGTGTGAGGGAAGTTACATATATAGGAGTGTGGTGTGGTTATTTATGTGAGGCACCAAGGGACTTCTCCCTGTCCATTTATATTATCTGCTCTGTTTTCACCTCCCCCAGAGTTCCCCAAGGAAAAAGATTTGGCAAAGGTACACGCGTGTGTGTGTACGTCTGTGTGGCTGCCTGCCTGTATTATAAAGAGTCTGCATCTGAATTACAAATTAGAATGTCCCAAATACAAGTCTCACCTCTGTAATGAACTGACCGAGTCGCCCTGGGCAAACCGTTCTCTACCTCAACCTCAGAGTTTGTGACAAGGCTAGTTTTGGGGGCATTACAACTCCCAGGATCTGCCTCCCTTCCTCCTATATCCTCCGGAGGGAAAGGGAGCGCAGCCGCAAAAGCCTCCCTGCCCAGGAACTTCTGTTGGGTGTGCGATCCACAGCAACACTGCCCTTTGGGCTCCTTTCTGCCTTTTGTGGACAGCTTTAACGTGCTGCCCACTCCACTTTAGACGGGCTGGAACAAGGACCATGGGAGCATCGGAGTGGGTGCGAACAAGAGGAAGGGGAGAGGAATTGCACATGTGAGGTGCAGGATCTCTTTCCCCTCTTGTTTGAGCAATCATCTCCACACTCCTGATGGGCAGCAACACTGACCACTACCTCTTACTGTCAGGAAGTTCTTCCTAATGTTTAGGTGGAATCTTTTTTCCTGTCATTTGAATCCAGTGCTCTGTGTCCAATCTCTGGAGCAACAGAAAACAAACCTACCCCATCTTTCACATGACATCCTATCAAATATTTTAGAATGGCTGTCATGCCACTTCTTAGCCTTCTCTTCTCCAGGCTAAACATACCCAGCTCCCTAAGCCACTCCTCTTTGGAGTATCATAGGAATGTGGAACGTCTTCATAGAAATTAAGCACAACCCTTCTCCAAAGGAGGATTTGGTCTCCAATGGAATTTTTTATGGCCTGTTAGGCTCAAGTGGCCAGTGTGGATATTGCACCATGGGATATGCAATGATCTTTGCTGATATGGTTAACCCCACTCTGCCCTCCTGTTATCCAGGAAGTTTTTAAGCAGAGACTGGATGGCCATTTGCTGGGGGTGCTTTGAGTGTTTGTTCCTGCATGGCGGGGGTTGGACTTGATGGCCATTGTGGTCTCTGCCAACTCTGATCTTTCTACGAGGGCTCTTGGAAGCTCGCACAGCCTTTCTGGGGTGAACAGAGTGGCCCGCACCATTGGAGCTGGAGTCCGCTCTGTTGGCCAAGAAGAACTGTGCTCCTCCACATCCTGAAAATCATGATGATTTTGACCAAGGGAAGCTGGAGGCTCCATTGTTATTTGGATGCTGAATTGGCTCCATGTTTTAGTCCAAACTTTAAAAGACTTATCTGCAAAAGCAAACCAATTGGGAGTGTTAGGGTGAATAAACAAACCATACCTCACCATATCCCCAAGTGGACACAGAGCTGACTTAAACCCCCAGACACAAGGACCCTTTCTGCAACTCACCCATTTTTGGCACTGGGGTGCGGTGCTCGCACAAGCAGCCTCCAGAGAGAGGCTCTCGCGCCCAGGGTCCTTTGGCTCCGCATGAGCTTCCTGCTCGCACGAGAGCCCTGCCTCTTCCTTTCGCAGTGTAGCCTGGGACCTCCCCAGGCTGCACTGAGACAGGAAACATGACTGGCCTGGCTCCCGAGGCTCTGCACGCAAGGTAAGTGCACGCAGGGCCCAAGAGCGATGTGCAACTGCACAGCATTTTCAGCTTCAAGCCGAAAATGAAAAAATGTGTGTGCGGTCTGTGTCAGGCCCTGGAGCATTGTGCAAATCTGAGTGCATCGTGTGGACCACTCCTCACATTTGCGCAACGCTCAAGGGACCCTTTCACATCGGAAATGCCGTGCAAAAAGGGCCAAGGAAGGAAGATAGAAAAGAGAAGGAAAGAAGGAAAGACACGCCCACACCCACACAAGTAGCTTTGGCCAAAGGATCCATCCAAGGAAGGAAGGAAGGAAGGAAGGTTTATTCTTTCAGGCTTCTCTTCTTATACCATTTTTATGTTTATATTAAATAATGCTTACATGAAAGAAAAAGATTCATTCATCAGCAAAGTCACAGCTTGTACACATTTTACATTTTATCTGACCCTTAAGATTCTTAAGTCTGTGTGTTCCTGTCAATATGCTGGGTAATCCCCAAAGACATCTCTTACGAGAGCAGAGTCCTTCCCTTTGCACAAACATGTACAAAGCAGAACAAGCAATCCTAATTCAAAGAATGTAAGAAATGCTTACTACCACAGACCTATAGACTGAACTCTGACTATCCATAGAAACATAGAATCATAGCGTTGGAAGAGACCACAGGGGCCATCCAGTCCAACCCCCTGCCATGCAGGAACCCACATCAAAGCAGTCCCAACAGATGGCCATCCAAACTCTGTTTAAAAACCTCCAGAGAAGGAGGAGACTCCACCACACTCCACTGAGGCAGCATATTCCACTGCTGGACAGCTCTGACCATCAGGAAGTTCTTCCCGAGGTTCAAGTCGAATCTCCTTTCCTGCAGCTTGAAGCCATTGCTCCTTGTCCTAGTCTCTGGAGTGGCAGAGAACAAGCCCGCTCCCTCCTTGACATGACACCCTTCAAATATTTAAACATGGTTATCATGTCCCCTCTTAACCTTCTCTTCTGAAGACTACACATACCCAGCTCCCTAAGCTGTTCCTCACAGCGCATGGCTTCCACACCCTTCACTATTTTGGTCACCCTCTTCTGGACATGCTCCAGCTTGTCGAGATCCTTCTTGAACTGAGGTGCCCAGAACTGGACAGTCTTCCAGATGAGGTCTAACCAATGCAGAATAGAGTGGTACCATTACCTCCCTTGATCTAGACACCATATTGCTATTGATGCAACCAAGAATCGTGTTAGCTTTCTTGGTTGCTGCATCACAATGCTGACTCATGTTCAGCTTGTGGTCCACCAAGACTCCTAGATCCCTTTCGCATGTACTGTTATCCAGCCACGTGTTCCTCATCCTATATTTGTGCATTCCATTTTTTCTGCCTGTGTGCAAGACCTTACATTTCTCTCTGTTGAAATTCATTTTGTTAGCTTTGGCCCAGCTCTCCAATCTGTCAAGCTCGTTTTGAATTTTGATCCTGTCTTCTGGTGTATTAGCAACCCCTCAAATGTTAACTAATCGTTAATTCTATAGCAAGTTACAGAGCGCCAAATTTCAAGCCTAACAGGTAGGGGCACCAAGCCAAGTGGGACTTGAATCCATGTTCAAAAAATTGTTAAGATTTCCAGCAATGCAGGTAGGACGTGAACCCACAGTAAACAGTCGCCTTTGAATCCAAACACTGAGGTGACACTGGTGGAACTTGAACCCACAGGAAATGGTCACCCTTGAATAAAAAATTAAAATTAAAAAAACACGTGGGGACAAACCCAAAACATTAGGTCGACATGGACCACCCCAAGTAGTCCACGCAATTGTGTATGAAATCTGAGTCAGCCTGGAAAGATTCCCAACTTTGGCCAAAAGGACTTCCCCTCCCTGCTTAGCAAGAAGTTAGTCAAGTGACTTCTTACACGAGCAAGGAAAGACATTTTACTGAAGGAAGAAGGGTTTTTTATAAGTTGGTGAACAATGATCCCATAAAGCATACAGCGCATGTGCAAGAATATTAAGAATATTTGCTTGTTCAGGAATAAGATTCTGATACATGATTGAGTAGAGTAACTTCTGGTTAACAATTAATTCAGGCCATTTGTGCACTACATTCTTATAGTGCAATTATTCCACTTTCAACATCCTATGTTATCCTGGGGTTTGCAAACTCCAGGATTCTGTAGGATGTTGAAAGTGGAATAATCGCACTATAAGAGTATAGTGCAGATCATATGTGCATTCGCTCAGCAGTGAGGTGTAGGAAATATTGTTACAGAAAGTGTGCTGGGAACCAATGCTGAGAATCTAGGAATTTGCCAAGTAATGTCGGCATTATTTTAAGGAGGATACCGGGCTAACAACAGGATCAGCCCTCAAAGTTGACTAGAATTCAAAATGGAGGACTTTAGCAAAGACAAAGAGGGAGTTTCTTTAGCTTAGACATTTAAACAGGCAATACTCTCTGCGAATTAAACTGTCCAGGGCACTGAATCTCCTAACAGCCCTGCCTGCACTGTAGACCAGTGAAAAAGATGGGAAACACCACCCATTTTGTCTTTTATTGCTAACACAGGAGGATAGGGTTTAGTATCTTGGGAAGCTCCTTAAAAGTTTGGACTGAAACCTTAGTATTTGGTATTTAACATCATTTATTAAATAATAGAAATGTAGTTGTTTTAAGGATTTTTTAAATATAGTAATATCAATATTAATGTTATATTATGGTGGAAGTTTTCTTCTGTTTTCAACATTTCTGTATACATAAATATGGCTTTCAGAAGAAGTATACAAAAGCAAATTGCCCAGCATCTTAATGAGCCGTCAGATATATATTCCTTGTAGCTGTTGGTTATAGTTACTCAGTTTAGTTAGTTCATTTGTAGTTTCTGTTGGAAATTACAGCAGCATTCTCTCTTTTCCATCTCTTTGGCTATCTGGGCTATCAGTCAGTTTCAACTATCACTTGGTTTCTAAAGAACACTGTTTCCCTTTTAAATGCCATCATTTTACACGCTTGACTCTGAGCCTTTTTGCACCTTACCTTTCCGCGGAGGTGGGGGGCGGAGCTCGCGCGAGAAGCCTTCGGAGGAAGGCTTTTGCGTCCCCGCTGCTTGGGCTCCACAGCAGCTTCCTGGTCGCGCCCCTTCCTTCCTTCCGCAGTGCAGCCTGGGAGCTGCAGGCTAGTGCTGATGCAGGAAGCGCGACTGGCGCGGCTCAGGAGGCTGCGCACGGCAGGTAAGTTCGCCCCAGGCCCCTGACCGGTGCGCAAGCGCGCAACATTTTTGGCTAAAAGCCGAAAATAAAAAGGTGTGTATGCACTGCGCGTCACGCTCTTGAGCGTCGCGTAAATGTTAGTGCATCATGCAGACCCCTCCTCACATTTACGTGACGCTCAAGGGGTGCTTTCGCTTCGAAAACGCCATGCAAAAAGGGCCAGAGACTGTACACATACTGATTCAACTGCTGCTTCAATGTCAACTGATCTTAACTGCTCTTAACTTCTAAAATACGCTAAGCATATCTCTAATCTAATTAATTAATTGGTGAGTTTAATGTATCATTATAAATTTTTTAGTAAATATTTTCTTTTATGTTTTGAATTCAGCTGCCTGCCTAGTCTTTCAAGTTAGCCATCATATATTAAGAAGCCACACTCAAACTGGGAAACGTTTTCTCTGTTACTCTGCTAATACTGAGTTCCTGTAGGATTAATCGCCTGCGTAACTCACGCCTCCCAACAGTTTCTTGGTGCAGCGGGGTAGCTTAGCTTTGTAGTTAAGGTTGCCTTCCTTATACAGTAGAGTCTCGGTTATCTGACCTTCGTTCATCCGACATTCCGGATTATCCGACGTCGCGGCTGCCTGGTGGCATGGCTGTAGGCATTTCCACGCCCCCAGACATGCCCAGACACCCCCAGACATGCCCCCAAAATGGCGGCCGCCACGGGCCTCCAGATTATCCGACATTTTCGGGTATTCAACGATCAGCCCGCCCGTTTATGTTGGATAACCGAGACTCTACTGTATGTTGCTTTATAGCATTTGACTATTGTATTAATAAAATTATTTTTAAGAAAAGTTTGGACTGGATTCCAGAGCACATTCTGTCAAAGTTGTTGCCGGGCAGGCAAAATTTTCCTATGAGTGGACGGCAGAGAGAAGAGGCGGCGTGGCGAGACAGCCAGGTGCAAGGCCAGCAGGATTGTTATGGCTATGTCTTGAGTATTAGAGAAGGCCACACGCCAGAGCACTGATTGGGTCACCCCACTTGTTCCAGGGTGACAAGGTAGCATAAAAAGCCTGGTGTTTGCCTTGACCAGCTGCCAGTTAGCAGCCCTAGCTGGACCTGCCATGCCGTTGGCAGTATACTGTTTGTAAGGGGAGATGCTGCCCGATTTTCCTCTGTTATCTTCTGCTTTTCCCCTTTGTCTAATTGCTGGCAAGCTTGTATGTTTTTGCTAAGTCTTATCTTAGAGTACAGCAATAAATCAGTACTCTAAGCCTAACTAATGAGCCTCTGGAATTTTTTCTGTTTCACTGGGACTCTCTGCTGCGGCAAAGCCTTGCTTCACAGATAGCACTCTGCTCATGCTCAGAGGAGCCAAATCCTGCCAACCCTGACAGATTCAGCATTCTACCAGCTTCAGCTGTGGTAGTGCATACCATCAGCTAGCAGATCATGGGATGCTGAACTGGGTTTGGTAAGACCACGGTCTCATGGGAGTGATGGGAATTCTGAGGGCCACAAAAATGGCTGGAGGGTACAGCTGATTTATAGGCCAGTTGTGGCCCACACTGAGCACTGCACATTCTCTTTGCAAGGTGACTTCATTCTTTTATCTCTCTCTCTCTCTCTCTCTCTGGACAGAATAGCTGTTGTTGTTCTTTTACTGCTGCAGCACAATTCTCTTTCTTGTTTTGTCTTCCTGCAGTCCAAAACGCCTTCCCAGCCTGCCTAGCATTTCCCTGATATCCCTCTCCTCCCTGGATAATACTTGGTCTACATCCTCTTTGGATGAGGAATCTCCAAGGCAGGCAAAGGACTTTTTCTCCCTTACTGAGAATGACACCAACACCATTGCCAGCAGCACAGGAAGAACGAAAGTGCAACTGGAGTGGGAGAGCCAGGCACCTTGGTGAGCTGCAGAGGATGGTCCAGACAGCACTGGACACTGCTGACCCAAGAGCAAGCTCCAGAGTTGGAAGTAACAGGCCTAGTTCTCATTGTGTGACACCATCAGGCTGTACTATGTTGGATCACTCCTTGTGCCTCTATACTGAAGTCTCTTTAATCCCCTCTAGGAAGGAGGGAGCTGCCCCACTGAAAGAAAAGGCCACCATCACTTCAGAACTCCTTCCCACCTTATCCAGCATTTCCCTGCCATCCCTCTCCTCCCTGGGTAGTACTTCAAGCCTGACAAAGGACAATTTCTCCCATTTTGAGGATGACACCAGCCTCACTGGCCGCAGCACTGAAAGAACAACAGTGCAGTTGGAGTGGGAGAGCCAGCACCTTTGGATTTTTGGTACAAAACAAAAATCCCTTCAGATACAACAGGGGTGGGATTTGGGGAGATCAGGGTTTAAAACCCTGCTCAGCCATGGAAACGGAGTGGGTGACCTTGAGCAGGTCACACGATCTGTCCTTCAGAGGAAGGCGGTGGCACACGTCCTCCAAATACATCTTACTAAGGCCCTTTCCACACGAGGTGAGGAAATCGCGCTGCAATGCTACCGGCCGTTTTTTTCTGTATCTGCGCTAACGCGGACTTTAATTTATGAAGTTCCATACGGCTCTAGCGTGAACCAGTCTAGCGTGTGTTAATAGATCCACACGATTTTCTCATTGCCACTCCCGTTAGTCTCCTTACCTCGCCCCTTTCGCTGTGATTGGCTGTTTTTTTTTAAAAAAATGGCTCCGTGCGTCATTACGTACGTGCTCACGTGCACAAGTACGCACAGCCACCTAGGCCCTCCCACGCCGCCTCCCTCCCTCCGCCCCTCCCTCCTTTTAGCCTTGAGTTATTTTTAGCTTGAGAGTCTTTTCCCACCCATTCTTTCTGCTGTTTTCTGCTGACTTTGGAATGGAAGAAGAGGGGATGACCAATGTTGCCAGGGTCCCACTGCTCCGAAAGATACCGTGAATACAGGGGTTTGACTGCTGGACTACAGGAGACCAGAGTTCAGATCCCCACTCGGCTGTGGAAACCAACTGGGTGATCTTGGTCAAGGCACATTCTCTCAGCCTCAGAGGAAGGCGATGTTGGCATACCTTGCCATTAATCAATTTTCAGATGGAGACGTATGCCTTCGTTTTAGCTGGGGAGGGAAGCGGTTGGGTCACTTGCAACAGGGGCTGTTACATCCACCCGCCATCCCTCCCCGCTGGGATTCGGTCCAGAGGTGACCACATGCCACTCTCTCCAGACGCTGGACTGCAGCTCCTAGCATTCTTCTCCATGGCCTATGCAGTTGGTTTGGGGCTGCTGGGAGCTGCAGTCCGCCAGAGGGGCACCCGCACCTGCAGAGGGGCAAGCATCCTTCCCCCGTTCCTCTCGATGCCTCCATGGTGCTGTCAACCCTGCCCCGCCCAGAACTACACTTCCCGGCATGCTTTGGCAAAAGGGCGATGACATCTCCTGGGTCTTCCAAAGACGGAGTGGCGCAGCAACCAATGAAGCGCCCGGCGCAGCTCATCCAATAGGGAGCGCCTGGGGGCAGTGGAGGCGGCCACGGCCGCAGAGCCTGACGAGAGAAGACCAGGGAAGTGAGAAGGGGGAAAGCTGTAAGTGCGGGGGTACTCGCAGCCCTCCAGATTGGGGCTTTACTGCAACACCCAGTGTCCCCAACCAGCTGGCCAGTTGTAAGGGATGCTGTGAGTTGGAGTCCAGCCACATCCCAACAGTTGCATGATTCCCATGGACACTGCAAGGGTAAGGATGCGTGTGGCCCTTCAGACGGGGCTGTAGTGCAATGCCCAGTATCCACGGCCGGCCGGGGAATGCTGGGGATTTTCATCCGACAAAATCGAGACGTTGGAAAGGATATGAATCCCCCCTCCCTGACTCCTAAGGTGCCGTCTGAAGTCAGATGAGGGGAGAGCCTGTCAGTCTCGGGACTACAATTCCCAGCAACTATTTGGGATGATGGGAGCTGCAGTCCAAAGACAACTGCAAGGGTCTGTTTTCCCCATCTCTAGCTTATTTTTTTTATGGGGGAGGCATTTCAGCTTGGGATTCCCTCCCCCAATAAACCCTCACTGATTTCAAAACAAGCTTTTTTAAAATCTTTTTTTATTGGCATTTAGGTTCTTGAGCTCTTCCCTCCCCCCAAAAAAATTTCTGGTTTCAAAACAAGTTGAAATCTATATAAGCAGCAGAGGCGGACACTGAGTGGCTCTCCAGACATTGGGTTCCAATTCCAGGAGAAAGGCAGCCTACAAATATAATAAATAAATAAATAAAATACACTTTGAACCCCCCCCAAAATACAACTGTAATAAAAATGAAAAACTGATTAGTAAAAAGGGAAGGGAAAATATTGTAGGTCCCATACAGCATGCCAGCCAACACATGGAGGCTATTTTAAAAATAATTAAGGGGGATACGGCCGTGCTATCAGATCAGGCGAGAGAATAGGCAGTCTTTTGTTCTGATATGAGGAAGGAGAAAGCATTCAGCAGTCCCCCCAAAATATAAGCCCCCCAACCGCATATCCCCAGCCTCCAGAACTGCCAACAGCTCCATGCGCACATGCAAAACTTATTTTAAACTGATAAAGATAAAAACATATTCATTTTGATCCAAACTACATACCTGCACTCTTTTTTCCTTTTTCTTGCTGTAGCTCCTAACCGCTTTCCGAGGAACAAAAAATGACGCTGTCCTGTTCTTTGTGGGGCGAGACCAACCGCTGAAGCTGTCCACGCCCACAGCCCGCCCTCCGTGGATCTCCTGCGCGAATCAGCACGTATCTGCGCTTCTACACAAATGAGCACGCACGCAGTAGCGCGCATTGGGGAAAAAAACCCACATTTTCCAAGGTTTTTAAAAAAGACGCGGTGCCACCACTTCCGGTCGCTTCTGAGCGGTTTGAGGTGTGGAATGTCAAAATTATATACGACCCAGCGCACTCTACGGTGCGGAAGACCTCCGTTAGAGGTCGTACTGCCCCGTTTTAATTACCCCATGTGGAAAAGGCCTAAGAAAACCCTAGAAGAGCGTCACCTAGTGAAGGAGTGTGACACTGTAGGTTTATTTCCAGTCTCTTAAGCTGACTTCCAGCCTTGCAAGACTGGAAATTCCCTCCCAGTGCTTTTACTAGGGTTCTTGCCAGCCTTCCAAAGCTGATTCCCACGCTTGGAACGACTGGCAATCTCCCCAACTCTATCAGGTATGCTGCCACCACCCCCCTGAATTATGAATTACTTAGACAGAACAGGAGGGACTCTGCCTAATCTCTAAGCGTAAGGATCTTCCCCCTCCTCTTTCCCCTGAGTGAGAGAGGTCCTATGTAGGGTGTGCCAACCCTGGTGTGGAAATGGAGAGAAACGGAGGTTTATAGAAGTGTTTTAATCAAGGCATGCAAAATAAACAATATCACACTTGGGAAACTCCCCTCTCCCAGGTACACTTAGTTACAAGAATTTACAAAACAGATATAACAGCACAGATACATTCTTAAGATCAGCCAATTCCCAAAATAACAACATCCCTAACGCGATTAACTACTTATTTCTAGTTACTCACAATTAGGTTATAGGCGTAGATGGTCTAAAGGAGAAGAGAGGGGGGGTCCAGGAGACACAGCATGCCTGCCAGCTCCACTGGCCCAGCTCTCCTTTCTCTCTCTCTCTGGCCACATGGCCTCTCAGAAGTTTTATATTTTCTTCCTTGGAAGGATCTGGAGGCATCTCCAAGATGCCCGCCTCTTTCCTTTTGGTTGGTCAATTCTCACCTTGTGACCTGTGATGCTGACCCTTTCCTTTTGGTTGGTCAACTCTCACCCTGTGACCCTTGATGTAATCCTAACATCTCATTAACCCTTGGTTTACCTGAAGAGAGAAGTATCTCCCTTTGATAAGCCTAGATAATGGGAAGCCCCATTATCACAAGGAGGTAAGAGCTCACCGCCGCTGGCAAAGTTAGTTCTCTTCTCCCCTCGTCGGCAGCTGCTGTAAGGACTGCAGATAGCCTCCAAAGGAACAGGGAATTTTCAGTCAGTAGGAAGGGCTGATGCTGTGACTGCAGAGCTTCAAAGTAAAGGCTTCTGGAGCAATTTACTTTTTGGATAATGAAAACGTTAACGCAGTAATATTTCAAATGCATTGCCGCAAGTGTATGTGAAGTCACATTGTCAGTGCACCAAGTAACATTTAAGTTACTTTTAAAATTGCCTATTAAGACCATGTTCAAGAATTTAAATTACTGTTAACCTTTTACAGGACAGTGCTCAGGAAGTCTCTTTAAGCCCTCCTAGAAAGCCGGGGGCTGCCCCAGAGAAAGAAAAGACCACTGTGATCAAGGAGAAATGAGGCTGCAACCCACAAAAGCCACCATCACCTCAACATCCCAGGCAGGGAAGGGAAAGTCACACCAAGAAAAGTTTCCCCTGGTAGGACTAGGAATGTGGGCGGCCCCTTTACTAAGAAGGCATTCCCAAAGATACGAAGAAATTAGATTTCCCCCTTAGGCAATAAGTAGTTCCCCTCTCCTCTCCTTTGTCTACTCCTTTACTGAGATATGTGAGATCATTTTTATCCACATTGTGCACGATGGGAAAATAATCTTTATAGAAATAAATGTGTTGTGTCTGAGTAAGAAGGTGAAAAGTTCTCACTTGCACTAGAGCTTCATTTCATCCAATAACCCTGCACAACACCTAACCTTCCCCTTGCATTCTCTTCCAAGTCTTACGTGAAACAAGAACTGTACACCTATTGTGTGAACTTTAACCGCAACCACCTCCTAGCTCTAACCCTGACTTTCACTTCAATACCTTACCAATAAAACTAGAATTTTGCATTTCATAGAATCTTAAGAGTTCGAGGAGATGTTGCTATGTTTACGATAGATTTAGTTTGATTAAAGGGAGTAATAATATAGTGGAATTAAAGAATAGTATTTTAAAATAGTTAATAATATTGATTTTTGAAATGGAAATTTATGGAATATAAGAAATTTAGGAAATTCAGAAATTAAAATAGTTTGAGAATATAAACAAAAGGAGCAACAAATTTAAAACAATAGAAAGTAATGAATTTAAGTTAAGCACATTTTCATATCTTGGAGCTCTTTGCAACAAAGGTAGGAGCCATTTTTAATTAGATGGAAGGTTCTTTGTTGTTGTTTAGTTTAGTATAGTTTGATTATTAGTTTAGTTTAAGTATGGTACATATGTAGATAATTTTATTTTTCTGTATGTTTAGTGTAATTGTATACGTAACTTGATTTGTTGTTTGTCTTTATCATAAATTGGTTGGTTGGTTTGTTTTTTGGGTTGTATTATGTATGTAAAATTTCTAATGAAAAAACTGGAAAAAAAAAAAAGGGTTTGAGGAGACCACAAGGGCCATCCAGTCCATCCCCCTTCAAACCAGCAAAACACAGTCAATGAACTCCTGACAGATAATCATCCAGCCTCTATTGAAAAACCTTCAAAGAAGACTTTACCAAACTCTGACTCAACGTATTCCACTGTCGAACTGCTTTATCATCAGGAAGTTCTTCCTAATGTTTAGATGGAATCTCTTTTTTGTAGTTCAAAGCCATTGCTCCATGTCTCATTCACTGGAGCAGCAGAAAATAAGCTTGCTCCATCCGCCATATGACATCCCTTCATATATTTAAGTATACTTAAGTATACTTAAACATAGTATACCCTAAACATAGACACTATACTCCTATTTCTGCAGCCTGGAATTGCATTGGCTTTTCAAGCTGCCACCCAACACTGCTACCTCATGTTCAGCTTGTGGTCTACCAAGACAGATCCCTTTCACATGTACATCTTGTATCTGCACATTTCCTTTTTCTGCCGCAGTATAGCACCTTGCATTTTTCCCTGTTGAAATTTATTTTGTTAGTTTTGGCCCAGCTCTCTTATCTGTTGAGGCCATTTTGAATTCTGACCTTTTCCTCGCGGGTATTAGTTAACTTGGTGTCGTCTGCAGATTTGATAAGAATGCCACCTATTCCCCCATCCAAGTCATTGATAAAGACGTTGAATAGCACTGGGCGCAAGACAGAACCTTGGGACACCCCTCCACAAGTCACTGGTCACTTCCCTCCAGCCTGAAGAGAAGTCATCGGACACTGCTGGTGCTGCTGAAACTCTTGAAGGAGAAGACAGGAGGGAGAAGAAGGTAGTAATGGAACGCAGGGATCAACAGAGGCCAGAGGGAAACCTGAAGAAAGGGGGCAGATGGGGAAAGGAGGACAGAGTGCAGTGGACAACAAGAAAGGAGGGAAAGCAGGGAGAAAACCACACAGTATGGAGGGGTTACATTTAGTAGATGGTGTGGCTCAGGAAAACATATGTGAATTACTGAAACAAGGGGAGAAGAAAGAGATTACCAAGGATTGCAACCAAGTTCCACAGGAGGAGAAGGAGGAGGAGGCCACCACAGGCATAGGAGGAAGTACAGAAGTGAAATGACAGATCAGGAATTAGTTAAGGAATCTACCGTCATGGGAAAGGAACATTAACAGAGTCAGGAGAGGGGAGAGGTGGGTGAAGCCAAGGAGCAGAAGGTCTGGAAGGAAAAAAAGAGGGAAAGGGGAAGAAGTGGCCGTACGGGATCAGTGGAGGAAGCGAGAGAGACACAGGAAGAGATGAACACATGTGAACAAGGCCCCTCTCCAGTTCCTAAGGATGGGTCTCAAGATCCCTTCATGCCAGAGCAGTTCTCAGTATTGTACCCTTTGACCCCAGAGCTCCCTAAACATCCTGTCCACGATTCCTCCACTGTTCCAGCATCGCTCCGGCACATGACCCTTTCCCTCCATCCCAACTCCCTTTGGCCCAATCCCCCCTTTCTTTGATCTCCAACACTAACAGAGCTGTACCTCAGGAAGATCCTGAAGAGGTAGAAGCAATGACGCTAAGGAGCCAGAGATGGAGTTGCCAGACTCACCAGACCTGTGCTGAAAAAGAGAAAGAGCTGCTTAAAACTTGACTTCCATAAGTTAGTAGAATAATAATGATTTCAATTTGTATGCCTAGCATATTTCTGTTAAGTTTTTGGTTTTTTGGTTATTACCAACCAGGGCCTTAATAATAACTTTTTGAGTAGGTCAATCAATGAAGAGAATTTTTCCTTATTTAGCTATTCTTTTTTTTCTTACTTAATATTGTTAATTTGTATAATTATTACAGTCTTCTCTCCACATTTGCGGGTTTGACCTTCACAATAAAACCCTCACTCTAGACATTCTTCTTTTCCAATTGAACTCAGAAGTCTTGAGATGTCTATTTCCTAAAGGTAAGAGGGTCACATAGGCCTTGGTTATGAGCCTTGGTTCTATCCTGTGTTTTAACAGCTAGGTGAGAAAGGGGAGCTTCTTCCTTAATTTGCAACTCTTAATTACATTCCTAGTTTAAGGTAACAGACTCTCTGAAGAAATCAAAAAGCTAAGTTCCTGTTGAATTATCACATGCTATCAGAAAATCATGGAACCATAGAAATGTAGAGTTGGAAGAGACCCCAGGGGCCATCCAGTCCAACCCCCTGCCATGCAGAAACACCCTCAAAGCATTCCCGACAGATGGCCATCCAGCTTCTGCTTAAAAACCTCCAAAGAAGGAGACTCCACCACACTCCAAGGCAGCAGATTCCACTGCCGGACAGCCCTGACTGTCAGGAAGTTCTTCCTGAGGTTCAGGTGGAATCTCCTTTCCTGCAGCTTGCATCCATTGCTCTTTCTCCTGGTCTCTGGAGCAGCAGAAAACAATCCCTCTCCTTCCTCTACATGGCGTCCCTTCAAATATTTAAACATGGCTATCATGTCCCCTCTTAATCTATGATGAACAGATTGAGATAGTTTAATGTAGACAGATACAAGAGAGGGAAGATATGCTGTGAACTAAGTGTTGCTCTCTGAGGAAACCCTCTTGTTTTTTCTATATAAGGTGGGCCCAGGGAAATGTGTTTTTGTCTCACCTTGGACCTTCACAAGATGTTGACCTATTTCTGCTGCAGAAATAAGCCTTGAGTTTCCGTAACTTCTTGCTGACATTGCTTTGCTAAATCTGGAACCTCTGCTGAGCAACGAATCTCGGTCTTGTGACACCCAAACATTGAAAGGAAAGGTGCATGTGAGCCTTCCCCTATTCTTCCCTCCCATTCTCTTGCCTTTTGTCTGGGCATGGAGGAGGACGGCAAGAGAACTGCAGGGGGAACATGCGGGGAAGCACACACGTGCCTTCTGAAAGTGCAGGGCTGCCCCGGTCCATTTGCCTGCCTTCCACGGAAGGAAGGCACATGCACTCAGGCAAAACACAAGGGAATGAATGTTTTTATTTTTATTATTTCTAGAACACCTTAATTATGCTGTTTTAACCTTGTGTTTTTTTTTAAAAAAAACAACCTTGAAGGATCAATTAATTGTGCCGTGCGTACCAGTAATCTAAACTGTATCCTATCGGTTTCTTTGGAAAGGGTTTATAAGCCACCCTCCAGAAAGTCAGGAAATCAATTTAAAAAAAAAAAAAATTCCTGTGAGGACAGCCCTGGAGAGCCTTCACTGCCACTCCACAGGGGCACCCCACACACCCAAGTTCCCCTTCTTCCCACTCTCCTTCCTTTATCTCTCCAAAAACTATGGAGCTGTTTCCCCTCGCTTTCCCCTGGCACTCCTTCATCCTCACAGAAGGGGCTCCCCCTCCCCTCTGCTTCCCCTTTCCTTCCCAAACCCAGAGCGGCTGCCATTCATACGTGCAACGCAGCCTCCTTTCTCCTCTCTGTTTACCTTCATCCCACCCCGATACATTCAGAGATTCTTATTGGCCCCTGCTGCCGCCCATCAATAACGTGGCTATAACCGCACCGCAGTCCCCTTTCTCCTCTCTATCTCCATCCCGCCCCCTCACACATTCAGAGGTTCCTATTGGCTGGTGCTGCTGCCCATCAGTAATGTCACTATAACCACAACCCAGTCTCCTTTCTCCTGTTTACCTTCATCCCACCCCTCACACATTCAGAGGTTCCTATTGGTCCATGCTGCTGCCCATCAGTAACGTGGCTATAACCGTTTCAAAAAGGTGGGGGAAAAAGCTTTAACTCACAGGCGCCCCCTCAGCAGGGCTTCCACATATTTTCCTCAACCTAACTTCAAACACCTCACTTTCTCACCATCCCGTTCTCATCCCGCCCCTTTGCAGCCAATCTAACGCTCCCATTGGTCCACGACCCAGCCCGTCAGAAGTTGAGGGGGAGATCTGCTTCTGCTAAAAGCTATTCAAAAAGGCAGAAAGGAGCCCAAAGGGCAGGGTCGCTGTAGTTCGCTTGCCCAACAGAAGGGCCGGACCTGAGCACTGTTTCCCTCTCTGGGCACCCCCTAGAGGGTGGAGGAGGGAATGTAGGATTGTTCCCCCTAGAGCAAAGGGCAACTGCATGGAAATGGAAAGGGGGGTTCTGGGAATTGTAATCTTCAATAACTAGGCTTCTCATAAACTCTGCTCTGGAGGCAGTCTGATAAGATGATACGCAAGAGGTATGAGAACAGACAGAGAGCCAGGGGTGGGGAGAAACCTAAAGGCTTTCAAAAAGAAGTTCCTGGGAGGCTATCTGGGGATGATGGGGTGTGTAGTCACTCTGCACACCTGCAAGGCTCCAGCCTTCCCCAGCTCTGCAAAAAAGGGGTGCTGAGGGCCAATGGCAGAGCCCACTCTCCTCTTTCTTGAATTTCAATTATCAGGCAGATTTGTAAAGAAAGCAATCATACAAAAGTGAAATAAAATATCACATAATATGGTGCTGCATTTGGGAGGGTGCAAAAGAGGAGAGGCGGAAAGGCAAGGAGGATCCCAGAGGTTGGAGAGCCCATCGCCCACCATGGGCCATCTTGGTGGAGCCTCCAGCGGCCAGAGAGGTCCACTTGGGAGGTCCAGAGGCTCATGGCTTGCTTAGAGGAAGCTGTCTGTAGCCTCCCAGTGGTGCACAGGACTGGGTTTGCCCTCTACAAAAGAAATGAAAATGATCTAACCCAGTGGTTCGCCATGACCCTTTAATACAGTTCCTCATGTTGTGGTGACCCCCAACCATAAAATTATTTTCGTTGCTACTTCATAACTGTAATTTTGCTACTGTTATGAATCGTAATGTAAATATCTGATATTTAGTCCACCATAAATGATATAAAGTTTGAAGATTTGGTTTCACTGCGTTCAGACTGAATTAAATCCAAAAATAAATCCAGCATGGGAATAACACTGGATTTTGTAGGCTTATTCCTTACAATTGATGCCACATTCTTGTTTTTATCAATATCTGAAGTGGCACTCTCCAGACTGTCCAGTCCCAGAGTTACCAACACCTTTTCCAGCCAATTTTTAAAAGAACCTGAGGAAAATAATCTCACTTTATTATCATCTTCTGCATCCTCCTCCTCGGAAATAGAACCCTCTGATTTAGAGTCCTTATCCCCATGAGTATCTGCCAAATCTGGTTCCTCATCCCTTTCAGATTCAGTGTGGATTTGTTCAGAGTGTGACAAAGCAGATTCTTCAACTCCTAGTCACTTTGGACCTACAGGTAGACTTTTTTGGTAAACACACACCAGCATCATTTGATTCAGCTTGAATGACTTTTGTATCATCAGGAAAATCACGTGAAAATGAAGGATTCATGGAAGTAGTTTGTTGACTGCTTAATAACGACATTCCATTCAAATTCAATGAATTGTCCAACTTGCAATACATTTTTTAAACTTGTTACGTATTTTGTGAAATCATTTCACTAATATGGTTTGCCTATTAACATGCACCTCCCTTTCTTCAGCAATCCTTGGTCTTATCACCTCCCTACTACACTCAGACACATTCCCCTGGGAAGACACTGAGGACACGGGAGGTTCAAATCTTACGTCTTTACGTTCCATAGGCATTGCAGTTTGACTCCTAGTGAATAAGGACACCGTACACAATGCTAAATGGCCCTGCGCTGCTGCATCCGCTCACACAGAAGGGCCAGGGACTCCGGACGGAGAGGTTGCCATTCCTCCCGGCAGAGGCCGCTCGCGTGCTTGAGTGTGATTGGTTCTGTTGCTGGCGAGCTGGGATTGGTCAGGAGAGCTCCTTCCTCTCACAGCGCCCTCCTTTGCTTTCTGAACGTCTCTTTTCAACATGGCGACTGGAAGTTAAAGGAGCGGTTGGGAGCCCTTCCCCGCCCTTAACAGACTTAACTGTATTACCAGGTAATTTTCCTTTCACCTTGTTTTAATTCTTGCCTTCTCAGACTTCCTTATACTAGATGTTTTTAGCTTTGTTTGAGCCTCGGAGTGGCTGGTCGGAGACTGCCCTTCCAACTCACTCTCGCTCAATGCAAAGAAAATTTTCTTTAGTAAGGTACTTCAAAGGGGGCAGGAGGACGCGAGCGTGTGGCTCGCGCTTGCGCACCACCACCGAGGAGGGAATGGAGCCTAAGACCATCGGAAATACGTATTTTCCGATGGTCTTAGGTCCCCTGTGAAAGGGTCGTTCGACCCCCAAAGGGGTCGCGACCCACAGGTTGAAAACCGCTGATCTAACCATTTCTTCTCCAGAGGAGGATGTGGTCTCCAATGGTATTTTCAAGAGCCTATTAGGCTCTGGTGGCTGATGTCGGACAAAAGGTCTTATGAATTGATTTTTTGGGTTCACAACCTAATTTAGCATGGCATAGTATGGTTGCCATGAGAGCAGAAGAGTCATCTCATAACCACATTGTCTCATAAGTCACCCCATCCTCCACAAAATAAGGAGGAGGTGCTTTGTCACAGTCCTTTGTGATGCAGAAGTGACTCGAGGACAGGGAGGCCAGTCTGGTTGGAAAATTGTCAACCACGACTTTTGCTCTTCTCAGCAAAGGAGATGGTCACAATGAATATCATTTCCAGCTTCTGGACCCTGGTCGAATTGGAGCTCCTGCTTCCATTCATTCTCCTTTGTCTCTGCTGGATGGTTTCACCCTCTCCGGTAAGGGAAAGGCTTGATGGAAATGTCTAGATAACACCACAAAAGGATAGAGCCTTGCTTCTGCTTGAACTGCCATGGCGCCATTCTGTGAAATCCTGGGATTAGTCATTTGCTATAATTTTGCTCCAAGGGTCCCTGCCCACCAGGATTGGGCAAATGAAGGAAGGCTGGGTACCAGCCCACTTATTGAAAATCATGGAACCTGCGGGGACCCCACCGCTGCTGGGTGAAGGCAAATTTCAGGCATGAAGGTGCCCAAAGTAGCACTTCAAAGTTTTCTTTTCAAAGTCTTATCAAAGACTTATCATACATTTATGAGAAGACAAGGTCCATAGAGACTGTGCATCTTGTTCTGTAGGAGAACGGTGGATCCATGCTCTTGTTGGGACCATCCAGCTTTATTTGATTTCTTTATGGCCACCATGCCAGGAAATGGTGTGGTGGAGATGAGGCTGTGAAAGTGGGCAGGGAAGGGAGCATTGGTGGGCTTTATGATGCCCATCCAGGCATGACAGCAGCACCTAAGGAATTTGGCTTGAATGTATGGACTAGTGCCACATCTGTAAATCCCCACAGGAATATGTCGTCGGCCTTTCAGCAAGTTCAAACAATTAGGCAATTAGGCCATTTGCTCTGTCTCCTTTTCCCTCTCCTCCATTCCCTCTGAACTAATCTATGCTTACTTCTGTTGCTTCTTTTCCTTTTGTGTGATAAGACTCCCACCACAAAACTGGAACCAGACCTCTAGAGAAAGAAGAGGGAGCCTTGCCCAAAAAGAAAATGTAAGTAGTAAACCGTCAACCCGTGCACAGCACCACTGTGTTACATCCACCAAGTTCTGCCCTCCAGACTTGGAGGAAGAACGTAAACCTTTTTGGTCACCAGCAGCACTAAACCAAAGGTGGACAATTTTGCACTGTTGTGATTTTGGCTACAAACCACAACTGGAAACAGCTGCTTGTTTTCCAAGTGGCTTTGTGGAAAAGGGAGGCGGATAGAGTGCCAATTAAGGAAGTCCACCATTCTTGAAGGCCTTCAGCATAAATATGACTTTTGGAGGAGGTATACAAAAACATATCACCCAGCATTTTACTGAGCCTTTGGAAGTTATTCTGGCTAAAAGGCCACATGTGGCCCATAGGCTGCACTGTTTCACCACTATTTTAAAAGAAAACGTTCATCGTGTACGATTGGGTTTTGTGAGACCACTGTCTCATGGGAGTGATGGGACTTCAGAGAGCCACAAACATGGCTGGAGGGTACAACTGACTCACAGGCCATTTGTGGCCCACGCCACCCATTGCATCTTCTCTTTGCAAGATGTCTTGTTTTTCTTCCTCTGTCTCTCACTCTCTCTGGAGAGATTAGATCTGCTGCTGGTGTTGCTCTTCTTTCACTACTGCAGCACAAGTCTCATTCCTCTTTTGTCTTCCTGCAGCCCAAAACTCCTGCCCAGCTTATCCAGCATTTCCCTGTCCTCCCTTTTCTCCGTGGCCAGTACTTCAAGCCTAACGAAGACTTCTGACGCTGACACCAGCACCGGCAGCAGGGAAAGAACCAAAGTGCAAGGGCAGCAGGATTTCCAGCACCTTTGGATTCTCGGTATAAAAAAAAAAAAAAATTCCTTCTGATACAGCAGGGGTGGGATTCAGGGAGACCAGGGTTCAATACCCTGCTTAGCCATGGAGACCTAGTGGGTGATCTTGAGTAAAATTGCCTTTTAAAATTGCCTTTTAAGACTGTTTCCAGGAATTTAAATTACTGTTAATTTAAATTAATTTAATTAATTAATTTCAATTACTCTTAATGTTACTTTTACAGGGCAATTTTCAGGAACTGTTTATATTTTATATCACTCTCCTATGAATCCTCAGGTGTCTTTCCAGAAAGTGAAAAATGCTTTGTAAGAAACGACGCAAAGAGTTCCATTTTAAATACTGCAATAAATAATAGGAATGCATTACTCTCAAAAAATTCTTTCCAAGGTATAAATAATGATCTCATTTGCTCATCCAAATGTCTCTGAACAATGTGCCTCGATTCTAGATCTGTTACACCACTGCTGCAGTATAAGATTTGGAAAAGTTACCTTTGGAACCAGTACTCAGAGTCTGCACCATGCAGCATGTCCATGGCCCGAAGTCCTGGGGAAATTGTAGGAGCTGTAATCCAAAATGTAACCGTTCCGACATATGCGTGCCATCCCTTGCCACATAAAGGATCAATCCATATTTCTCCTTCTCTTCCTCCCTCCCTCCGTCTCCTCAGATTCTTGGTGCAATCAGCTGGAATCTCAGGGGGCCTTCGATCACTCCAAACCCCCTCTTACGACCCGGGGGCCTTCTGCCTTTTCTCTAACAATACCTGCAGCTGAGCCCGGTACTCCGAGCCCTTCAGCATTCAGAGCATCACAGCCTTCTCTTTGCTCCCTTTCACCTCTTACTTATTCTCCATCACCTCCCACACCCGGCTGCGTTCTGCTTACTCCGAATCACTTGCAACAGCCAAGATGTCATCTGCTGCTTCGTTATCACCTTCCTCAACGCGGGTAACTCGTGCTGACTCCCAATCACCTCCCAAGGCACAGGAACCTTCTAGTCACTACCATTCATGTCCCATACCCAGGATGACTTCTACAGGACGGAGGACCTCTGCTGGCTCCCTGTCACCTTGTACAGCCAGAATGCTTTTCACAGCTCAGGAGATTTCGTCTCGCTTACTATCGCCTCATAGAGCCAGAATGCCTTTTACTCTTGTTGTTACCCTGCTTGCTAGGGGCTCCCTAAGGGATTCCCAAAATCTGTCAAAATTGTGGGGAAAATCAGCTCACAGCACTGCGTCAGCTTTACAAGAGGGAGGGTAACTGCAGGACCTTGTAACCCAGATTTTACAGAGTCAGACCAAGCCAAAAACTAGGCAGGTTGTTCAGTTTAAAGATTTTATTAAACCCTCAGTAATTAAAGCAAACAACAACAAACACCCTCACGCATTCATTCAAGAGCTAAAGAAAAAGAAAGTAAGGAAAATTGATAGGGATTTTGTTTTGGGGTGTTCAGAGGCAATACTTTACCTTGATTTAATGCCCAAGGGAGCCAATGTTGAAAAACTGGAGATTCAAAGCGATGAAACTCAAAATGGGGGAAGGGGGGATGAGGCAAGACAAACTGACAGGGATTCAGGAGGAAAATCTGAATGAACCCACAAACAGATAAAAACATGGGGTTTTTATAGAAAAAATATACCTGGAGGGCTAGTTCTCTCCCTGGGAGAACAATAGTACAGGAGGCTAGATCAAAAGCCTTCAATGACAAACATCTCCGGCTGAATGTTTTCTCAGTCCTTTGTGAATGACTCTGCCCAAATGAGACAAAAGGCCCAGGTAGAGTGAAATTGCCTACATTTAGCAGGCTGATTGTGATTCTATTGAGCTGCCATATCAGTGCAAAAGGGCCCTTTTGTCTGTTTGATGGTCAGAATGTCTTCCAGGGATTCCTGGCTACGTGACAGGTTGAGTCTGAGTCACCTTGGCTTGACCAAAGTTTTAACTTCCTGCCTGCGTGCACTTTCAGTGACCCTGTCAGACACATGGAATGATTTCTAATATTAGCCACGTGGAGATATCAATTTGATGTGATAAATTAATAAACTGTAGACCCTGGGAGAGAGCTGTTGGCCGTACTTACATTGTTGAGACTTCTTCTCACTCACCATCACCTCATACAGAGAGAATGCCTTTTACAGCTGAGGAGACGAGTTCTTGCTCACCACTGCCTCATACAGCCAGAATGCCTTTACTGCTGTTGAGGCTTCTTCTCGCTCATCATCGCCTCAGACAGTCGGAAAGCCTTTTACTCCTCTTGAGGCTTCTTCTCGCTCACCATTGCCTCAGACAGTCGGAATGACTTTTACTCCTGTTGAGACTTCGTCTCGCTCACCATTGCCTCACGCAGCCAGAATGCCTATTACTCCTGTTGAGACTTCTCCCTCAACATCGCCTCACACAGCCAGAATGCCTTTTACCGCTGTTGAGACTTCTTCTCACTCACCATCACCTCATACAGCTGGAATGCCTTTTACTCCTCAGGAGACTTTGTCTCGCTCACCATCACCTTGCAGCACCAAGATATCTTTTACTGCATGGGACACTTCTGCTCGCTCCCCATCGCCTCACCTAGGCAAGAGGCCTTCTAAAGCTCAGGACACCTCTGCTCACTCAACATCAGCTCATACAGTCAAGATGCCTTCTACTGCTCAGGAGACCTTTGCTTCCTCCCCACCACCTCACACTGCTACGATGCCTTTTACTGCTCGGGAGACCTCTGCCCGGTCACCATCGCCTCACATAGGCAAGAGGCCTACTAAAGCTCAGGAAACCTCTGCTCCCTCACCATCAACTCATACAACCAAGAGGCCTTCTACTGCTCAAGAGACCTCTGCTTGCTTCCCATTGCCTTGCACAACTAAGAAGCCTTTAACGGCTGGAAAGACTTCTGCTTACTCACCATCACCTCACACCACCAATATGTCTTCTACAGTTCAGGAGACCTTTGCTCGATCTGCATCAGCTCACACAGAAAATATGTCTTCTGCAGCTCAGGACAGCTCCACTCACTCCCCATCACTTCTTAATGCCAAGAGGCCTTCTACTGCTCACGAGCATGCTACTCATTTCCCATCGCCTCACACAGCCAAGATGCCTTCTACAGCACGGACAACCTCTTCTCACTCCACATTGCTTTGAGCTGCCAAAATTCCTTCTACATCTCAGGAGACCTCTGCTCGCTCCCCATCATCTCTCAAAGCTAAGATGCCTTCCACCGCTGAGGAGCACACTCCTCACTTCCCATCACCTGACACAGCCAAGATGCCTTCTACAATTCAAGAGACCTCTTCTTGCTCCCCATTGCCTCACACAACCAAGGTACCTTTTACTTGTTCTGTAACACCACTGACAAGATTTACAACTCTGGTTATTATGGGGTTAACTGGTGTTATAGAGGACCTTCACCTGCTTTGTATTATTGGCAGCAGGTGTAAAGGCTCTATAAGAGCAGCATTGTTTTAGTGGACTCTTACTTCCACTTCTTGATTTGATGTTGCTGCAGTTTGTATTGTATCCTGCTTCATTGTGGTATTGTATTTTGATATATTTTGTATTTTAACTTGCCAAACCTGCTCAAGTTCTCTTTTAACTTTTGTATGTTAAGAATGCATACACTATGCTTATTTTTAAGTACAAGATATAAAGACCATATTTCTTTCTTAATTTGTCTTCTGAATTCCCTTTTTAGTTACAACATGGATGACTTCTCCTCATTCTCAGTCTTCTCCAGTGACTCAAGTACCTTCTGCTCAACCCTTAGTGTCTCCAACAGCAAAGGTGGCTGTTCAGTCCTCAAGGCCATTCAGAATTGAGAAGTCTTCTGTTCGCTCTTGGTCTCTTCCCACAGTCAAGATGCCTTCTGCTAGCTTCCAAAACCCACCCTCAACCTGGATGCCTTATGCCTATTCCTTATCACTTCCAACAGTCAAGAGGGCTTCCACTGGCTCCAAATCATTGTCAGGACCCTGGAACTCCAGGACACCAGCTCTGAGTCTGAGCCAGAGTCCCTGGAGCCTGCTGCACCAGCACAGCCCACTCCCGAGGCTGCCCCAGGCACAGAGCCCTTGGCCCCAGTAGTCCCAGCAGCAGAGCCAGGGGCTGCCCCAGACCCAGCCCAGCCAGAGGAGTTGGATAGTGAGTTTCAAGAGCAGGTGCCTATTTACCAGCAGCATCAGGAGCAAAAGAGTGCTCTCAGGAGGTCAGAACATTTAAATAGAAAACGCCAGGCAATCAGGGCCCAGCTGCGATAACACCTGGAGGAGTGATCTGCCTATAAAAGCAATCACTCAGCCTTGGGTCTTTTGTCGGCTCACAACTGACCATTCTGGGCGAAGTGCTTGTTGTGGATCTCAGCTTGGCCTCCTGAAACGCTGCCCGACCTGCTGGAACGTCGCCACCTCTTGATCCCGGACCAGCTCTGGTAACTTTTT
Source organism: Iguana delicatissima (assembly GCA_948472985.1). Classification (NCBI taxonomy): domain Eukaryota; kingdom Metazoa; phylum Chordata; class Lepidosauria; order Squamata; family Iguanidae; genus Iguana; species Iguana delicatissima. The sequence continues at coordinate 917,500 of CAOKZL010000419.1, forward strand.
TGTTCGGACAGACTTTGATTGTGTGCTCGCTTGGCTGTGACGTAACAGCCAGGGAGTCTCCCTGCTGCAGGTATTTACTGCTATTTTTCCTGTTCTGCTGAAGTAGAGCCCTTTAATTTATTCTCTGCCTCATCTGCAAGAGACCTGTAGCCGGCTCCCTTGGCTGCTTGCCAGGCCTGGGCGTTGACAATCATCTTCCACAGCTTGGGCACCTTTGACTCCCCCTATAATGCCCTCCCGATGCCTTCTGCTCACTCCTTCTCAACTCCTAAAGCCCAGGTTGCTTTCTCCTCACCCCCTCTCAACTCCTGCAGCCTGGATAGCTCCTGCTCAAAGCCAGACAACTCCTGCAGCCATGATGCCTCCAGCTTACTCCGAATTATCTTCCAGACCAAGAAGCCACTAGTTCCACAGGCTGGCCCCATTGCCAGTCAGCCAGATAGGTGTAAAAGCAACAGCCCGGCTTATAGAGGTCATGGTATCAGAGGGAGACCTCTGCCAAGAGAAGAGGCTGGTCTTGCCTAAGCCCCCTCTGTTGATGTTCCACCACCCCCGCCGTGTCCTCTGCCCAGCTCTTGACCCAGTGACCAGACAGCACTTAGAATTTAATATCAAGAAGAAGCAGATCGAGGAAATCTGGGGAGTGCCCACTTCTTTGACTCAGGCCCTTGACAAGCTGGCAGGCCAGGAAAGAATGCAGGCTGGCACCTTCTTCCACCAAGGTGCACTCTTGGGAAAGCCTGGCTCAGCCAAGCCAGCACCCCTAGCCTCTGCCTTCGGCCCCATGAAACACGACGCCCATCAACGGCTCTCAGAAGGACAAATCCAGGCCAAGCACCTCATGCCTTCTGAGACAGGAGATCAGGGGCTGAGGAAAATGAAGGCCTCCTCACAGGGGCCTTCACCGCAAACCTTGCAGGAGGAGCGGCACAAACTCTGTCTCCCCGTTTCCCTCAAAGAAACAGAATGCTTTCCAAGCCACAGCAGTAGGCAAAGGAGAGGAAAACAGGTTGGCAGAAACACCACCAGATCGCCTCTACACGGTAACACCTAACCTTCCACAGCACAGTCCTGTAGCCTGTGTGCCTTCTGCTGACTTCCAATCACCTCCCAGAACTAGAACCCGTCGCTCTCACAGGCTGTCCCCATTGCCAGTCAACCAGATTAGTGTGAAAGTGACGGCCCGGCTTCTGGAGGCCATGGTATTAGAGGGACATCTGTGCCAAGAGAAGAGGCTGGCCTTGCCCAAGTCCTCTCTGTCAATGCTCCACCAGCCCCACCGTGCCCCCTGCCCAGCTATTGACCCACTGACCAGACAGCGCTTGGAATTCAATATGAAGAAGAAGCAGATCCAAGAGTGCTTGGGGGTGCCCACTTCTTTCTCTCAGGCCATTTCTGAGGTGGCAGGCCATGGAATAATTGAGGCTGGCACCGTCCTCCACCAAGGTGCAGTCTTGGCAAAACTTGGCACAGCCAAGCCAGTGCCCCAAGCCACTCCTCCTGGTCCTACAAAAGAGGAAGCTCCTCTACAACTCTTAGAAGGGTATTTCCAGGCCAAACACCTCCTGCCTTCTGAAACAGGAAATCAGGGGCTGAAGGAAACCAAGGCTTCTTCACAGACACCATCACCCCAAGCCTTGAGTGAGAAGTTTATCAAATCTCTCTCTCCATTTTCCTCAGAGGAACAGAGTGCTTTCCAAGCCACATCAATAGGCAAAGGAGAGAAAAAGAGGTTGGCTGATACAGCACCAGATGGCCTCTACCCTGGTCTTCCACAGGAAAATCTAAGGATGACCCCAGAGGATCAGACTAGGAGCCTGAGAGACAGACAGGCAGTCACTGACAGTAGTCTCTGGACAGGGGGCTTCTTGCAGGATGAAAGCAAAGCCAAGGCTCCCCCTGCCACTCTAGCAGAGAGCCCAGAAAGAGAACAAGGCCATGAGTCATGAACTGAGACCGTTACCAAGAGTACCCACAAAGAAAATGATTATACAGTCTCAGTGCACCTGAGGTGCCGTAGAGTAAGCCGGGAGGACACCCTGCTCGATTAAGCCATTGGGCTCCCAAGCCCTGGTGCTGCCACACAGGTGCCCTCTGACATGCCCCTTCTGCCTCCAAGCCCACCTGCTTCGCAACAGGGGAGGGAGGAGCCAACCTCTTATAAAGCCGTCCCGTCCTCTGAGGACGAAAGCGGATCACAGCAAGGACAGGCCCACTCTCAGGAATCAGCACCTCAAGTCAGGGCACAGGTGCTCCCCCATCCTGTGCCCCTAATTTACCTGGAAATAGAAACTGATGCCAAAGCTACACAAACAGGCAGAGCAGAGGATGTTAGGGCACTGTTCCCAGAGAGGAAGACACCAGCAGGTCCTCTCCCCATTGGGCAAGTTTCTTCCTCCCAGGAAGCACAGCCATTGCAAGTGGGTATTCAGATAGGAACCATGACACAGATGCCCACAAGCTTCCAGGAGCCTCCAGGCCCCCTTTCCCGCCAGGATCTGGAATACTCCATCCTCTCCTCGCTAAGCCTGAAGCAAGTAGTTAAAGACCTGCAGTTGAGCATCCTGCAAAGTCTGGAGATGGTCGACGGCGTGCTGAGGGCGGAGTACCCTGTTTGTCGCATGTGCGGCACCTGCAGTCCCAGCTGCCCCCACCCCCGTTCTCGCCACGACCCTCTCCTGCGCGTCTACCCACAGCTGATCAAATGCAACGAGCAGGTGCATCTGCTCCTGAATTTCCATCTGAAAATGCAGAGGAGCCATGCCCAGGAATGGGGAGTGGTGGAGGCTCTGGGGGAGAACGAACAAAGAAGCATCCACCACAACAATGCAACAGGCGTGCAGAGGGAAGTGACCAAGCTGAGAGACGCATCAGAGCGCCTTCCAAATTGATGGCCCAACCACGTCTAATGGAGACCAAAGTACAGGTTATCTCCTCCCTGGCCCAAGGGGCTTTTACCACACAGGCAACAGACAAAGGGGAGTGTCGTTGGCCCTCAGGTGAGCACCTCCAATCCCAGCACACCACAGTGCGTTGGATGGATCATCAGACCAAGGATCCTCCAGGCTTCGAAGGCTCTCCTGAAGCTCTGTCCTGCCAGACGCTGGACAATTCAGATCACACCTTGGCAATTGTGGAGCAACTGGTGAAGGGCCTCTATCTGAATGGGGCGCAAGGTCTGGAAAGGAGCCATCGGGAGCTGAGGTCAGAGTGTTCTATGTGTTGGCTGTGCGGGAACTGCCGGCCTCGTCGCCCCCACCCTCATGATCAGCAGGATGCTCTCCTCCTCGTCTACCCCCGCTTGATTGTGCAGGATGGCCAGGTACATATGGACTTGGACTACTATGTAAAGATGAAGGGGACCCACGCTAAGAAATATATTTGGGCTGGTAAGAAGCCCAAAATTAGATGGAAACTCCTCTCAGAAAATCAAGAGAAAGGACCTTAAGCTATATTATTATGCAAACATCCTAGATTGGCTTCAAGAATGGATAACGCTAAAAGATCCTAGATTGTTAACATTAGAAGGAGCCAATATGCGCTACGGTTTTCATGCGTGTCTGTGGAACGAGAAAGATAAAATTGACAGAGAGTTTAGACTCTGGAAAATAAGTAAAAAAGACTTGTACCACAAAATACCATTACGGGTGTCACCTCAAGAAGCCTTTTTTGGACAATGGGTAGATGAAAAAAACAACTGGCCTAGAGATAAAGACCTATTAAAGATTGGATTATCAGGTACGATTAGGTTAAAGACAAGAGAAGGGTTACAACAAGATATAATACTAAATTGGTTTCCTTATCTACAACTGAGAGAAATGTTTAAAATGAACTTAATATTAGAAGGTTTCATTACTCAGAAAACATACAATGATGTTCAGACGATAATATTTACTAAAACTAAGCAGAAGGTATCCTCCTTCTATAAATATCTCAATACTCGGAAACTGGAAGATGAAGGCGTCAAAGAAGTAATGATAAGCTGGGCGCAGAATTTGCAAAGAAACATTTCTCTGGAGGATTGGGAATCATCGTGGAAAAATACAATGCGATTTTCCAGTCTAGAGGAGATAAAGGAAAATTACCTAAAAATGTTCTATAGAATGTATCTAACTCCTGAAAAAATTAACAAAATTTATCATAATGGAGAAGACAAATGCTGGAAATGCAAAGAAAACATAGGTACATTTTATCACATTTGGTGGAACTGTCCCATTACAAGAAAATTCTGGATAAGAATTTATGATACGATAAAAGAAATTTATAATATGTTCTTTCCTATGAAACCGGAATTTTTCCTTCTTAACATGACCAACATATTTGAGACAAGTTTCCAAAATAGAAATAAGAGGATTTTATTATTTTTAGTCACTGCGGCGAGAATAGTATTTGCGAGATTCTGGAAATTAAATGAAACTCCAGACCTTCAACTATGGTTTCAAAAATTAGAAGATTATAAGCGATTAGATTTTTTATCTTGTAGATTGAAGGGAAAACAGACAGATGGGGCTGAGCGGGATTGGGAGCCTGTTACAATATACATGAAGCAGAAAGGTTATTGGATTTAAATACGTCTTGATCGATATACTGTTTGATAATATAGTAGATAATAGTGAACGTTTTGATTACATCACAAGAGAAATACAAAAAAAAGTTAAGCCAAAATTGTTTGCGTATATAGTTGTTTATTTAGTAGCTTCTATGATAATAAGAATCAATATAACAATACGCTGTATCAAATTTGGGGAGTTTAAGGAATGAACAGATAGCCGAGAGGCATTTCCTGGTGGGTGCTAGGAAGTCAATGTAATGCTAAAATAACAAAAATTAAAGCAACTGTTTATATGGTTGGATAAAAATTAATTATGCATTACCAATGTAAATAATTGTAGAAATTGTATATATGGAAAACTTCATTTGTAACAACGTTTTTTTGTGAAGTGATTTTTAACATATGGATTTAATAAAAAAAAATTAAAAAAAGAAAGTGGAATAATTGGAAGGGACTTCCATTGGTTGCGGCGAGGAGTGTGTTCATCTCTCGTCAGAGCTCGTGAAGAGCCGATTCCCTATGAGGTCGGGAACCCACTGTTTTGGGGAAGGAACAGAGGGGGAACACCCCCTTGGTAAAGGGGGTTCAGAGGTGCAAACGGAGGACCCAAAACCCCACATCCAGGTTTGAAACTTAACATTGCAAATTTGAACCTGCGAAACGCGGGGAAGGATCCGTGGAGCAGCCATTGCCTCCGAAGGGCTCCGGTGGAGTTAAATCCTCGCCACCACTTTTTAAAGAAAAGTTGAGGGAGAAAGGAAGAAAGAAAAATGGGAGGGAGAAACGGGGTTTTCTTTCTTTTAAATCTTTAATTCTATATACTGGAAGGGTGGAAGATAACCAACACGAAAATAGCTCCACAAAGTTTGTAAGAGACGAGGCTCCTTTAAGGGAAACTCCCCAGGAAGGAGCATACGGAAGTGGAGTCTTCTAGAGTTAGAAACCAAGGAAGCTGACGGACGAAGGAGAAGCAGTTAAATAACAAGTAAGAGATAGAAGAGAAGCGTATGAAAGTAAAATGTGTGAGAAAACACTGATAATAAAATAATAAAAATTGGAGACAGCCCAACTTAATTTAAATTTAGAATTAAAACTAAGGTAGCACAAGCGATGGATTAATAAGAGGCGCTAAAGAGTAAAGAGACTTCAAAGAGAAATGGAATGAGCTGGAGGAGGAGGAGACCGAGATATTGGCTAAACGCTCAATTTAAATATAAATTTACAAGACTGGAAGAGAAGGAAAAAAATAGAGGAAAGCCAATTGGGGAAAATAAAACTACGGATAGAAGAAGTGAAGGAAAGGGACGGAGGAAAGAACCAAGAAGGAAATAACAATGAGAGAGAGACAGAAGACCATTTGACCATCGAGAAGGAAACAAATAAGGAGAAACGCAGGACTTAGAGGACTTTGAGGAGGTAAAATACTCGGTTGGGAATAAGCTCGTGGTGGTGCAGTTAGAAGACCAGAAGAAGGATTAGATGCATTTGTTGAACTGATGAATTGTTGTAGTGAGAAGCCTGTGGGGTAAAAAAAAAATAAAAAAATATTGTAGATGAATATAAAAGATAATTAATTTCAAGTATAAAATAGAACTAGAACTATTATAAGCTAATTATTATAAGTTAATTATAATTTAACTTCAAGATATTGGTATAAGTCTTGCTGTGTGGGGGAGTGGTAAATCTAGGATATAGTATGATTATAGTAAGAATAGTAAGAGTATAGTAAGAATATATTAAGAATGAAAGTTGTAAGTATAAATAAGTATAATAGGTATAATAAGTATTTATAATAGAATAAAAAGTATACAAAAATTTTAAAAAAGAAACGAATAGTGGTTTAGAGTTGAAGAATTGAAGATCTGATAAGGAATTTTATGGACACTTGAGTAGGTAAGCGACCATAGAATATATTGAATGTACTGCCTGCCTTGCTAAATCATTGTATTGAATATTGAAAATTGAGCATTGTATTGAATTGCAGGGGTATTGTGTATTGAATATTGAGTTGAACTGAATGGGTATTGAGCTGAATTTGTATTGATTCTGTATTGATTTGATTTTGTATTGATGTAAATTGGGAGATTCTAAGAAATTAAGAAACTAATGAATTATAGGAATTGAAAACTAATAACATCTAGTTGATTAATAGAAGACTAGTAAGAGTGTAATAAAAGATTACAAAGGATACAAAGAGTTAATGGTACACAAAGAAGAACTGTGAGGGAGTACTAATTGAACTTTGATTCATAGATTGAAGATATAAAATATTTTCAATATTATTATACTATTAATATTATCAGAGGTAGATAATTTGTAAGTTTATAAATCCGCAAGTATAAGGTAATCATAGAGATGGTTTCAAGCACAAGGAAGGCAGTATTAACACAACAACAGAGAAGAGGTTCCATGAAGGTCAGCCCAAATTTTTAGAATTTGGGAACACAATATTAGAGGAAATGAGGAAACTAAGAGAAGATTTCAAGAAAGAAATGCAGAAAGTATCTTCAGAACTGAAAGAGGTACGACAAGAAATGAGAAATATATGCCAAGAGATGGAAAATATAACAAAAGAAATCCAAACAAGAAACCAAAAAATAAGTAGCATAGAAGATAGAACAAACAAATTGGAAAAAGAGGCCCCAGAATTAAGAAAACAGATAGGATGAGTGGAATTGCAGGCCATAAGCACCAAAGTAAAGATCAGAGATAAATGTTTGAAGATCAGAGGATTGCAGGAGGAAGGAGGAGAGGATTTGTGTAATTGGATAATTCCGGCTTTAGCAAAATATATTGGATGGAACTTTGAACAGTTGGACCTAGAAAGTGATAAAATCTTTCGAATTAATTCCTTTGTTGCAAAAAAAGGAAAGTCCCTAGAGACATTGTCGTATATTTCTAGAGAAAAGAGTTGACAGGGATGGATGAAGAGGAAGAGGATATTCAGGACGAAGGACAGGAAGAGGAAGGAGAAGAGGAAGATGAGGATTCAGAAACAGAAATAGACCAAGAAATAAACAAAAGGGAAAAAAGGGGAAACATGAAAATACTTTCTTGGAATGTGCAAGGTTTGAATGCACCTATTAAAAGGAAAAGAACATTTCATTATTTAGAAAAGGCGAAAGCAGATGTAACCTGCCTCCAAGAAATGCATATAAGAGATAAAGATGTTAATTACTTGAAGAATAAAAAATTAGGTTCTGAATTTTCATCGGTACGTAACAAAAAAAGAAAGGTGTTACAATCTATGTAAATAAAAAATATAAATCTGAAGAAGTCTTTAAAGATGAAGGTGGATTATTTGTCAGGGTAAAAGTTGAAACGATGCAAGGAAAAATTCTATGTGTAGGGGTATGTGGACCGCAGCAGAATAAATAAGGGTTTTTTGGTAGATTGTTGGAAGTGATAGGAGAATATGACCACGAGAAAGTTATGATAATGGGCGATTGGAAGGGGGTAATAGACCCCGAACAGGATAGGAAAACGGAAAAGAAAGCGGCACAAAGGAAATTACCCAAAACCTTTTTTGATCTTATGGAAAATTTTGCTCTTTTGGATGTATGGCGATATCTCTATGGGAATACTCAAGATTTTACATTTATTCAGAAACGTGTAGATCTTGGTCTAGGATAGATATGATCCTGGTATCCAAAACGTTAGTTAAGACTATTCAGAAAATGGAAATTCTGCCAGAATATTGTCTGATCATAGCCCCCTAGTATTGACTTTTAAAGAAAGGAAGTGAGAATACCAATGGATACTAAAAAAAGATCTACTAAGAGACGAAAAGGTTGTAAACAAGGTAAGAACTGGATTAGAATACTATTTTAAGGAAAATTCAGAAAGGGAACATCAGAAAGTGTAGTATGGGAGGCTGGAAAAGCGGTAGCAAGAGGGATTTTGATAGAACAGGAGATCTATAAAAGTAAGAAATGGAAAGAAATCCAACAAAAAATTATGGAAGAACTTGAAGAAAAAGGAAGACGAACTTAAGGTAAACCCCCAAAATGATAAGGTAAACTATGAATTGAAGTTACTACGAAAGCAAATTACTATGCAGAACACAACTGATTTGGAAAGGAAACTAAAATACCTAAAGCAAAAACATTATGAACATTCTAATAAAACCGGAAAGTGGCTATCTATAAACTTAAGAAAGAAAGGGAGAAAAGGACAATTTTGGAAACTGAGGACGGAAATGAATTGTACAGAAAAACAATACAAAATAAAACTAATATTTTACAAACATTATCAGACACTTTATGAAAAAAATGACCACTTTGATTTGGACAGAAACATTAAGAAATATTTGGAAAAAATAGAAATACCACAAATTAGAAGGAATCGAAGTTAGAGTTAAATAAACCTATCACCAGAATGGAGATTATAAATGAAATCCAATGCATAATGTATTAAAAGAACTAGATAATGGGGAGCGCCCGATCACTTGGGGAGAGGCTATGATTAGTCTAATCCATAAGGAAGGTAAGGATCACCTTGATGTTAAGAACTATAGACCGATTGCTTTGCTTAATACAGATTATAAGATATTTGCAACCATCTTGGCAGAAAGATTTAAAAAAGTATTAAAAGAGTGGATTCATGAAGATCAATGAGGCTTCTCCCGGAAGATCTATCAAAAATAATATGAGAATTGTTTTGAATATAATAGAGTACTATCAAAAACATAATGAGAAAAGGCTAGGGATGATATTTCTTATGCGGAGAAAGCTTTTAAAAACATCAAACGGAGATTTACTGAGGAAACTTTAAAGAAGATAAATATAGGGGATAATTTTTTGAAGTGGACTGGCAAGATATACAAGGATCAGTCAGCAAATATTATAGTAAATGGAGAAAAAACATCTAAAATCAGTATTAGGAAAGGGACGAGGCAGGGATGCCCATTATCACCACTGATCTTTTAAATAATGACTGAAATCTTAAATATACAAATAAGACAAGATACGGAAATAAGGGGAGTACAAATAAAGAACCAGATCTTCAAACTTAGGGCATTCACGGATGACTTTATAATTATATTAGATAATCCGAGACAAAGCATAAAGCAGTTAAAAAAAATCTTACAGGAATATGTCGGGTTTTAAAATAAACTCGGACAAAACATCTATATTAACTAAGAATATGAACAAACAAGAGGAAAGGGAGCTGGAGAGGGAATCCCAATTTTAAAAAAGAGAAAAAAATAAAATATTTAGCAATATATTTGCCCAAAAATAACACGGATTTATATGATAATAATTATAAGAAAGTTTGGCAGCCGGTGAAAGAGGATCTAAGGAGGTGGACAACTCTGGACTATCTTTGTTAGGAAGAATTGCAACAATTAAGATGAACATCATGCCAAGATTGATTTTCCTATTCCAAAACCTTCCTATTATAACAAATGATGGGGGTTTTAAGCAATGGAGAAGAATCTTTACAAATTTATTTGGAACGGCAGAAAACCCCGAATAAAGTGGGGTGGGTTAACAGATGTTAAAGAAAGAGGAGGTTTAGGAACACCGGAGTTGAGGTTATATTACCACGCATGCTGTATGGATTGGGTGACCACTTGGATCAGACTGGAAGACGAGAGATTGTTAGCATTAGAAGGTGCAGATTTGCCCTTCGGTTGGCACTCAAATCTTTGGTATGAGAAGGCAAGAATAAACAGAGAATTCAATAATCATTTTATTAGGAAATCAATCCATAGAGTGTGGTTGCTGTACAAGAGGAAGATATATAGGAGGCTCCCATTGTGGGTATTCCTTTTTATAGGAGACAGAAACTGCAAATAAATAGATGGATTGCATACAAAGATATAGTGAAGCTACAGGGGGAGAGCTCCAGTTGAAAATGAAAGAAGAATTAGTGGATTGTGGGACTCTTACCCACTGGTTATTGCAAAGACAGATAGCAAAGAAATTTAAACTAGATCAAAAAACAGTAGGGATAGAAAATAAAGAAAATGAGCTAGATAAATTATTTAAACCAGGAGTTGAACATCTTATAGCAAAGTTATATAAAACCCTGTTAAACCTAGAACTTGAAAAAGAGATAGTAAAGGAGAATATGTTAAGATGGGCTCAGAATATAGGAAGACCGATACAACTGGAATGTTGGGAAAGATCTTGGTTACAATAAATAAAACATTGAAGAGCACAGCTTTAAGAGAAAATTATTTTAAGATCATTTATAGGTGGTACTACACACTGGTACAAATCGCAAAAATGACTAAAATTGATAAAATTAAGTGTTGGAAGTGTAATCAGAAAAGGGAACTTTCTTCCACCTTTGGTGGACATGTGTAAAAGCGAAGAAATTTTGGATACTAATACATAATAATATAATGAAAATTATTCAAAGGAATTTTCCGTTACATCCAGAAATATATCTGTTAAATATGTATGAGCGTATAGGACCACTAAAAAACAATCACATCAAAAGATACCAACCTATATGATAGTTGCGGCGAGAATGTTTTATGCAAGTAGATGGAAACAAGTGGAACCCCCTGAAGTAGAGGACTAGTTATTAAAAATATATGATATAATGGAAACGGAAAAACAGCAACATTGTTACAAAAACCAAAAGACAAAATACATGAAGACTGGGATTTGATCCTCCCCATATTGGAAGCTAAATGGGGGGTGATGGCTACAAAGGAATAAGGGAGTAGGTGCAGTATATATTAAAGGTTTGGTCTATTTAAGATCTGAATAGATCTATAAGTTTAGAATGGAAAAAGGCTAAAGGACACAGTATGAAGAGAATGGGAATATAGAGGTTAAGAAGACTTACGGAAAGAAATAGTGAAATTTAGCGAATTCGATATTTTGGAAACAAGCGGAGTAACCCTACGGGATGTCTTGAGTTATCGTTGGACTGGAAAATCTAAGGAAGAACCAGCTAGTATAGAGGAAAGAAAATAAGGGAAGAGTTTTTATAATGGTTAAAACAGAGAGATCAGAGATTGAATTGATTTAGATAAACAAGTTCATATACAAAAGGACAATTAAAAGAAGGAAAAAAAGAGAAGTTTAAGTTGTATTAGTATTAAAAGGTAAAGTTGATGTTATGGGATGTAAAATAAGGTAAATAAGTATTTTTTGTGTTAAATTTACTTTGTACTTAATTTATTTTTCTACCTTTTGAATTGTTTATTTGGAACATGTTCGAAATGGACTTGGTGAAATTTGAATAAAAAGATTTGAAAACAGAAAGTGGAATAATCGCACTATAAGAGTGTCGTGCGGAAAGGTCCATGGTGTGGGTGTGTGGGTGTACATTGAAGTATGTGCGAGGAAATGGGGGGCGCTTTGAAAACTAGCCAAGTGTTCCTTATCTGGTCCATTGGATATGTATGCCCTGTCACTCAAGCTACACCACTGCCAAAGATTTTGGTTTGTGTGTCATGCATGCAGGCTTCAAGACGACAGTCCGGAGAACAAAAGTGAGGGTATCAGAACTTTCAAATAAAAGTGAGGTGGAGTCACTGTGAGTAGTCAGCTTTCTGTATATGCAACATTGTCCTTCAGGCTGGAATGAGATTCTTCACAGAGTTACAGACCTATTCCTGAATATTTATTCCAAACACCTCACTATCACATCCTGACTCCTCTCCTCACACCAACCCGTATGCCTACAATTTGTGGTTTATTCACTTAAGTTTTTAAAAGTATAATCTCCCACAGTCTGAATTTTACTGCTTATGAGGAATGCTTATGCACCATCCAATTAGTGCCACTTTAGGATGCTCCTCACTCTGGTGTCAGGCAGCAAGATATTGTGAGGAGACCCATCTTGGAGGTCCTCTCACTAGCCAGACGCAAGCCAAGCTCAGCAGGGTCCAATGCCATCTGGACCATCCTCTGAAGCACACCAAGGGTCCTCGCTCTTCCACTCCAATTGCACTTGTGTTCTTCCTGTGCAATGGTGCTGGTGTCATCGTCAGTAAAGCAGAAAAAGTCCTTTATCTGCCTTGAAGATTCCTCATCTAAAGAGGATGTAGACCAAGTCCTATCTAGGATGGAGAAAAATGGCAGGGAAATGCTAGAGAGTCTGGGAAGGAGTTTTGGGCTGCAGGAAGGAGAATGGTGCTGCAGCAGTAAAAGGACAACAACAAAAGCAGAGCTATTCTTTCCAGAGAGAAAGAGAAAAGAATGAAGACATCTTGCAAAGAGGAGGTGCAATGCTTCGGGTCGACCACAAATGGCCTATAAATCAACTGTACTCTCCAGCCATTTGTGTGGCCCACAGAGTTCCTGTCACTCCCATGAGGCAGGGGTCTGGTGGGAAAACAATCAACATTTTCTTCTAGAATGGCAGGAAAACAGTGCAGGCTGTGGGCCACATGTGGCCATTGAGGCAGAATTTCAACTTTGAAGGCCCTTAACGCATACAGATTTGGGAGTGATTTTTTGCTCCAAAGTTGCCAAAATGGCCTCCAGAACCCCCCAAACTTCAAGGCACGAAAGCTAGCTGAACATGTGCCCTGAAATGACGCTATTTTTGTTTCCTCTATTGTGCCAAGGGTGTCACCCGTCAATTCCTTGGTGCTGCACTCCTCTTCCCTAAAACCAGACATGCAGCAATGTACGCCTTCTTTAAATCTTATGCTTCCCGAGAATATCCCGCCGGTACATTTCAAAAATCCTTCAGATCATAGGATCTGAACCATACCCCTAATTTTTTTTAAAAAAAGTCTTTGGAAGAACCCTAGCACAGAGCCAAGAGACGGTGACAAACAGCTCCCCAAGAGAAGGGAATGAGTGGGACACAGCAGACAAGAACTGGCAAACGCCCGCAAAATCCCACCAGCCATACTGAAGGCCTCATCCATCTTTAAGACCAATGGGAACTGCCTTGAGTCGAGATAGAGGTGGGCAACTGTGGAAGGCTAAAGGGCTGCACTTCACCTCTTTGGAGACCACTCTCCAACTCACCTGCTTTTAGAAAAAATCTTTGCCTGCCTACAAAAGCAAAGCAGGCAGGGAGCCAGCCTAGCATCCCATGGAAGAACCTTCCACAGGGTGGGAGCGTCCCAGAAACACCCCTCTGGGGGCAATTTCACCATGTTTTCAGTTTAAAAGGAGGCACCTCCTGGGCCTAAACAATTATCATTGTTATCATCATTTATTTATATAGTGCTTTACCAAGTGAAAGGGCAACACAACAGTTTCCTGACCACAGGCTTACAATCTAACACATGAAACAAAAGGAGAGGGGGTGGCACTTTGGAAAGGGCTTAAATCCAACAAAGACGGCCTCTCCTTCTCTCCCTCTGAGCCCAGCTAAGATGGAGGCAGGGCCTTTCGTCTGCTTCTAGGCCCAGGCAGGGCTTGCCTCTTCTTCTCTGGCAGTTAGAATGGTGGCAGTCTTACCCCAAAACATAGGTGCTGCAAGGGCCACCCTGTGCTGCCAGGGCTTCCTTGCAAAAGCGAGGCATGCATTAGCTCAAAGCGGAGGCTTGCAAGAGGGGGGTAACTTAGGGAGACCTTGCTTCCAGTGTTTAGGGGCACATGCAGCAAAGGAACCAGCCAAAGATTAAAAAGCATGCTAAAGATGTATTTTCATTGGAGGAAATTCACTCGTGCATGCACACAGGATGCAGACAACCACACAGCTGCCAATCCAATATCGTGCCAATAGGCACAGTGCCCATCCAAACCAAACTAATATCAGGGACTCCCAAAGCAGGGCTGCCTTTCATCTGCTTCTGGGTGAAGACACGAGGGGCAGCCTAGCAAAAGCGAGCAAAAAGCAACACCCGCCCTGCCCAGGAGCTTCTGCTGGGCACGCGACACACAGCAACAGATCCCCGCAGGCTCTTTTCTGCCTTTGTTTGAAGAGATGGACTTACAATCCGACTGACACATGAAACAAAAGGAGAGGGGAGGGCACTCTTGAGAGAGCATAAATCCAACAAAGACGGCCTCTCCTTCTCTCCCTCTGAGCCCAGGGCTGTGGCAGCTACGATGGAGGCAGGGCCTATCGTCTGCTTCTAGGCCCAGGCAGGGTGGATCTGGGCTTGCCTCTGCTTCTCTGGCAGTTAGAATGGTGGCAGTCTTACCCCAAAAGGCAGGTGCCGCGAGGGCCCCCCTGTGCTGCCAGGGCTTCCTTGCAAAAGCGAGGCATGCGTTAGCTCCAAGCGGAGGCTTGCAAGGGGGTAACTTAGGGAGACCTTGCCGCCAGCGTTTAGGGGCACATGCAGCAAAGGAACCAGCCAAAGGTTCAAAAGCAAGCTAAAAATGTATTTTCATTGGGGAAAATTCACTCGTGCATGCACGCAGGATGCAGACAACCGCACAGTGGCCAATCCAGTATTGTGCCAATAGGGCACGGTGCCCATCCAGACCAAACTAATATCAGGGGCTCCCAAAGCAAGACCTTACAGCAGCGCCTTTCATCTGCTTCTGGGCGGAGACACGAGGTTGAGCCCAGCGAAAGCGAGCAAAAAGCAACGCCCGCCCTGCCCAGGAGCTTCTTTTGGGCGCGCAACGCACAGCGACAGATCCCTCCGCGCGCTTTTCTGAACAGCTTTTAAAACGCTCCGCCCCTCTTCTGACGGGCTGGCACAAGAACCAATGGGAGCATGGGAGTGGGTGCAAAAGGGCGGGATAAGAGCAGAACTATGTGAGAAAACTGGGCTGGTCTGCTCGGTTGAGGGGAAGAGGGGAAAGCTAGGTTGAGGCGGGGGGGGTGTCGGCTTGTGAGTTACCTCTTCTCTTTCCCGCCTTGTTGGAGCAGTTGCTACTGATGGGCAGCAACACGGACCAACAGGAGCCTGATAGGGAGCGAGGGGGCGGGACAGAGGGGAAAAGGGGAAAGGCGGCCCTTTCCTGAGGGAAAATGGGAGGCGAAGCGGGGGGAGGGGCAGCGGCTTCTGAGGGTGAGGGATTCCCAAAGGAAAGGGAGGGGCACCCAGCGCTAAGTTTGGGGGGATATAGAGGAAGGAATGTGGGAATTTGGGGAATGTGGGGCGCCCCTGTGGAGCTGCCCTGAGGGAATTTTATTTAATGAATTTCCTGACTTTCACCTAGAAGGTGGCTCCCAAGCCCGCTTTTAAAAACGTTCTGGGTGCAGTTCAAAATATTACTAGTCTCCAAGTTAAAGAACAATCAGGGCACTTTCAGGGCACTTTTTAAAAAACAACAACACGAGCACAAGGTTAAAACTATGCCGAATTGTGGTGTAAAAATAAAAAACGGGTATAAAAGAGGAATGACGCTAACAAAGCGTTTAAACAACAGGAACAGGGAGTGGGGAGAAGTTACCCTGAAAGGTGGAAGCGTTTTTAGAGGAAAGGTGGAAAACGTTAAACTTTAGGGTGTCTCTCTGGAATGTTACTGGGAGAGTTGAGGGGTTGCTTTCATGAGGAAATGGGAGGAATGGGGTAATTTTTTTTTTATTATTAATTTTTATTCATAACAATATCCAAATATTTTAAAAAGGAATTTTTTGCTCCCTCCTCTCCCTCTTGACTTTCTGTAAACACTTTGGGTTCAACATGTACAAAGAATTTAACGTCTCTATACTCAAATCTATTATTCTGTTATTTAATCTAGTTATAATCACATTTCTAAAGATTCATAAATTTAGAATCTTTTGTACCTAGAAAGAAAGATTCTTCAGAAGCAGGCTGCATTTAAAATAGCTTTAAATAATTTTCAGTTCCTTTAGCTTTTGGAGGGATGTGTATTGTAAGTTTTTCCATTTCCATTCTATAGAAGATTTTTAGTAGCCAATCTTCTATCAATGGGGTATCTTTCTCTCTCCATTTTTGGGCACAAGTTATTCTTGCTGAAATCACAAAATTAAATTGGTTTTTTTTTGGTTCAGTCACAGATGCACAGATGTCCAGAACGTTAAATGTGGATTTTGCATTGAGATTCCAGGATTTCCCCCATTTATTCAAATCTAATGAAAAACAAAGCTTTACACCCTTTCAATGTACAATTTTTTCTCTTTTTCTTTCTAATCTCTTTCTAACAATAATTTATATAAATTAGATATCACTTTTGTGTTTTCAAATAACAGTATTTCATTTAATTCATTCAGTTCTTTTGATAAACTCTCTAATTTTGAATCCATCTTAAACGTTTCCAAGGAGTTGTCTGTGGGGACGTGATAAGGGGTATCCACTGATGTCCTAAGGGGATGGGAGGGATAGGGTAAATTTTATATATTTATTTTATGTTATTTCTTTTTTAATCTCCTTTTACAGAATCCATGGCAGCTCACAAACATTTCCTTAAAAAACAAAGAGAGGGAACAGTTTAAAAGATTAGATTAAAAAACATAGAAAAAGATTAAACGAGGAATGAAACGGTGACGAGAAGAAAGAAGCATTTTTAATAGGAAGGAGAGTTTTTTAAAAAAAATCCTAAGGGACTGGAAGGTTATGGGAGTGGTGGGATAGAAAAGTGGGTGGGGAGGAGAAGGAAGGAAATACCTATTTTGTTTATTGTTTGTTTACTTTATCTCTTTCTTCCCGTGTGCAGGACTCAAATGCAGCATGAGCAGAAGGAATCTGAAGTTCTTTGGAGATTAGAGACACTGTGAATATAGGAAAGAAACCTAAAAAAGGGCCATCCAGTCCTGCCCCATTCTGTGTTGGAGGAATACACAATCAAAGCATTCCTGCCAAAAGGCCATCCAGCTTCTGTTTAAAAGCTTCCAAAGACAGAGACTCTGCCACAATGAAAGGCAGCGTATTCCACTGTTAAACAGCTCTTACTGTCAGGAAGTTCTTCCTAATGTTTAGGTGGAATCTCTTTTCTTTTAGTTTGAATCCGATGTTCCGTGTCCTAGTCTCTGGAGCAACAGAAAAGAAACGTACCTCATCTTCCACATGACATCTTTTCATATATTTAAACGTGGCTATCATGTCATCTATTAGCCCTATCTTCTCCAGACGAAATGTACCCAGCTCCCTCAACCACTCTTCATAAAAATATCATAGGAGTCTGGGATGTCTTCATAGAAGTTAAGCAGACCTCTTCTGCAGAGGAGAATTTGGTCTCCAATGGCATTTCCTACAGCCTGTTATGCTCTTGTGGCTGATGTTGGACAAAAGTCTCTAGCAAAAGTTGATTCTTTTGGGGCCGAACCTAATTTAGCATGGCATAGTATGGTGGCCATGAGAGCAGAAGAGTTGTGTCATAGCCACCCATGTCCAATAAGTCACCCCCATCCTCTATAAAGTAAGAGGTGCCTTTGCCACAGTCTTTTCAGATGCAGGAGTGACTCTAAGAGAGGGAGGCCAGTCTGGCTCACCAATTGTCACGACTACTTTTGCGCTCCTCAGCATAGGATTCCCTCTGATCGTGGTCGCAATAGATGTGATTTACAGCTCCTGGACCCTAGTGATGTTGGAGCTGTTGGTACTCTTTGTTCTCCTATGACTCTATTGGATGTCTTCACTCTGTCTGGGTGAAGGTCTTGATGGGAATATCTCGACAACACCTGAGCTCCATTAACACCACAAAAGGATAAGGTCTTGCTTCCACTTCAACTGCCATGGCTCCATTCTGTGGAATGCTGGGATCCTGGCTAGAAAATTGTCAACCACTACTTTTGCTCTTCTCAGCAAAGGAGATGGTCACAATGGATATCATTTCCAGCTTCTGGACCCTGGTGAATTGGAGCTCCTGCTTCTGTTCATTCTCCTTTGTCTCTTCTGGATTGTTTCACCCTCTCCGGCAAGGGAAAGGCTTGATGGAAATGTCTAGATAACACCACAAAAGGATAGGGCCTTGCTTCCACTTGAACTGCCATGGCTCCATTCTGTGAAATCCTGGGATTAGCCATTTGCTATAATTTTGCTCCAAGGGTCCTTGCCCACCAGGATTGGGCAAATGAAACAAGGCTGGGAACCAGCCCACTTATTGAAAATCATGGAACCTGCGGGGACCCCACCGCTGCTGGGTGAATGCAAATTTCAGGCATGAAGGTACCCAAAGTTGCACTTCCTGGTTTTCTTTTCAAAGACTTAATCATACATTTATGAGAAGACAAGGTCCATAGAGACTGTGCATCTTGTTCTGTAGGAGAAGGGTGGATCCATGATCTTGCTGGGACCATCCAGCTTTATTTGATTTCTTTATGGCCACCATGCCAGGAAATGGTGGTGGTGGGGATGAGGCTGTGAAAGCAGGCAGGGAAGGGAGCATAGGTGGGCTTTATGATGCCCATCCAGGCATGAAAGCAGCACCCATGGAATTTGGCTTGAATGTATGGATTGGTGGCAGATCTGTAAATCCCCACAGGAACATGTTGGCCTTTCGGCAAGTTCATTCAATTAGGCTGTTAGGCCATTTGCTCTGTCTCCTTTTCCCTTGAGTATTTTGGGAAGCTCCTTAAAAGTTGGGACTGAAGTCTTAGTAGGATACTGTTGGTATTTAATACCAAATGTTAAGTAATATAGATGTAATTGTTTCTAAGGCTTTTTAAACATAGTAATAGAAATATAATATTATGATGAAAGTTCTCTTTTTTCAACATTTCTATATACATAAATACGGCTTTTGGAAGACGTGTAGAAAAAGTATCACTCAGCATTTTAATGTGCTGTCAGAAGTCAGATGTCTATCCTTTGTAGCTGTTGGTTGTAATTGTTCAGTTAATTAGTTCATTTTGTAGTTTCTTTGTGTAGTGGGGTAGTTTAGCTTTGTAGTTAGGGTTGTCTTCCTTTTTTGTTATTTATGTTATTTTATAGTATTTGAATATTGTATTAATAAAAGTATTTTTTAAAAAAGTTTGGACTGAAACCCAGAGGAAAGTCAGCATCCCAGCAGCCTCGGCTGTTCGAGAGTCCACCATCAGCTGGCAGAAGATGAGATGCTGGGTTGCGGGGGGATGTTTGGGTTTGGTGAGGCCACTGTCTCATGGGAGTGATGGGAATTCTGAGGGCTACAAAAATGGCTGGAGGATACAGTTGACTTATAGGCCATTTGTGGCCCACCCCACAGATTGCACCTTCTCTTTGAAAGAAGTCTTCATTCTTTTCTCTCTCACTGGAAAGAATAGCTGTTGTTGTTGTTGCTGTTCTTTGACTGCTGCAGCACAATTCTCCTTCCTGTTTTGTCTTCCTACAGTCCAAAACTCCTTCCCAGCCTGTCTAGCATTTACTGCCATCCCTCTCCTCCCTGACTAGTACTTCCAGTACTTAGTCTGCATCCTCTTTGTAGAATGATTCTTCAAGCCTGCCAAAGGACGCTTTCTTTCTTATTGAGGATGACACCAGCAGCATTGCCAGCAGCACGGGAAGAACAAAAGTGCAACTAGAGTGAGAGAGCCAGGGCCCCTGGCGTGCTTCAGAGGATGGTCTGGACAGCACTGGACCCTTCTGAACTTGGTACCCAAGGGCAAGCTCCAGAGTTGGGAGTAACAGGTCTGAGGTGCTGCTACTTTCTTAGGAAGTCACTTTCCATTTCAGAAAAGTCCCTCTCCTGCACCCAAAACAGCCCAGGGGCCCACAACAGGGCAAAGATGCTGCCCATAGCCCTTGGAGGGTGCTTCAGGGACGTTGGGGAGAAGGAAAATTGGCCCCTGGAGGCCACAAAGTCAACTCCAGAGGGGGCACATGTGGCCCTTTGTTCTCTCTGGCCCTCGCTGGTATCATTGTTCCCTCAGCCAGATTGTGCTTGTTTCTCACCTTGGGCTAACTTCTGGAAAGCTCTAAAAAGCTGGTGAAGTTCACTCGTTCAGGAACGTAACATAAAGAACGTGGTCATTTAGACTGCACTACAACGTCCACAGGGGGAAAAATCTCATCAGTTTTTCAATATGTTTCAATCAATCTCTTTAATCCAATTGGCCAGCTGAATTCACTGATTATTTCCTGCAACCTTTCACAACCTGGTGATTTCTTGATGAGGGGGCTTAGGGGGCAAAAATAGAGGTTTCATGCAGCCGCAGGTGACCCTTGGGCTGTACTTTGCCCCCCATGCCGCATAGATTCAGAGATACTGTTTCATGCAAGCCAGCGAGGGGTAGTGGCTTGAGCATTGAACTATAATAATTTTACTTGACCTGGAAATTACCTTGTAGAGTTCTTACAGAGTTAAAAGGTTGAGAATGTCTGAAAGTGATGAGTGTTACACCTTTTTAGTCAAGCGAAGTAAAGTTACTACTCACAACACGTACTTCAAATTCTGGCCGTTTCCATACTATACTGTTATAGTGTTATTATTCCACTCCCATGGAATCTGGGGGTTTACAGTTTAGGGAGTGGCCTTTAGATTTCTTAACCAAAGAACTCTGGCCTCAGTGAACTACAAACCCCAGAATGCCACAGGATGGTGAAAGTGGAATAATAGCACTACAGCAGTACAGTGCAGAAATGGCCTTGTGAGAACGGGGCTTCCCATTATCTAGACTTAGCTGAAGAGGGATTCTTCCCTCTGCAGGTGAACCAAGGGTTAATGGGGTGTTGGGGTTCAGTTACACTCTTGTTGTGGGTCAGCCTCACAGGTCACAGGGAGAGAATTGCCCAGTCAAGGAAGAAAAGGTGAGGATCTTCCAGATGCTTTGATGGAGAAGTTACAAAAGTCCTTGAGAGACCATGCGGTAGAGAGACAAGAAAGAAACATCCTGGAGATGATATCTAGGCCAGTAGCAGGCTACAGGCCCTAGGCCTCGCCTCCTGGCCTCACTCTTAGACTATGTAAGCCTGTGAACCCCAATGTGAGTAGATAGAATATTAGGTAGGTAGTCACGCTAGGTCTTTTATTATTTTGGAAGTTTGGCTGACCTGGAGAATGTACCTGTTTTTATAGCTGCTTGTAACTTAAGCATACCTGAGAGGGGAGAGCCTCTCATGAGTATTATTGTCTTGTTTACTTGCATGCCTTAAAATAAACACTTGTCTGTAAAACCTCTGTTTCCTCTCCATTTCCACAACATCCTTTGGCACATGGTTAGCTAGGATTTCTCTCACTCAGAAGGGGAGGTGAGGGAAGGGAAAGGACCTTAAGCATAGAGATTGGCAATCCACTGAGCAGAGTCCCACCGTGTAAGTACACCCAGCAGCTCTCTCCCAGGGTCTACAATTTATTAATTTATCACATCAAATTGATATCTCCACATGGCTAATATCAGAAATCATTCCATGTGTCTGACATGGTCACTGAAAGTGCACGCTGGCAGGAAGTTAAAACTTTGGCCAAGCCAAAAGGTGACTCAGACTGAATCTGTCACGTGGGCCAGGGATTCCTGGAAGACATGAGGACCATAAAACAGACAAAAGGGCCCTTTTGCACTGATATGGCAGCTCAATAGAATCACAATCAGCCTGCTGAATGTAGGCAATTTCACTCTACTGGGCCTTTTGTCCATTTGGTCAGTGCCATTCACAAAGGACTGAGAAAAACATTTAGCCGGAGATGTTGGTCATTAAAGGCTTTTGATCTAGCCTCCTGTACTATTGTTCTCCCAGGGAGAGAACTAGCCCTCCAGGTATATTTTTTCTATAAAAACCCCATGTTTTTCTCTGTTCGTGGGTTCATTCACATTTTCCTCCTGAATCCCTGTCAGTTTGTTTTGCCTCACCCCCCCACTTCCCCCATTTTTTTGAGTTTCATCGCTTTGAATCTCCAGTTTTTCAACATTGGCTCCCTTGGGCATTAAATCAAGGTAAAGTATTGCCTCTGAACACCCCAAAACAAAATCCCTATCAATTTTCCTTACTTTCTTTTTCTTTAGCTCTTGAATGAATGTGTGAGGGGGTTTGGTTGTTGTTTGCTTTAATTACTAAGGGTTTAATAAAATCTTTAAACTGAACAACCTGCCTGGTTTTGTTTTTTTTTGGCATGGTCTGACTCTGTAAAATCTGGGTTACAAAGGTCCTGCAACGTTACCCTGCCTCTCGCATAGCTAAAACAGTGCTCTGAGCTAATTTTCCCCACAATTTTAACAGATTTTGGGAATCCCTTAAGGGATCCCCTTAGCAAGCAGGGTAACAACCGTACTGGTCAGTTAATTCAGGATCCAGTGGGTGATGGCAGCTGAGAATTAATAAATGCTGGGGAATAATTTCCTGTTCCTATTCAAAGGCAGAAGTCAGTCTTGGGGGGCTGGGAAATTAGTCCAGTATGACAGGCCTTAGCATAATAGCCAATATGGGTAAACCTGTACTTTCTTAAAAAGAAGGTACATGCGCTGGGTGCATTTTCCAAAAGTCTATCCTCCAGGCTCACCAGAATTGAATCTGAGTAGCTCACAGTAATGAATAGGTGGCTAACAATAACAATTGAAGATATGGAATGAGCAGGAGAAAAAAGACTACAAGAACTTCCAAAGGAGCAAATTTGGCAAAGCACCCCCAGATCAGGACATTGAAAGTATCAGCAGGTGCTAAGGGGAAAAAAAGGTTTGTGTATTTGAGGGGGGTTACACCTACCTTTCTTATGGAATGGGAGCCAAGGCAACTGACAAAAAGAAGCAACTAAAACTTACCACTAATATTTTAAGGACAATGAATACCTGTCACTTTAAAAGAGTATAAAGTGACAGAAAGGCATGCAAAAGTTAAAAAACAAGGTATGTGTATACACACACCATATGAAGTCTCCCTGTGAGCAAGTACACATTAAAAGCCTACTTAAAGCCCGTTGGCCAAAGGAGAGTGGGAGGGGGTCAGCCTAGCCTCCCATGAAAAGGAATTCTGGAGGGTGGGAGAAGCAAATGAGAAGGCTCTTGTTACTGCGGTCTAGGCCTACCCAGAGATAGCACCTGATATCGTTTTGATATCAAACCATTCGGCTTTCCCCTGCCACCCCGCTCCACGTGTTTGTGAGGCCACCAGACAAGCACGCAGACAGGCACGGCCGATAATTGCTGGACATTCCATTCCCCACCCAGGCAGGCCAGACACAGCTGGTTCGTCGCTTCAGGGACCTCCCTGGCAAACAGCTCATTACATATGCGCGATACTAACAAAAGCTTCCTGCCCCGAGCAGGCTACTGGACAAAGGTGGTGCCGTCCACTGGTAAGCGCTGAGCATTTGCATACCGGCCTCGCTATTGTTGATTCGGCTCTGATTCCATCATGCAAAGTTGTGACCTTTCCGAGACATTGTCTCACACCCAAAACTCATTGTTTTTCCCTGAGTAAGGCATAGCCTGCAGTCACAATTCACCCTATAAACCCTGATTCCGAGACTGTCCTCGGATCGCTCGTACTGCTCCAGAGTCCCATCCCGCCTTGCTGCCGCACTGCTTGGCGAGCCCCTCAGCTAATCGAGCTGAGCTTCTTCTCTGCACCCCCGGCTTCTCTCACAAGGTCCAGGACAACAAGACAGGTGTCGTATTACCCATTTCCCTCTGAAAATCCCTATCCCTAATTCATTTTCTGATTCCTTAGTTGTCTGTGTGACTGTGGTGTCTTTAATATTTGTCTGTATTCAATAAAACATCACTTTTATTACTTTAAACCCGCTTGGCTGCTTGACTGACCTGACCCCGTAGACGCTGGGTTGCAAGATCCTGCTAAGTTACCCTGCCTCTCCCTAGCTTAAGTGAGTGCTCCAGCTAATTTCCCCCAAGGTTGTGTTTTATTGTTTGGTTATTTAGGTGTCCCTCCTGGGTAACACTCAGGGTAACACTCTTTCCTGTGTCCTCCCCAGACAAGCCTGTGATGGTGTTGGGGACTGAAAAACACCCTTTCGGTTTGAGGAGATACGGTTATTCAGATAGTCTGGAAATAAGCTGTGCCTGGAAATGAGTGGGTAGCTAGTGAAACTGTTTTAAGAAGGGAGTTACATGCTCTCTTTAGGTGGCCTCACTCAGCATTTTAGCCACAGTATTTTTTATCAGCTAACATGTCTGAACAGTTTTCAATGGCATCAAGGCACATGTTACAACAGCCAAATTTGCATTACGGATCCCAACTCCCATAATCCCCAAAGAAGATTAGCCCAGACTGGCTCTGAGCACGGAGGTTCCACTCTTAGCTAACACATCCAAGAAGAAGCTACCGATTCTGGATTAGACCAGAGACCTCTAGTCCAACACTCTGTTTGGCCAAGCAGTCACAGTGGCCAAGCAGATCTGCCCATGGGATGCGCACCAACAGGATGGGTTGAACAACTCCCTTTTTTCCACATTCCCTCACGTACCACCTCTGCCACTCCAGGTAGAAATTACTGAAAGGGCATGACCAAATTAGATTTATCCAGGAAACGGCACAAATGGCACAGACGCCAAAGCCAATGCAATACAATCCTTTCGACTATCATGCTTCTAAAAGCCATGGCATATTCTGTTGAATGACTGTGGCACATTCAGACTGACAGTTGTCAGAAGCTGTCTTGCAAATTCCCTTCTTAACAATGGCCATGCAGAAGGAAAATGAATTTTTTAAAAAGGAATGTCCCTCATGTGCAGCCAGGTTCCCTTTTTTTCAGAGAGCATGAACCTTCCAATGCTTCCCATTTACCAGCCCTTAGTTAATGATCTGCTGCTTACACTGTCCTTCTCGTAGCTAGTCAATCGGAAAAGCAAGGAAACCACAAACATCCCCAGATTTCCTGTGTTTTATGAAGTTATTGTGAGATTTATTTGGGTGCTTTTAGGTAGCCATAAAGACAGAGAAAAGCCAGAATCGGAAACCCAGGTTGTGCCTACACAGTTGCATTTCCTCTGTGTTTTTTGCATATAGAACCCTGGGGACCTAGTTTTCATATTCCTCTCCCTGAGAGGAGTGCACCTCAGCCTGTGGGACCCCTTTTCCCCCTACCCTCCATTGTTTCATATGTTGTGGATGAGAAAAGACGAAGACCTTCGGGTTCTTTCAGGAAAAAGACAGGAAGCTTTATTCTTTAACAATTTGAACTGCGCAGGGCGACAGCGGAAATTGCATTGTCCAAAACTGCCGCCCCGATTGATTAGAACACTCAGGTTATATACTTTTACTCTTGGTAATCAATTACATCTCCAGCCTAACACAAACGACTACAGGAAAACAAAGGCTCCGGTTATAGAAGCGATACAAAATGCTCTAAATGGCAAGTTAGAGAGAATCCTTTCCTCCCTAACTTTCCCAGCCACTTGGTGATTAACAAAACAAACAAGCCTAACAAGGCTACATGTCTGTAGCTGAGATAAGTAGGACACCTGCTGTTTCACTTCGCATATTTCTTGTATTCTCTACTCAAGCAGTGTATCCCTGAATTTAACCCTTTCAATAGATGAAACCTGGGATGCATGCTGGGTTGGACTAGATGGCCCATGAGGCCCCTTCCAGTGTTATGATTCTGTGACTTTGTGACTCTATGCAGCATCCCCACGTAGTCAAGATGGCACAAGTTATTAATGAGGAAGAACACATAAGCTAAGGGAGGCTGCAGCAGTTTGCTTTTACTTTTGCTACTGGGAAGGGCAGGATTGCTCCTCTTCCCCTCTGCTGAGTCAATTGAAGTAAGTGGAGGCCAAAGTGAGAGGTGGAGAGAGAAAATGGGGCATTTTAAAGCAGCTGAAAAGTGGGATGAGAGGGGATTGTTGGGACTGTCCCAGTTAAATAGTAACAGTTGGAGCATAGGGGATTCCTGCATTGGCAAGGGGCTGCCCTAGATGGCTTTTGAGGTCCCTTCCGGCTGTGTAATTGATTCTCCTCCGCCCATCTTTTTTTCCTCTCCAGTAAAACTACACTCTGTTTTCAGGCCCAGAATATACTAGAAAAGCCTGATGACTGTCGTGGTACCACTGAAGGCCAAGAAGATGACCAAGAAACCCCATGGAAAGCCCCATGAGGACCGAGGCAAAGAGAGCGTCTGCACAGCCAGTGAGGGAATCCCTTAGATACTATGATATGTGACTGGTTTGGTTACTTCCCTCAAATTTGTACCACATTCTGTGTTGGCAGTGTGAGGTCCATGGATTTGAAACTCCCAGCTATTCATAGTGGATGTTTCATTAGCCGTGTGCTTTCATATTAGACCAGACCCACTTCATGTCAAGTAGAAGAGCCCCTAAAAGAGCCTGTATTCTTTTTGCTCTTTTTGCCCCACCTGGAATACTGTGTCAAGTTCTGGTACCACAATTCAAGTGGGATGTTGACAAGCTGCACCACGTCTGGGGGAGGGCGATCAAAATGGTAAAAGGCCTGGAAACCGTCTCCTGTGTGGAGCAGCTTAGGGAGCTCAATATGTTTAGCCCAGAGAAGAGAAGGTTAAGAAGCAACGTGATAGCTATATTTAAATATGTGAAGGGATGTCATACGGAAGGAAGATGGTGCCAGCTTGTTTTCTTGCTGCTTCCGAGACTAGGACACGGAGCAATGGCTTCAAACTTCAGGAAAAGGGAGTCCATCTAACCATTAGAAATAACTTCCTGATGATAAAGCAGTTCAACGGTGGAATATGCTGCCTCGGAGTTCACTCGAGTCTCCTTCTTTGAAGGCTATCTTTTGGGAAGACTTTTTTGTGCTTTCCTGCCTCAAAGAGGGATGGTCTGGATGGCCCTTGTGGTCTCCTCTCTGTTTCTATGAAATTCAAAATTCCACATTTAGGCCACAAACAGCAAAAGCACAGGTGAGGATGGGGCTCCTACCTTGAACAGGAGGTTGGACTTGAAGGCCCACAGGGCCTCTTCTGGGGAAAGGCAGAAGCAGTTGAGCATGTTGAACCTAATGAGGAAAAGGCTGAGTGATGACATGACTCCCCTCTCTTAATATCTAAATATGTATAATTATCCACTTAGTTATTTAAAGATATGCAGATACTGAAAGAGTGGAGTTCTGTCACCAGTCAATCTTCTCTTCATCAGGACGGGAGGGTGCAGGTTTGCACTTGATGGCCCTTTCAACTCTATGTTTCTATGAATCACACAAGTTTCTTAGGGCTTTGTTGTTCCAATACTTACAGGAATTGAAATAAATTAGACATCTTCTGGGAGGGAATAAAATGTTGCTGCTGGTACTAGGAGTTGTACCTGAATAGTCTGGGATGACAGAAAGTACATATGGTTATTTTGACTACTTCCTATCCTCCCCAAACCTACAAACATCTTCTGGGAGAGAATAATATAAAAAAATACAGAATGAATGAATGAATGAATGAATGAATGAATGAATGAATGAATAAAATACGATAAGTTTAGACATGTTTCATATAATCTTGGGAAGAGAAGGTAAGGGGAAGGTTAGGTGTTGTGTAGGATTACTGGAAGAAATGAAACTCAAGTATAGCTGAGAGCTTTCCACACTCAAATACAAGACATTTATTTCCAAACCCAAAGACTTTTTTTACTATATTATAAAACACATGGCTATAAATGATCTTAAATATCTGAATAAACGAGTAGATAAAGGGGGAGGGGGGGGGAACTATTTATGGCCTACGGGTTAAATCAAATTTCTTTGCTTCCTTTCGGGAATTCACTTTTGGGAAATGGGCCCCACTTTCCTGGGCTACCCGGTGTGCCTTTGCTTTCCCTGCCTGGGATGCTGAGGTGACGGAGGTTTTGTGGACTGTAGCCCCATTTCTTTTCAATCTCTGTGCTCTTTTGTTTCAGTGAGGCAGCCCTCTCCTCCCCGGGGTGTTAAAGAGACTTCTAGGTTCACAATAACCCTTGCATTTGGGCGGAAGTTAGAACCTTGTCTGGAAAGAGCAGTCCCAGGATGCCTGGATTTTGTTCCTTGGCAAACCCCTATCTAGCATGCACGGAGCTAGCTGAGAAGGCCTGGGTGGAAGAGGGTCGGGCCTCTTGTTGATGTCTGGGCTGTTGGACCTGGGTTGTTGGTCTAGAGGAGACTGCAATTTAGCTGTGGCTGTAGAGCTTGGCTTTTTTGTGGAAACAGCCCCCAGTCTCTTGGGAGTCACCAGAGTAGCATGCCCAGGCAAGGTAGCTGGGGGGAAAGAGCCATGGTGAATGCAGCCCCCAATTTTCCTGGAGTTTCAGGCACAGCCTGTTGTTGGGAGGTTTCTCTGTCTCTTTGCGTTGCAGATTGGGGCCCAGGCCTGCTTATAGCACACAGCATGCTTTTCATGGGGTTTCAGACTTTTGGTGTGCTTGGATCACGTTCAGAGCGCCCATTCCAAGGTCTTTCCCTGCGGGAAATTTGGGGGGCGCCTGCTAGATGGCAAGGGGCACTCCTTTTTGGTTACTTGTACCTTGGCAAACCCCTGGGAAGAAAAGTTGAGGAAGACTGGATCTGGACAGCCGTTTCACTACACTGTTCTCTTCTTCCACAGGACCCACTAGAGCCCAAAGCTTCCAGAGCAGCTGGGTCCTTGGTGGGTCTGTTGCTTCCACATGGCTCTGGAGAATTTTCCCTTTTCTTTTATCCGTTCCCCTGGGCTCAGCAGCCCCCATTTCTTGGCATGGGTCCCTTTCATCTTTACATAGTAGTCCAGGTCCATATGTACCTGCCCATCCTGCTCAATCAAGGGGGGGTAGACGAGGAGGAAGCATCCTGCTGATCATGAGGGTGGGGACAACGAGGCCGGCAGTTCCCGCACAGCCAACACACAGAACATCCGCTTCAGCTCCCGATGGCTCCTTTCCAGACCTTGCCCCCCATTAAATAGGGGTTCACCAGTTGCTGCACAATTGCCAAGGTGTGATCTGAATTGTCCAGCGTCTGGCAGGACAGAGCTTCAGGAGAGCCTTCGAAGCCTGGAGGATCCTTGGTTGATGATCCATCCCACACACTATGGTGTGCTGGGATTGGAGGTGCCCCCTGAGGGCCAACGACACTCCCCTTTGTCTGTTGCCTGTGTGGTAAAAGCCCCTTGGGCCAGGGAGGAGATAACCTGTACTTTGGTCTCCATTAGACGTGGTTGGGCCATCAATTTGGAAGGCGCTCTATGCATCTCTCAGCTTGGTCATTCCCTTGCACGCCTTTTGCATTTTTGTGGTGGATGCTTTGTTTGTTTCCCCAGAGCCTCCACCACTCCCCATTCCTGGGCATGGCTCCTCTGCATTTTCAGATGGAAATTCAGGAGCAGATGCACCTGCTCGTTGCATTTGATCAGCTGTGGGTAGACGCGCAGGAGAGGGTCGTGGCGGCGGGGGGGGGCAGCTGGGACTGCAGGTGCCGCACTCGAAAACAGGGACCCCCCCTCAGCACGCCGTCGACCATCTCCAGACTTTGCAGGATGCTCAGCTGCAGGTCTTTAACTACTTGCTTCAGGCTTAGCGAGGAGAGGAGGAGTTTCCAGATCCTGGGGGGAAAAGGGGGCCGGGAGGTCCAATTTTTGGGGGCACTGTGTCATGGTTCCTTTTTAATACCCACTTGCAATGGCTGTCTTCCTGGGAGGAAGAAACTTGCCCAAGGGGGAGAGGACCTGCTGGTGCTTCCTCTCTGGGAACAGTGCCCTAACATCCTCTGCTCTGCCTGTTTGTGTAGCTTTGGCATCAGTTTCTATTTCCAGGTAAATTAGGGGCACAGGATGGGGAGCACCTGTGCCCTGACTTGAGGTGCTGATTCCTGAGAGTGGGCCTGTCCTTGCTGTGATCCGCTTTCGCCCTCAGAGGATGGGTCGGGTTTATAAGAGGTTGGCTCCCCCTTTTTGTTGTGAAGGAGGTGGGCTTGGAGGCAAAAGGGGGCATATCAGAGGGCATTTGCGTGGCAGCACCAGGGCTTGGGAGCCCAATGGCTTGATTGGGCAGGGGGTCCTCCCACCTTACTCTATGGCTCCTCAGGTGCCCTGAGATTGCATAATCGTTTTCCTTGTGGGTACTCTGGCTTTACTTTCATCCTTGGTGTTCTTTCATCCTGAAAACCCCCCTGTCCAGAGACTACTGTCGATGACTGCTTGTCTGTCTTTCAGGCTCCTAGGCTGATCCTCGGGGGTCATCCTTAGATTGTCCTGTGGAAGACCAGGGGTTGCAGGGTAGAGAACATCTGGTGCTGTTCACCCCAACCTTTTTCTCTCCTTTGCCTATTGTGTGGCTTGGAATGCACTCTGTTCCTTTGAGGGAAATGGAGAGAGAGGTTTGGAAAACCCCTCGCTCAAGGCTTGGGGTGATGGTGTCTGTGAGGAAGCCTTTGTTTCCTTCAGCCCCTGATTTCCTGTTTCAAAAAGGGAGGATGTTTGGCCTGGAAAAACCCCTTTTGAGAGTTGTAGAGGAGCTTCCTCTTTGTAGGACCAGGAGGAGTGGCTTGGGGCACTGGCTTGGCTGTGCCAGGTTTTGCCAAGACTGCACCTTGGTGGGGGTGCCAGCCTCAATTATTCCATGGCCTGCCACCTCAGAAATGGCCTGAGAGAAAGAAGTGGGCACCCCCAAGCACTCTTGGATCTGCTTCTTCTTCATATTGAATTCCAAGCGCTGTCTGGTCAGTGGGTCAATAGCTGGGCAGGGGACACGGTGGGGCGGTGGAGCATTGACAGAGAGGACTTGGGCAAGGCCAGCCTCTTCTCTTGGCACAGATGTCCCTCTAATACCATGGCCTCCAGAAGCCTGGCAGTCACTTTCACACTAATCTGGCTGACTGGCAATGGGGACAGCCTGGGGAGCGGCGGGTTTTAGCTTGGGAGGTGACTGGAAGTCAGCAGGAGGCCCCAGGCTGCAGGACTGTCCTGTGGAAGGTTAGGGTTACCGTGTAGAGGCGATCTGGTGGTGTTTTGCCAACCTGTTTTCCTCTCCTTTGCCTACTGCTGTGGCTTGGAAAGCATTTGTTTCTTTGAGGGGAAAAGGGGAGAAGGTTTGTGCCGCTCCCCCTGAAGGTTTGCGGTGAAGGTCCCTGTGAGGAGGCCTTCATTTTTCCTCAGCCCCGCCTCCCGTCTAGAAGGCATGAAACGCTTGGCCTGGATTTGTCCTTCTGAGAGCTGTTGATGAGCGTATGTTTCATGGGGCCGAAGGCAGAGGCTTGAGGCGTGGCTTGGCTAGCCAGGCTTTCCCAAGAGTGCACCTTGGTGGGAAAGGGCCAGCCTGCATTCTTCCCTGGCCTGCCAGCTTGTCAAAGGGCCTGAGGAAGGGAGTGGGCACTCCCCCGAGTTCCTGGATCTGCTTCTTCTTGATATTGAATTCCAAGCGCTGTCTGTTCACTGGGTCAACAGCTGGGCAGGGGGCACGGAGGGGCTGGTGGAGCATCGACAGAGAGGACTTGGGAAGACCAGCCTCTTCTCTTGGAACATTTCCCTCTGAGACCATTGCCTCCAGAAGGCGGGCAGTCACTTTCACGCTAACCTGTCTGACTGGCAATGGGGAAGCCGTGGGAGCGGCGGGTTCTAGTTCTGGGGGGTGATTGGAAGTCAGCAAGAGGCACACAGGGTGTAGGACTGTCCTGTGGAAGGTTAGGATTACCGTGGAGGGGGATCTGGTGCTGTTTCAGCCAACCTGTTTTTTCTCCTTTGCCTACTGCTGTGGCTTGGAGAGCACTCTGTTCCTTTGAGTGAATTGGGGAGACAAATTTGGGCTGCTCCTCCTGAAAGGTTTGCAGTGAAAGGTCCCCGTGAGGAGGCCTTCATTTCCCTCAGCCCCTGACCTCCTGTCTGCTTGGCCTGGATTTGCCCTTCGAGAGCTGTTGATGAGTGTCGTGTTTCATGGGGCCGAGGGCAGAGACTTGGGGCACTGGTTTGGCTAGCCAGGCTTTTCCAAGTGTGCACCTCGGTGGAGATGGTGCCAGCCCGCATTCTTCCCTGGCCTGGGAGCTTGACAAGGGCCTGAGTGAAAAAAGTGGGCACTCCCCAGAGTTCCTGGATCTGCTTCTTCTTGATATTGGATTCCAAGAGCTGCTGGTGATGGGTAAAGCTGGGGAGGGGACACGGCAGGGGTGGTGGAGCATCGACAGAGGGGGCTTAGGCAAGACCAGCCTCTTCTCTAGGCAAAAGTCTCCCTCTGATACCATGGCCTCCAGAAGCCGGGCTGTTGTTTCACACCCATCTGGCTGACTGGCAAAGGGGAAGCCTCAAAACTGGTAGCTTCTAGGTCTGGAAGCTAATTCAGAGTGAGCAAGAGGCATCCAGGCTGCAGGAGCTGAGAGGGGGCGAGGAGAAAGCATCTGGGGTATAGGAGTCGAGAAGGAGTGAGCAGAAGGCATCCGGGTCGGAGGAGGCATTATAGGGGAGTCAAAGGTGCCCAAATTGTGGATGATGATTTGGAGCCAATGGAAACCCTCTTTGGGTGTTGGAAGTGGTAAGGAATAAGCATGAGGCATCCAGGTTGAGGGTGGTTTTTGGAAGCTAGCAGAAGGCATCTTGGCTGTGGGGGAAAGACCAAGAGCGAACAGAAGACTTTTCAGTTCTGAAGGGCCTTGAGGATTGAACAGCCTCCTTTGCTGTTGGAGACGCTGAGGGTTGAGCAAAGGTACCCGATATTGGAGAAGACTGAGAATGAGCAGAAGTCATCCAGGCAGTGGATGGTGTTACAGAGCAAGTGAAAGGCACCTTGTTTGTGTGAGGCAATGGGCAGCATGAAGAGTTCTCCTGAATTGAGAACATCTTGGCTGTGTGAGGTGACGGGAAGTGAGGAGCATGCTCCTCAGCAGTGGAAGGCATCTTGGCTTTGAGAGATGATGGGGGGCGAGCAGAGGTCTCCTGAGATGTAGAAGGAATTTTTGGGAGTGCAAGGCGATGTGGAGTGAGAAGAGGTCGTCCGAGCTATAGAAGGCATCTTGGCTGTGTGAGGTGATGGGGAAATGAGCAGTGTGCTTGTGACAGAGGAGGCATCATGGCATTGAGAAGTGATGGGGAGTGAGTGGAGCTGTCCTGAGCTGCAAAGACATATTGTCTGTGTGAGCTGATGGAGATTGCGCAGAGGTCTCCTGAACTCTAAAAAATCTTAGTGGTGTGAGGTGATGGGGAGTGACAAAGTTCTTCAGCAGTAGGAGGATCTTTGGTTTACGAGTTGATGTTGAGTGAGCAGAGGTGTCCTGAGCTTTAGAAGGCCTCTTGCCTAGGTAGGGATGGGGAGCGATCAGAAGTGTCCCGTGCGGCAAAGGACATCTTGGTGCTGCAAGGTGATGGTGAGCGAGAACAAATCTTCTGAGTTGTAAAAGGCATCTCAGCTATATGAGGCGATGGCAAGCGAGACAAAGTCTCCTGAGCAGTAAAAGGCATTCTGGCTGTATGAGGTGATGGTGAGAGTGATGAGTCTCAACAGCAGTAAAAGGCATTCCAGCTGTAGGAGGCGATGGTGAGCGAGATGAAATCTCCTAGGGGGAAAAGGCATTCTGGCTGTATATGGCGATGGTGAGCGAGAGATTTTCAACAGGAATTAAAGGCATTCTGTCCGTATGAGGCAATTGTGAGCACGAACTCGACTCCCAGGTGTAAAAAACATTCTCTTTGTATGAGGCAATAGTGAGCGAGAAGAAGTCTCAACAGGAGTAAAAGGCATTCTGGTTCTATGAGGTGATGGTGAGCGGGAAATCATCTCAACAGGAACAAAACGCTTTTTGGGTGTATGAGGCGATGGGGAGCAAAAAAAGGGCTATGAGCAGTAAAAGGCATTCTGGGTCAAGGTGACAGGGAGCCAGCAGATCCCCCACCCTGTAAAATCATCCTGGCTATGTGACGTGAATGGTAGTGACTAGAAGGTTTCTGTGCCTTGGGAGGTGATTGGGGGTCAGCAAATTACCCGCGTTGAGGAAGGTGATAAAAAAGCAGTAGATACATTCGGCTGTTGCAAGTGATTCGGAGTAAGCAGAAGGCAGCCAGGTCATGGGAGGGGATGGGAATAAAGAAGGCGCCTGTCTTGTAAGAGGTGAAAGGGAGTGAAGAGAAGGCTGTGATGCTCTGAATGCCGAAAGGGCTGGAGTACCTGGCTCAGCTGCAGGTGTTGTTAGAGAAAAGGGAGAAGGCCCCCAGGTTGTAAAGGGGGGTTGGAGTGATCAAAAGGGCCCTGAGGTTCCAGATGATTGCACTGAGAATCTGAGGAGACAGAGGGAGGGAGGGAGAAAGAGAAATATGGATTATCCTTTATGTGGCAAGGGATGGCATACATATATCAGAACAGTTACTTTTTGGATTACACCTCCTGCAGTTTCCCCAGCACTTGGGGCCATGGAATGCTGCATGGTGCAGACTCTGAGATAGTTCCCAAAAGGGAACTTTTCCAAATCCATACTGCAGCAGTGGTGTAACAGACCTAGAATCGGGGCTCACTGTTCACAGACATTTTTTGAAAGTAATGCATTCCTATTACTTATTGCAGTATTTAAAAAAGGGGAAACCCCTTTTCGTTGTTTTTTGCAAAACATTTTTCATATCTTGGAAAGTACCTTAGGATTCATAGAAGAGTGACATAAAATATAAAGAATTTCTAAAAATTTACCTGTAAAAGTAACGTTAACAGTAATTTAAATTCATAGAAACGGTCTTAAAAGGCAATTTTAAAAGTAACTTAAATGTCACTCCGTACATAACAGTGTGACTTCACATAAACTTGTGGCAATGTTTTTGAAATATTTCTGTATGAACGTTTTCATTATTCAATAAGTAACTTGTTCAAGGTAAGTCTTTACTTTGAAGCTCTGCAGTCACAGCATCCACCCTTCCTACTGACTCAAAATTCCCTGTTCCTTTGGAGGTTAGTTGCGATCCTTACAATAGTTGCCCATGTGGGAACAAGAGAATTAACTTTGCCAGCAACACTTGCTGATGCACTTCTAGGGTTTTCCATATTCTGGGGAGGTTTGCCATTGTCATCTGAAGCACAGAGAGTGTGACCTACTCAAAGTCTCCCACTAGGTCTCTGTGGCTGAGCAGGGTATTGAACCCTGGTCTCCCTGAATCCCACCCCTGCTGTATCAAAAGGGAAATTTTTTTTTTTTTTTTTTTTGTACCGAGAATCCAAAGGTGCTGGAAATCCTGCTGCCCTTGCACTTTGGTTCTTTCCCTGCTGCCGGTGCTGGTGTCAGCGTCAGAAGTCTTTGTTAGGCTTGAAGTACTGGCCGCGGAGAAAAGGGAGGACAGGGAAATGCTGGATAAGCTGGGCAGGAGTTTTGGGCTGCAGGAAGACAAAAGAGGAATGAGACTTGTGCTGCAGTAGTGAAAGAAGAGCAACACCAGCAGCAGATCTAATCTCTCCAGAGAGAGTGAGAGACAGAGGAAGAAAAACAAGACATCTTGCAAAGAGAAGTTGCAATGGGTGGCGTGGGCCACAAATGGCCTATAAGTCAACTGTACCCTCCAGCCATGTTTGTGGCTCTCTGAAGTCCCATCACTCCCATGAGACAGTGGTCTCACGAAACCCAAACGTACACGATGAACGTTTTCTTTTAAAATAGTGGCGAAACAGTGCAGCCTATGGGCCACATGTGGCCATTGAGCCAGAATGGCTTCCAAAGGCTCAGTAAAATGCTGGGTGATATGTTTTTGTATACTTCCTCCAAAAGTCATATTTATGCTGAAGGTCTCCAAGAATGGAGGACTTCCTTAATCGGCACTCTATCCGCTTCCCTTTTCCACAAAGCCACTTGGAAAACCAAGCAGCTGTTTCCAGCTGTGGTTTGCAGCAAAAATCACAACAGTGCAAAGTTGTCCACCCGTGGTTTAGCAATGCTGGTGACCCAGAAGTTTTCCCTTCTTCCTCCAAGTCTGGAGGGAAGAACTTGGTGGATGTAACAGGCAAGTGAGGAGAAACACAGTGGTGCTGTGCACGGGGTGACGGTTTACTACTTACATTTTCTTTTTGGGCGAGGCTCCCTCTTCTTTCTCCAGAGGTCTGGTTCCAGTTCTGTGGTGGGAAGCCTATCATGCAAAAGGAAAACAAGCAACAGAAGTAAGCATAGATTAGTTGGAGATCTGTTGAGGGAATGGAGGAGAGGGAAGAGGAGACAGAGCAAATGGCCTAACTGACTGAATTTGCTGAAAGGCTGAAATATTCTACTGGGCATTTACAGATGTGGCACTAATCCATACATTCAAGCCAACCTCCTTGGGTGCTGCTGTCATGCCTGGATGGGCATCATAAAGACCACCTATGCTCTCTTCCATTCCCACTTTCACAGCCACCACCACCATTTGCTGGCCAGAAATAAATCAAATAAAGGCTGGATCCTCCCAACAAGATCATGGATCCACCGTTCTCCTACAGAACAAGATGCACAGTCCCCATAGACGTTGTCTTGTCATAAATGTATGAATACTTTGATAAAATTTTGAAAAGAAAACCTGGAAGTGCAACTTTGGGTACCTTTATGCCTGAAATTTGACTTCAGCCAGCAGCAGTGGGGTCCCCCTAGGTTCCGTGATTTTGAATAAGAGGGCTGGCTCCCAGCTTTGCTTCAGTTGCTCATCCCTGGTGGGAAGGGACCTTCGGAGCAAAATTATAGCACATGACAAATCCCAGGATTTCTCAGAATGGAGCCACGGCAGTTCAAGTGGAAGCAAGGCCCTATCCTTTTGTGGTGTTATCTAGACATTTCCATCAAGTCTTTCCCTTACCGGAGAGGGTGAAACCATCCAGCAGAGACAAAGGAGAATGAACAGAAGTAGCAGTTCCAATTCCACCAGGGTCCAGAAGCTGCAAATGATATCCATTGTGACCATCTCTTTTGCTGAGAAGAGCAAAAATAATGGTGACAGTTTTCCAGCCACACTGGCCTCCCTGTCCTAGAGTCACTGCTGCATCACAAAGGACTGTGACAAAGGCACCTCCTCCTTACTTTGTGGAGGATGGGGGTGACTTATGGGACTTATGAGATGACTCTTCTGCTCTCATGGCAACCATACTGTGCCATGCTAAATTGGGTTGTGACACCAAAAAATCAATTCACAAAACTTTTGTCCGACATCAGCCACCAGAGCCTAATAGGCTGTTGAAAATGCCACTGGAGACCACATCCTCCTCCGGAGAAGAAATCTGCTTAATTTATATGAAGACATCCCAGACTCCTATGATATTCCCATGAGGAGTGGTTGAGGGAGCTGGGTATGTTCAGCCTTGAGAAGTGAGGACTAATAGGTGTCACGTTAGCCCTGTTTAAGTATGTGAAAGGCTATCATGTTGAAGATGGGGTAGGTTTCTTTTCTGTTGCCCCAGAGACTAGGACACGGAACATCGGATTCAAACTAAATGAAAAGAGATTCCAGCTGAACCTTAGGAAGACCTTCCTGACAGTAAGAACTGTGCAGCAATGGAATACACTGCCCTGGAGTGTGGTGGAGTCTCCTCCTTTGGAAGATTTTAAAGAGAGTCTGGATGGCCATATGTCAGAAGTGCTTTGATTGTACATTCCTCCATAGTGGAATGGAGCAGGACTGGATGGCCCTTGGGGTCTCTCCCAGCTCTATGATTCTATGATTTTATGATTGAAGTATCACAATAGGGTCTGGGTATAGCCCTCCAGGAACCTGGGGGAGGCACGATGGCCCCAGACCTCAGGGAGTTGGAGTCGTGCATTACATACATAACCGTGTCTGCAGGTTGGACACTGAGTAATTCTAGTCCCTTATGATAGAGCATGGTTAATGAAGCTTCCTACATGAAAAGCAGTGAGATTGAAATTCATGGACTGAGAGAAATGAAATCTATTTTAGCTTCTGCACTGGGTATACAGTATTAATAACATGTATTAAAAACATATGTATATTAACTTATATGTATAACACATATTCTATATTTACACTTATTTCAGTATATTTTATATTTGAGCTTCTATAATACAATAAGTCTAAGAAAACAGCTTTCTTAAAAGTTGGCTAAAGTGAAGTGGAACTGAGATAGAGGCCCACGGTTTTAGAAAAAAGATTTATTGTGCACAATGTCCCAGTGAGATCCTTTCTCAAAAGTCTGGGCCCCGTCTCTTTACATTCAAAGCAATTTATACATCTTCAGTGCAAATACATCACATGTCCAAGAAAGGAAATTGACACAAACAATAGTTGTCATCCTCCTCCTGTGTAATCTTACAAATGTTGCAAAGTAAAGGAAGCATAGTGAGGCACATTTCATCCTCCCTAACATTCTATCTCACAGTGTCCTGTTGTTCTTCTTTCAAACACAGAGTCACTTCAATTGCAGGGAAAATTAACTGCTTTTCTCAACTGCTTTTCCCTCATACCCAGAGGTCATCTAGCCTGACCCACATTAAAAGAACAGAAAGAGGCCTCCCAAGACCTTGAATCTCCAGGTGTAGAGAAACAGACTGATAAAGACAAGTCTGAAGGACAACAAGGCTGTCTGTAAGGAGTAAACTAAGCTGATAAGGAATACAAGACAGAAAATTGGCATTGTTTAGGAAAGAGGTGGTTAGAAACTGTTAGGGTGAGGGGCATTGCAAAACTGCTAATGAGAATCAAGGGTACACGGGGAAGATGCATGATCAGTGCATGATCACTCATACTGTAAATATGGGGAAGGGGAAATGTAACTTCTTAGGCGATCCTGATAGGACATAACCTTTGGGGTCCGATCCAATGGGACCCCAGGGGAGGGAAAACCTGTGACGGGGGCAGGGGATAAAATATGAGGTATTCAATAGTGAGGGTGTCCTCCTCTCTGGGAGGCACCCGCTTCTGCAGAAACATACTTTTAAATAAATATTTAATGCTTCAGCCGATCCTGTGCTAAATTGTTTTATGAGTCTTTTCAGCTTTTTCTCACATGGACCCTGCACTGCTAGTAAAGAACATGTTATGAATTTGATGGCTGTAACAAAACCAGTCATACGTCATCGTATCTAAGAGACTCCCTCACTGGGTGTGCAGAATCTCTTCTGGTGTGGCTTTCCATGGTGCTTCGTGGTCATCTTCTTGGACTCGGGTGGTACTATGCAAGTCTTGGGGCTTTTCTAGTATATTCTGGCCCACAAAACAAAGAAAAGGGAGTGGATTTACTGGGAGGGAGGAGACTCAAAAAATCATACAGCTGGAAGGGACCATAAAAGCCATCTAGGGTAACCTCATGGCAGTGCAGGAATCCCATGTGCTCCAACTGTCCCCATTTAACAGGGACAGTCCCAACAATCCGCCCTCACTGTAATGTGGGTCAGTCTAGATGACCTCAGGGTGTCAGGGAAAAGCAGTTAATTTTCTCTGCAATGGACGTCTCTGTGTTTGAAAGGAAAACAATAGATCTCTGTGAGATAGAATGTTAGGGAAGATGGAATGTGCCTCGCTGTGCTTTGCAACATTTGTAAGATTACGCTAGGAGAACGGGGAGAACCAGTCTTTGTGTCAGTTTCCTTTCTTGGACATGTGCTGTCTTGCACTATAAATTTCTGCGAATGTAAAGGGGTGGGGCTCAGACTTTTGGGAATGATCCCACTGAGACATTGTGCACAATAAACAATTTTCTTTAACCGTGGGTCTCTATCTCTGATTCTGCAACAATTGCACCTTTCAGTTGCGTTTAAAACGTCCCATTTTCTCTCTCCGCCTCCTACTTTCCTACTTTGGAATCCACTTTAAATTCCATTGACTCAGCAGAGGGCAGAGGAGAGGAGGAGGAAGAGGAATCCTTCCCTTCCCAGTGGGCTCAGGCAAAGGCAAACTGCTGCAGCCTCTCTTCTTGATTGATAACTGATGCCATCTCGACTGTGTGGGGATGGTGCATAGAGTCGTAAAGGCACAGCATCCTAATACTGGAAGGGGCCTCGTGGGTCATGTGGGCCAACCCAGCATGCATCCCAGGTTTCATCTATGAAACAATGGAGGTAAGGAGAAGGAGTCCCACGGGCGGAGGTGCACCCCTCTCATGCCCAGAGTGCAGGGCGTGTATCTCAGTGGGGAAAAGCAAAGGTGTGAGGGGGTGGTCTTGAGGAGGAAGGATCCTTCCTTCTAAAGCTCTTGAAGCTTCAGTATTGTGGAATAAGAAGAATCTGATTCCCCGCTTCCAAAGCTGGAGATGGCAAAATCACACAAGCAGGGTGCCAACTCGACTTGAATGGTTAAAACTGACTTTATTCAACTCTGACCGATTCTGGAATACAGGCTGGAGTACAAGGTTGGGTCCCAGACTTGAGTCTTGACTTGAGACTTGGGATAAAAGACTTAAAATACATCACTGATACAGTAAGAAATGCTTCATGGCCCCAGTTTGTCAGTGAATCACCCAAATGATAGTTTACGCTATAGCTCTGGACCTCTAATTGTGTTTTTTAAACGCTGGCCCCACTGTCATGATGGGGCAGAGGAGAGCATACATGAGAGACGTGGCGTATATAGAAGGGTGGTGTGGCTATTTACTTTATGTGAGCCACCAAGGGACTTCTCCCTGTTCATTTACCACTTAAATATTTTCTGCCTTGTTTTCATCTCCCCCAGACTTTCCCAAGTGTGTGTGTTTGGAATGTGTGTCTGCCTTTCTCTGTTGTGAGTAACCCTTTATCTGAATTACAGAGTCCCAAATACAAGTCTCACCGCTCTAACAGACCAGACAGCCCTGGGCAAACTGTTCTCTGCCTCAGCCTCAGTTTTTGCACCTGCAGTATGGGGCAATAATAAACCTTAACTACACTGTGGGATTGTTGTAAGGCTTATGGTTCGATCGTTTTCATTTCTTTTTAGAGGGCCTCTCCCAGGTGGACCTCTCTGGCTGCTGGAGGCTCCACCAAGATGGCCCCATGGTGGACGATGGGCTCTCCAACCTCTGGGATCCTCCTTGCCTTAACACTTCTCCGCTCTTGCACCCTCCCAAGTGCAGCACCATACTATGTGATATTTTATTTCACTTTTGTATGATTGCTTTCTTTACAAATCTGCCTGATAACTGAGATTTTAGAAAGAGGAGAGTGATGGTGGGCTCTGCCATTGGCCCTCAGCACCTCTTTTTTGCAGAGCTGGGGAAGGCTGGAGCCTTGGAGGTGTGTGGGGTGACTACACATCCCATCATCCCTATCTGGCCTTCTGGCAGCCTCTTTTTGAAAGCCTTTGTGTTTCTCCCCACCCCTGGCTCTCTGTCAGTTCCCATTCCTATTGTGCATCCTCTTAGCAGATCGGCTCCAGAGCAGAGTCGGTGAGAAGGCTCGTTTTTGTGGATCGCAAGTCCCAGAATCCCTCTGCCTCTTTCCTTGCAGGCGCCCTTTGCTCCGGGGGGAGCAATCCGGCATTCCCTCCTCCGCCCTCCAGGGGGCGCCCAAAGAAAGCCCAGGGAGGAAAAGGCTGCGCAGGCGCAAAAGCATCTCTGTTGGGCAGGCGGCCTACAACCACACTCAGCATTTTTTGAATAGCTTTCAGCAGAGGGGTTTCCCCTACCGCTTCTGATGGGCTGGTACGGGGACCAATAGAAGCATTAGACTGGGTGCAGAGGGGCGGGATGAGAACAGGGGAGGGTCAGAAAGTGAGGTGTTTGGAGTTAGGTTGAGGAGAATATGTGGAAGCCCTGCTGAGGGGAGGCCTTTGAGTTAACAGCCTTTCTTCTCGCCTTTTCAAACGGTTATGGCCACTTACTGATGGACAGCAGCACGGGCTAATAGGAACCGCTGAATGTTTGAGGGGGCGGGATGAAGGCAAACAGGAGAAAGACTGCGGTGCGGTTATAGCCACGTTCCTGATGGGCAGCAGCACGGGCCAATACGAACCTCTGAATGTGTGAGGGGCGGGATGAAGGTAAACAGAGAGGAGAAAGGAGACTGCGGTGCGGTTATAGCCACGTTCCTGATGGGCAGCAGTACGGGCCAATAGGAACCTCTGAATGTGTGAGGGGGCGGGATGAAGGCAAACAGGAGAAAGGAGGCTGCGTTGCACGTGTGAATGGCAGCCGCTCTGGGTTTGGGAAGGAAAGGGGGAGCCCTTCTGTGAGGGTGAGGGAGTGCCACGGAACAGCTCCATAGTTTTTGGAGAGCTAAAGGAAGGGGAGTGGGAAGAAGGGGAGTGTGGGGCGCCCCTGTGGAGTGGCGGTGAGGGCTCCCCAGGGCTCTCCTGAGGGGAATTTTTTTTTTTCTAATTATTTCCTGACTCGTCAGAGAGTGGTTTATATTCCCTTTTAGAAGAAACAGGTAGGGTGCAGTTTCAAAGATTACTGGTACCTTTTTTTTTTTAAAGACAAGGTGAAAAGAGCGTGGTGCCAAATTAAGGTGTAGTAAAAATGGTAAAAACAGGAACGAAGAAGGAGCAAAGCCATTTATTTCAAGAAGGGGAGAAGCGGGTGTGGGGAGACAGCGAGGGAAATAGCAAGAGCTTCTTTTGAGTGAGGTAGTGAGAACATTTCTCTCTTTCTGGGAAAAATCGTACACATCCTACCTACAAAAAGAAAACGTGAAAAACAGGTCGATCAAAGAAGGAAGGAAAAAGGAACCTCTTGGGTTGCTTGTTAGTGCAAAGCTTTTCTACGGTTCTGACATTTCTTGTGGGCCCTCTGGGTGTTGGTAGGAATTTCTAGCAGCTACACACTACTTGCATGTTGATTCTTCAGGCAGTTTTGATCATGACAGAACGAAAAAAGGATTTGAAATATGAGAGAGACTTGGAGTTTATAACATATAATGTACTCAAAGTAACATGACTCAGGCAACAAAAACAACAGTGTGGGTGAAATGGCATGTTTTTCATTTTTTAGTTGTTTATCAGTGACTACAAATGTGAGCAAAATGAGCAAAAGCTTGGAGGATCTTCACCAGAGCAATTTTCTTCCAGGAAATTTCTGGGCTTAATGGAATGAAACAACCCATATTCAGAGATGTGATGGCCAGATTTAAAAAGGAGGCTGAAGAGTTGCTGTTACAGGTGAAAAGAGCAGCTGCTTTTTGGAGTGCTGGCTCCTACACTAGTTCAAATTACTCCAGTAGAGAAGAAGGAAGGGAAAGGAGATTTGCATATGAGGCACCTAGTAGTCAGTTGACAAGGTGGACCTGAATGCTATACTCATGGTCAGAAAGCCACGCAACAACAACAGTATGTGTCAAGTGGCATGCTGTATTTTAACATTTTTAACCTTTTTTAGCAAGTATTTTTTAAATTTACTTTTTAACCGTTTTAAATTATCCAGGGTTTTAATAATATGGTTATTTAATTCTCTTTTTTTAATTTTTTTTTTTTAAAATAAGATTTTTATCTTGTTTAAAATTTCTGTAAGGTGCCTTGGATCCTATCCTGGGAGAAAGATAAGTTCTAAATTTGTTTATTGAACAAATAAAAGCAATGACTACTCTTTAACTGCCACGGCTATATCCTGTACGACCATGGGATTTATAGTTTGAGGAGGCGCTTGGAATCCTAGGTTAGGAAATTCTCATTCAGAGGTAGACCACTGTGGCATGACCAGAGGCCACACTTGGGCTTGTGCAGTTTTTCATGATGCAGCAC
The DNA here is from genome assembly GCA_948472985.1 of Iguana delicatissima. Lineage (NCBI taxonomy): Eukaryota > Metazoa > Chordata > Lepidosauria > Squamata > Iguanidae > Iguana > Iguana delicatissima. Next base: position 961,192 of record CAOKZL010000419.1, read on the forward strand.
TTTTATTTTATCTTACAGTAGACTTGCTTTGAGAACAATATGTTACAAAATGTAAGAGTAATTTCAACCCCAGAAGGACCTTTGTTCAGTAAAATGTTTCACATTCATTCTGTGCTGATCCGGTTAAAGGGAAATTTTGGAGCAGGCAAATGGACTGGGGCAGCCGTGCACTTTGAGAAGGCACGTGTGTGCTTCCTCCTATTCTCCCCCTCCCGTTCTCTTACCTTCCTTCTCCATGCCCAGGCAAAAGGCAAGAGAATGGGAGGGGAAGAATGGGAGAAGGATCACACGCACCTTTCTTCTCCATGTGTGGGTGTCAAAAGAGTGGGATTCATTGCCCAGCAGATTTAGCAAAGAAATGTGAGCAAGAAGTTAAGGAAACCCAAGGCTTATTTCTGCAGCAGAAATAGGTCAACACCTTGTGAAGGTCCAAGGTGAGACAAAAACACATTTCCCTGTGTTTTTATTCTATAAACAGGAGGGTTTCCTCAGAAAGCAACACACATTTTCTCTTCTCTTCTCTCTCTCTACATTAAACTGTCCCAATCTGTTCATCAATTTCTGACAGCATGTGACAATTGAACAGGAGCTTAGATTTTTTATTTCTTTGGAGAGTCTGTTGCCTTAAACAAGGAAAGTAATTAAGAGTTGCAAACTAAGGAGGAAGCTCGCTTTTCTCACCTACCTGTTAAAACACAGGATAGAACCAAGGCTCATAATCTACATGACTCTCTCACCTTTAGGAAACAGACATCTCAAGACTTCTGAGTTCAATTGGAAAAGGGGAATATCTAGAGTGAAGGTGGCGCAGTGGTTAAATGCCAGTACTGCAACCACAAGTTTCAATCCTGCCAGGCTCCAAGGTTGACTCGGCCTTCCATCCTTTCGTAGGTCGGTAAAATGAGTACCCAGCTTGTTGGGGGCAATTAGCTAAAAATACATTGTAAACCGCTTAGATAACACTTAGTTGATAGACGGTATAGAAATAAATGCTATTGCTATTGCTATTCTATCACTTGGGGCTCTCTCCTTTCATTCTTTTGCCTTTTGCCCAAGCGCAGAGAGAGAAGGCATGGTGTACCTGGACAAAAGGCAAGGGTATGGGAGGGGGAGAATGGGGAGAGGCAAGCAAACATCCTGCGAACCATCAAATTTGTGAAAGTTAAACCCACAAATGTGGAGGGAAGACTAATAATTATACAGATTAACAATATTAGGTAAGAAAAAAATAATAAGGAAAAATTCTCTTCATTGATTGACTCATTCAAAAAGTTATTATTAACGCCCTAGTTGGTAATAACCAAAAACTAAACAGAACTATGCTAGGCATGTGAATTTAAATCCTTATTATTCTACTAACGTATGGAAGCCAGTTTTTGTTGGAAAATGCAGCATTCTCTCTTCCCACCCTCTTTGGCTAGAAAAGGATTCTCTATGGTCAGTCGGTCTCAGCTGTCACTCTGTCTCCAAAGAACACTGTTCTCCTTGGACTGCACACGTTCCTGACTAACACACATACTGAGCTAACTGCTGCTTAAGTGTCAACTGCTCTTAACTTCAACTTCTCAAGTATGCTAAGCATATTTCTAAATTAATTAATTGGTGAGTTTAATGTATCATTATAAATCTTTTTTAGTAAATGTTTTCTTTTAAACTTTGAGATCTGCTGTCTGCCTTGCCTTTCAAGTCAGCCATCATATTTAAGAAGCCACACTCAATCTGGGAAATGTTTTCCCTGCAACTCTGCTAATACAGAATTCCCATAGGACTAATCCCCTGGGTAACTCTCAGCTCTCAAAAGTTTTAAGCAACTCTTTTTCAGCACAGGTCTGGTGAGTCTGACAACTCCATCTCTCGCGTCTTAGGGTCATTCCTTCTACCTCTTCAGGATCTTCCTGAGGTACAGCTCTGTTAGTGTTGGAGATCAAAGAAAGGGGGGATTGGGCCAAAGGGGGTTGGGATGCAGGGAAAGGGTCATGTTCCAGGGCGATGCTGGAACAGTGGAGGAGTTGTGGTCAGGATGTTTAGGGAGCTCTGGGGTCAAAGGGTACAATACTAAGAACTGCTCTGGCATGAAGGGTTCTTGAGACCCATCCTTAGGAACTGGAGAGGGGCCTTGTTCACATGTGTTCATCTCTTCCTGTGTCTCTCTCGCTTCCTCCACTGATCTCGTACAGCCACTTCTTCCCCTTTCCCTCTTTTTTTCCTTCCAGACCTTCTGCTCCTTGGCTTCACCCACCTCTCCCCTCTCCTGACTCTGCTAATGTTCCTTTCCCATGAGGATGGATTCCTTATCTAATTCTTGATCTGTCATTTCACTTCTGTACTTCCTCCTATGCCTGTGGTGGCCTCCTCCTCCTTCTCCTCCTGTGGAACTTGGTTGCAATCCTTGGTAATCTCTTTCTTCTCCCCTTGTTTCAGTAATTCACATCTGTTTTCCTGAGCCACACCATCTACTAAATGTAACCCCTCCATACTGTGTGGTTTTCTCCCTGCTTTCCCTCCTTTCTTGTTGTCCACTGCACTCTGTCCTCCTTTCCCCATCTGCCCCCTTTCTTCAGGTTTCCCTCTGGCCTCTGTTGATCCCTGCGTTCCATTACTACCTTCTTCTCCCTCCTGTCCTCTCCTTCAAGAGTTTCAGCAGCACCAGCAGTGTCCGATGACTTCTCTTCAGCCCGGAGGGAAGTGACCAGTGACTTGTGGAGGGGTGTCCCAAGGTTCTTTCTTGCGCCCAGTGCTATCAACGTCTTTATCAATGACTTAGATGGGGGAATAGGTGGCATTCTTATCAAATCTGCAGACGACACCAAGTTAACTAATACCCGCGAGGAAAAGGTCAGAATTCAAAATGACCTCAACAGATTAGAGAGCTGGGCCAAAACTAACAAAATAAATTTCAACGGAAAAATGCAAGGTGCTATACTGCGGCAGAAAAAGGAAATGTGCAGATACAAGATGTACATGTGAAAGGGATCTGTCTTGGTAGACCACAAGCTGAACATGAGGTAGCAGTGTTGGGTGGCAGCTTGAAAAGCCAATGCAATTTCAGGCTGCAGAAATAGGAGTATAGTGTCTTTGCTTAGGGAAGTAATAGTACAACTCTGTGCTTCTTTTCTCAAGCCCCACCAGGCATACTGTGTCCAGTTCTGGCACCAGAAGTCAAGAGGGATGTTAACAAGCTAGACCATATGCAGCGGATGGTGATAAAGTGGAAAAAAATCTGGAAACCATGCCCTGTGTGGAGCAGCTTACGGAGCTGGATTTGTTTTGTCTGAAGAAAAGAAAGTTAAGAGGTGACATAATAGCTGTACTTAAATATGTGAAGGGGTGTCATATGGAAGTTGGAGCAAGCTTGTTTTCTGCTGCTCCAGTGGATAGAATACAGAGCAATGGCTTTGAACTACAGAGAAAGAAATTCCATCTAAACATTAGGAAGAACTTCCTGATGATCAAGCACTTCGGCAGTGGAATACGTTGAGTCAGAAATTGGTGAAGTCTTCTTCGAAGGTTTTTCAAGAGAGGCTGGATGGTCATCTGTCAGGAGTGCCTTGACCGTGTTTTCCTGCCTCGAAGGGGCATGGACTTAATAGCCCTTGTAGTCTCCTTGAACTCTTAAGATTCTATGAAATGCAAAATTCTAACTTTATTAGCTTTATTGGTAAAGTATTGAGGTGAGAGTCAGGGTTAGAACCAGGAAGCAGTTGTGGTTAGAGTGCACATAGTAAATTTACAGTTCTTATTTCACGTAACTCTTGGAAGAGAATGCAGGGGGAAGGTTATGTGTTGTGCAGGATGAAATGAAACCCTAGTGCAGCTGAAAACTTTTCACATTCTTACTCAAACACAGTACATTTGTGTCCATCATCTAAAAAAGACTATTTTCCTATCTTACACAATAAGTGGATAAAAATGATCTGATACATCTCAGTAAAGGAGTAAACAAAGGAGAGGAGGGGGGAACTACTTATTGCCTGAATGGGAAAGCTAATTTCCTTGGTATCTTTGGGAATACCCTCTTAGTAAAGGGGCCTGCCACATTCCTTGTCCTGTCAAGGGAATCTTTTCTTGGTGTGACCTTCCCTTCCCTGCTTGGGACATTGAAATGATGGTGGCTTTTCTGCGCTGCATCCCCATTCCTTCTTGGTCTGAGTAGTCTTTTCTTTCAGTGAGGCAACCTGCACCTTCGTCGGTGGGCTTAAAGAGACTTCCTGAGCATTGTCCTGTAAAAGGTTAAGAGTGATTTAAATTCCTGAAAATGGTCTTCATCTGCAGTTTTAAAAGTAACTTAAACATTACTTGTTGCACTAACAATGTGACTTCACATACACTTGTGGCAATACTTTTGAAATCTTACTGTGTTAACATTTTCATTATTGAAAAAGTAACTTGTTCCAGAAGTCTTTACTTTGAAGCTCTGCAGTCACAGCATCTGCCCTTCCAACTGACTCAAAATTCCCTGTTCCTTTGGAGGTTATCTGCAATCCTTACAGCAGCTGCCGATGAGGGGAGAAGAGAACTAACTTTGCCAGTGGCAGTGAGCTCTTACCTCCTCCACTGGGTGACGCTCTTCTAGGGTTTTCTTAGTAAGATGTATTTGGAGGTGATGTGCCACTGCCTTCCTCTGAAGGACAGAGAGCGTGAGGATTCCATGTCTGAGCAGGGTTTCAAACTGTGATCTCCCCAATCCCACCTCTATTGTATCTGAAGGGATTTTTGGTTTTTTTTGTACCTAGAAACCAAAGGTGCTGGCTTTCCCACTCCAGCTGCACTTTTGTTCTTCCTGTGCTGCTGGCAGTGGTGCTGGTGTCATTCTCGGAAAGGGAGAAATGACAGGGTGAAGCCATGCAGTAGAGCCATAGGAGAATAAAGAGAAGAGAAAAGGGAGAAATTATCCTTTGTCAGCATCTCTCTCCTCCCACGGAGAGAGACAATAACAGACCAGACAAGGCAGGAGAGAGATGGCAGGGAAATGCTGGATAAGCTGGGAAGGGGTTTTGAGGTGATGGTGGCTTTTCTGGGCTGCAACCTCATTTCTTCTTGAACTCAGTGGTCTTTTCTTTCAGTGGGGCACCAACCCCACTGCACAAAGAAACTGTTGGAAGGTGATTAGTCGTGCGGGAACTCTGTATTAGCAGAGTTGCAGAGAAAACGTTTCCCAGTTTGAGTGTGGCTTCTTAAATATGATGGCTGACTTGAAAGATAAGGCAGACAGCAGATTTCAAAATGTAAAAGGAAACATTTACTGAAAAAATTATGATTATATATTAAACTCACCAATTGATTGAATTAGAAATATGATTAGCATATTTAAGAAGTTATAGTTGATAACAGTTGACAGTTAAGCAGCAGTTAGTTCTGTCTGTGTTGCAGTCAGGGTATAGAACAGTGGTTCTCAACCTGTGGGTCCCCAGATGTTTTTAGACTTCAGCTCCCAGAAGCCCCAGCCACTATGGTCAATGCTCAGGGCTTCTGGGAGCTGAAGTCCAAAAACATCTGGGGACCCACAGGTTGAGAACCACTGGTATAGAATGATTGCAGTGAAAGGAGAAGAGAGTGACAGTTCAGGCTGGCTAACAGTTGAGAATCCTGTTCTAGCCAAAGAGGTGGGGAAGAGAGAATGCTTCATTTTCCAACAGAAACCAAATCCTCCTGTAAAGAAGAAGTCTGCTTAATATCTATGAAGACATCCCACACTCCTGTGGTATTCCTATGAGGAGTGGTTTAGGGAGCTGGATATGTTTAGCCATATGTTTACTACGTTTGCACAGTAAGTGGATATAAATGATCTCACATATCCCAGTAAAGTAGTAGACAAAGGGGAGGAAGGGGAACTGCGTATTACCTAAGAGGGAAACCTAATTTCCTCCAACTTTCCTGGTGGTACCAGGGGAATCTTTTCTTGGTGTGGCCTTCTCTTGCCTTCCTGGAACATTGATATAATGGTGGCTTTTCTGGGATGCAGCCCTATTTCTTCTTGACCTTAGTAGCCTTTTGTTTCAGTGGGGCGGCCCCCTCCTTCTTGGGAGGGCTTAAAGAGACTTCTAGGTTAGCAGTAACCCTTGCGTTTGAGACGATGCTAGAGTCTTGGCTGGGAAGAACAGCCTTAGGATTCCTGTATCTCGTTTCTTGGCTAGATACCCTATCTAGCTTCCATGGAGCTAGCTGAGAAAGCCTGGGGAAAAGTGGGCTAATTGGCCTCTTGTTGATGCCTGGGCTGTTGGACTAGAGGGGATTCCAATTTAGCTGTGGCTGTGGTGCTTGGCCTTTCAATGGTCACAGTCCCCAGTCTCTTGGGAGTCACCAGAGTAGTATGCCCAGGCATGTTAGAACTCTGGGGGGAAGAAGCCACAGTGAATGCAGTTCCCAATGTCCCTGAAAATGCAGACACAGCCTGGTTGTTGGGAGGTATCTTTGTCTCTTTGTGTCTGCAGATTGAGAGCCAGGCCTGCTTGATAGCACACAGCATCCTTTTCATGGGGTTTCAAGACAGCGGTGTTGTGCTGGGATCACGTTCAGAGCTCCCAGTCTGAAGTTCTTTCACCTGCTGGAATTGGGGGTGCTTGCTAGATGGCAGGGGGCACTCCTCTTTGATTAGTTGTACCTTTGCAAACCCTCTGCGAGGTAAAGTTGAAGAACTTTTGATCTGGACAGGCATTTGACCACACTGTTTGCTTTTCCAGATGACCCACTAAAGACCCTGCACTCCTAAGCAGTTGGGTTCTTGGTTTGTCCAGATGGGTTTTTGGTTTGTCTGGAGAACTCTCCTTTGCCTTATCTATCCCCTTCGTCTTCAGCAGCCTATGAGCAGAAGGCATCTTGGCTGTGGGAAGCGATGGGAATAAACAGAAGGTACCTGGACTGTGGGTGGTGAAAAGGAGCTGATTGAATACATCTCTGTTGTTGGAAGAGATCGGGAGCAAGCAGAAAATTTGTGGCCTATGTGTGGTGTCAATGAGTGAGCAGAAGGCATTTTGGCTCTGTGAGATGATATGGAGTGAGTAGAAGTCTGCAGACCTAAAGGAGGCATCTTGGCTGTACAAGACAATAGGCACAGAGACCTCCAAAGCTGTAGAAAGTATCTTGGTTGTGTGAGGTAACAGAAAGCAAGCAGATGTCTCCTGAGCAGTGGAAGGCACCTTGGCTTTCAGAGGTGATGGGGAACAAGTAGAGGTCACATGAACTGTAGAAGGATTTTGGTGGTATGAAGTGATGGGGATCGAGAAGAGGTCTACCCTGCTGGAAGAGGCATCTTGGCTGTGCAAGGTGACTGGGAGCTGGGAAAGAGTTTTGGGCTTCAGGAAGGCAATACAGGAAAGAGAACTGTGCTGCAGCTGTAAAAGAACAAGAACAACAACAACGAAAGCGGAGCTCTTCTTTCCAGAGAGAGAGAGAAAAAATAGAATGAGGATTTTGGGCTAAGAGTAGGTGCAATACATGGAGTAGGCCACAAGTCACCAGTACCTTCCAGCCTGTACCTGTACACCTGTGCCCTGTAGGTCACGTGTACCTTCCAGCCTGTACCTGTACACCTGTACCCTGTAAGTCACCTGTACCTTCCAGCCATTTTTGTGGCCTCACGAGGCAGTGGTCTGATGGCAAAACAATCAACATTTTCTTCTAAAATGGCTGGGAAGCAGTGAGGCCTGTCTATTTTTAAGATGTATTTTTAAATATGATTTTAATTATGGTATTTGAATGGTTTTGTTTTTAGTGTATTTTAATCATAATGTCTTTTTAATTGGTATGCTGGTTTTAATTGTATTTTAACCTCTGTTGTACTCTGCCTCGAGCTTTGAAGAGAGGCAAGCAACAAATAAAAATTTATGATTGTTATTATTTTTTTAGTGTGACCTCTGGTCCAGAATTATAACAATTAGTTAACTTTGAGGGCCCAAACCCACACAAAAAAATGAAAAAGAGACACTGATGTTGGTGTTGTTGGTTTTTTTGCTCCAAAGTTGCCAAAATGGCCTCTGGGGCTCCCCAAAGCAGGAAAATTAGCTGAACATTTGCCAAAATGGTGTCCAGAAATGATGTCATTTTCGTTGTCCCTGAACAGGACAATGGTGTGCCCCATGGCTTCCATGGAGCTGTGTTATTCTCTTCTAAAACCAGGCATATGGGAACATATGCTCTGTTTTAAAGGGTATGATTGTGCTTCCCGAGAACATCCCGCCAGTACATTTCTCTTAACCCCCTTTTAACTGAGGCCTTTCCGCACCTTACCTTTTCTTGGCGCTGGAGTGTGGGGATCGCGCGAGCAGCCTCCAGCGAGAGGCTCTTGCGTCCCCGCTGCTTCAGCTCAGCACGAGCTGCCTGCTCCCTAGCAGGCAGCGCGAGAGCCCCACCTCTTCCTTCCGCAGCGCAGCCTGGGAGTTTCCCAGTTTCCCAGGCTGCGCTGGGGTAGGAAGTGCAACCGCCGTGGCTCTGGAGGCTCTGCACTCACACGGCAAGTGCGCGTAGGGCCCTGGATCAATGTGCGATCGCGCACCATTTTCGACTGAAAGCCGAAAATCAAAAAGTGTGCGAGTGGTGCCTGCACTACCCTGGAGCGTCGCGCAATTGTGAGTGCGTTGTGCAGATCGCTCCTCACAGTCACGCCACGCTCCCAGCGCCCTTTTGCATGGCAAATGCGGTGCAAAAAGGGCCTATGTGTAGACTGAATACTTTGACCAAGTAGAAGTCAAAGATGATATGATGGCATATCCAATACAGATAGACAGTGCCCAAATGACTTCAGAAAGATGACAGATGTATCTCATGTTGTGTTACGAGCATGTGAATAGTAGCAAAATGTCTGCATCCTTTTGTGTTAGGGATGGATATCTTGGTGCTCCCAAGATGTCTTTTCCTCATTAAAATACCTCTGTTCCTTGCCCATGCTGGCTAGGGCTGTTGGGAACAGTGTCCAAAATATATAGCAGCACCAGCTTAGCTATTCTGCCTCTCAGCAGTGTTGTTAATTTTGTGGGTTACAGACCCCATGTGGCCCTGCAAAACACGCAGTCCTGCACTGCCCCCATCACTGAAAGCGCCTTCTCAGAAACCTTGGGGCAGGGGTACAATTCTCCATTTTAATGCTGTTTTGCCTTAAATTTGAACATGGAGGGATTCAACATGTGACGCTCCTGTCCTGCTTTTTTGCTTTTCATTGGCATCTAGAGGGCCACCGTGTGACCAGAATGCTGAACTCAATAGGCCTTTGGTCTGATCCAACAGAGCTCTCACAAAAGGCAAACATCCACACCCAACCCGGCATCCCATGTTCTGCTAGCTGATGGTAGATGCTAGAGCAGCAGAGGCTGATGACATGCTGAATCTGTTCTGGGTTCTAGTCCGAACTTTTCTTAAAAACATTTTTATTAGTACAATATTGAAATAGTATAAGACAACATATAAGGGTGACAAACCTAGCTACGAAGTTAAATAAATCCACCAGATAAACAAACTACAAACTAACTAACTAAGCAGCTACAATGAACAAGTACAAAGAATATACATCTGACACTAACATCTCAACTAACACTGGAGCGTCCATCCTCTTCTGGTCAAGATAAGCAGCAATCCCAAGATGAGGAAGAGCAGCGTTTTTCTTGGCCAACAGAGTGGATTCAAGCTTCAGTGGCGGTAGCTACTCTGTTCTCCCCAGAAAAGTTGTGCAAACTTCCAATAGCCCTCAGTCTCCTGGATAACGATAAGGCCAGAGTGGGTTTCCTTTGTTTCTCTGGTCTCAGAGCAATGATCGTGGGTGCCTTTTAAATGGAATTTCATGCATCGTTTAATTGTCAGCATTACATTTCTAGCCACTTTTCTTCCCAACAGAACCTCCATCATATTTTACTAGACAACTGATGTGGGGAAAATCTTTTGGGTGCCCACCTCTGTATTCATCCCACATTGAAACCAGACCTCAGCAGATGAGTTTGACAGAACAGAATGGAAGTGGGAGATTCAGTCTGGAATGTCCCACATAAGGTACATTTCCAATTCCAAGATCACTCTCATCTTCCTCCCTCCCTTTCTAGTGCCCCAAACCTTATTAATCATCTACTCTGCAGTGAGTGGAATGGTCACAGTCTTGATGTGCTGTCTACAGTAGTAAGCAATTGGTGGCTCTGGAATCCTTGCAGGGGGGACAAAGGGGAAGACCAGGGACAGAATGGGTGGTACTTCAGTGTTGTACACAGCAGCTGGAAGAGTTTAATGGTCAAATCCAGGGTAGAATGTGGATATCTCACCATGGGAGATAGACTGGCATGGTTAAAATAGCAAATGAGAGTGAATAGACAATATACAGACATCCCCTGTTTTTTGATGGTCCAGTTTTCAGCAATCTGTAGAGGGAAGCCTTCCTAAGAGGGTGTTTACATGTGGAGCCCCGGGACAAGGGTGAGCCCTTCAGAAGGAGAGCCCAAGTCTGATGCCAGAGTTCAGTCATTCTCTAGATGATTTGCAGGTTAGAAAGGGTTCTGGCTCCCAACAATTTTACACAGGAGGGAGGAAAATGTGACCCATGAGCCACAATCATTGATTATGGTTGCAACTCTCCTTGTCCCCTAAGTTTTTTGGGGTGGATGGGAAGAACCCAAAATGGCCCACCCACACTCCCAAAGGCCTCCAAAAATGGTGGATTTCCTTATTCTGCACTCTACCCACCACTTTTCCACAAAACCGCTTGGAAAACCAAGCAGCTGTTTCCAGTTGTGACTTTCAGCTCAAATCAGAGCAGTGCAAAATTGTCCACCCTTGGTTAAATGATGGTGGTAACTAAAATACCCCTCCATTTTCCTCCAAGACTGGAGGAACAAATGGCAGAATGTGGGGGATGTAGCAGGCGAGTGAGGGGCAACAGTAGTGGTGTAGCCGGGGGTCTGTTTACTACTTACCTTTTGGTGTGTGGCTCTGCCGTGTTTGGAAAATGAATTGCAATGGGTTGTTTCTGGTTGTGACTTTCAGCCAAAATTGCAGCAGCATGAAATTGTTCACCCTTGGTTTAATGATGGTGGTGACTAAACAGTTTTCCTTCTTTCTCCAAGACTGGAAGGTCAGAAAGCAGAACTTGGTGGATGTAGCTGGCAAATGAGGAGAAACAGACGGTGGTGTACACAGGGTGACACCTTATACTTACCCTTTTTTGGGGGGGGGTTGGCTCCCTCTTCTTTGGGAAAGGAGAAGGAGGCTGCAAAGCAAGGGATGAAGAATCTTATGAAGAATCTTATTTGCCAAAACTGCAAGTACATTGCCTAACTTTCCTGTGAACAAAGGAACAATCTGCTCGCCCGTCATTGCCTTCTGGATGTCCACAGGTCCAGTTCTGTGGCAGCAAGCCTGTCACACTCAAGGAAAATAAAGAAGCAACAGAAGAAAGCATTGATTAGTTAGAGAGGGAATGGTGGAGAGGCAAACAGAGGCAGAGCAAGATGGCCATCCCATTTTCTGGCTGTCCCAAATGGCACATTATTCCATCAATTCCTGCTCCTGTTCTGCCAAGCCCCCTCCCCTTTGTTCCTAAATGCTTCTCAAGAACCAACTCTCTAACAGACAAACTGGTGGACTCACATATTCTATGAAGCCCTGCCCCTTTGCTGCTACACAATGCCCCCTGCGTCTAAGGAATTCACTCTTGGTAGACCTAACAGCCTCTTCTTTGTCCCAACTAGACCTTTGAAAAACCAGACTGACTGCTGGGTGTGTACACAAGTGCCTATGGCCCTGAGTCAGGGCCTCCCTTACACTCCTGTTCCATTGACACCAGCTAACATGACACCATGATGCTAAAGAGTATTACAGGCCAGAAGAGTGGAACCACCTCTGGGATTCCCAAATAGGCATAAAGATTAATACCTACCTATCTCTAACAAGAAAGAAAGGCCATGTGTGTTTGGTTAAATTTAAGGAGTAGTGCCTTTGGGAAACAGTGTGCACCTTAGTGGGCACTGAATGGTGGATTTTTGTTAATGATGCATATGATGAAACTTGGGACAGGATAAAGCACTTACAGAAACTAGCCTGAAACCATTTAGCGGCTGCACCCTCTTCAAATTGGCTTAATGAAATATGGTCCTAGCTTAGCTCTTGATTGCCTGAGGGGGGCTGGTTAAAATGTTTACTGTTTGTAATCATAATTTTTGTGGTAATATTGCTATTGTTTGTTGTTGTTGCATACAATGTGCCCCATCTCAGAACATATCTTTAACCCTGATTTTACTATGAATGCTCTACAAAGACAACTTTTTAGGGAACAACTAAATAATAAATATGGTGTGGCTAGGTTTTGGAAAGGTGGTGCAGCTTGATTCCTGAAGTCACTCATGCACCAGAGTGGGGGCTGTCGGGGGTGAAAATTTTTCCAAGCATTAAGTATTTTGTTTCTGATTTCCTAAGCAGTTCTAAACAAGTCATTCTCTCTTCTTGCAAAAACTGTGCCTGAAGTCAACAAGGGAACATGCATTTCTTTACAGAAGAGTGTTAGAATGATCTGTTCTCTGTGTTTTCAATAAGCAATTGCATGCATTTCCTCTTCTTTTGGACGCTCTGTAAAAATCCTGATGTTCCAAATAAAGATTTGTTCATCTGATCAGACTGGTGTTGCAGTCAAGCTGACAACAGAGGGTGAGAAGATGTTCCCTCTCGGCCAAGAGTAATGGTGTGTGTTTAGGTCTGTCTCTGGGTTTGTCTGGGTGTGTGTGACTCCTTAGCAACATGACTCCAGCCCAATCTCAGCTCCTTGTTAATTTACCTGGGAAACAAGGGTGGACTGATATTTCATTCGCTCCCTACACCCAGAAGAGCAAAAGTGGTTCTGATATTTTCTGAAACCAGACTGGCTTCCCTCTCCTAGAGTCATTCCCACATTACAAAGGATTGTGGCAAAGATCCTTTTGTCTTGGTCAGTCTCATTCTGACCCACATACCAATCGGATACCTTCTCTGTACTTTGTAGAGGCCGGGGGTGACTTAGGGATATGAGTGGCTCTGAGAAGAAAGATTCTTCTCACGGCCACTCTCCTGTGCAAAATGAGGCTGTGCCGAAGAAGAATAAATGCACAGGATCTTTTGTCCAGCGTCAGCCACTTGAGCCTAACAGGCCATTAAAAATGTCTTTGAAGAACAAATCCTCTGGAGAAAGGGTGTGTTTAATTTCTATGAAGACATTCCACATTCCTATGATATTCCTATGAGGAGTGGCTGGGGGTTTAGGGAGCTGGGTATGTTCAGTTTGTTTAGCCTGGAGAAGAGAAGGCTAAGATGTGACATGATAACCATTTTGAAATATTTGAAAGAATGTTGTGGGAGATGGAGCAAGCTTGTTTGCTGCTGTTCCAGAGATAGAGTCCCATTTTGCACGGCATTTTCCATGCGAAAGAGGGCCTGGAGCATCGTGCGATTGTGAGGAGCGATCTGCACGATGCACTTGTTACCCTGTTAACTGGGGGTCCCGGGAGGGGCGCCCAAATAACCAAAACACAACAGCGCAAGATGGGGGAATTAACTGGAGCACTTGCTTAAGCTAATGAGAGGCAGGGTAACTCAGCAGGGATCTTGTAACCCAATGTATACGGGGTCAGGTCAGATAAGCAGTCAGACAGTTTTAAAATGGCAAAATTGATGTTTTTTTAACAACAGACAAACACTTAAGATAACACAACCACACAGCTAACTAAGAAATAAGAAGAGTTTTCGGGGGAAATGGGTGATACGACACCGTTCTCGTAGTCCTGAAGAAGTTGCAGATGGAGGGAAGAAGCTCAGTGTGGTTCGCTGAGGGGAGCTCGCTGGGCAAAGCAGCAGCAGGGCGGTCTGGAACTCGGGAGCAATCCGAGGAAGCTCTCGGAAATGGGGTTTTTTATAGGGAAAGTATGACCTTAGGCTAGTCTGGATTTGGGAGAGAACAATGAGGTTTGGGTGTGAGACAATGTCTCCAAAAGGTCAGAATTTAACAGGATTGAGTTAAGTTTGAATTGACAATAGAATGGCCAGTATGCAGATGCAGGTCGCTTGGGCAGTTGAGCTTCTAGCTCGCCAGGGTGCCTGCTCAGGGCAGGGGGCTCTTTGTATTAGCGTGCATCCTTAATAAAGTGTTTGTCTAAGGAGGTCTCCTAAAGCAAGATCTGGCTGAGTCTGGCTTGCCTAGGTGGAGAAAGGAATGTTTCAGCAATTAATAGCCATGCCTAGCTCTGTGCTTGTTCGGGGGCCTCACAAACACTTGGCCGAGGGTGGCAAAATGTGGCCGAATTGTGATACCAAAATGATATCGAGTATCTCCCGAAGCCAGGCCAGTTCACGGTGATAACACACTCACAATCACGCGACGCTCCAGGGTCCGGCAGGGGCTGATCGCGCACCTTTTCATTTTCAGCTAGAAGCCGAAAATGGTGCGCAATCGCGCATTGCTCCCAGGCCCCGCGCTCACTTACCTGGCTTCCTGTGGAAAAAAGAGGTTGCGCTGCGGAAGGAAGAGGCGGGGCTCCTACGTGAGCAGGCAGCTTGTGTGGAGCCGAAGGACCCCGGATGTGAAAGTCTCTCGCCGGAGGCTGCTCGCTCGATCCTAGGACATAGAGCATTGGATTCGAACTACAGGAAAAGAGGTTCTACTGAAACATTAGGAGGAACCTCCTGACAATAAGAGCTGTTCAACTGTGGAATATGCTCCCCTGGAGTGTGGGGGAGTGTTCTTTCGAAACTTTTAAACAGAGGCCGGATGGCCATCTGGCAGAAGTGCTTTGATTGTGTAGTTCTCTGTAGCAGAATGAGGTTGGCCTGGATGACCCTTGGGGTCTCTCTCATCTTTGTGATTCTATGGCCCTTTCTGCACCTTACCTTTTTCCAGCACTGGGGTGCGGGGATCATGTGAGCAGCCTTCAGCGAGAGGCTCTCGTGTCCCTGCTGCTTCAGCTCCGCGTGAGCTGCGTGCTCACGCAAGAGCATTGCCTCTTCCCTTCCGCAGCGCAGCCTGGGAGTTTCCCAGGCTACGCTGGGGCAGGAAGTGTGACCAGCATGGCTCTGGAGGCTCCGCATGCCAGGTAAGTGCGCGTGGGGCCCAGGAGCAATGCGTGATCGCGCACCATTTTCAGCTTCCGGCCGAAAAATGAAAAGGTGCATGATCAGCACCTGCTGGCTCCTAGAACGTTGCGTGATTGCGAATGCGTTGTGCAGATCACTCCTCACAATCGCGCAATGCTCCAGGCGCCCTTTCGCATGGCAAATGCCGTGCAGAAAGGGCCTATGATTTTAGGATTGAAGTTTCACAGTATAGTTCTGGTATAGCCCACCATGTTCCTGAGAGAGGCATGTGTGGCCCCAGACCACAGGGAGTTGCACACACCTTTGTTACATTCATAAACACTGCTGCAGCCATTCTTACTTATGTGTTCTTTCTCATTAATAACTTATGTCATCCTGACCTCATGGGGATGCTGCTTGGATGGTACAGTCACAGAATCATAGAACGGGAAGGGGCCTCATGCATCCCAGTTTTCATCTATGAAACAATGGAAGGTAAGGAGAAGGAGTCCCACGGGCTGAGGTGCACTCCTCTCAGGGAGGGAAATATGAAAACTAGGTCCCCGGGGTTATATATATGCAAAAACTACACAGGGGAAATGCAACTGTGCCGGCACAACCAAGGTTTCTGATTCTAACTTCTCTGTCCTTTATGGCTACCTCAAAGCACCAGAATAAATCTCACCATAACTTGCTAACTTCCAGGGAATCTGGGGTTGATGATGGTTTCCTTGCTTTCCCTCTTCACTAGCTATGGGAATGACTGTGTAAGCAGCAAATTCCACCTTCAGATCATTAACTAAGGGCTGGTAAATGGGAAGCATTAGCAGGTTCACGTTCTCTGAAAAAGGAGAAACTGGCTACGGACATTCCTTTTTTTAAATCCGCTTTCTCTCTGGGTGGCCGTTGTTAGGAAAGAAGGGAAGTCGCAGGAGAGCTGCTCACAACTGACAGTCTGAATGTGCCACGACCACTCAACAGAACATGTCATGATAAGCCCTTTTCTGAAGCCTTCCTCAAGTCACAGATTTCCTTCTGCACTGAGTTGCAAACTGCAAATATCTGAATGACTGTCAGGCACGAGATGGACCAAGCTTGTTTAATGGTTTTGCTGTGTGTCTTCCAGCACACAATGTGCCACAACCACTCAACAGAACATATCATAATAAGCCCTTTTCTGAAGCCTTGGTTGCTCCATCCTCAAGTCACAGATTTCCTCCTGCACTGTTACAAGTTGCTCTCCAAATATCTGTATGGTGCTGGGCACAAGATGAACCAAGCTTGTTTAATGAAGTTACTGTGTGTCTTTCAGGTGTTTCCACCTCATGGTGACTGTAAGGTGGACCTATTACAAGGTTTTCTTGGCAAGATTTGTTCAGAAGAGGGTTGTCTTTGCCGTTCACTAAGGCTGATATAGTGTGACCTGCCTCAGGTCACCCTGTGAGTTTGCATGGCTGAGCAGGAATTTGAACCCTGGTCTCCAGAGTTGGGCCATGTCCGCACTAGCCTGTTATAGCGCTGTGATTCCACTTGCAACATCCTATGGAATCCTGGGGTTTGCAGTTTCGGGAGGGGCCACCCGGCCCCTCCCGAAACTGCAAACCCCAGGATTCCATAGGATGTTGCAAGTGGAATCGCAGCGCTATAACAGGCTAGTGTGGAAATGGCCTTGTAGTCTAATGCTCAATGCTACACTGGCTCTGAGAATAAGGTGCAATACAATGGATTCCAATTACAAGACATATCCCAAGCGATCCTCCGTAAGTCCTTCATGTTTCCTCCAGTGCAGTACACGGGTTCTACTTTTTTCTGCTTTCTGACCTTGCTCCTGGTGCTAACCTGTCAGGTAAGTGGGGGAAGCCTATATTTTTGGAAAATCCTTGAAGCCCCTATGAATTCAGAGACAGAAAAGTGATCCCTGGACCTGCCACATTGGCCACCCTTGAATTAAAGGACTGCAACGATTTCCTCTGCTGTTGACCACCTGATGCATCAGTATCACCAACGAAGCTCATCTTATAGTCGTGTGTCTGGTTTTCGTACCAAGGAAAATTTTGATCCTGCTGAGAATGAATCCCCTACCTTGGTGAGTGTGTGTCCGTACACTTCTCAACTTATGGTGATCCCATTAATTCCATGAGGTTTTCTTACGCAAGGAAATCTCAAAGGTGACTTTGCCAGTTCCTTCCTAGCCTACAGCACCTGGTATGCCTTGTGAGTCTTCCATCCAAGTACTAACCAGGGTCAACTCTGCTTAGCTTCCAAGATCTGATGGGATCTGGTGTCTTCAGGATATTTAGGCCTCCCTACTTTGGTACTCCCTGATAAGTCATAGAATCATAGAATCATGGAGTTGGAAGAGATCATGAGGACTGTCCAGTCCAAACCTCTGCTGTGCAGGAAGCCACAAGCAAAGCCCTTTGGATAGATGGCCATCCGTATATAGCCCTATCCCTATCCCTACTTTTCAGGACAGCAAGGTGTAGTGATTAGAGTGTTGGAAGAGGATGAGGACTTTGGGAGAGCAAGGTGGAAATGCCCCCCTTAGGCATGGAAACCTACTGGGTGACCTTGGGGAAGTCCCAACCTCTGTTCAAGTGGAAAGAATGACAACTCTTTTCCGAACAAATCTTCCCAAGAAAACCCTGTACTATGTTCGCCTTAGGGTTGCCATAAGTGGCAAACTACTTGAACACATACAATTAGAAATGCCTTACTGCAGTGAATCACCCAAATGATAGTTTCCACTATAGCACTGTATCTCTAGTTTTTTTTAAGGGTAGAAACTTAATTCTTTAAAACATAGGATCACCTCACCAAATCATACCCCTAATATTTTTTTTTTAAAAAATAGGAGAACCCTAGTGCAGATCCAAGAGTCTTGTGACAAACAGTCCCCCAATTGAATGGAATAACTGGACAGAGAGGCAACAGCAACTGGAAAAATGCCAGCAAAGCCCCACTAGCAATATTGTGAGGCCTCCTGCATTTTTAGACCAATGGGCACTGCCTTGAGTCTAGAACAGAGGTGGGCAACCGTGGAAGGCTAAGGGGCTCCATTTTGCTTCCTTGGAAGTGAGGACTGCACTTGATCCCACCATATATATATGTGGATGTGTGTGTGTGTATCCCTCAAACACCTCTCTAGGGGATCTGCGTGCAATTTCATCAGGTTTACAGTTTCAAAAAAGGCATCCCCTGGGCCCGAATTATTAATAGCATCATTTATTTATGCAGCACATGGCACTTGAGATGGAGGGAGGGGCTTTATTCCGGTTCTGGGCCTTGGCATGATGGAGCTGTGCCTGCCTCTTCTCTTTGTCAAGGCCACAGTCCTGGCCCCCCCCACCCCCCGAGCCAAATGTGGTGGGAATGCATCTCCCCCCATGACCATTTTGGAGCATTTCAGGGCAAAAAATGCATAATGTTTTGCGAAAAGTGTTTTAGATCCTGGGGTGGTTCTCCAGACCTGGTGGAAATGCCCTCCACGCCACTTAGAGCACATCTGGGGTCCTTCTGGAGCATTTTTGATCCCTGGGGGCTACAACAGTGGCTCTAGTGCAACATGCCCTCACTTTGCCTACTCATGTCTAGGGAGAAAGGCTGGGAGAAAGATGGTCAGAAAGCAAAGATTTTGAAACAGGAGCAGGAAAGACCTGCTTGCAGTGTTGTGCAAATCAATATTTCAACATTGCTTTCGCATTGCAGCTCTATAAATAAAGAGAACTACGTCTCACCAGCACTTGGAGGGATCACAGAGAAAGCTTAAGCAATGCGGTGCCTTTATTTTTTCGTTGCTGTGGCCCTTCTTCTCTCCCATGTAGCTGAAGGTAAGACGGAAACCTCTAATTAAACTGTGTGTATGTGCGTATGTTTGCACGGGGGAGGTGTACAAGCAAGAGAAAGAGAAAGAATATGAAAATAAAATCAAACAATCTTAATAGGTTCTTTTCTACCCATTCCTCCCCCACCAATCGTCAGTTAAAAAATAAAAAAAAGCCCCCACAATAGTTTGTGAAGATCAGTAATGAGATAATCCCTGCCTTCAGGCTTACAGTCTGAAAGGTCCAGCACAAAAGGAAAAGGAATTGGGAGGGAAGAGGAAAAACACAAATGCAAGCACCAACTAGTAGTACAATGTTCTTATCACAGACAGCTGGAATGGAAAGTGTTCAGAGAGGGGAAGCCCCAGTGTGTGACAAAACTGGGAGATGGAAAATCAAAGAAACTTTTTTAAAAAAAACCTTTAGAAGTGAGGTTCAAGCCTGAATCACTCAGAGAAATCAGGGCCATTTCACCTAGTGTGTTCAATAGTAGAGGTCTGAAAAATAACTTTTTAAAAAAATCTACAGCACAGATAATTTCCCAAACATTGCCCCCACTGTCTCAGTGGGGAAAGGGGGAATATGTATGAGAGAAGGTGTGTGGTTATTTATGAGATGCAGGAGGGGACCTCTCTTTGTTCATTTTTAACTTACGTATTATCTTCTCCCAAGCAGAAAGATCTGGCAAAGGTACACAGGTATGTGCGTATGCGCCCGCCTGTCCATGCTGTGAACAGTCCTCATCTGAATTACAAATTAGAAGGTCCCAGATATAAGTCTCGCTTGCTTAATGGACTGATCAAATGACTTTGGTTCTCTGTCTCAGCCTCAGTTTTTGCCAACGCAATTCTTGGTTGCATCAATAGGAGTATGGTGTCTAGAACGAGGGGCGTATTGGTACCACTTTATTCTGCTTTGGTTAGACCTCATCTTGAATACTGCGTCCAGTTCTGGGCACCCCAATTCAAGAAGGATATGGATAAGCTGGAGCAGGTCCAGAGGAGGGCAGCCAAAATGGTGAGGGGCCTGGAAGCCATGCCCTATGAGGACAGACTTAGAGAGCTGGGTCTGTTTAGTCTGCAGAAGAGAAGGTCGAGAGGGGACAGGATAGCCATGTTTAAATATTTGAAGGGATGTCATGTCGAGGAGGGAGTGGGCTTGTTTTCTCCTGCTCTTGAGACCAGGACAAGGAGCAATGGATGCAAGCTGCAGGAGGGGGATTCCGTCTGAACCTCAGGAAGAACTTCCTGACGGTCAGGGCTGCCCGGCAGTGGAATGTGCTGCCACGGAGTGTGGTGGAATCTCCTTCCTTGGAGGTTTTTAAGCGGAGGCTGGATGGCCACTTGTCGGGAGTGCTTTGAGGGGAGTGCTTTGAGGGAGTGCTTTGAGGGGGTTGGACTGGATGGCCCCTGGGGTCTCTTCCAACTCTACATTTCTATGATTCTATGATTCTATCTGCAATATGGGGGCAATAATAACCCTAAACTACTCTGTGGAGTTGTTGTAAGGCTTATGATTAGATAATGCACGTCAAGTACTTTGAAGCACAGGATTCCTGTTGCTGTTTCAAACTGACAGCTGTTGGTTACCTGAGTCTTTCTGTTCCATTCCCATCCATCTAAACCTGCTGCCCTTCCTTTCTTGCATGGCAAGCTGTCTGTTCTGTCATTCTCTATTGGAATGATGGATATCCTCTCAAATAACAATCTTTTTTTTATTAAGTTAAGAAATAAACAAACTAAAATAACCTCTGTTTCACCTCTGTTTACAATATGTACAGTTCGCAAAGCATATATTTACAAAATATCAAAATATATAAGTATTGTCATCTTAGACCCCTTTTCAAAAGTGACAAATTTCAAGACAGGCCTAATTAGGGTCTAAATTCTTTGTATCCCCTAACCCTTCCCCTGTCACTTCCCCACTTCCCCTCGGGTAATACCTTCTTGTAAGCTCAAATGTTTCTCTTCATTTCCTTTTCTATCTATAGTTTTCTTGCCTTCTTTTAGTAATGTATCCTCAAACTTTGTTCCTTTCAAAATTGTCTGAACTTTAAAAATTCCTTAGCTTTCCTGGGTTCTTCATTTCTTCATTCCTTTAATTCCTTTCTCTTTCTCTTTTATTAGACAATTTCTCTATGTTGGGAGCAGGGAGTTTTCCACTCGATTCCATTCTTTTTCATTGTCCTCTTGATTTCTACCTTGTGCCATCATTGTTAATCTGTCCATTTCACGATACTCGGCCACTTTCACTTTCCCTTCGTCAACTTGAGGAACACAGTTATTTTTCCACTTACTGGCGAAAACGATTCCCGCAGCGGTTATCATATAAAGTATTATTCGCCAAGATTTGAGTCTTATAAGCAATAAGAAGTAGCAATCTTTTAAATTGTCTTTTTTTCTTTTCTTTTTTTTTGTACAGGGCATACCCAGTCCTGTAGCGCACTGGGAGGCTACTGCCAGGTTCCTTGGTATAAGCCATGTCGCTATGGATCTCTTCCAGCGAACTGCGGCGAAAATGGCAACTGCTGCCGAAGTAAGTGAGGCAATTAAGTCCTTTGGATTGCGAATGCTTCGAACACAGACAAAACAGAATCAATTCTTTTTATGGACTTGGGTTTCTTTTGAAAAGGAGACTCCATCTCTGCAAAAGAGTCCCCTGAATGGTTGGAATAGACTTGTTGAAGATTTCTCAATGGGTGTAGTGTGTGCCTTCTGAGAAAGAAACAAAAACTCATCTATAACTAATAAATTATGCACTGTTCTCTTGCTACAACAACGCTTAAGCCTCTTGCCCAACGGGACAAGATGTTCTCCTTTCGTCTCTTGCCCAGTGGGGACTTCGCCCGTTGAAGAACATGACTGTTAAAGTGAATTGTGATAGGGGAACATGATAGTGCCCCAGAGATTTCCACAATGCCACTGGGAGTTCTCTTGCAATTTCCAGTTTCCTGGAAGAATGTCAGTAATGACGGCAACCAAAATCCTACATTAGGAGATGTCTCCTGCTATTGCCATCACTATAGTTATGTCTCCCGGAGCTACTCCCCAAAACCTCATCTTGTAAAGCAGTGCAGTAGCCCCAACATGGCCATTTCCATTCTGTTGGTGAGCAGGGGATGAGCGAGGACACGTCCAGTGATTTTCCTGGAGCTGGACACACCGCGACAGGCTTCGGCAGAGACCTCAAGGAATGCTCTCTGTAGATGATGTCCTTGAAGTGGATTGACTGCAAGAGAATAGCTGGACCCATCCCCACTTCATCCCCCTGCCCTCCAACAACACAGTAATGGCCATCCTTGGCAGGGGGCTGTACTGCTTATAAGGTGTGGGTTTTTTGGGGGGGGGTGATTTCAGTAGTTGTGTGGTTGGAACAGAATTCTGATGCATGAAATGATTGTTGAAGTGAATTGTGGTGGTGGTAAGTCTGACTAACCCAAAGGCACCAGATCCTGTCTGACCTTGAAATCTAACTTGGGTCAGCCCTAGTTAGTACGAGGGCCATTTCCGCATTAGCCTGTTATAGCACTATGATTCCACTTTCAACATCCTATGGAATCCTGGGGTTTGCAGTTTCGGGAGGGGCCGGACGGCCCCTCCCGAAACTGCAAACCCCAGGATTCCATAGAATGTTGAAAGTGGAATCATAGTGCTATAACAGGCTAATGCAGAAATGGACAGGAGACTGCCAACAAATATCGGGTGGTGTAGGCTATATCTCAAAGGAAGGAACTGGCAAAAACACCTCTGAGAATTCCTAGCTTAAGAACATTCTAGCTTAAGAACATCGTGGGGTCAACAAAAGTTGGCAGATGACCTGAAGACATCGACGCACACGGAGGTCTGACTAACACCGTCGTAATTCAGTGACAGGTTGCCAGCCGACAAGTAAAAACCGAGGCGGTACTTCTCATGCATTTCTTTCTTGCAGGGGTGCTTCCCAGGAGAGATGTAAAGAATATTTGATAGTTTTTTTCCTCCGCAGTGAGAAATGGTGTCTCGCCACATTCAGACATCCTGTGGACACCATAGGCAGTGGCAGAAAATATATTTATCATTTGCCTAAAAATGTGGAGGTTCCTTGGTGCAAAAACAAACAAAACAAACAAGAAAACAACCCTCACAAAACAAACAACAGCAACAACAAAGCACTATGCAGAAAATAACATTTTGTGCAAAATCCACATTTTTGGATAAAATATCGATTTTTGTGATATGAAGTTCTAGGACATTTCCCACCCCCCCCACAATTTAGTCTTTTGAAAAAGAAACAGGTTGTTTTGCTGTAGGGGTCCTTTTAGGGAGGCCTGGAGAATTCTAGGGGAGGGTGGGCAATTTAAGCTACCACTTTTCCAGGTGTTTCGTGGCAATTTCAGTCACTTTTTAGGTGAAATATTGTCTCTCAATCAGGACAATTTAAAAAAAAAAATGGGGAGGAAGAGTCACTTGTTGGGGGTGCAGATTTAGCATTTGGGAGCTGCCTGATCTCCTCCATTGCACGTGCTCTCGCTTGATCTATATAAAGCAAGTGGCAGTGGCCACTTTGGCACGAGGTGTCACCATTTGGTTGATGTCACCAGCCTGCCGTTTGGTTGTGGATTTCTGGTCAGATTAGGACCTTCACCTTTTTCTCTTTCTCTCTAAGCCTGTATCCATTTTGCAGAGCAATACATATTCTCATTGATAATAGAATCGTTGGTTTCTTTTCTGTCCAGGGAGACCACAAGCAACAGAAGCCTGAAAAAAACTGGGGAAAAACTGCCATTGCGTGAAGCCTGTTCCTCTGGCAGAAGTCTACCAGCCAATTGTGGCACTAACAGAAGATGCTACACACCAATTTCATAATATAAGATGTGGATCATTGCTTGTGGAAATGAAGTAGAGCTAAACTGAATCAGGCAATCAGGATATCAGAAGTGTTTAATGATCAGCTAATTAAATGCACATTAAAAATATAAATTGCAGACTGTCTTTTCGTATACTGCCAGTCATAACTTGGGCCTGGTGGAAATGACATCTCTTTTGGCTGGGGCCACCAGTTTGGATAATTCTATGACCTAAATGCATCCATAGTTTTTCATGAGCGCATCTGGACATAATTTTCACAGCTACCCAGTAGGCCTATATGGTATCGATGATAAGCAAGAGCTGCAACCCCACCAGGTTACCATCACACCAAATCACGCCCATGATGAGCGTGAGTATAAGCAAACTTTTGCCTAGAAGAGTAGTTGTGACAATTTCTGAACCTAGCCTGGCCTCCCTCTTCTAGGGTTACTCCCCCATCTCAAAGGACTATGACAAAGGTCCTTTCATCTTCGTCAGTCGGAGGGAGTCTCAGTCTGTCCAGTCTGACCCACATAGCAATCAAGCACCTCCTCTGTACTTTGTAGAGGCTGTGGATAAATTAGGGACATGGGTGGCTATGGGACGAGAAGACTCTTCTCTTCTCATGGCCACCATACAGTGCAGTGCTAAATTAAGTTGTGCTCCAGAAGAATCAAATCACAAGACCTTTTGTCCATAATCAGCCACCTGATCCCAATAGGCCATATTAAATGCCATTGGAGATCAAATCCTCCTCTGGAGAAGAGGTGTATTTAATTTCTGTGAAGACATTCCACAATCCTATCATATTCCTATGAGGACTGGTTTAGGGAGCTGGGTATGTTTAGCCTCGAGAAGAGTGGGCTAATAGGTGACATGATAGTCATCTTTAAATATTTGAAAGGATGTCATGTGGAAGATGGGTTAGATTTCTTTTCTGCTAGTCCAGGGACTAGGATACAGAGCATTGGCTTCAAACTACAGGAAAAGAGATTCCAACAAAACATTAGGAAGAACTTCCTGACAGTAAGAGCTGTTCAGTGGTGGAATCGCTGCACTGAAGTGTGGTGGAGTCTCCTTTGGAAGCTTTTAAACAAAGCCTGGATGGCCATCTGGGAAGAGTGCTTTCATTGTGTATTCCTCCATGGCAGAATGGGGTTGGACTGGATGGCCCTTGGGGTCTCTCCCAACTCTATGATTCTATGACTTTATGATTGAAGTTTCACAGTAGGGTCCTGGTATAGTCCTCCAGGTTCCTATGGAAGGCACGCGTGGTCCCAAACCTGAAGGAATTGCACACACTTGCATTACATTATAAGCACTGTTTGCAGGTTGGAGTAGTTCTGGTCTATTATTATAGTGCATGGTTAATAAAGCTTCTGGCAGGAAAAGCAGTGAAATTCAAATTCATGGTCCTTGCACTGATGAGAAAGAACCTGTTACAAATTTGAGGGCAATAATTGTTATCCTAAAATGTTTGTGACTCAGGGCAAACGTGAGGAATTATTAGTTCAAGTCAGGAGGCCTGCGAGAGGAGTGTATCCTAGTGAGATCTTTCCACCAATGTTTATGGGGTATCTGCAGGGAAAAACCAGCCAAAGACTCAAAAGTAGACTAAAATGTGTTTTATTAAAGGAATTAACAATCACACACAAGGCATAAACACTCATGAAATCACACAATGCTAGCTGATGAAGAAAGGGAGGAAAATTGTTCATAGATTTCAAGGGTGATGAAAGTGATGGTTGCCAACCAGAGAGCAATGAAGAAACAGTGGCGTGGCTTAGATTTGTGCCTAAGGACAGTTCATCATTGGGATTCAGAGTGACAACATGGCAACAAGCAAGCAATGTACTGTGTCTAGCTGCTCAAAACCATGGGTTTTTAAACCCAGTTTCTGGCTGGAGGGAATGGGTATGAATGCTTGTTCAGCTGAGTAAACAATGGAGTTTGCAGAGTGAACATTGAGGTCTGGACTGGGCTAGTAATCTTAGCGTTAGGTGACAAAGAGATAATGGACATTGTGATAGCTCTGTTTGGACAGGTGTGAGGACAACGGAGAAATTCACAGGTCAGCGGGAAGAAGGGTTGAAACAATTAGTGGTTTAGTGGGAACTTCCTTGTCGCTATTTCCCGAATGCGGAGTTGTTAGCTTAAGCCTATTATCTTTGGAGTTACCTGTGATTTCCCGAATATGACCTGGGATCTCTGACCTACTTTGCTGTGCATCAGTTCAGCCAGCATCTTCTTCTTGCCCTGCGTGGCCATTCAGTCATATCAAGGCACCGTTCTTTCCATCAATGCCAATTAATACATCTTGCCAATTAAATCGTATTTCACCAATCAAACCATTTCAAAGTGTGTGGGGACTTATGGTCTGCTAACAGTAACCAAACCAGTCACATATAGTATCTAATAGATTCTCTAACTGGGTATGCAGAAGCTCTCTTGGCCTTGGCCCTCAAAGGGCTTTCCATGGTGCTTCTTGTTCATCTTGCTGGACCTATGTGGTACCATGACAATCATGAGGCTTCTCTAGTATATTCTGGGCCCCAAAACATAGAGTGATTTTACTGGAGATGAAAAAAGATGGGAGTAGGTGAATCAATCTTACAGTTGGAAGGGACCTCAGAAGCCATCTAGGGCAACCTCTTGCCAGTTCAAGAATCCCACATGCTCCCACTGTTCCCATTTAACAGGGACAGTCCCAACAATTCCCTCTCATTCCACTTTTCAGCCGCAGAGGAAATGGAAAAGTGTAGGCAAGACCACGGTTGCTAATTCTGGCTTTTCTCTGTACATTACGGCTATCTAAAAGCAGTAGAATAAATCCCACAGTAACTTTCTAACATCCAGGAGGTCTGAGATTATTGTTCATTAGCTACGACAAGACTGCAAATTCAACCTCCAGAGCATTCATTTGTTTTTGAATTTATTTTAACAGTAGTTATAACTATTTCCATGTTAAAGTAATGTTACAATACTATTGCAACCATATCAATATCAATTTATCCCTTAATATATTAATATATTCCATAATAATATAATATAATACTTAATATAATATAGTCAATTATTTAATTTAGCTGTACCTCCTCAAAATTTCCAGATCATCAACAAAGGGCTAGTAAATAGGAAGTATTGGAAGCTTTATAGTCTCTGAAAAAGGAGAAACTGGCTGTGGGTGAGGGACATTCCTTTTTTTTAAAAAAAAAATCTGTTTTCTTCTGAGTGACTGTTGTTAGAAAAAAAGGGAAGTTGCAGGAGAGCTGCTCACAGCTGACAGTCTGAACAACCACTCAACAGAACATGTCATAATAAGCCCTTTTCTGAAGCCTTGGTTGCTCCATCCTTGATTTCCGCCTGCAGTGAATTACAATTACTCTTCAAATATCTGCACGGCTGTCAGACACATGATGGAGCAAGCTTGTTTAGTGATAGTGCTGTGTGTGTCTTTCAGGTGTTTCTGCCTCATGGTGACTGTAAGGCAGACATATTACAGGGTTTTCTTGGAAAGATTTGTTCAGAGGAGGGTTGCCTTTGCCTTCTGCTGAGTCGGGGGGAGTGTGACTTGCCCAGGGTCTCCCAATGCATTTCCATGACCAGGCAGGGATTTGAATTCTGGTCTTCAGAGTTGGAGTCTAATGCTCTTTGGTATACTGGCGCTTAGAACAGGATGCAACACAATGGATTCAAACTACAAGAAAGATCTCAAGTGATCCTCTGTAAGTCCTTCATGCACGCTATGGTCTAATACATGAGTTCTGCTTTATAACCAGTTCCATTTTCTGACAGTGCTCTGCTTCCTCACCTGTCAGATAAGTGGGAGAGGTTTGTATTTTTGCATGATCCATGAAGCTCCGATGAATCCAGGGACAGAAAAGTGATCTCTGGACCTGCCACATTGGCCACCCTTGAATTAAAGGACTGTAAACATTACTTCTGCTATCAACCACCTGATGCATTGGTATAACCAATTAAGCTCATCTTATCCTGGTGATATATGTCTGGTTTTGGCACCAAGGAAACTTTTGGGGAGGCTTGCCCGAGCTCAGAATGGACCTCTACGTTGTGTGTGTGTCCGTACAGTTCTCAGCTTATGGTGACCCCATGAATTCCACAGGTTTCTTTTAAGCAAGGAATACTCAGAGATGGTTTTGCCAGTT
This sequence comes from Iguana delicatissima, assembly GCA_948472985.1. Classification (NCBI taxonomy): domain Eukaryota; kingdom Metazoa; phylum Chordata; class Lepidosauria; order Squamata; family Iguanidae; genus Iguana; species Iguana delicatissima. The sequence continues at coordinate 989,011 of CAOKZL010000419.1, forward strand.
CCTTCCTAGCCTACAGCACCTGGTATGCCTGGTCAGTTTTCCATCCAAGTGCTAACTATGGCTGATCCTGCTTAGCTTCCAAGATCAGATGGGATCTGGTGCCTTCAGGGTATTTAGATCTCCCTATTTTGGTACTCCCCTGATAAGTCATAGAATCATGGAGCTGGAAGAAATCACAAGGACCATCGAGTCCAAACCTCTGTTATGCAGAAAGCCACATGCAAAGCACTTCAGACAGATGGCCACCCCAGATATCCCTTTCTGTATCCCTACTTTTCAGGGCAGCAAGATGTAGTCATTGGAGTGTTGGACGAGGATGAGGACTCTGGGAGATCAGGGTGTGTTACCCTGTTTACTGGTGGTCCGACGAGAGACTCCAAACATGCTCTAATATTGGTGGGGAAAATTAGCTCAGAGCACAAGTTAGCAAAGCAAGAGGCAGGGCAACGCAGCGGAATCTTTAAACCCAATATCTATGGGGTTAGGCCAAATCAAGAAGCACACCGAATATGAAATAATAACTGTGATTTTATTAAATACAAGCAAACAGTGTATGCAACACACTCACACGAGTAACTATAGAAAATAAAAGTGGTAGAGGTATAGAGGATTTTTAAGAGGGATTGTTGAATTGGGTGATACTACACCTGTCTGAAGCCCAGGGTAGGTCACTGCGGAGGTCTGTAGGTGCGCAGTCTCGGACTGAGACTGAGGGGAAAGCTCGGCAGATGAAGCGGCAGCAAGGCTGGATAAAAGTTCGGAGCGATCCGAGGAAGGTCTCGGAATCAGGGGTTCTTATAGGTAAAATATGACTGTAGACGAGTCTGTACTTGGGGAAGAACAATGAGGTTTGGGCACGAGACAATGTCTCTGAAAGGTCAGAATTTAGCATGATTGAGTTAGTTCCGAATCGACAATGGAATGGCCAGTATGCAGATGCAGCATGCTTGACAGTGAAGCGTCTAGCTCGTCAAATTACCTACTCGGGGCAGGGAGTTCTTTGTGCATCCTTAATGAGGTGTTTGTCTAGGAAGGTCTCCTAAAGCGACGATCTGGCTGGGTCTGGCCTGCCTGGGTGGAGAAAGGAATGTTCAGCAATCAATGGCCATGCCTAGTTCGGTGCTTGTCCGGGGGCCTCGCAAACACTTGGCCTAGGGTGGCAAAATGGGGCCGAATTGTGATATCAAAATGATATCTAATATCTTCCAAAGTAAGGCTAGTACATGGTAATAGCAGGTGTAAATCAGGGCTTTCCAAATGGTGTGCCACGACACATTAGTGTGTTGCCTGAAGTGTGTAGGTGTGTTGCCTACAGTCTTGGAAACATATGCTATTATTGATAAATCATATATTTTTAAAAACATATGAAATGTTTTCATATACTTTGTTATTACAATTTACGTACATTTTGTTATTACAATTTATGTATGTGTCTGTATCTCTTATAAGGGGTTAGTTTAACCTCCGGTTTGCTAGTAAAACTGAAATTATTGTGTTGTGAAATGGCGCATGTCTAAACAAGTGTGTCACCAATATGAAAAGTTTGGAAAGCTCTGGCGTAAATGCCCAGTTGGGCATGGAAACCCACTGGGTGACCTTGAAGAACTCCCAACCTCTGTTTAGGTGGAAGGAATCACAGCCACCTCGTGAACAAATCTTGCCACTAAAACCTCGTGCTGGGTTCACCTTAGGTTCACCAGAAATGAGAAATAACTTGAACATGTACAGTAACAAATGCCTCACTGCTGCAGTTTATCAGTGAACCACCCAAATGAGTTTGCATTATAGCACTGTTACTCTATTTTTTTTTTAAGGGTAGAAAATTGATCCTTCAAATCATAGGATCACCTCACCAAACCACACTCCTAATATATATATAAAAAATCTTTGGAAGAACCCTAGTGCAGATCCAAGAAACTGTGACAAACAGCTCCCCGAGAGAAAGGAATGAGCGGACACAAAGGCGACAACAACTGGCAAAAGCCAGCAAAGCCCCACATGCAGTATTGTGAGGCCTCCTGCATCTTTAGACCAATAGGAACTCCTCTGAAGCCATTTCCGCACAACACTCTTATAGTGCGATGATTCCACTTTCAACCACCTATGGAATCCTGGGGTTTGCAGTTCCGGGAGGGGCCGGCTGGCCCCTCCCGGAACTGCAAACCCCAGGATTCCATAGGAGGTTGAAAGTGGAATCATCACACTATAAGAGTGTCGTGTGGAGATATTCTGAGTCTCGAACAGGGGTGAGCAACTGTGGAAGACATCTCCTGGGCCTAAATTATTATCATTTTTTAAATATTGCATGTGATTAGGATGCAGGGAGGATCTTTCATCTGCTTCTAAGCCTAGGCATGAGGGAACACTGCTGCCTTCTCTCGTGCCCTTTCCACATCTTACTTTTTTGCGGAGGTGGGGGGGTGGCGTTCGTGTGAGCAGCCTCTTGCGCGAGGCGCTCACTTCGCTGCTCCTTCGTCCCGCAGCTGGCTTGCCGGTCGCGCAAGCGCCACGCGAACGCCCCGCCCCTTCCTACCGCAGCACAACCTGGGAATTGCAGGCTAGCACTGAGGCAGGAAGCGCGACCGGCCCACCGCAGGGCAGGTACATGCGCGAGGGCCCCGGGAGCCTTGCGCGACCGTGCAGCATTTTCGGCTTGAAGCCAAAAATAAAAAAATGCATGCACGGTTCGCGTCAGGCTCATGAGCGTCGCGTAAATGAGAATGTGTTGTACGGACTGCCGCTCCCATTTACTCAAGGGGCCCTCTTGCAAAAGAAACTGCGTGCAAAAAGGGCCTCTGTTGAGGTCACAGTACTGGACTGCTTCTCCCAATGATATCTTGGGAATTCACCCCCCTCCCGTGAGCATTTTGGAGCATTTCAGGGAATATCTATCTATCTATCTATCTATCTATCTATCTATCTATCTATCTATCTATCTATCTATCTGTCTATCTATAAATAAAATTATATTATATATTATACTAGCATATATACCTGGCATTGCCTATGATTTTATTTTCTCATAGGTAATACTTGTTAGAAAGATTCGAGATCCTGTGTCTCTAAGTCCCCAAACTGTGGCCCTTTCCACACCTTACCTTGTTCCGGTGCTGGGGTGCAGGGATCGCGCGAGCAGCCTCTGCCGAAAGGCTCGCCCTTCCCTGCTGCTTCAGCTCTGCACGAGCTGCCTGCTCGTGCGAGAACCCCCCCTTTCCTTTCGCAGTGCACCCTGGAACCTTCCCAGGCTGCACTGGGGCAGGAAGTGCGACCAGCCCGGCTCCAGAGGCTCCGCACGCCAGGTAATTGTGCACGGGGCCTGGGAGCAATGCGTGATTGTGCGCCATTTTCTGCTTCTAGCCGAAAATGAAACGGTGCGCGATCGGCCCCTGCCGGCTCCCGTGGTGTCGTGCAATTGTGAGTGCGTCGTGCAGATCGCTCCTTGCAATCGCGCGATGCTCCAGGCCCTCTTTTGCATGGCAAATGCTGTGCGAAAAGGGTTTGTCTTACCCAGTACCTGTAACTTTTCCGCATATTCCCCAATCCAATCTGTATTCAGAGTTATTAACATACAGAGGTTGGGTTCCTGAGGAAATACACTGCCCTCCCCCTTGCTGCTAGGCCTCATCTCCATCACGACCGGCCAGGCCCAAGAGCTCTCTGGCTGAGAATTCTAAATCTTCTTAGGAAGCCAATCATAGGAGGTCTTTGCCTGACAGAGCCAATCATATGAGGTCAGGTCTTCACTGATATAGACAAACTCACAAACTTTGACACACACACCCACACACATGCGCGCGCGTGCACACGTGCGTATATGTTTTGGTTTTTTAAAAAAACTTGGCAAAAATGGTTTTTGATCCTGAGGGGGCGCCCTTTGGGGTTCTCCAGACCTGGTGGAAATGCCCTCTGCACTACCTAACAGAACTAAACCAATCACATATCATAATATCTAACAAACTCCCTAACTGGGTATGCACAATCTCTCTTGGCCTTGGTTCTCATGTGGATTTTCATAATGCTCCTTGGTCAAAATTTCTTCAAAATTTCCAGATCATTAACTAAGTGCTGGTAAATGGGAAGTGTTGGAAGCTTTATATTCTCTGAAAAAGGAGAAACTGGCTGTGGATGAGGGACATTCCTTTTTTTTTTTTTAATTCGTTTTCCTTCTGGGTGACTGTTGTTAAAAAGAAGAGAAGTTGCAGGAGAGCTTTTCACAACTGTCAGTCTGAACATGCCACGATCATTCAACAGAACATATCATAATAAGCCCTTTTCTGAAGCTTTGGTTGCTCCATCCTCAAGCCACAGATTCCCTTCTGCACTGAGTCACAAACTATTCTCCAAATATCTGAATGGCTGCCAAGGACAAGATGGACCAAGCTTGTTTAATGATGTCACTGTGTGCCTTTCAGGTGTTTCTGGCTTATGGCATCCCCAAGGTGAACATATTACATGATTTTCTTAGCCAGATTTATTAAGAGGAGGGTTGCCTTTGGCTTATTCAGAGGCTGAGAGAGTGTGACCTGCACAAGGTCATCCAGTGATTTTCCATGGCCAAGAAGGAATTTGAACTCTGGTCTCCAGAGTTGTATTCTAATTCTGTATCCTATGCTAGCCCTGAGAATAGGGTGCAACTCAGTGGATTCAAACTATCAGAAAGGTTCCAAGTGATCCTCTGTAAGTCCTTCATGGCCCCTACAGTCCAGTATGTGGGTTCTGTTTTTTAAACAATTCCATTTTTTGACAGTCCTCCCATCTCTAAACTATCAGATAAGTGGGGGAAGCTTGTATTTTTGGATAACCCATGAAGCCCCAATGAATCCAAGGACAGAAAAGTGATCCCTGGACCGGCCACGTTGACAACCCTTGTATGAAAGGACTGTAACCATTTTCTCTCCTATTGACCACCTGATGTCTTAGTATCACCAATGAAGCTCATCTTATTGCTGTGATATGTGTCTGGTTTTGGTACCAAAGAAACTTTTGGGAAGGCTTGATCCAGTTCAGAAAGGACGCCTACCTTGGTGAGTGTTGTCCATACACTTGTTGACTCATGGCAACCCCAGGTGTGTTTTCTGCTACTCCAGAGACTAGGACAAGGACCAATGGATTCAAACTGCAGGAAAAGAGGTTCCATTTAAACCTCAGGAAGAACTTCCTGATGGTAAGAGATGTTCAGCAGTGCAATATGCTACCTGGAAGTGTGGTGGAGTCTCTTTCTTTGGAGGTTTTTAAGCAGAGGCTGGATGGCCATCTGTCAGAAGGAGTGCTTTGATGTGGGTTCCTGCATAGCAGAGGGTTGGACTGGATGGCTCCTGGGGTCTCTTCCAGCTCTATGATTGTATGACTCTATAATTCCATAGGTTTGTTTTAGGCAAGGAATACTCAGAGGTGGTTCTGCCATTTCCTTTCTACCCTACAGCACCTGGTATGCCTTGTCAGTCTTCCATCCACAAGCAATATTGTGAGGCTTCCTGCATCTTTAGAGCAATGACAGCTGTCCTGAGTCTAGAACAGGTGTGGGCAACAGGGATGTTGCACTTGGCTTCCTTGGAAGTGAAGACCACGCTCCCTCTCTCTTTTTCTCTCATCACACCCACACCCACGTAGGTGTGTTACTCCACTGGAAAAACCCTATCCCAGAGTCTACAATTTTGATATTAAATATGATTCTGTGTGCCTGAGAGGTCGCCCAGATGGGCACATAGGCAGCAATGGTCGAACGATCAAAAACCAGATCAGGCCAGTAAAATCTCCCGTCACCTAGCCCCAGGAGACCTGAAGCTGGGCAAACTCACAATAAACAAAGGGTCCTCAGCCCCTGAAAAGCCGACTTGAGGGGATGAGCGCGTTTGCCCCAAGTTGAGCACCGATAGCAATAAAATCCTATCAGGCGAGGACCATTTACATGAAGTCACACCACAACCAAATGCAGCCAAAGTTCCTGAGATTTTGGCAACACCTTGTAATCTCATCACGCAAAGGAAGTTACCATTGTGGAGCTTCTTTCTTGTTGCAACACCCATTGTTTTCCCTGGGAAAGGATTAGCCCTCCAGGTACCTTTTCCCCTACAAATAGTCCCAGTTTTTGAGCGGTTCTTTGGATCACTCCTGGTCGTACCGGCAGACTATTGCTCCATCCGTTGAGTGATCCCCTCAGCCCTCTCTGTGCTGAGCCCCACTCCTCCGCTGCTTTTCCCAGGCCAAAGACGTCAGGACAGTATCACCCCAGCTACATCCCTTCAATATTCCCCTATGCAGTTTCCTCCCTTTTGCTTCTTAATAGGTCTTGAGTGAGTGTGTGAGTGATTGCGTTGCTGCGTGAGACTTTCATTCAATAAAATCACTTATTGGACATTTTTGTTTGGTTTTTGGCTTGGCCTGACCCCGTAAAAACTGGGTAAAAAGACCCTGCTAGGTTACCCTGCCTCTCGCATTGCTATTGCTGGTGCTCTGGCTAGTTTCCATTCCCCATCATGTGGAGCACATTGAGGTGTCCCCCAAGGGACCCCAGAAATCAGGGTAACAGGTAGTCTGGGGGCAATTTCACCACGTTTTTGGTTTCAAAGAAGGCATCTCTTGGTCCTAAATGATGATGATGATGATCATCATTTATTTATTTATATAGCACTATCGCAGTACATAGTGCTTTACAAGTAAAAGGACAACAAAACAGTTTCCTGCCCACAGGCTTATAATCTGAGTAACATGTGAAACAAAAGGACAGGGGATGGCACTACGGAAAGGGGTTAAATCCCACAAATACTGCATCTTCTTGTCTCCCTCTGGGCCCAGGTATGGGGCAGCTAAGATGGAGGGAGGGTCTATCATCTGCATCTCCGAGGCATGATGGAGCTCTGCTTGCCTCTTCTTCTCTCTCTTGAGGTCACAATACTAGCCTCAAACATTTTGGCCCCACCAAAAATGTGGTAGGAATGCACCCCCACGTGAACATTTTGGAGCATTTCACGGTGTAAAAGAATGTTTTTGTTAAACAAAAATGTTGCAAAAATATTTTTTGACCCTAGGAGTGCCCTGTGGGGAGCTCCAAATATAGCAGAAATGACCTCCACACCACCTAGAGTGAATTTGGGGGCGTTCTGGAGCATTTTCGATCCCTGCGGGCCAGAATAGTGGCCCCAGTGCAACATGAGTCCCCCAGCCCTCACTTTGTCTTCCTGGGTCTAGGAGGAAGAGCTGGGAGAAGGATGGTCAGAAAGCAAAGATGTTGTAATGGACAGGAGCAGGAAAGACCTGCTTGCAATGTTTGTACAAATTAATATTTCAACATTGCTTTCATACCACGTATCTCCAGTTAGAGGGAGGTACGTCTCACTAGCACTTGGAGAGATCTCAAAGAAAGTTTGAGCAATGCAGTTTCTTTGTTTTTTCTTTGCTGTGACTGTCGTTCTCTTCCATGCAGATCCAGGTAGGAAGAAAACTCTACAGTGTGCATGTGTGTGTGTGTGTCTTTGTATGTATGTATGAGGAAGATGTATAAGCAACAGAAAGAAAAAGAGAAAGAATGTGAAAATAAAATCAAGCAATCCTAATAGGTTCTTTCCCCCTTCCTTCCCCCGATCTTCAGCCGAAAAAAGAAAGGCCAATTCTGCAGTATTCTATTATAGTGCTATTATTCCACTTTCAGCATCCTGTGGAATCCCGGGGTTTGCATTTTAGGGAGGGGCATTTAGAACTCGCAGCCCGGGAGCACTTGGGCCTCAGTAAACTACAAACCTTAGAATTCCACAGGATGTTGAAAGTGGAATAATAGCACTAGAACAGTGTAATGCAGAAATGGCCAAAGCTCCCGTAGTAGTTTATGAAGATAATAATGAGACGGTCCCTGCCTTCAGGCTTATAGTCTAAAGGGTCCAGCACACAAGGAAAAGCAATTGGGAAGGAAGAGGAAAAAAGCAGATGCAGGCACCAACCTTTAATAGTGCAATGACTTAATCACAGACATCTGGAATGGAAAGACTTCAGGGAGGGGGAGCCCGAGTGTGCAAGTCTAAACTAGGGTGAACTGAAGGAAGGGTCCTGGTTTCCCTTTTTCCTTCCTGTACAATGGGGAGACAAAACAGGGAGAAGCAAAACCCAAGGAAGTTTTTTTAAAAAAATCTTTAGACGTAAGGTTCAAGCCTGATCACTCACAGAAATGAGGGCCATTTCAGCCAGTATGTTCAATATTAAATTTGGATTTTTTTTAAAAAAAAAATCTGCAGCACAAATAATCTCCCAAATGCTGCCCCCTCTGTGTCATGGGGGAAAGTGAGAGCATGTATGAGAAAAGTTACATATATAGGAGCATGGTGTGGTTATTCACTTTATGTGAGGCACCAAGGTTCTTCCCCTTGTTCACTTATAACTTAAATGTTATCTGCTCTGTTTTCATCCCTCCGAAAGCTTCCCAAGCGGAACGATCTGGCAAAGGTACACATATGTGTGTATATGTGTGTCTGCCTGCCTATCTGTGCTGTGAACAACCCCTATCTGAATTACAAATTAGAAAGTCTCAGATGTAAGTCTCAGTCCTATAATGGACTGATCAGAAGACTTTGGTTCTCTGTCTCAGCATCAGTTTTCGCATCTGAATATGAGGTCAATAATAATACTGGACTACACTATGGGTGCTTCTAGAGCTTGTTATTAGATAATGCACATTAAGTACTTTGAAGTGTTGATGCTGTTTTTTCAAACTGACAACTGTTGCTCAATTGAGCCTTCCGTGCCCATGTGTCTAAACCCGCTGCCCTTCCATTCTTGCATGACGTGGCCACCTTCTCAAATAACAGTCTTTTAATTTGTTGTTTCTTTTCTTCAGGGCAAACTCAGTCCTGTGAATCCCTGGGAGGGTACTGCCAGATTCCTGGAAGTAAACCATGCGCCTTTGTATCTCTTCCAGGCTACTGTGAAATAAACTCCAGATGCTGTCGAAGTAAGTGAGGCAGCTAAACACTTCGCATTGATAATAGTTCATAGGCCAACAATATGGCATGGATTCTTTTTATTGACTTGGGTTTCTTTTGAAAAGGAGACTCCATCCGAGCGAAAGAGTCTCCTGAAAGTTTGGAATAGACTTGTTGAAGATTTCTTAACAGGTGTAGTGTGTGCCTTCTGAGAAAGAAGCAAAAGCTCATGTTCAACTCATTAATGACTTGCTGTTCTCTTGCTGGAGCAATGCTTCAGTGTCTTGCCCAACAGGGCAATTCTGCCACAGGGAAATCTGTTGCAATTTCCAGTTTCCTGGAAGGACACGCATCTTCTTTGCTTGGGAGGAGTAATTAGTCTTCTCCTCTGCCCAGCCGAAATGCTGAGAGAATGCCAGTAATGACTACAGTTGTTACTCCACTGGAGAAACCCTCTCCTGGGGTCTACAATTTTGATATTAAAATATGATTCAATGTGCCTGAGAGGTCACCGGATGGGCACGTAGGCAGCAGTGGTCAAAAGACTGAAAACCAGGTCAGGCCAGTAAAATCCCTAGTCATGTAGCCCCAGGAGATCTCAAGATGTGTAAACCCACAATAAACAGAGGGTCCACAGCCCCAGGAAGCTGACTTGAAGGGATTAGCGTATCTGTCCCAAGTACAGCAAATATTCCATCAGGCGAGGACCATTTACATGAAGTCACACCACAAAACACAACCGAAGATCCTGAGACTTTGGCAACACCTTGCAATCCCATCACACGAAGGAAATTATCATGGTGGAGCTTCGTTATCGTTCCAATACCCATTGTTCTCCCCAGGAAAGGATTAGCCCTCCAGGTACCTTTCCCCCTACAAATAGTCCCAGTTTTTGAGCAGTTCTTTGGATCACTCCCAGTCATCCCAGCAGACCATTTCTCCATCCGTTGAGTGATCCCCTCAGCCCTCTCTGTGCTGAGCCCCACTCCTCTGCTGTTTTTCCTGGACCAAGGATTTCAGGAGAAAGGTGCAGTATCACCCCAACAACACCCCCCTCAAAACTCTCCTGTCCAATTTCCTCTCTTTTATTTCTTAATAGGTCTTGAGTCAGTGTGTGAGTGATTGTGTTGCTGCGTGAGACTTTCCTTCAATAAAATAATTTATTGGACTTTTTGTTTGGTTTTTGGCTTGTCCAGACCCCATAATCACTGGGTAAAAAGACCCTGCTAGGTTACCCTGCCTCTCGCATTGCTATTGCTTGTGCTCTGGCTAGTTTCCATTCCCCATCACGTGGAGCACATTGAGGTGTCCTCCAGAAATCAGGGTCACACAGCCACAATCCTGCATCAGGAGTTGTCTCCTGATAGTGCTATCACTATACTTAAGTCTCTCTGAGCTACTCCCTAAAACTGAGCTCTCCAAACTTTCCATGTTGGTGACACACTTTTTTAGACATGCATCATTTCGCGACACAGTCATTCAGTTTTACTAGCAAACCGGAGGGTAAACTAACCCCTTATAAGAAATACAGACACATACATAAATTGTAATAACAAAAGGTATGGGGACACAACACATCTCATGAAAACCTTTCATATATTTTTAAAAATATAGGATTTAAAATAATAACATACGTTTCCAAGATTGTAGGCGACACACTTGTACACTTCAGGAGACACACTAATGTGTCGCGGCACACCGTTTGGAAAGCCCTGACCTAAAACCTCACCTTGAAAAGCAGTGCAGCAGGCCCAGTGTGGACATTTCCACATTGTTGGAGAGCAGGGGGATGAGTGGGGAACAGATCCAGAAATCCTCTGTATTGATGATGTTCCTTGCAGTGGACCGAACTGCAAGAAAATAGCTGGACCTATTCTCACCTCGTCCCCCTGCTCTCCCACAACTCAGAAATAGCCATTCTGGGCAGGAGGTTGTGTTGTTTATAAGGTGAGGGGTTTTTGTTTTGGTTTGTTTTGGTTTTTTGGAGGAGGGGATTTCAGTAGTTTTGTGGTTGGAACATAATACTCACCCATGCAATAAATGTTAAAGTGAATTGTGGTGTTGACAACAGTTATAGAATTAAATAATTAAATAGGTATGATAATTTTTCAGCAAAGTGACAAACTATGTAGATTCTGCAAATATATATTTTCAAAGAGATGCTTTAGATAATATTTTGTAAAAACAAAGTTACAACCACCCCTCATCAGGAAGAAATAAACAGGAAGGTTGTATGGGGGTGAATGGAATGATTTGTTTGAATATGAAGAAATGGTATGTATTGTTTGATGGCTAATTACCTTTCTTTCCTGCCTGCCTTCCTGCCTGCCTTCCTGCCTTCCTGCCTGCCTGCCTGCCTGCCTGCCTTCCTTCCTTCCTTCCTTCCTTCCTTCCTTCCTTCCTTCCTTCCTTCCTTCCTATTGTAATAATTTCTAAGATTTTTTTTCTAATCTTTTTTGTATCTGTGTCGCTGTATCACACTGACCTTTGGATCTTTTATAGAATCATAGAATCATAGAATCATAGAAATGTAGAGTTGGAAGAGACCACAGGGGCCATCCAGTCCAACCCCCTGCCATGCAGGAAAACCCTCAAAGCACTCCCGACAAGTGGCCATCCAGCCTCCGCTTAAAAACCTCCAACGAAGGAGACTCCACCACACTCTGTGGCTGCACATTCCACTGTCGGACAGCCCTGACCGTCAGGAAATTCCTCCTGAGGTTCAGGTGGAATCTCCCCTCCTGCAGCTTGCATCCATTGCTCCTTGTCCTGGTCTCAAGAGCAGGAGAAAACAAGCCCACTCCCTCCTCGACATGACACCCCTTCAAATATTTAAACATGGCTATCATGTCCCCTCTCAACCTTCTCTTCTGCAGACTAAACATACCCAGCTCTCTAAGTCTGTCCTCATAGGGCATGGCTTCCAGGCCCCTCACCATTTTGGTTGCCCTCCTCTGGACCTGCTCCAGCTTATCCATATCCTTCTTGAATTGGGGTGCCCAGAACTGGACACAGTATTCAAGATGAGGTCTAACCAATGCAGAATAAAGTGGTACCAATACCTCCCTCGATCTAGACACCATACTCCTATTGATGCAACCAAGAATTGCGTTGGCCTTCTTGGCTGCCACATCACACTGCTGACTCATGTTCAGCTTGTGGTCTATGAAGACTCCTAAATCCCTTTCACACGTACTGTTAGCCAGCCACGTGTCCCCCATCCTATATTTCTGCATACCATTTTTTCTGCCTAAGTGTAGGACCTTACATTTCTCTCTGTTGAAATTCATTTTGTTAGCCTTGGCCCAGCTCTCCAATCTGTCCAGGTCCTTTTGAATTTTGATCCTGTCCTCTGGCGTATTAGCAACCCCTCCCAATTTGGTGTCATCTGCAAATTTGATCAGCGTGCCCTCTATTCCTTCATCCAAGTCATTAATGAAGATATTGAACAGCACCGGGCCCAGGACAGAACCCAGTGGCACCCCACTAGTCCCTTCTCTCCAGGATGAGAATCTGCCATTGGTGACCACCCTTTGGGTACGGTCAGTCAACCAGTTACAAATCCACCTGACAGTAGCCCTGTCCAGTCCACATCTTACTAGCTTCTTTGCAAGAATGTCATGGGGAACTTTGTCAAAGGCCTTACTGAAATCAAGATATACTATGTCCACAGCATTCCCTTCATCTATCAAGCTAGTAACTCTATCATAAAAAGAGATAAGATTAATCTGGCATGACCTATTTTTGAGAAATCCATGTTGACTTTTCGTAATTACGGCATTGTTTTCTAAGTAATTAGAAACTGACTGTTTGATGATCCGCTCCTGGATCTTTCCAGGTACTGATGTCAGGTTGACTGGGCGATAATGATTTGGGTCCTCTTTTTTCCCTTCTTGAAGATGGGGACAACATTTGCCCTCCTCCAGTCTGCCGGAACTTCTCCTGTCCGCCAAGAGTTTTCAAAGATTATAGCAAGAGGTTCCGCAATGACCTCTGCTAGTTTTTTTAAAATCCTAGGATGCAATTCATCTGGCCCTGGAGACTTGAATTCATCCAGTGTGGACAGGTATTCCTGTACTACCTCTCTATCTATTCTGTGCTGCATTTCCCCCACTTCCTCACCTGCTCCCCAACCGCCAGGTTGCGTGTTTTTATCCTTTTGGGAAAAAACTGAGGCAAAGAAGGTGTTGAGGAGTTCTGCCTTTTTTCTTCCTCCTGTTATTAATTCACCGTCTTCCTTGCGCAGTGACCCTATCATCTCCTTCTTTTTCCTTTTGCTGCGGAAGTATTTAAAAAAGCCCTTTTTATTGTTTTTAATGTCTCTGGCCAGCCTAAGTTCGTTCTCTGCTTTAGCCTTTCTGACCTTCTCCCTACATCTCCTGGCTACTTGCTTATAATCTTCTTTGGTGATTTCCCCCTTCTTCCATTTCCTGTACATGTTTTTCTTAATACTTAGCTCAGCTGAGAGCTCTTTAGTCAACCATTCCGGTTTGTTCAGATGCCTTCCATTTTTCCTCCTTAATGGCACAGTTTTAGCCTGTGCCTTCAGTACCTCCCTTTTAAAGAACTCCCACGCATCCTGAACTCCTTTCTCATTGACTATTCCTGGCCACGGGATTTCAGCCAGCAGCTCCTTCAGTTTACAGAAGTCTGCTTTTTTAAAATCTAAGACGAATGTCTGGCTACACTTGTCTTCTCTTCCCCACTGAATGCCAAATTCTAATAGGGCATGGTCACTCTCTCCTAAAGATCCAACCAGTTCAACGTCATTAACAAGGTCTTCCCTGTTGGTCAGGATCAGATCCAGAATATTTGATCCCCTTGTCGCCTCTTCCACCTTCTGGACCATGAAATTGTCTGCAAGACAAGCAAGAAACTTGCTGGACCTTGCCGCCTTTGCAGAGTTTGACTGCCAACATATATCCGGGTAGTTGAAATCTCCCATTATTACTGTATCTCTCCTTTTTGAATGTGCAGTCATTTGGTCTACGAAAGCACCATCGAGGTCCTCAGTCTGGCTTGGAGGTCTGTAGTAAACCCCCACTATAATATCCCTATTGTTTCTCGCTCCCTTAATTCTTACCCAGATGCTCTCGACCTGGCTTCCGGTGTTCAAGTCATGGATCTCTTCACAGGTGAAAACATCCTTGACATATAAGACTACTCCTCCTCCTTTCTTATTTGGTCTATTTCTACAAAATAGGCTATACCCCTCTATTCCTACATTCCAATCGTGAGACTCATCCCACCAGGTCTCAGTGATGCCTATCAAATCATATTTATTTTGCTGTACTAGGAGTTCAAATTCATCTTGTTCGTTTCCCATACTCCGTGCATTAGTGTAGAGACACTTAAGTCCCCGTGCCCTTCCTGCAAGTCCCATAGCATTTTTTCCACCCCTCCCACGATTGGATGCTATTCCTACTTGGCCAATATCATTTGGTCCTTTTCCCCCTGCACTTGCTGAGTCCTTGTCCTGAATAATCTTGTCTCCCTCCCCAGTTGTACTTAGTTTAAAGCCCTCCTAATTCTCCTTGTGAGACTGTTTGCAAAAACGTTCCTGCCAAGTTTCGTGAGGTGCAGCCCATCCCTTGCCAGAAGCCCATGTTCCTAGAATTTCAAGCCATGATCCAAAAAGCCAAACTGTTGGCGGCGGCAAAATGTGCCTCTACTATTGTCCTTTCCCTTCGTGCACCATATCCTTGAACAGGGAGGATTGATGAAATGACCACCTGCGCACCAAGGTCCTTAAGCTTTCTCCCCATAAGCTCGTAGTCCTTTGTGATGTGGTGAAAGCTGCTCTTCACCATGTCATTGGTTCCAACGTGAACCAAAACGAGGGGCTTACGGTCAGTGGGCTTGATCAGCCTGGCTAGCCTCTCTGTTACGTGGTTTATCCTGGCCCCAGGAAGACAGCAGACCTCTCGATTGAGCTTGTCCGGTTTGCAAACTGCCGGCTCGGTTCCTCTGAGCAAGGAGTCCCCAACCACCAGAACTCGCCTCCTCTGAGGCCTGTCCGGGGTTCTTCGACAAGCAGATTCTTCCAGGATTGCCTGGGCATTGTGTTGAGGCCGGGAGTGCTGGTCTTCCCGATGTTGGATGCTGTCCTGTTGGTGTTCAAGTTCCAGTTGCCGAAGTTGGATTCCTTCTTGCTGATGTTGTGTTCCCTCCTTCTGGTGTTCCTCATCATTCACAGCACCAAGAACGTTGAAGCGATTCTGTAGTTTGAGAGTCTCTGTTTCCTTCCTGGCCCTTCTACTTCTCCGTGTGACATTCCTCCAAGCATCGCTTTCCTGGCTCACAGAACTGATTTCCTCATCAGGCAGCTCCTCCGCATATCCGGTCTTCAGGAAGGTCCTCTCTGCCCTATCTAAGAAGTCCTCACCTTCCCTAATAAGACGAAGATTAGAAACCTGTGCCTCCAGCTGCCGCACCTTGACCTCTAAGAAGGTGACCAGCTTGCACTTGCTGCAGGTGTACCTGACCACATCTTGTGGCAAGAAAAGGAACATGCCACAAGTGCTACAGGTGACAGCAGCAGCTCCCTCCCCTTCCATACTTGATAATACAGAGAATAGAACAAGAAAACAAAAACAAAAACTGGGCCTCCTTTCTGAATTTGAGCTGTATAAGCTATGTCTGCTCAGCTAACTACCAAGCTCAGTTGAACTCTTCCTAAATTTGTTCAGTTGCTATAAGGATCGGTTGTTCCTAAACTTGAATGGTTGAACTTGAAGGATTGAAGTAGATGAATGAACTCCGCTGGGAGTTCCTAATAAAGCCTCTTTCCCCTAGCTGGCTCCTCCCCCTAGCTTGATTAACTCTCCCTAGTTTGATTGACAGTTAACTGACTAACTAACAAACAATTAGCTGACAATAGGTTGTGAGCTCAGGGAGAGCACATGGCCAGCGCAAGCAAAAAAAAACAAAAAAAAACAACACAGAGAAATAAGCAAACAAACTCAGCCCCACAGTCCTGCAAAAACACCTATCAAAGTTGTCTTCACAGACCCAGCTTACCTTCTGCTCTCTCCTCTGGAAGTTATATACGAACATTTTTAAAAAATGAATTGTGGTGGTGTTGGTCTGACTCGCCTAAGGTACCAGATCCTGTCTGACCTTGGAAGCTAACCTGCATCAGCCCTGGTTAGTACTTGGATAGGAGACTGCCAATGAATACCAGGTGCTGTAGGCTATATTTCACAGGAAGCAACTGGCAAAATCACCTCTGAGAATTCCTAGCCTAAGAACACCCTATGAAATTCAAGGGATCACCAGAAGTTGACAGATCACTTGAAGGCACTATTACCCTGGCTTCTGGGGGTCACTGGGGGACACCTGAATTTTATAAAAGTTTGGGAAATTAGCAGAGCACAAAGCAGAGGGCAGGGCCACACAGTGAGATCTTTTTATCCTATGTCTACGGGGTCAGACTGCATGAGAAAGAAAGAAAAGTCAAGTGTTCTTTTTAATGGTCTTTTATTTGGTAAAATTGGCAAAGTTTATTCACGCTTACACACACAACGCATTCACTCACACAAGCATACAAGGACTGTCGAGATGAAAAGAGGTGAAAAATGATAGGGGAAAAGCGGAGGGAATTAGAAGCGGTGATGCTGTACCTGATCTTGAAGTCTTTGGTCAGAGAAAAGGCAAAGTGGAGGAAAACTCAGCGCAGGGAGGGGGATGTGGGGAGTCTCAACTAACAGAGTGACGGTCTGCTAGTATAGCATAGGAGAGCTCCAAAATAGGTTTCAAAAGAGGGTCTAGTTATAGGGTGAAACATACCTTGGGGGCAGACCTTTTCCCGGAAAAGGATAATAGCTGAAACTGAAAGATAAGGCTTATGTGATAGCTGCATGATAACAACAACAACAACAACATTTATTTATATCCCACCTCTCCCAATGGATCGAGGCGGTACTACAACAGTATATAAATACATTAAAAGCAATTAAAACATAAGTCTAAGACTTGTTGACAAACCTCCATACCTGGGCTAGGGCCCTTAACAGCGAGTACCTCCGTCTTACCTGGATTCAGCTTCAGTCTGTTTTTCGTCATCCAGTCCATTACTGCTTCAAGGCATTCGTTTAGAGGCGAGATGGCTGTATGATGGCCGAATGATGTAACTGGACCTTGCCTTGGTACGTCTCGCGTGTTGCAAGTGTTCGGGGGGAATCAGCAATCTCCCCAAAGTATTCTTGTGGCTGATGGCCCATTACCTGTGCAGACGTGCCTTTCTGAGGTTTCCTGTGGAAGTGCGACGGGGGGAAGTTTCTGGTCTTTGATATTTTGTCTGATCATTGGCCTGGCTGTCTACACACCAGCCCGGTCACCCTCTGGCTTAAATGAATTTTAACATTAAAATTATACTCCCTGGTTCTGGATCTGCTAACGGGGGTTTACAGCACAGATACGCACAGAGGTCCAACACTGTTGTAATTCAGTGACAGGTTACCAGTCAACAAGTAAGAACTGAAAAAGTACTTCTCACGCATTTCTTTCTGGCATGGGTGTTTCACAGGAGAGATGTAAAATTGTGGGGTTCCTTGGTACTAGAACAAACAAACAAAAAAGCCAAAAAGCAAAACAAACAAGCAACAACAAAACACTGTGTGGAAAATAGAATTTTGTGCTAAATCCATTTTTTTGATAAAATGTTGACTTTTCTGACACTGAGTTCCAGAATTTTTTTTTTTAACCAAAATGAATGTTCTGCAAAAGAAAACAGATTGCTTTGTTTTGGGGATCTTTTTGTGGTGCTTGGAGAATTCTGAGGTGGGGTGAGCATCTTAAGCTGTCACCTTTTCCAGGTGTTTCATGGCAGTTTTGGTCAGTTTTGGAGTGAAATGTCACTCTACAATCAGCACAATTTTTAAATTTTTTTTTTTTGGGGGGGGAGTAAGAGTCACTTATGGGGCTTGGGGCTGCAGATGTAGCATTTGGAAGCTGCTGAATCTCATCCATTGCACATACTCTGCCCTGATGTACATAAAGTCAGTGGCAGTGCCAATTTTGGTATGTGGTATCACCGTTTCGTTGACGTCACCAGCCCAGCCATCTGTTGTGAACTTCTGGTCAGATTAAGACCTTTACCTTCTCTCTCTCTCTCTTTATCTCTAAACCCAACTTCATTTTGTAGAGCAATACATATTCTCATTGATAACAGAGTCTTTGGTTTGTTTTCTGTCCAGGGAGACCACCATCAACAGGAGCCTGTATAAAACTGGGGGGCTACTGCCATATTCCCATGAATGAAGCCTGTCCCCCTAGTGAAGCTCTACCAGCCAAGTGTGGCCCTAATGGAAGATGCTGCAAACCAGTTTCATAATCTTAAGATATGGATCATTGCCTGTGGAAATGAAAAACAACTAAACTGAATCAGGCAATGAGAATATCTGAGGTGTCCAACTATCAGCTAATTAAATGCAGATTAAATATATAAATTGCAAGGTTTTTTTTTTTTTTTTGTTAACTGCCGGTCATGACTGAGGTCTGGTGAAAGTAATACCTTTTTCAGTTGGGGCCTCCAGTTTGGGTAATCCTATGACCCAATTGCATCCATAGCTTTTCATAAGCCCATCTGGACATAATTTCACAAGCTAAATCGGACCTGCAAGTACCATCTTTACACACAGGACTCAGCAAAGCTTGCAAACCTTTGGAAGAGTATTCAGTTTTAAATAATATAAAGAAAGAGCTTCCAGGTGATGATTGCTGAATGCTAGTATTTACAGTTGTGAATGGTGAGGAAATGCAGATGTGTCTGGGGAGAAGGGCAACAAAAATCTTCCATAGAAGTTGTCAGGAACAGCAAGGAACTAAAGAGATGTGTGTGTGTGTGTGTGTGTGTGTGTTAAGTATCAACAACATACCCTCAACTGTCCTGATTTGTCAGGGACAGTCTCAATTAAACCCCTTTCAGCTGCCTTTATAATTGTCCTTGGCCATTTCCGCACTACACTGTTACAGTGTCATTATTCCACTTTCAGCATCCTTTGGAATCCTGGACTTTGCAGTTTAGGGAGGGGCCTTTAAAATTCTCAGCCAGAGAGCTCTTGGGCCTCAGTAAACTGCAAACCCCAGAATTCTACAGGATATTGAAAGTGGAATAATAGCGCTGTAACAGTGTAGCGTGGAAATGGCCCTAGTTTCTTTCACCTTCTTTTGCTTTCTTCCTTCCTCCTCAGCTTATTTCAACTGCTGCAGATGGAGTTCAAAGTTCAAAGATGTTTATACTCAGTTCAATCAGCGAGGGGAAAGGACAGGAGCATCTTGTAGAATCTTGTCCTTCCCAGGCCATTTCCACACTAGCCTGTTATAGTGCTCTTATTCCACTTTCAACATCCTATGGAATCCTGGGGTTTGCAGTTTAGGGAAGGGCCATTCGTGCCTGGAAGAGAGCAGGGGGATCATAGAAGTGTCTGGCTATGTCCCTGTAGCCAGATGCAAAGCTATTACCTCAGCCACTGATATCTCTGGAGGACCCAGTGAGTGAAGTAGAGGAAGTATTTGCTTCATGTCTGGCTACGGGGACACTGCCGGACACTTTTGCCAGTACTTTCCTGCTCTCTTCCAGGCATGAATGGCCATGGGTTGGGGGCTTCAAAGGCTCCATAGTAGGTCTAGTGGGTGGTAAATAGCTCAGCATAATGTAGTTTTGCATCCTGCCTAGATGGACTTCTTGCTCCGTAATGCAAATAGAACAGAATTTCCTTAGAAGCCATCTCACATATTGAAGATAAATAACAAGAAGTAACACATTTGAAGGGATGCCATGTAGAGGAGGGAGTAGGCTTGTTTTCTGCTGCTCCAAAGACCAGGACAAGGAGCAACGGATTCAAGCTGCAGGAAAGAAGATTCCACCTGAACCTCAGGAAGAACTTCCTGATGGTCAGGGCTGTCCAGCAGTGGAATGGGCTGCCTCGGAGTGTAGTGGAGTCTCCTTCTTTGAAGGTTTATAAGCAGAGGCTGGATGGCCATCTGTCGGGAGTGCTTTGAGGGTGTTCCTGCATGGCAGGGGGTTGGACTGGATGGCCCCTGGGGTCTCTTCCAACTCTACATTTCTATGATTCTATGATTCTATGATATAACATAATGACAATGAGAAATCAAGGAATGAACCAGGGCATTGCTTATACCAATAAGTTGCAATGTTGATCCCCTTGCTGTATAAAAAACGAATTACTTGTGCAAATGAATACTTCAAGCTGTGTTTGAAATTGGTCAGAGTGTACCCTGGAAGAGCAATTAATGTGCAAGAGTGCACAATGTTCAGATGAGGGTTCCCATGCATTCATTATACATGTGATGGGAGAGTGGGATCACGCCCCTAGCCTCACTCCCACTTCTGACTTAACGTTTAGCCACGCTCCTTGGTGCAAGGGTAGCAAGGGTGTTCAAATGTCACCCTAGAGATAGATGTTTTTGGTCTATGGTTCCCAGAAGGACTCTGAGAAAGAGTCAGCATATGAGGGGCCTCTGGGCCCATTCCTACCGATTGAGTAGTGTTTGGAAGCAAAGAGAAGGGTCTCACTCCACCCCTAAATGGACGCTCAGATTTGGGGTACAGAGTGGGAATACAAAATGGCTGCTCCAGGGGTAGGATTGCCAGGTAAAGAATGTCCCCTGAGACTGAATGGCCAAATCCTGACACCTAAGGACATAGGGACGTGGATATTGGGATGTAGTGGGGTGGCATGTCATGTCATTCCACATGTGTAAGAGGGAGATAAAAGCCAGTGTGAGGTAGCAGTTTTGAGTGCTGGACTAGGGCTCCAGGAGAGCACAGTTCGAATCCTTGCTCAGCCATGGCAACTCACTGGATGACCCTGGGTAAAAAATCACACCCTTTCAGCTGCAGGAGAAAGCAAGCCCTTTCTGAACAAATCATGGCAAGAAAACCTTTGTTAGGTTCAGCTTTGGGTCGCCGTATGTTGGAAACATCTTGAAGGCATGCATCAACAATGACAAAAGAGGGAGACATTTATTGAGAGAACTGCACTGCCACCTCTTCTGCATTCACTTTTGGGACACCATTAGTAGAAGTCCAGGGAGAAGGCCAAGTGGCCCAGAAACAGCCCTAGGAGGCAGAGAATGAGATGGGTAAAGAGGAAAAAGTCATGTATTCTTGTGGAATTAAGCTTGGGTTTGGACTTGGACTTAGACTTGGGTTACTTGGGAGTATACATTGGATTATAAGGCATTTCCTTTCTTGGTTTTTTTGAAGAAAAAAGATGGGGAATATCCAGGTCTCTTGGGGAGCTTTGTCTTTTTCTTTCTTTCTTTCTTTCTTTCTTTCTTTCTTTCTTTCTTTCTTTCTTTCTTTCTTTCTTTCTTTCTTGGACTGTGAGTGGAGTATCATGCTGTTTGAACTGAACTTTTTTATGAATTTTTAACATCTTTTTTTTGAGTCTATTATTTCGGATTGTGATCTAAAAATACACTTGGAGAATTTTGTTATGGCGAGCTGATGGTCTCTCAAAGATTAAAAGGGAAATCAGATGAAATTCAGAAAGAATGGCAAATTGTGGGTCGTTGCTGGGTGACGTGTGATAGAAGTCTGTAATTCATGGTACTATGTGTTTAAAAGATTGAGATGATTGTGGTTGTTATCATGAAGCTGGAAAATGCTGAATGTAATACAAGTTCTAACATGTGAAATAGCTGTAAAATGCAGTACAACAATAAAGCTAAGATATGAGATATTGAAAAGGAAATCCAGATCGGATTGGAAGTGTCAAGAATATGTCAACAGAAATAACAATGAAAATTATTTGTTTTATTCGTTAATTTTTAATAAAATGATTATTAAAAAAAAAGAGGAAGAAGTCAGGTTCCAAAGGCAGCTGGTTGGAAACGGAGGAATTATATTTGTGGAATATGTTTGTGGGAGCTAACCAAAAGTACCAGAAGCAATATGGTAGAATTCTTCTATATATGGTGACGGCCGCAAGAATTGTCTACGCTTTCAACTGGAGAAGTCGAGAGATACATTCTCAGGATCAATGGATATTGAAATTATATGAAATGTTTCAAATGGATTTGTTGACTGCATTAATGGATGATAAGACTTATAAGGTTAAAGTCGAAAAGGAATGGTCCTTAGTGGCCAAAATCTGGAAAAGGGATTGGAAAGAGGTTGATATAGAATGAGAGGTTTATATTAATATTACTATCTATTATTCCTGTATGTGACACTTGTTTATTTTTTTTTCTACCTGTGTCTGTATGTTTATTATTGTCAATAAAAATATTAAAAAAAAAGAAAGAAAAAGAAATGGAGGAGGATGTCCACAGGAGCACTTCCAAGGGAGCACAGCTATATCAGTTGGGAAAGAGAGACTTTTGTGGGTATAGCAAGGCGTGGGTGAACCAGAGACTCCAGCCTCCAGGGCATAACTTGCCCCAAAAGTTCCACCTTAGCTGGAGAAAACACAGAAAAAATTGGTTTGCTGGGTTGCCCCTCTACCTGGCTTATCTATGGACTAGGATCGCCACTTGCTGGGAAAAACAGCTAACTGCATGCAAGTTCAATATTGTTTAGGGACACTGGTACTTTGCTCAAGGGAAAAGCCGGGGCCAGAACATCCTTGTCAAAGTGGTTGCTTTCAGAGAAGAAGCCGTGTTAGTCTCTTGCAGCATAAAAAAGGAGAAGGGGCGGTGGAGAAAAAAGGAAATGTGTCAGCACCTTTAAGACTAACTGGTTTTTTATTTTAGCGTGAGCTTTCCTGGATATAAGCCCACTTCTTCAGATGCAGTGCTGAGTGATATTAAGACCTCTGGTATAAAGCATATTTATACAGCTGTAGGGTGGGAAGGGTGCAAATCATGTTCCATGCCCTAAATTTTCTATTATTATTATTGTTATTCATTAGAAACAGTAAACTGAATCCTTATGAAATACACATCATCCAAATTTCCTTTTCTTTAAATTTATATTCTTCTTTTCCCTCCTGCCCCTTGATTCCATTTTTTTGCATTTTCCCCAAATTGTACCCTCTTTTTGTTTCTACCCTACAACCTCATTTATGCATATTACCTTTTTCTTAACAACTGGTGTTCATAATGATTTACGCACTTAAACAAGGGTTAATCAGTTTCAACAATGAGAAAAATGAACATCCACTTAATGCCATTTTTAATTTTTTTTTATCTCCCACTTTCTTTGTTCTATGTTTCTATAAATCTTATCTCTTCTTACATTTAATCCACTCTGCCACACATTTCCATTCTCTGTCAAGTTGTTGGATTTTTTTAATAGACTAGAAAGCTTTTCTATCTTTTTCATTTCCCTCACTTTAAGTTTCCATTCTTCCACAGTTGGGCCCATTTTCTCTTTCCAGTGCTGGGCATAGCATAACCTAGGGCGGTGGTTCTCAA
Organism: Iguana delicatissima; assembly: GCA_948472985.1. Classification (NCBI taxonomy): domain Eukaryota; kingdom Metazoa; phylum Chordata; class Lepidosauria; order Squamata; family Iguanidae; genus Iguana; species Iguana delicatissima. Next base: position 1,012,305 of record CAOKZL010000419.1, read on the forward strand.
CCTTCCTAATGCCGCAACCCTTTAATGCAGTTCCTCATGTTGTGGTGACCCCCAACCATAAAATTATTTTCGTTGCTACTTCATAACTGTAATTTTGCTACTGTTATGAATCGTAATGTAAATATCTGATATTTAGTCCACCATAAATGATATAAAGTTTGAAGATTTGGTTTCACTGCATTCAGACTGAATTAAATCCAAAAATAAATCTGGAATGCGAATAACACTGGATTTTGTAGGCTTATTCCTTACAATTGATGCCACATTCTTGTTTTTATCAATATCTGAAGTGGCACTCTCCAGACTGTCCAGTCCCAGAGTTACCAGCACCTTTTTCAGCAAATTTTTAAAAGAATTTGAGGAAAATAATCTCACTTTATTATCATCTTCTGCATCCTCCTCCTCGGAAATAGAACCATCTGATTTAGAGTCATTATCCCCATGAGTATCTGCCAAATCTGGCTCCTCATCCCTTTCAGATTCAGTGTGGATTTGTTCAGAGTGTGACAAAGCAGATTCCTCAACTCTCGTCACTTTGGACCTACAGGTAGACTTTTTTGGTAAACACACACCAGCATCATTTGATTCAGCTTGAATGACTTTTGTATCATCAGGAAAATCCCGTGAAAATGGAGGATTTGTGGAAGCAGCTTGTTGACTGCTTAATAATGACATTGCGTTCAAATTCAATGAATTGTCCAACTTGCAATACATTTTTTAAACTTGTTATGTATTTTGTGAAATCATTTCACTAATATGCTTTGCCTATTAACATGCGCCTCCATTTCTTCATATCTTCAATACGTATTTTCCAATGATCTTAGGTGACCCCTGTGAGAGGGCCATTCAACCCCCAAAGGGGTCGCGACCCACAGGTTGAGAACCGCTGACCTAGGGGCTGTTATCAAATACAAAATTATCTTTTCGTTCTTTTTCAATTCTTTCTGGGATCCCAACATAGTAAGAAAATATATTTCTGGTTTCTTTTCGAACCTCTGAATTGTATTGCGTAAGTCCCTAAATTTTCAAAGGATTGGGTGAGGTGGTACAAGATCTTTACAGGGATCAGTTAGTGGTGATGTATGAAAACAATAAATCTGTTTACCAAAAGTCATTTTCCCTGGGTTCAAAATTCTCTCTGAGAAGATTCCTTTTGTTATATGTGCAGTAGCAAGGACTCTTGTATTAATACATGCAGTGCACCATGAAGCTATTGCTTTTGTTCATACCACGGCTAATGGATGGGAATTCGTGAATATAATTCAATTCAGCTGTTTCTTTTTCTAGTCTCCCTTTGTAATTTTCTTCTTCAAGGACCACAACCTGTAAATTCTTTACTGTATGTCCAGAAAGATTGAAATGTTCTACAACTGGTTTTGGGGTGTTGCTATTTCTAATGTCAGATTTGTATCTGTTAATGTTCTAGCATATAAATCCTGTTTGCCCAATATAGAGTGTAGAGGGGCATTGTTGTTATATATCACATTGGAGGAAGAGCAAGTAAATACACCTCTGTTGTTGGGGTGATATTATTGGCCCCTATAATGTTGCTCCCGGAATAGATGTGGAGAGAGAATTGGCATCTGGGATTGTGGAAGAGCATTGTCCTCATATTATCATCCATGTTATATATCCTGTTGTGAGTAGGTGTTCAAGATTTGGAGGCTGCCTGTAGGCCAATAAAGTCTTGCCTCCCAGAGCTTGTGAGAAGGCAGCGTTGTTCTCCAGATCTGGTTTTCACTCGATGATGTACTTCAGCTGGAGCAAGTCCAGAGAAGGGCGACCAAAATGGTGAGAGGCCTGGAAGCCATGCCCTATGAGGATAGACTTAGAGAGCTGGGTATGTTTAGTCTGCAGAAGAGAAGGTTAAGAGGGGACATGATAGCCATGTTTAAATATTTGAAAGGATGCCATGTAGAGGACGGAGAGGGCTTGTTTTCTGCTGCTCCAGAGACCAGGACAAGGAGCAATGGATTCAAGGTGCAGGAAAGGAGATTCCACCTGAGCCTCAGGAAGAACTTCCTGACAGTCAGGGCTGTCCGGCAGTGGAATCTGCTGCCTCGGAGTGTAGTGGAGTCTCCTTCCTTGGAGGTTTTTAAGCAGAGGCTAGACGGCCATCTGCCGGGAGTGCTTTGAGGGTGTTCCTGCATGGCAGGGGGTTGGACTGGATGGCCCGTGTGGTCTCTTCCAACTCTACATTTCTATGATTCTATGATTCAGTGGTCTCAGTTGGGGACTGCTGGTGATCACTAATGGTGTCATTTTGTATTTTCAGTCTGTGTTGTAGCAGGTAGTTTCTGGGTATTAATGACAGAAACATAGAATTATAGAGTTGGAAGAGACCACCACAGCCATCAGGTGCAACCCCCTGCCATACAAGAACACACCCTCAAAGCACCCCCAGCAAATGTCCATCCAGCCTCTGTTTAAAAACCTTCAAAGAAGGTGATTCCACCACACTCCAAGGAAACATATTCCACTGTTGAAAGGTTCTTACCATCAGGACATTCTTCCTGATGTTTAGGTGAAATCTCTTTTCCTAGTTTGAATCCATTGCTCTGTGTCCTAGAGTGACACTGTAGGTTTATTTCCAGTCTCTTAAGTGGACTTCCACCTTTGCAAAACTGGAAATTCCCTCCCAGTGTTTTACTAGGGTTCTTGCCAGCCTCCCAAAGCTGATTCCCACGCTTGGAACGACTGGCAATCTCCCCAACTCTATCGGTATGCTGCCACCCCCCCCCCGAATTATGAATTACTTAGACAGAACAGGAGGGACTCTGCCTAATCTCTAAGCGTAAGGATCTTCCCCCTCCTCTTTCCCCTGAGTGAGAGAGGTCCTATGTAGCGTGTGCCAACCCTGGCGTGGAAATGGAGAGAAATGGAGGTTTATAGAAGTGTTTTAATCAAGACATGCAAATAAACAATATATACTGGGGAGACTCCTCTCTCCGAGGTGCACTTAGTTACAAGAATTTACAAAACAGATATAACAGCACAGATACATTCTTAAGATCAGCCAATTCCCAAAATAACAACATTAGCCCTAACGCGGCTAACTACTTATTTCTAGTTACTCACAATTAGGTTATAGGCGTAGATGGTCTAAAGGAGGAGAGAGGGGGGTCCAGGAGACACAGCATGCCTGCCAGCTCAACTGGGCCAGCTCTCCCCTCTCTCTTTCTCTCTGGCCACATGGCCTCTCAGAAGTTTTATATTTTCCTCCTTGGAAGGATCTGGAAGCCTCTCCAAGATGCCCACCTCTTTTCCTTTTGGTTGGTCAATTCTCACCTTGTGACCTGTGATGCTGACCCTTTCTTTTTGGTTGGTCAACTCTCACCCTGTGACCCTTGATGTAATCCTAACATCTCATTAACCCTTGGTTTACCTGAAGAGAGAAGTATCTCCCTTTGATAAGACTAGATAATGGGAAGCCCCATTATCACACGCCTCCCAAATCTCAGACGGTCTGGGAACAGCTGAAGGCTGGAACCACACCGGCTGGGATTTCATCCTGGGACCTAAGAAAGGAAAAGTCAAAGAATAAATGCAAATGCACACAACAGTACAGGTTAGCCATATTATCAATGCGAACATGTAAAACTCAGCCCTCTTAACCTCCCTCCAGTCCTCTGCGTGACAAGGAATCTGCAACCACATTAGAACTTCCAACCACGTGCTGAATGTCGAAGTCAAAGTCTTGTAGGGACAGGCTCCATCGTAGTAACTTCTTGTTAGTTCCCCGGACTGTATGTAGCCATCGGAGGGCAGCATGATCAGTCTGGAGGGTGAAGCGACGTCCCCAGATATATGGTCTCAGCTTCTCTAACGCATATACAATAGCATAGCATTCCTTCTCTGGTATGGACCAATTGGACTCCCTTGCAGAAAGCTTCTTGCTGAGGAACAAGATGGGATGCAAGGTGCCATCCGGACCCTCCTGTAGTAATACTGCTCCAATGCCTCTGTCAGAAGCATCTGTAGGCACTATGAACGGCTTGTCAAAGTCTGGTGCCCTGAGCACAGGATCTGCCCTCAAGGCCTGTTTCAAGGCTGCAAAGGCTTCTTGACACTCTGCTGTCCATTTCACTACTTTAGGCTTCTTGGAACCTGTCAGGTCTGTTAGAGGTGCTGCCATTTGGCTATAGTTGGGCACGAATCTCCGGTAGTACCCAGCCAGGCCAAGGAAGGACTGCACCTGCTTCCTGGAACGAGGAATTGGCCAGCTATTAAGAGCTTCCACTTTGACTTGCAGTGGAGTGATAGTCCCCTGTCCCACTTCATGGCCAAGGTAGGTCACTCTGTCCAGTGCAAACTGGCACTTCTTTGCTTTGACTGTCAGTCCAGCATCACTAATGCGTTGGAAGACAATCTCCAAGTGTCTCAAGTGGTCTTCCCAGGAGTCTGAGAAGATTGCAATGTCATCTAAATAAGCAACAGCAAAGTCCCTGCACCCTCTTAGCAAACAGTCCACCAGCCTCTGGAAAGTTGCAGGTGCGTTCCGTAGCCCAAAGGGAAGGACATTGAACTCAAACAGGCCCATGTGAGTGATGAATGCTGTTCGATGCTTAGACTCTTCTGCTAGGGCGATTTGCCAATAGCCCTTAGTCAAATCGAGGCTGGATAGGTGCTTAGCATGCCCCAATTTCTCCAACAGTTCATCTACTCTGGGCATTGGATAATGTTCAGGGCGTGTCACTGAGTTCAGTTTTCTATAATCCACACAAAAACGAATGTCCGTCCCCCCTTTTTGGGCACTAGGACAACTGGGGATGCCCATGGACTGCGTGATGGGCGAATGATCCCCATGTCCAACATCTCTTTCACCTCCCTCTCTATCGCCTCTTTCCCTTTTGGTGACACCCGTCGTGGCTGTTCTGCTGATGGCCTGCTGTCATCTGCGGCTACCACATGTTGAGGATCTGTGGTGCGACCTGGGACAGGTGAAAACAGGGTGGTGAACTTACCCGTCAAGTGAAAGAACTGCTTGCGTTGTTTCGCATTGAGTCTCGGGGAGGGTTTCACATCTTCCAAGCCACCACCCTCCCGATCATAGAAAGCACCCTCAGGCCACTCTTCCTCCTCCTCATCTTCCTGGACTGAAAGTGTGAGAAGGTGACTGGGCCTCTCGTAGAAGGGTTTCAGTGAATTCACATGATACACTTTTGGCTTAACCCTAGACTTAACCCTAGACTTAACTGTATGAGATAGTTCACTGTCCCAATGCGTTCTTGCACTGTGGCAGGACCTTCCTAAGAAGTTTCCATCTTGTTAGACTGGAGAACTTTCAGAACCATCACTTGGTCTCCTTCTCAAAGCAACATTCTCTGGCATACTGGTCATACCAGGTCTTCTGCTTCTCTTGTGCCTGTTGCAGATTCTCATGAGCATCTGCCCATGCTTCCCTGAGAGTATTCTGCAAGTTAGTCACAAAATCAACCACATTAGTCTCTGAAGAAGGGATAGCTCCCTCTCACTGACTTTGAACCAGCTGTAAGGGCCCTTTCACATCATGGCCATAGACCAGCTCAAAGGGTGAATAACCCAGGCTTGGGTGTGGAACAGATCTGTAAGCAAACAAGAACTGCTGTAGCGCCAAGTCCCAGTCATTGGAATGTTCATTCACAAACTTACGGATCATGGCCCCCAAAGTTGCATTAAAACGTTCCACCAACCCATTAGTTGGTGATGGTAAGGCACTGATGTCAGATGGCGTACTCCATGTGCCTCTAATAGGCGCTGCATGACTTTGGAGTTGAAATTGGAAGCTGCATCCGTTAAAATCTCTGCAGGCCAACCTAATCTAGCAAAGATGTCTGTCAAAGCTTGGGCAACTGCCTTAGCTGAGATCCCACCCAGTGGTATGGCTTCTGGCCAACGAGTGCAGAAGTCCACAAAGGTGAGCACATATCGCTTTCCCCTAGCAGTCTTCCTAGGGAAAGGTCCCATGATGTCCACAGCCACTCTCTGGAATGGAACATCAATGATAGGAAGTGGTTGGAGAGGGGCCTTGGCTTGATCCTGGGATTTCCCTACTCTCTGGCAAACTTCACAGGATCGGACATAATCAGTCACATCCTTGCCCATCCCCTCCCAGTAGAAGGACTTTCCCAATCTGTCCTTGGTTCGGTTCACCCCAGCATGTCCGCTAGGATGATCATGAGCCAGACTCAAGAGTTTGGCTCTATACTTAGAAGGCACCAGCAACTGTCTCTGAGTGCATACGCCCCCCTTGTTACCTCTCAGGCCAGACTCACGATATAATAGGCCCTCAACAATTAGAAATCTGGGCCCCTTCATCACTGGAGGAGACTTCACCTCTTCCTTCGCTCTGGTCCAAGCAGTTTGAAGGCTCTGGTCTGCTTCCTGGTTTTCGTGGAGTGGCAGACTCGCCTCAGATTCTCATTGCATTGCAGCTTCTCCAGGTTCTGCTCCCTTGGCTGGAGTGTTCTCTGGAGTTTCCACTGCTGTTGAATCCTTTGCTGGCTTTGGAGTCAGCGTTGTTGGATCCTCCTCCTCTGCAGCAGCCTCTTGCATCTCAGGCAAATTGTCCAGCACCTGATTCTGCTCGGTGCCCACCGGAGACTCCGCCCCCTGGGCAGCGCTGAGTCAGGAGTGACCACAGGGACCAACTTGAGACCATGCTGACTAGCCTCTTGACATGGAGAAGCTCTTCCTGGACTTCTGCCAGCATCTGCTCCGACATCCGCGGTATCAGCAAGGATGGTCCCGACCTCTGGGCCTATGATGCTGTGGTGGGAGTCTGCCCTAGGTTCCACCACCTCTTCAGACAGGACTCCTTCTGGTGTAGCAGGAGACAGTGACTGCAGTCTAAGTTCAGGCTGGTCCTCAAGTTGCACTGAAGACTGACCTCTGCTCAGGCTGCTTACCGTCTTTGCACGCTGTCCGGACTCTTTCCGGGCCTGACTAGCATGGAAGACGAGATCATCACCCAACAGAGCAGGACATCGTAGTCATCATAAACAGCGAAAGTCCAAACTCCTTCCCAGCCTTTGTACTGAACAGGAACGCGTGCTGTTGACAGTTGAGCCGGAGGAGCTCTAAAGTCTCTGATAGTGATCTTGATGTGGTCATCAACAAGACCAGGATCCAGATATGAACGATGAATAGCAGAAACTTGTGCTCCAGTGTCTCTGTAAGCAACAACTTTCCTGCCTCCTACCCACAGTGTGTGCCTTCTGTGAGTAGGGATCATGTCCGGATCAGGAGCAACTGAATGATCAGCGGGAGTGTCCCTGGAAGCCGAAACAACAACCAACTGGGCCAACTTAGGCTTCTGCTTACAGTTGGCTTTAATATGTCCCAGCTCTCCACAGAGAAAGCATTTAGGGCTAGCCTTTTTCCCTGGCTGACCCTGAGCACCTGCCACAGACTGCTGCCTGGAGCGAGGCTGTGACGGTGTGGTGGAGCTGTGCAGCTGAGGCTTTGAGGCAGTGTCATTTAGTGATGACCTAGGAGTAGAAGTGTTGTGCTTCTGGAGATCTTTGCGTGCTTGTTGGTATTTGTGCTTGTCTGTAGGAGGCATTACCACAGTAGGCTGGAATGCCTCTTCACCCCTGGAGGCAACGAAGCAATCTGCTGCCTTGGCGACCTCGTCAAGTGTCTTTGGCTCGCGTTGCAACACGAAGGATGCAGTCTGTGGAGGTATGTGCTCCAAGAATTGCTCCAATAAAAACTGAAATAAAACCTCTTCTCTAGTGGATGCTTTAGCTGCTTGCATCCAAGAGTCCAGTGCCCGCTCAAGTGAACAAGCCATTTTGTTGTAAGTTTCACCCGGTTTTTTCCTAATGGCACGAAATCGGGATCTAGATTTATCTGGTGTGAGTCCAAGCCTCTTCCAGGCTAGGGCCACAAACTTGGTGAAATCATTTCGGTCCGCAGCTGGCAAGTCGCTTGCCACTTTCAGTAACGTCCCTGAGAGATTAAGCTGAAGTTCACTCATATAATTCTCCTCAGGGATCCCAAAATCATCCGCTGCACGTTTGAATGAGATGAGAAAAGCCTCAAAATCATCTGAATCTCTGTAAGTTGGCAGCTGTCTGATGCGGTTAAGAGCAAGTCATGGCTCTGGGTTCCGCTGAGCAGCTGTCTGGTTTGCAGTGGAAGCTTGCATCATGTCCATCGATTTATCTAGGAATCTTGCAATTTGCTCAGGGGGCAACTTGTCATGTAGGAGCCTTATTGATTCATGCAGGAGCTTTATTGATTCCCAGAAAGCAGCAGGGGAATCCATATGGTCACCAAGGGCTGTTACTGGCATAGCAGCCACTTGCTGAACTAGATTACTACCACTAGGGGTAGCTGGTTGAGCAGATGAGCTATCTTCTGTAGCATCCTGCTGTGTGACATTGGTACCACTAGGGGTCGACACAGGATCCATAGTGTATTCCAGGATTTTTCCGGATCCTGAGTTCATAAAACTCCCTGACTACCTCTGTGCACCGAAAACTACAACACCGAAAAGGTCTGATTGGCTGATCAAAGAATATATATAGTGCTAGAAGCCCCAAAAGCCACAGAAAAGAGGGAGAAATCCTAAAAACCAAGAAAAATGGAAAAAAAATCCCAAAGCCTTCTCTCCTTTCCCTGCTCTTCGCCCCCCTTCCTCCCTCCTGAGGGAAACAAAAGCCAACTCTGCCTGAGTTAAGTACCTGCAATTAGTATGCAGATTTTTTCAGCTCCAGCTGCAGGGGACTTAAAAAAATGCCTGCTCTGACTCAGACCCAATGCCAGAGTTTAGCAGCTTTAAAAATCCAAACCCCCCCCCTTCTTTCCCCAACAGAAGCTTTGAATGACAGAGCCAGCAGCTCTTCACTGAAAGCTTTTTTAAAAAACCCAGAAAATCACTCTTTCCCAAAACAGAGGCTCTGGGAAACTAGAACGGTAGCCCTTCACAGAAAATTCCTCCTACCTGTTCACAGAATAATGTCTTTCCGCCCACCCCTCCCCTTTTCAGTGAGCTGGTGTTCTGAGGATTGCAAACCTCCCCTCAAGGCTGAAGGGGAGAAAAGAAAAGGAAAAAAAAAATCCAGAGATCACCCGTTTGCAAGAGTGCTCTCAATGAGGAAGCGATTCCGCCCCCTAGCCTCCAACTCCCCCTCCCTTTCAAGCCTCAGAGAGGACGCGAAGGAGAGAGAGAAAAACGTCCCTTTTAAACCACAGGCTGTTTAAGAAGGCTCCCTCGCTCACACATCCACCTCCCTTCTCCTGAGCTTAATTCCTCGCCACAGACACAGGGGAAGTGAAGCCAAAGCCTCAACTCTGCACCCTAAAAACCCCACTCTCCGTCTGAAAACCGCTGCCACCATGTGACACAGTAGGTTTATTTCCAGTCTCTTAAGTGGACTTCCACCTTTGCAAAACTGGAAATTCCCTCCCAGTGTTTTACTAGGGTTCTTGCCAGCCTCCCAAAGCTGATTCCCACGCTTGGAACGACTGGCAATCTCCCCAACTCTATCGGTATGCTGCCACCCCCCCCGAATTATGAATTACTTAGACAGAACAGGAGGGACTCTGCCTAATCTCTAAGCGTAAGGATCTTCCCCCTCCTCTTTCCCCTGAGTGAGAGAGGTCCTATGTAGCGTGTGCCAACCCTGGCGTGGAAATGGAGAGAAACGGAGGTTTATAGAAGTGTTTTAATCAAGACATGCAAATAAACAATATATACTCAGGAGACTCCCCTCTCCCAGGTGCACTTAGTTACAAGAATTTACAAAACAGATATAACAGCACAGATACATTCTTAAGATCAGCCAATTCCCAAAATAACAACATCCCTAACGTGACTAACTACTTATTTCTAGTTACTCACAATTAGGTTATAGGCGTAGATGGTCTAAAGGAGAAGAGGGGGGGGGTCCAGGAGACACAGCATGCCTGCCAGCTCAACTGGGCCAGCTCTCCCCTCTCTCTTTCTCTCTCTCTCTCTCTCTCTGGCCACATGGCCTCTCAGAAGTTTTATATTTTCCTCCTTGGAAAGATCTGGAAGCCTCTCCAAGATGCCCACCTCTTTTCCTTTTGGTTGGTCAGTTCTCACCTTGCGACCTGTGATGCTGACCCTTTCCTTTTGGTTGGTCAACTCTCACCCTGTGACCCTTGATGTAATCCTAACATCTCATTAAGCCTTGGTTTACCTGAAGAGAGAAGTATCTCCCTTTGATAAGCCTAGATAATGGGAAGCCCCATTATCACACCTAGTCTCTGGAAGAGCAGAAAACAAGCTTGCTCCATCTTCAACATGACTTCCCTTCAGATATTTAAACATTGCTATTTGTCACCTCTTAACCTTCTTTTTCATCAGGCTAAACATATTTAGCTCCCTAAGATGCTCCTCATAAGGAAAATAAACTGAACCATCTAAACTGTCTCTACAGGCCAATGGTGACTCCGGTTCAGACATCAGAAGAGCCTCAAGACCTGGAAAAACCACAGCAGTGAAGATAAGCAGCCAACCAAGGGGAATGTGTTTTTACCATATATCAATATGTATAGGTAAACTGGTGAAGAAACATAACCTCCAAACAATCTACAGACCGACCAAGAAAATTCAACAAATGCTACGTTCAGCCAAGGACCAGAGGGATCCTCTAACTTCTGCTTGAGTTTACGGCACACCGTGCAGCTGTGGGCAGGTCTTACAGGGACTACAAAGCGCAGCGTCCAAACACGAACCAAAGAACACGAAAGACACTGCAGACTGATCCAGCCAGAAAAATCAGCAGTAGCAGAACATGTTATAAACCAACCTGGAGACAGAAGGCTTTTTGAAAGCACAGAAATTCTGGACCATTCTGACAACTACTACGTCAGACTGCACAGAGAGGCCATCGAAATCCATAAACACATGGACAATTTCAACAGGAAAGAAGAAACTCAGAAAGTAAACAAGATTTGGCTACCAGTACTGAAGAACACTAACATCAAGACTCAAAAATATGCCAATGAACACCACCCAGACTCTGGAGGTCTCTCTACAGGGAACAACACAATGGATTGCTAATGTACTCAACGCACTGTTATGCATATCTCCTGACTAACAATACAACCCTGAGGAATCTCCCATTTAACAATAGGCCATCACACAGGCCAACTGTAACATATGCAAATTGCTTCCTCCCACCCACGGACTACACAAGTATATATACTCTGTCTTACTTCCATGCCACCAGATCCTCTGAAGATGCCAGCCACAGATGCAGGCAAAATGTCAGGAGAAAATACTAATAGGACATGACCTCAAAGCCCAGAAAACCCACAACAACCTCTGGATTCCAGCTGTGAAAACCTTCGACTTTACTCCTCCTCACTGTCAGGATCTCCAAGGCAGGGCATGACAGTGGTCTACTAAGACTCCTAGATCCCTTTCACACGTACTGTTTTGAAGCCAGGTGACACCCATCCTATATCTATGCATTTCATTCTTTCTCCTGAGTGTAGTGCCCTACATTTCTCCCTGTTGAAATTCATTTTGTTAGTTTTGGCCCAGATCTCTAATCTGTCAAGGTCTTTTTGAATTCTGATCCTGTCCTCTGGGGTATTAGCTATCCCTTCTAATTTGGTGTCATCTGCAAATTTGATGAGCATGCCCTCTGTTCTATCATCTAAGTCATTGATAAATATGTTGAATAGCACTGGGCCCAGGAGTGAACCCTGGGGCACCCACCTAGTCATTCCTTTCTAGGATGAAGAGGAGTCATTGGTGAGCACCGTTTGGGTTCAGTTCATCAACTTTCTTGATTTGTTTCTTTACCTCCTTAGGTGGGTACTGTAGTTTGAGAAATGGCTGTCGTAAATCCAAGAGTTTTGAGTCTCTGTCTTGTGGGTCTGAGCAGTTGAGATTGTACTGGAGGGCTTGGCTGTAAACTATAGATTTGGTAGTGTGTTTTGGGTGGAAACTGGAGAAATATAAGTATATGTAGTGATCAGTGGGTTTTTAATAAGAGCATAATGCTTAGAAGCCCATTATGTGGTTGCACAGTGGGGTCAAGAAAATGAATTTGTTGTGTGGATTGTTCAAGGGACTGTGGCAGAATCCAGCTGGGCAAAAGGAAACTGGGAAGGAAGGGGCCTGCTCTGGGAAAGACACAATCCACACAAAGGCCTGTGAACATGCCTGCCAGCCTACTCAGGGGACTGAATCCAGCAAATGTTTATACTGAATATTGTACTAGTTGACCACATACTGAAAGGGTTAAAACTGTAGAGGTAGTTGCTTAAGTAGAAAAATAGAGAAAAATAAGGTGAGCAGATGCATACTTTATCTTATCAGAAGGCTTAGGTATGCGCTTAAGCTGTGCAGGGAACCTGTGGAGATGGTGTAACCCAGTGAGAGTACTCCCTTGGTACCGAAATACGTTATTTTGAAAGCTGCAACCTGGGCCTTTGTAACCTGGAAACTGCTCATATATGGTCATATGTTAATCATTTCCTGTACCTGTTTACAAGAGTGTATAAAAGTATGCTGATACCTGACTCTGGGCTCTCAGTCTTTTGGAAATTCATTCCACTGAGATCCCTGCACAGTGAAAAATAAATCTTTTTGCTTTCTAATCTGGTGATCTCAGTTCTTGGCGAGCTACTTCAATACCACTCACAGAGTCCAGATCCAGTGATTACTTAGAACAGATATAGATAAATTCCTTTTTCCATTTGCCTCCACAGGATAATACATGACAGTGAGACTTTCAGCCCTGAAATTAGGGCCTTAGGGGAACTCTTTTTGGAATCCTGAAGGTCCAGCCTAGAGACCTTCCCCATGTCATCTACTTTCAATGATAGCGGAGTGCCCCTGATATGAGGATTTATGGATCCAAACAGTGAATTACCATCTCCCTCTCCTGACAGATCAGGGCTCTGTCAGGAACCGAATCCACACACACAAATGTAACAGTTCTAATACACTGTTTATTAGGAGTGTGATGCATAGTACAGGACTTCAGTGAGTGAACTGAAGGCAATTAGCAAAATCCAAACATTAGAAGCAAATAGTTTCCCATTCTGCCCACAGGAGACCTTGAAGTGCTGACATCAGCTTGGCAGCGCTTATCTCTACATTCCTAGCTTTGTTTACCTAACGGTATCTGGTTCCCATACCTTGTTACAAGCAAGCAGTTAATTAACTCCTACTACATGTCCCATAAATGAAATATGGAGGGCTACCCGACAGGCTCCCTTGCTACAGCACAAAACTTTAAGCATCCATCACAATAGCTTTTTGCTAACATCGGTACAACCCATCTGTGGAAGGGAACAGGGTTATTTTTCACTGCTCCAGAGCATAGGACAAGGAGCAATGGACTCAAACTACAGGAAAGGAGATTCCACTTGAACCTCAGGAAGAACTTCCTGACAATCAGAGCTGTCCGGCAGTGGAATATGCTGCTGCCTCTATGGAGTGTGGTGGTGTAGTGGCCAAGAAAGAGGCGAAACCAGGTTGACAGGGAAAAATCAAAAAGCCAGTTTTATTACAATACCTTGTGCAAGGGGCAACAGTTATTTCAGTACTGTTGTGTCAATTAATTGAGGTAGCATCACTATATACCTTTTGCTTTTCTATGTCAGCAATCATTCATTTATTTAGCCCGCCCATCACTGGAGAAAAGATCTTTAGTTAACTTTTCCATTACATCATTGACTGGCACAGAGGAACAAAAGAGTTTGTTAGAAAATGATACAAAATAATGGTAGGGAGTATAGTGCCTCCCTGTGAATTCCAGACCTTTTGCAAGGCCATTCTCTAAAATTTGAGATAAGACAGACATCTGCAATTTACTCAGAGGCACAATTCAATTCGCTTATTTTTCCTATTCAAGTGGTATTGGATTTAACCCCTTCATTCCCCCCTTCATGCTAAATTCAAACTACTTTGCAATTTCAAGCATGTACTATTTCCTACTTCCTTATAACACAAATAATATATAACAACAAACTACATAGCAGCATAAGGATTCATTAACACACATTACACTTACACGCTGTTCCCAATAACGGAGGGGGTCTGATTTGTGCGTAGAGAGGTTAGAGTCCCGGTGTAACCCCAGCAGAAATCTAGCCGCAATCTTCAATTCCACAGCAGTTGCTGGATCTGATGTACGTTGCCTGGCAGCTTCCAGGTGTGCCAGTCTGTACAATCTAGCCCAGAATTCTTCTCTCCTCAGGAGTTGCTGGGTCTGGTGTACATTTTGGCGGCTTCCGGAGCGTCAAATGTATCACCTAGCCCAGAATTCTTCTGACCCCTCTTTCTGCAACCACCAGTTAGGCATACACATCAACTTCCTTCTTCCATTGACTTGAGCATTACAGATTAAAAAACAACACTTTTAACATGCAGAGTAAAGACTGGCAGATTTAGGAAAGCCATTATGTTAGTACAAAGTACTCTTGCTTACTGTGCCTTTTCCCATACTTACTTAGGGAACTCAATTTTATCCACATGCCTGCAGACCATTAGAATGATCTTCTAATATTGTATACTTCAAAATGCATTTTCCCTTCTTTTGCATTCAACTCATTTACATAATAACAACAGGTTGTATTTTACCAAAATGCTGAGTACCCCCTCACAACTGAAGAGATAGTTTCATGCTGGGCTGACAGCCAACAACGTACCTGCCTTACATGAAAACCAATTCCTCATGGGGATCATGTGTTGTCATGTACCTGTTGCTTTTATTGTGAATCCTTTTCATTTTTGGCCAGCCACACTATATCAATTCATGCACTGAGTGAAAAGTGATAATCCCAGGAGATGAACCATATACCTATTTGCCATTGTAAAAACTGGTTGCTTTCCAGAACTGACTATGGAGGACCAGCCCCCCTTTTGTCACACAACTCAATAAAACCAATACTATAACTGAAAAGAAATTAACATTGAAACATTTCCCTGGGCATACCTGTTTGCCATATACACATATCTTCCAATCCCTAGTGATAAATAGGTAAACCAAACTTCCTGCCTCTTCCTATACCTGTCTCAATCTATTGTTTTCCACATTCAAGATCTGATCATGCATGTGTCCCGAGTTTAGCATCTTGGCCACCTTTACCACAGTGGGGGTTGTCATTACCACCTGATAGGTCCCCACCCATGTCCAGGTTGCACCCAATCCTTCACCCATGTCTCCTGGTTTGAGAGGGTGCGCCTGTGCTTGTAGGGAAAGAAGCCCCTATTTTAACATTTTCTCCCTTGTCGTACTCAGAGCTTTCCCTAACACACTAACTCTTTCCTGTAGAGTTATGTTCCCTTAATCCATCCAAAAGGGCTTTTGCTGAAAGGTGACAACTTTATGACTCTGTGAAGTATATATTGCATCTTCTTTCCATCATAATGGGGCTCTGGGAAAAAACAAAAACACTCCTGGTTCCTCTTGTTGTGGGCTGCACATGGAATGAGAATGAAAGGTTTCTATAAAATGGGCTCAGAAGATGAATGTGGTATCATGCCACTTGTCCTGCGCTGGCATCCAGTCCAAAAACATAGCCAGGGCTGTTACCTGGACCATACACGTTGAACTCCTGTGTCTCCAGGATTTTGTTTCATCTTCTCCAGTTTCCTTAAATTCCGAGGTCTGCAATACAATGTGATTCCTCTGGGTGATTCCTAGCACAGTGGTTTAATCTTTGATGATCTTGTGGACAAATACAGGTCTGTTGTTTGAGCCTGTATGATGTGTGGGCTTTTTCAGGGCTGTTGTCAGCCTGTTAGCTGTCTCACAGCTTGCATCTCTTTTCCTCTTAACTGCTGACCACTGACATTATTCATGGAGTTCTGCTGTCGTCTTCCACAAAAGGATTCTCACCATTACATCACCTCTCACTTGGTCCCTGCTGTCTTCTTCCACATATCCACATCCTTCTCTGTCTGTCTTCACCATCTGTCCAGATTTTTCTCACCTATGCCTCTTCTGTCCACACTAGGCACATCGGCAAACTCCCAGAGACCTTCTTCCTCTTCTGGGTTTTCCTACCACCTTCTCATCTTCCAACCTCTACTCATTTTGGATTTTTACAAAAACTTACAGCTCCCAGTATTCACAAGCGGTCTCCCATCCAAGTACTAACCAGGCCCGACCCTGCTTAGCTTCCGAGATCAGACGAGATCGGGCGTGTTCAGGGTGGTATGGCCGTAGGCTGTGAGCCACTCCCTTTTGCCCTCCTTAGCCCCTTGCAGCTCCTGGACTCTTGGCTGCCCTGCTAGCTTTTGTGTCAGCCGCTTGACTCTGCTGCATTTTATTTCCCTTTTCCGCCTGGTTCTAAAATTCCAAACATCAGACGAACTAGGGAAGGGAGGGGGTGAACCCCCCCTTTTCGAAACTGACTCCTCTGTTCCTGCTACTTATTGTCGGCTGCATCCTCTCAGCCTCCGCTGCATCCGCCGCTTCCATTCGCCCCCCCGCCATCTGCCCTCCCTCCTTGGCTGGCACCTCAGCTGGGGGGGCTGTTGTTTCACATCGCTTCTCCTCCAGGAAGCCTCTTGATGCTGGCAGCGGCTCTCACTCCTTATCACTGGTATTATTGCTCCCCCCATCTGTCCCCTCAGGAGAAGGACAGGCAAACAGACATGCAGAAAGGATCCGGTGGGGGTGGAGCGTGGTTGTCTCCTAAAGAGCTGCCGCGTCAAGGCCTCTGTGGGGGCTCTACCTCTCTGTTCTTTTGCATTGGAATTCCCAAGAGTTCTTGGGGGAAACTTATTCAGGTACTACAATGTCCATCATTCCTGAACTTTCCCAATCTAGGCCTCTGTCTTCTTTCTCTCCACTTGCCTCTTCCTCCTGCCTGCTTGGAGTCTCAACAGCTCTCTTCATCCCTTCTATCACTGTTTCCACCAATTTGATAATCAGTGAGCATATTCATCTGGTCAAGATTATTTGGATCCCACCCTGGATCAGCTAGGGGAACTCTGCCTCTCCCTCTGGTGCTCTCCTGGCTGGCTCGCCATTCCTCAGTAGTGAACAAGGCCAAAAGCAAATATTGACAATCCTGCCAGTTAGAGACATGTGAGGCCATGATTCTGGAGTAAAGTTCTATTATTTAGTAGGTCTGACATGGTGAAGGGTGTATATTGATAACTCTGAACTCACTGGTAGCAGCACCAGTGCCTCTGTTAGGGGCCACTTGGACTTCTGCTGCTGGCACTGTTGAACCTCTTCCAAATTTCTTCTGAGTCTCGTCCACCACTGCATACACAGCCTCAAGTGATGGTGAATGGATGGGAATTTGCAAACTGACAGCTCATTAAATATTCAGTGAAGTCTTCTTTCTCCCTTTTCTAAGACATGAGAGAATTTACTAGGAAACAGACTTTGCTTCTATCATTAAAGGGGGAGAAACTGCCTTTCTTTCTTTTTTTTTCCCCTTCTTTCAACAGGGAGGGGGTGAGGGGGAATTCCTGGTGGGCGCAGAGTTCCTCTTTTTCTTTTCCTCTTCTTTCTTTCCTTTTCAAATGCAGCTCTTTTTTTTTAAACAATAGACTCTGCGCTAAGCTCTGCCCCTTGTGTTACCTTGCTGTAAAGGTGTTGCAAAAGTACTAGAGGAGAATCTTTTCCAACTCCTGGCATGTCTCCATGCAACACCTTAAAGGCTTATTTTTTTTTTCATTAACTCTCTGACTCTATTTCTGCTTTTCTTGGCTAAATAAATGTCTAGCCCAAAATCAGTGTATCCCGTTTCACCAATCAGGCAAAAACTGCTTAAAATACCTCCCTTTAAATGTTAATTGCCGGCCCATTAAATCTCCATCAAGGAGGTCAGACTTGGTCCTAGAAATCCCCTTATTTCCTGTCATGCCGAGAGTTGCTCCCACTGCCTCTTAGCATGGAACAAAGGGATCCCTTTCCAGTTAATTGTATCATTTGACATAGTAAGGGCTCTCTGCAGCCCTTTGGATCCAACCTCAAAATTCCCACTGCCTGAATTGCAAAATCAGGCTTTTTCTTTACACTTAAGAGAAAACAATGAGATTTTTCTTTGCTTCCTCACTATTTCTCATTAACACCTGAGGTTTTTGCACTGACTTTATTTCTGCCATTTCCCAGCCTCTGGCTTAAAACAACAAAGAGCCCAAGAAGGAGGGGCTTCAGGAAATGGCTTCAAACACAGAGACAACTAGAGAGGAAACAAACCATTTTTTTCTTTTTTCTTTACACTACAACGGCAATAGTAAGTTTCCACTAAATCCTCCTTTAAAATTCTTTTAACATACAGTCCAGAGGAGTTTACCGGCTCTCCCCCTCTCATTTCCTCCCAAGTTCCAGACAAGACACAATAGGAATGGGATTTGACGCACGGTAGGTCCGTGCGCCCACACAAAAGGGGTTTTTTTTTTACTCCAGTCACTCCAGCACTGACTCGGCCACCCGGACGATCATGGCATGATGCAAGAACTGCAGTGCTGCAAGCATTTCACACACATCTTTCATTCAGACAAACAACCTCCCATCTGGCCCATTAAACCACACCTGAGACGTCTCATTTATTATTCCGCCATACCAAGAGTTTTCGGGGTTTCTCTCTCCACCGTCGAGAGGTACTCAGCCGAATACTCGGGGAGTGATCAGATCCCCCTTCCCCCTCCCAAACATGAGGGGGGCTACTCACCAGAGGGCCATGGGAGGCTTGATTTCCAGCTGTAACCCGAGGTCCTTTGACTGGATCGCTGTCGCCAGGGATGCCACCACTCCCCAACCAAACCTCTTCAACAAAAGGGGTCAAGGGCACCCTGGGTTTTGTCAAGGGGGGGCCGCATCCCGACGTCCAAACGTCCGTCAAGGGGGACAGAATAGTCCCTTCCCCCTGTTCCCGGCCAATGCACCAGAAATGTAGTGGCCAAGAAAGAGGCGAAACCAGGTTGACAGGGAAAAATCAAAAAACCAGTTTTATTACAATACCTTGCGCAAGGGGCAACAGTTATTTCAGTACTGTTGTGTCAATTAATTGAGGTAGCATCACTATATACCTTTTGCTTTTCTATGTCAGCAATCATTCATTTATTTAGCCCGCCCATCACTGGAGAAAAAGATCTTTAGTTAACTTTTCCATTACATCATTGACTGGCACAGAGGAACAAAAGAGTTTGTTAGAAAATGATACAAAATAATGGTAGGGAGTATAGTGCCTCCCTGTGAATTCCCAGACCTTTTGCAAGGCCATTCTCTAAAATTTGAGATAAGACAGACATCTGCAATTTACTCAGAGGCACAATTCAATTCGCTTATTTTTCCTATTCAAGTGGTATTGGATTTAACCCCTTCAGTGGAGTCTCCTCCTTCTTTGGAGGTTTTTAAGCAGAGGCTGGATGGCCATCTGTCAGGAATGGTTTGATATAGGTTCTTGCATGGCAGGGGTTTGGACTGGATGGCCCTTGGGGTCTCTTCCAGCTCTATGATTCTATGACTCTATGGCCATTTCCGCACTAGACTGTTATAGTGCTATTATTCCACTTTCAACATCCTATGGAATCCTGGGGTTTGCAGTTTTGGGAGGGGCCACTGGGCAAACCCCAGGATTCCATAGGATGTTGAAAGTGGAATAAGAGCACTATAACAGTCTAGTGCAGAAATGGCTCATGATTCTGTGATTCTATGAAATTTGACTGCTGTGTTAGGGTAGGGTGATGAAAGTGGGAGAAGATAGGAAAGCCACAAAGCAACCATCCTATAGTATCATATTCAGAAAATGCTGAGGCAGCTAATCTTGAGGAATGTTGGTATTTCCCTGCACTAACCACTTCTGCCATGCTTTGCTGTTGGCCACAGTGCTCCCTCTTTGAGAAGGGCCAAGCAAACCTCTTCGGGCCCATTCATGCTACAGCATTATAGCACTTCCAAAAGAGTTTGTTGGGTTATGGCTGTTATGTCTGTTGGGGTAAAAGGCTCCTTGTTTGTGTGAGATGGGAGGAGGCCTGCTTGTGTGCTCATTAGCACCCTATTGTTCTATTGTGTTTTGCTGAGCTTCAGTCTGTTGCGTTAAGGCTGATTATTTGTGATGATTTGAGGTAGGCTTGCTTACGTGATCACTAGTGCTCTATTGTTCTTTTGTGTTTGGGCCAGAGGAAGTGAGTCAGAGATTGGGTTGGGGAGGAGCTAGCGGTCACTAGCTCTCTATATAACTGCAGCCCCTGTTCCTGGAGCTCAGTGAAGAAAGGGCAAGGCTAAGAGGCATTTTATGTGGGTGTAGTAGAAGAGACAGCATAAGGTGAGCTTGTGTCTGTTGGGTTAAACCTCCCTAGACCCAGAAAATTTTTTGGGAGAGTTTGTTAGGCTGAGACTGTTTTGTCTGTTGGGGTAAAGCTGCTTGTTTATGTGAGCTGGAAGGAGGCTTGCTTGTGTTCTCAATAGTGCTAGATTCTAGGCTGCAGCAATAGGAGTTTGGTGTCTAGGTCAAGGGAAGTAATAGTACCACTCTATTCTCTTTTGGTCTGATCTCACTTGGAATGTTGTGTCCAGTTCTGGGCACCACAAAAGAAATTGACAAGCTGGAACATGTCCAGAGGAGGATGACCAAAATGGTAAAGGGCCTGGGAACCACACCCTATGAAGAGCAGCTTAGGGAGCTGGGTATGTTTAGCCTGGAGAAAAGAAGGTTAAGAAGTGACATGATAGGTATGTTTAAATATTTGAAGGGATTTCATATGGAGGATGGAGCAAACCTGTTTGCTGCTGCTCCACAGACTGAGACACGGAACAATGGCTTCAAACTACAGGAAAAGAGATTCCACCCAAACATTAGAAAGAACTTTCTGACGGTAAGGACAGTTTGACAGTGGACTACCCTGCCTTGGAGTGCGGTGGAGTCTCCTGCTTTGGAGGTTTTCAAACAGAGGCTGAATGACCATTTGTCGGGAGTGCTTTGATAAGGTATTCCTGCATCACAGGAGGCTGGACTCAGTGGCCCTTGTGATCTCTTCCAACTCTATGATTTTATCAAATCTGACCAGGAGAGTCCTAGGAGAGTGTCACCGTGAGTCAGAAGGCACTCAGCAAGTCTTCCTGGCTCCTCAAACCAATGAATGCCCCTCAACCAAGAATGGAACCGGAAGTGATATCGCATCACTACCTGTTTTGGTGCAGCTGTGGGGTGTGTGTTAAAATGCCTACCTCTGTTGAATTGTTCCTACCCCTGGTTGTTTGGATTGCCCTTTCCAGTTTTTCAATTTACCTTTTATTGAACAGAGGCAATGAAAATCTGGCACACCATCTGAAATGCTGTCGCCTCATAGACCTGTGATGTATTATGAAACTTGGATGAGATCCTCCGTTTGGGTTGTGTTGCATAGATCTCCACAGCAGGAATTACGCATTGTCTGCGCCGTGCAGCCTTGAATGGCTCAATGTGCAACTGCAACTACATGTGCCCTCCATGCCCATCTCATGGATGCTCCCATTTTGTGCACATGCCATGCACGATGGCACTCCAGGTTTAACTCCACTTCTGCAAACTTGGACTGAATGCAGACATTCTGTGCTGGGCAAAAATGTCCAATAGATTTCATAGAGGAAGTGAGGTTATGAATAAGACACCAACAAGATCTCAGCCTTGGTGGTATTGTTCTTTGGTGGAAATTTATTGCAAACAGCATTTTCCACACAGTCATTAAAAGGCAATGATGCAACACTTGGTGTGCTTTTCTGCCTGAAGCAGCCTAAAGATGGGGCAACATTTTATCAATTTCTGGGTGTGAAGGAATCACACAGCTCAAAAGGGACCAATAGGCCATTGCCAACTCTCTGTTCAATGCAAGAGATCCAGCTAGAGCATCCCCAGCAGGTAGCGGTCCAGATGATTTTAAAAGACATCCAGAGAAAGAGACGCTATCACCACTCTGGATAATTGGTTCCATTACTGAATCACACTTAGGTGGTTTCCTCACTACACTGTTATACTGCTATTATTCCACTTTCAACATCCTGTGGAATCTTAGGGTTTGCAGTTTAGGGAGGGACCTTTAGAATCCTCAGCCAGGGAGCTCTACAAACCCTAGAATTCCACAGGAGTTTGAAAGCGGAACAATAGCACTAGAACAGTGTAGGGCAGAAATGGCCTTAATGAGAAGAAGTTTCTTCTAATGTTCAGTTGAAATCTACTCCCCGGTAAGTTAAAAGCTTTAGACCTTGTCCTACCCTCTGGGGCAGCAGAGAACAAGCCTGCCCCCTTTTCTCTGTGACACCCCTTTAGATATGGAAAGTGTGCAATCATTTTGTCCCTCGGCTTTTTTCTTGAGCAGGCTGAACATACCCAATTCCCTCAACCTTTCCTCCACCTCTAATTGTTAGGAAAACAAACAAACAAACAAAACCCCACCAATATCAGGAATGGATTTTAGCCCTTTGTCCCACACAACCTAGTTCGTCATTGCTTCAAAACTTCTAAGATGTTTGAACATCCTAAAGTGTTTAATATGCTTGAGTAAGTTGAGATTGTTTTAAATTCTGAATTCTTCTAAATGCTTTAAATTTATTTTTACCTACATGCCACACTGAGATCCCATGATATCAGGTAGGATATGCAGTAGGCCCCAGTGTCTGCTGGGCTTGGTTCCAGGATCTCCTGTAGATACCAAAATTCACGGATGCTCAAGTCCCATTATGTACACTGGTGTAGTAAAATGGTGTCCTTTACATAAAACAGCAAAATCAAAGTTTGCTTTTTGGATTTTTTTAAAAAAATATTTTCAAGTCGTGTTCTGGTTGAATCCCAGAGATACAGAGTCTATGGATATGGAGGGCTGACTGTATAGGCACATCTTGGTTAACAAAGCCTCGGACGAAGAAGATCCTTTTTACAAAGTCTTTTGTTAAGCTTTTACCCTTTCATCCTTGTCCTCTGTCTAGCTGGGTTTTTTTTAGCGGTATCAGCAATAGTAGTATGGTGAACGAGAGCTGGAGAGACACAGACCTTTGGTGTTGTGTTGCAGCAAAATGGTTGTAGTAAACAATGCAATAAGGTTTGAACTGGGAAAGAATGAGATTCCATTCTACCTGATCCTAATTGTAGCTATGTGCACCTGCCTACAACAGGCAAGGTAAACTGCAGCTGCATCTAGAATCCCTTATTGAGCATGCATGTATAATAAAACAGAGAGAAAAGGGGAAACCAGATACGCCTAGCTCATCAGCTACCCCAGCAAAGGTGGCACAAGTTAGGCTGTTGAAATGGAAATCCTAAGAAAAGTACAGGCTAGTGAAAGAAAGAAAAAATCCCTAGATGCATCTCAAAAGAAGATTTCAAATGGTCTCTAGAAGGTTAAAAATATTTTTATTTACTTAGAGAAATTTATCTGACCTCTTTGTTTCATTTCACATGTGCATATGTTTAGTGTTGCATAAAATGTTTGCCAAAACATGCTGAACATTTTTTTTTGTGTGGTTCAGGAACCTATTCTTTCTATGTTTCTTTTGCCCCTAATGCCAAATTTTCTGTGAAAGAAATAATGACAAGGAATGCATCTATTTGTTAAGCGAGATATATTTGTATATATTTTAATCAATCGATCACATCAGCTGGGCAGCCCCATCTATGAAAACCACAACCTTAACCTCAACCTTTATGTCAGGAGGCTTACTCAAATTGCGGAAGGAGTGAAAGCAAAAACACAAACTAGCCTGAAACTGGTTCGGCTGCAGAGAAGACTGACTCCAAATTGATTGATGTGATTTTGAAATGGCAACATGAGGCAGGCATGTGGCTTGAGCGCTTTGGATAAGTATGACAAAAATGAGGCCAGCGTCCACTTTTGCAAGAAGGAACTGGGAAGATTAAAGAGGCTGAGAATAAATGAGTGAGTTTACCAGGACATTGTTGAGTTCTCCTGTTTGTGTGACACGTGAAAGGCAGACACTCAGAACTCTGTGTTCACCAGTCAGTATACATGGCTGGCTCTTAGAATCATAAGGTCGCAGAATCGTAAAGATAGGACTGCAAGGCTCATCTAGTCTGAGTCCTGTCATGCAGAAATCCACTGCTAAAGCACCCCAAGAGATGGCCATCTAATCTGTTTTAAAAACTCAATGAAAAGAAAGATCCACCATCTTCTGAAGTAGTTTAGTCCACTGTTAAATAGTTCTTACCTATCTTAAGCCATTTCTGCACTAGACTGTTATAGTGCTATTATTCCACTTTCAACATCCTATGGAATCCCGGGGTTTGCAGTTTAGGGAAGGGCCTCAAGAATCTGCTTTGATTCTTAAATATAATCATCACCACAGGGATGATCTGGGGGGAAAAAAAGACCTACAAGGCAAATCTTCTAGCAAAATCAGACTAATACACTGAGTCTAGAGCTGTGTGGGGTGGGACTCTGGGGAGGGTGACAGCTGCTCAAAGTGGGGGCACAAAAAGTTTTTTTGGACATTCATTGCAGTCGACCCTTGCTAACTCACTGCGGGGGGGGGGGTGAAAGGGAATGAGACAGGGGAGAGCAATGGCAGCCACATTCAAGGGCACAACATCTATGCGCCACTTTCCTGTATGGAACTGGAGGAGGTGGGGGAAGCAGGGGAGAGATTGAGAAAGGGAGAGATGGCAGAGATTCCTTTTTGGACAGCACTTTGTGATTCTACCTTCTGGGGAACAGAGTTATTGATTTTCATGTGCACAAGCTCCTTTTTGGACAGTCCTGTGTGTTCACTCAGTTCCAAGGAGCAGAATTATTGACTTCCATGTGCACAAGTCCCTTTTTTGGACAGTGCTTATGATCCTCTACTTATGGGAATTGTATTGTTAGGTACATTCTTTTTTGAAAAGAATATTCATATACTATGTTGAGTGTAAGGGAGGCTGACGTCCACATGCTGATGCAAAGGGGGTCATAGGGTAAAAAGACTGAGAACCACTAGTTAGGGTTTTAAGGAAGATGTTGACATCCTCTGGATCTTTTGAAGCAGAGTAACAGGAAAGGGCTGTTTGCAGCAATGAACATTTCAACATATCTCTAATGGCACAACCCTATAAATAAGGGAAACATTCAGATTCTGTTCAGAGTCCCTGCAAGTATTTGGAGAAATCTCAGAAAACACGTCAGCTATGAAAATCCTCTATTTTCTCTTTGCTGTGGCTGCTCTCCTCTTCCATGTTGCTTCAGGTAAGAATAAAGGTCACCTTGGTTTCCTATAAACAGATATCCTACTTAAGGATTAAGGGAGAGGTACATTAACTTTAAGTAATGGTAAGAAATCAGATCCTTCCTTCCTTCCTTCCTTCCTTCCTTCCTTCCTTCCTTCCTTCCTTGCATTTTACCCTATTTTACAGCAGAAAAAAGGTTGCAGAACAGACCAGTAAAGAGAGAGTCCATTTCCGCACTAGACCGTTATAGCGCTATGATTCCACTTTCAACATCCTATGGAATCCTGGGGTTTGCAGTTCCAGGAGGGGCCAGCTGGCCCCTCCCGGAACTGCAAACCCCAGGATTCCATAGGATGTAGAAAGTGGAATCATAGCGCTATAACGGTCTAGTGCAGAAATGGCTCTAGAGTCTGCATAAGCACTTCAGTTGCAAATGCTGGCTTCCTGTTAGGTATTTAAGTCATTGTGAACTGACTTTTTTGTTGTTGTTGTTGTGTGCCTTCAACTCAGTTCTGACTCATTACAGTCTTAAGGTGAATCTACCGCATCATTTTCTTGGTAAGATTTGTTCAAAGCGGGTTTGCTTTTGCCTGTGATTTGGCCAAGGTCAGCCAGTGGATTTCCATGGAGGAAGGGGGTTTGAAACTCTGGTCTCCAGAGCTATAGTCTAATATTCAAACCACTCCACTCCACTGGTCACTAACTAATTTGTTGCTGCCCCATGAAACAGTTCCCCAGGAGGTCCATGTGTTTGCTTAGGGCCTTATCACCCTACACTGTTATCGTGCCATTATTCCACTTTAACTGCCATGGCAATATTGTATGATTTGAAGATGGAGGAGAGGCATTTATAATTCTCAGCCACAGAGCTCCCGTGCCTCACCAAACTACAAACCTCAGAATTCCAAAGGGTACAGCCGGGGCATTTACAGTGGAATAATAGTGCTATAACAGTGTAGTGCAATAGGGACCTTAGTTTGCTTCCTCCTTCTATTCCAGTCATTATGGGGCCAGGGCTCACCCTCTTTTCTGCAAACACCTTCTGGCTAGAAGCACGTAGGCTAAATTAAATGTTCCTTATCCTATCTTCTTAAGTAAGTGAGAAAGAGTAATCTCTTCATTTCACCTTGGTTTGGAAACAGCAAAGATTTCTTCCTTTATTTCCAAACAGGAAAATATATTCTCTCTGTGTGTCTGTATGTTTGTCTCTAGGTCTCAGGTTTTGGCTTGCAAACCTCAGGGCCTGGGGCAATCCTGAACTGACAACTCTGACTGGCAAAGGTGTGGGGAGGCAGTTGCAAACAGCCCCTAACTGACTTGCAAGTCGAAAAGTCCCAAATTCAAATCTTACCTCTATAATGACATCACTTAGGTAGGCCTGGGCAAGTCATTCTCTCCCTCACTTTAATCTTCTCATCTGCAAACTGGGACAGTAATACTGACCTACCTTGCAAGGTTGTTGTGAGGCTTAGGTTAGATAATACATGTCAAATGTTCTGCATGTTTGAAAGAACCATGTGCTGTTATTCCACACTGACAAAGTATTGTTGGCGAAGACTGCCAACCATCCAACTGTGATGCTCCTGTCTTCTTGCATGGCCAGAGATCATGACCTTCTCTAAGTGTGTGTTTCCTCCTTTGCACAGGGCAACCTGATTACTGCCGAGAGCTGGGAGGCTACTGCCAGACCTCTCTAAGTGAGCCATGTCCCTATGGGTCTCTTCCAGCCAACTGTGGCATTTATGCCAAATGTTGCGAAAGTAAGTAAGGCAGCTAAACAGCTCAGATTGATGAAATATCAAACACGAACAACACAATTTGAATTCGTTTTATTTTCCTAGCTTTCTTTTGGAAGGGAGGCTCTGTCCAAGCAAAAGATGGAGAATCCTGTCCATGGGCATTATTCTGTTTGCTTGGATGGCATCCAGCCTGTTTTAGAAAGGTTTGCTCTTCCCTTAAAGCAAGAATGGGTAACTTGTAGCTCTCCAGATGTTTCTGGACCACACCCCCATCATCCATAACATTGGCGTTTATGTCATCACAGCATAGCCCAGTGGTTCCCAAACTTTGATCTTGGGGTTTTTTTGGACTTCAGCTCCCAGAAATCCCAGCCAGCTTAGCCAAAAGTCAGGAATTCTGGGAGTTAAAGTCCAAAAAAACAAAAACAAAAAACAAATCTGTTCCCAAAGTTATTAAGCTATCTGATGTTCTCAAGCTCTCTAATGCGACTATACCAGTGGTTCCTAAATTCCCAGCCTCTCTCGGGGTGCTGGGTGTTATTGGGGGAGGGATACATTTGGAGGGGTGTTTGCTGGGAACTCCAAGGTACCCAGGGGTAGATGTGCAAAGTCAAGACTATCCCAGACCCTAAGACTTAGGGCTGATCGTTTATGATGTCATAGGATGAGGACACTTGTGATGTTGTGTGGGTGATGTTGCAAGGAGCAGGCCCTGCTGAAGTCATTAAGCATGATACATTAAGCATCAACCACAATTTTGCAGAGTACACCATTTGAACAAAGGCCATTTCCGCACTAGACTGTTATAGCGCTATTATTCCACTTTCAACCTCCTATGGAATCTTGGGGTTTGCAGTTTAGGGAGGGGCCTCAAAGGCCATCCTCAAAGGCCCCTCCCTAAGCTGCAAACCCCAGGATTCCATAGGATGTTGAAAGTGGAATAATAGCGCTATAACAGTCTAGTGAGGAAATGGCCAAAAACATCAAGCCTAACAAAGAAGCGAAAAAGAACACACCTTTCAAGGCAGCAGTTTCACCTTGAGATTTTTTGTCACCCCGAGAAGGTGGTTCAGGCCCTGAGATCTGCAACCTTCTGCAGAACCAATGCAAACTCCTGACCCCTGAAAGTGCCTTAAGCCCTTGGGACCAGAGTACAAGAAAGATCACTTTCTCCCATGTTTACCTACCCAGATCTTGAGATGCTCTTTGTAGATCCCACTTTGGCCCTGTGTATTCCCCATTGTATTCCCTTGCACAGTGAACCTAAAATGATGGATGTTCACATAATTCTCACTTATGCACGCATAAATCATCAACAGCATTCCAGCCCTAGAATCCACTAGGAAGGACAAGAAAAATCTACCATCCTCCTCCTCCTCCTCCTCCTCCTCCTCCTTTCTCCTGACAGTGGGATTCAAGGTGGCTAACAACATTAAAACAGAACAAATAAAAGTTAAAAACCATTATACCATCTATAGTGTTAAAATATTGCATGTTAAAATAATATTAACGTTCAAATATTAATACTGTGAAAATTATACCAACCTTAAAAGAAACCTGCACAGCATCAAGACCCCACACCCAGTTAATTTATAAAAACCTGCTGGCACAGAAATATTTTAGTTTGTCATCAGAAGCAGAGCAAGGATGGGGCCACCCTGGCCTCTCTAAGACCATTTCCACACTAGACTGTTATAGTGGTATTATTCTACTTTCAACATCCTATGGAATCCTGGGGCTTGCAGTTTAGGGAGGGGCCTCAAAGGCTCCCTAAACCTCAAAGGTCCCTCCCTAGAGTGCAAACCCTAGGATTCCATAGGATGTCAAAAGTGGAATAACAGCATTATAACAGTCTAGTGCGGTAATGGTCTAAGGAGGGACTTCTAAACTCTGGGAGCATCCAGTGAGAAGGACCTCCACTTTGTTCCCACCAAACACATCTGGGGGGGAGGTGGGACAGCTGTAAGGGTTTCTTTGGATGATCTTAAAGTTCTAATGGGCTCATAAGGGCAGATACAGTCCTTCAAATAACCTGGGCTCAAGCCATATAAGGCTTTATAGGTCAAAACCAGCACTTTGAGTTGTGCCCGGAAACAGACCAGCAGCCAAGAGCCATCTTAGGTTGCAACAAAAATTGCTCCCTGGACTACTGACTACTTTTCTGTTTCTGGAGTTTATCGCTGTTCCCCTTGTTTGCTTTTTTTTTTCTTGAAGTACTTTCACTGCAGATTAGCCAAATGGAGAGTTTTGATATTATCTGTTTTTTCAGAGCAGGGACTGCATATGGGAGGTTGATAATGTTCTTCCTTGAAGGCAGGAAAGAACAAGAGGTACTGATCACAGAGCCAGATTTTTCTTTCTTTCTTTTTAATTGTTCCATTTGTACACATTGACAGATTCACCACAAGGAAACATCAGCGCTGCAAATTTTAGCTGGTTTTGTTTGACTGTCATACTGATCCCCAATGAACAGAATGAGTCTGTAACTAGAGTAGGGTTCCCAGATCTCAGGTCTTGGCCTTGAGTCTCCAGTTTCTGTCAGCCATCTCCAGATGGGCAATGAAAGCACACATTCTCCATGTTACCCTGTTTTCTGGGAGTCCCGGGAGGGACACCTAAGTGTGCTCTCAAAATATCAAAAGTTGGGGAAATTAGCCAAGAGCACAAGCTAGCAATACGAGAGGCAGGGCAACACAGCGGAATCTTTTACCCAATGTCTACGGGGTCAGGCCGAGCCAAGAAGCACACCAGGTTATAAGAATAAATGTGATTTTTTATTAAAATACAAACAAACGGTGTATGTAACACAATCACACAGAAAACTATGGAAAAATAAAGGTTGGATTGGGGCAGAGGGAATTTTTAAGAGGGATTGTTGAATTGGTGTGATACTACACCTGTCCTGAAGCCCGGGCAGTCTGCAGCAGAAGTTCGGAGGTATGAGACTGAGTACGTGGGACTGAGGGGACAGCTCGCCAAGCAAAGCGGCAGCAGGGTGGGATGGAAGTCGAGAGCGATCCAAAGAAGGTCTCGGAATCAGGGGTTTTTACAGGGAGAAATGTGACCGCAGGCCATCCCACGTTCGGGAAAAACAGTGAGTTTTTAGCTGGAGACAAAGCCTCCGAAAGGTCAGAATTTAGCATAATTGAATTTGTTCCGAATTGACAATGGAAAGGACAGTATGCAAATGTAGAGTGCTTGACAGGTGAGGACACTTCTAATCAAGCTGCCTGCTCGGGGCAGGGAGTTCTTTGTGAGTTGCGTGCATATGTAATGGAGGTACTTGCCTTGAGGTCTCCTGAAGTGTTGAGACGTCTATTTCTGGCCAGCCTGTATTGTGTGGAATATTGCGGCGATTATCGGCCGTGCCTGTCTTGCGAGCTTGTTCGGTGGCCTCGCAAGCACATGGAGAAGGGTGGTGGAAGAAAACCAAATTATTGATATTGAAAATGATATCTAATGTTATTTCCAAATGGAGATGGCAATGGCAATTACATCCAGTTGTGGTGGACTCAGCTCTGGGCAACAGGAAAAGGCTGTGTGCCATTTTCCAGCTCAGCTAATAAAGCAGCAACTTGCTGCAATTTTGCAAGACTTAACCGATTTTTTGCTGCAACTTGCAGAGACTTTCCTGAGGTATGTATTTATATAGGTAGTTACTTACCTACCCTTCTCCTTCCCTCACAATCTTTGTGGCACCAGAGCCCACCCTCTGTTCTGCTCTGCATCCATCTTCTGTCTAGAAATAAAGTAGGCTGGCTTATACGTCCCTTGTCCTGTTTTCCTAATAAGTGAGAAGGAATAATAGCCTCAATTCACCTTGCTTTGGGAAGAGATGCTTTAGCTAAGATTTCTGTCTTAATTTCCAAACAGGAAAAAATATGCTGCGTTTGTGTGTGTGAATGTGAATGACAAGCTGTGCACACTTAATGGCAGCACCTGTGAATGCTTGCGTGAACATTTAATGACTTGTTCTAAGGTTGCAGGTTTTGTCCAGGAAACCTCAGAGCCTGGGATGATCCTGAACCAGCAACCTTAAACCAAAGATAAAAAAGCAAGAAGAGAATACCACTTTTTAAAATGTTAATTAATTAATTAATTAATTAAATTGCACTGTAAAATATGTCCCTCTGGATACAGTCAGACCTCCATATTTTGCAGTTTTCACTTTCATGGATTTGATAATTTGCAAATTTCTCCGGCCGCTGTCCCCTCACCTCAAGTGAGTCTTTCATTGGGGGAACCTTTCCTCTCGATGACTCCAGTCAGGCCATGCAGCCCTTAAAAAACCCACCTCTGGTCCTCCTCTTCCTTCACCAGCTGCTTCCCTGGCCAGCTAAGGATGGCTCTTAACTGATTACTCAGCACCCCCTCCCAATGTCCCACACACACAACCCAAGGAAGGAGATGAGCAAGAGAGGATGTATAGGGCCACCATGCTAACTCACCCCTTTCTCCCTCCTTTCCCTGTCCTGGTTTGGACTCTGGGTGCCTGCTCTCCTCACCCTACCTTGGCCTCCTTCCCATAGACACACACACACATTTTGATATATGTGGTTTTCCTACTTTTGCGGGGTTCTTCTGACCCTAACCCTAGCCAATGTCATGTTCAGGAGAGAGCAGGCTTGTTCTCTGCAGCTTCAGAGATTGTGATAAGAAGTAATGGATTCAAGCTGCAGGAAAGGAGATTCCCCTTGAACCTCAGGAAGAACTTCCTGATGGTCAGAGCTGCTTGGCAGTGGAATATGCTGCCTCCATGGAGTGTGGTTGAGTCTCCTTCTTTGGAGGTTTTTAAGCAGAGGCTGGATGGCCATCTGTTGGGAATGCTTTGATGGGTGTTCCTTGCATGGCAGGGGGTTGGACTCGATGACCCCTGGGGTCTCTTCCAACCCTATGATTCTATGAAATATGGAGGGCCACCTGTAGTTCATAATTTTTTTTTAAAAAAACCCCAAACCAACTGGCATGCAAAATTCTCCAAACATGGCAAGCTGGATGGATTTCCTGGGATCTTCTCTTTCCCCCTCCTTGATATTGAGAATCATCTCCCTCTGCTGTATCCCACCAGTGGGAACACTCTAGCATGGAAGGTAATGGGACAGGGCCTTCCCTGCTTTGGCTCCTTGATTTCCAAAAACCCTCCCCCTAGAGGCCTGATTGGCTCCAGCACTAGTGTCATTCTGGTGCTAAGTCAAAACAAGGCATTATTTTTAAAGATTAAAGTGTTTAGGGCCTAATTGATTTTATCTAAATTGGTATATGTGTTGTAGTTTAAGTTATCTTAATATCTTTAACCGGTTTTAAATGGTCATGTTTTTAAGTGTTAATGGCTTTAATATAGTTTTAGCTTTTTAAAATTAGTGTCACTGTTTTAAATTGTTTTGAATTGATTTTATTGTACCTTATCTCCAGATCGTTGGATACAGGCAGGATGCAAATACTTAAATAAAATGAAATAAAATAAACCTCAAAGAGGTTTGGATCTAGATTACTTAAAAATGCTTTTCTCATCAGGATAAAAGAGGATCATGTCCCATATTGAGGGGCACTCACCTTTTTCTCAAAATTACCTGTCTGCTTCATGGGCTTCCTAGAAGCATCTAGTGATTAGAGCAGATAGGATTTTGGCCTGACCCAGCCAGGCTCAGGTTACCTCAGCTGAGAGGAAGGATGTTAAGAGGGGACATGATAGCCATGTTTAAATGTTTGAAGGGATGTCATGTCAAGGAGGGAGCAGGCTTGTTTTCTGCTGCTCCAGAGACTAGGACAAGGAGCAATGGATTCAAGCTGCA
The DNA here is from genome assembly GCA_948472985.1 of Iguana delicatissima. Classification (NCBI taxonomy): domain Eukaryota; kingdom Metazoa; phylum Chordata; class Lepidosauria; order Squamata; family Iguanidae; genus Iguana; species Iguana delicatissima. The sequence goes on from CAOKZL010000419.1 coordinate 1,044,913, forward strand.
GGAAAGGCGATTCCACTTGAGCCTCAGGAAGAACTTCCTGACGGTCAGAGCTGCTTGGCAGTGGAATATGCTGCCTCCATGGAGTATGGTTGAGTCTCCTTCTTTGGAGGTTTTAAAGCCGAGGCTGGATGGCCATCTGCCAGGAGTGCTTTGATGGTGTCTTCCTTCATGGTAGAATGGGGTTGGACTGGATGGTCCTTGGGGTCTCTTCAGACTCTGTGATTTTATGATTCTATGTTAGTAAGACCTCCAGACACACTGGAGTCCAGCTGCTCACTTGTAAGAAACTAATCAGTACTAATGGACTGCAACGTGAGCCAGACTTCTGGTCAAAACAGGACCTCCACCCCTCTCTGAAACTGTAGCCATTTTTTGATGAGCTGCACAGGTTCTCAAATGACCTCCAGCATTTCATAGATGAGAACCAAGTCACACATGTCCAAGCAAAGATTATTAATGAGGAAGAGCACACAAGCCAAGAAAAGGCTGCAGCAATTTGCTTTTGCCGGAGTCTCCTAAGAAGGGCAAGACTCTGCCTCTCTTTCCCGTTCCTACCTGCTGAATTAATGGAGTGCAAACTCCTTTTGCAATTTGATCTCAGTTTCAAGCAATTGAAGTAAGCTGAAAGCAAAGAGGAAGGTGGGAGGGAGAGAAAGAAACTGGGATATTTTAAAAGGAGCTGAAAAAGTGGGGGGCAGAGAATTATTTGGGACTGTCCTTGCCAAATAAGATAGTTGGTGGTTGTTCACCTCGCTTATAGAATCCTCTGTGTTCTTTCTTTCTATGCAGTAAAACCACCAAGAACACAGCGTGGTCTTGATTAGGTGGTCCAACTCCATATTCCACTAAGAAAGAGGAATGCCACTCAAATTAAGACCTTCATCTCTGTGTCTGTCTCCCTAAACTTCTGGCCTTCCTGGTGAGCCAAAAAAGGGCCCATCGGTGATAGAATTCTCCATGTTTCTTTTGTTCAGACAAACCACCAACAACAGAGGACTGTGCTGCTCTGGAAGGCTACTGCCACGTTCCACTGAGTGAAGAATGTCCCTCTGGGGAAGATCTACCAGCCAACTGCGGCTTCAATGGAAGATGCTGTAAACCGCTTTCCTAATCTGAGATGTTGGATCTTTGCTGGTGGAATGGAAGCAGAGCTGCTTTGAAGCAGGCAGTGAAAAACAGTAGAAGAAAGAAGAAGACTCCAAAGATCAACTAATTAAAGGCAGATGAAATATATAAATTGTATCCTGCTTTTTTCAAAAATGCAAGTTGTAATGTGGTCTTGATAAGAATGTTGTCTCCTTTGGTTGGAGTTCTGATCATACGATTGTGTACTCAGTAATCAGCCCAGATTATAGACACTTGGGACTGAGATCCAATGTGGAATGATTCCAAGTGGCACTTTTTATACCACTGATATTGACAGTTGTGAGCAATGTGGGAAATCTCTTGTATTGCAAGGGTTGGAGGGATGCAAGGACATGAAGGAGTAGGGAGGTCATTTCTCAGTGCTCATGGCTCCTTGCAAGCAAAACATCAGTCAATAACCTACATTCCCTTGGCCAAGAATGCTGTCTTCCCAGCATTTATAATGTTTGGAAAACCAGTTATCTTCTTCCAAAATCCAGAAAGTTCACAGTGATGATGGTGTATAGACTCATTCAGGAAACTGAGCTTACATATCCATGCAGCGTGGGTTTAGAGTCCTGTCTTCCAAGGCACTTGTTGAATAGGAATGGTGGCTGGAGAGAAGATAGGGCAATGCCACATGAGCTCTGCATTCATAAAGGGTATTACAGAATGAACCACCAGAAGAGGGCTCTACAAACCCATTCCCATTGCTTGGAGCTAGACTACAAAGGGCTTGGTCTCTGCCTCAAAATGGATGCTTGGAGTGAGAATATTCAGGGGCAAGGGCAGTGGCTTCTGGGATTTTTCATTATATCATTAGAAGCAAAGAGGGTAGGGCAAGAGCTGGGTAACATATCACTTGGAGGAGAGGTAACTTGCCTTGTTTTCTGGGGCTATTGGGGATCCTAGTCCATAGGCAAATCACCATCAGCATAGTGTTGCTTCTCCATCCCCACATAGACAGTGTCTGCATAGAAGGAGCATCTGTACCTCTCTACAAAATGTATACTTAGGGTGGGGACATGCTAAATGATTTCCCCATCGAGTGAAGATATGTGGAATGATCACTTTCTACTGTAGTCTTCATCAAAATACAAAAGAAGGTGCATTGAACATTAAATAAAATTGGGGAGCCAACATCTGACTGGTCATGAATGTTGAGCTTTTTGGAGTTGCAATAGCAATTGGTAACACCTTCTTTTGTCACCTAAGAAATATAAGGGATATAAGAAGTAACCCCATAAGGGACCCATAATTTCACAAAGAGATGGAGGCCATAATTCTTACTGAAGCTTAGTTGAAATGAGTGGGTGGGCTTACCTATTTCATGGACCCTTTTTCAGAAGAACAGCAAGATCTACCTTTCTCTCACTTGATTGCCCATAATGACTCACACCCTACTGGCATTTTCTGCCTAAGGTGGACACCTCACCATACCTCATGGTAGAGCAACTGGATTCTAGAAACATTGGGGTGCACTAGCACACACACCTTCCACACTGACATTTCTACAAGTTCCCTAGGATGGAGACACCAGAAACAAAATGGAGGATCTGGAGAGGATCTGGAGAGAGAACACGTTGACTCACCAGCACAATAGTGGAACAAAGAAGACCATCCAAGGTGCTGCCAGAGTGGAATTATGGGAAAATGAATTTTGGAGTCTTTACTGTTCTTACAGGATAACCCTGATTGCTTTATTTTCCTTTTAAAAAATAAACTGGCTGTTTCAGACAAATCAATATGACAAACCTTGATGGTATCTCCCAAAAGAACAGGATATTGTTCCTTGGCAAGGTAGGACCCATTCTGCTCTGGAGCCAGGAACGAACTAGTTATGCTTATCACTAAAAGGGGAAACGGTGTTTACTGACTGTGAATCTACCTTTGTCATTTGTCCTTCGTCGACATAAATCATCAGGTGGCTCCACCTTCATTAAACAGAGTGAGGTAGCTTCCTCAGACAGCAGATCCTGGGAGGGGGCAGGGGAGTAGGTGGGGATTAGTGCCAAGCTGTTGCAGGACAGAGCTGTGTGCATCTCAGTGCCCTGCTTTGCCTCCCCAGGATGTCCTGCAGACCTCAGTTGCGGTGTTAGTGGATACTCCCATCCTCTGTGCGCAACTGCCAATTCAATTTTTTTTTATATATGGAATTAGAGTTTACGGGTGGGATTTAGTCCTTCACCTCAGCCAGCAGAATGCTTGGGCCTGATCTTGTCATGGCTATGAACAGTGGCGGAGCTTGGAGTGTGTGGAGGGGTGGGTGGGAGGGGCGAAGCTATGGCATGAAGGGTGTGGCCACCATGCACGGGAGCATGCCTGTGGTGCATGGGGGCATGGCCAGGGCATGTGGGGGAGTGGCTACGGGCCAGGACACCCCACAAACATTGTCGCCCAGGGTGAGTCACATCCCCCGCCCCTACATCCCTACATGACTGGCTATGAAACTGTTCTGGTGTAACAGTCAGGGTGGTATACAAGGAACTGTAATTTTAGGGCCTTTCCGCACTACACTGGTACAGTGCTATTATTCCACTTTCAACATCCTATGGCATCCTGGGGTTTGCAGTTTAGGGAGGGGCATTGAGAATTCTCAGCCAGAGAGCTCTTTGGCCGCAGGAAACTACAAACCCCAGAATTCCACAGGATGTTGAAAGTGGAATAATAGCACTATAACAGTGTAGTGCTGAAAGGCCACTAGAATTATGGAATCTTAGAGCTGGAAGTCTGACCTCTTATCATTCAGAAATACACAATTACAACACTCCCGAAAGATCCTCTCTGTTTAAAGGCCTCAAAAGAGTGAGAGTTCTCCGCCATCTGAGGCAATCTATTCCAGTTTAATTTTAAAGGAGGTTAGGAATTCTCTCTCAATTTCCTTCCCCAGCAACAAGCTTCCTAACCTTCCCTCTCTTCTCATGGTATGGCAGTTAGGATGCAATTAAAAAAACAACTTTTTTTTGCGTTATAGTGCAATTGTTAAGCATGACTAACATTCTTTTAGTGAGTTATGAAAGAGTTCAGTCCAACTTATGCTATCATAACCCACTTTTTGGGCTGTTGCAAAGGTCAGAATTCATTATGGACCAAACAATGATCAAAATCTCCCTTCCCCAGCCCATCTTTTAAGCGATGCAGTCCCCTGAACAACCTCTCCATTACCATCTTGTTGTAGAGCAGGGGAATGAGCACTAGAACGATATCATCTGCAGGGACATCTCAAAGATTTCTGGAGATTGTTACAGGCTAGTCAACGTTGTGCCTTTCTCACATAACTCTTCTGCTTTGATCAGACCCGACCTGGAATACTGTGTCTAGTTCTGGACACCACGATTCAGGAAGAAGATGGACAAGCTGGAATATGTGCAGAGAAGGAGAATCAGAATGAGAGAAGGTCTGGAAACCATGCCCTGTGAGGAGTGGGTTAGGGAACTGGGTAGGTTTAGCCTGAAGAAGAGAAGGTTAAGAGGTGATATGAAAACTATATTTAAATATTTGAAGGGATGTCATGTGGAAGATGGAGAAGGCCTGTTTTCTGCTGCTCCAAAGACCAGGACACAGAACAATAGCTTCAGACTTCAGGAAAAGAGATTCCACCTAAACATTAGGAACAACTTCCTGACGATAAGAGCTGTTCTACAGTGGAATGTGCTACCTCAGACTGTGGTGGAATCGCCTTCTTTGGAGATTTTGAAACACAGCCTAGATGGCCATCTGTCAGGAGTACTTTGATTGGGTATTCCTGTATGACAGAATAGGGTTGGACTTGATGGCCTTTGTGGTCTCTTCCAACTCTGTGATTCTCTAATTCCTGTGCGTTCTTCTTTCCTGGTTTTCTTTTAAACCTTTAAATCCTGTTTTGGATTGAACAGTCCATCCTACCCTCAGGGGAAGGATGACTACTTCCAGCTACATCCTTCCCCACCCCTCCAAGCCAGCTGAATGCCAGTATTCATTACAGCTCTATAAATAGTAAGAACTTTCCTGTCTGACATTGACTCATCAGTGCTTTGCCTTAGAGCTGTTTCTCTTAGTCAGGAGCCTTGAGATCTCCAAGGAAGTTTGGGTCATGAAGTTCTTCCTTCTTTTTGTCCTGGTTGGCCTGCTCTTTTCCCAGGTTGCTGCAAGTAAGTAAGGAAATCAAGATGACTACTGGAAAAATGAGATGGAAAGACACAGACACACACACACGAAGCTGGAATCCTGTTAGTGACATATGCAAATATAATCCATGCTGTGCATATGGGGTGAATTATTCACAATGGTGCAACAGAGGTATTCTGCAGATAATGGTGGAAGTAGAGTTGCACAGACAGTACAAGGTTATGTACTGAACTTCTGCAATATTACGCACTGTAGTTCTGCATTGTGGTTGCACCTTCCACATTGTGGTTGTGTACTGCAGTTTCACATTGCACGTTGCACTTGCACATTCTGGTTTGCAGTTTCACATTATGCATTGCAATTGTGCTTGCGCATTGCAAATATGCATTGTCCAATGGCAGCCAGTCATCTACGTGAGTTGTACAATGTTGCATAGTACCAGGGGAACATATCTTCATCGGCAGGTATCGAAGCTGTATTGAGAGGATGTTGGATCACAGGCATATGGGAAGAAATCTCACTTTCTGAGATTTCTCAGAAATGGCTGACTTCCTCTCCCCATTTTGATTTCAGGGAGTTTAATGAATGAGAAAATGTTTGCTAGATGTAAATTCTTGCATTATTCCGCTCTGATTTGAAGAATGGTTATAAAATTAGAGGCTCTGAGGAAATGGTTGATACTTACTGCTGAGCAGGAGTGAAAAGAATACTTTTAAATTCAATCGTAAAAAATACTTTTAAATCCTGACACATCAGAACGCTCCACTGAGAAATGAGGCAACTGTTGCAATATATATATTTGCATGTTGGGGATTCTTCTGCATTCTTAAAAATTAAATTATTTGTGCTCAAATATTGGGTTTTTTGTGTGTGTGTGTGTGCATCTGCTCAGAAATCAGCCTCTTAAAATTTGCCAGCATATGGACTGTGTGTGGGGAAAAAGAAAAAAGGATAATTTTTGTTCATAGCAGCTGGTGACTTCCATATCTGTGGAGTGGTGAATGTATTTTAGGTTTCAAGGAGGTATCCAAGGTGCTGAACTCTATCTGCAAAAGCTCCAGCATCTTAGACCCATTCCGCACTGGACTGTTATAGCGCGATGATTCCACTTGCAACATCCTATGGAATCCTGGGGTTTGCAGTTTCGGGAGGGGCCGCCTGGCCCCTCCCGAAACTGCAAACCCCAGGATTCCATAGGATGTTGTAAGTGGAATCATCGCGCTATACAGTCCAGTGCGGAAATGGCCTTAGATAGTGCCTTGCAAGAGCTGGTGGGCCACATATGCCCCCTAATATTCTCAAGGGTCAAATATATATATATATGATTCCCCAAATGCCCCCTAAGCGAATACAGGGCAGTTTCACCACATTTTAGGCCCCTTTGGGCCATGTGTGGTCCAGGAGAGGGTTTTAAAAAGCAGGAAGCGAGTTCCATTCACTTCCTATTGTTATTGTCCCTTAGATCTAAAATGGCTTGGGAGGGGGTTAGAAACAAAGTGAAAACGTTTTCTGTGACCTTTTTAGGGCAAAATGTTTATTTTTCAAGGTTGGGGAGTATGGGTATGATGTTTGTTTGTGGGGAGTACAACCCTCCAAGGTCTCCAGGAGGGGGTTAATGTGACTCTTTGGCCTCTCACAGTTGCCCACTGCTGCTCTAAAGTTGGACTAAATGCCAGAGTAGACTGCCACCTCCAGCTATGGAAACCACTAGCTGTTTCTGCACTACACCGTTATAGTGCTCTTATCCCACTTTCAAGGTCCTGTGGAATCCTAGAGTTTGCAGTTTAGGGAGGGGCGTCTAAAATTCTCAACCAGAGAGCTCTTTGGCCTCAGTAAATTACAAACCCCAGAATTCCATAGGATGTTGAAAGTGGAATAATAACACTATAACAGTTCAGGGTGGAAATGGCCACTATCAACCCCTGGCTGTTGGGAAATTGGACATCAAGGCTGTCCTTCATGCAAAAGGTTCCCTTCCTTCTTCACTCTTTGCAATATGTGCCCATCTTTTTCCCCTACCAAGATCAGATTCCCTGCTAATGACATTTTTCTGTTTCTTTCAAGGGCAAGTCGAGCTTTGTCAGCAAATGGGAGGCTTCTGTGTCCACCAGCATTTGCGCTGTCGCTTCAGTGTAACCGTTCCATTTAATTGTGGAAATCAAGTTCTAAGATGCTGCAAAAAGTATGGAGTCCAGGTCCGATCCAAGTGAAGGCCAGCAACCCTGATTTCCTGATCAAGAGATGGACCTTCACTTGATCCATTGCCATGGGAGAGGGGGATAAAGCAATCCAATCAAATCATTAAAAGCCTGCTTTAAAAAAAACCTTGGATTTTGTTCTGTTTTATTTTAGGGGCCGTATCAGACCCAGTCTAGCTGCTTGGACAAGATGTCCACTATTAGAATCAAAGAATCACAGAGCTGGAGGAGACCACAATGACCGCTGAGTCTAATGTTGTTCTGCCGTGCAGGAATGCACAATCAAAGCATTTCTGACAGATGGCCATTCAGCCTCTGTTTAAAAACCTCCAAGGAAGGAGGCTCCACCACACTCCCAGGCAGTGTATTCCACTATCAAATTGCTCTTACCTAAACTTCCTAATGTTTAGGTGGAATCTTGTTTCTGAAGTTTGAAGCCTCTGTGTCCTAGTCTCTGGAACAATAGAAATCAGGCTTGATCCTTCTTCCATATGACATTCCTTGAAATATTCAAACATAGCTATCACGTCACCTCTTAATCTTTTCTTCTCCAGGCTAAATATACCCGGATCCCTTAGCTGCTCCTCATAGAGCGTCATGGTTTCCAGGCCTTTTAACATTTGGGTTGCCCTCCTCTGGACACATTCCACCTTGTAAATATCCTCTGAACTGGACACATTGTTCCAGGTGGGGTCTAACCAAAGCAGAACAGTGTGGTACTATTATTCCTTTGACCTAGACACCATACTCCTATAGATGCAGCCTAGAATTGCTTTGTCTCTTTTAGCTGCTGCATCACACTGTTGACTCATGTTCAGCTCACCATCTACTAAATTCCTACCGAGATCCCTTTTACATGTACTGTGATCAAGCCAGGTGTTACCCATCCTATATCTGGCATTTCATTTTTTTTCTGCCCAAGTAAAGTACCTTACATTTCTCCTTGCTGAACTTCGTTTTGTTAACTTTGGCTCAGCTCTCTAATCTTTGAATTCTGTTATAGCACAAATCTCATCAGGAGGTCTTTAAAACTGATTTCTGGTGGGGAGGGTGAGAGAAGTATTCAGGGCAGGAGTTCAGCAAGTGCTGGGAAGAACAGCCCAAATGTTATAGAAAGAGCAGGCCAAGTAGTACTAGAAACCAACAATGGTAGGAAAACTAACTCTAGTAAAGGGCTTGTGGGAAGGGCACATGGTCTTAAATGTCTCTACTCTAATGCACAGAGCATGGGAAATAAACAAGATGAACTGGAAACCTTAATACAACAAAATAAATATGATATAATTGGCATCATTGAAACCTGCTGGGATGAGTCTTATGATTGGAATGTAGTAATTGGGGTGTATAACCTATTTTGGATAAATAGACCAAACAAGAAAGGAGGAGGAGGAGGTTTATATGTCAAGGATGTTTACATCTATGAAGAAATCTATGGCTTAAATCCAGGAAGCCAGGTTGAGAGCCTCTGGGTAAGAATTAAGGGAGTGAGAAATAGGGATGTGATTGTGGGGGTCTACTACAGACCTCCAAGCCAGACTGAGGATTTGGATGATGCTTTCCTGGAGCAATGACTACACATTCGGAAAGGAGAGATGTAGTAGTAATGGGAAATTTCAACTATCCTGATATATGTTGGAGGTCAAACTCTGCCAACAAATTTCTCGCTTGCCTTGCAGGCAGTTTCATTGTCCAGAAGATGGAAGAGGCAACAAGGGGATCAATTATTTTAGATCTGATCCTAACCAACAGGGATGACCTTGTTGACGGGGCGGAAGTGGTGGGATCCTTGGGACGGAGAGCGAGCATGCTCTACTGGAATTTGTCATTCTATGGAAAGGGGAAGCCAAATGTAGCCAGACACTCATTCTAGACTTTAAGAAAGCTGATTTCTATAAACTTAGGGAATTACTGGCTGAAATTCCATGGTCAAGAATACTGATATATATCTATAGCTATATCTATATCCACATACATATACACACACACACATACTAGCGTATATACCCAGCGTTGCCCGGGATTTTATTTTCTCACAGGTAATACTTGTTAGAAAGATTTGAGATCCTGTGTCTCTAACTCCCCAAACTTTCTTGTCCAGTACCTGTAACTTTTCCCCATATTCCCCAATCCAATCTGTATTCAGAGTTATTAACATACAGAAGTAGGGTTCCTGAGGGAATACATTGCCCTCCTTCTTACTGCTAGGCCTCGCCTTGATAGCAATCAGCCTATTCCAGACAGACACAGTTGATTGAGGCCCAAGAGCTCGCTGGCTGGGAATTCTAAAGCCCCCTCCCTAAACTGCAAACCCCAGGATTCCATACAATCTTCTTAGGTGGCCAATCATATGAGGTCTTTACCTGACAGAGACAAACAGACAAGCTTTGACTTTTATAATTTAGATATATATTTAATATATAAAAGTCAAAGTTTGTATGTATATATATGTGTGTGTGTATGTATCGCCTATTGCAGAGTTCCAGTTTATGTTGTTAATATGGTGGGTTGTTAAGGAAAGGATGAGCAGGGTAATCTTCAGGTTTCACTGAACTGCATCTTCCATTAGCCCTAGCTGATAGGGTTACCATCTGAGGGCTATCCCAGGCCCTTAAGTTTCAATGCCCAGACCTGAGACTTAAGGATGACCCCTTGTGATGCTACAATTGTGATGTTGCAAGGGGAATCCCCTGGTTATGTCATTAAGCTTGACATGCTAATGTTACCCTGTTTACTGGGGGTCCCGGGAGGGACACCAAAATGTGCTCAACTATAGGTGGGGAAAATTAGCTCAGAGCACTGCTTTAGCGTTACGAGAGGCAGGGTAACTTAGCAGGATCTTGTAACCCAGTGTTTACGGGGTCAGCCCAGGTCAAGGTCTCGGAATCAGGGGTTTTTATAGGGAGAAGTGTGACTGCAGGCCATGCCTTACTCGGGGCAACAATGAGTTTTGGGTGTGAGACAATGTCTCCGAAAGGTCACAATTTAGCATGATTGGGTTAAGTCTGAGGTAGACTGTATGCAAATGCTCAGTGCTTAGCCGTTAAGCTTCTAGCTTGCCAAGTTACCTGCTCAGGGCAGGGAGTCCTTTGTAAACAGCGTGCATACATAATGAGGGTGTTTGCAGAGAGGTCTCCTAAAGCAGGGATCTGGCTATTTCTGGCCTGCCTGTATTGTCTTGGGATATTGCAGCGTTTGATGGCTGAGCCTAGTTCTGGGCTTGTCCGGGGGCCTCTCAAACACGTGGAGAGGGGTGGTGGGAGAGAGCCAAATTATTGATATCAAAGTGATATCTAGGGGTATTTCCAAGGAGGCCTAAACTGCAGTAACAATCAGTGGGATTCCCAGATCAAGATCATCTCAGGCTCTCAGAGTTTGGGACTAAACCATGAGACATAAGGGACAACTCACTGTGATGTCAAAAGACGTAGCTTCTTTGGTTGATGTTACAAGAGGAAGCCTTAGTGCTGTCATTAAGCCCAGTACAGTGAGCATCAACCAAAGTTGCATAGAGTATGCCATTCAAATAAAAAGTGTTGGCAGAGGTATGCCTCTTAATAATGAGGATAACTCACATATACAGACTTTTCAAGACAACACTCTCACCCTGAGATTTCTCCTCCTATCTTGGAAACCAGAGAAGAGGGTCCAGGCCAAAACTAACTATTTTTTTTTGTTAGTCTTAAAGGAGCAATAAGATTCTTTAAAAAATGCTGAGGCAGGTAAACATGACTATCCTGTCTGAAGAAAGCCATAAACCTGACCACTGTTGGTTTTCTCCATCTAGGAGCATCCATGTGCCACTTCATGTTAAAAACATTGCCTTGTTGAATCCCAGAGATGCCCTTGCTTTGGGATACATGCCAGAAACTCTGATGGACTGATTCTTTTATTTTTCCTCCCTCCTTCCTTCCTTCCTATCTTCCTTCCTTCCTTCCTTGGCATATCATGACTCAGCAATACTAAACAGACACCATATTCAAGATAAGAGACAATTAAAGGTAAATAGACTAAGCGAAGGGATTATATCCACAACGTTCCTTTCCTTTGGGCTGTTTTTCAGGCGTGGGAAATTAAGGACAATTTTGAAAGGTCACTGAAAATATGTGTTGATCATTTACATCAGGGGATGGACAGAAGAAATCTAATGTACTGCATGTGGCCCTTGGAACCTCAAAAGGATGGTCTTAGAAGCCCCGGCATCTCCCCAAATTTTCTTTCTTTTCCCCCCACAGTGATTCTGGGATAATTTGCACCTGAAAAATGTAGCACCAAGCAGCCCAAACTATCTGTAAATTCAATTGTTTGCTTTAAACTTCAGGAAAAGAGATTCCATCTAAACATTAGGAAGAACTTCCTGATGGTAAGAAGAGTTTGACTGTGGAGTATACTGCCTGAAAGTATGGTGGAATTATTAGGGTGGGTAAATAAACCACACCTCATCTTATCCACAGATTGACATGGAGCTGAATTGAGCTCTCAAACACAAGATAGGAAGACAGACAGACAGACAGACAGACAGACAAATAAAACACACACATGAAGCAACTTTGGCCAAAAGATCCCTCTGAGTATCAAAACTATGTTTGGTATAGCCTGCTAACAGTAGTGATAAGGAAAGATGTCTTTATTCTTCCATTTTATACCATTTTCATGCTTACATAAAAGAAAAGATTCATGCATGAGCATTAGCAGGGGCACAGCTTGTACACATTTTACATTTTATCTGATCATAACATTCCCAAGTCTCATGTTCCAATCAACATCCTGGATCATTCCCAAAGATATCTTCAAAATTAGCCGTATCCTTCCCTTCTGCACATACTGACCACTGGCAGGTGCTAGGCAGAACAAACAACTGTAAAGCAAGGTTATTTGATGAGCCCTGAATGTCCAAATAATAATCAACACCAAGTGTTAATTCTGTAGCAAATTACCATGTGCCAAATTTCAAGCCTAACAAGAGTCTCTTTCTTTGGAGGTTTTTAAACAGAGGCTGGATGGCCGTCTGTCAGGAGTGCTTTGATGGGGTTGGCTTGATGGCCTTTGTGGTCCCGTCCAACTCTATGATTCTCTGATTCCCTGATTCCTCTGTGTTCTCCCTTCCTGGTCATCTTTTAAATCTTTAAATCCTGCTTGGATTGGACAGCCCATCCTACCCTCGGGGAAAGGATGGCTACTTCTGACTATTTCCTTCCCCACCCCATCAAACCAGCTAAATGCCAGTATTCCTCTCAGCTCTATAAATAGCGGGAAGTTCCCTGTCTGACATCGACTCATCAGCGCTTTGCCTTAGAGCTGTTTCTCCAAGTCAGCAGCCTTGAGATCTCTAAGGAAGCTTGGGCCATGAAGTTCCTCCTGCTTTTTGTGCTAGTTGGCCTGCTCTTTTCGCAAGTTGCTGCGGGTAAGTAAGGAACTCAAGATAACTACTGGAAAAACTCAAGATAACTGAATATAGCTACTGGAAAAACACACAGAGGATGGCATCCTGTTAGTGACATATGCAAGTGTAAATCCTGCTACCCATGATGTTACCTTGACTTCTGGGGGTCCTTTAGGGGACAACTTGATTTGCTCCAAAAATGCTAAGATTGGAGAACTTAGCAGAGCACTGGCTATAGCAAAACGCGGGGCAGGGTAACCCAGCAGGATCTTTTACCCAACGTTACGAGGTCAGCCCAAGCAAAAGCTAGACAATGATAAAAAGGTAAGCTAAAAATGTGTTTTTCATAGAATCATAGAGTTGGGAGAGACCTCAGGAACCATCGAGTCCAACCCTCTGCCATGCAGGAACCCACATCAAAGCATTCCCATCCAGCCTCGGCTTTAAAACCTCCAAAGAAGGAGACTCCACCACACTCCCAGGCAGCCTATTCCACTGCCGGATAGCTCTGACCGTCAGGAAGTTCTTCCTGAGGTTCAAGTGGAATCTCCTTTCCTGCAGCTTGAATCTGTTGCTCCTTGTCCTAGCCTCTGGAGTGGCAGAGAACAAGCCTGCTCCCTCCTCTGCATGGCATCCCTTCAAATATTTAAACCTGGCTGTCATGCATAAATGATGTCATGCATAAATGCATAAAATAGCATAAAAATACATGAAGTAAATTAAAATCATAGACACTATGGATCATTAGGTAAAATATAAATAGGCGTTCATTAACTCCATCTCATTAAAACAATAGAATTGGCTTGATCTTAAAGTGCATGTCCACTATCCTGACATAGTTTTGATACTTCTCTCTCTCTGATCATAATAGCTGATGGCAGAAATTTAGCAACTGGTAGGGTTATGTTCAGACATGTATCCTCCAACAGGACTTTTATGAAGAATTTTTCTGAATGGCCTGGCATGCAGCTCAATAAGGGAGAGATCAGATGATGGCAGCTCTTACTATAGGAAACACAAAATAGCAAAATATGTGACATTGATTCAGCATCTTGTGACTAGCAAGGACAAAGCCTTGAGGAAGTGGGCAACCCAGCAAATCTTCCAAAAAGTCATTCTGAGGGAAAAGCATTGCATCTGGCCTTAGTTAATAACATGCAATAGTATGGCAAAGTCAAGTTATTTAAATAAGCAGCCTGATGGAAGGATCCCACATGCTGAATAAATTTAAATTTAAATGTGAAAAATACTTTTAAATCTTGGTACATCAAGACATCCCATTGAGAGATGAGGCAACTGTTACAAGATTGGTTTACATCTTGGGACTTTTTCTGCATATTTTTAAAAATTAAAACATATGTGCCCAAATATATATATTTTTTGGGGAGGGTGTTCTGCGAAGAAGTTTGTCAGCATATGGAGTGTGTGTGAGGAAAAAGAAAGAAGAATTGCTGCTGTTCATAGCAGTGGGTGCCTTCCATATCAGTGGGATTGTGAATCTACTCTAGGTTTTACTGAGACCTTTCAGGGAGGTATCCAAGGTGCTGAACCTTATCTGCAAAACAGGTCAAGCATCTGAGATAGTGCCTTTAAAGCAGGGTGAAACAGAGCTCAGATGGTGGGCCACATGTGGCCCCAGGGTTTTTCTTTTTTTTTTTTGTGGCTCCCAGTGTCCTCTGGGATCAAAGATATTTATACTTTTTTTATAAAGAAATTCTCCAAATGCCCTCTGAGGGAATGCAGGACATTTTAACCACATTTTGGCCCCTTTAGCCATTTGAGATCCAGGAGAGGATTAAAACAAACAGGAAGTGACATGCTCTCGTTTCCTGTTCTTAAAAAAAATAAAAAATAAAACTCCCCTGGATCTAAAACCTGATCTCCCCTGGGCTAAAAACAAAGTGAAAATGTTCCCTTTTTAGGGTAAAATTTTGATTTTTTACGCGGGGACTGTGGGTGTAGTTTTTGTGTGTGAGGGATTACAGCTGTCATGCTCCAAGGTCTCCAGAGGGGGTTTAATGTGGTCCTTTGGCCTCTCACAGTTGCCCACTGCTGCTCTAAAGTTGGACTAAATGCCAGAGTAGACTGCCACCTCCAGCTATGGAAACCACTGGCTGTTTCTGCACTACACTGTTATAGTGCTCTTATCCCACTTTCAAGGTCCTGTGGAATCCTAGGGTTTGCAGTTTAGGGAGGGGCGTCTAAAATTCTCAACCAGAGAGCTCTTTGGCCTCAGTAAATTACAAACCCCAGAATTCCATAGGATGTTGAAAGTGGAATAATAACACTATAAAAGTTCAGGGTGGAAATGGCCACTATCAACCCCTGGCTGTTGGGAAATTGGACATCAAGGCTGTCCTTCATGCAAAAGGTTCCCTTCCTTCTTCACTCTTTGCAATATGTGCCCACCATTTCTCTCCACTAGGTTCAGATTCCCACTAATGACATTTTTCTGTTTCTTTCAAGGGAAGGTCAGCAAGCTTTGTCAGAAAATGGGTGGCTTCTGTATTCATCGGACTTCCCACTGTCCGTCCAACGAATTGCTTCCATTTAATTGTGGAAACGAAGGTCAAAAATGCTGTAAAAAGTAGGGAGTCTTGGACCCATCCAAGTGAAGGCTGGCAATCCCGATTTCCTGATCAGAGAGATGGACCTTTGCTTGATCAATTGTCATGGTAGATGGGGACAAAGTCAATCCAATCCAATCATTAAAAACCTGCTTAAAAAAAATATATATGGATTTTGTTCTTTTTGTTCTTTTTTTTTTAAAGGGGTCATCAGACCCAGTCCAAGATATTGTGTTGCTCGGACAAGATGTCCACTGCTAGAATTAAAGAATCACAGAGCTGGAAGAGACCCCCAAGGACCATCCAGTCCATCTCCATTCTGCCATGGAGGAATGCACAATCAAAGCACTCCAGACAGATGGCCCTCCAGCCTCTGTTTAAAAATCTCCAAAGAAGGTGGCTCTACCACGCTCCTAGGCAGTGTATTCCTCGGCTTTAGGGTTTCTCACCCATTGAACCAAACCAATAATTCAGAGGGGTTACATAGTGTTCCTTCTCTTCCTCCTCCACTCAAATTTTATCTGTTTATTTTACTTCATTCCCCTTTCTTTCATGTCTTCCTTCCTTCCTTGGGACTCAAGATGGCTTACAGTAGAATTTAGAACAAAGTCAATCTGAGAAGCTATGGTTATAATAAAAATGTTTTTTTTAAAAAAAGCACAAATAAACCTCCTCCTCCATTTATTTGTATCCTGCTTTTCCCCAAAAATTGGGACTCAAAGCAACTTACAATTTAAAAGAGCAATACAATTAAAAACAGGAGTACCTCTGTCTTGTCTGGATCAAATCTCAATTTGCCTTCATCCAGTCCATTATTGATAATAGGCACTGGTTTAAGTCTAAGACAGCATCCTTGGAATGGGGTGGAAAAGAGTAGTAGATTTGGGTGCCATCTATATACCAATGGCACTGCACTCCAAAACTCCAGACATTCTCTTCCCGTGGTTTCATGTATACAGTCTGTTAAATAGCAAGGAGTACAAAACAGAGCCCTGAGGACACCACAGGCCAGCAGCCAGGGAATCAAACAAGCACCACCTATGGGGTTCACCTCTCCTGGTAGGAAGAGAGCCACTGTAAAACAATGCCTCCAATTCCCATCCCAGTGAGACAGCCCAGAAGAATATCATGGTCAATTTTATCAAAAACCACTAAGAAGTCCAGCAGAACCAACAGGGACACAGTTCCTCTGTCCAGTTCTCTCCTTAGGACATCCACCAAGGTGACCAAAGCTGTGTCCATTCCATACTTGGGCCTGAAACCAGATTGAGAAGGATAGATAATCATTTCACCAGTAACCCCTGGAACTGGGAGGTTACCAGACACTAGTATACCTTGCCCAAAAATGGTATATTGGATACTGATAATTATCCATTGTAGAAGGAATCAGTGATGGCTTTTTCAACAAAGACCTCACAACTGCCTCCTTTAGGCAAGCTGGAACTCTACCTTGTAAGGAGGCATTGACTACTCAGCCAGTGCCCCTCTGGCTTGTTTAATAAGCCAGGAAGGGCAGGGGTCTAGTGCACATGTGTTGGCTCTCACCTCTCCAAAGATCCTATCCACATCCTCAGGCTGCACAGATTGAAAAGTGTCCAGTAAGACTGGACAAACAGGAGCCAAGGTTACATTAACTAGAACTGTATCAACTACAGCATCCAAATTGGAGTAGATCTGTGCAATTTTACCTGCAAACTGCTGTGCAAATTCTTCACAGTGGGATGTTGAGTGGTCTACATTTTCTACTTGAGGGTTAGTATGTGATAGATCTCTGACCACAGGAAACATCTCTGATAGATAGCTCCTTGCTGATGCAATGGTGGCAGTAAAAATAATTTCTTTGATGCCCACACTGCCATGGATTAGGTCTTCAAAACAGGCTCCAGCCCATGTTCAGTCAAACTTGCTGACTGAATCTAATCTGATATCTCACTTGCTTCATCACTGCCAACTCACTGGGAAGCCAAGGGGCTAGTTTGGCTCCATTCCATCAGATGGGACACTTAGGAGTGATTGTGTGCACCACCCTGGCCATTTCCCCATTTCAGAGATCAGCCAGAGCTTCAACAGCATTGCCTTTCAAGTTAATAGGAAAATCCCCAACAGCCGTCAGGAATCCATCCAGATCCATCAGCTTCCCGGGACAGACTATCTTAATCAATCTCCCAGCCCTGCAGAGGTTCTGAGTCCCAGTGAGTCTAAACCTGACCAGGTAATGGTTGGTGCATGACAGTGGAATTGCAGAAAGTTTCTCTACTCATAGATCTCTATCACTCCACCCAGCAGAGAAAACAAGGCCCAGAGTGTGTCCAACAGCACAAGTAGTGCCGGACACAACTTGGAACACATCCATGGTTGTTATGAAGGCCATGAAGCCCCAAGCTACTCCTGATAAGGCAGTCTTAGCATGGCTGTTGAAGTCCCCTAGCATGACTACCCACAGAGACTCCAACACCAACTCTGATACCATTCCAGCTAGCTCAGGAAGGAAGACTGTTGAACAGCAGGGTGAGTGGAACACCATCAGAATCCCTGTTCTGTCCTGGCTACCTACCTTAAGGTATACACACTCAAAACCTGCAGACTGTGGAATTGGGCACCTGTTCAGGGGGATGGAATCATGACAGACCACTGCAACTCCACCTCACCTCTGCTTAGTTTTGCCTGTTGCTGCACAGAAAAATCTGTTGAGCAGAGCTGAGAGAGATTACCTTCCATGCCAGCCTCATCCAGTCAGGTCTCCATGATAGAGGCCAAGTCCTATGAAAACATCACTAATTTAAATAAAAAGCACCACTAATGTAAAACCAGTTAAAAACATTTAAAATGGAAGAAAGAGGATGAAGGTAAAGAACATTCTGTAACAACTGAATAGCAAAAAGCCATGAGTTTAAATAAGAAGCTTTTTCCTGATGGAAGAATGAGGACAGCGAGGGCCAGCCTAGCCTCCTGGAAGAGAGAGTTCCACAGTTTGGAATCAGCCACCATAGAGCCCTTTCTCTTATCTTCACCAAATGTACTTGTGATGGTGGCAGGACCAAGAGAAAGCCCTGTCTTGCGGATTTTGGAAAGGCTCATCTAGAAAGATGCAATCTTTTATATAGTCTTGACCCATCTATGGAATATCTGTTGGCTTTTACTGTAACTCCCAACATCCTGCTCCCCAGGTAGAAGAAAACACTGAATCTAGTCAGAAAAGGAAAACACACAACACAAAGTCTTTTGATCAAAAAGGTCAGTCCCTTCCACTCGGGCTTTGCAGATAGGGAGCAGATGAGACAGCTTTATTGAACACTCCGAGCTTTTCCGCACAAGGGCAATACATCGCACTGGCATCGTATTCTTACTGTTACGTCTGCACATTAAACCGGTTAGTACTGATGTTTCCTCTGCAGATTCGCACAGCTTGAGCTCTTAGCGCAATTACTATCAATGTAAAACCGATGTATTGTAAAACCGGAAAAACTCTAATGTAAAGCATAAAAACCAGTTTGGCTGTGTTTCTGACAAGATGCGGAAGGTGTACCCACAGAGGTGGTTCTCTGTGGGCATTCCCACTTTTCCCTGGCGTCATTTCTCTCCGCTCCTGTCTCCACCCCTCAAATGCAGGGTGGGCGCCATTGCGTTGTATGGACCGCTGGAATACAATGAAATACGCTGGGATCCCTAGGATGGTTGCTTTTCAGTTTTTGGCTATCTAGACCAGAGCTTTCCAGACTTTTCATGTTGGTCACACACTTTTTAGATATGCATCATTTTGTGACACAGTAATTTTACTAGCAGTTTTACTAGCAGTTTTACTAGCAAACCGGAGGTTAAACTAACCCCTTATAAGAGATCTGGGCATATACATAAATTGTAATAATGAAATATATGAGGACGCAACATATCTCATGAAAACCTTTCATTTGTGTTTTTAAAAATATATGATTTATTTATAACACGTAATATACATTTCCAAGACTCGGGTGGGGAAATGGCCTCTCACACTTATACTAAATTCCAAACAAGGAGGCAAACTTCTAAGGAGTTCAACTGTGTATGATTTCTTTCATAGCTGAGCTAAAGCATCATGTCTGCTGCTTCATGAACTGGTCAAAACCAACTCAGGCCAACCTTGCAGACATGTAGTGAATCCCTATCTATGTTTTACAGACACAGTTATTGTCAAGGATAAAATACAAAGGAAGAGTTGAAAGCGTACAAAAACATACAGAAATGGAAGCACTTTGGTTCTTTATTTTAAAGCTCACACATCCATGAGTACATGAGTTAGGAGTTAGAATGCAGCCAGCCTTACCTCTGAGTAGACTTTTGTGGACTAAAAAGAAAATGACTGAGCCCTGCTTATTTGTGCGTTCAGAATCAGAGGAAAATCCCAAGCACCTCAGACAGGGATACTTCCACACTGCACAAATACGGTACTGTGATTCCACTTTAATGGCCATGGTGTCCTGCTGCAGAATCCTATGATTTGTCCGTTGAGGAGGGGCATGTAGAATTCTTACTCAGAGAGTTCTAGCACCTCTCCAAACTACAAACCTCAATATTTCACAGGATGTTGCCATGGCAACTAAAGTGGGAATTGTAGTACTATAGAGTTGGCCCTCCACATTCACTAGAGTGAGGGGTGCAAGGACCTTCCCAAAAGTGGAAAATGTGCAAATATCAACATGTGTATACATATCTGTGGGAAGAGGCATAGTAGAGAAAAATGGCACAGAGAGTCCAAGCCAGGTCAGGGAAAGGAGAAGGAACAGGAACTGGGGTGACATGGTGGCCTTATACTTCCTCTCTCTTGCCCATCTCCTTCCTTAGGTGTGTGTGTGGAAGGGGCGCTTCAGAGTTGTAGTTCTGAGAAATCCTAGAATCCTAGAATCATAGATTGAGAAGAGAACACAGGGGCCCTCCAGTCCAACCTCCTGCTATGCAGGAATACACATCAAAGCATTCTTGACAGATGGCCATCCAGCCTCTGCTTAAAAACCTCCAAAGGAGGAGGACACTCCACCACACTCCATTGAGGCAGCAGATTCCACTGCTGGACAGCTCAGACCGTCAGGAAGTTCTTCCAGAGGCTCAGGTGGAATCTTTTCCTGAAGCTTGAATACATTGCTCCTTGTCCTAGTTTCTGGAGCAGTGGAAAACAAGCCCGCTCCCTCCTCGACATGACATCCCTTCAAATATTTAAACATGGCTATCATGTCCCTTCTTAACCTTCTCTTCTGCAGACTAAACACATCCAGCTCTCTAAGCCACTCCTCATAGGATATGGCTTCCAAATCCTTCACCATTTTGGTCGCCCTCCTCTGGACATGCTCCAGCTTGTCGATATCCTTCTTGAATTGAGATGCCCAGAACTGGACACAGTCTTCCAAATGAGGTCTAACCAATGCAGAGTAGAGTGATACCGTTACCTGCCTTGATCTGGACGCCATACTCCTATTGATACAACCAAGAATTGCGTTGGCTTTCTTGACTGCTGCATCACACTGTTGACTTATATTCAGCTTGTGATCTACCAATACTCCTAGATCTGTTTCACATGTACTATTATACAGCCACTTGTTCCCCATCCTCTATCAGACTGTGAACCATTCTTAGCTGGCCAGGCAATGGCTGGTGGTGGAGGAGGAAGAGGAGGATCAGAAGTGGATTTTTAAAGGGCTTACATGGCCTGATCAGTGCTGCTGAGAGAGAAGGTTTCCCTGGAAAAGAAACACCTGAGGTGGTTGGGCAGGTGTTGGAGAAACTCTCAAACAATCAAATTCATGAAAGTCAAACCCACAAATGTAGAGGGTGGACTGTGACTGTGCAGTGTGAAAGGGGTTGAGAACATCAATTCATCTTTTTAATGAATTATGAAGATGTAAGTCCAGTTTAGGACTTCTTATTTCACTTTTTGGTCATTGCAGAGACCTGCCAATCATGCAGTCTTCAACACCCTCCACTACATTCTGCTTTTCGCTGCTGCATCCCTCAAGCATGTTCATTTACAGGCCAGTGGAGAGCAGCAGAGGGGCAGAAGCATCCGGCTATGGTCCTAGAACTCAGAGGTTGGTAAAGTGCAGCCCACAGGCGACATCCAGTCTACAAGGCTGTTTCTATGCATCCAGAAAAAAGAGGAGATATTTCTCCAAGTGGTCAGGGGAATACACACACACACACACACACACACACACACACACACACACACATGCACACAAATATTAGAACAAACCCAATGCATTTCAGCCTATGAATACATACCAGTGGCCAGTGGAGTGGAGAGCTTGAGGAATTAACTTTTTGGAAGACAACTCCCAGGCCGTGAAGTCCTGAGCTACTCCCAACAGGGCAGTGTTAGCACGGATGTTAAGCTCCCCCAGCACGACTATCTACAAAGACTCCAACACCACCCCTGAGACCACTCCAGCTATCTCAGGAAGGGAGACTATTGAAAAGCAGGGTGGGTGGTACATCATCAGAATCCATATTCTGTCCTGGCTACCTACCTTCAGGTATAAACACTCAAAACCTGCATATTTTTCCAGCCTGAGGGCTGCAGTCCATCTTACCTCACTTCCCAGATTGCATTTTTTGTGTGGGCAGGTCAGGCTTTGATCTTTTGAGAAGTTAATTCTCTGACGTCTTTGTTTTACTTGGAAATGTTTGCTTAGCCTGTCAGTATAGGCAGTGAACATCTTGAGCTTTTTGTGGTGCCGTACTTGACCTTTTCTGAACAGAGCAGTCTTTCTCCAGCAATTTTTGGGCACTGTCCTCTTCAACAGTGGTGATATACGGCTCCAGTGATGGTAGTGGTGGGAAATGATGAGTCTGTTGTGGTTTTTAGTCCAGACTTTACAAGAGCTACCCATAGTGCCTATCCCCAAAATAGGTTTAGCATTTGTCTTAAGGTTTTTAAAGTTCAGACTAAAGTGTGAAGCTGATTCCTCACTCCACTGCCATGGGAACCAGTAACAACAATAACAATGTTTATTTATAACACCCTTTTCATCAAAGGCCAGAACACTGACATATACGATCAAGGATAAAGACAATAAAACATAACACCATAACACCACCTTGGCAGTTGCTACCCATTTCAGCACCTTAACTCAATGGCTTAAGATAGTGAATCAAAGAAATATCATCACCACTCCTCCATAGGGATGTAAGTTTGGGCCAGTTTCATTCTCAAAGGAAACAATGAGTAATTTTAATATTTTTCTTCCCACTGTGAGACGATCTCTGAAAACTGCAAAGTTCTCAAAGACTATTTGACGTTCAGGACTTATTTGGTGCAAAATTTGGTATCGCTGTGTGGAAAAAAAAAGATTTACGCACTGCCTTTTCTCATCTCCGCTTTGAGCAAATGGAGAGTAGGATATTACAAGGTCATTATCAGGGCATTCCTATGCAAGACAGAATTTGTATATGTGGGGCATCTAACATTGAAGATCTTGCCCATTACTTATTGCACTGCCAGCTATATGCTAACATTAGAGTGCGCTATTTCACCCGTTCTTAGATAGTTGGAAGAAGTGGGATGATGAGTCCAAACTGGCTTTTCTGCCGCAAGGGGTTAATCCACATGTGTCAAATACAAGGCGTGCAGGCTGAATCTGGCCCACCAGGCCATTTCATGTGGCCCTCACACCTCTCCTGCAGCTGCGGCACTCCCCCTCCCGGCGATCCCAATCCCCACATCTTGGGCCCCGGCTGCTGGTATTCTGAAGGGGGGCACAGCAGCCAGCACTCACAATCTATTTCTACTTCTGACTGCTCCTCTGTCCAAGTCTCGCTATCAGAGCATTGCTGTGGGTTACCATGGCAATGCTCTGCGTGGCTTGAGAGAGTTGGAGAGGTACAGGGACCGTAAACCACCATCAGATAGCCCCAAAATGTCCAAGAAAAGAACAGTTGATGCAGAGGGAAAGCGATTTAAAAACCAGCAATAATCGAATGCAGAGGCAATTATTTAATATGATAGAAGAGTAGAGACATTTATATAGTCTTATAGATACAACCGGCCCTTTGAAGGCAACCATAATGCTGATGTGGCGCAAGATGGAATTGAGTTTGACACCCCAGGTTAATCCCTTTGTGACTCGAAGGGTTGCCCTTTTTGCTTGTAAAGCAGCTCAACTGAGGAAGCAAGAAGCAGATAAAGGGTCTGCCTAGATGTCTCATGTCTAATTCTTATTTCTATTAGAGGAGTTTTATTAGTGACTCAGAGGGGCTGGTCTTTTCCAATTTGAAAAACTGTTATTTTAATTGCATATATTATTTCGTATTTTTTTACTTTATCAGTTATCAACGTGCCTGTTTGCTGATGTTTCTGTTTTCACTCTTATTGTCTGAAATAGTCTGAAGACTTATTCAATAAAGACACGTGTGTGTGTGAGTGGGGATATTGCAGCCCAGAAAACAGCACTTTCTGTGCAGAAAATAGGTCTACGCAAAAATATTATTTGCTGCGCAGAAAATGTTTCTTTCACACGTCATTGACATCATCATCATCATCAAGGCCCGGGGAGCATCTGACAGGTCTTTGGCCCTGCTGTGCTGGTTGAGGAATTGGCTCAGGCTCAGACTGCAGCGATGCCCAACACAGCAGGAGGCAATTTGGGAGCTGGCTTTGGCTCCTAAGCTGGTGCCCAGAGCCCGAGGACCCTGTCGCACTACTCAGTTATAGTGCTATGAGCCTTTTTTAACTGCCAACCTTTAACTACACTTCCCTTTGTTCAGTCAGCATTTGCAAGTTCTGCTTTTTGATAATTTCCTTTTTGGACGGTGCTCAGGTACTTAACTTGCAGTGGTGTAGGAACGGGGGGCGGAGGGGGTGCTTTGGCCTGGGCAGCAATGTCTTGGGGGCTTCCCGACTCATAGCAACACCTCTGAATGCCCCAGCCATGCCCCCATGCACCACGACCACATCTCTATGCACCGTAGCCCTGCCCCCTTCCACCCCCCCTCCACACACTCCAAGCTGTGCCACTGCTAACCTGTCAAATAAGCAGAGGACTGTTGTATACACACATTTTTCAAGGCAGTGTTCTCACCCTGAGATATTTTCCCCTTGCTTGGGCCAATGGGGAAGAGGGACTGGGCCTTGATTCCTGGGAACCCTAGTAATGGCACTTTTCAGCAGGAGTGTTTTGGGGCAGAATGATTCCTTTGAGCACAGCCAGTGAGTTTACAACAGTTCTGCAGCACTGGACTCAGTGCACTGAGGTTTGCTTTATGGCAGTCATTTCCAGCTGTGCTGGCCATGCTCTCTAAGGCCATTTCCGCACTAGACTGTTATAGTGTTCTAAGGCCATTTCCGCGCTAGACCGCTATAGGGGCCTCAAATCCCAGGATTCCATAGGATGTTGAAAGTGGAATAATAGCACTATCACAGTCTAGTGAAGAAATAGCCAAAGTCTCCAAGGTAAGCTAATCTTAAAGATAAACTGAGCCTCTTGCACATCTGGAAGTAAGCCTCATTGCATTTTGTTGGCATTGCTTTGAAGTGGAATTGCACCAGAGAAGACAACTAAAAAATTGCATGGTTAGTGGTGGTTTTGTACATGTTTGGTTTGTTGGTCTTTCCACACAATAATGTAACAATTAAATCATTCCTTGTTAAGTCCTGCAGTATCTCAGATTGTTGCTCCTGCTTTACAATAGAATTGTCCGTCTACTCCATTTCTTTTGTGCGAAACCATGAACTGTGCGTCAATATCCCCATTGTTTCTGCAATCTTATAAATAGAGGGAAAGCTCCTTTTTGGTCCAGATTTCAACTCAGATCTTCTATGGAGCGGTTTCCTCTCACTAAGCCTGAGAATTTACAACATGAGATTTCCATATCTTCTCTTTGCTGCATTTGTTCTCCTCTTCTATATGACTGCAGGTAAGAAGACAGTTCAGGCTGCTGAACTGCACAGAGAGAAATTGAGGGCTATATCACACTACACTGTTATAGCACTATTAGTCCACCTTAACTCCCATGGAAGCATTCGGTGGAATTCTGGAATTTGTAGTTTAATGAGGCTAAATTGCTCTCTGTCTGAGAGTTCTAAATGTCCCTCTCTAAACAGCAAATCCCAGGATTTCATATGATTCTGCCATGGAAGTTAAAGTGGAAAAATAGCACTGTAACAGCATAGTGTGATATTAATAGCCTTAGAAAATTCAGTAGTCCCTCTAATATATTAATCAATTTCTTTGATCAATGTAGTGCCGTAATTTACTAATGTCTTATATCTCCAGTCATTTACAGATATAATCTAATCAAAATCTTTTAGAATCTTAAATTGATATAGTGAAAGTTACCAATGAAATAATAACACCATATGTACAGACTTGAAATAAATTAGACATGCAAGCTATATGAGTATTCACAGAACTTGAATAAGAACAACACTTGTAACAAGAGCAGCACTGGAACAATAATTAACGAACAAATAAATTCTCAAGATCTGAAACAAATAAAATAACAACTATTGAACTGTGAACAAATTTACAAGACGTTTTGGAGCCCAGAATCACACACACTGAATCCAATGATGTCATGTAATAAGTCTCAGCCAAACAGGCTATTATTCTGCTGTATACAATTTACCTGCCTTGAATGCTAAGTTCTGCAGTTAGAATAGACCGAGTGAATTAATGGTATTTTCTTCCACCAGCAGTGGGGAAAGTGTGACCTGTGGCTGTCTTCAAACCCAAGTCCATCTTGGTACAAAGCCCTGAAGTATTTTTTGTTTTTTTTGGGGGGTGGGATTTTTGCCTCCTCCAAATGCCTCAAACATCTCTTAGGGGATGTATGTGGCAATTTTCCTACATTCTGCACTGGGGTTATTTTAGAGGCCTTTTTCCAACCGAGAAGTTGACTTGGGGATAGAAATATTTTTTAAAAAATTATGAGGTGAGTGGTGGGTTATGTAGCACTCCAAGGTCTCCTGGGAAGCCTAACCCTAACCTCCAAAAGTTGTTTACCCCAACTTACACGTTGGTCTCAGTTCAATTCACCTCCACATAAAGTAAATGTTCCCATGTGGACCTATGCTATGCTTAGCCATTACAGTAACTTACAGTAAAGCCCCCAGTGGGGGGCTGTATACCCCCATTATTTGACATGGTTTAATTGGCAAATATATTTAATTGTCATAAATATAAATGCTACCCTGCTATGGCTGCATGGACATGCTGGCTAAGAGGAAAAACTGGCCTAATACATGCATTGCATAACTAGGTCAAGAAAGCCCTCCAAAGCATAACCAGATTGAAGTCAGGAAACTCCAGCTATGGTGAACTTACAGTTGGCTTTTGATGAGTCACCCTCTTTTGAGATAATAGTTCTAGGGATGTTCCCACAGAATGGTTGATTGTCTTATTCTTTTCCCCTCTGGCCTATGGAATATTCCCATTGTCCTCATACCTGCCCAGGAATTACAGAGCTATCAAGACTGCCATTAGCCCTTTGTTACCTAACACTAATGCCATTCGCCCATTCTGGACCCCACTGTTTATGCTGCTGGAGAGTCATTAGCACCATTGCCCTCCAGGCAGAAATAGGGTGTTTAAAACCCCAGATTTTGGCTAGTCAACTCACAGTACACTGGGTGCTGGTTGCCTCTCTGCTGCTCTGATTTCTGATTGTGTACGGTCTTTAGACTGGTGTTGAAGGCACATCACTTCCTTGCTGCTCTCCTGGATTGGTAAATATCTCCCACTTCACCCTCAATCTCGCTATCCAAACTTTTCCTTCCTTTTCCTTCAGTTAGCCTTGTGTGATTGCGTGACCGCTTGGATCTTGTGTGTGTGATTGCAATTCCCCCAATAAAACACATTTTAAGCTTCCTTTTGAATCTCTGGCTGGTTATTCCCTGCACTAGTACTGGTAAACATAAATGGAAAGATCTTGTAAGGTTACCCTGCCCTCACAAGCCTCTTATTTTGAGCTAATATTCCCCACCATTTCACGGAGGCAGTGGCATTGCGGGTGGATCCCTGAGTCACCCATGTTTTGGGCTAACAATGTAGTGGAGTCTTCTTTTTTAAAAAAGGGGCTGGATGGCCATCTGTCAGAAGAGCTTTGATAGTGTCCTCCTGCATGGTAGGGGTTTGGATTGGATGACCCTTGTGGTCTCTTCCAACTCTATGATACTGTGACGAAGCCCGAAGGGAGGGGCATGGTAACCGAGCCCCCAGAGTGACCAGGAGTGGTTTAAAATGATTGTTCGGTAAAATGGAATTGTGGGGAGCTCAAGGGAGGGGCGAACCAAGGGGGGAGGAGAAACAGAAATTTAACTGACACAGGAGAGAGTTAGTGGGAAGAAGAGTCCAGTGGGAAACCAAGAGAAAGGAGCAGTGTTAGAGAGCTGAGAAACAGAATGAATAATTGACAGTAAATGAGCAGAGCATAGCGTGAGAGGGAGAGAGAGAGAGGAAAGGGGTGTGTTGTATTGTAAAAATTTAGTTACAAGCAAGTTACAGTAACAGTGTTTCAATAAAACGTAACTTTCTGTTTTTGTAAAAGCAGTCTCACGGAGTGTCATTCTACATACGGGATTATACACACGACAATTACAACAATTACCACTTGCTTTTAGGATTAAAAGTCTGCTTGTTCTTATTGCTGGGAAGTGCCAGGGTTTAAGGAAAGCAGGGGAGGAAGATCAGTCTGGTAGGAGGAGGCCAAACGGGGACAACAGTGAAAAGGGTGCTGCAATTCCCAGTGGTGGGCGGATAGAAGCAGGCCTGTATGTGTGTGCCCTGGCTTAATCCAGAAATCTCCCAGGCTGTTCAGACTTGTCCCCAAGACGTGTCAAGCTGGGTGCCAAGAAACGTCACAGACACTAACTCGGAAGGGAAGCTTTGGGTGCTTCATGGAGAGAATGGGAATACCAACCCATGCATCACCTAAAAG
The DNA here is from genome assembly GCA_948472985.1 of Iguana delicatissima. Classification (NCBI taxonomy): domain Eukaryota; kingdom Metazoa; phylum Chordata; class Lepidosauria; order Squamata; family Iguanidae; genus Iguana; species Iguana delicatissima. The sequence goes on from CAOKZL010000419.1 coordinate 1,073,190, forward strand.
AGCATGTCTTCCTGCATGAGGTACACTTATACATGCAAATGTCGCCACCTGAATTCCAGCCATTGTCTCACCACTCAGCAGTTGATTCAATAGATCTACTCTAATTAGGATTAAAATTAGAATCTAGTTAGGATTGGATTAGAATTGGCCTCCATCTCTCATGCATTGCCCCCCTGACCTAGAATATATGACTAGTACCCATTGGCTTTAAGTTCCATAGAAGGTGCAACTGATTTAAATGGAAATGGGGCAGGTGCCAAGAGGGAGAATTCTGGTGGAATTAGGTCACTTGTTACCACACTGACCCACCAATAAAGACATCCACTGATTCAGGGTAGTGGTCAGTTTGAGATTTAAGTACAGTGGGACCTTCAGTATCCACTAGAGTTTGGTTCCAGGATTTTCCGTGCATACCAAAATTTGCCAATGCCTTATGCAGTGATGACGACTTGAGTCTACTGACTCAGACTCAAGTTGGACTTAAGTTGCTTCAGTGACTCCACTTGGACTTGGTTTGGCAATAAATGATGCACTGACTCGACTCGAGACTTGTATATTTTTAGTGACTGACCTGCTGCCCTCGGTTCAGTAACATTGCACATTTATACAGAAACCTTATGACAATGATTCCAGGTCTTGTTGCTTATTGGTCACATGACAATCTGGCTCAAGCCCAAAGGGTGAGTGCATTTCTCAGAGGGGAACAGCAAATGGGTTAGGCAGTGGTCTTGTGGCAGGCTTGAGGTCTGCTCAGCAGCCTGTGCTGCTGCATATTGGAGGAGCCTTCTAAAACTTTTCCTAAGAGCAGAAGACAAGACTCGCCCCCAGAGTGCAGGGTGCATTTCTCAGAAGGGAACAGCAAATGTGTTAGACAACAGGTTTGAGGAGGAAGAGTACTTCCTTCTAAAGCTTTTGAAGCTTCAGTAATGCAGAATAAGAAGGCATGTATTCCCCACTTCTGAAAAATCCTCCAGCTTCCGAAATGGGAAGTAAGAAGGACCCTATTTCCCACTTCTGAAGCTGCAGGTGGCCAAATCGCAAATGTGGAGGGCAGACTCTACTTCAGTTGTTAAAACTGACTTTATTAGATTCTGTCCAGAAATTCTGGAATATAGATTGTTGTATAAAGTTGGCTCTCAGACTTGAGATTTGACTTGAAAGTATCTTCAAGGACTTGCGACTTGACTTCAGACTTGGACCTTTTCCGCACGGGGCGAGGGAATCGCCCCGTGCCGGTACTCACCGGACCTGTGCGCTCCATGAGCGGGTCCAGGCTGGTCCGGAGCAGTGCGTGACCGCGCTCCACACTGCTCCAGGGACGAAAGTGGCGGCTTCCAGTTGGTGGAGGCTCTCCACCAACCGGTGAAGCTCACCAGCCTAAAGCCTGCCCCTGGCAGATCTGCAGGCTCACACTGGTGTGAGCCTGCAAATCTGCACCGAAGCGCGGCCACAGAGTGGTGCGCTCTGTGCTTTTGAAAGACCTGTTTTAAGTGGTCTTTCAAAAGCACGCTGAACGACCACTTTGGGTCGTTCTGGAGCGGGCTGAGGTCCGGAACTACACAAAGTAGTCCAGACCCAGTCCGCTCCCAGGTGTAGATGTCCTCTCTGGAGGACGCTTTGCACCATTTTAAAAACCCCATGCAGAAAAGGCCTTGGAGTAAAAGACTTAAATACATCATTGCCCTTATGTACAATTTTGTAGTAAAATGGCCTCCCTTATAGAAAATAGCAAAATCAAAGTTTGCTTTTGGGATTTTTTCTGCTTTGGAATATTTTCAAGCGGTGGTTGGTTAAATCCATGGATACAGAATCTGCAGGTATGGAGGGCCGTCTATGTCAGACCCAAGAAAGATCTTAGGAGCAAAAGAGCAAGGTGAGAGATAGGAGCTAAGGGTTGGAACTGGGGCCAACCTGGAGAAAGGGCCTATCACAGGTACATCAATATTTATGTAAGTTGCATTGACTCAACCTGTCCACTCTAGTTGGGAACCACAACTGGATTGAGGCTACTGACAGCATCATCTCTCTCTCTCTCTTTCTTTAACAGGGCAGTCATCAGGAAGTAAAGAATGCTCCACCAGTGAAGAGCTTTCTGGTGATTGTGACGACAGCGGTAAGTTACACTATGGCCATTTCCACACTGCACTGTTACAGTGCTATTATCCCACTTTCAACATCCTGCGGAATCCTGGGATTTACAGTTTAGGGAGGAGCATTTAGGATTCTCATCCAAAGAGCTCTTTGGCCTCAGTAAACTACAAACTCCAGAATTCCACAGGAGGTTGAAAGTGGAATAATAGCGCTACAACACTGCAGTGCAGAAATGGCCTAAGTTTTACAGTTTTAGAAAGTGAAGTGAAAGCTGCACTCAAAGCACATGGGAGAAATAAATCGCTAGGGGCAGATGGCAGCTGAACATTAAGAAAACAAAAATAATAACCACAGATGATTTATATAACCTTAAAACAGATGATAATGATATTGAAATAGTTTAAAAAATTTCATACCTTGGCTCACTCAATAATTAGAATAGAGAATGAAGTCAAGAAATCAAAAGGAGACCAGGACTTGGAAAGGTAGCTCTGAAGGAACCAGACAAGATCCTGAAATGTTAAGATATATAATTCAATACTTAAGTTAGGATTGTTCATGTCATCGTATTTCCAATTATTATGTATAGTTATGAAAACTGGAGAGTGAAGAAAACCAACTCCTTTGAAATGTGGTGCTGTAGGAGAGTTCTTTGGTCATCCTGGACTGCCAAGATGACAAATGAATGGGCCCTAGCACACATCAAGCCTGAACCCTCCCAAGAAGCCAAGATGACTAAATTGAGATTAAAGTTCAGCCATATCATGAGAAAACATGATTTACTGTAAAAGACAAAAATGCTGAGTAATGTGGAAGGCAGTAGGAAAAGAAGGTGATGACCGTATTATAGATGGATAGACTCAATCAAGGAAGCCATAGCCTTGAATCTGCAAGACCTGAGCAGGGTGGTTGATGACAGTGTGACCTGGAGGTCTTGCATCCATAGGGTCACCATTAAGTCAAGATCAACCTGATCAGTTAACAACAACACTTAAGTCCTGTAGTGTTTTAGTTGTTAGTCCTGATAACAGCATCAAATGTCATCTTTATAATTACTATTTTTTAAAAAAATCCAATCAAATTACTGCCAACATTAGATAAAGGAAGTCAACATGGATTATAAAGTCCTGATTATTATTGCTGTGTGCCTTCATGTTGTTTCTTAACTTATGGTGACCCAAAGGTGAACCCATCATGGGGGTTTCTTGACAAGATTTATTCAGAAGGGGGCTTATCATTGCTTTCCTCTGAGGATGAGGCTCAGAGTGTGTGTGGCCGGTCTAAGTTCTCCCAGGAGGTTTCCATGGCCGAGCAGAGATTTGTCAAACATTCAAACTACCACGCCATGCTCAGTCACGTAGGGACGTGGGGGCGGGGGTGTGATTTGCTCTGGCAGCAATTTTTTGGGGTGTCCTAGCCCATAGCCATGCCCCCGTGCACCGCGGCCACACCCCAGCGCACAGTGGCCACACCCCTCGTGCTGTAGTCCCGCCTCCCACCCACCCTCCACACACTCCAAGCTCTGCCACTGGTCATGCTAGCCTCCCGCTTTACTAAGCATTATTGTCTTTTCCAAGAAGTTTTGTCATCTCATGATATGTCCAAACTACAAAAATTTATCTGACTATTATATTGCTTCTGTCCCTCCCACCTGCATATGAAAATGGAACTCTCAGACTGGTACTTCTTAAAAGGGTCTAGACTTATGCGGAAGATCCCCTGCTCACAATAGGACTGAAATGTGAAGGTTGTGTGGGCCTGTACATAAAGCATGTTCCTCAACACATTCATGTAGTTACCTTCTGCTGAGGCTGAGAAGGTGTGACTTGCCCAAGATCAACCAGTGGGTTTCCATGGCTGAATGGAGATTCAGACCCTTGTCTACAGAATCATAGCCAATCAATCAAACTGCCGTGCCATGCTGGCTCAGAGCCCTGACATTGTGTTTTAAAGGAAAGTAACAGATTTCTGGCATTACATTGTTGTGGAATATATACAAGGGATCTATGAGCTGTTGGGTTGAGGGAAAAAGCCAGAGACCTTGAAATACAGGCCAGAAATCTGCAGATACCTTACCCATTGCATAGGCTACCCTACAAAGCAGTTGGACATCCAAGGTGGAACAGCTAGATTCAATTCAAGGTTGCAGAAGCACAGTTGTACATGCAGTGTTATTGTGCATGATGGTGCATTGCATACTGAGCATGGATTCAGAGTCAAAGCTCAGCTCTAAACTTCAGCTTTGAAAATTAATTTGATAAAGTTAAACATTAGAAACTGGGGAATTAATTTCACTACCTCCAACACCAATAACTGGCACCATGAAACTGGTTACCTAATTTATTATCAGAAAGTTCAGTTTTGGAGCAGACCATGGGATTTACTGAAAATGGCATAGAGCAGTGGTTCTCAACTTGTGGGTTCCCAGATGTTTTTGGACTTCAGCTCCCAGAAGCCCTGAGCATTGACCATAGTGGCTGGGGCTTCTGAGAGCTGAAGTCCACAAGCATCTGGGGACCCACAGGTTGAGAACCACTGGCATAGAGGCTGTCATCCTAGGGAACACATTTTATTACTAGCACCTTCAAAAGTGAGCCGCTGGATTGCTGCATGCTCTTGCCTCCCCGTTCCCTATCTAGAAACGTGAACTACAAAGATCGGGGTGGAGCCAGTCACGTAGGAACGTATGGGCAGGAGGGTCAATTTGCCCTGGGCAGCAATGTTTCTGGGGCATCCCGGCCTGTAGCCACGCCCCTGCGCTCCCCCACATGCCCTGGCCACGACCCTGCACACTGCAGCCATGCCCCTGCACAGTGGCCACGCCCCTTGCACCATAGCCCCCCCGCTCCCGCCCCCCCCATACACTCCAAGTTTGGCCACTGCATGGAGCACATGATTTGTTCATTTAATTCAATGGGAGGTTTTTTATTTCATTTAATTATCCAAGAATGGTAACAAACATGTTAAAGGATTACAAAATAGTTCAATGGGGATGTCATAGGTTTTGTTGAATTAATTTTTTGGCTCCAAATTAATACCTGTAACATTATCAAACGCCTTAAAGTGTGTGACACACTGAATTGAGAGCGTGTGGAAATCTGAATAAGGGGAAAGAGAAGGGGAGAGAAAATAAGAGAGGGGGAAATGAACAGTTGTGCTGAAGAAAACCTTCATTTCATTTTTTTGTATCTATCTTTGTGTGAGTAACAATAAATACATACAATAAGGATTACAAAGGGGTTCATTGCAGCTCAACTAAAATAATAAGATACAGTGCTGTATATTATGCAATAATATTGTAATAGAAAATACAATAAAATCAAAGGAGGAGAAAAACTGAAGAAAAACAAAATGCACCCTCATCCCCCGAACATTGGCCAAGGACTGGGAAGGAGGCGACCTCAGCCTTTCAGACCTAAAGGGCCTGATGTTTTGTAAAAAACTACGGCTACTTGAGGACTAAGCAGATGAATCACATTCCCTATGAGGACTCATTGTTTCTCCTTTCACGTTCTTCCTCAATCACTTCCCAATCCCAATTCTTGCAAATCTGATGGCAATGGATAAACATAACTTCAAGAAGAGAAGACTGTAGGGAATAAGAACGTTGTGCAAAGATCTGAAGAGCTGTCACATCAGGATTTCTGCTGGACTAAATTGAATAGGCACAATATACAGGAGGGTTGATTAGAATTAGCTTGATTAAGTTTCAAGTGAGAAATTTCTGGATAATAGCTGTTAACAATTGGGACAGAAAGACTAGAGGAATGGATGCTCCTTCTTCATAGCTGAATTTCAGGCAGAGGATGGAAACTCTTTGGTTGGAGATTAGAGAGTATAGTCCGGATACTAACATACTATGTTTCTGTCCTAATTTCCCTGTAAATAGAGGAGACACTTTAATGTAGTGGGAGATCCAACATTTCCTTTTCAGGCTTTCTTTTGTTTCTGAAGGAGAAGTGCCAGAGGATATTTTTCTTTTCAAAATGGCCTAAGGACTTGAAATCTTCCCACAGCTAAGAGCTGATGCCTCCGGATCCATAAATGTTATCCAGCCAGACTGTGTTTGACCCAGAAATATCTGAGTTGTCACAGTGCAATCTCTGGTCCTGAAGGGAGTGCGTCAGCAATGCTCCCCTCTGCAACTGCTCGCTCCATGTGGAAGCGAGTGCGATGACGCTGCCTCTTCATTCCGCAGCGCAGCTGGGCACTTCCAATTGCTGTGCTACGGAAGGAAGTGCCTCTGTCGCACTTCCATGGCTTCTGCGCAGCTGGGAGGGAGGGGAGCACCACTCGATCACAGCTGCAAAATGGATATTTTTCCTTTTGTGAAAACTGCATGAATACGAGACATAGGCCATTTCCGCACGACACTCTTATAGCACGATAATTCCACTTTCAACCTCCTATGGAATCCTGGGGTTTGCAGTTCCGGGAGGGGCCAGCCAGCTATAAGAGTGTCACGTGGAAGTGTTCATAGGGATGGGATGGCAGTGAGCCTGTGATGACATCATGTGGAAGCATGACCTGCTGACTGCTGCCATCCTGTCCCAGAAGCAACACAGCCCCATTGTGAGGAAATGGCCTAGGTAACTTTTCCCCAAGATTCTCCACATCTTTAAAAACCTGTCCATTGTGATTTCTTTCACAAATCAAATTTTACTTTTTTTCATTTCTTATCAATTTTAATTTTAAATAAAGGCTCTGAAGAACAAGACCCAGAGTCTCCCCAGCATGGAGAGGAAGAAGATGATGATGATGAAGACGCTGAAATAACCTCTCCTGAACAAGAAGACGACAAGAGCCCTGACCTTACTCCTCTCAGTGGAGGAGAACCTGATGATAACAAGGGCCCTGACCTTACTCCTCCCAGCAGGGGAGAGCCCGGTGATGAAAAGGGCTCCGACACTGCTTCCCCTGGTGACGGAAAGCCCGGTGATGAAAAGGGCCCCGATCCTACTCCTCCTGGCAAGGGAGAACCTGGTGGTGACAAGGGTCCTGACTCTCCTCCTCCCAGCAAGGGAGACCCTGGTGATGACAAGGGCTCTGACTCTCCTCCTCCTGGCAAGGGAGAACCTGGTGATGACAAGAGCCCAGACTCTCCTCCTCCCGGTAAGGGAGAACCTGGTGATGACAAGGGCCCTGACTCTCCTCCTCCAAGCAAGGGAGACCCTGGTGATGACAAGAGCCCAGACTCTCCTCCCGGCAAGGGAGAACCTGGTGATGACAAGGGCTCTGACTCTCCTCCTCCCGGCAAGGGAGAACCTGGTGATGACAAGAGCCCAGACTCTCCTCCCGGCAAGGGAGAACCTGGTGATGACAAGGGCTCTGACTCTCCTCCTCCCGGCAAGGGAGAACCTGGTGATGACAAGGGCCCTGATTCTCCTCCTCCCGGCAAGGGAGACCCTGGTGATGACAAGGGCCCTGACTCTCCTCCTCCCGGCAAAGGAGAACCTGGTGATGACAAGGGCCCTGACTTTCCTCCTCCCGGCAAGGGAGACCCTGGTGATGACAAGGGCCCTGACTCTCCTCCTCCCGGCAAGGGAGAACCTGGTGATGACAAAAGCCCAGACTCTCCTCCTCCCGGCAATGGAGAGCCTGGTGATGACAAGGGCTCTGACTCTCCTCCTCCCGGCAAGGGAGAACCTGGTGATGACAAGGGCCCTGATTCTCCTCCTCCTGGCAAGGGAGACCCTGGGGATGACAAGGGCCCTGACTCTCCTCCTTCCGGCAAAGGAGACCCTGGTGATGACAAGGGCCCAGACTCTCCTCCTCCCGGCAAGGGAGACCCTGGGGATGACAAGGGCCCAGACTCTCCTCCTCCCGGCAAGGGAGACCCTGGTGATGACAAGAGCCCAGACTCTCCTCCTCCCGGCAAGGGAGAACCTGGTGATGACAAGGGCTCTGACTCTCCTCCTCCCGGCAAGGGAGAACCTGGTGATGACAAGGGCCCTGATTCTCCTCCTCCTGGCAAGGGAGACCCTGGGGATGACAAGGGCCCTGACTCTCCTCCTCCCGGGAAGGGAGAACCTGGTGATGACAAGGGCCCTGATTCTCCTCCTCCTGGCAAGGGAGACCCTGGGGATGACAAGGGCCCTGACTCTCCTCCTCCCGGCAAGGGAGACCCTGGTGATGACAAGGGCCCTGATTCTCCTCCTCCTGGCAAAGGAGACCCTGGTGATGACAAGGGCCCAGACTCTCCTCCTCCCGGCAAGGGAGACCCTGGTGATGACAAGGGCCCTGATTCTCCTCCTCCTGGCAAAGGAGACCCTGGGGATGACAAGGGCCCTGACTCTCCTCCTCCCGGTAAAGGAGACCCTGGTGATGACAAGGGCCCTGGATCTCCTCCTCCCGGCAAGGGAGACCCTGGGGATGACAAGGGCCCAGACTCTCCTCCTCCCGGCAAGGGAGACCCTGGGGATGACAAGGGCCCAGACTCTCCTCCTCCCGGCAAGGGAGATCCTGGGGATGACAAGGGCCCAGACTCTCCTCCTCCCGGCAAAGGAGAACCTGGTGTTGACAAGAGCCCTGATCATACTCCTTCTGGGGAAGGAGAACCTGGTGTTGACAAGAGTACTGATCATACTCCTCCCATGGAAGGAGAGCATGGTGTTGACAAGGGCCCCGATCTTACTCCTCCCGGCAAGGAAGAACCCGGTGTTGACAAGGGCTCTGACCCTATTCATCCCAGTGAGGGAGAACCTTCTGAAAAAAAAACCCCTATGACTGCCCATTCCTAGGAGAAACAATTCAATGGTGAGAAAAATCATATAGTCTCCTCTTTGTGAATGGGAACAACCTCTGAAGAGAATGTCCCTGAACATCAACCTGTTCAACACAATTTGTCCATTAAATTCAAACTCTGAGTCTCTCCATCCTCCATAGAACAACCCACTGGAGAGCAAAAGGTCGTCTCTCTCTGCCCAACAAAAACAGTTTGCCAGTGAGAAGGACTATAAGTCTTTCACCATAAAAGGAACAACCAATAGAAGAAAAGATCCCAATTCTCTTCCTTTCCCCATGGAACCAGTTGCTGAAAGATTCAGAAATACTCCAATGGAGAGAAAGTCACTCAGTTCCCATGAAGGTCAACTAACCGAAGAGAAAAGATATGGAATCTCCTCCCTGTAAAGACAGCTAACTCTGAGTCCTCATCTTCTCCAAGATGAAAAACCCACTTTAGAGAAAGCTTCTGAACCCTCCCTTCCCATACAGAACAACTCACTGAAGAGAAAGACCACAAATCCAACCAATCCCACCAGAAATGATCTTCTAAAGAGGAGGATTTTTCTTCTTCCTTCATGAGGGTTCCTCCATGTGGACCAAGTGTGCTGGGAGATTGATGGAAGCTGAAGTATTTGTTTCATATCCAAACAACATTTCTGTGTCCTGGATTCTTCTGGTGTTTCCAGGGGCCAGCTGCAACTTTTATTTCTACCCTCAGATGGGTTTCTTTTAAATTCTGAGACATGTTGGAATGGATAAATCTTCTCTCCTCCTCCTTTCTCCACTGATGTTAACAAAAAATTAGAGGTGTTCCAGTTTTTCCCCATCATTCTCTCTTGAACAGGAGAGCAGGACTCCAATTTTTCTTGTTGCTGCCACCACTCACTAAAACTGGCTCCCCAAAAGTGACTTACTGGGAAATTACTGGTGGTGTGTGGGCTCTCCACTTCTGATTTTGCAGAGACTTCCCTTCCTCTTCTCTGCCTCACACAGGAGATGGGAATCACACAAACATATTTGGGTGCACCAAGAAGAGGCATGCGAGTGAGAGAGAGAATGAGAAAGGAGGCGAGAGAGAGTGGAAAGAAGGAGATCTTTAAAGGAAAGGGTCTATTCTGAGCAAACAAAGCTTACATTAGCAAAGATTATCTTGTACATGAAGGCACCTTCCTTCAAGCGTTACAAACCTGCAAAACAGTCTTAAACCAAGTCCAGTCACCTTTTGGAAGAAACACTAGCCCTAACATGACTAAACTGTACATTTTCTATTTCATTCATGACAGAGTTGGCATTTTGGGACTTCAGATGTTTGTGGGGAAGCTGTGGGGTCTGGACCACTGTGTCCAGCCTATAACCCTGCTTCCAGGAAATGGTGAAGTAGGCAGCATCTCTCCTACTCCTCCATCAGTCCTAAAAGGTCTCTCTTGCTCCTTGTTCCACCATGTTTTTTACAACTATTCACCTCTGAAGAATTTCAGGGCTTTGGCACATTCTCACCTGCAGGTCACCCCACTAGAGGACTGTCTCTCACGGTTTCTGCAGATTCCACATAACGGTGACCCCTAAATATGTGGAGACAGTACTGAAAAGCAGGAAACCAAAGGGAGACAAGATCCCTGTGCTAATAGATGAACAATATTTATTCCTTTAAAAAGCCCAATACATTCCCTTCTACAGGGAATGAAAACAGAACACAAATACAAATCTATTACAAACATTTAAAAAGCAACAGGGCAACGATGATGTCCTTACGACTGATTTCAGTACATATCTTTGGTTCTTCCTTCTTAATGACTATCTGATATATGTACGAATAACAAAAAATTGTTGACTCTGTTCCTTTTATACTTAATGGCCTAGCCTTTTGGAGGGTGCATATACAACTCCAGAAATTTCTTTTGAATGGCATGTATGCTTTCAACATGAAAAATAATGTAATCTTATGTTCTTCCACGATATGGTTAACTCAATGCTGTCCTGTTTCTTCTTTAAAAATATTTATAATAGATTTGTATTTGTGGTCTATTTTTAGCCCATGAACTAGGCTTTTTCTCATATAGGCCAAAATGCACTGGGCTTCCTAGGGGAATAAATAGTTGACAATCTGTAAGCACATGGAGCTTGTCTCCTTTTTGTTTCTTCCTTGAAATTTGACCCAACACTAATATCACTCACCCTTTGTTTGTCTGGTAGCGTGTTGCCCATGAATTATAATGTTATCATAGATCAGTGCTTCAGTGAAATTGCACTTTTGCACTGTAAAACTATAACTTAAATTAAAAATCCAGACAGAAGAAAATTTGTCCTTCAAACCATAGCACAACCTCACTAAATGATGTCCATATTTCATCTCCCTAAACCTTTGGAACAGTCATAGTACAGATCCATGAAATACATTAAAAAAAAAAAAGCTCCAAAAGGAATTGAGAAAAGTAAAATCAATCAATCCAATATATAGTGCAAGACCTCATGCTTCTTCAGAGCAACCTGGAAGAGCTCTGAGTTTCTCAAGCTGCCTCACAGCTTATCCATATCAAAACAGAAAGTTCAACAAAAATGTTGACAGAGGCATAGGAAGTGGCATTCAAGAGTATTTTCTGCTGTAGAAAGAAGTATGTTTTGCTGAGTCAAGATGTCAGTGTAGCACAAAGTAGCTCCTCAGAGCATGTGCAGAGTGCTGACAAGGCAGTGATGTCCAGCTGCAACCAAGCAGCTCCAGGCAGGCCAAAAAAGTTCCAGAGACTCATAGAGATAAACTCAGGGCTATTGATTTAGTTAAGCACACTGAGGTTAAAGTTAGGGTTTCTGGCAGCATGCCAAGGAGCAACAAGTAAGGCAGGAACAATAAATCAGCAAGTAAAAACACAAACCAACAGCATGTCTAGATACATTCCATAAATCAGTCAGCCAAGCAGCATGACCACCAGGAATTGATCTGAATGGTAAAGTACAGTGCCGTAGCCAAGCCTTTTTAAGGGCTTCACATCACCCCAGACCCTATGGGATGATCTAATCACATTTACAGCAGGCAACCGTCTCATGTTGACAAGGCAAGACCCTCCGAGGCTGGCTAGCCAAAGCATTCTTGCAGCTGCACTCAAGGTCACATCACCTCATTCCTGCTGTCCACTTAGAAAAATATTTTCTGCTGCACCACACTCACATTGAATACCTGTTACCCTGTGAATGGGGGCAGGGTCCCGGGAGGGATGCCCAATAACCAAACAACAACAAGCAAAGATGAGGAAATTAGCTGGAGCACTCTCTTGGCTAATGAGAGGCAGGGCAGGAACTTTTGCCCTACGTATACGGCGTCAGGTCAGTGAGCAGGCAAATGGTTCAAGCAATAATTAAGATTTATTAAAGTTATTAAAGAAAAGCACAAACACACTCCTAACTAGAAAAGGGAAATAGAATTTGAGGGGAATGGGTGATACGCCACCTGTCCTGCAGTCCTGGAGAAGCCTGATTGAAGAAGTGGAAACCCGGCGTAGCAGCCGAGGGGAATCTGCTGAACCGAGCGGCAGCAAGGCAGAGTGAAGTTCGGGCGATCCGGTGAGAGTTCCGAAGAGCTCTCAAAAGCGGGGGATTTTTATAGGGAAAAGAACAACCGCAGGCTAGTCTGGTCTTGGGCAGAAACAATAGGGTTTGGGTTGGAGACAAAGCCTCTGAAAGGTCAGAATTTGCATGATTAAGTTAAAATCCGAATTGACAATAGTATAGCCGGTAAGTAGATGCGGCTAGCTCGGCAGCTGAGTACCTAGCTCACTGGGGTGTCCTCTCAGGGCAGAGGGTCCCTTTGTGGTAGCGTGCATTTGTAATGAAGGTGTTTGTTTCGGGAGGTCCCCTGAAGCAGATCTGGCAATATCTGGCTCGGTTTGGTGACAGCAGCAAGCAATAGCCATGCCTAGCTTCGCGCTTGTTCGGCGGGCCTCACAAACACTTGGCTGGTGGCAGAGTAGGGCCGAATTATGATATCAAAATGATATCTTTGGTTCACCAAAGGCCAGGCCAGGATGCGGTGGTAACATACCTCGACATAAGAGACTTACATTGTCCCATGAAACACTGAGAGAATTTATAAAACCCAATGGGCCAGCTCAACACTGTGGGAGGATATCTCAGTTTTGAGAAAATGTTGCCACTTTGCTAGCATCTTTTAGCAAAGTAATACAGTTGGCCTGCCACATTTGTGGGTTCGACTTTCACAGATCTGATTATTAGTGAGTTTCTTCAGCCCCTGGCCCCCCACCTTAGGCACTACTTTTCTGGGGAAACTTTCCGTCTTGGCAGCTCTGATCAGATCATGCAGCCCTTTGAAAACCTGCCTTTGGTCCTTCTCTTCCTCCTTCGCCAGCCACCGCCTGGCCATCTAAGGACTGCTTACAGCCTGATTTTTCAGCACCACAAAGTCTCTCCTGATGCCAACCCACACCCACAGAAGGGGATGGACAAGAGAAAAAAGAAGCAGAGGGCCACCATATTGACCCAACCCCTTTCTTTCTCCTTTCCCTGACCTGGTTTGGACCCTGAATACTTCTTCTCCCCATCATGCCTTGGTCTCCTTCCCACAAACATACACATTTGGGTATTTGTGGTTTCCCCACTTTTTCAAGGATCCTGCACTCCTGATCCTAGCAAATGTAGAGGGTCAACTGTACTCTTTCTTTATTTCTGCTGTTAATGCAAAAAACAGATCAAATTTTAGGGATTTTTGGCTGACTTTAAAGAGGATGTAGGTTACCAGTTATCTTGCTGTGGCTAAGCTCTACTGGCTTAAATTACAGAGCTGGAGGAGAACTGACTATGAGGAAGGGCCCATTCACACTACACAGTGATAGTGATATTATACCACTTTAATTGCTATCTGGATGAGAATTGTAAATGCTTCTTCCATGGCAGTGCAAGTGGAATGTGGCTTCGGGAAATATGAATGAGCCCCAGATGTTTCTATGAATCATCCAGATGTCAATCAGCAAAAAGAAGACACCTGCATCCTATAACAGCAGGCAGCAAAGGCAATTGCAAATGAATGTTCCAGTTAGTTAGAACTCTTCTCTTAGACTAGAATAAGCTGCCAAAAAGGCAGAAAGACAGTGAAAAGAGAATTTAAGCCAATTTAACCAAACAGTTCTGATTAACAGCTTTGAAGCAGTGATGTGGCTACTCACAGTGAAGGACCTCCTCACATGACTTCAGATGTGTTTTCCAATGTTGAATGTCCAATTTCCATAGGAAAGTGGTAAGTATATGTAGCAAAAGACCTCAGCCAATATAGAATTTGGAGAAAATATCTTGTACTGCAACGTGGAGCGTGGATAGGATTGCCAGACTATAAACTGGGGAGGGCTCCTGTAACTTTAAATTGTTGTTTACCAGCAGGTGTTGCTTATCATGCAACCAGGTAACAAGGAATATCTGCTGAAATTCCCTTTATACAGCCTGTGAAGGTACAGAAGTCTTCTCAAATTTTCACTCTGACAGCCCTAAGCTTGGAAATAACACTTAAAACAGAGTGCCTTTCCACACTACACTGTTACAGCACTGCTATTCCACTTTCAACCTCCTATGGAATCCTGGGGTTTGCAGTTTAGGGAGGGGCATTTAGGAGTCTCAGCCAGAGAGTTCTTTGGCCTCAGTAAACTACAAACCCCAGAATTCCACGGGATGTTGAAAGTGGAATAATAGCACTGTAACAGTGTAGTGAGGAAAGGCCCAGAGTGTGACATATATATTCCAGGTTTGGATGGACATGCACTGAGTATTTCTACATCACTAGACAAGGCAATAATGCTTGCTAATGTAGAGGGCAGTAGGGAAAGATGAAGACTGCATTACAGATGGATAGATTCAATCAAGGAAGACATGTCCCTGAATTTGCAAGCTCTGAGCAGGGCAGTTGAGGATAGTGGCTTGGAGTCTCTCATCCATAGAGTTTCCATAAGTCAAAGTTGACTTGACAGCAGTTAACAATAACAATTTCTACATCAACTGGAAAGGTTTTAATGTGAATGTTTGCCGTGTGCTGGACCAATATGTGCGTGACATTTAGAGAACAACAGTCTTATAATGCTAGATTGCACGAAGGAAGAAACAGGTACGGTGAGGTGCTTTACCAGTGCAAGTTGTCTTGAGTTAAGGCACAGAACACTTGGAGATCATGATGCCAATGGCAAATGCAACTTGGAAAGAAAGAATCTAAGAAAAAGGACAAAGGTAACATGTACAGCATTTGCAAACATACCTTTATAAACTGCTGAAAGCAGAAAGGCACCAGACCATCCATTTCTGAACAGTCACTAGAGCTAGTTCACACTAATCTGTATGGACTCATTCAGAAACCAGGGAACCATTGTTTACTGACTACCACAGATGATTATTCCAGATACTGTTAGAGTACCTTGCTAAAATGGAAAAACCAATCCATGCAACTATTGAGAATGCAAACAGTAAGCAAGAAATGTGGCAGGAAACCTCAGTCACAGACATGCTGTGGGGTGACGGCCTGTTTGCCTTACACTAAAACATACCTGAAACAGTAGGAAAAACATACAGACACAAAATGCCATCTATTGTTCTTGTTGTGAGCCTTCAAGCCATTTCCTAAGGTGAATCTGTCATGCACTATTTCCGCACTAAGCTGTTATAGCGCGATGATTCCACTTTCAACCTCCTATGGAATCCTGGGGTTTGCAGTTTTGGGAGGGGCCGGCTGGCCCCTCCCAAAACTGCAAACCCCAGGATTCCATAGGAGGTTGAAAGTGGAATCATTGCGCTATAAGAGTGTAGTGTGGAAACGGCCATGGAGTTTTCTGGAACTGAGAGTGTGTGATGTGTCCAAGGTCACCCAGTGGGTTTCCATGGTTGAGCGGGGAATCGAACCTGGTCTCCTGGGTCATAGCACAATGCTTAAACCTATACCATCTATATATGAGGAAAATGGCTTTGTAGAAAGAAAGAACAAAACAGTGACGGAACTGATGAGTTGTACATTGCTATGGAGAGACTATGATGATTGCTATATGTCAAAAGATCAGGCTGCCAAGCAAAGAAATCAACAAAATGCAATTTTCTTGATGAAAACTTCACATGGAGCACTTCAGAGTGTTCAGATCCATATACCAGTGGAGAAATTTAAACTAGAGAACAAAACTGAAGGGAACATAATGACTGGCTGTGTTGCAGGATGTAAAATCTATAGAATCTTGAATCTGAAAACAAGAATACTCATGATGAGTAGAGGTGTATACTTTGATGATGGTGGGAAAACCTACACAACCCATGATGATGTGAGCTGGGCAATAGCAGAAACCACAGCTAAGAAAAATGATCAAATCATCAGTAACACAAAGAGGTGATGTCTGTGTGACTCCATCATTAGCCAAAGATGAAGAAATGGAAGCCCATACACAAGCAGAAGGTAATGTGAAGCAGCAAAGGAAAATTTAGAGGTGGAAGTTGCCATACAAGCAGACAGTGGTTCAGAATTCAGAAATGCATTTCTACCCAACAAAGACATAGCTAAGCCAATGGCTACCCTATAAGGACAATGAACCTTGAACCTGGGAGGAAACAGAAAGACTGATGCAGAAGAGCTGCCAACAGACAAACAAGTTCCAAGTAGGTCTTGAAAGTCAAAACATATGTAGGAGGGAAAATAAGATGTTTCAAAGCTTGTTTAGTATCTAAGGATATTTGGAGAAATATGAGAAAGATTATGCCTTGAATCCTATTGGCTGGTCTTAATTAGAGTAGATCCATAGAATCAACTGTTAGATTCTGAATGAACACACAAGTAAGTCCCATTGATCCAGTGCTTCTACTCAGGTTTGGAGTAACAATAGGATTCAGGATTATGATGGCCCCTGTTGTGAAACCTGCCATGATAAGAGCACTTTTCAGAAAATCAAGGTAAATGTGCACTGACCTAGGTGCGAAACTTGCTTTCCTACATGGAGACGTCAAGAATGATGTTTGTGTGGAGCAGCTTCTTGGACTTGAAAAATCAAGAGATAAACCATTTGTGTGCAAACTTCAGAAAAACGTCTCTGATCCAAAGCAAGTTGCAAGATCAATGGATGAGAACTTAAACTAGATGCTCATCAGAGAAAGTAAGTTGCATATAGAGCCAAACTGATCCCTATTTCTCTACACAAGGTATAGAAAGGACAGCAGGATCTACATACTGAGATTGGTTGGTCATTTAGCCCTGAACTATGAAAATTAAAGTGAGCGCAAGGAAATAATGCACCACCTGAATCAAGATGTAGAGGTGAGATAACTTGAGAGTAAATAAAGGTGAAAGCAATCTTATCAGACATGAAATGGTTTCATGATCTTCTTAGACTGTCTTGGACTAAAGCAGGTGTGGATAAAGTGTGTTCCAGAGGCTGTATGAAACCCTCAGGCCTGTTTCTCTAGTCCCTATCTCCTCTGGACTGTTAAGTGTAGTGTGGGGAGTCCTCCTGAGCATGTCCAGAGTGCCAGGCCACACTGTTGTGCCAAGCTCACACTGATTGCCCTTGGCAGAAAAAGCAGCCACACAGATGCGTTGCATCTAGACTAAACCAGCTATTTATTACAGCAAAGGAAGATACATTACAAAAGCATTATGCTTCTAACAGCAAGCCATGAAGCAGTTCAAAAGCAAAGGGTACATAAAGAACAAGAAGTAAACTTTTAATCAGAAGTAAACCACTCCCATACATACTTGGAAGCCTTCAAGGTGGATATCCCCATTTCAAATACATGGCAGGGAGCTTCTGCACTATTTCACATACCAGTCACATGTGGGGTGGTTGTTTTTTGGACATTTTTTTTAATTATCTTTATTTTACTAAACAAAAAAACAAACAAACACAAATATATAAGTAAAACATTCATTATGTCTTGTCGTTACATAAATTCCATCGTCCCAATAAATCTTACATACATTTAAAAAAAAGAAAAATTACAAATATAAACGTAATCTAATTAAATCATTACACAATTTAATACTATGTTTTATTAATACTAACACTTACTTTATTTTTTATACCTACTTATCCTCCTTCCCTTATTCCTCTACATACTTTGAGGATAGTTATACAATACTTGTCATTGGCCAACATTTACTACACTATTCATTGAATAATACCACTACCTTTCATGTAATTTCAAATTTTATTTTCTAATTTCCACTTCTGAGTCTCCATTTCTACAAGTTTCTTAATTATTCCTTCCCCACTGGGCTTCCCAAAGGGGTTTTACTAAATTCCATTCTTCGGTAATCAATGCTATCGATCTATCATTTATTAATGATGTGAGTTCGTCCAATTCCCATAAATCGTATAATTTCCATAGCCAATCCTCTACTGTAGGTATTTCCTTCGACTTCCATAATTTTGCAAAAACTAGTCTTGCGGCTGTTACCATATAAATCATCATTTTTCTCAGTGAGTTCTTTTTAAAGTATCTATCATCCAACATATTCAATAAATATATTTCTGGACTTCTAGGAAATTTAATTTGTAGTGTATTAACAATACATTCATGTATCTTTCTCCAACCACCATAAATGATAAAACGTCCCTTTCTTTGAACATTTCCAACACGTATCTTTTATATTCTTACTTATTTTAGTAATTTAGTAATTTGTACCGTTGTATAATACCAACGATAGAAGAACTTGTAATAATTTTCTTTTAAATTAATATTTTTGGACATTTTTGGAGATCCTAGGGACAGAAAACTGATCCTGTACCCACCTGAGTTGCCCATCTCTGTAGTCATGCTCATGAAAGCATATCGCATCAAGAAAAGGGAGCATATAGAGGTTAAGTTATGTAATAACTGGTACAGAACAGCCATAGGAAGACTGTCCTACCTAGTTACTGCAACAAGACTAGGTATCTCTGCAGCCATAAGACTTCTTTGTAGAAAAAGCAGCCTCCTCAGTGGAAGAGATTGGACTCCACTGAAAAGACTAAACAAATAATTAAAAGATGCTTCTACATCTAATAGGCAAGGTACAAGCCACAGATAATCACAGATTTAGAAGCATAGACAGATTTAACCAAGGACACTACAGATCACAGATCTTTTAGTGGCATCTCATCTTTTATGGGAGTGGATCAGTTTTAGCTGGAGAAGCAGAACAGGTTCCTGGGTTGTCAGCCAGCTAAGAGTGCCAGGAGCTTATCTGGATATGCTGGTTTTAGGAGGATCTGAGAATAACTGAACCAAAGTCAGTTCAGATCCTGGAAGACAACCAAGGCTGCATAACACTCTCATAGACAGTGAAAACTGATTTGTCTCTGAAACACACAGATGTGAAATATGACTTGCTGTGAAATATGTAAGAAAAGGGGGCTAGTTGAGATTGAATGTTCATAAAGGGAGACATGGTTATGGACATTCTCATTAAGCCACTTGCCTGAAACCAGTTCCAAGATGTGCAAGAGTAGATGAACCTCATGCGCTTGAAATGTTGTGGCCAAGAAAAGTGGAGACGACCAGGTTTCAGGGAAAAATCAAAAAGCCATTTTTTTATTGTTAACAATACCTTGCGCAAGGGCAACAGTTATCCCAGAACTGTTGTGTCAATTAATTGAGGTAGCATCTCTATATACCTTTTGCCTTCTATGTCAGCAATCAATCATTTACTTAGCCCGCCCATCACTGGAGAAAAAGATCTTTAGTTAACTTTTCCATTACATCATTGACTGGCACACACGTGTACAGAAGAGAACAAAGAGTTAGTTTAGAAAATGATACAAAATAATGGTAGGGAGTATAGTGCCTCCCTGTGAATTCCCAGACCTTCGAATGTTGCAAGGCCATTCTCTAAAATTTGAGATGAGACAGACATCTGCAATTTACTCAGAGGCACAATTCAATTCGCTTGTTTTTCCTATTCAAGTGGCATTGGATTTAACCCCTTCAAAAGAAGTTGTGCTAAGACAGGATGCTGGAAATGAACACCAGCACATGTAGCAACTGATCTGAACTGGTGCTAAGAAGACAACAGGCAAACAGAGAAATTCAGCGTGTTTCTTTCCACTTGTTTTTTCCAGATCTCCACGTAGATTGGTATTCTTAGGCTTCCTACATCTCTCCTCCTTCCTCTGAGGTCACTTCCTATTTCTTGCTTTTCTAGTCAGAGGGAGGCAGCAAACCTGCAACCACGAAAGTCAGCACTGGTGGCTTCATTAAGGAACTGCAGAAATCTCTTCTTCCTGCTCTGTCCATAAATGGATTTCTATAATAATAATAATAATAATAATAATAATAATAATAATAATAATAATAATAATAAAAAATTATTTCCTTTTTTTGGGATAATACCAGACTCTAGCATATTATTTCTCCCCTGCAGTCACAAATTCAGTATTTAGGGCTTTATCACATGGCAAGTAAATCACAATTACAGCAGGATACTAGCATCTTTGGCTGTGACTTATCACATTGCCTTGTTCTTCTTCTGTTGTTCCATATTCTGTCTTTAGAAGCTAACTGAAGCCCACTCTCCAGCTGCTGTTGAAATCTAGGCTCCAACAAGATAATTTATAATTTAAATTTTAAGGAATATATGACAACTATTTTTCCTTTATAAGGCCATTTCTGCATGACGAAACTCTTCCACGTCATCTCGCTGCAGTCCCAGGTCCAGAAGGGAGCGTGTCAGCAACGCTCCCCTCTGCACCCGCTTGGTCCATGCAGAAGAGAACGCAATGGCACCACATCTTCCTTCCGCAGCACAGCCGGGCTTTTTCCATTGCTGGCTACGGAAGGAAGCGTTGCCAATGCACTTCCACATCTTCCGCATGGCCAGAAGTGATGGGAGTGCTGCACGATCACAGTTGTGAAACGGATTTTTTCTGTTTTGCAAAAACTGCGCAAGCGCGACACTCCGTGACAGGATGGCAGCGGGACAGTGATGATGTCATGCGGAAACGCAACCTGCCGACCGCTGCCATCCTGTGGCAAAAATGCAACAGCGACGTCGTGTGGAAAGGGCCTCTGTGTATAGATGGGTGATATCCTTTTGGAAGAAGATAAAAACTGGATTTCAAAAAGTTTCCTTTCTTAATTTTTGTTAGTAACTTAGTATTTTTGTTTATTTTGGTTGGCATGCTGTTAGTATCTTGTAATGGTCCTCATCCCATTTATGTTTATGGAACCACTGTTCTGGTCATAAATGTCTCCTTGACTCACCTTGAACTCTGGCAGGTCTTACTAAGGGATGCAGCTCTGCAGCTCTAGTGAGTGGGGCACTGGAGGATGATGTGTCCAGCTCCCTCCAGCCAGCCATATGCTGGCAAACAGGATGCCGTGGGATGTGTTTCCAGCCCCTCTAGCTAGCCAGTGATGATGCACCAAGGAGTTACAAAAAGACTCCACAGAGATCCCTGCTTCTGCTCAGTGCCTGTGACTGGCTGGTTGGAGAAGACTTGGTATGTCAGTGTGCTGCTCAGCAACATTGTAGACCTCAGTTCATCTGTAAGAGTGGCTGATGCTTAAGTTGGGTTATGGAGGAGGGGTCAGTTCGGGAGGCAAATCATAGCCACGACACCATGACCGTGTGTTTGATGCAGAATCTTGCGCTTTATTAGTTTATTTTTATTCATTTAATTTCTACCTCACCTTTCTCCTAATATAGGATCTATTGTAGTTTACAGCATAGTGTTACCCTGAAAATCTGGGGGTCCCAGAGGGACACCTCAATATGCTCCAAGTGATGGGGAAAATAAGCTCAACGGAGCACAAGCAACAGCGATGCGAGAGGCAGGGTAACCTAGCGAGATCTTTTACCCAATTTTTATGGTGTCAGGTGTTATCACCATGAACTGGCCTGGCCTTTGGCAACTCTAGATATTGTTTTGATATCATAATTCGGCCCTGCTCTGCCACCAGCCAAGTGTTTGTGAGACCACCGAACAAGCACGAAGCTAGGCATGGCTATTCTGAGTCACACCAAGGCAAGCCAGATATTGCCAGATCTGCTTTAGGGGACCTCCCGAAACAAACACCTTCATTACTAAAACAAAGAGACCTCTGCCCAGAGAGGGCACCCTGGAGAGCTAAGTGCTTAACTGCCAAGCTAGCCGCATCTACATACTGGCCATGCTTTGTCAATTCGGACCCTAACTCAATCATGTAAATTCTGACCTTTCGGAGACATTGTCTCCAGCCCAAAACTCATTGTTCTCGCCCAAGATCAGACTAGCCCAAGGTCATTCCTTCTCCTATAAAAAAAACCCAGTTCCGAGAGTTTCTCGGACATCGCTGGGGACTTCGCCAGGGACTTCACTGGACTTCCATCCCACCTTGCTGCCACTTCTTCTGCTATTTCCCCTCGGCCACCATACTGGGTTTCCTTTTCTCCAATTGGCTTTCTTCAGGACTGCGAGAAAGGTGGCGTATCACCCATTCCCCCAAAGCTCTATTTCCTATTTCTAGTTAGCAAGTGTGTTTGTGCTTCCCTTAATGATTGCTTAATAAATATTACTGCTATTTTGAACCATTTTGCCTGTTCACTGACCCGACACTGTATACATAGGGTAAAAGATCCCCGCTAAGGCCATTTCCACACAGGCATATTGCCCACGCTAGTGCGACCTCTCTTGGAGGTCTTCTTCACTGGGGTGTGCGCTAGAGCAGTTAAAAAAAGTGAGGTTCTAGACCTCAAACTGCTCTAGCGCAGCCGCGGGGGTGGCGCTGTGAGTTTTATAAAAACCACCTTCAAAAGTGGTTTTTATAAAACTCACCCGCGCTGCCCCGTGGCAGCCCCCGGTGAAGAACTGCAGAGATGCGGTAGCGCGTCCCTGCAGATCTGCCCGGGGGCAGGCTTCCGGCTGGCGCGCTGTCCTGATTGGTGGAGCGCTGCCGGAAGCTGCCAGCCGCCATTTTGGGCGCTGCCGAGCACCGCCGAACGCCACCGAGTGCCACCGAAATTCGGCGGCGTTTAGAACGGTGGATCGGCACTCTCTGCAGGGACGGAGCAACCCGCTCGCGGGTAAGCTCTGCCCCTGCGTGCGCGGCCCTGTTTTGCCCCCCCCCGTGAGGAAAGGGCCTAAGTTACCCTGCCTCTCGTTAGGCAAGAGAGTGCTCCAGCTAATTTCCCCACCTTTGCTTAGTTTGTTTTTGGTTGTTTGGGTGCCCCTCCTGGGTCCCCCAAGTCACAGGGTAACACAGGCTCAGTCACAAATCACATGAAAAGGTCCAATGAATGACTTTATTGAACAATAATAGCTCGCACTAATGCAAACACGCACATATGCATCCAAGGGCTAAAAGAAATAAAGAGTGGAAATAAGATAGAGGGATTGTTGAGGGATTCGTAGTCTGGGTGATACTGCACCTCTTCCTGAAGTCCTTGGTCTGGGAAGCAGCGATCGAACAACAGCTCAGCGAAGGGATGCTGAGGAGATCGCGCATCTATTGGGAGGGGGGACCGGTCGGTTGGTAAGACTGGGAGGCATAATACTTCTTCCTCCTCTTCTTCCCTCTCTGCCTTTCTCTTGCCTAACTAGCCCAAAAACGGGAACTATTTGTAGGAAAAATTTACTTTGAAGGCAAATCCTCTCCCGGGGAAAACAAACAGGGACAGAAAAGAAAAACAACTCCACACCTGGCATTTTCTTTGGTATCGGAAGATAACAGGATGCCATCCAAATAACTGGATATTCCTCTGTGTTGAGGCTGCGGTGTGAGTTTCTGGAGATAGATTTGATAAGAGTTTATTGCTTCCAGTGCTCAACTTTCCGGGAATACTTTTACTCCCTTCGAGAGGATTCCTTAAAGGTTGACGACCTTCTGTCCACCATGGGTTATCACAACTTGAGGTCTCCTGTGGCTACGTGACTGGGGAGTTTACTGGTCTGACCTGGTGCATTCGATTGTATGATCGTTATTGCCTACATGCGCATCTGGGCGACCTCTCTGGTGGGTTAAATTAATTTTATATCAAAGTTGTAGACTCCAGGACAGGGTTTACCAAGGGGGCAACAATAGTTTAAAATCAAAATATAGGCAAAGCAATTTGTAGCACAAAATTTTAAAAATCCCAAATCTCATTGCAAGTTAACAGTGAGTGTATGGGCTTTCAAGTTGCCTGTTGACTTACACTGACCCAATTGTCAGTATGCGTTCAAATAGAGCAGTCAATTAAAATAGAAAATAGCAATTTATTTAAAATACTTGCAGCAAGCAGGGAATTAGTCAAACCAACAAGAATTTGGTAAGACCACTCCAAAAATCACAGGCTGTTCACACAGCTTTATACCTGCTAAGCATGATTGCAGAAACAGAAATGCCAGGTGGTTGGGTAATCCAAATCTACACATATTACGAATACATCATTCCATTAGCATATAGGTGGTCCCAAATTATAAAACCAGACCTCACCTTGAGGGCAGAAAAGTTAATATTATAATGGAGTATAATGAGCTATTGATCAGCTACAGCTCTTGTGGTTGTTCCCTCCCAACAATCGAGTCTCAACCGCTTCTTGATTACAGAGTTGCAAAGACACCTGCATTTCTATTTTAAAATAGCTTTTACATTTTCTTATCTTAGTTGACTGGAAAGGAATGTCGTCTCTAAAGTCCAAAGATTTTCACCTCTGTCTGTGGCATACAGATATCATTATATTCCAGCTTCAAAATGTAACTTTTATGAAGGTCTATATTTGGGGGAAATGGCAGACCTCCCCGAACTAGGCAAACAATAGGGCCTTCACTGGCTGACTATCAAGCTGAATCCAGCATAAGTTTAAACAAGGTACTTAACTGCATTACCCATCCTGTTTAATTGCTACTTAACAAATCCCATCACAAAATTCATATTTTTATTTCACACCATCACAATGAATAGGGTTTTATCAGGCAAGGCATACTCAGAAGTGGTTTGCCACTTTTGCTACTTCCTTCCATTGATATATAGCCTACTATACCTGTTATTCATTGGTAGAGTTCCTTCCAAATTCTGACCAGGGCTGATCTGCTTGGCTTCCAAGATCAGATGGGATCTGGTGCCTTTAGGGCCCTTAAGTTATGTCCCACCTAAATGATTCTTCATGCATAAGAATTATCCATTTTACTGCCTGTTACATTGTATATCAATAACATTTTTTATTTCAGGAAGTATATTTATAATAATATTGAAAAATGCATTCTCAGGTGTTTGCTTTATTAGTTTTTGCAAGTAAAAGAGTACCTACTAATTGTGTTCATCAACACCTAAATAATTCTTGGCTTTTTATTTTGTGAACTGAGTTAATTACTTAATGACTTATGGCTTCCTATATACCAGAACTCCAAACAGACAAAGGCCATTTCCACACTAGCCTGTTATAGCGCAGTTATTCCACTTTCAACATCCTATGGAATCCTGGGGTTTGCAGTTTAGAGAGGGGCCTCAAAGGCTATCCTCAAAGGCCTCTCCCTAAGTGGCAAACCCCAGGATTCCATAGGATGTTGTTGCTGCAGTTCCTAAGCCGCGCTTTGGGTAACATTAGATATTATTTTGATATCCATAATTTGGCCCACTATACCTCTCTGTTCTCCATGTGCTTGTGAGGCCCCCGGACAAGCACGCAAACAGGCTCGGTCGCTAATGGCTGGAATATTCAAAACAAATACAGGTTGGCCAGAAATAGCCAAGCTGCCGCTTCAGGAGACCTCACGGCAAGTACCCTCATCACGTATGCACACCACGTACAAAGAACTCCCCGCCCCGAGCAGGCAGCTTGATTAGAAGAATCCTCACCTGTCAAGCACTCTGCGTTTGCATACGGTCTACTCCATTGTCAATTCAGACCTAACTCAATCATGCTAAATTCTCACCTTTCGGAGGCTTTGTCTCCAGAACGAAATTCATTGATTTCCCCAAGTACGGACTAGCCTGTGGCTACATTTCCCCCTTTAAAAACCCCTGAGTTTGTGAGTTTCCTTGGATCGCTCCCGATTTCCATCCAGCCTTGCTGCCGTGTTGCTTGGTGAGCCTTCCCCTCAGTCCCACGTACTGAGACTCCATATCTCCGAACTTCTGCTGCAGACTACCCAGGCTTCAGGACAAGTGTAGTATTACCCAAACCAACCACTCCTCTAAAAATCCCTCTATCCCACTCCAACCTTTATTTCTTTAGTTCTCTGCGTGAGTGTGTTGCATACACTGTTTGACTGTATTTTAATAAGAACCACAATTATTATTTCAATTCTGTGCACTCCTTGATTTGGCCTGACCCCGTAGACATTGGGTGAAAGATCTCGTTCCGTTGCCTTGCCTCTCGTATCGCTAGCTTGTGCTCTTGGCTAATTCCCCCAACTTGTATAATTGAGAGTGCATTCCCAGGACCCCCAGAAAACAGGGTAACAATGTTGAAAGTGGAATAATAGCACTGTAACAGGGCAGTGTGGAAATGGACAAAGTGAATAAAGTTAAACTCATGTCATTTTCTCTCCTTCTCTGGGCCTAAGCTGCATCTGCTACCCTGTAGCAATACTTACTGTTCTGCTTTGTTAGTTTCAAGTTCTACATTAAGATCATAGCAGATGCAAAATTATCCCAAGTTAGTGAGTAGCCATTACGGTTGCCAGATCTCAGAGCTGTCTCTGAAACCCAAGTTTCAGGCCTGGACTAGGTTCCAAGATCTCAGAGACTCACTCCTGAGATCCTCAAAGTGAGGAGAATGAGGATGATCAGGCTGAGAGCATCGCAACTGAAAATTTCCTCTGCTTGTTATCTGTCTGTCTGTCTGTCTGTCTGTCTGTCTGTCTGTCTGTCTGTCTGTCTATCTATCTATCTATCTATCTATCTATCTATCTATCTATCTATCTATCTATCTATCGTCTGTCTTCGCTGAATATTATGGGGTCTCTGTGGGTACAGGCTGTTTTGGAGCAGCTAGTGATAGGTTTGCCCTAGGGTTGACATAAGTTGGAAATGCCTTGGAGGAACACAACAACAGCGGCAATATAGACCAGAGTTGCCAGATTTAAGGGTCTGACCTCTCTTCTATGGTCTCTAGGGTGAAAAGGAAAGAATCTCAGAGTGAGGGCACTACCTCGAAAGGTGTATATATGTGTGTGTGTGTGTGTGTGCTCTTATTTGTTAGACTTAAGCCATTTCCGCACTACATTGCTATAATACTATAGCAGTGGGTTGTTAACGGTCCAAGAGCTGTGCTTCCACATGATGTCATCGCTATCCCGTTGCTATCCTATCCCCAAGCACTGCTGAAGCACACTTTTTCGTTTCCAGAAAAAAATCCAATAAGAGCTTATAGCCCTTCAATCCAGTCTGCCGTCATAGTGTGGTACTGTTATGGTGCTATGGTGGATCCAGCAGCGGGGTGGCTGTGGGTGTGCAAATTCCTCCCTTAGCGACTCCCATGGAGTGGTAATTTTCTATCATCTCACCTTGTTTCTTTTAAATGTCCCCTTTGAGTCTAAACTTTTTATTTTTTAAATACGTTTTTTAAACCGTACAGGGCAAAAGTGCAATAGCGTACTGGCATGCCATGCTGTTACAACGTTGCTGCATTAGTACAGCTTCCAAAATAATAATAATAATAAAAAAAACCACTGTGCAGTCAGGGGTGGTGGGGCAAGGTGAAGGCGGGGCACGGGTGTGGCCAAGGGTCCTGTAATACAGAAGGAACACCAGTGGCAATACCACTACCCACCTGCTTAAGGGGGAAGGGTGCAGAAAAGAGCATACTTAACTCAATGGCACCATGCGAATAGCAATGCCAGCGTTATATGCACTAATGGTCTCTAGTGTGGAAAACGGCCTTAGGGTTTTTCATTTGAATGTCATAATTGGTGTAACTGTGACTGATGCTTTATATTTCATGCTTAATTTGTCATGCTGCCCCATGGTCCACAGATCTCATGTTTTGGGCCTGAAATCTCAGACCTAGGATAGTCCTGTGTTACTGCGATTGATAACCCTATCCCGGGGTCTACAATTTAATATCAAAAATATCTCCACATGCTTGAGAGGTCCCTCGAACAAGCATGTAGGTAGGCACGGTCCAACGGCCAAAAGCAGGAAAAGCCCGGTCAGGCCAGTAAACTCTTAGTCATGTTGCCCCAGGAGGCCTCCAGCCAGGTAAAACTGAAAATACAAAAAGGGTCCTCAGCCCCAAGAAGCTGGCTTGGAGAGATTAATGCTTCTGACAAACGGCCCATCAAGCGAGAACAATTTGCATATAGCCGCGGCTTTTGACAACTCCAGCAAATCTAATCATCCAAGGAACTTTGACATATTGGAGCTTTGTTCTCCTAATCATGCAAAAGATATGGACAGTTTGGAGCTTTGTTCTAGCTCCTCCACTGATTGTTCTCTCTCTGGGATAGGATTAGCCCTCCAGGTGCCTTTCCCCCCATAAATAAACCTGGTTTTTGTCGCTCTGGATCGCTCTCGGCTTGCTGTCACTCCATCCAGCTATCCCCTCAGCTCCCTCGGTGCTGAGTCCCACTTCTCCGCTGCTGTCTCTGCTATCCGGACTTCAGGACCAGGTGCAGTATTCCCCTGATCTAATCCTCTAAAGTCCCCTATCTATGCCTATGTGCACAAGTCTTTATTTTTAAATAAAATAATTTATTTAGCAATTTGGTGTGGTTTTGGCTCGGCCTGACCCCTGATCTTGCCAGGTTGCCCTGCCTCTCGCATTGCTATTGCTTGTGCTCTGGCTAGTTTTCATTCCCCATTAATTGGAGAACATTGAGGTGTCCCCCAAGGGACCCCAGAAATCAGAGTTGCACCTGGTCCGGCTGTCCTAAAGATATTACTCTATTTGATGGGTGAGTAGGTAAGTATTATGTTACAGCATTTTCACTTAGAATGCTCCCTGACAGAATGTTTCATTTCAACACCACTTAGAATTTTACCACAGTTTTGCAGCGCAAGATTCAGTTACCTCTAATGGATTGCTTGATGGCAAAGATTTATTGCTGCAGTCACCATGATCCCAGGGAGTCCTCGTTGTTTTAATATGAATGATAAGCCAAGGCTACATACTGTTACCACAGTTTTCTGGCCCGGACTTGTGGGATATTAGATATCATTTGATATCAATAATTTGGCCTTCTTTACCTGTTCCTTCCCACGTGCTTGTGAGGCCCCCGGACAAGCACGCATACAGGCATGGCCGCAAATAGCTGAAATATTCCAAACTAATACAGGCAGGCCAGCAATAGCCAGACCGCAGCTCCAGGAGACCTCAAGGCACGTACCACGTTATGTATGCACCCTACTTACAAAGGACTCCCTACCCCGAGCAGGCAGCTTGGCGAGCCGAATACTCAAACATCAAGCACTCTGCGTTTGCATACTGGCTACTCTATTGACAACTCTGTCCTAACTCAATCGTGTAAATCACTGCCCTTTTGGAGGCTTTGTCTCCAGCCCGAAACTCATTGTTATCCCCAAGAATGGACTAGCCTGCGGCCACATTTTCCCCTATAAGACCCCCTGACTTTGAGCGCTTCCTCGGATCACTCCCGGCTTCCATCCCGCCTTGCTGTCGCTTCATACAGCGAGCCTTCCCCTCAGCTCCTCGGGCTGAGAATCCTCACTTCCACGAACTTCTTCTACAGACTACCCAGGCTTCAGGTCAGGTGCAGTATTTCCCATACAAAACCTCCTCTTAAGATCCCTCTATCCCACTCCAACCTTTATTTCTATAGTTTTCTGTGTGAGTGTGTTGCATACATGTGTTTGACTGTATAGCAATAAAAACCAATTATTATTATTGTGATAATGGGGCTTCCCATTATCTAGGCTTAGCTAAAGGGGGATACTTTCCTCTTCAGGTAAACCAAGGGTTAATGAGGTGTTGGGATTAGATTACATTTTAGTGTGGGTCAACATCACAGGTCACAGGGTGAGGATTGACCAATCAAAAAGGAAAGAGGTGAGCATCTTCGGGATACTTCGAGATGCTTCCAGGGAGAAGTTATAAAAACTCTTGGGGGGCCATGTGGCGAAGAAGGACAAAGAGAGAACAAAGGGACACCTCCAAGAGATGAGATCTGGCCAGTTGTAGACAGGCAGGCATGCCTGGCCTCCTGGCTCTCTCGTCTCTTTTAGAACATCTAAGCCATGAACGTCTGTGAGTACTAGAATAAAGTAGTTAGCCGCGTTAGGGCTTTTTATTATTTTGGAGTTGGCTGATCTTGAAAATGTATCTGTGCTTTTATATCTGTTTTTGTAACTTCTTGTAACTAAGCATACCTGGGAGGGGGGAGCCTCTCAAGTGTGATATTGTCTTGTTTATTTGCATGCCTTGATTAAATACTTTCTGTAAAACCTCTGTTTTTCTCCATTCCCACGCCAGTATTTGGCACACGCTAGATAGGACCTCTCTCACTCAGAAGGGGGGAGGTGGAAAGATCCTTAAGCTTAGAGATTGGACAGTGTCCCCCTGTACTGTCCAACTAACTCATAATTCAGGGGGTGGTGGCAGCATACTTGATAACGCTGTGGAGATTGCCAGCCTTTTCAAGGGTGGGAGTCAGGCTTGGGGGCTGGCAAGAACCCCAGTAGAATGCTGGAGGAATTTCCAATCTTTGAGGGGACTGGAAATAAATCCCAGTACCACAATTATTTACTTCTGTTTGTTCCTTGACTCGGCTTGACCCCGTAGACACTGGGTAAAAGATCTCACTACGTTGCCCTGCCTCTCGCATTGCTAACTTGTGCTCTTTGCTGATTCCCAACTTTGTAATATTTGGAGCACACTTGGGTGTCCCTCACGGGACCCTCAGAAATCAGGGTAACAATAGTAAGACTCACTGAACTCAATAGGAAGTGCTTCTGAGTAAAAATCTATAAAAGTGCACTTGTTAACACCTGTTCTGGATTCCACTACTCTATTTTTTTGGTCATGATTCTTCCAGATAGTTTTGTAACCCATAAATTATCCCCAATCAACCTCTGAAGTGTCTGGGTTTGTTACTGCAGTTTAACAATAGGAATCCTCCCCCGTGCAATTTGCTTGGGCAGTACCATGAAGTGTGTGTCAATATTCCATTGTTTCCACCATCTTATAAAGTGTGGGATCCAGATTTCGGATCAGATCTGCATTGGAACTGCATCCTCCTGCTAAGCTGGAGTTCAAGACTTCAGCGATGAGATCTCTTCACTTTCTCCTTGCTGGGGCAGCTCTCTTCTTCCAAATTGCTGCAGGTAAGAGGACAGCTCAGGCTGCTGAGGCAGAGATGGGGGCAGCATGCCCCCCACCCCTAGTTATTTTTAATTTGAGGGATTTGAATACTTCAGGAAGCAGTTGTCTGCATTAATGCTCCGATACTTGGTGTCAGGGCAGGACCAAGAGATTTTTCTGCCTGTGTTAGGGTTGCCAGGTGCACTTTATTGTTAGGGAGGCAGTGACGTATTTAACTCTTTTACTCCAAGTCTCTACCTTCAAGGCTCAAGTCAAGTCTCAAGTCCATGCAAGATACTTTCAAGTCAAGTCAAGTCAAGTCTCAAGTCTGGAAGCCAACTTTATACACCAACCTGTATTCCAGAATTTCTGGACAGAGTCAGATAAAGTCAGGTTTAACAATCTGAGTAGAGTCAACCTTCTACTTTTGTGATTTTGCCATCTGCAACTTCAGTAGTGGGGAATAAGATCCTTCTTATTCTCGATTACTGAAGTTTTAAGAGCTTTAGAAGGAAGGATCCTTCCTTTTCAAGTCCATTGTCTAACACATTTTCTGTTCCCCTCTGAGATACATGCTCTGCACTCTGGGCACAAGGCTTGCTTTCTGCTCTTAGGAAAAGTTTTAGAAAGCTCCTCCTATATGTAGCGGGGACAGGCTACTGAGCAGACCTCAAGCCCACTGCCTAACCCATTTGCTGTTCCCTCTGAGAAATGTGTCCACACTTTGGGCTTGAGACAGATTGTCATGTGACCAGTAAGTTGTAAGGTTTCTGGATGAATGTGTTATGTTAGTGAACCAAGTGCAGCAAGTCAATCACTAAAAATATGCAAGTCTCAAATCGAGTGTGTAATTTTTTGCTAAGTCAAGTCCGAGTCGAGTCACGGAAGTGACTTAAGTCTGACTTGAGTTCGAGTCAATTGACTTGAGCCTACAACATTGAAGGGAGATCCCTTATTTGAGGGCCTGAAAGCTTGCCCCTTATCAGACTTGCAGGAGTCTGTTATTTGAGGGTTTGAAAACTTTTCTTTGTATACAGACTGAGCAAGATGTTAACATCCATTATTTTGGGGTTTGAGCTCTTCGTAAAGACCAAGATGTGTTCATCCTGAGAGCTAGTGCAGTGGTTCTTAACCTTTTATTTATGGACCCCCCTGCAAATATAATTTTTCCAGGGTTCTCCAAGTCTTAACTCAAGATTTAAATATTTACCTTTATATATTCAAATATTTATTTAAATTTCCAAATATTTATTTATTTATCTATTAAAGACTTCTGGAGGCTAGCATTCGAATCCCTGTCCAGACGCTGCGTGACCTTGGGCAAGTCACATTCTCTCAGTCTCAGAAGAAGGCAAAGGCGAACCCCCTCTGACCAAATCTTGCCAACTCCCCCCTCCATGATAGGTTCACCTTCCTTCCTTCCTTCTTTCACAAGTATGAAGTGACTTGAAGGCACACAGCAACAAAGTGCTGCTGACAGAAGGAGGTTCTTTGTAGCCATTGTGTTTCTCCCCTTTGAAAACTGATTTATGGTGACCCTAAGGTAAACCTATTGTGAAGATTTTCTTGGCAAGATTTGTTGGCTTTGCCTTTATCTGAGAGAATGTGACTTGCCTGAGATAACCCACTGGGTTTCTATGGCTGAGTCAGGATTCAAGCTCTGGTCTCCAGAGTCATGGTTTGGGTGCACACAAATGCCAGCCACTCTGTCTCTTCAATCAGGAACACGGCCGTGAAGGTACATGCGCGTGTGCCCAAACTGCTCGCTTGTTAGCAAATACACCTACACTCCTCACTGCCATGTCCCTATTGCTGCTGCTACTGGTGTCCAGCAGCAGGGCTTTGTGGACTACCTGTGTGGGCTCCATGGACCCCAGATTAAATACCATTGGTATAGTGGTTTATGTGTTGGAGCAGAACTCTGGGAGATCAAGGTTCAAATCTCCACTTGACTGTGGAAACCCATTGGGCAAGTCACACTCTCAGACTCAGAGGACGGCAGGGGAAAACTCACGCTGAACAAAGCTCACCAAGAATACCCCATCATAGGTTTGCCTTAATGTTGCCATAAAATCAAAACAACTTGAACACACACGGCAACGACAATGTGTACATCATGTAATTTATCAATGTGAACAATATGTTAATTTGAGAAAAAATGAAAAAGCTAAGTTCAATGAACTCAACTGTTTTATTTGGTATTTAGTCAGAGCATGACTAAGCGTTTGTTAACAGTTGTTGTTGTTGTTGTTGTTGCTGTGTGCCGTCAAGATGTTTCCAATTTACAGCGATCCTAAGGCAACCGTATCATGGGGTTTTCTTGGGCTGAGAGTATGTGATGTGCCCATGATCATGCAGTGAGTTTCCATAGCCAAGTGGAAAATTGAACTCTGGTCTCCAGGGTCACAGTTCAATGTTCAAACCACTATACCATGCTGGTTCTCTAGTTACTTCCTGATTATAACCTCTGTGTGTCATAGAATTATAGAATCATAGAGTTGGAAGAGACCCCAGGGGCCATCGAGTCCAACCCCCTGCTATGCAGGAACACCCATCAAGGCATTCCCAACAGATGGCCATCCAACCTCTGCTTAAAAACCTCCAAAGAAGGAGACTCCACCACACTCAACTGAGGCAGCAGCAAATTCCACTGCCGGACAGCTCTGACTGTCAGGAAGTTCTCCCTGAGGTTCAAGTGGAATCTCCTTTCCTGAAGCTTGAATCCATTGCTCCTTGTCCTAGTCTCTGGAGTGGTAGAGAACAAGCCTGCTCCCTCCTCAACATGACATCCCTTCAAATATTTAAACATGGATATCATGTTCCCTCTTAACCTCTTCTGCAGACTAAACAGCTCCCTAAGGCGTTCTTCATAGGTCTTGGTTTCCAGACCCTTCACCATTTTGGTCGCCTTCCTCTGGACACGCTCCAGCTTGTCTACATCCTTCTTGAATTGAGGTGCCCAGAACTGGACACAGTCTTCCAAATGAGGCCTAACCAATGCAGAATAGAGTGGCATCATTACCTCCCTCGATCTAGACACCATACTCCTATTGATGCAACCAAGAATCGCGTTAGGATTAGGGTCATGATTTTCTACTGTTACTTATTGCTGTTTTGAAAACCTGGCAACACTAGGCTAAGGACAGGATGGTGTCCTACAACTCCACTCCACATGCAGAAGAGGACAGTGAACAGTAGCAGTGAGTCTTCTTTCAGCAATGATAATGAGACAGGGTCTTCCCCACAGCTGAGAATGGCAGGCTTACATGGGCAGTGATGTACGCATCAATGTCCATTTAGGGAGCTCTAGAAGGGAGTCTTGGTAGACCGACACTGCTGAGGAACATGACAAAGAGAGTAGCTGGAATTGCCACCAGGCTAGCCCTACTTTGGGTCATTCTCTCAGCAAAACTATGACTTTGACACAGCACCTCAACACAATGCCGAGATGGTCTGCTAAGGCATTGACCAATTGCCTTGAGATCTTTCTCTTCTTTTTATGCATTTTCTTGTTATTTATGATCTATTTATTTAAAGTATTTATATATCACCTCTCAGACTCTGGGGGGATGCCACACAGAAAAAAACTTTTAAAGCCGCTGTTGTTCTTGTTGTGAACCTTCAAGTCATTTCTGACTTACAATGACTCTAAGGTGAAGGTATCATGGGGTTTTTCTTAAGAAGATTTGTTCAAAAGGGGTTTGCCTTTGCTTTCTTCTATGACCGAGAGAAGATGGCTTGCCCAAAGTCACCCAGTAGGTTTCCATAGATTCAGAGTCCTAGTCCAATGCTCAAATCACTAATCACACTGGCTGTCATTTAAAACCATACAGAGATGAAAACTTTTTTAAAAAACCACATTAAAATTATCTCTAAGACCTTTAGAAACATAGTCCTCAGTGAAAAAAAAATAGTCAAGAATGGGTTTCAGATATCAAAGACAGTGGGGAACAGCATTATCAAAACAGATGAAGCTAGCCTAATGTCCCTTGGCATGGAGTTCCATCATCCAGATGCTGTTACAGAGAAATCCCCACCCCATGTCTACACCAACCTGCAACAGTTAGTGCATGCAGCGGAACCTCTTTACAAAGGTACACACTCAGAAGATTTGCAGGAGTTGTTTAATCCCTGTGAAAGTCTGACACCAGCCTAAGAGTACCAAGCATCTCTACAGAGGAGGTAGATTCACCCTCCTCCGTTTGCTCCTTGACTTTCCCCCTTTGGGTGTCCATCAGCTAGGAGATTCTGGGAACCATGCCAGCTATATAAGAGCCATGTGTAAGGAGTCACTGCTTCTTAGCTAGTAGATGTGCCCTAAAATAGGTCATCCCTTGTTGCCCACTTGCAGGGCCACAGAAGAGGGCCATCACTTTGATAGACCAATGCTTCATGAGGAGCGTGACTGAGAAGCAGAATCTGGGGCTACCAAGTGCCTGTCCCTACTATGGACCAGTGTCTCAACAACCCCTGCCTACCTATTTCTGTATTCTCCTTTTGGCTTGCTACCTACCTAAGCATTTAGCTCTTGTCCTTGGAGAACCATATTGCTTTTTCCTTGGCCTCATCTGCTGGCTTCCTTGGCCTCATCTAGACTCTGAACAATAATAAAATTGAAACCATTTCCCTTTGGGATAAAAGGGTTGCTCAGTCAATGACTGCCAGAGGCTTCATCAGTGCTAGAATCTGTTTCCTTAGCGCATCACAACATTCATTATTACAAGTAAATGTGATCGTAAAATGGGGAAAAAAAGGGCATGAAGTTGATTTGTTACCCTGTTTACTGGGGGTCCTGGGAGGGACACCTAAATAACCAAACAACAACACGCAATTTTGGGGAAAATTAGCTGGCAAGAGGCAGGGTAACTTTGCAGGATCTTGCAACCCTATGTATACGGGGTCAGGCTAAGTCAAGAAGCACACCAAAATATGAAATTAACTGTGATTTTATTAAATACAGGCAAACAGTGTATGCAACACACTCACACAAGTAACTATAGAAAATGTTAGCGGTATAGAGGAGTTTGAGGGTTTGTTGGATTGGATGATACTACACCTGTCCGAAGCCCGGGGAAGATCACTGAAGGGGTCCATAACAGCGCAGTCTCGGATGGAGACTGAGGGGAAAGCTTGGCGGACGAAATGGCAGCAAGGCTGGATGGAAGTTCAGAGCGATCCGAGGAAGCTCTTGGAATTGGGGATTTTTATAGGGAAAATATGACCGTGGGCTAGTCTGTACTTGGGAGAGAACAATGAGGTTTGGGCTAGAGACAATGTCTCTGAAAGGTCAGAATTTAGCATGATTGAATTAAGTCTGAATCGACAGTGGAATGGCCAGTATGCAGATGCAGCTCTCTTGGGCGGTTAAGCATTTAGCTCATCAAGTTACCTGCTTGGAGCAGGGGGCTCTTTGTATTAGCGTGCATCTTTAATGAGGTGTTTGTCTGGGGAGGTCTCCTAAAGCAAGATCTGGCTGAGTTCAGCCTGCCTAGGTGGAGAAAGGAATGTACAGCAATTAATGGCCATGCCTAGTTCTGTGCTTGTTCGGTGGCCTCACAAACACTTGGCCAAGGGTGGCAAAAGGTGGCCGAATTGTGATATCAAAAACGATATCTAATATCTACCGAAGCCAGGCCAGTTCACGGTGATAACAGATGGAGGAAGCTCTCCTCCTGATATTGATCAGATTGTGCATCAAACTAGGATTCCCCCTCCTACAAATCTGTTGTAACAAAAATACTCTTCTAAAGGGTGGCACTGTGGTATGTTTTTGTACAGGGCAGCAGAGGCTGAACTGCTCAGAGCAGAATGGCCATTGCATACCACCAGGGGCTGAAGGATGCCCCTCTGGTATAATGCTTTCTGGCTTCTGTGACAACAACGCAATATGTTGCATGGGTAAGTAATGCTCAGTTCTACAAATATGGGGGTTTGATTATTAGATCTGATTACTGGTTTAAATATGGCATTTACTGAGTTAATTAATCACAAGAAAGACCAACTCTAGATATCAGTTTCCAGGGAGGTATCCACATCAGTCTGTTGCAAGAAAAACAAGAACAACTTTCAGCTGCTCCTTAAAGGCTAATGTGTTTTCTTTGGCATAAGCTTTGGTGGACTTTGGTGGGAACTAGAGATATGTTAGAATACGGGAAATGTTGCTTTTTGGAGTGGAGTTCTCAGAGCCACTCAGCTAGCATGATTCCAAAAAAAGTCACTTGTTTCAATCTGTGCTGCTGTCTACTTCATCAGAAGCCTAAATTACCATGTCAGCTGCTAGATTTTTGCACACATGCTTGCATTGGAAGAGGATTGGAAGAGCAAAGACACAAACGCTGGTTATAGTCTTAAGCGTGGTCATTTCACTGACAATCTAGGAGAGGATCATCACTTTGTTAGACCAAGAATACATGAGGAAAATGAGAGAAATACAGCAGCTGGGACTTTGAGTTGTCCATCCCTATTTTGGACCACTCTCAGCAAGCCCTCACTTCCTACTTATCCGGTTGGGTTGGTGGTAGGGTTGCCAAGTGTCCTTTAAAAGGGTTGTCCCCTATTTCAGGGCCAAAAAGCTTGTTCCTTATAGGACTGGCTTATTACAAGATCTGTCATCTGTTTAAGGGTTGGAAACCTTTTTCTTTCCTATAAACTGTTGGGAATGGCAACCTTTGCATGCTTTAATTAATTGGCTAGTTAGTTTGCATGTCTATTGTAGGCATAGAGGGGACTGCCTAGAGTAAACTTCTTGTTGTTTGGG
Organism: Iguana delicatissima; assembly: GCA_948472985.1. Classification (NCBI taxonomy): domain Eukaryota; kingdom Metazoa; phylum Chordata; class Lepidosauria; order Squamata; family Iguanidae; genus Iguana; species Iguana delicatissima. Next base: position 1,110,917 of record CAOKZL010000419.1, read on the forward strand.
CAACACCCACTTCCTCTTGCATGTTCTCCTCCTACCTCCCCTTTTTTTGTTCTTCTGCTTCCTTGCAAGCATGTGGTCTCCGATCCTCCCATGCTTTCCTGTGAGCATGTGAGTTCTTTTTTTGTCTTACCTTTCTTCAAGAATTTGAACCTGTGTAAACTGTGTACAAGATTATGTGAGTAAATCCTTTTTACAAGTTTTTAACCAAACTGTGTTTATTTTGAGCTAGATTAAGTGTGTCTGGGGTGGAAATGATAAAGTGGGTCTGGTGATTTATTCAGCTTCTGTCTGTGCATTACAGAATACTCTGCCGATTGGGAGACTTATTACTAAAAATCTCTCAGTTCCCCTATGTAAACAGAATGCGATGCTCCAAAATGTATATTCTGGGAGTGTGGCTCCTTCATAAGGGCAGCAATGCATTATGCAATTTATGAATGTGAACAACGTGCTAATTTTACAGAGAAATACATGGCTAGATTAACGGAAAACATTTTCATTTGATATTTAGGTGAAACACACACTGATTAACAGCTCCTTCCAGAATGTCTACCCTGAATATCAGCTGTCCCATATCACTGCTTTAAAAATCTGGCACTCCCACTTGCTATCTACTTAAGCATCTATTTCTTGCATTTATAGAATCAAATTGTTTCTCCCCCTTCTTTGAGTAGACTTTTTGGTTTCCTTGGCCTTCTCTAGGATATGACCAACCCAACCATTCATAGAATGAGGCACCACTTTCTTCTGTGACCTCAGGGCCACTCAGCCAATGAGTGTCAGAAGCTTCATCACTAAGGCCATTTCCACATTATAGTGTGACAGTATTATTATTCCACTTTCAACATCCTATGGAATCCTGGGGTTTGCAGTTTAGGGAGGGGCCTTTAAAATTCTCAGCCAGAGAGCTTTTTGGCTTCAGTAACCTACAAACCCTAGAATTCCACAGGATGTTGAAAGTGGAATAATAGCACTATAACCGTATAGTGCAAAAATGGCCTATGAGAACCAAATCTCTAGCACAACACTGATTATGATCATTAAATGTGCTGTTAAAATAAAAAAAGTGTCTCGTTTTGATTGACCAAGCCCCCCTAATGAAGAGAATAGTGTTGACCAGACTGTGCATGAGAGCAGGACTTCTCCCCCTGTTAATCTTTTGAAACAGAATTAGAAGTAATGGTACTGCTATGTTTTTCTACAGAGAAGCCGAGACTGAACTGTTCAGATGTGAATGGCCATTGCATGCCTCCAGGGGCTGAAGAATGTCACTCTGGTGAAGTGCTTTCTGCCATGTGTGATGACAACACACTATGTTGCACAGGTAAGCAATGCTCAGTTCTACAAAGATGTCTGTTTGGTTATTGGACCTGATAACTGATTTAAGCAGTGGCTTAAAATTACTTTTTGGCAGTGATGTAGACTCAAGTTGATTGATTTGGACTCAGGTTGGACTTAAGTCACTCCAGTGACTCGACTTGGACTCAACTTGGCAATAAATGATGCACTGACTCCACTCAACTTGACTTGACTTGAGACTTGTATATTGTTAGTGACTGACTTGTTGCCCACATTCACCCAGAAACCTTACAACTTTGAACAATGCTTCCACCTCTTTTTGCCTACTGTTCACATGACAATCTGTCTCAAGCCCAAAGTGTGGGCACATTTCTCAGAGGGGACCAGCAAATGGGTTAGGCAATGGGCTTGAGGTGGGCTTGAGGTCTGCTCAGCAGCCTGTCTCTTCTGCATATCGGAGGAGCCTTCTAAAACATTTCCTAAGAGCAGAAAAAAAGACTTGGTCCCAGAATGCAGGGCACAGTTCTCAGAGGGGACCAGCAAATGGGTTAGGGAAAAGGCTTGAGGAGGAAGGATCCTTCCTTCTAAAGCTTTTGAAGCTTCAGTAATGGTGAGTAAGAAGGATCCTATTCCTCACTTCTGAAGCTGCAGACTCTCATGCTCTAAGCTGAACCTATCATGGGTTTTTCTAGGGCTGAGAGTATGTGGTGCACGCAAGGTCATACAGTGGGTTTCCATGGCTGAGTGGGGAACTGAATCCTGGTCTCAGGGTTGTAGTCTAATGCTCAGACTACTACATCATGCTAGCTCTGGGTCTCTACTCTTACACATATGCTTGTACTTCATGGTTGCAGAAGTTGAGCTCTCTAAGTATAACCATCCCATAAGCAGTTGCACATTCTTGAATGGTGCATAACTCTTTGTTGCTGCTTTCAATGTACCACTTGATTAAAGGGGATTGTGGAAAGAGCCACCATACATTCCTTGTTACATATGAGATGAATAAAGAGGGAGATGGGTAGCTAATGGTCAGACCTTGTTTGCTTTAATCAGATCCCAACTGGAATGCAGTGTCCTGTTCTGGGCACCACAGTTCAGGAAGGATATTGACAAGCTGGAATGTGTCCGGAGGAGGGTGACCAAAATAGTAGAAGGCCTGGAAACCATGAAGCCCAGTGAGGAGGAGCTAGGGATCTGGGTATGTTTGCCCTGGAGAAGAGAAGGTTAAGAGGCAACATGAAAGCTTTGTTTAAATATTTGAAGGGATATCCTACAGGGGATGGAACAAGTCTGTTTTCTGCTGCTCCAGAGACTAGGACATGGAGCAAAGGCTTCAAATTTCAAGAAAAGAGATTCCATCTAAATATTAGGAAGAAATTCCTGACAATAAGAGCAGTTCAACAGTGGAATATACTGCCATGGAGTGTGTTGGAGTCTCATTCTTTAAAAACTTCCAAAGAATGAGACTCCAACACACTCCACGGCGGCTGGATAACCATCTGTCAGGAGTGCTTTGATGACGTATTCCTGCCTGGGAGGGAGTTGGACTCAATAACCGTTGTGGTCTCTTTCAGCTCTATGATTCTATAATCACAGGATTCCATTGAACAGAACTATGGAAGCTAAAGTGGAATAACAGTTCTATAAATGTATAATGTGAATGGGCTCCAGGTTGTTCCTTTCTCAGTGTTTTGTACATCTCTCTCTCTCTTTCTTTTGGAAACAGGACAGATTCCAAACACTAACAGGATTACTTCTTTCTTTTCTGCAGGGCCACCTGAACAATGTGAAGAGATGGGAGGACACTGCCATAATCCGCCAGAAGAGGACTGCCCTTTTGATGCCCCTCTTCCAGCTTTTTGTGACCTTCATAGGAAATGCTGCAAAAATGTTTGAAGCTAATGAGCAGTTTGATTTCCACTAGTTTAACATTTGATTCTTAGCTCTGACTTTTTTTCTGCTTATAGATAAGCAAAGGTTGACTGCTTCTGATAAGTAAGACTATGGCCATTTCCACACCTTACCTGACCCTGTTGTCTTCCTGTCATGATCCCAGCAGTATGAAAGCACCTCCATTGCATTTCTAGCCCTTCCGCATGGCCAGAAAGAATGGGAGCATCATGTGATTGTGGGTGCTTACTGGATTTATCCCATTAAGTGAATATCCCACAATTGTGGTGGATGGGGATGGGATGGCAGCAGGACTATGACAACATTGTGAAAAAGCACAACCCATGGAATGCTGCCATTCTGTCCCCATCACAGGACTGTGATGTCGTGTGGAAATGGTCTATGTCATGAATCCGATGGATTGATCTCAACTAATGTAGAATCCATTTTTGCATGGTGACTCAAAGTGTAAGCAAATCCCATTGATGCCATGGCCCTATTCTACTTTAACAACAGGGTTCAGGCCAAAGATGGTGCTAAATCTGTGTGACTAAAGGATGAGAAATTGTTTTTTCTTTTCCAGCTTCTCCAAATTTCCAAATTCTTTTCCAAATTCTTTATTCTTTTCCAGTACAAATACATGAAAGGCGAAATGAAAAAAACAAAAAACAAAAAAAGAAAAACAAAACAACCCCAATACCTTACCAAAAAGGAAATGTGTGAAACATCATTTACAATATCATTTCATAAGATGGTATATTTTGGTGATTGTTGATTATTTTTGTAGGAATTAATAAAAGGAAATTATGAAAAGAAGATCAAAGACTGAGTGCTACTCTTTCTTTGTCTTCGTGCGCAAATAATGTATTAACCTAATCGTGACAGCTTAATGTCATTGTTTTCTAGCTACTCTTTTATAAAAAGTTTAAAAGTTGCCTCCAACATTTTGCATGAAGAACTGTGGTGGCAATAACCAAAAAGGATACTAGATCTCTATTGGTTGCTATGGGCCTTCAAGTTGATTCTGATTTATGGTGACCCTTTTCTTTTCTTGGCAAGATTTGTTCAGTGGGAGTTTGCCTTTGCTTTCCTTTGAGTCTGAGAGAGTGTGACTTGGCCAAGGTCACCCAGCAGGTTTCCAGGGCTGACCCGGGATTCCAACCCTGGTCTCCCAGCGTATTGAAACCACTGTATCATGCTAGCTCAAAAACAGATAGCTAGCAAATTGAGTCTTCATTTTGATTCCGACTTATGCCAATTCTCTCATATGGGTTTCTAGGCAAGAATTATCTTAAAGCCATTGTCTACCCTCTAAGGCTGAGAGAGTGTCTGTCTTGGCCAAGGTTGCCCTGGCTGAAGGGGGTTCAAACTCTGCTTCCAAGTGTCCTAGTATAATAGTTAAACCATTTAATATGCTGGATCTCACATTTTTGATTTGCCAGTGCGAGTGAATGGAAACAGTAGGTGATCTGAACAATTCAGAGGACCCAATATTTATCTAATTTAATCTGATTCTTGTCTTCCATGTAGAGGTGATCCTACTAAAAATGCCATTTCATTGACATTGTTGTTGTCAATTACCATCAAGTCGACTTTACCTTCTGGCAAAGCTATAAAGTGACCCCCTCATCATCAACCGCCTTGCTCAGGTTTTGTAAACTCTTCCTTGAATGAATCAATCCATCTGTAGTGCAGTCTTCCTCTTTTCTTTCTGCCTTCCACTTTACTGAGGATTATCCTCTTTTCCATTGAGTCACATTGTCCTGTGATATGCCCAAAGTACGACAGCCTCAGTTTAATCATCTCCACTACTCATTACTTATTTCATTTCATTGCTTATGAAAAATGATGTCCCTATCTTCCTGATCCAAGAGAAGGATACAAATATTCTGTATTCATATTTTCACCTCTTGGTTTCTGTGAGTCAGGCTTCCCACACATGAAGTTTAACACAATGTACGCATGGAGATGAGTTGAGGAAAAGGTTTGGGGATGGAGAAAACAAGGAACAATAAAACTGGCCTGAACTTTATATATCTGGTTGGTAAAGACTAGATTCGTATCACCTGCCTTCTCTTAAATCTTTGCCCGTGGAATGTCGGTGCTCTTGGTTCTGCAACATTGCTTCTTTAGTTTACATAAACCATAAAAACACTTCCCGGAAGGGCATTCCCCTCCAAGACTATGTGTGATGACCATAAACTAGTACATGCGTGGAGGGCAGTGGCACACCTAGTGTAAACAGCACCCAGGGCAACCCTCCTCCTCCACCAGGGCTGCTGCCTCTTCTTTCTCCTCCACTAAATCTTCTGGTAATCTTCTGGCACAGCTTTTCTGCCCCACTGGCATTGGTATCTGGGGCATGTGCCCTTCTTGCCCCACCCTAGATACTCCTTGTGGGGAGGGGAATGATGCAGAAGATGAAAAGGAGAATGGTTCATCTATACATTTGTCATCTCTTTTTTGAAGGAAGGTTCAAACAGTGAAGTTTTCCGTTGGCTGAGGAATCATCATCGTCATCATCGTCATCATCATGATGTCACAGCGAGAGAGAAACCCTATCCCGGGGTCCACAATTTTTAATATTAAATAATTCTGTGTGCCATAGGGGTCCCCCACAGGAGCATGTAGGCAGACCGAAAATCAGATCAGGCCAGTAAAAACCCCAGTCACGTAGCCCCAGGAGACCTCAAAATGTGTAAACCCACAATAAACGAAGGGTCCTCAGACCCTGAGAAGCCAGCTTGAGGGGATTAGCCTGTCTGCCCCAAGTTGAGCAAATATTCCATCTGGCGAGGACAATTTACATGAAGTGACACCAAAAACAAACACAGCCGAAGATCCTGAGACTTTGGCAACACCTTGCAATCTCATCACACAAAGGAAATTACCATGGTGGAGCTTCGTTATCACTCCAACACCCATTGTTCTCCCCGGGAAAGGATTAGTCCTACAGCTACTTTTTCCCCTACAAATAGTCCCAGGTTTTGAGCAGTTCTTTGGATAACTCCCAGTCATCCCAGCAGACTGTTGCTCCGTCTGTTAAGTGATCCCCTCAGCACTCTCCGTGCTGAGCCCCACTTCTTCGCTGCCTTCTCGGACCCAGGACTTCAGGACAAGGTGCAGTATTACCCCAACGACACCCTTCAATACTCCTTCTGTCCAGTTTCCTCCCTTTTATTTCTTCATAGCTCTTGGGTGAGTGTGTGCATGACTGCGTTGGTGCGTGAGACTTACATTCAATAAAATCATTTATTTGCCAATTGGGTGTGGTTTTTGGCTTGGCCTGATCCCATAAACACTGGATAAAAGGACCCCGCTAGGTTACCCTGCCTCTCGCATTGCTCTTGCTTGTGCTCTGGCTAGTTTCCACTTCCCATCACGTGGAGCACATTGAGGGGGACCCTAGAAATTGGGGTAACAATCATCATCATTATTTATATCATATTTTCTCCCCAAGACTTAGAAGGTGGCTTATGTATTAAAAAGATTTCATTAGAACATACCAAATTAAATTATGATTTGTTGTTGTTGTTGTTGTTGTGTGCCTTCAAGTCATTTCTGATTTATGGTGACCCCAAGGCAAACTTATCATGGTTTTTTCTGGGGCTAAGAGTATGTGACACAGCCAAAGTCACCCAGTGGGGTTTCTGTGCCCAAGTGGGGAACTGAACCCTTGTTTCCAGGGTCATAGCCCAGTGCTTAAACCACTACAACCACACTGGCTCTCAATTAAAGTATTAGCCGTATTAAAAACATAGGCTGCCATTTTAGATTATAGTCTCCATTACATATCTATGAATCTTTAGCTACATTGCGGATGCTCAATGAAACCCTGTTATTGAATGGTGGAGAGGTGCATCAGAGCATTGATAAGAGTGTTCCAATGTGCATCTGGCACTTCTGAGGTACACTGGCCACTTCTGGTGTACATTGGACACTCCCATTATGCTGAACACTTTCTGGGAAGCATCTGGATGTGCACCAGGAAGTACCCCAATGCACACTGGTGTCCATTGTGCATTGGGCCGTGGCATAGCCGTCACTCCACCATTGTACAATGGGTGCCCACACATAGGAATATCTCAGCAGTCCCTCGGTGAATACCGACATTGAAAAACTGCTCAATTGCACTTCCCACACGCACAAGTCCATTCACAAAGATGTAATTCCTGTACTGAATTCCAGCCATACATTCTAAAATGATTTTCCAAAAGTTAAACAACATAGATTAAAACAATACAGCACTTACAGTCTTTTTGTTAAAAGTACTCAGATCTAAATGCCTGCCTGAAAAAAGAAATTCTTCACCTGCCAACAGCAGCCCAGCAAAGAGGGGCCCAGTCTAGCCTTCCTAGGGAATACAGGCAGCCATTGTGAAGGCTCTTTCTTATGTTCTCATCACCATACCTGAGATGGTGGTGGGATTGGGACAGGGGTCTCTCCTGTGGATCTCGGGGTCTGATTAGGCTCTTACAAAAAGATATAGTCTATCTGAAAGCCCTACAAAATGAGCAAGAAAATGTGCAAAGTGAGAGTGTCAGGAAGACTTTATAGAATCATGAGGAGATGGGTGGAGAAATGTTGTGGGAGGAGCAGGAGATCTTGTCATGACCCAAACCCAAGCAATCAGGATCCCTTTGGGAAAGCTTGAGACCTACACAGGGGAGCTGTGTAACTTCCATGCCACTGGAGCAGCAAATCTGCTTTGGGTTTTAGCCCAAATAGGTTCAACACCTTGGATCATAGTATCATAGAATCATAGAGTTGGAAGAGACCACAAGGGCTATTGACTCCAACCCCTTGCCATTCAGGAAGACACAATCAAAGCATTCCTGACAGATTGCCATCCAGCCTCTGTTAAAAAACCTCCAAAGAAAGAGACTCCACCACATTCTGAGGCAGTGTATTCCAGCGTTGAACTGCTCTTACCATCAGGAATTCTTCTTAATGTTTAGATGGAATCTCTTTTCTGAAATTTGAAGACATTGCTCCATGTCCTGATCTCTGGAGCAGCAGAAAATAGGCTTGCTCCATCCCCCATACGACATCCCTTCAAATATTTAAACATAGCTATTATGTTGCCACTTAACTAGATCCCTAAGCCATAGGGCATGGTTCCAGGCCTCTTTGTCTTTATGCTTCCTGAACTGCGGAGCCCAGAACTGAACAGAGTATTCCAGGTGGATCTGACCAAAGCAGAATAGAGTGGTACCGTCACTTCCCTTGAGCTAGACAACATCCTCCTATCGATTTCTATGCACACGAAGACCTGAATGTCAGTGTGCATGAACATGTGCATTCATGTGACTGGCTTAGGATTGCCAGGTTGAATGTAAGTCAGAGCTCTTGTAGTTTATGGTAGAAAACAAGTTGCTGTATCCTCCATATGACATTCAAATATTTAAACATAGCTATCATAGCTTCTAAATCTTCTCTTCTCCAGGCTAAACATACCCAGCTCTCTAAGCCACTCCTCAAAGGGCTTCATGGTGTCTAGACTTTTTACCATTACCTTTTACCATTAACCTTTCAAGTTTGGACTGAAACCTGAACAGATTTCCCACTCCAGTGATGGTGATGTCGAGACCCGGGAGTGTCTATCCCTTTAACTTCCAGGCCTTGGGTAGAAAAAGCAATGTTCTTTGTTGTGGAACTGGTCTGACTAGTCAGAACTGTGAGTGATGTCTGTCCCCCTCTCCTGAATGTCCAAATAGTTTATACAGATGCAGAGAAAAGACACAGGTCTCAGTCCAACATCTCCTCAGTGTAGTGTAAATACATGCAGACATATGCCACGGAAGCACTACACTGCCCTTATACAGAAGTAGGTACCGATGGCAATATCATTGACTATTAGTTAATAGTCAATGACTATTCTGCGCAATGCACAACACTTGATGCACAACTGCAAGGCAAAATATAGGATATACAACCCCAATGAAACGTATAGAATGTACAACCATAATGCAATAGGACAAGCAATCGCAAAGGAAAATACAGAATGTACAACATCAATAGAAAGTATTGAATGTACTATTGCAGTGGAAAGTATAGAATGCACAACCTCAATGCGCAACAAAGGATGCATGACAACAGTGTGAGGTATAGGATGTACAACCACAATGCGAAGTATAGCAAGCACAACTGCAGTGCACAATATAGGATGCACGACATGAATGCACAATGAGAAATGTACAGAGGCAAACACAAGAACACAGATGACACGCTGCCTGAACCACTCCATTTCCACTGCTACCAGTAGAATGTGTTCATTGCGCAATGGTGATTTTTTGGCTATGCATGCATAGGGTGCATGCATATGTCCTTAAGAGAATTTCGGCCAAAGTGTAAATGTTTCTGGAGATTTTTTTTCCAACTGAAAATTTGTAGTTTTACAAGTTTGAAGAGATAAGATCATGAGAAACTAGTAGATAAAAAAAATGTACAAGCAAAGGTTTAATCCCTGGGGTGGGTGGGCTGAAGACTGACTCGAATTGACGCAAATGTGTTGAGCATCCCCACTACTGTATTCCTCCATGCAGACAGAAATCTTTACAAATGTCTTGGACGGAGGAGCCTGGAGGATATGCTTCAGATGACACTAAAAGAGTGAATATCAACACAAGAAGTTTCATTAATACCCTACTAATGCTTATGGCACCATGAATTGTCCCCTTCTCAATTCCCCTAAACTCATAGCTTTCCTTAACCCAACACTTTCCAGAGAGATAGGATTGCAATCCCAACACCTAGAAGCTTGCTAATTGGGGATGGCAGGAATTGTAGTCCCACACATCTGGAAAACACTGGCATTGGAGGTGGAACTTGTCCAGAGCTAATTCCAGAAGTGGGCTATAAACAGGTTTCTTTTGTTTCAAATCCTCCAGTTTCATTTCATTTTTTAATTTTTTAAATATTTTTATATTTATAATCGTGTATATATTGACATTGTAACCATAAATTAAGTACAGAATTAGCTTATGTTTAAACATAGGCCATTTCTGCACTATACTGTTATAGTGCTATTATTCCACTTTCAACATTCTGTGGAATTCCAAAGAGCTGTCTGGCTGAGAATTCTTAATGCCCCTCCCTAAACTGCAAACTCTAGGATTCCATATGGTGTTGAAAGTGGAATAATAGCACTATAACAGTGTAGTGCAGAAATGGCCATAGAGCTTATATATACATCTATATATTAATTTCCAAAACTATGTTTCCCAACATAAACAATGTTTTTTGCCATCTTAACTATCTTATTTAGGGTTTCTTATCTTGATCTTTCTATATTTTCTGTACTCTTCCTATACTCTGAATTCATTTTCTAAACAATATTCATTCTTCCATAGCTACTATTGAGGTTTCTCCCCATTTCTCCTCTAAATAACTGCTTAAGCATTTCAAATGTTCTCTAAAAAAAAAATCTGTTATTTTTCCTTCCTTCCTTTTTTCCACCCCATCCTGGTGTTCCTCATAGGCTTCCACGTAAATATTGATAAAAGTAGTACAAAGCAGTAATGTTGGTGTCACAGTATGCAGAATTGCATGAGATTCTTTTAACGACGTGCGATACAGAACATAATTTTATGGAAAGGAAAAAAGTGACGATAGAACTGTAACAGGATTGCATAAGCGTACATGGTCATAGTTCAACATCATGGCTGGGATCCTGTTGGTGTCCTACACATATGTAAGTGGCTAGACATTTCGTCTGATATGGAAGGTCTGCATTCAGTTCAAAGGCCATTTCTGCACTACACTGTTATAGTGCTATTATTCTCCTTCCAATATCCTGTGGAATTCTGGGGTTTGTAGTTTCCTGAGGCCAAAGAGCTCTCTGGCTGAGAATCCTAAATGGTGCTCCCTAAACTGCAAACCCCAAGATTCCAGAGGATGTTGAAAGGGGAATAATAGCACTATAACAGTGTAGTGCAGAAATGGCCAAAGAAAGAATAATTGCATCTTTGGTGCCATTGTGCATGGAGATGGGCACACAAAGTGCATGCCCACATAGATAAGTGTGCCCATTTGAGTGGAGCAACTTTTCCACTTAACAGAAGGCAATTTGCCATTGCCTAACACAATAAATGCACAGCTCCACAGGCAAAGGGCCATGCTATGTAACCACGATGTAAGATCTTAGACCATGTCAAAAGAATCTTTGTGGAGGCATATATCTGTGATCAAAAGCCAGCTTGATGTAGTGGTTTGAGTGTTGAACTTTGACCCTGGAGGTCAGGGTTCGATTCTCTACTCAGCCATGGAAACCCACTGGGTGATCTTGGATGCGTCACACACTCATACACTCTCAGCCCCAGAAAACTCTGTGATAGGTCTGCCTTAGGCTCACCAGAAGTTGGAAATGACTTGAAGACACACAACAACAATACGTACGATCACACAATCATTGGTGAGTTTCTTTGATTTTGCTATGTTTTTTCCAGTGTAGACATGAGACATGTGTGTTAGAAATCACCATCAGTGGAATGGAAAACAAGGCTTGTGAAGACATGTTGAGTAGACAAAAAGGCATGAGAACATTTTCCGGAGATCTGAAGGGCTAAGTATATGGCTGGGGGAGGCAAGGTGTGGGCTGTAGGCCTGATTTAAGCTTGGGTGGCCCCTGAGTGTGGCCTATGAAGCCCTTCAGAAGCTCCTCAAAGTCCACAGGCTCTTTGGGGGGTGAGTTTTGGGTGACTTTTGCCCCCATACTACCCCAAACATGCCAAAACTAAAGCAGTTTACTTCCCCTAGCCCTACAAGTCCTCAAGAACACAGGAAAAGAAAAACCATTTGGCCAAAAATTGGCCAAAATGGCAGCCAGAAGTGAGGTTGCATCACTTTAGTCATGCTGATGTGGCCTGCAGAGTGGGCACAGAAGGTAAAAACAACCTCCATCCCCTGGTATATAGAGTTTTTTCTTGCTCCACAGTGTATGAGTTTATTTTACAGGAAAATAGATTAAGGGTAAAAAGGCATTAAACAATGGAACCAATTGACTACAGGTCTGATGGTCTTTGTTCCATTGGTGATTTTCTAACAGGGATTTGATTAGTCATCTGTTTGGGGGTGCTCTTCATTTGGATTAGATGATGAAGTCTGTGCTTCATGGTGCTATGACATGAACTCTGTTTTTAATCCCAATGAGAGCAGACCTTTTGAATCAATGGGATTTCCCTATGTGATAACTCACAATTCAACAACTAATTCTATGGATCTACCCTACTCGGAGTAACCAACTGAGAATAACTATTAGGATGCAGGCCAAAGTTACTGTGCGTAATTTAAAAGGAAAGAGCAAAAGCAAGGGGAAAGAAAGAGAGAGAGAGAGAGAAGGACATTAAGTAACAAAGAGTATGATAAATTCCTGGAACCTCTGATGACTATTTAGATAAACAAATAGTGTATGTTAAATTTGCAAACGAAGAAGATGCTGAGAGTTCAGTTGGTGCAAATCTGGTGCATACTGGAAACATTTACGTACCATTTGCGTATACAGCCCACCCATCTATGGACTTCTCTTTCAACATTCCATTGATTCCACAACTCATTAAATAGAGGAAATCTCCTGGACTGATCTTGAATCTCTATCCTTTAGTTTTACAGCTGCCTCCCAAGTCCTGGGATCTCAAAAGAAAATGCTGGCCATGAAGTTTTACTTTCTCTGTGCTGTGCTCTTCTTCCTTTCCCAAGCTGGTACAGGTAAGAAGACAGCTTAGTATTTACGTAGGTGTACATGAGCATTAGATTGTGCATGCATGTGCACATCTTTATGGGTGCATGGATGGATGGATGGATGGATGGATAGATAGACAGATCGATCGATAGATAGATAGATGAGTCACTAGCCATTTCCACTTTATATTGTTTTAGTGTTATTATTCCACTTTCAACATCCTATGGAATCCTGGGCTTTGTAGTTTCCTGAGGCCCCAGAGCTCTCTTGCTGAGAATTCTAAAGGCCCCTCCCTAAACTACAAACCCCAGGATTCCATAGGAGGTTGAAAGTGGAATTATAGGGCTATAACAGTCTAGTGCAGGAATGGCCACTGATTCAAAATGACAGTGATTCAGAGACATTTCATTCAAATTGAAATACATAGTTCTGATTCATTTGTTTGTTGGAGAAACATGAAAGCACCATTTTTCTGAAGATGTTATGTAGGTGGTTTCCATGTTTCTGGTTGAAAAGGTAACCCATGTTTATTCTCTCTCTTATTCTCTCTCTCTGAGTCCATTCACACAACACAATTACAATGCGTATTACAATTCAATGCGTATTACAATTCAATTACAATTCAAGTGTAATTACTGTGGTTCCATCTCATGGAATCCTAGGATTTGTAGTTTGGTGAAGCACTAGAACTCTTGCACTGAGAGAGTTCTATATGGGCCTCTCTGCACTGCAAATCCCAGGATTCCGGGGGATATTAGCATAGCAATGAAACTGGAATGTAGTACTGTAACTGTGTAGCAGAAAGTCTCTTCTTTGCTGAAGGTGAGAACAGTGAGTGGCAACACAATCTTTTGTATTTGTTGTTGTTAAATGCCTTTAAGTTGGCTTTGATTGACGGCAACTCAGTGAATGAGAGATGTCCAAGAGCCCTGCTCAACTCAACGGCCTTGCTTAAGTCTTGCAAACTCAGGGCAGTCATGGCTTCTTTGATGGAGTCTATCTCCCTCTAATGCTTTCTTCCTCTTTGCCAACTACCTTCCACCTTGCCAAATGTTATTGTCTTTTCTAATGAGTCACGTCTTCACGTGATATGCCCAAAGTACAATAGCTTCAGTTTGGTCATTTTGCCTTTTAGAAAGAGCTCAGGCTTGATTTGCTCTAGGACTCATTTACTTGTATGGCAGGTCTTTGGACTTGATGGCCCTTGTGGTCTCTTCCAGCTCTATGACTCAGTGATTCTACTGGTCATTTCCCAGGTATCCATGGAAATTTCCTCCAGTACCACTCATTGAAACGAGTTGTCTTCTTGTCAGCTTTCTTCACTGTCCAGTTTTCAGAACCATATAGAAACTAGAAACACTATGGCGTGGATAATTCTGACTTTGGTATTTAATGATATATCTTTATGCTTGAGGATCCCATCCAGTTGCTTCCCAGACTCCTTTGTATGCCTTGAGACTAATGAGATTCACTCCAAAAAAATAAAAATAAAATATGTTGATCAAAAACAGTGACACAAAAGTGTACAGGAATTTAATGAAATTATTTCTTCTGAGTGTATCAATCATTTCCATGCATTTCTTCTGTCAGTTCATTTCCAATACACATACAAACACACATGAAATTAAGGAAATGGTGCTTGATTATGCAATTAGACAGCAATTCTTACCATACGTACTGGTTTTCACATTATTTTCTGCCTTTTAACATCATTTCATAATTTACAATATTTTAAGTTGGTGAGGGATTATTTTATTGTAGGTATCCCTGACATTTTTAGCTAGATACTTATTAGGAAAGAAAAACTCAACCAGTTTTGGTTTGGCCCTGCTTTGGGAGTCCCCGATATCAGTATGGTTTGGATGGGCACATACCTAATTGGCACCATATTGGATTGGCAACCGCATTCATTGGCTCTGATATCAAAATCAAGCCTGAGGTGTGACCGAGAGGTCAAACCGAGTGAGGGAAGAAACCTGGTTGTAAACAAGAAAGGCAGGTCAACCTAAACCTCCTCCAGGTAAGACTAAGTCATTAGTCAGGCAAATAAACGCCAGTCCTGTGGATAATAGGCTTAAGCAGAAGCTGGAGTTTTCCCAGGGAATGCAATTGTGAAAAGCCCACCAGGACACTGATTGACAGATACCCATCCCCTGCGTACCTGGACACTGTGAACATTAGTGGGTTGATAGTCCGTTGTCTGTACTGCAACTCCCATTGTTCCACACCTGGAACTGCACATATCTTCCTCCTCCACAGGCTATTTTTTGGGTACGAATACCCCTGAGTTCAGGATGCCCAGTGCGGTCTCTCAAAGGTCTGTCCATCACTCTATCCATCTGGCTCCTGATCAAGAACTGTCCTTAGGTCTTATCTAAGCCAAGCCACATTTCAGCTTCTTCATACTCTTCTGGACTGGTAATTATAAACTGCCAAAACCCTCAGCTTCTCTATCCACAATTTTTTCCTCCTTTTATCGTTCATTTAGCTCTTGTGTGAATGTTTGACTATGTGTATCTAATGTGAATGCATGAGAGAATTCCCCTCAATAAAACACATTTCAGTTTATTTTTGAATCTTTGGCTGGTTCCTTTCCTGTGCGAGCCCGTAAACATTGGTAGAAAGATCTCATTAAGTTGCCCCCCTCTCGCAAACCTCCTCTTTGAGTTAATTCATTCCCCACTTTGCAAAGAGGTATTTGGCATTTCAGGGTGGCCCGTGTGGCACCTATGTTTTGGGGTAAGACAGCAACAGAAAGTAGAATGCCAATCATGTCTATGAATGAATTAACACAAAAACACATGGAAGGAGCTGTGTATTTGTCAGGATGTGCAGCTCCTGTCATATGTATGCTGGATGTATTAGTATACATTACAGAATAGCTCTGCTAGATCAAATAGAGACACGGAGTACTGGACCACTATCATGTACCAATTACTCATTGCTATCTGCAACTACGTGACTGGCTTTAAGGTATCCCAAGGCACCAAATGGTTAACTGCTGTACTATTCAAAGTCAAGAGGGAAGAAGATCAGAAAGAGGGAATGCCAAATAGCAGGAAGATGTTATGGGAATGGATGTGGCAGAGATAAGAAGACAGAAACTTGTCCTGGCTCCCAGGACGAAAGGCATGTAAATAACCAAAGGTCTGAGAAAGTGCTTCTCCCGCTGGGGTGATATGCCATTTATGACTTTCACCAATCATTCATGTGCACACCTAAATTTGTAGGACAAGGTATAAAACCTGTAATCATTCTAGATGTTGTTTGCTCATCTCCAAATAAACACTTCTGCTTGAAACTCTGGGTGAAATTTGTGAGAACAGGTTATCCAAGACATGACAGTTTGTTGCTTGGCAGAAAGATCTAATTGGTAGATGCTTTTACCTTCGCTCCTTTCTAAAAAAAAACATTGGCAACATTTCTCATGACTGCTATTTGATGGGCAAGGCAATTGGATGAGAGGCTGGAATCTTATTGGCAACTGCAGTGGATATGGCCCCTGCCTCTTGGGTCCTAGAGTCTTTGACAGCATCATGGCCACATACTAATAGCTGTCCACGGGCATAAAAAGGATTATTTTGTAATCAGTAGACCCTGCTAGATCAGTTTAATTTGGCCTGGCAACTCAAGGCTGGGAACCGACCAGGAGAATTAAGTATGTTTGTGCTGTTATCAAACCTGTTAGGATGGACAATAGGTCACAACTGTGCAGATCAATTTCCTTTGTATGGAAATTATGCCCTACATAATCCCAGGGATCCATCTCTCAGCTGCTCACCAGGGTGTGGGGTACACCCCAGCCCAGGGGACCCCTTTTCCAGCCATTGGAATTGGGTGCATTGGCCCTAGGACAGTCTGAGCCAATTCTGTTGTTTAGTCCTAGTACTTGTTGCAGGAAGATGCTGGAATGCTTAGATAAGGAACTGCAATGTTTTCCCTTGCTTTAGATGACCTGCAGCATCAATTTGTTATTTATATTTATATCTTTAAAGCCTATTTGCAACTCTTTCACACATAGGATGATGATTCCACTTGAACTGCCATGCGTCCATCCTATGGAATCTTTGGATCTGCAGTTGAGGGAGGGCCATTTAGAATTCCTAAGGAGAGATCTCCTTTAGTGAATCACAAAACCACAAACTCTAGGATTCCACAGGATGCAGCCTATAGAATAAGGAACTGCAATGTTTTACTCTGCTTTAGATGACCTGCTGCATCAATTTGCTATCAATAAAACTTATCTACAACTCTTTCACACTCTTAATATGAAGTCCCAGTGCTATAATGGCTGCAGTGTGAAAGGGCCCCTTAAAGCTGTCATTTGGTATATACTGGTAGCAAACAAAGGCTTGGGATTACAAATTATTCTATTTCAATTTGAAGTGCTATGGAGTAGCAACTGAAGCATAGCAGGGAAAGCTGTATTTTCTTTCAGATGATGCAATGGTGGGAGTGTGACAGTAACATCTTGCAACTGATATGATAGAAAGCTGCTCTGCCAGGTTTCAAACTCCTGTCTCTATAGAGACAGAATATCCTTTTGACACTACACAGGACTCTTTCAATACTATAAAGGAATAGTGCTATGATTCCAGTTTACCTGCCATGGCAACATCTAATGAAATCTAGAGATTAGCATTTCAGGAAGAGGCATTTGGAGTTGCTAAAATACAAATGAACTATGACCCCTAGAATTCCACAGGATGCAACCATGGCAGTTAAAAAGGAATCATAGTAGTATACATGTATAGTGTGAAAGGGGCCATTACATGTGAAATTTGTTAAAACATTAAAGATAATGACCTTACTCCAAGGTGAAGTGGATAGAACTGGTAAAAATATATATAAATACTTATAAGAGGTGCTCTAACAAGCATTGAAAAACTGAATACAATTGTTCATGCAATTTTCAGCTGAGCAAAAAAAGGGTGAAGAACATTCACAAAAAGAACACCCCCAAAAGACAGGCACTGCAGCTCCTCGGTCTGAAAAAGAGAAAGCCAGAGAGCAGCAAGGAACGGCATCTCCTCCTTCCAACCAGAATCAAAACCCAGAGAAACAAGGCCCAGCATCTCCTCCTTCCAAACATCAGCAAGCCTCAGAGGAGCAAAGCACGGGATCTCCTCCTTTCCAACAGGAGCAAATCCAACTGCAGCAAAGCACAGCACCTCCTCCTTCCCCACACGGACAAGTCCAACAGCAGCAAAGCACTGCATCTCCTCCTTCCCAACAGGGACACGTCCAACAGGGACAAAGCATGGCATCTCCTCCTTCCCAACAGGAGCAAGTCCAACAGCTGCAAAGCACAGCATCTCCTCCTTCCCAACAGGGACAAGTCGAACAGCAGCAAAGCACTGCATCTCCTCCTTCCCAACAGGGACAAGTCCAACAGGGACAAAGCACGGCATCTCCTCCTTCCCAACAGGAGCAAGCCCAACAGGAGCAAAGCACGGCATCTCCTCCTTCCCAACAGGGACAAGTCCAACAGCAGCAAAGCACAGCATCTCCTCCTTCCCAACAGGGACAAGTCCAACAGGAGCAAAGCACGGCATCTCCTCCTTCCCAACAGGGAAAAGTCGAACAGGAGCAAAGCACGGCATCTCCTCCTTCCCAACAGGGACAAGTCCAACAGGAGCAAAGCACGGCATCTCCTCCTTCCCAACAGGGACAAGTCCAACAGCAGCAAAGCACTGCATCTCCTCCTTCCCAACAGGGACAAGTTCAACAGGGACAAAGCACGGCATCTCCTCCTTCCCAACAGGAGCAAGTCCAACAGCAGCAAAGCACGGCATCTCCTCCTTCCCAACAGGGACAAGTCCAACAGCAGCAAAGCACGGCATCTCCTCCTTCCCAACAGGGACAAGTCCAACAGGAGCAAAGCACGGCATCTCCTCCTTCCCAACAGGGACACGTCCAACAGGGACAAAGCACGGCATCTCCTCCTTCCCAACAGGAGCAAGTCCAACAGCTGCAAAGCACAGCATCTCCTCCTTCCCAACAGGGACAAGTCGAACAGCAGCAAAGCACTGCATCTCCTCCTTCCCAACAGGGAAAAGTCGAACAGGAGCAAAGCACGGCATCTCCTCCTTCCCAACAGGGACAAGTCCAACAGGAGCAAAGCACGGCATCTCCTCCTTCCCAACAGGGACAAGTCCAACAGCAGCAAAGCACTGCATCTCCTCCTTCCCAACAGGGACAAGTTCAACAGGGACAAAGCACGGCATCTCCTCCTTCCCAACAGGAGCAAGTCCAACAGCAGCAAAGCACGGCATCTCCTCCTTCCCAACAGGGACAAGTCCAACAGCAGCAAAGCACGGCATCTCCTCCTTCCCAGCAGGGACAAGTCCAACAGGAGCAAAGCACGGCATCTCCTCCTTCCCAACAGGGACAAGTCCAACAGGAGCAAAGCACGGCATCTCCTCCTTCCCAACAGGGACAAGTTCAACAGGGACAAAGCACGGCATCTCCTCCTTCCCAACAGGAGCAAGTCCAACAGCAGCAAAGCACGGCATCTCCTCCTTCCCAACAGGGACAAGTCCAACAGCAGCAAAGCACTGCATCTCCTCCTTCCCAACAGGGACAAGTCCAACAGGAGCAAAGCACGGCATCTCCTCCTTCCCAACAGGGACACGTCCAACAGGGACAAAGCACGGCATCTCCTCCTTCCCAACAGGGACAAGTCCAACAGGAGCAAAGCACGGCATCTCCTCCTTCCCAACAGGGACAAGTCCAACAGCAGCAAAGCACTGCATCTCCTCCTTCCCAACAGGGACAAGTTCAACAGGGACAAAGCACGGCATCTCCTCCTTCCCAACAGGAGCAAGTCCAACAGCAGCAAAGCACGGCATCTCCTCCTTCCCAGCAGGGACAAGTCCAACAGCAGCAAAGCACGGCATCTCCTCCTTCCCAACAGGGACAAGTTCAACAGGGACAAAGCACGGCATCTCCTCCTTCCCAACAGGAGCAAGTCCAACAGCAGCAAAGCACGGCATCTCCTCCTCCCCAGCAGGGACACGTCCAACAGGGACAAAGCACGGCATCTCCTCCTTCCCAACAGGAGCAAGTCCAACAGCAGCAAAGCACGGCATCTCCTCCCTCCCAACAGCAGCAAAGCACTGCATCTCCTCCTTCCCAACAGGGACAAGTCGAACAGGAGCAAAGCACGGTATCTTCTCCTTCCCAACAGGAGCAAGCCCAACAGCAGCAAAGCACAGCATCTCCTCCTTCCCAACAGGGACACGTCCAACAGGGACAAAGCACGGCATCTCCTCCTTCCCAACAGGAGCAAGTCCAACAGCAGCAAAGCACGGCATCTCCTCCTTCCCAACAGGGACAAGTCCAACAGCAGCAAAGCACTGCATCTCCTCTTTCCCAACAGGGACAAGTTCAACAGGAGCAAAGCACGGCATCTCCTCCTTCCCAACAGGAGCAAGTCGAACAGGAGCAAAGCATGGCATTTCCTCCTTCCCACCAGGGACAAGCCCAACAACAGCAAGGCACGGCATCTCCTTCTTCCCAACAGGAGCAAGTCCAACAGCAGCAAAGCACTGCATCTCTTCCTACTGAACAGGAGCAAGCCCCAGAGAAGCAAGCCACTGCACCTACTCCTACTCAGCAGAGAGAATCCTCACAGAAGCAAGGCCCTGCATCTCCTCCTTCCCCACATGAGCAAGTTCCAGAGAAGCAAGGCTCCACATCTCCTCTGTCCCCACAGAAGGAAGCCCCACAGAAGGACAGCACTGCATCTCCTCCTTCCCAACAGCAGCTAGTTCTGGAAGAGAAAGGCACTGCCCTAGAAGAAGAAAGTAGTGGATCTGATCTTTTCAGGGAGAATGATGACTCAGTAGAAGAAACCCCTCAGTCTTTCCTTCTGAGACTACTACTGTTCCATATTAAGCGTCAACAGATCTCTAGTCACATAGGTAGGTGTCCATGTTTACAACTGGACTGCACAGCTTTGAAAAAATGGGGTTTTGGCTTATATTTGTGAGAATTGTTGCTATGATATCTTTCTTCCCGCCCCTCCATGCATGAAGTCTCATTTGCTGGGTGTTGTAGGATAAGGGGTTCAAAAAATAACTGTCCCAAGGTCCAGTATTCTGTTGGCCATTTCCAGAACTTGGAAGAAGTTATGTTTGGACTTCTTGTTGTATGCCTTCAAGCCGTTTCCAACATATGGCAACCCTAATCATCATTCTGCCTTATAGCGAACATATCATGGGCCCTTTCCGCACCTTACCTTTTACCGGTACTGGGCTCCTTGGCTTGCGCACGAAGGCTTGGGAGGAATGCTCCCGCTTCCTTGTTGCTTGGCCTCCACAGCTCCTTCTCTCGTGCAACTGTCCCGCCTCTTCCTTTCGCAGTGCAGCCTGGGAAGCGCGACTGGCCTGGCTCCCGACGCACCGCACGGCAAGTAAGTGCTCATGGGGCGCCAGACCAATGTGAGAGCGCGGAGCATTTCGGCTTGAAGCCGAAAATGAAAAAATCCATGTGCGCTCTGCATCCGGCCCTTGAGAGTCATGTAAATGTGAGTGAGTCATGCAGACTACTCCTCACATTTATGTGATGCTCAAGGGACCCTTTCGCTTAAGAAATGCTGTGCGAAAAGGACCATGGTGTTTTCTGCGGGCTGAGGGAGTTTGACAAGGAACAGCATTTTATGCAGAGAAAATAAAATTTCTGCAGAAAAATACTCTTTTCTACATGGAAATTAGTTAACTCTACACCAAATGATGTTTTCTGCACACACACACACACACACACATACACAAAAGGAAAGAAAAGGAGAAAGAAAAAAAACACGTGTGAATTTTGCACAGAATACACAGAATACACGCTCAACTACAGCAGTCTCTGTGCTGGAAATGGCATAATCTGCACAGATAATACTCTTTCTACATAGAAATACTGTTTTCTGCACAGAAAATGCTGTTTCTTTCTCAAAAGGATTGTTTTCTGGGCAAAAACACCACATTTGAATTTTATCCAGAATTAGGTCCAAGCTGTGAATGTTCTTCAAAAACTCCTGTCTTGCAGCAAGAAGAACATTGCCATCCCTCCTTGTTGCTTCCTCAGATAACCATTAATGAAGAATTACATCATTAGTTGGCCCTGCTTCTTTGATCACTGCTCCTGCTGCTATTAGGGGAACAAATTTAGTAGGCTGCAGGAAGAGCGATTTGAGTGCTGAAAAAAATCTAGTGAAGGAAGGATGCTATTTTCCAAGCCTCAGGTTGAAATAGGAATCACAACCCGCATCAACAGGAGTTTAAGTTGAATGACATACTTTTTTTAAAAAACCCATTCTCATTATTGTTTAGCTTCCTGTCTCTTAAAGTCAGCCCAGAAGAGGAATGGAAAGATCATTCACTGATATTGGTTTGTTGTTGTGTCCCTTCTGGTCATGTCTGACTTATGGCAACCCTAAGGCAAAGCTATCATAGTATTATTTCAGCGGAATTTGTTCAGAAAGCATTTGGCCTTGTCTTTCTTTGAGGCTGAGAGAGTGTTTACCATCTGATTAAAGGGTTTCTCAGCATTTCAGAAACTCTGTTGGGAAGACTAATACAGCAGTGAGACTTCTGCAAGTTTTCTTCTAGTGTCTGCACATCCAAAAATGTTTGGGGGAAATTATTCTGTACAGAAATGTACAAGGTTTTTCTGTACAAAATATTATGTCTGTGTGCAGAAGGCAATGCAACAGCCACATTTTTCTGTGCATGGAAATCATGTATGTTTCCATATAGAAAAATTCCCTGGAATAATTCGAGATATGTGAATATCAGGAGAGAATTGCAGAAATACTTGTGGGTAGAAAAATATTGAGATTAGTCATCCTTACATGCAAAGATGATGTGAGCCAAGATTTATGCCCTTCACTCCAGAAACAGTAACTGTTGTATTTCTTCCTCTTCCTCCTCCTCCTGCAGGAGACACATTTCTAATAATGACAACACTATATGTTTTTCTTTCATGCAGGTTCCATTCTTTGTCGGAAGCTGGGAGGTGTCATTAGGCCAAAAAGAGTACCATGCCGCTCTACAGTAACCATCCAGGTCTACTGTGGTCCTAGCCATAAATGTTGCTTACGCCACTAATCTGACAACCAACCCAACTCTGTGAATGTGTTACCAAATTTGCCAGTTTGATAAAACAGAGATGCTTTTCGATTTAAAGGAATCAGGAATGTGCTCACGTGAAGAACATATAGACAAATCCTCGTGATCGACTCACTAAATTCATGTTGAAATAAAGTCCAGTTTTGAGATCCACTTTCCCCCAAGTGTCTGTTGCAAATGCATGATTCAGGATAGAAACTTTCGTTGACAGTGATGGAAAGAATGTTCAAAAATATTTGAGAAAAGAGTGCTGAGAAACACTGTCAAGAAGAATTCTGGAATGATGGAAGTCTTCCCAGTTCAGGGCTTGTTCAGAACAAAATTCAGATGTTTTCCAGAGAAACTGGCATATTTTTTGGAATGGAGAACAATCTTCCCTAGACGGTTCCTGCATGGAAAATGCTGTAACTGCGTAATTACTTTGTGCTAAATTTCCATGTGATTGATTTGTACTGAAAACAAAATGAGTCCTTGAATCCTGTTGGTTAATCCAAGATAGACTAGACCCAATGAATCAGTTATTGAAGTCAACAAATTTGAAACTCTCATTGATTCAATGGGTCTATTCCAGTGGTTCTCAACCTGTGGGTCCCCAGATGTTTGTGGACTTCAGCTCCCAGAAGCCCCAGCCACTATGGTCAATGCTCAGGGCTTCTGGGAGCTGAAGTCCAAAAACACCTGGGGACCCACAGGTTGAGAACCACTGGTCTATTCTGTTTGGAAATAGCCACAGAACTCAGGCTGGAGTTTCCTGTATAGGGAATGCTGTTTTCTGTGCAAAACAACCACGTGTGAATTTTATGCAGATCAAATCCTGAGTTGCAAATAGTCTTGGGAAACTGCATGGTTTTTGAAGCCTTTCTTGTAGTAGGAAAAAGAAGTGCAAAAATTATCTGTTTCCTTTGAAAAAAAAAAAAATGAAGAATGAACTCCCTAGTTGTTGCTAGGGACCTGAGAAGCCTCTTTTGATTGTTCACGTGATATTGTAAACTGCAACCAAGTTCTTTCCCAGTCATGATGATGCTGAAATGTGATACTAGTCTGAGCCAACATTTTGTGCTGATCTCAGCTTACGCTGTAAAGATCCGTAGTCATGCTCTAATGATAAAGAGGCAGAATAAAGAGACAACCTCTCTTTTGTGTATCTCGGTTGCCAGATATTGATTGAGATGGAGCAATGTAGTGTAGAAATCCTGCATGTGGAATTGCATTGCTTGTCTCTTCTCAATGTGGTTCCACTCACTGTTTAACCACTGCAACCCTCTCATGGCTGTTCAGTGACTGGGGAAGAGTGAGGGGGTTTGGAAAAAAAAAATCGGTCTATACTCCAATAGTAAGATGCAGACTGATGGTGTCATCCTTTAGCCTCAAGCGGATGACATAATTATTTTGTGGCTGGCTATGGGGGTGTAATGAGATGCTCCTTCTTCTTCTTTTTAATACATTTTATTTATTTATTTAAAAATTTCTTACTCTGCCCCTGCCACAGGGGGAAAAAATGATTTCTTTAGAAATATTTCAGTCCACTGGAAGTAGACCATAGAGTCTTGCTGGAGGACCTAGTGTTACCCTGTGTGCTGGGGGTCCTGGGAGGGGCGCCCTGATAACCAAAACACAAATAACGCAAGATGGGGAAATTAACTGGAGGACTCACTTAAGCTAACAAGAGGCAGGGTAACTTTAGCAGAGATCTTGTAACCCTATGTCTACGGGGTCAGGTCAGTCAAGCAGTCCGACAGTTTTAAAATAGCAAAAATGATGTTTTATTAATTGACAAACAAACAGAAGAGACACCACATTCACGCAGCTAATGGAAGAATTAGAAATAAGGATTTTCAGGGGAAGTGGGTGATACGACGTCTTTCTCGTAGTCCTGAAGAAGCTGGAGATGGTAGTGAAGAAACTCAGCATGGTAGCCGAGGCGAGCTCCCCCGACAAAGCAGCAGCAAGGCTGGATGGAAGTCCGGAGCAATCCTAGGAGGTCTCGGAGCTTGGGGTTTATATGGGGGGAAATATGACCGTGGGCTAGTCTGTACTTGGGAGAGAACAATGAGGTTTGGGTGCGAGACAATGTCTCCGAAAGGTCAGAATTTAACATGATTGAGTTAAGTTCGAATTGACAATGGGATGGCCAGTATGCAGATGCAGCCCACCTGGGTGGGTAAGCTTCTAGCTCACCAGGGTGCCTGCTCGGGGCAGGGGGCTCTTTGCATTAGCGTGCATCCTTAATGAAGTGTTTGTCTGAGGAGATCTCCTAAAGCAAGATCTGGCTGAGTCTGGCTTGCCTAGGTGGAGAAAGGAATGTTTCAGCATTTAATAGCCATGCCTAGCTCCGTGCTTGTTCAGGGGCCTCACAAACACTTGGCTGAGGGTGGCAAAATACGACCGAATTGTGATATCAAAATGATATCTAATGTCTACCGAAGCCAGGCCAGTTCACGGTGATAACACTAGGGATTCCTTTTTTTTTAATAAATTATTTTTATTAAAATGAAGCAGAGAGGAAAAGAGGAGCAAGAAATACATAAGGGAAAGTACAAAGTTGCACAAAATGAATAATGCTTCTCCACATCATACACATTAACTACTGATAACATCACACTTATATAAGAACAATTGCTGTAACAACATATAAACCTACCTATGAGAGCACATGAACTTTACTGGAAACAAACAAAGAGAAATAAAGAAAGAAGGAAACAGCTAGTAATTAACATAAACAATAACACATAGAATAAAACAGTTAACGTTGAGAGGACCTCCTCTGATGACATACCAGCTCAGAATTACCCTTCTTATAAACCACCCTCCAAACAAGAATGAGACAAGTGTAATTCTTTAGAGTTCTCAATATTTCCTAAGACGTAAGAGAGTGAAAAAGACAAGAGAAAGGAAAAGAGATGAGAGGAAAAGAGATGCCTCTTGACTACCCCAGTTCTCCATAAGCTGCTGAATGACCGTGCTGTGTGGCTGCAGTGGCCAAGTGGTGAGTCAGAGGGGAGCTTTGGCTATTGGGGAATGAGGAAAAGAATATCAACCTCTGCATGAAAAAGACATACATCAGCATAAGTTGGATTTCTTCTTTTTGTGTGCCTTCAAGTCATTTCTGACATACAGTGACCCAAATGCAACCCTATCTCACAGTTTTCTTGGCAAGATATATTCTGAGGAGATTTGCCATGGGCTTCCTCTGAAGCTGAGAGAGTTTGACTATGACCTTGCTATGCCTTGAGGTCTTTCCTGACCAGGTTTTGCAATGCTTGAATTCAGCCAGCTTTTCCTTTTGGCCAGCATGGCTATGCAGGCATAGCAGAGTATAATTTGCATGTATGCCAATTAATATATTTTGCCAATTAAACCATAACAAAGTGTGGGGTGTATGGCCTACTAACAGGGCATGCAAACCTGCTACCAATATCTCACTTCATTCCCCAGAGTCCTCTCTCATTGTGAAGAGAAGGATAAGAATAACTTAAAGGAGAGATAGCTCATAAGCAGATTGTCTGACTTGAAATGAAAAAAAAAAACAAGAACAAAACCAAAATATTTCCTGATGAGATCATTGAATTTCCAGTTTTCTGTGCTGTGCTGTCTGAATTTAGAACAGTGGTTCTCAACCTGTGGGTCGCGACCCCTTTGGGGGGTTGAACGACCCTTTCACAGGGGTCGCCTAAGACCATTGGAAAATACGTATTTCTGATGGTCTTAGGCTACATTCCCTCCTCGGTGGTGGTGCGCAAGCGCGAGCCATGCGCTTGCGCCCTCCTGCCCCCTTTCTCAGGAGAGCATGCGGCCGCACGCACTCTTGCCAAAGGGGGCAGAAGGATGTGAGCGCATGGCTCGCGCTTGTGCACCACCACTCCCGGGCCTTTTCCTCACGTTACCTTATCGCGGAGCTGGGGGGTGCCCTCTCTTCACGGCTCCTTCATCCCACACCTGGCTTCCTGGTCGGGCGACCTCCCTGCCCCTTCCTTCTGCAGTGCAGCCTGGGAACCGTAGGCTGCGCTGGGGGAGGAAGGAGCGGGGCAGTCGCGCGACCGGGAAGCCAGCTGCGGGACGAAGGAACAGTGAAGAGAGTGCCTGCTTGTGTGAAGCTGTTTGCGCGAATGGCAGCCTCCCACCTCTGCAATAAGGTAACGTGCGGAAAAGGCCCAGGAGTGGTGGTGCGCAAGTGCAAGCCACGTGCTCATGTCCTCCTGCCCCCTGTTCAGAAGGGACTGAAATCGCTCCCCTTTCCGCTACCGGGAGAACCTCCCGTCTGACGGGCTAGCTTGTGGTGCGGCAGCAGCACGGAGGGCAGGCCCCCTCCTTGCCATGGCCCCTGCCCCACTTGCCACAGTGGGGGCGCTGTGGAAGGGCTGGCCCCCCCCGGCCAGAGTCGACACTCTGGAAACTTTTCCCACACTGCTCCCCCAGCGGAAATGAGAACGAAGCAGAAGCAGAGCCCGGGGGGGGGGTTCTCAGAGTTTTTTCCCGGGGGAGATGCGTGGCTCCTCTTCCCCTCCCTGCCTGCGTCCCCCCGTTCCTGGCCGGTGAGGCGGCCTTTGCTGCGGGGTGGGGAGAGGCATTGTAAATAATAAATAATCTTATGGTTGGGGATCACCACAACATGAGGAAATGTATTAATGGGTTGCAGCATTAGGAAGGTTGAGAACCACTGATTTAGAAAAATGAGAAAACTACAACCCCCACAATTCTGAGAGGAAATGATGTTGCTAAGCTTGTTTTGCACAGTCATTTTTAGCTTTGAGTCAGACAAGCAATGCATTTGTCCTCGAGATTTTCCCTGAAGCCACTTCCCTCTCCCTGACTGAACATAAAGGTAAGGAAGAAATGTGTAGGGTTTTTTTGTTGTTGTTGTGCCCTTGCAAAGTGTGAGCCTGTGGGAGGAAAGTCAAACTGGGTGGGGAGAGAAGGCTATGCAGAAATGGTTTAGAAATTTCAAAACTTCCTTTAATTAATTGCATTTATTTTTTAAAGAAACGTAAATCACCCTTATAATACTGAAGCCACATCCTGGAGATGCAATCTAAAGGAAAATTCAAAGAGCTGAAAGGAATTTTCCAGGTGAAAAGTGGAGATCTGGACAGGATTTTTGATCCCACTAGCTGCAACCATTATCTCTGAAAGGCGGTAAGGAGATAGCATTGGTCCTTTCATGCTATTTAGTTAGAAAAAAACCTTTTCATACATGCAAGTTCTCATTGGCAATTGACTGTTGCCATTATGCAACAAACGATCTCATACTTCCTATGTTACGGCTATATCCAGCAGGTCTACCCGGTCTAGTTTTAATTGAGCTTTTAATCGTATTTTTAATTGTACTTTTAACTGTATTTTAATTGTACTTTTAACTACGATATATTTCAATTATAGTATATTTGTATCAATTGTTGCATGTGTATTTTAACTATGGCTTTTAACTCCATCTAACCCCTGGGGAGAGACAGGTAAGCAACAACAACAACAACAACAACAACAATATTGTAAAAATGCAGGCATTTCGTAATTTTTTTAAAAAATGTACAGATTATACAAGCTGTCTAGGTGCAGCTTCTTTCCGTTTGGATTGTCTCATCATAGAGTTTTCAAGGTAAACATATTCAGGAGTAGCTCACCATTTTGTGCAGTACTAACTTCTTTGGAGTTAGCTGTGATGCCATCGCAATGCTATTTGAGCTATTTGATGGTTGCACAAAAGGTGAACTCAAGCCTTTGGACACTCGACACTCGACACACAATTAGCTGTGACACTGTGGGACAGAGTATATTTACACAACCCTAAAGGTCCATGGGGTCTTGGCTACTGTGTATATACCTACGTAGACTGGTTCATCTTTTTATCTCCCTTGATCTCAGATTGCTCTTAACTGTGTTACCACCAACTGCCTAAGCTATTGCTATTCAGAATTCTTGGTGAGTTCTAATATTTAAAAGTATACTGCCGTCATAGAAACTTCTTATTTGAAGTGGCAATGACACAGTATTGCCCTACCATGGTGAAGGATCATGGCCTTTAGTCCCATGACACATCTTTCCTTGTTCTCACCCGATGTGTGTTTCATTTTTACAACTGACAGATTCTGATAAGGGTTGTTTGCTAACCACAAGATTCAGTTCGGTCCCCAGTTCAATCATTCTGAAAACTACTTGATGCAAACTGGTCTAATTCAGAAGCTGCTTGATCATTCTCAGACCTAAATTAAATATTGACTCACAATCCAAATCTTCATAGCTCCCATGCCTCCCATTGACTGTAACTGACTATAACATTTTCCTCTTCCAGTTTGTCAAAATAGGGCAAATTTCTTTGTGTCAGAAGAATAGGTTCTTTTTGGACTTTGACAGATTCCAACAGAATAGGACCCTAATCTAGTCGGGATGTACAACTGAATTTAGACCAAAGGCTCTGTACTGCATAACTAACTGGAACTTTTTTTACAACCTGTGTAAAAGAAGGAGCTTGTCTACTGGCCTCTTTAGAAGTTTAATAATTTCTCCCTGTGACCCTTTATTTCTAACCAGTTTCCTCTCTTCTCAAAGCGTCTTCTTTGCAAGGATAGTGAGCTCTGAGGTGAATATTAACAATGAAGATCCTCCACTGTCTCTCTGCCATTATCTTCTTCTTATTCCAGGCTCTTCAAGGTGAGTGATGATTAAACACATGTATGGTGGGAAATGAACTTTGTGACCACTGAGGTTTTGTTGAGAATAGCGTATGATGTTGGCCTCCTTAAAACTGAAAATTCCACAATTGAGAGCAGAGGTTGGAACAGCCCCGCTATGGGTGAGCATCGGTGTTAGAGAATTTAGGGGCTGGTTTGAATGTGTATGGAGAGAGAAAGAGACAGCAGAGCCGTATAGATGTTCCTTTTCTCAAGTTTAACAATTGTAATGGAGATCAGTTAAGGCAAGGTGAGGAGTTTGCCACTTCTGAAGTACTATTCCCACAAGTCTGGTGCCAGTCAAAGATTTTCCTCCTTTCCTTCAACACTCCGTAGAAAGTAGGTAAGAAACAATTGCCCTCACTCTGACTGACCTGCAGATGATTTGGAGCTGGGTCATGCATGTGGGTTCCTCTTCTAACAACAGCATCTGCTCATCCAAACTGAGGGCCAGGTCTTCCTTGCCTGAGTTAATCTTCCTGTGTGGTCTTCCTCTTTTCTTATTGCCTTCCACTTGACATTTTTGCCAATGAATCATGTTGCCTCAGGACATATCTAATAGGACATAACAGCCTAAATCTTATTGTTAGCTTTGCTAGAGCAGACCAATGGAATCAATAGGATTTACCCACAAGTCTAGAATTAAGTCAATGTGTCTGCTTTAGTTGTGGATAATAACAGGATTCATAGTCTTTATCACTTCCTGTAAAACTTGTAGCCCACTCTGAAGGCAATCTATACTCTCAGTTGCATGTCCTACAATCAACCAACAAACCAAGCTGCCAGTTTCTGTCTCTATGGGGGAAAGCAGAGCTCGGTTGTTGTTGTTGTTTTGAGTACAGCGACTGGAAACACAAAGGCAGCATGACTTGTGGTTGGGGGATTTGGGGCGTGGTACTCCAAAAAAGATCTTCAGGAGAGTGTATGGAATCTTCACTCACACTTGAAAGTATGGGGGACCACAGGCATTCAAAGATAGCAAGAAGCAAGAGAGGGAGGACAAGCAAGGGTGGTCAGAAAGCATGAGATGGTTTCCTCTTCTGTGTGTGGCAGAGCAGCTTTGGTAGGTACAAATGCTAAACATCTGCTGCTTGAAGTAGAGATGCACAAAAAGGCCATTCCAGATCCCTGGAACTTCACGTTCCTCTGAAAAGTGACAGTAAAGAATCACTGCTCTAAGGGTATATAGATAAGTGTTGTTGTAGCCTCTCTCTCTCTCTCTCTCTCTCTATGTGTGTGTTTGTATTTCCAGAATCTTGAGAGGGAACCCATGTAATAAATCCTCCATAGATATTTGTAATGCACATGCAGCTGAAACACCTTGCTGTTCTTGATGCATAACCCACATGTTCGCCATTCTCCCTTCCACTTCTCCTATCCTCTCTTGCAATCTCCCCTTCTGGTCCTTTGTGTTTGGCTGTAGGCTGCACAGACTGGGGATTCTGAAGCACAAGTTCCCCAGAATATCAACAGAACCAAAAAAGTGCATGAAAAATGACAGAATGAGGCAATTTCTGCACTATACTATTATAGTGCTATTATTTCACTTTCAACATCCTATGACATCCTGGGCTTTGCAGTTTAGGGAGGGGCATTTAGAATTCTCAGCCAAACAGCTCTTTGGCCTCAGTGAACTACAAATCCCAGAATTCCACAGGATGTTGAAAGTGGAAGAATACCACTATAGCTATGTAGTGCAGAAATAGCCTAAGTGCAGTAAGAACATAGGGAATAAAAATGGTAGACATCTCAAAAAACTCTTTGTTGTCTCTATTTTCTCTACAGAGAAGAGCCCAGCAGAAGCCATGCTGCTTACCTGCACCTCTGTGGGTGGATTCTGTCTCCTGCTACCTAATGAGACCTGCCCCTCAGGTCTTATCCTGGATATGCCTTGTCATTTCAACAGAAGATGTTGCTCAAAGACAGCAGTTTAACCTGGACCTTTATGGATTAAATCTGTTTAGGAAAAACTTTCCGCAGGCTCCATCCATCCCACTGGTTATCTGCAGCTGAGCTGAACTACAGCAGACTCAACAGGCAGGGTTTTCCTTTCTGTTCTGGGAATAGGCAGCAGTGATGGTTCAGAGACCTTCTGTGATTTATCTGTCTTCAGTAGGGTTCTCAGGTGGAATACAGGTCAAAGCTCTTGCACCTTTAACAGCTGTGTAGAAGGGGGTATTTCAGGAAGTGTTGATTGTCACCTGCTGAAATTCTCTCTACTAAACAACAGTGTTCTTGAGTGTTGAAGATGTTGTCTTCATCACACTTGAATAAACTGTACTAGATTCCAATCTACATTTCCATCCACATTTAATGATGTGATCCATTAGCCACACTGATTTATTGTCGGCTACCTTTGGGTGAGATATGGTCCTCCTTCCCTCAAATGGAAATCCATATTAAACTTAAAAGAAACTGCCATTTATACTTCTGGATCCAAGCTGAACATCACCGTTGCTCAGGTATGCAGTAACGTCATTTTAGGCCCAAAGCATTATTGAGGGGATGAGTTGCACAGGACAGCTAGGATTCTGAACTGTCATCATCTGGCCCTGCAAAACAAAAACAAGATAAAAAGCATTGTGTCATGATTCTGAAAGGCTGTTGTGCAAAAAGACATTGCCTAAATCGCATTGTTAGTCTCAGTTATAGAAGAACCATTGGATCAATTGGATTCACGTATATGTTAACTCCCCATTTAACAAGGTAGCCTGTGGGTCTCCTTTGGTTGAAACTAGCCAATGGGATTCCAGCCCAAGTCAATTCATTTAGAGAGGATCTTGATGGAAACTAGTTTTACCCAAAGCCCTTTTGAAAATAACAGTTGCCATACATGCTAGTTGAGCAAATTTTTCATATAACAGAACATATTCTGCCTCTCCCTCCTCTCTGGTACAGAGAACTAGGTGCTCAGTTCCACTAATGATATCCGTATTGTTGTTGATAAGAGACGGTTGGATGTAACGCAACTGGAGCTTGCTTAATATTCCTTTTTCTCCTCACAATTCTTTTTTTTTTTTTTAAAAAAACCCTTTCCCGAAATATTTATAGGGAGGATTATCTATGAAGTAATGGACCAAGGGATTTTCAGTACTATAGAGAAAATAGCTTAGCTGTCATGATAGAGGCAGGATGTACTGTGTGCTGTGTACAGCAATACTGTGCTGTGCTGCCATTGGGTCAGATGATAATCAATTCTTTCCCCAGTTGAGATAATCCATTGACAACCTCCTATCCCGCTATGGTTTAATGACACTTTGGGTGTGAATGACTCATTCCACTGCATTGCTATATTGGGAGCAAGATGGGCATGATGGGGATGTGGTTTCATTGCTTCTCCCCTGAGGATTCCATGGGGACCTTTGGCAAGGAATCCCAGGACAACTTCCAGTGGTTTGGCTGGGAGGATGACAGACTTCCCTTGAGTTTCCAGCAGAACACTAGATGTTTGTTCTCCCTTCTTGGGCATTATTTTGCATTATTTTATTTTATTATTTTTTTAATAAAGAGACTAAACCAATAATGCAATTGTGATATAATCCTGCTGAGGATTTATGCCCAGAGAGAAACCACAAGGTTCAGGAAAAGTTTAAAGAATAAAGAATAAATATATTTTAAAGTGGGGTGTGCAAAGTATGGCCCTCCTGGGGGGCTAATGTTGCCCCTTACCCTTCCATAGTTGCCTACCCCCAGTTCCAAGAGTAATATACAAAAGGAGAACCAGACAGGTGTTAGTTTATGAGAAAAAAGCATAGAAAAAGCAATGAAAGTGGCATGCTGAATGCTCGTCTTCCCAACCTGGGCAGCAAATGGTAGGGAAGGGTCTACAATAGCAGTTCTGAAATTATGGCTGACTGTTTTCTTTTCTTGTTAAACAAACCTCATTGTGAAGCAGGAGGCAGACCTAACAGAGTTATGTGAATGGTATTCTCATGGTCCAAGTGTGAGAAAACGAACATGGGAACTAACATGACTGAACTGCAAAATCCTGTGATGGCGTTGGCTTAAAATATACATGAGGGGTGTTAGAAGATTCTCAATTACCCTCTCATTAGTACGATTAACAAGAATATTGATTAACTGCTTCTGCTGACCAGTTATATGAATAACCTCTGTTTCGTTAATTCCTGTATGAAACTATTATTGCTGAAATCAGGAGTAGATTTGTTACATCAGTGATAGACTTGTTTGTGAACATTAGGATAGTTAACACACTGCTCTGTTCTTCTAAACAACTGACGGGAGAGTTAGATAAGAAATAACAAGTAGCCAGTCTTAAGTAAAATACTAATTTTGCTGATGTATGTTTTATTCTGCTTTCATAATCAAGAGAATAATATAAAAATGTGAAGCTTGAAGAATAAAGTTATCCTTCTGGATCACTATTGTTAGTAGGTTGGACTGAATGCAGTTCTGATTATCGGCAGGATCCTTTGGCTAAAGAAACTCTTTTGTTTGTTTTATTGTATTGCATACTTTGCATTTGGTGTTACTGCCTTACTTCCTACCCTGTCTCAGAGCTCATCCCAGCTCCGTGTCCAACGGTGGGTTACGGTTACAGTGGGTACGAGATTTTGACCCGCTCACAATGGTGCAAAAGAGTGCATTGTCATTATACTACATTTCTGGCTATGAGAAAAATGGTTTCCAAGTGGGACAAAATAAACAACTAGTGTCATATGCACCATCTTCTGTGCAGAATTCACAAGGTTTGATTTGTGTAGAAAATGGCATTTTCTGTGCAGAATATAAGGCTAACTCTTGTGCAAAAAATACAGGTTTCTGTAGAAAAGAACCACATGCAAATTATCCTGAGTTGTGAATGGGTTTTGAAAACTGCATGGTAGAGTTCTTGAAGTCATTCTTGCAGCAGAAGGATATTTGCTAAAATTACTGGCTGTTTTCTTCACAAAGAAAATTGGTGAAGAAATATATCCTCACTCATAATTAGAAATAGATAATTATTAACAGGTCAAAATGCCCTTGGCAAAGAAAATAATGGGTTCAAAGAGCTGTACACAAAGATGTGGCTGATGAGTACTTACAGCTCTTTCTTTGTTCCAGGACAGAAAGTTCAATACTGTATGGCAGAAAAATACCCTCTTCCTGCAACTGATCCTATCAGTGTTTTCAGGCTGCCTTCTTTTTTTTTTTAAAGAATTATTTTAATGTAACAGGGATTTTGTTCTTGGAACAGCCTCATTGGTCAGGCTGGGAACTCAAAAAAGCTTTGGAGGTGTAGACACAAGATGTAGCAAGCATTCTGGAGACTCCAGTAGCAAAGCTGAAGGCTTTTGGTGTGGTCATGGGCAAAAGCTACTGCATAGCTGTTGCTACACCTATGGAAAAATCTTCATTTTTAAAGCTGGCTTGGGCAGTCTCTCCTCACTCTTGTTTAAGCCTCTACAAAGTTTCCATTCTGCAGACAGAACCAAATTGGCCTGAATCTGATTGTGAGGCCCAATTAGAGCAGGCCCATTCCATTAGTGAGATTTACTTATGGGTCAACTTGTCATTAGACAGTTGAGTCATTGAGTCTACCCAAGTTGGGACAAACAAGAGAATTCCAGCCACATGTTGGTTTCATATGTTTTCTGGTTATGATCAAAATCACTGTATTTCTAGACAACAGAGAGCCAAAGTAGTGTAGTGATTTGAATATTGGACTGGGACTCTAGGAGTCCAGATTTTGAATTCCTACTTGGACATGGAAACCTACTGAGTGACTTTGGGCAAGTTACACTTTCTCAGTCTCAGAGGAAGGCAACTCCCCTCCCCTAAGAAATCTGGCCAACTCCCCCAAGGTGCTTGATTCACCTTAGTGTTGCCATAGTTTGGAAACAACTTGAAGGCATACAAGAAGAAGAAGAAAAGGAAATCCATTTGTGCAACATGGGACAGGAGGATAAGGATGGGGTGTGTGTGTGTGTGTAATTCCTATGTGTGTGTGTTGTGTGTATGAAGTATGAATATATCTTTTAAATTTACCAGGAGCTGAAACAACTAGGGCACTACTTCGTTGAAATCTGTCATTTTCAGTTTCATAATTTCTCCTTTTTGCAATTTTATGTTTGGTCCATCTTGGAATGTGGAATTCTTCTCCTGCCATTTTGTCTTCAATTTTGTGATTTTCTTGAACATTGACTCAAAAAGTATGCATTTTTGTATGTGTTTCATCAAACATGTGTGTTTCTGCATGCAGTTTTCCCTCTTATACCTGACGTTGACCATTATTTACATCCCGGCAGGCTTTTGGGTGAACAAAGTGGGTAGAAAGAAAACTATGTACACTGCCTTCAATTCACTGGAGGAAAAATGAGTATAAATGTAACAAACAAACAAACAAATAAATAAAGGACCGATCATACAAACCATAACAGTCATTGGCTCATGAAACCATGTGAGAAAGATTTTGATCAAGAGAGATCTGGAAATTGCAACAGAATCGGAATCATCTGAAAAACATGTGTTCATGCACGTGTTTTGAGATCTGCTAGGGAGTCCCTCCTCTCTGTCCTACCATGTTCCCAGGTATTCTGGTGGGAAAATGGGAGATGGCCTTTTCAGACTCTGGACCTCTCTTTCCAGACAGGTTGGGCAGGCACCATCCCTACTTACTTTCCACAGACAGGAGAAGACCATTCTGGCCATTTCCTTACTACACTATTACAGTGCTATTATTTCACATCCTGTGGAATCCTGGGGTTTGCAGTTGAGGGAGGGACCTTTAGAATGATCGGCCAGAGAGCTCTTTGACCTCAGGAAAATACAAACTTCAGAATTCCACAAGATGTTGAAAATGGAATAATAGCACTATAACAGTGTAGTGCAGAAAGGGCCTCTGTTTCAGCAAGTTTTTGAGAACTGGTGGTGCAAGATCTGTTTTGCCTAAACCAGTGGCTCTCAACCTGTGGGTCCCCAGATGTTTGTGGACTTCAGCTCCCAGAAGCCCCAGCCACTATGGTCAATGCTCAGGGCTTCTGGGAGCTAAAGTCCAAAAACATCTGGGCACCCACAGGTTGAGAACCACTGGCCTAAACAATGTGCAGGATTTTCCATTTGCTATTCCATTCTTTTTATAGTTTATGTTTTCATCTGGTTTTAATTTTTCAGTAGTTTCATCATGTTTACTTTTGTATTTTGTGAGTTTTTAGCTATTTTTTATTTTCTGTTTTAAGCTGCCTTGAGCCCCAAATGGAGAAAAGGTGGGATTAAAACACTAACACTATCACCAATGCCAATGCTAGCACTAATCCTAATACCACTAATTTCAAATGAAGAAATTAAGTCTCCATTTACCATGCTGATTGATTGAGCAGTTGCTTTCCTCAGTCCATTTCTCCGCAGGGATAAACCAGTGCCCTATCAATATATCCAAATGGATCAGTCATGCTCAAGCTGCTAGTCAGCAACACTTACACTTGCAACATGCTGCGTTGACACCACAGCTGACTGGAAGTTGTTCCTCAGAATCACAACCATCTTCCAAAATGTGGCAGTAGCCACCAATCTTATAACACTCATGGACTCCTGGAGACATGAATCAGAAATAATGGCAGTTAGTAGGATGAAAGTATCATCCCAAAAGAGTTGGTCATGTGTTGAGCCATATGGACAGAGATCAAGAAAGACTAAGGAATGTAGGAAGCTGAATTATACAGAGTAAGACACCTGGTCCATCTAGCCAGGGAGACTGGGGCCTTTTCTGCACCTTACCTTTTTTTGGCGCTGGGGTGCAGGGATCACGCGAGCAGCCTTCAGTGAGAGGCTTTCGCATCCCCGCTGCTTCAGCTCCGCACGACCTGCCTGCTCCTGAGCAGGTAGCGCAAGAGCCTCACCTCTTCCTTCTGCAGCACAGCCTGAGAGTTCCCAGGCTGCACTGGGGAAGGAAGCACGACCACCACAGCTCCGGAGGCTCCGCACACACGGCAAGTGCACGTGGGGGCCTGGAGCAATGTGCGATCACGTACCATTTTTGGCTGAAAGCCGAAAATGAAAAGTGTGCAAGTGGTGCCTGCCCTACCCTGGAGCGTTGCGCAATTGTGAGTGCGTCGTGCAGATCGCTCCTCACAATCACGCAACACTCGAGGGGCCCTTTCGCACGGCAAATGCTGTGTGGAAAGGGCCTGGGAGATGGTAGCCCATGGGATTCATGTGGCACCCAGGGTCCACATCATTTTACCCCAAGTGCCTCCCAAGTGTTCCCAAATGCCCTCCAGTGGGCATAGGAGCAATTTTGCTGCGTCAAATTTTGCTTTAGGTCAAAGAGAGGACATTTTCCTAATAGGAATTGAACAGGATTTGATGTCAGAGCACTTCCTGATGTAACAAAAGGGCTCCTCTAGTTCTAAAAGGATCTGCGGAGACAGAAATTTTGCCTCACATGTCCCCTAGAGTTGTGGTTCTTAATCATAATGCTGCAATGTCCTACAATGTCCTACAATGTTTTTTATTTATTCATTCACATTATTTTTTGAACAAAAACATTGGCAGGACTATTCCTCAAGGTTTTGGAGATGGTCTCATCCTTGCCAGGGTCTTGGGTGACAGAGGCCATTTACGCACTAGCCTGTTATAGCACTACGATTCCACTTTTGACATCCTATGGAATCCTGGGGTTAGCCAGCCCCTCCCTAAACTGCAAACCCCAGGATTCTATAGGATATTAAAAGTGGAATCGTAGCGCTGTAACAGGCTAGTGCAGAAATGTCCAGAGGGATTAACCATTCCTGAGAGGAAAAGGTATTTGTTACCAGAAGAAAGGCAGTGTCTCTTTAAAATCTGTTAGCAGTAGGGTGGGCAAAGTGTGGCTCATGGGCCATATGTGAGGCAAGAACCCCACATCTAGAGCCCCAAGTTTTCCAAAAGCCTAATTTAAAAAAAAAAAATTAGTGCTGATCTTTGGATGATTTTTTTCCACGCCCAAACCAGCCAAATTGGCAAAAAAAAAAAAAAAAAAAAAAAGACTATCCAAAGCCACACAAGCCCCCCAAAACTGACTGAAAATTAACCAAAATGTGAAGTGAGATTACTTCCAATAAGGCAAAATGTCTCAGTGTGGCCTGTTGGATAGGGTCACACAGGCAGAATTTCCCCCTTTACATTTGCCCATCCCTATGATAGTAGGATATGACTCTGGGTTTTGCATTTTGTAAAAATGCAGGGATGTGTGGGTAAAAATCCAAAAAAGAGTCAAAATCAGAAAAAAACTCAGATCCCATGCAGCAGGGAGAAAAAAATGTTCTTGTATCTGGAGATGAAGTAAATGAAGATTTACGTTCCTACTAAGAACTCAATAGGTCAGAAGAAGGGCTAGAGGATTGGGGGGTTCAATGAAGTAGTGGGTTCCAAGGAAGGATGACCAGCAGCTGGTGGCTGGAGGGTAGGGGTCTGACTTCCACTGCTGTTTTCCTTTCTTTATTTTTCATTTTTCATTGACTGTGCCAGTCATGCTTCATTAGTCTTGTATATGTCAACTTTTCTTTGGTCAGACTTCACCTGGAATACTGTGTCCCCTTCTGGATGCTACAGTTCAAAACCCACATTGTCAAGCTGGAATAATTATAGGATCGGTGACATCTGGCAAAGGATTTCAGGGTCTTAGTAAACCACCAGCTAACTGTGAGTCACTGGTGTATACAGCAGCCATGAAAGCCAATATTCACAAGCTCAAACACAGGGCATTTCCACAGTAGACAGTTATAGCGCGATGATTCCACTTTCAACATCCTATGGAATCCTGGGGTTTGCAGTTTCGGGATGGTCTCATCCTTGCCAGGGTCTTGGGTGACAGAGGCCATTTACGCACTAGCCTGTTATAGCGCTACGATTCCACTTTTGACATCCTATGGAATCCTGGGGTTAGCCGGCCCCTCCCTAAACTGCAAATCTCAGGATTCCATAGGATGTTGAAAGTGGAATCATCGTGC
The DNA here is from genome assembly GCA_948472985.1 of Iguana delicatissima. Lineage (NCBI taxonomy): Eukaryota > Metazoa > Chordata > Lepidosauria > Squamata > Iguanidae > Iguana > Iguana delicatissima. The sequence continues at coordinate 1,150,500 of CAOKZL010000419.1, forward strand.
TATAACAGTCTAGTGTGGAAATGGCCATAAGCTGACCCAGAAGACGTAGGGAACAAAAGACTATCTCCCTTTGATCTGACATGTATCCCTTTATTGAAAGAACAAGTTATCCTTCCAGAAGACTCTGAGTTAATCTTCCAATTTTGGGAGAAGGAAGAATTTCTGCTGACCCAGACAGAAGAGGAATGGAACTCTCCTCCTTTGCTCAATTTTGCTGAGGGAAATTCCCATATATTTTCATCCTTCCCCCACCCCCGAAAATTACCCATTATGCAGCAACTGTGGTGGTGGGGAGATTTCCTCCAGTCTTATAGATTCCCTGTCTAAGCTGGCTTCTTACCTGCAACAACTTGGAGGAAGGTGTCCAGGACGATGCACAAAAGAAACTTCATGCTGAAGGTTTGTCTAAGATCTCGAGGCTACTGCAGGGATGTAAGGATAAGGGACAGCAAGATAATACCAAAAGTTCTCCTCTATTTATAGAGGCCTGGAGACAATAGAATGTTCTAATATGTTCTCTGTGCATCAGAGTGGAGCATATGGACTAAATGTTCTGTTGTGTATATGTGAATCTGAGATGGTTCAATGTTCAGATGAAGCTATTCATTCATTCACTCCAAAATGCTCTCATCGATCCAGGGCAAAGGTTGAAATTGGTGGAATCCAAACCTTGTCTTAACTCTCAGCTTCACTGATTTAGGTATCTTGGAGAACATGACGTGTCAACAAGCCACAGCTTGAAGGCAATATCTGTTGGATGGAAATAGATATTCTCAAACTATTTGAATTTAGCAGCAATAAATGAAAGAACCAGAGTGGTGGTGTGATTTGAATGCTGGACTAGGGCATTGGGAGACCAGGGTTTGAATCCCTGCTTGGCCATGGAACCCAATGGGTGACTTTGGGCAATTATCACTCCCAAAATCTCAGAAGAAGGCAATGGCAAACTCCTTTTGGATAAACCCTGCCAAGAAAAACCCCATGATAGTTTCACTTTAGGTCTCCATAAATCAGAAACAACATGAAAGTTCACAACAACAAAAGCACTAGCATGAAGTTTTGTTTGCCATAAAGCTCCACTTCTAAATAGGTGAGCTAAGGCCATTTCCGCATGGGGTATTTGAAACGGTGCAGTCCGTCCTCCAGGGAGGACATCTGCACCTGGGAGCGGACTGGGTATGGACTATTTAACATAGACCTGCACCTCAGCCTGCTCCAGAAGAACCGCAAGTGGTCGTCCAGTATGCTTTTGAAAAACCTGTTTCTTTCGGTTTTTCAAAAGCACGAGCAGTGCCACTGCAAGCCTGCTCCCTTGTGCAAATGCGATCTGCTGGGGGCGGGCTTTAGCTGGCGAGCTTCAGTGGTTGGTCGAGACCTTCGACCAACCAGAAGCCGCCATTTTCGATGCTGGAGCAGTGCGGAGTGACGAGCACACACTGCTTCAGAGCAGCCTGGACTGGACTCGGGAGCCATAAGACCCGGTAAGTAGCGGCACGGGGCGATTCCCTCACACCGTGCGGAAATGGCCAGAGTGTCTTCAGCTGCCAGAGCTTGATAGAATTACTTTTTTGAATTTGAGCTCCCAAAATCTCATGGCCAGCTGGGGTCCAATAGAGTAACATCTCCAAGCTCTATTTTCCTTGAGTCTGTGAATTTAAAGTTCCATTTGAATTTCACCCAAGTTCTAAATGGTCCTGTATCAGGATTTTGGAGAGATGCTATGTGACTGATTCCCACCTCTGCTTTGTTGGTCCCCCCCACCATGGATAGGACTAGAGGGGTGTCTAATGGTTACTGTGTCAGTAGGGTGGTAAATCTGCTGTGAGTTTTTATATAAATGATAAAAGAGCTTCCCAAAGAGGCTCAGCACTGTAGATATAGTCTTTAAAGTTCAACATAAAACCTGGAGTGTATAGTTCACTGGCGTTGGAGCTACCAGCTGCCATTGTTCAGTCACAAGTTGGAGGGACTGAGGCAGTGTGCTGAGGGATGAATTTTTTTTTTTTTAAAAAAGATGTTATTTTCAAGTTTTATAGGTTTTTGTAGCAATATGAAAGACTGTAAATCAAGACTGGTCCAGATAAGCTCTTCATACAAAGGCATATAAACAAGTTGGTAATAAATTCTAGTTTTAATACATTTTTTATTTTGTTTTAAATAGTTATTTAAATTATTAAATGATTTAACAAGTTTTATTTGAATATGTTAGAACAGGTTTTATACATCTCATTTTGATAAATTTTAAACAATACTGTATTTACCAGTGTATAAGACACACTTTCCCCCCAAAAAATGCTTTCTGAAAATGAGGTGCATCTTATACATTGGCACATATGGGTAACTCCTGCCTGCTGGGGCAAAAAGAAAAGGAAAGGCACCTTTCTGTTCTTTTTTGCCTCTGTGGGAAATTCTCCCCACCCAGGCAGAAACAACAGGAATGGGGAGAAAGGAACTCCTTTCACCCCCCTTCCTGTTCTGTCTGCCTCGGCACCCTCCGCACCTCTCCACACTCACTCGTCACCCCCCAAACCTCCCCACTCACTCGCCACCTCCATGACCCTCCCTGCACTCACTGACCACCCCGATGCGCCTCCCTGCACTCACTTGCCACCCCCACAGGCCTCACCGCACTCACTCGCCACCCCCACACACCTCCCAACCCTGCGCCCCTTCCCGCACTCACTCGCCACCCCGCGCACCTCTCCGCATTCACTCACTACCCCCAAGCCCCTCCCCGCACTCACTCACCACCCTTACATGCCTCCCCACACTCACTCACCACTCTCGTACACTGCTTTCCTCCCCCCCATCCCTCTGCACCCAGTCACCATGTTCTGTAGAGAAGATTTAAGGTGCAAGAAAGTGTGAATTTAGCACAGTGTAAGTACTGAAAATTGTGGAACTAACTCATTGATGCTTTGAAAATGAAATTAGAGGTCTCCCCATGGAGACAGAAACAATATGAATGGGGGACAGGGTATTAAATTTTTTTCCCTAAAGAATGCTATCTGAAAATAGGGTGCGTCTTATACCCTGGTGTATCTAATATTCCAGCAAATACAGTAATTTAAATTATTAATTAAAATAAATGCTTTTAGTACATTAAAAACAGATTTTTAATACATCTCGTTATCTTGTTTTCTTGTCTTTTGTCTTTTATTGTTGTACGTCTTTACTACAAAATCAACACTTTGACTTCTCTTATTCCAAAGACAATATTGAGAGCAATGATATGTCCATTAAAATTGATTTTTCCAGAACTTCAGCTGATTAGCTTCTTTGTATGCAAATAGAAGACATTTATATCATACTGGAACAAAGTTGTAATTGGTTTCAAGAGTCTTGTGAATACCTCCTTGTGCAACCTCCCAAACGAAGCATAGGTGTGCATAACCCTGAGTGACGTGCACCTATGTCAACAACAGGATTCTAGCCTATATGTCCAAAAAAGGTAATTCCAAAGAAAAGGAGGCCAGGCTGAATTATCAAGGGAACACTGTAAATAGAAGTGTTTTGGCAATGGACAATTTTCAGGGCCTCACTCTCTGTAGTGCTAGAAATTTAGAGACTGAAGGAAAACTTCATAAGGACAGAATTCTTATGGTTGGGATAATGCTGTCATTTTGCAACCTCACAGCAACATAGGTAGAGAAAATAGAAGTAAGCGTCCCTACCATGCTGATCACTCTGTTGTCAGCAGGGCATGTATCCATGTCTGTACTCCAAAATTCAAACAATATTTTACTCCAAATTACATACAGTAAGAGGACTTTTACAGATCCTCTAAAACCAGGAGTGAATTAATTCCCTGCTGACATTAGAGCCACTGGGCACACCCTGATCCTGGTAAGGATCCTCCCCTGAAAAGGACTTAATAAATTGGAACATAATTATTGGACACTCACTACAAAGGCACCACAGTAGTTGAATGTGAGCTGAGCCACTGGAAAAAAAAAGGGGAGAATAGCACTTTCCATGGAGAGCGACCTGTTTCAGTCACTGCAGAAAGAGGGATTTCAGTGGCTGAGTTTGTGCCTCAATTTTACAAAGCATAAATCACCCTATGCAGCATAATCACCGTGTAAATTGCCCTATGCACAGCTGGAGATTGAGGGTGGTACCTAAGACTGGAGTTGAACTCATTGTTGTGCAGTTAGACCAAGGCCATTTCTGCCCTACATTGTTATAGTGCTTTTATTCCACTTTCCACATCCTGTGGAATTCTAGGGTTTGTAGTTTACTGAGGTCAAAGAGCTGATAATTTTAAATGCCCCTTCCTAAACTGCAAACCCCAAGATTCCATAGGATATTGAAAGTGGAATAATAGCACTATAACAGTGTAGTGCAGAAATGGCCCAATACATGTGCATCCATGTACCAAGAGCAATGTGCACCCATGCCTAAAGCTGCTTTAGTGAGCTTGAACTGATTGTAGGCATTTAGCATTTGGGATGCAATTCTTCATTAAACTACTTTGGAAAAGAAGCCATGAATCATTATAACTATTTTCTCCTCGCTGAGGGAAAGTCTTCAAAAACCACATAGTTTTAGTAGCCTATTTGCAATTCAGGATTTACTGTGCACAAAAATTCGCAAATGGTTGTTTTGCACAGAAAACAATATTTCTGTACACAAATATTACCTTCTGTGCAGAAAATGAGATTTTCTGCACAAAAAGCAAAACAAAACCAAACCCACATGCAATTTTTGTACAGAATAAGTTCCAAACTGAGAAAATTCTTGTCAGTCCAGGATCCTTCTCATCAGAGTTTTTCAACACTTAAAAAACATGCATTTTTTTTGTCCAAATATTTTTGAATATTCTTTCCACTTTTTCCTGTATTGGATAAAAATATCTAACCACTTCTGTATGGGAACTTAAGCATGCAAAACTCAGCAATAGCATTCCAGGCAGTGTCCCCCTCCCCCTCTTTTTTTCTGGACCTCAACTCAAGAAATAGTAGGTGCACTGCTTGAACTGTCAGTGATTTGAATGACTACTTACCTTGTTATCTGCACAATCTGGCCCTAAGAGACCACAATCCAGCCTAAGGATATTCATGAAACCCATTAAAGAACAATGGCTCCTGTGTATCTCCCTGTCTTTGTGTTGAAATGCTGCCAGGATTTATCCTCTGATGTGTTGGGATGGATCCAAACCAAGGAGAAGTGGCATATTTTTGCAGTTTTAGTAGAGGACGTCAACTTAACCAGGAAATATGTTGAGTGATCAGGGGAGCAATTACAGCAGGGCAAAATAAGAACAGTGCTCCTCCGAGAATTCTGCCACCCTGGAACTTCCTTCTGTCCTCCTATTAAAACTTCAGTTGAACATTTAGAGACACAGCTTGGGCAGATACAGAAAATGGGTGGGCCACTGGGCCAAAGAATGCAAACACGGCATGCAGAAGTCCTCCAAGGATTAATGATTTTTCAAAGACTCTGCAGGACAGAATTGTTACCGCAGTTTCTAGCCAGACTTGGGGGCACCAGATATCATTTTGATATCAATAATTCGGCCTTTCTTACCCATTCCTTCCCACGTGCTTGCGAGGCCCCCGGACAAGCACGCAAACAGGCTCCGTCGCTAATCGCTGGAATATTCAGCAACAATACAGGCAGGCCAGAAATAGCCAAACTGCCGCTTCAGGAGACCTCTCGGCAAGTACTCTCGTTATGTATACACGCTACTTTCAAAGGACTCCCTGCCCCGAGCAGGCCGCTTGGCGAGCCGAATACTCAATCGTCAAGCACTCTGCGTTTGCATACTGGCTACCCTATTGACAATTTGGACCTAACTCAATCATGCTAAATTCTGACCTTTCGGAGGCTTTGTCTCCAGCCCAAAACTCATTGTTTTCCCCAAGTACGGACTAGCCTGTGGCTACAATTTCCCCTATAAGAACCCCTGACTTTGAGCACTTCTTTGGATTGCTTGAATTACTGGACTGCCTTGCTGCCGCTGTGCTTGGCGAGCCTTCCCCTCAGTCCCACGTACTGAGAACCTCCGTATCCACGAACTCTATCTTCAGACTAGCCGGGCTTCAGGACAGGTGCAGTATGTCCCATACCAAAAACCTCCTCTCAAAATCCCTCTATCCCACTCCAACCTTTATTTCTATAGCTATCTGTGTGAATGTGCTGCATACACTTGTTTGATTGTATTTTAATAAAACACCAATTATTATTTCACATCTGTTTGCTCCTTGAATCGGCCTGACCCTGTAGATGCTGGGTTCAAGATCTCACTACGTTACCCTGCCTCTCACATTGCTTACTTGTGCTCTTTGACTAATTTCCCCAACTTATAATTTGGAGAGCATTTAGGTGTCCCTCATGGGACCTCCAGAAATCAGGGTAACAGAATTCTAATTTGGGGAAGCAAATTTGCCTTCAGTTTGCCCCACCCTAGCTATCTCTCTGTTGGTGACTCATCAACATACCTTCTCTTTACCACAACTATGAGGGACATTCCCAGTATTAAGACTGGTCTTTCTTCCTCATCTATAATGTCCCAGAACCATTTGGCAGCCTCAGACATTTTGGCACCTGAAATCAAAAGTCATCTTGACATAATCACGCTGGCCCTCATCTCAAGTCCTTGATACTGAAGAGATTAAGTGCCTGACCGTAGATGCAGGAGCGTGACACCCCTTTGGAACCTGTTCTCTGGAGATGAAGTGGCTTTGCTATGATTTGCAGCCCTGTTTAGCAATATCTAAAATTTTCCTGGAGAGGCAGTGTGGTGCAGTGGTTTGAGTATTGCATTATGACTCTGGAGTTCAGGGTTCAAATCCAGATTCAGCCATGAAAGCCCACGGTGTGACCTCAGGCAAGTCACACTCTCTCATCCTTAGAGGAAGGCAAAGCCAAACCCTTTCTGAACAAATCTTGCCAAGAAAACTCCATGCGAGGTTCACTTTAGGGTTGCTGTAGGTTGGAAACGACTTGAAGGAACACAACAACTGCAAAATCTTCCTGATCTTTTTCAGCTCTTGGAGGGAAATAAATCTTTTGCTTTAGCAATAGATTCTGACACTGGTAGTGAGTTAGACTAGATGACCTTCCAGTCCCTTTCAACTTTGTAATTCTAGGGCTGCCATCCTGTTATTGATATGCATGGCGAAGGCTGCTGAGTGCTGAGTGATTTTTTTTTCTGACAAGGCACAACAGTTACATCCAGCTGACTGTGACATGAGTGGAGTTGTGTATGTGGGGTCATTGCAAATGTAATAGGATATTAAAGTACATTGCATTTCCTATATTGATGGCTTTTGCGCACTGCGCGTTGTAGTGATAGCATGGGTTGTCAGCCATGTTCATTGACCACTGATCTACATATATTTCACTGCACTGGCATTCAACATAGTTCAGAGGTGGGCAAAGTGAAGCATGCAGGCCATATGTTGCCCTTGGGACCCCAAAGGGTGGTCCTGGAACCCCCTCAAAGCCTCAGGCCCCGCAAATAATTTTTGCATCAATTTTTGGGAGATATTTTTGCCCTGAAAGCACAAAACTTACTATGAGTGGTTTACCTCCTCCCACCACAGAGCTTCTCAATACTCCCCAAGTACAAAAAAGCTGAAAAGTGCCCCCAAACGATGGCTGAAGTGACATTAAATCAGAGCCTTCTCTTCCCCTCTGCATTTTTCTGCCCAGTGTAGGGGTGCATAGCCTAATTCTGCCAGTGGATATCTACATTATGCTACAGTGATGATGGATCTCAGTCTATGATTCCAACCACCCTTTTTCTTATGCCCCTGCATAATCCATATTATTTTCTTAAAGGTCACACAATTCATCTGTACAGATTCCTTTGGAGAAGACTGGGAAAGCAGAGTACGGGGAGAAGTTGGGTGAATGCTCACCTTGGAGGAGAGAGAGAAGAAACCTATCACCACAACTAGGAAAGCCTACCTTTCTAGACACTACAAATGTTGAGCTCTGAGGGAAACACATAAGGCTTGGAAAATGCTTCCCGCTCTGTGAAGGAGATGCTGGGCAAGCTTGGCTGAATGTGGTCAATCACAGCTGAGGGAATGCTGTGAAGAGGGTGCTGAGGGGAAGGAAATGTTACAAAACTGAGGTTTGTCTCTGTCAGAAGAGGAGATAGAGGTAAAAAAAAACCCCTGACACATAGGCCATTTCTGCATGGCGTCACAATCCCATGAGGGGGTTGTGATTGCAGTGGTCCATGGGTCATGCTTTCACATGATGACATTGCGGACCTGCAGCTAGTGCATCCCCACACATCACAATGCTGGGATATTCACTTAACAAAAAAATACATTAAAGGCCCAAGATTGCATGATGCTCCCATCACTCCTGGCCATACTGAAGGGCAGAAACATGGTCATGCATTTCCTTCCCCAGCACAGCATGGGAAAGAAGCTGGCTACGTTGCAGAAGGCAGACGCATGCTGCTCATGCTCCCTTCCACAGGGAGCTGGCTGGGTGTGGAGGGAGCATTCCTGTCTTGATTCCATCCTGGCAAAGGTTCTAAACTTTTTTTTATTATATATTTTTATTAAAGATTTAATTACATAAAAAACCTAGTGGATATACCCCAGTAACAGATAAATCCCCCATCCCCCCCACTTCCATATTTATATTCCTCAGTTGAATCTTCTTTGTTTCCATTTACCAAAAAAAAAAAAAGAAAAAAAATCACAGTTACATTTCCATTTACAGAAAAGAAAAAAATACATTATTTCTTTCTTTGGATTCATATACATTCATATTTTTACCCAATCCAAAAATCTTTTCCATTCCCTTTCAAAGTTCTGGCTGGATTTATTTTTCAGTGAAAATGCTAACTTTTCTATCTCTACCATATCCAGAACTTTTAATTTCCACTCTCCTAAGTCAATGTCTTTTCTTTCCAATATTGCGCATATGTCAATCTTGTGGCTGTTATCAAATATAACAGTATCTTCTAATGACTTCTTATCTCCCTTTGTTGTCCTGCCATATTTAACAAATAAAATTCCGGTATCATTTCAAAATTCATTTTACAAACTCTTTGAATTTCATCATGCATCCCCTCCCAGAACTTTCTTGCCCTTCTACAAGTCCACCACATATGAAAAAAAGACCCAGTTTTTTCATCACACTTCCAACATTTCGCATTCTCATTTTTAGTTATTTTTTATAACCTTTCTGGGGTCGTATACCATCTATGAAGCATTTTATAAAAATTTTCTCTTAAATTTAAGTTTGGTGTAAATTTATGTCAGTTTTCCATACTTTCTCCCAAACTTCTAATTCAATTGAGTGCCCCACATTCTAAGCCCATTTGACCGTTGTATCTTTAACCACTTCTGGTTCCATTTCTCTTTTCAACAATAGTTTATAAAATTTAGAGATTCTCTTCTTTTTATTTCCCTTCATCAATAAATCTAATCCTGTCTCTTTTCTCTCAAAACCATACAGTTTCTGATCCATTTAAAACCTTTCTTTTAATTGTCACCATGAGAACCAGATTAGCTCATATCCATCAGCCTTTAGTTCTTCTACCGTACACATTCTTGGTTTGTCCCCTTCCCATCTCAATATATCTTGATATGTTAATAAATTTCCTTGTTTTGTTGGAGCAACTTTATACACTTCTTGTGGTAAGGCCCATGTTGGAAGTTTGTATAATATTTCTGCTTTATTTGTAGCCAAACCTGTAACCGTATCTTCCGGATACAATGATAATTGAATTCTTTATTCACTGTTAGTCTGTCATAACATAGATATCCATGCCATCCAAATCTGTTATTTATTTCTTCCAAGTCTTTCATAATTGTTCTCTTTAATTGAATCCAGTCTTTAATCCAATCTAGACAGCATGTGTAATAATAAAGTTTCAATGATGGAAGATCAAATCCATCTCTTTCTTTTGCAGCCTGAAGTGTTTTGAATCTTATCCTTGGCTTTTTCCCTTGCCAAATAAATTTTTGAAGATCTTTTTCCCATTCCTTAAATACTTTTTCTCTTCCTATTATTGGTAAATTTTGCAAGAGGAACATAAGTTTGGTTAATAAGGACATTTTAAAAGCATTTATTCTTCCCAAAAGAGATAAATTTATTTTTTTCCATTTTTCTGTATCATTTTTAATCTCTTTCCATATCTTCAAATAATTGTTGTCAAATAATTCTCGGTTTCTTTTCATTAATATAATCCCTAAGTATCTTGTTTTCTTAGTTAATTGACATCTGGATCTACTCTCCAAATCAACTTGCTCTTTTTTGGTCATATTCAATGTCATCATCATTGTCTTCTCCTTATTTATCTTATATCCTGCCACTTGTCCATATCTTTGCTAAGTTTCCATCAGTGCTTGAATTGATTCTTGTGGATCCTCCAAAAATATAATTATATCATTCACAAAAGCTTTTAATTTCATTTCCTTTTTCTTTATTTTCAGGCCTCTTATCTGTGGATCCTCATTTATTATATTCAACAGTACTTCCATAGCAGTGTTACCCTGTTTTCTGGGGGTCCCGGGAGCACTGCTTTAGCGTTACGAGAGGTAGGGTAACTTAGCAGGATCTTGTAACCCAGTGTTTACGGGGTCAGGCCAAGTCAAGGAGCAGACCGGTCTGAAAGCAATGAATTATCTTTATTAAAATACAGGAACACAATGTAAGCAACACACGCACACAGATAACTAAGGAAAATAAAGGTTTGAGTAAGATAACGGGATTTTCAGAGGGATAGTTGATTCGGGTGATATGAAACCTGTTCCTGAAGCCCGGAAGAAGATAGAGAATGATGCTGGGGTTCGATGTATCTCAGCATGTGGCGCTGAGGGGAAGCTCGCCAAGCAATGCGGCAGCAAGGCGGTCTGGAACTCGGGAGCGATCCAAGGAAAGTCTTGGAGTCAGCGTTTTTATAGGGAGAAGTGTGACTGCAGGCTATGCCTTACTCAGGGACAACAATGAGTTTTGAGTGCGAGACAACGTCTCCGAAAGGTCAAAATTTAGCATGATGGAATCAGTGACGAATTAACAATGGTTTAGCCAGTATGTAAATGTGCAGTGCTGGATAGTTGATGGTTCAGCTTTTGTCAAGTTGTCTGCTCAGGGCAGGGAGCCTTTTGTAGGTAGCTCGCATACATAATATGGTGTTTGCTGGGGAGGTCCCTGAAGCTGTGATCTGGCTATTTCTGGCTTGCCTGTATTATTCGAGAATATTTCAGCAGCTAAGCACTGAGCCTAGTTTCGTGCTTGTCTGGGGGCCTCACAAACACATGGAGAGGGGTGGTATCCAAGTGATATCGGGTGTTATCGCCAGGTAGGCCTAAACCGCAGTAACAGCAGCTATAAACAATAATGGTGATAACGGGTACCCTTGCTGTACCCCCTTGTTTATTAAAAAGCTTGTCGAAATATCTCCATTGATTATTAATCTCGCTGATTGTTCTTGATAAATCATCTCAATCCATTTGCAAAAGTCTTCTCCCATGTCATATTCTCTTAATACCTGATGTATAAAAGCCCACAAAGCATTATCAAATGCCTTTTCTGCATCCAAAAAAAAATAAATGCTGCTTTCTTCCCTGGGTTTTTGTCATAGTATTCAATTACCTTTAAAATTGTCCTTATATTACTTCTCATATATCTGCCTGGGAGAAAACCTGTTTGACCTTCTTGGATTTTATCCTGTAATATCTGTCTCAGCCGTTTTGCCAATACTACCGCAAAAATTTTATAATCTATGTTCAACAAGGAGATTGGTCTATAATTCTTGATCTCTTTTTTGTCTTTACCCTCTTTGGTAATACAGTATTAGATTTTCCCCAAGATTTAGGTTTACCATCTTTCTCTATTTCTTTCAAGGTTGCTTGAATTGGTTAAGTCAATTTCTCTTATAAGATAACACCGTAAAACCATCTAGTCCTGGTGCCTTATCTGCTTTGAAATCCTTTATGGCCTCTTCAATTTCACTAATTGTTATTGGTTTGTTCATCTGTTTTTGTGCTTCTGGTGATATTTTGGAGATCTTTACTTTTTGAAAAAATTCAGACAAATTTTTCTCATATTGATGAGGGGATTTTGTTTCATAAAATAATTTCCCAAAATGTTCTTCAAATTTCTGTTTTATCTCTTCATACTGAGTCATCAGCTTCTTTCCATATTTCAACTCAACGATTATGTTCCTCTCTCTCTTCTTCTTAGGTTTATATGGTAGCCATTTCCCGATTTCATTAGCATGTTCAAATTGAGTTAATTTAATCTGTTTCATCTTTTTCTCTATATCTTCAGTTGTTATTATTGCCATCTCCTTCTGTATATTTTTAATCTCCTGCTGTAATGATGTTTGCAATGGATCTTTCTTAAGTTCTTTTTCTTTCTCTTGAAGTTTGATCGATAACACTTGATATTTCTCCCACTTTTTTCATTTTGAATTTGTCATTGCTGTATAAAAAAACCTCTCATTACTACCTTTGATGCACCCCACACCATTTTCATGTTTATATCTGCTTTTATATTCTCTTTAAAGTAATTTTTTTAACACTTCTTTTGCTTGTTTTACTATCTCTTCATCATTCAATAAGCTATCATCTTCATCTGCACAATCGCTCAAAGTTCTTGGCCTTACGAACAATGAGGAGCGCCATGCGGAGGGAACACAATGTCAACAAGAAGAAATCCAACTTCGGCAACAGGAACTAGGTCAATGCTCCCAGCCTCAACAGAATGCCCAGGCAGTCCTAGCGGAACATGCTCGTCGAGGAGACCAGGACAAACCACAGAGGAGGCGAGTTCTGGTGGTTGGGGACTCCTTACTCAAAGGAAACGATACGGTAATTTGCAAACCGGACAAGCTCAATCGAGAGGTCCGCTGTCTTCCTGGGGCCAGGATCAACCACGTAATGGAGAGGCTAACCAGGCTGGTCAAACCCACTGACCATAAGCCCCTCATTTCAGTTCATGTCGGAACCAATGACACTGCGAGGAGCAGCTTTTACCACATCGCAAAGGACTATGAGCTTATGGGGACGAAGCTTAAGGACCTTGGTGCGCAGGTGGTCATTTCATCTCTCCTCCCTGTTCAAGGATATGGCGCACGAAGGGAAAGGACAATAGCAGAGGTCAACAACTGGCTCCGCACGTAGTGCCGCCGGCAACGGTTTGGGTTTTTGGAACATGGCCTCAATTTCCATGAACGTGGGCTTCTGGCGAGGGATGGGCTGCACCTCACAAAACTTGGCAGGAATGTTTTTGCAAACAGTCTCGCAAGGAGGATTAAGAGGTCTTTAAACTAAGTTCCGCTGGGGAGGGAGACAATATTATTCAGGGCAGGGACTTGTCGAGGGCAGGGGGAAAGGGCCCAAATGATACTGCACAAGTAGTACCAGAGGCCAATGGTGGGAGGAGTAGAGACAATAGTACAGGACTTGCAGGAAGGGCCCGGGGACTAAGTGTCTATACACTAATGCACGGAGTATGGGAAACAAGCAGGATGAACTTGAACTCCTAGTACAACAAAATAAATATGATTTGATAGGCATCACTGAGACCTGGTGGGATGAGTCTCATGATTGGAATATAGGAATAGAGGGGTATAGCCTATTTTGTAAAAATAGACCAAATAAGAAAGGAGGAGGAGTAGCCTTGTATGTCAAGGATGTTTTCACCTGTGAAGAGATCCTTGACTTAAACCCAGTAAGCCAAGTCGAGAGCATTTGGGTTAGAATTAAGGGAGCGAGAAACAATAGGGATATTCTGGTGGGGGTTTACTAAACCTCCAACCCAGGCTGAGGACTTTGATGATGCCTTCCTCAACCAAATGACTGCACATTCAAGGAGGAGAGATACAGTAATAATAGGAGATTTCAATTACCTGGATATATGCTGGCAGTCAAATTCTGCCAAGCAGCAAGGTCCAGCAATTTTCTTGCTTGTCTTGCAGACAACTTCATGGTCCAGAAGGTGGAAGAGGCCACAAGGGGATCAAATATTCTAGATCTGATCCTGACCAACAGGGATGACCTTGTTAATGAGGTAGAAGTGGTTGGATCTTTAGGGGGAGTGACCATGCCCTATTGGAATTTGGCATTCAGTGGGAAGGAGAGGATAAGGGTAGCCAAACACTCATCTTAGTTTTTAAAAAAAGCGGACTTCGGTAAACTTAGGGAGCTGTTGGCTGGAATTCCGTGGTAAGAATAGTGAAAGGGAAAGGAGTTCAGGAGGCATGGGAGTTCCTTAAAAATGAGATACTGAAGGCACAGTCTAAAACTGTGCCAATAAGGGGAAAAATGGAAGGCATCTGAAGAAACCAGAATGGTTGACTAAAGACTTTTACCGAGCTGGGGGAAGAGAAACATGTCAGGAAATGGAAGAAGGGGAAACCACCAAAGAAGAATTAAGGGAAGTGGCCCTGAGATGTAGGGAGGAGGTCAGAAAGGCTAAAGCACAAATGAACTTAGGCTGGCCAGAGACATTAAAAACAATAAAAAGGGCTTTTTTAAATACGTCCGCAGCAAAAGGAAAAAGAAGGAGATGGAGGGTCACTGCGCAAGGAAGATGGTGAATTAATAACAGGAGGAAGAAAAAAGGCAGAACTCCTCAACACCTTCTTCGCCTCAGTTTTTTCCCAAAAGGATACAAGCACTCAACCTGGCAGTAGGGGAGCAGGTGAGGAAGCAGGGGAAATGAGGCACGAATAGGTAGAGGGGTGGTACAGGAATACCTGGCCACACTGGATGAATTAAAGTCTCCAGGGCCAGATGAATTACATCCTAGGATATTAAAAGAGCTGGCAGAGGTCATTTCGGTACCGCTTGCTATAATCTTTGAGAAATCTTGGCGGACAGGAGAAGTTCCAGCAGACTGGAAGAGAGCAAATGTTGTCCCCATCTTCAAAAAGGGGGAAAAAAGATAATTATCGCCCAGTCAGCCTGACATCAGTACCCGGAAAGATCCGGGAAAGCAGATCGTTAAGCAGTCAGTTTCTAATCACTTAGAAAGCAAGGCGATAATCACGAGAAGTCAACATGGATTTCTCAAAAATAAGTCATGCCAGACTAATCTTATCTCTTTTTATGATAGAGTTACTAGCTTGATAGATGAAGGGAATGCTGTGGATGTAGCATACCTCGATTTCAGTAAGGCCTTTGACAAAGTTCCCCATGACATTCTTGCAAAGAAACTGGTAAAATGCGGGCTGGACAGGGCTACTGTTAGTTGGATTTGTAATTGGTTGACCGACCAAACCCAAAGAGTGATCACAAATGGCTGCTTCTCATCCTGGAGAGAAGTGACTAGCGGGGTGCCACAGGGTTCTGTCCTGGGCCCAGTGCTGTTCAATATATTCATCAACGACTTGGATGAATAGAGGGCATGCTCATCAAATTTGCAGATGACACCAAATTGGGAGGGGTTGCTAATACGCCAGAGGACAGGATCAAAATTCAAAATGACCTGGACAGATTGGAGAGCTGGGCCAAGGGTAACAAAATGAAATTCAACAGAGAGAAATGTAAGGTTCTACACTTAGGTAGAAAAAATGGAAGACAGAAATATAGGATGGGGACAAGTGGCTGGATAGCAGTACATGTCAAAGGGATCTAGGATCTTCATAGACCACAAGCTGAACATGAGTCAGCAGTGTGATGCGGCAGCCAAGAAAGCCAATGCAATTCTCAGCTGCATCAACAGGAGTATGGTGTCTAGATCGAGGGAGGTACTGGTACCACTCTACTCTGCTTTGGTTAGACCTCATAGAGTCATAGAGTCATAGAGTCATAGAAATGTAGAGTTAGAAGAGACCACAAGGGCCAAAAAGTCCAACCCCCTACCATGCAGGAAAAACCCTCAAAGCACTCCCGACAAGTGGCCATCCAGCCTCCGCTTAAAAACCTCCAAAGAGGAGACTCCACCACACTCTGTGGCAGCACATTCCACTGCCGGACAGCCCTGACTGTCAGGAAATTCCTCCTAGGTTCAGGCGGGAAACTCCCTCCTGCAGCTTGCATCCATTGCTCCTTTTGGGCTCAAGAGCAGGAGAAAACAAGCCCACTCCCTCCTCGACATGACATCCCTTCAAATATTTAAACATGGCTATCATGTCCCCTCTCCACCTTCTCTTCTGTAGACTAAACATACCCAGCTCTCTAAGTCTGTCCTCATAGGGCATGGCTTCCAGGCCCCTCACCATTTTGGTTGCCCTCCTCTGGACCTGCTCCAGCTTATCCATATCCTTCTTGAATTGGGGTGCCCAGAACTGGACACAGTATTCAAGATGAGGTCTAACCAATGCAGAATAAAATGGTACCAATACCTCCCTCGATCTAGACACCATACTCCTATTGATGCAACCAAGAATTGCGTTGGCCTTCTTGGCTGCCGCATCACACTGCTGACTCATGTTCAGCTTGCGGTCTATGAAGACTCCTAGATCCCTTTCACAGTTACTGTTAGCCAGCCACGTGTCCCCCATCCTATATTTCTGCATACCATTTTTTCTGCCTAGGTGTAGGACCTTACATTTCTCTCTTGTTGAAGTTCATTTTGTTAGCCTTGGCCCAGCTCTCCAATCTGTCCAGGTCCTTTTGAATTTTGATCCTGTCCTCTGGCGTATTAGCAACCCCTCCCAATTTGGTGTCATCTGCAAATTTGATCAGCGTGCCCTCTATTCCTTCATCCAAGTCATTAATGAAGATATTGAACAGCACCGGGCCCAGGACAGAACCCTGTGGCACCCCGCTAGTCACTTCTCTCCAGGATGAGAATCTGCCATTGGTGACCACCCTTTGGGTACGGTCAGTCAACCAGTTACAAATCCACCCTGAAGTAGCCCTGTCCAGCCCACATCTGACTAGCTTCTTTTCAAGAATGTCATGGGGAACTTTGTCAAAGGCCTTACTGAAATCAAGATATACTATGTCCACAGCATTCCCTTCATCTATCAAGCAAGTAACTCTATCATAAAAAGAGATAAGATTAGTCTGACATGACTTATTTTTGAGAAACCCATGTTGACTTTTCGTAATTACGGCATTGTTTTCTAAGTAATTAGAAACTGATTGTTTGATGATTCGCTCCAGGATCTTTCCAGGTACTGATGTCAGGGGTGACTGGGCGATAATTATTTGGGTCCTCTTTTTTTCCCTTCTTAAAATCGGGACAACATTTGCCCTCCTCCAGTCTGCCGGAACTTCTCCGGTCCGCCAAGAGTTTTCAAAGATTATAGCAAGAGGTTCCGCAATGACCTCTGCTAGTTCTTTTAAAATCCTAGGATGCAATTCATCTGGCCCTGGAGACTTGAATTCATCCAGTGTGGACAGGTATTCCTGTACTACCTCTCTATCTATTCTGTGCTGCATTTCCCCCACTTCCTCACCTGCTCCCCAACTGCCAGGTTGCGTGTTTTTATCCTTTTGGGAAAAAACTGAGGCGAAGAAGGTGTTGAGGAGTTCTGCCTTTTTTCTTCCTCCTGTTATTAATTCACCATCTTCCTTGTGCAGTGACCCTATCGTCTCCTTCTTTTTCCTTTTGCTGCGGACGTATTTAAAAAAGCCCTTTTTATTGTTTTTAATGTCTCTGGCCAGCCTAAGTTCGATCTGTGCTTTAGCCTTTCTGACCTTCTCCCTACATCTCCTGGCTACTTGCTTATAATCTTCTTTGGTGATTTCCCCCTTCTTCCATTTCCTGTACATGTTTTTCTTAATACTTAGCTCAGCTGAGAGCTCTTTAGTCAACCATTCCGGTTTGTTCAGATGCCTTCCATTTTTCCTCCTTAATGGCACAGTTTTAGCCTGTGCCTTCAGTACCTCCCTTTTAAAGAACTCCCATGCATCCTGAACTCCTTTCTCATTGACTATTCTTGACCATGGGATTTCAGCCAGCAGCTCCTTCAGTTTACAGAAGTCTGCTTTTTTAAAATCTAAGACGAATGCCTGGCTACACTTGCCTTCTCTTCCCCACTGAATGCCAAATTCTAATAGGGCATGGTCACTCTCTCCTAAAGATCCAACCAGTTCTACGTCATTAACAAGGTCTTCCCTGTTGGTCAGGATCAGATCCAGAATATTTGATCCCCTTGTCGCCTCTTCCACCTTCTGGACCATGAAATTGTCTGCAAGACAAGCAAGAAACTTGCTGGACCTTGCCGCCTTTGCAGAGTTTGACTGCCAACATATATCCGGGTAGTTGAAATCTCCCATTATTACTGTATCTCTCCTTTTTGAATGTGCAGTCATTTGGTCTACGAAAGCGCCATCGAGGTCCTCAGTCTGGCTTGGAGGTCTGTAGTAAACCCCCACTATAATATCCCTATTGTTTCTCGCTCCCTTAATTCTTACCCAGATGCTCTCGACCTGGCTTCCGGTGTTCAAGTCATGGATCTCTTCACAGGTGAAAACATCCTTGACATATAAGGCTACTCCTCCTCCTTTCTTATTTGGTCTATTTCTACAAAATAGGCTATACCCCTCTATTCCTACATTCCAGTCGTGAGACTCATCCCACCAGGTCTCAGTGATGCCTATCAAATCATATTTATTTTGCTGTACTAGGAGTTCAAATTCATCTTGTTCGTTTCCCATACTCCGTGCATTAGTGTAGAGACACTTAAGTCCCCGTGCCCTTCCTGCAAGTCCCATAGCATTGTTTCCACCCCTCCCACGATTGGATGCTAATCCTACTTGGCCAATATCATTTGGGCCTTTTTCCCCTGCACTTGCTGAGTCCTTGTCCTGAATAATCTTGTCTCCCTCCCCAGATGTACTTAGTTTAAAGCCCTCCTAATCCTCCTTGTGAGACTGTTTGCAAAAACGTTCCTGCCAAGTTTCGTGAGGTGCAGCCCATCCCTTGCCAGAAGCCCATGTTCCTGGAATTTCAAGCCATGATCCAAAAAGCCAAACTGTTGGCGGTGGCAAAATGTGCGGAGCCAGCTGTTGACCTCTACTATTGTCCTTTCCCTTCGTGCACCATATCCTTGAACAGGGAGGGTTGATGAAACGACCACCTGCGCACCAAGGTCCTTAAGCTTTCTCCCCATAAGCTCGTAGTCCTTTGTGATGTGGTGAAAGCTGCGCTTCACCGTGTCATTGGTTCCAACGTGAACCAAAACGAGGGGCTTACGGTCAGTGGGTTTGACCAGCCTGGCTAGCCTCTCTGTTCATCTTGAATACTGCGTCCAGTTCTGGGCACCCCAATTCAAGAAGGACATGGTCAGGCTGGAGCAAGTCCAGAGAAGGGCGACCAAAATGGTGAGAGGCCTGGAAGACATACCCTATGAGGATAGACTTAGAGAGCTGGGTATGTTTAGTCTGCAGAAGAGAAGGTTAAGAGGGGACATGATAGCTATGTTTAAATATTTGAAGGGATGCCATGTAGAGGAAGGAGAGGGCTTGTTTTCTGCTGCTCCAGAGACCAGGACAAGGAGCAATGGATTCAAGCTGCAGGAAAGAAGATTCCACCTGAACCTCAGGAAGAACTTCCTGACAGTGAGGGCTGTCCAGCAGTGGAATATGCTGCCTCGGAGTGTGGCGGAGTCTCCTTCCTTGGAGGTTTTTAAGCAGAGGCTGGATGGCCATCTGTCAGGAATGCTTTGAGGGTGTTCCTGCATAGCAGGGGGTTGGACTGGATGGCCCCGGGGTCTGTTCCAACTCTACATTTCTATGATTCTATGATTCTATGATCATTTAATTGCCATTGAAATTGTTTAGTCTTCTCTTGAATTTGCAACATTACCAGATGATGATCGGATTTGACCTTAGGCAGTATTTCTGTTTTCCTTATCTCTGATAACAAATGCTTAGAAATGAAAATCATATCTATTCGAGACCAAGATTGATGAACTCCAGAGAAAAAAGTAAAATCTTTGACATTTGGATAAATTGTTCTCCATACATGTAAAACAGATAGTTCTTCACACATCACGAAAAAATCTTTTGGCAATCTCCATCTCGTTACTTGATCGTCTTTGTTCTGAGAGGTTGTTTTATCCATTTTAATATCCAGAACTCCATTCCAATCACCCGCTAAAATCCAATCTTCACACTCATATGCTAATATTTTTCCTTGCAGTTTCTTATAAAATTCACTTTTATTTTCATTTGGGGTATAAACAGCAACTGATAACTTTTTTTTACCATTTTTTAGGATTTCAATGCCCAATATTCTTCCTTCTTCATCTTCAAAAATTTGTTTTGCTTGAATATCTTTTTCAATTTAGATTGCAACTCCTCTTTTCTTCTTTACATGTGAGGAAGCAAAATGTTGACCTAATTTAGAATTGTATAAATTCTTTTCTTTTCTTCGCTATATGAGTCTTTACTAATACAGTAATTCGAGGTCTTAATTTTTCTAAATGGTGAGAAATCTGTCTTCTCTTTGATTGTGAATTTATTCCACATACATTCCATGAAATTATCTTCATATTTACTATTCTTTATTTCCCTTTTTTTCTTTTTTTCTTCTGGTTCTACTGATTCCACCTCTTCTTCAGACATTGGACTAGTTTCATCTGCCGCTGCTGCTCCCATGTGTGTTAAATCCCCTGTTTTTTCTGATTTCTTGTCTTCAGTCTTTGTTGTTTTATATCCAGTTTTCAAATAATTCTCTTGGAATTCCATTGCTTGCTGCAGAGTTTATCATCCTTCGTCTGCCTTAAAAAAAAAAAGGGGGGAAAGCCCTTCTGGTATCTCCCATCTATATCTTATTTCCTTTGATTGGATAATTTTTACCAAAACCACATACTCTCTTTAGCTTCTCATCGCACTAGGCAGTGCATCTTTGAAAATTTTGATTTCATTCTCATCCACTATTAATTTTTCTTTATAATTTTGTTCAATAATTAAATCCCAGATCTTTTCCCTGGTAAAATAAACCACAATATCTCGAGGCGGATCCCTCCACTTTGCCATTACTGATTCAATTCTGAAAACCTTGTCTATTTCATGTTCAAATCTTGCTCTTCTTTGGCCTATATATAGTGCCAAAATGTCTGTTACTCTTTGGTGTAAGTTTTCCTCTTTTTGTTCTGGGAGACCCCTTAACTTCAAACATCTGCTTCATTGGCGAATTTCCAATCTCATTATAGTTTTTTGTCTCTTTGCTGCTCTTTCTTTATCTGCTCCTCTTGGTCCTCCAATTTTTGGCTTTTTTCCCAAATATCTTCCACCTTTTGATCTGTTGTTGATAAGTCTGTAGTTAATTTCTGCAAGCTTTGATTCAGATTTTCTGCTTCCTTTTTCAGATCTTGTTTTATTTCTGTTCTCGTTGTTCTTATCTCTATCCTCATTGCTTTTAGTTCTTCCATCATATCAGTTCTCATTTTATGGAATTCTTCTAATAGTCTATTTACCTCCATTGTTTTAGAGCCGATGGATCCTCTTCTTTCCAAAACTTGTGGTTGAATTTGTGTCTCTGTTGTCTTCTTTTGACCTGTAACCATACCTTGGCTCACTACTTTCTTTTGAGCTATAATCCCCAAGGCTAAAAAATCAAATCTTTAAATCAATCTAATATTCTATCTACTTATTCTTTAAAATATACTGATTATTATGTAATTATTATAGTTTTTAATACAACAGTGATTGCTATATTTTGAAAAGTTATATCTACTCTATAAATCAAATTTCTATCAGATTTCTATCATTCCATTTGGTTTATCATCCATCCAAAATAATAATAGAGAGCATAAAAAGAGGTTATTTCATTAACAATTAAAAATTATTGGTAACAATTTATGTCAATTTAAATTCTATCAGTTTATATCTGTTATAATCAAATGTTATTCTATTTTCAAGCTATATTCAATCTCAGTCTTCAGTCTCAAATCACCTTACATCAAAGTCAGTTCCTTCCCTTTTGATGTCTTCACCCCTCTTCCTGAGGCTAATCCATATACAAAAGTCAAAGGCTAATCATCCAAATAATCAATCCATCAGTATCCTGAAATTATAATGTCAGACAGTTAATTTGTCCTTTTTATATAGTTTTTCTAGTTCCTTTCAAAATTCATTCAAAGAAAATAGGAGAGGAAAAAGCTCAGTTACTTATAATCCACAGTTTAAACTCACAGTATACAATTCATAAACTTCTCTCTTCACGTCTCTTGATGAGGCTAATCCACAATCCAATCCAATCCACAACAGTTCCATAAAAGATTTGAAAAAGAAGTATAAATCAAGAAAATCACTCCACAGACATCACTCTTATTAAGCCAAAGCAAGGGAAGAGTTCCTGTCCTCTCCAAAGAGATGCGGCCGTCACCATGATTCCCTCCCTTTTACTCCTTAACTCTCTTTCTTTTTGAGTCCTCCCACTTTCCCCTTCTGCCATCGTCCATGAAAAATATTAAAAACAAGCATGCTTATATCAAAATTCAATAAAAATTCAATAAAAGCAAATTTCATCCATATATGCTGCTCCACACCAAGTTTTTATACAAATTTCAACAAAGATTTAGCTGCTTGTACATACATGAAGGGGAAAGCTCG
Organism: Iguana delicatissima; assembly: GCA_948472985.1. Lineage (NCBI taxonomy): Eukaryota > Metazoa > Chordata > Lepidosauria > Squamata > Iguanidae > Iguana > Iguana delicatissima. The sequence goes on from CAOKZL010000419.1 coordinate 1,172,942, forward strand.
GTCCATCACTATCGGGGGGGGGGGGATTGCCTCTCTGCTTAGCAAATCCAAGCCTTATTTGCTATTGCTACCTCCCAAACTCTCCCGTTGTCGCCTCTCCACCTTTCTCCAAACTCTACCATCCCAGTTCACACCAGGTCGGTTTTAATTCCATTAAAATCTTTCTTCTCTTCTCTTCTGCTTTTTTGTCCAACTGGATTACTTAGTCAAATCCTTCTTTGTTAAAAAAGGGTTTTCGCCGGTGCTTGTCAGTTTAAAACTGGCTGTGAGTCTACTGCATTTGCTCCGTCCCCGCTCCTTACTGCTCCGGTGCCTCCACCTCTCCTCTATCAGAGCTAGGATGATTCCGGACATGTGAGCTGCCCAGCACCCCCTACCTACCAAGGGGGAATTTTAGGGGACCACAAGGGTCCCCAGGGGATGTTTTCCCTGTGGGTTCACCGCAGGTAGCTGTTACCCTGACTTCTGGGGTCCCATTGGGGACACCTCAATGTGCTCCAAATAATGGGGAATGGGAATTAGCCAGAGCACTACAAGAGGCAGGGCAACTTAGCGAGATCTTTAAACCCAATATTTACGGGGTCAGGCCAAGCGAAAAACCAAGCAAAATTGTCTAATAAAATGATTTTATTGAGGGGAATTCACTCATGCATGCACACAAGATACACACAATCACACATTCACACAAGAGCTAGCTGAAAGAGAAAGGGAGGAAAAATTATAGAGAGGCTGAGGGATTTGGAGGGATTTATAACTACTAGTCCAGAAGAGTAGTGAAGAGCAGAAGTGTATTTTGGCTTGGGTAGGACCTAAGGGCAATTCTCATTCAGGAGCCAGACGGACAGCATGACGGTAGACCTTCGAGAGACTGCCCTGGGCCTCCTCAAAGCAGGGGTATTTGTACCCAGAAAATGGCTTGCTGCTATGAAGGTTCCAGATGCAAGACAAAGGGAACCTGTTGTGGACAATGGGTCTTTTGTCTGTTGATGGGCTTAGGTGCTTTGATTGACAAAGACATGATGGGTGTTGTAATAGCTGTCTATTGTGGGTGCTGTGAGGACTGAGGAAAGAATCCAGGTGGACAAGGGATGGATATCTGTCAATCCGTGTCCTGGTGGGCTCCTCACAGTTGGATTCCTTGGAAAAGTCCAGCTTCTATTTAAACCTATTATCCACAGGAATGGTGTGTATTTACCTGACAAGTGACTCAGTCTTACCTGGAAGAATTTTGGGGTTGACCTATGCTTCTCACATTTACAGTCAAATTCTTTCCCTCGCTCAGTTTGACCTCTCTGTCACCTCTCAGACTCAAATTTGATATCAGAGCCAATAAAATGTGTTGCCAATTACATATGATGCCAATTAGGTATGGTGCCCATCCAAACTAAACTGATATTGGGGACCCCCAAAGTGGGGTCTTACATAGCCCTAAGCTAACAGTTCAGACTACCGGTTGCACTGACATCTTGGCCCCACCCCATCCTGGTAAAGGTTCTGCTGGGATTGTGACAGGACATCGGTGGGAACCAGTCAGATGTGGAAAATGGCCATAGACAGAGAATAGATGCAACAGAGACAGAAGAGTCAGACAGAGGGAAGAACTGACTCTGATTTTGGCAAGCTAATGAATGATTGAGAAGTTCAAGGGTTAACATGTTATTTTCCATGTCTTAATAAACTTTCACTTGTTCTTCTTTGTTTAAAGTGTTTCTGGTTGTCTCTATCAAGCTTGATAAAGAATCAGGTCATACTTTTCCCAATAGGGCTGCAAAACAACATGACTATTGGTTCACAATAAGGGGGGGCACCTTGAAACCTCAGTGCCCCAGTTCAGAAAGGGATTGAGGCCATTTCTGCATTAGACTGTTATAGTGCTATTATTCCACTTTCAACATCCCGTGGAATTCTGGGGTTTGCAGTTTAGGAAGGGGCCTTTGAGGATTCCATAGGATGTTGACCCCGGGATTTCAAGGATGTTCAAAGTGGAATAATAGCACTATAACAGTCTAGTGCAGAAATGGCCTAAGAGAGGAAAATGGCAAGGTGAGTGGTAGGAACCCAGGATTTGAACTGCAGGGCCAGCCTGGCAAAGAGTCACCTTCCTAATCTAAAATAAATAAGTAAGTACTTGTAACTGGAAAGCTAGAATGCTTGCAGATTTGATAGCATCTACTACCAGAGCCAGGAGTCTTCCACTCACAAAGAGCAGTTACTTCTTGTCTCGGAAGGAGGAACAAATAATTATGGTTTAACACCACAGGGTGTGCATTTACAGTCATTCTATTGTGTTCTGGGTGTATGCTGACATACTGTTTGATCTCAGGATGGTTTGTGCCCTGGAGGATACACCTTTGCATCAAAAGAGCAAGCAGTAGAAGAAGCAGACCTGAATAGTCCAATTCAGAGAGTTCAGCCCCGCCAGAAGAACAGAAATGTTACCCTGACTTCAGGGGGGGTCCCCTGGGGGACACCTTGATTTGCTTCAAAAATGCAAGGACTGGGGAAATTAGTGGAGCACCAGCTATAGCAGAACGAGGGGCAGGATAACCCAGCGAGACCTTCAACCCAATTTTTATGGGGACAGACCAAGCAAAAGGCAGTGAAAGATTAAAAAATAAACTAAAAATGTGTTTTTATTGGGAGAATTCAGTCATGCATGCACATAAGATACATACAGTCAAGCATTCACACAAGAGCTAACTGAAGAAGAAAGGGAGGAAAAAAATTATGGACAGGAAGGCTGAGGGTTTTTGGGGTTATATAGTTACCATTCCAGAAGAGTAGTGAAGAGCTTGAAATGTGACTTAGACTTCTGTCTAAAGGCAGACAGATCACAATTCAAAGCGACATAGCGGAGTCCTGCATTTCATCTGACTTCTCAAAACCAAGGGTTATATACTCTCTTTTCCTCCCGGAAGGGGTGTGAATGGATTGCTTTCCCAGCCTAGTGAACAACGGGAGTTGCAACGCAGACAATGGGGTCTGGAATGGACTGATTGGTTTCAATGCATTGGTGGAGAGGGGCTTTCTGGGCTCTCTGCAGTAGGATATGCACACAGTAGGGGTCCTGGGCACCTTATTGTTTTCTCATGTTGGCAATTGATAGGATTAGCTCAGAGCCATTAAGTCAAGCATTCTTGGCTAATTTCAGAGAACTTTTGACCTGGCCAGGCTGGGGTCATCTCTGACCTACTCCCATACAGTGTCCCTTTCTTCCACATGGCCTTGCCAGCCATAACTATAATTTATATTTTATGCCAATTAAACATATTTGCCAGTTGATATATTTTGCCAATTAGACCATATCAAAATGTCAGGGTGTATGGTCTGGTAACAGAAACATGGTCAATGCAGTACAGAGGCTGGGCATGACAAGCAGTCTGAGACACTAAGCAGGGAGTTTAAGAATAAGCTGGTCAGGGAATAAGAAAGCAGGAATCCCACACAATACTGAGCAGAGATAGTGGATCTGTTGTGCTGCAGCAGAGAGGTAGCCCTGGTTGTGTTGTTTTCTTTTTTTTTAATTCTTTTCATTATAAATTTAAAATTAAATACAAAAACTGAATAGGAATAACATAAATATTAAAAATTATGACAAAAACCAGTAAAACAAGTTCAAATCATATAAAAATAACAAGTATATATCTGTATAATGTATTTGAGTAATTAATTATATCTATCCTCATGTAGTTAACTCTCTCCCTCCCTCTTTCTCTCTCTCTCTTTTATCTTATTTTGATGAACAAACTAAGAAAGTTAGGTTGACATCTGTTCTTGCCAACATTTATCAAAGAAGATTGTTGACGGAACTCCACCACTATATTTGCAATCCATAATAAAAAAAAATAATAATTATATAATGTAACAAATGCATTTGTTCACCGCAAATTACCAGTATATGAAATCATGGTTTCCTCTGTGGAATCTTACACGTAATCACTAAGCTGTGTCTGATTGTTCCACCCATTCCACCTATTGAATTATTTTATAATGCAATACACATTTGTTAATATAGTAAGATACATATATATATGTATTTGTAATGTATATATCTCTATAATATTTTCTAGCTAAGTGTTTATATAGCTATGGTCATTAGATATTCTTGCTCAAATCGTGATTCCAATTGTTGCAATCTGTCCTCACTTAGTTTCCCAAAGGGGATATACTAGCTTCCAATCATGTTTAAATTGTTTTGAGGTAGAATCTGAAAATAAAGTCTTCAGTTTATCAAGTTCTGCCATATCGTATAGTTTCAAAAGCCAGTCATCTAATGATGGTGTAAACTTTTGCTTCCAGCATTGAGCACAAGTCATCCTGGCCTGTTTTCTAGCACGGTACTGTAAAATCAGTACGGCTGACCTCGTTCCAGTAGGCTTTTCTTTTTAAAACACACCACAGTAATTCTCAAAGAGCCAGAGCGGTGTAGTGGTTTGAGTGTTGGACTCAGACACTAGGAAACCAGGGTCTGAAACCCTCCTCTGCTAGAGAAAGCTACTGGGTGATCCTGGGCAAGTCACTCTCTTTCTCAGTCTCAGAAGAAGGCAAGGGCAAACCCCCTCTGAACAAAAGCTGCCGAGAAAAGCCGTGGTAGGTTTGCCTTAGGGTCTCTGTAGGCCAGAAATGACTTGAAGGAATACATCAACAGTGACAGTAAGTCCTGTTCTTTTGTTGCTGCTGCTGCTGCTTTAATCTCTGGGGCCCTTTTTGCACGTTATGACAAGTGCACAAGTGCACAGCATTTTCTGCTAAAAGCCAAAAATAAAAAAAATGCGTATGCGCTGCGTGTCCGGCTCTTGAGCGTCGTGTAAATGCAAGTGCATCGTGCAGACCGCTTCTCACATTTATGCGACGCTCAAGGGGCCCTCTTGCTTGCAAAATACAGTGGGTTTCAGAAGAGTACAATATCTCTGACTCCTGTTCTTCATAATCTATGTGGCTCTGCTTTTCAAGGCCCTTCCTGGAACCGCAAACCCTAGGATTCCATCGGATGTTGAAAGTGGAGTAATAGCCCTATAACAGTCTAGTGCGGAAATGGCTTTTGTCAGGCTTTCATGGCTAATTCTTCAATGAATGTAGGACCTGGACATGCTGGGGTTACCTTTAGCCTGCTTTCCATCCAGGGTCCCTTCTCCACATGGCTTTTCAGATCTAAGTGTGCATAATTTATATTTTATGCCAATTAAACATATCTTCCTATTATAATATTTTGCCAGTTTGACCATATCAAAGCATGGGGGTGTATGACCACTAACAGAAGGCCTGGAAACCAAGCCCTGTGAGGAATGGCTTTGGATGCCGGGTATGTTTAACTTGGAGAAGAAAAAGTTAAGAGGTGACATGATGTCTATGTTTAAATATTTGAAGAGATGTCATATGGAAGATGGAGTAAGCCTGTCTGCTGCAGCTCCAGAGACTAGGACATGGAGCAATGGCTTGAAACTTCAGGAAAAGAGATTGCATCTAGACATTAGGAAGAACTTCCTGATGGTAAGAGCAGTTTGATGATGGAAAATGCTGCCTTGGAATGTGGTGGAATCTCTTTCTTTGGAAGTTTTTAAACAGAGGCCATTTCTGCATGGGGCGAGGGAATCGCCCTGTGCTGGTTCTTACGAGACTTCTTGGCTCCATGCTTGGGTCCAGGCTGGTCTGGAGCAGTGTGTGGCCGCCACTCCGCACTGCTCTGGGGACGAAAATGGCAGCTTCCAGTTGGTCGAGGCTCTCCACCAACTGCTGAAGCTTGCCAGCCTAAAGCCCGCCCCCGGCAGACCGCAGGCTCGCACTGGTACGAGCCTGCAAATCTGCACTGGAGCATGGGCATGGAGTGGTGTGCTCCGTGCTTTTGAAAGACCTGTTTTAAGCAGTCTTTCAAGAGCACGCTGGACAACCACTTTGGGTCGTTTCGGAGCGGGCTGAGGTGCGGAACTACACTAAATAGGTCCGACCCAGTCCTCTCCCAGGTGCAGACGTCCTCCCTGGAGGACACTCTGCGCCGTTTCTTTAAGCCCGTGCGGAAATGGCCAGAGGCTGGAGGGCTTTCTGTCAGGAATGATTTGCTCGTGTATTCCTACATGGTAGTGGGTTGAATTCGATGGCGCTTGTGGTCTCATCCAACTCTTTGATTCTATGATTCTATAATTCTATAATTCTATGAATTGCCTATTGTGGACGGGCCTAAAGAGTGAAAATGAACCTTTTAAAAAATGTTACAGAGCTCCCTACATTGTTTAATACCTGTGTATTAAAAAAACCAGCCAACCTATATTTCAGAACCAGAAATTGGTTTTAGCCACTTCATTTTTTCTTTTTTTTAGTTTGGGGCTTTTTAAATTTTAAAATATTTCAAAATTATTTTTTATTTCATTTTTATTTAAATGCTGGCTTTCTTCCAGGATGGGTCCCAATGTAGCTTTTTGGCTATCCATATGACTCCAGGAAGTGCCAACAGAAGAAAAATGCCTAGGACTGTAATTCTTCACTAAACCTCTTGAAGGAAGTTCCAGCTGTGAAAAAAGTCTTTGCAAACTTCACAGTTTTTGAAATCTATTCACAGTTCAGAATTTATTCTACACTGGCTCCCTATCGCATTTGGTTGTTTTGCAAAGGAAACGGCTTTTTCTGCACAGAAAATAATATTTCTTCACAGAATGATTTTGAAGATGTAGTGATGTAGTGATTTGAACACTAAAAATGGATTATTTCACAAAATCCCACCTCCTGGTTTGCAATAGACCAGTGAACACCTGTGGGTGAAGGCCCAACACATGTCCCAGCTGTGGGGTGGACAACTGAGGCATTTTTAGGGATGAAAAGAATATTCAAAAATGGTTTTTTAAAAAAATTTCATTGATGAAGAAAAACTCTTGTAAAGGGGAAACTGGAAATGGCCAGTAATCCACCTTCGCTTTTTTTTTTTTCCAAAGGACTGTTCCTAGAGGCTACCAGGAAGAAAGTATCAGTTTTTAAAAAATTCATCACTTTGCGATATCCGATGTTGAAGAAAAATAGCCCCAACCCTGGGAAACCTGTGGCTCACTGGCCCCACTTTCTCCACCCCTGATGTACAAGAATGATACTGCACTCAAATAGACCACTTTGCTCATGGTTTGCAAAAGGATGTTTGGTTCTCTCAGCTGGATGGGTAGAGCTTTAATTAATTTTGCATTCATTACATGCAAAGGAGGAATTTCCATTAAAATAGCTCTTGCACTACTTTTTTGTTATGGCTGGCACGAGGTGGTCATTTTAAAAATTTACTACAGCCAACCTGTCAGAGAGCCCACCAAGGCCATTTCTGCATGACAGGGCTGTCTCGCCATGGGGATGTGATGGCGGTGGTCCATGGGTCGTGTTTCTGCATGATGTCATTGCAGTCTCACTGCCATCCTGCCCCCACACACTGCGATTGTGGGATAGTCACTTAGCGGAATAAATCTGCTAAGTGCCAACAATTGTGCTATGCTCTTGTCCTTCCTGGCCATGTGGAAGGGCAGGAAATGTGATGGAGGTGCTTAATTCCACAGTGCAGCATGAGAAAGTATGGCCCTTTTCGCATGTCTTTTTTTTTTTTGCGCGAGTGCCCCTTGAGCGAATGGGAGTGCCCCTTGAGTGAATGGGAGCGTCGCTCCGTACGGCGCACTCCCACTCACGCTACGCTCATGAGGCTAAAGCGGGGGGCGCACGCATTTTTTTATTTTCAGCTGTAAGCCGAAAATACTGCTTCCTCGCGCAATGCTCACGGCGCCCTCATGCATTTACCTGTGTGCAGTGCTTCAGCGAGCCGGGCCGGTCGCGCTTCCTTCCCCCAGCACAGCCTACAGCTCCCAGACTGTGCTGCGGAAGGAAGGGGCGGGGCACTAGTGCGACGGTCGCGCTACGAGGAAGCCGATGTGGAAGGGCTGTCATGAGCGGCGAGTGTGAGCAGCTGCTCTCGTGAGTGTCGCTCCCCACTGCTGCGACAAGGTAAGGTGTGAAAAGGGCCTATGGTGTGTGTTGCTCAGTGATGTATTTAAGTCTTTTACTCCAAGTCTCAAGTCAAGTCTCAAATCTCTACCTTCGAGTCTCAAGTCAAGTTTCAAGTCCTTCAAGATACTTTCAAGTCAAGTCTCAAGTCTGGGAGCCAGTTTTATACCCCAACCTATATTCCAGAATTTCTGGACAGAGTCAAGTAAAATCAGTTTTAACAATTTAAGCAGAGTCAGCCCTCCACCTTTGCAATTTTGTTATCTGTAGCTTCAGAAGTGGGGAGTAGGATCCTTCTTACTTCCCATTTTGGAAGATGGAAGATTTTTCAGAAGTGAGGAATAGGATCTTTCTTAATCCCCATTGAAGAAGCTTCAAAAGCTTTAGAAGGAAGGATCCTTCCTCCTCAAGCCCATTGCCTAACACATTTGCTGTTCCTCTCTGAAAAATGCACCCTACACTCTGGGGAGGAATCTTGACTTCTGCTCTTAGGAAAAGTTTTAGAAGGCTCCTCCAATACGTAGCAGGGACAGGCTGCTGAGCAGACCTCCAGCCCATCACCTAACCTATTTGCTGTTCCCCTATGAGAAATGCACCCACGCTTTGAGCTTGAGACAGATCCTCATGTGACCAGTAGGCAAAGGAGATAGAGGCATTGTTCAAAGTCGTAAGGTTTCTGGATGAATGTGTTATGTTGTTGAACCAAGGGCAGCAAGTCAGTCACTAGAAATATACAAGTCTTGAGTCAATTCGAGTCTGTGCATCATTTATTGCGGAGTCAAGTCCAAGTCGAGTCACTGAGATGTCTTAAGTATGACTTGAGTCCGAGTCAGTTGAATCGAGTCCACATTGCTGGCTGTCGCTCATACTTCCTTCCACAGAGAGCCAGCCAGATGTGGAGGAAAGTGTTCCTATCATACTCCCTTCCTGGCAAAGACGCCACCAGGATTGCAAAGGAAGGACAATGGGATCAGATAGGGTGTGAAAAGGGCCCAAATTAGGATCCTCTGCTATGTTAGCTTAGCTGCTCTGGTGCGATGTTGGGGATAGCTTTGCTATTTGGGTGTTGGGAGGGGAAAGCTGGTCAGAGCCTGGGAAACAAGGTCAACAGGTACAGCGTGGTGATGCGATGTAGGAGAAAGAATGCAAGCCTCTGGGAGGGAGAGTGGAGAGATCTTAAAACCAAAACCTGTACTGGGTCTTCAGTTCTGGCAAAAGCAGTGTCTCTGTGCTACTTCTAATTTTTAATAAAAACTTTCTGGATTCATCCATGAACCCTGGTTATTGAGTTAGATTGAAACAGAATATTATACAACCTCTGTTTCAAGTGGACTTATTCCCCCCCCTCAAAAAAAGCAGATAAGAAATTCCAGCTGAATCTTCTCTTCCTTGGTTAAAATCTCCCCACCTTTCTGCAATCTCGTCTGGATTTCCTGAACAGCCTCTGAAGCCCTGGTGCACAGCAATTCCCTGTTTAAAGAGGAGCAGTATGATCACAGGTACATTTGGCTGTTTTCCCCTAGCCAGACAAAAAATGAGACTTCTGGAAGATCCTGGCAGATGTCACTGCTAATGCTACTCCAAGCTTTCCTGCTCCCCATGAATCAGGGAAATGGTTGCACAGGGAACTTCAGAGACTGTTGAATAATTGTATGTGTGTTGGGTTTTGCATGCTGTGGAGAGAGGAAAGGAATACAGACCACCACAATGCCACCTACATATGCTTAAGGGAAACTTATGCATGCTTATGTTCCTAAGAGGATATTAACCAGTGAGTGTCACTTTGAAGAGGTGAATAAAAATTGGGAATATGACAGTTCATTTTTATTTTTCTACTAGAAATTGTTGTCAGAATTAATTTCTTGACAAATAATGAAATAAATAGAGTTATGCATTTGCGTATTTGTGTGTCAGGATGAGATTCTACATAGGAGTTGCATAACTTAAATCTCTAGCTGTGGAGTTCTGTTTCGATTGTGCTACGGAGCTCTGCTCTTGAATGACAACATGTTGCAACTGAAGCCACACACAAATGAGCAATTAAGAACACAGGCCAAATATCCAGATACATCTGTGCATGCATACACACCTTTGTGCATGCTTGCAGATGTTTGCACACTGGACAAAGATGTTCAGCAATGCATGTCCAAGTTACAAACAGGATTGTGGCTCACAAATTGCTTTTACAATGTTCAGTGAGGGAATTTCAAATTATGCAACAAAAACCTGCATCTCCACTGAAGGCACAAGCTGATGTACTTGAATTTTCATGTCATGAGGCAAAAGGATCAGTATCCATCACGAGCAAGATCCTATGTTCCATATAGCAGTAGGACCTCCATTGTATTGCTAGCAGTCTATATATCCAAGGGTGAAGGATGACTTCTAGCAGGTGTGGGCAACTGAGCAAGGACTGGGGAGCCATCTTTCCTTCCAGCACCTACCTGTCAGTTTGCGCCAATGTGCTTTGGTGCACCCAAAATGATATGAAGTCACTTTGGGATACCATTTTGGCTGATTTTCAGTACATTTTCATCCCTTTTTTAGTGTTTTGGGGAGGTTTGTGGGCTTTGGGGGTTTGGGAAACCAAACTGCTTCATTTCTAGGTGCTTTTGGACAATTTTGGATGGTTTGGAGGCAGCAAATCATCTCAAAATTGGCTCCATTTTTTTGGAGGGATTGAGGGCTTTGTGGGGGATGCTGAGGAACTTCCAAGGGCAGCACTTAGGGGTCCCAAGGTCTGCATGTACCCTGTGGGATGCACTTTGCCCATTCTTGACTTCCAGAACAAAAGACAGAAATACTGTTCAGAATCCTATTAGTAACATACAGAAGCTTTTTGCCTGCATATGCATGGGGTGTGTGCCACAGAATTATTATCTGGGGAAGTAATGCCTTCATTTTTCTCCCCTATATCAATCTCCCTGCAACTTGATTATCAGCTTCTCCCATCAGCTCTCCTTTAACCTTGCACAATTGAGGACGATGGGGAGACAAGTACTCTTAAGCTATTGCCTGCTCAGATTTCCCCAGCCTTTCTTACAAAGCTTAAACTCAAGAGGATATTATCTCACCCACTCAGCCAAAGCAAATATACCTTTCCTACTCATAAATGATGGCTAAATCTCCTTCTCCATCAGTACCTTTGTACAAGCAACAAGGAAGTTGTTGTCAAAGTGGTCTTATGGGAAATCTCATGTTTGCTAATGGAAATACAACTGAAGTTAAGTATGTAGGTACTGTCACTGCTGGGATCAAATGAACCAGTCCAACATTATCTCAGAATCCAACGAAAGTTTGAACACTTTTTATGTAGTTTAAGCAAAATGTTGACCATCTATGATGGGATATCTTGCCTCTTCAACTTTTTTTTAAAAAAATGGTTCTTTGATTTGGGTCTTATGATACGATGGCAGAGAAATATGTTAGATCATAGCTGTATGTATATATGTATGCATATAAGTATGTATGTTTTCTCTTGTTGTGCACCTTCAAGGCATTTTTGACAACTCCAAGGAGAACCTATCATGGGGTTTTCTGGGGTTGAGAATGCATGATGCACCCAAGGTCAGCCAGTGGATTTCCATTGCTGAGCAGTGAATCAAACCCTGGTCTCCAGGATTATAGTTCAATGCTCAAAGCATTACACAAAGGAGCAAATAGCAGCTTTTGGAGTGATAGGAAACTTAACAATGAGCAGATAACATACAAGCAGGGCCTAGTCCCAGCCTGTTGTTCCACTGCTCTTCCACCCTATCATACACAAATGTCCATGATAAAAAAACAAAGTTGTTACCCTGTTTACTGGAGGTCCCGGGAAGGACACCAAAATGTGGTCTACAATAGGTGGGGAAAATTAGCTCAGAGCACTGCTTAGCGTTACAAGAGGCAGGATAACTTAGTAGGATCTTGTAACCCAATGTTTATGGGGTCAGGCCAAGCAAAGGAGCAGACCAGTTTGAAAAGAATTGAGATTTTATTAAATACAAACAGACAGTGTATGCAACACACTCACACAAGTAGTTAAAGAAAAATAAAGGTTGGAGTGGTACAGAGGGATTTTGAGAGGGATTGTTGAATTGGGTGATACGACACCTATCCTGAAGCTTGAGTTCGTTGGTCTGGAGTCTCAGTACGTGGGACTGAGGGGACAGCTCGCCGAACAAAGCAGCAGCAAGGCTGGATGGAAGTCCGGAGTGATCCGAGGTTGCTGCTGTCTCAGCTACTGGAGCTGAGGGGAAGCTTGCTAAGCAAAACGCCAGCAAGGTGGGATGGAACTCAGGAGCAATCCGAGGAGGGTCTTGGAATCAGGGGTTTTTATAGGGAGAAGTGTGACTGCAGCCTATGCCTTACTCGGGGACAACGAATTTTGGGTGTGAGACAATATCTCCAAAAAGTCACAATTTAGCATGATTGAGTTAAGTCTGAATTGACAAAGAGGTAGACTGTATGCAAATGCTCAGTGCTTGGCCTTTAAGCTTCTAGCTTGCTAAGTTACCTGTTCGGGGCAGGGAATCCTTTGTAAACAGTGTGCATACATAATAAGGGTGTTTGCCGGGGAGGTCCCTGAAGCTGTGATCTGGCTATTTCTGGCTTGCTTGTATTGTTTGAGAATATTGCAGCATTAAGTACCGAGCCTAGTTTCGTGCTTGTCCAGGGGCCTAACAAACACGTGGAGAAGGGTGGTGGAAGAAAGCCGAATTATGATATCAAACTGATATCTAGGGGTGTCTCCAAGGAGGTCTAAACTGCAGTAACAAAGTCACCTCTCTGTCTTTAGATGCATCTGCACCAACTAGTTATATCAGTTTTGTACCACTTACACTGCCATGGCTCCATCCTAAGAGTTCTTTGGTTTGTTGGTTGATGAGATACATAGAATTACTATGGTCCACTCTTTCAACTACAATTTGCATACTATGAATGCCTGGCTGCTTTGCAACATTAAACAGATTTAATTGTAAACCCTTCTCTTCACAAGGCACCTTGGGAATTGTATTTTCATGGAGTAGACTGCAGATCTCTAGCAGAGAATTCTAAGTTATGGCATCAAATTACAGATCCCAGGATTCTATGATAATTAAATTTGTCTGGAATGAATAATACTATGCAGTGCAGTTTCAGCTCAAGTCTCATGAATGGTCCATGAGATTCTACAATGTAGTCCTTGCAAAATTGATTAATTTTTTTTTGCACAAAACAATGTGTTGTTTTTTTTTGCAAACAATTTTTTCACCGAAAAGTCCTGAAATGTGAAAAAAAATCACATGACAGTTGATCATTTTTCCAATGGCTCTTCTCATCAAGAACAAGACCATATGTGAAGGTTTTTGACATCCTTGTTTCATATCACGGAAATCACTTTCTTACTCCATAGTGATATGTGATTCTCATTATTGCCTTGCTGTGCCTTGGATCCAGAATTTTCCTCTCTGCTCATGTGACATTCCCACCATAAGAAGGGAAGAGTGATATTCTTTGCCAGTTCCTTATCGCCCTGAAGTTCATTGCACTTTCCAAAAATTAGCACTGGACGGGCCGTTGGCAGAGCCAGGGTGAATTGGACCCTGGAGACATTTCCTCACTTGGTGGTTTAAGTGCTGGACTATGACCCTGGAGAGCAGGGTTTGATTCCCTGCTCAGCCATGGAACCCCATTAGATCACCTTGGGTGCATCATACACTCTCAACCCCAGAAAACCCCATGATCAGTTTTCTTTAGGGTCACCATAAGTTGGAAAAGATTTGAAGGCCCACAACAACAACACCTCTCCATCTTCTGCCAGGAGGATCTAGGAATCAAAAGATCTATGGACAGAAAAGATCCTTCAGTTTGCAGCGAATTAGTACTACATCCAATCAGTTCTCTTCCCTTCTGACATTGTTAGGTTTAAATGGAAGGGTTAACCAGGAGGAATCTCCGGCACTCTCTCTCCTCCAAAGGTAGCACAATTTGGGAAGTCCCATACTTGAATCTTCTCATTGCAGTTAACTTCTGCTCTCCTCATTGGTGTGGAGGGAATTAAGAAGCATGCAGCACCAGGGAACAGAAGGCAGAATGGTTACTGAGGCTATCGTAGGAAGGCTTGCGCATTTCATCCAACCAACAGAGATTCAAGCCTGTGTACATACATAATGCATTTGTTCTGTTCAAGCATTCTTACGATGTGTTCTTTTGCCCCTAGAGAATTTGGTACAGGGTGTTTTTGATGCTCAACAGAAGAGGAGAATCAACTTGCAATGTTGTATTAAGAGGTAGCATTCGAGTCTTCAGGTTATAAGCAGGTACTTAAGCCATTACATATCCTTGAAATAACTTCCTGGATCACTATTCCAATGTCAGTGAAAGAGTACCTCTTCTGATGATAAGAATGTTCCCATAACACTTTGAGGAAGCATGTTTATTTGTTTCAAGCGTCCCATTTACAGAGATGGAGTAAAAACCAAAAGTTTACAATAAGGAAGCAACAGGGGAATCTAAAATCTTTGTGGGTGAGAAGCCAATAAAAACAATACTTTTGGTACTGCTTTCTTGGGTGTTGCAGTTTTGAAATGGAAAGCAAGATGGACTGAAATTCAGAAAGGGCAGTGCCCATGAATTACTGGAATGTTGAATGAGCAGCATCAGAATGGAGTCTGTGAAAACCAAATCTTTTTAGTAAAATCAGAGAGCCCCTCCAATAACATATGCTACCCAAGAGCTTGGTCTACAGAACCATTCTCAAAATCCTGCATCATCCTGACATGATGCGCCACAACTCCCATAGTCCTGGCTATCTGTGGTTGTTGATGACAGAACTGTATCCCAATATTATAAAATAGACTGGACCTCCTAACCATCCCAGCACAAGGACTGAAACACCTCAACACACTTATTTTAGAATCTTGGGATTTCTAGCTGGCATCCTGTTGGTGATGTACAAAGGTGTAACAGGGTTTAACACCAATGTATATAGTTTTCCAGACCTTGAAGAAGGAGATAATCTGGTACCTGCTTCTGCAAGTCATAATCCTGGAGTGCAAAAACAGCCGTTTCTGGTCACTGTTTGATTGACAGGCTCTGGAGAACTGATGGGTGAAGGAGCAACCTTTAGGGCATGGATGCTGTTCCTTCTTCCTCCATGTTCAAAGAATAACTGAAAGAACCCTGGGCATCAATCAGGGGCTAGGATTGCTGATCAATGGCTGTGAAGATGGAGCAGTTCCTACTGTTTCTGGGGGGAATAGCTAGATAGAGGGAATCAACTCTGTTGTTACCCTGTTTACTGGGGGTCTCGCGAGGGACTCCAAACATTCTTAACTATAGGTGGGGAAAATTAACTCAGAGCACTGCTTAGCAAAACGAGAGGCAGGGCAATGTAGCAGGATCTTGTAACCCAGTGCCTACGGGGTCAGGCCAAGTCAAGAAGCAGACTGGTTTGAAAAATAACTAATGATCTTTATTAAATACAGGCACACAAAGTAAGCAACACACACACACAGATAACTAAGGGAAAATAAAGGTGTGAGTAAGATAATGGGATTTTCAGAAGCATAGTTGGTTTGGGTGATACGGAACCTGTTCCTGAAGCCTGGAAGAAGATAGAGAGCGAGGCTGGGATTTGGTGACTCTCAGCACTTGGAGCTGAGGGGACGCTTGCCAAGCGATGCAGCAGCAAGGCGGTTGGAACTTGGGAGCGACCTGAGGAAGGTCTTGGAATTAAGGGTTTTTATAGGGAGAAGTGTGACTGCAGGCTATGCCTTACTCGGTGACAACAATAGGTTTCGGGTGTGAGACAATGTCTCCAAAAGGTCACAATTTAGCATAATGGAATCAGAGCCGAATTAACAATAGTGTAGCCAGTATGCAAATGCACAATGCTTGACAATCGACAGTTCAACCTTTGTCAAGCTGCCTGCTTGGGACAGGGAGCCTTTTGTAGGTAGCGCGCATACATAACAGGGTGTTTGCCGGGAGGTCTCCTAAAGCTGTGATCTGGCTACTTCTGGCTTGCCTGTATTGTTTGATAATATTGCAGCAATCAGCCACCTAGCCTAGTTTCATGCTTGTCCGGGGGCCTCACAAACACGTAGAGAGAAGTGGTAGAATAGGGCCGAATTATGACATCAAACTAATATCTAGGAGTGTCTCCAAGGAGGTCTAAACTGCAGTAACACTGTTGTCTCTTCCACTTGTAAGTACACTGGTGGAGACTTACTCTCTGCTAGAACAAGGTAGTTGTCTTGTGCCCAACAGTGTTGAAGCAATAGTCTTACCAATTCCCATTGAATACCCCAGTGAAATTTGAAAAGGAGTACATTTTGTAGTGTATCCATATGAAGTTAGAACTGGAGTATCTTTTTCTATCTATCTATCTATCTATCTATCTATCTATCTATCTATCTATCTGCCTGAAAACAGCAAATAGATCTCACATAGCAGGGGTGGGAAACTCTCAGAGGTTAGGGGCATTAGGGGCCACATTGGCTCACAGGAGACCTTGGAGAATCACCTGACCCGACACAGTCCCCAAACACCACCACCTTGGATTTGGGGGCAGAATTGGCCATGTTTTGACCTCTCTGTCCATCCTAGTCTCAGGAGATTTTTTTTTAAGAACAGGAAGTTACTTCAAAGTGTCACTTCCTGTTCACTCTTTACTTTACAAAAAGGACCCTTCTTGGCCCAAAAATGCCCTGGGGGAGTCAAACACTTAG
Source organism: Iguana delicatissima (assembly GCA_948472985.1). Taxonomy (NCBI): domain Eukaryota; kingdom Metazoa; phylum Chordata; class Lepidosauria; order Squamata; family Iguanidae; genus Iguana; species Iguana delicatissima. Next base: position 1,189,600 of record CAOKZL010000419.1, read on the forward strand.
AATAAAATGCCCTCTATGTCACCTAGAGGGCATCTGAGGGCATTTGGGAGTCAAAACTGTTTTTCAAAAAAAATCCTTTTTTCCATTGCTGCTGCTTATTTTGTTGCTAATGGATTTTAAATTTCATTGCCTGTATTTTAGTGTCCTTTGTTCCCAGTCCCCAGATGGCCAAAAAGGGGGTGTAGTGTCTTACTGCCTTAATATCCCTCAGCACCATCTTAACTGACAATGGAGGTAACATCTGAGATAAAATGTAGGCCAGTGACTCTAAAATTCTCACTTTTCTTCTCCTATGTGATCTTTAGTATCTTTTCCTGATGAAGAAGCCAGTGAAGGTTCAAAAGCTTGCATTAAGTGTTTTGTGAATTTTAGTTGGCCAAATAAAAGTATCACTGTTTTGTGGATTTTGAACTTTGTTTTATTTTTCTGCACAGCCAACACAGTAAACATTGAATATGTTTCCTGGATGTGAAGCAACTAGTAATGTTTCTTGGAGATTTCAGACTGGAGTCTTTCCCATCTCTATCTAGACATACTAGGAATCAGATCTGGGAGATTTTAGCATGCTTGTGCACTATAGGTGGCTCTTTCTTCACCTTACCTGGTGCGGAGACATCCGGTGTGGGTCCCAGTGTCAGCCTTGCTGGGACGGGAGTTCAACAGGAGTGCTCCTCTCCAGATCAGCTGCCCTCGTGTTCAAGGAAGTGCAATGGCCATGCCTTTTCCAGCTACAGCACTGCCAGGTAGTTTCCCAGGCTCTACTGGGGCAGGAAGCACAACCATTGCACTTCCAGGGCTTCTGCGGATAAGGTGAGTACATCCTGGTGATGCAATAGCCAGTCATTAATGGGGAAAACCCATCAGGGACAGTATAAAGTGTAGTCCCACCGTGCATCAACATGAATGGATTGCACTCAGTGGCCTGAGTCCAATAGTTAGACTCAACTGGAGTAGATCAATGGAACTCACATATGCATTGACTTACTAAGTTCTCATTGGAACTAAGGCCCTTTCTGCAGCTTACCTCTGTCCCAGCGGTGTCTGGTGATGATGGTGGCAATGGTTCTCCTGGGAAAGGAGTGCAATGGAGCACTCCCCTCCACACTGGCTGCCTCCAGGAACCAGAAAGTGTGAAGTCCACGTCTCTTTCTTCTGCAGCACAGCTGGGCACCGTCCCAGGCTGCACTGGGGCAGGAAGTGCAGCCATCGCACTTGCACAACCTCCACAGCAAATGTAGTGGGAGGATAGTGTGATTACTGGTCATTGACAGGGAAAACCCATCAATTATTTGCAGCACAATTGTACCACCTAGGGATGGGAAAAAAGTGGGTCTGGGACAACATCATGCATAAGTGTTGTCCTGGTCCTGTCCTTTTCCTATCCCCAGGGTGGGATGACAATCCTGCAGAAAGAGCCTTAGCAAGGCAATGGGTCAGCTCTAGCTGGGACTCACAATTAGATTTAGGTTGGCATAAGAAGATCTTTGAAATAGAGCTCCAAGGATAAGTTGTAGACCAAAGAGAAAGAAGGAATTGAAAACAGGTTGTTAATTTGGTGAAGGAGTAAGTGAACTGTAAACAGAAAGTATTTCAAATGGTTTCAAGTAGTTTTGAGTGGCCACTGAAAGCTAAGTTTTAACTGTGTTAGCTGCAACCTCAGAGATGGAACAAAATTCCATAGGGAGTTTCCTGGTCATTTTGCCAGGAGAAACTGTATAAGTACCAGGGATTTGGAAAATTGTTTCCAAGGTTCTCTAGAGCTTCATCTCTTGAGGGTTTCTTTTACTTTCATTGGCATTTAGGCTGCAGCCACTGTTTGGCCATGAAGACTCTTTACCCTCTCTTTCTTCTTACTTTCTTGGTTTTCCAGGTACAGAGCAAACCGAATCCACCAAATGAAATTGGAACAAAGACTGATAAGAAACTGGAGAATGCTGCTCTTCAAGCAGATGGTGAGTTGAATTGAGTAAATATTCATCTGATATGTTCTGTGGGATGTGCAAAAATCCTAGAACCATAGCTGCAAGAACTGTCATATGCCAGCTTAGCTTCTGGATCAATGAGAGAGGGGAGTGTGATGAGGCAGATTGTTCGTGATGGCAAAATTTGCAGGAAAAGGTAAAGGAAGGCACTGAGGCAGTGAGACTTCTTGAAATGTTGACCCTAAAGTGGACAGTCATTTATGAGCTTCATCATGTTCCAACACCCAGAAGGCCAGGTAGATGCTTATATGTGACCTGACATATTCAGTAGCAGTACACTGATTGTAGAACTATCCCTGGAAGGTGGTGGGATTAGCTCCTCTTTCGTTTCATTTTCATTTTTAAAATGGCAGCAAAGCCTATTCTGTTTCTTTCAATTGTCTATTTTTTTTCAGTGCTGCTGTTTTTATGCCAATCTTCCTCTTCTTCCTGCTCCTCCTCCTCCTTCTTCTTGGTTGCATAGTCCAATAGGTGTTGCCAAATGGAGTTTTGGACCATCGCTAATGAACTGGATTCTATCCAGGGATCTAGGAATCAGTGAGGTCTCATCATATACTGTGGCACCTTCCAAGCAATGTTGCTTTTTGTTTTCATACTGTTGTGACCTTATCTATGCAAATGTCATTCAGAGGTTTTGTCAGTTCATTTGGAATTGTTTCCAGAGCAGCTAGCACTGCTGAAACTACTGCTGTTCTCTTTTTCTAATATTGTTAGGAAGATGATGACAATGATGATGATGATGAGGAGGAGGATGACTATTCTGGAGATCAGTGTTTGAGTCCTCACTTGGCCATGGAAACCAACTGGGTGTCCTTGGGCAAGTCACACCTTCTCAGTCTCAGAAGGAGGCAAAGGCAAACCCTCCTTTGAACAAATCTTGTCAAGAAAACCCTGTGATAGGTTTGTCTTATGGTCACCGTAAGTTGGAAACAATCTGGAGGCACACAACAAATACAAACACAGTCAAGGAGTGGAAACTGCCCAAATCCATGCATGCTTCAACTTCAGACTGAGCTACAGAAATTCTTCTAATTAACTGGTGTTCAGGAAGGGGAAACCAAGGAAAGAACAAAGCCACAAGATAATACAAATGGGTCTTGAGCCATCTAGATTCCCAGGACCACACTGGGGTGAGAGGTTATGACTTACTCAATGACTTGCTTTCCATGGATGAATGGAGATTTGAACTCTGTTCTCCTGGGGTCTTAGTCAGACACTCAAACCACTATAACACCCTGGCTCTTTGCGTTACATCCTGTACGTTGTATCTTCATTATGGTATTGTTTTGTGCCTTCAAATAATTTCCACCTTATAGTGACCCTAAAGTGAACCTATCATGGGGTTTTCTGGGGCGGAGAGCATGCAATGCACCCAGGGTCACCCAATGGGTTTCCATGGCTGAGTGGGGAATTAAACCTTGGTCTCCAGGGTCATAGTTCAGTGCTTAAACCACTACACCACACTGGCTCTCACATAAGTGCTTCTAAATTCCATTCAATAAATAGCATCTATATTGTGCCACACTTCTCACTTTAAAAATGGGGAAAAGACCGTTTTGTTTTTCCTGTTTATGTTTTGATGAGATGGTCAGCAATATCATTATGATCATGTTGAACTTTTTATGCAGAGAAAGGACTGAAGGAAGAAGCAACTGCCCTGTTTCGAAGAATCAGACAGCCTTGCTTTGGCCAGAAAGGATATTGCCTACCCCGGAATTTAGCCTGTACTTCAGGCTTTATGTTTAAGGAGCAGTACAACACCTGCTCAAATAAAAGAAGCAACAAGTGCTGCTTTATCTAAAGAATGCAAGAAGATGCTGAAATCCCTTGACATAATGTTTTGCAATCAATGAGAATAATTTCTTATTCTTTCAATAAATTGCCTGTTGATCACAGCCTCTTGTCTTTTTATTTTTATTTTTTGGTTTTGTGTTATCTGTTTGCATAAAAAAATTGTCATAAAACTGAGGTGGCCTGAGACCACCACACCATTTTTTTTTTAAAGTTAGAACCTTACCTTTAGATTGACAATTAGCTTGCCTCCAATTACGGGAAGAGAATAGCAACTAGCATGATGTAGAGTAGATGTAGATCCTAGCATGATGTAGAGTGGTGATGGATATAATTCTTCTCTAATTTTGTTCTTGAAGGAAGAAATGAATAATTTTTTTAAAAAAATTCTTCCCGCTGAATAGTTTTCGAAGACCATTTGCTTTCGGAACTTATTCTGCGCAAAATGTGCATATCGTGCTTTTGTATAGAAAAGAGCACTTTCTCCGCACCAACAGCATTTTCTACCCAGAAAGTAATACTTCTGTTTCCCATGCAGAAAACATTATATTTGGGGACTTATCCTGTGCAAATTTGGCACCTTATTGTGGTGCAAAATAGCCTTCTCTGTTGAAGTGACAACATTTTCTTCGCTGAAAATAAGTCCCAAACCGTGAAAATACTCATCAGTCCAGGATTCTCCTTGTCAGGGTTTTCTGTTACTTGAGGAACATTTCGTCTGACTGGATAGTGGTCAGAGTATGGCCACAGATTCTAGAATTTGTCTGTCTGAGAAAAGAGGCAGGAAAAGGGATTTCACTTAAACATCAAGAAGGACTTCCTGACAGTCAGAGCTGTTCGACAGTGGAATATGCTGACTCAAAGTGTGGTGACGTCTCCTCCCTCTTTGGAGGTTTTTTATCAGAGGCTGGATGGCCATTTGCTGGGTGTGCTTCGACTGTTTGTTTCTGCATGGCAGCGGGTTGGACTTGATGGTCATTGTGGTCTTTTCCAACTCTCTGTTTCTATGATTCTTTGATGCTATGATGTCAAGGATCATACACACGTCATCTGTCCCCTTTCTTCTGCAGAACCCAACTCCTACAGAGAGGGAATTGCATTTACCTCCAGCTGCCAAAAGCCCTCTATGGCACACCCTCTTGACAAGCTGATCCCCACAGTTCCAACCTGGGGTTCCTGTCACTCCCCTTGCCCTTTCCTACCATCAGTCCCTGCCTAGATTGGGTACTTGGGCCTCAAGGTGACTCTCCCCACCATTGTGGATCGGTGACTGTGTTGTTTTGGTGTGTTCTATGGAATAAGTGTGACCAGGCCCCCCAACAAACTTAATATGAACAGACAGAAACAGTGGTAAAAGAAAACATGTGGAAGTTTATTAAGATGCAGAAAACAGCAAGCTAATCCTTGAACTTCTCACTCATTCATAGTTCTCAAAAAACAGAATCAATTCTTCCTTCTGTCTGACTCTCCTGTCTCCATTCCTTGTGTTCCTATCCCTCTGAAATCTGTCCCTTAGCTTTGTGTCAGCTTTTCCCTACCTCTAAGGTATCTTTTCTCTACCTGACCTTTCTCAGAGACAAGCATCAGTGTTTTTTTTTAAATCATTTCTCCCCCATAGGTCTGCCTTTTCACTGTCCTTTTCAGAAGCCTACCTATACAGGGGGACACCTCACGTGATCAGCCCCACTCCCATTCACTTCTCAGCCAACACCTCTGCTAGCATTGCAAACCCTGCTGGCCCCTTCCATGCTGTGCCCTGTCCTTGGCTGAGATCTCTTTCACTTTGACCAGGGTTATGGGGCTGCTAACTAAATCTTTAACTCTGACTCTGCTTCCAACTCTCTATTTTTCCACTGCTCAGCTCTGACACCTTCATAAATGTCAACTGAATAGTAATCAGTGATAACAAATTTTCTATAGTAAAGGCACTTCATCACAATCCCAAGAATTTTCAGGCTACTTAGGCCATTTCTGCACTACACTGTTATACTGCTATTATTCCACTTTCAGCATCCTATGGAATCTTGGAGTTTGTCGTTTACGGAGGGGCATTTAGAATTCTCAGCCAGAGAGCTCTTTGGCCTCAGTAAACTACAAACCCCAGAATTCCACAGGATGTTGAAAGTGGAATAATAGCACTAGAACAGTCTAGTGCAGAAACGGCCTTGGATTGCTAGTACCTAAAACAGATTTATTGCATGAAGTGTTCTGAACAAGAATGCTTTCCTAAATTCCTATGAAAGGAAATAAGTGAGAAACAAGACAGTTAATAAAGGTTTAAAGGTAAAATATAAGCATAAAATATGTTCACCATGAGAGAGCCCAGAGTCCAGAAACTGACCAGTCGCTTTAGTAAGCAGCCAACAACTGATAAAAGAGAAACAAGGCAAGGCTTGCAAGAGAGTCAAAGCAGTTGCATAGGGATGGGGGGTGTAAGGGGGTGCTCTGGGTGGCATTTTTTGGGGGTGCCACTGCTCTTTGCTTGCCTCCCCATGCCCTGTACCCCCGCTTCATGTGCCGTAGCTCCGCCCCATGCACTGTAGGCATGCCCATGCACGCCGTGGCTCCTCCTCTGTGCACTGTAGCCCCACCCCCACATGCTGTACTCCTCTCATGTGCCCTGTTGCCCTGCTCACATGTACCATAGACACATCCATGCATGCTGCAGCCCCACCCACATATGCTGTAGCCATGCCCATGTGAGCCATAGCCCTACCCTCATGCCTCTGCCCCCTGCCCCTACCCCACTTGCGTCAAGCTACGCCACTTAGCCAAAGCTTTGAGTAACAGTGGACTAGCTAAGTGAAATGGGCGGAAATGGGGAAGCAGGTGCCAGTAGATGCTAGAGCATGGTTAGCTCTATGGCCTGCAAAGTCTGGAGCGTGCCAGACCAGGCCAATGGGAGGGGGTGTGACTACAAGAGCTGAACTAAAGTTACCTGTAGCTTCATTAAGCTTCATTGTAACATGAAATTTCACAACCCCAGGTGGGATTTGGTAATATAATTTGGGGTCACCTATATGTACATGTGCAGTGCTTCAATGTTGCCATAATAATGTATTCATGATACTGTTTTCTATATGTATAGAGTTATCTTCTCCTTAGGGAGGACCCTGTAATCCTTGTAATGGATGATAGATGTAGTTTGGCTTGTGTTCAGGGAACAGTTGATTTATTGTGTGCCTTGTATTCCTGATAAAACTTTGATCTCTCTTTCTCAGTGTGGCTTATCAGCTAACTCACTGGGCATGAATCCTGCTTTCTTTGGAAAAAAGATCCAGGTGACCACCACATATTGTTTTGATATTATGGGTTTTCATTTTGAACTCGAAGCCAGAATTGATGCATTTCTACCAACTCTGACTTTGCCTCAAATTCCTACTGATTCTGACTCCAAGTCCATGATTCAAATTCTACCATGGCTTGGCCTTTGATGCTTCACTCCTCCCACTTTTCCTATTCTGGGAGCACCAAGGGAGTCTTTTCCCTCCCTGGGGAAGCTCAGGCAGACTGTGGAGCAAAGAGGGACAACCACTACTTCCTCCTCCCCGCAAACCAAGTTCGTCTTCTTGTTCTCATTGAATATGTCACAAACATGGAATGAAGAGGGGACAAAGTCATTGGAGCCATAGTCTGGAATGCAACTCCCCTTATGAGGTGTGACTGACAACTCCCAAGAGGGAGAATTGGACTGAACTGAACATAATACTTCTGCCAAGTTATTTCACTGCTTTTGGAGTGTGTGAAAATGAAATAACCCTTTGTTCATTGGGGCAATCAACACCACTGTCAAAACAGATCAAACAAAGAACCTTCTGAATACAGAGTTACTGGCATTAGGGACAAAGAGAACAAAAACCAAGTTGTAATTCATTCTTCTGGAAATAGGACTTCCTCATTCCTTTTGAGGGTTTTTTGTTTATCTGAGAGACAATGGATTGACAGCTGTTCAAAAGGCATTGTTGCCCCCTTGGTAAACCCTGTCCCAGGGTCTACAACTTTGATATAAAATTAATCTAACCCACCAGAGAGGCCACCCGGGTGAGCACATAGGCAATAACGGTCGTACAATTGAACGAACCAGGTCAGGTCAGTAAATTCTCCAGTCACGTAGCCACAGGAGACCTCATGTTGTGATAAACCACGGTGGACAAAACGTCATCAACCTTTAAGGAGTCAACTTGAAATGAGTAAGAGTGTTCCCATAAAGCTGAGCGCTGGAAGTAATAAAATCTTGTCAAATCTATCTCCAGAAACTCACACCGCAGCCTCAAAGCGGTGGAAGATCCTGTTACTTGGATGACACCTTGTTATCTTCCAATATCAAAGAAAGTGCCAGGTGTGGAGTTGTTTTCCTTTGCTGTCCCTTTTGTCCTCCCTGGGAGATGATTTGCCTTCAAAGTAAATTTTTCCTACAAATAGTCCCTGTTTTTGGACTAGCTTTAGAGAGAAGGGAGGGAAGAAGAGAAGATGCCTCCAGGTCATACCAACTGACCGGTCCCCCCTCCTGATAGCCGTGTGATCTCCTCAGCGTCTCTTCACTGAGTTCCATCTCTTTCGCTGCTTCCTGGACGAAGGACTTCAGGAAAAGGTGCAGTATCACCTAAACTACGAATCCTTCAACAATCCCTCGATCTTATTTCCACTCCTTATTTCTTTTAGCTCTTGGATGCGTGTGTGTGTGTTTGCATGGATAAGAGCTATTACTGTTTAATAAAGTCATTCATTGGACCTTTTTGTGTGATTTCTGACTGAGCCTGAGCCCGTAAAAACTGGGTAAAAGATCTCACTAGGTTACCCTGCCTCTCATGTTGCTGTTGCTTGTGCTCCGTTGAGCTTACTTTCCCTATCATTTGGAGCATATTGAGGTGTCCCTCTGCGACCACCAGATTTTCATGGTAATAGGATGATGTTCTGAAAGGTCATAGGAAAACTTTTTCCCCTGCTCTCCTGTCCAAAAGAGCCGTCTGATTTTCCTCCTTTTACAGCTTCTGTACCTTCTGTTTTCAGCCTTCCACAGCCACAGCTGAACAACAAACCTGCAATAGGGGGCTACTTCTGTGGGTTCAGACACTGAATTTTGGCCCCTAGAATGCACCATATGCAGCACTAGCCCAGAGATTGCCACAACTGGATTTAAAAAAATCAGTACTAGAATGGACAATATGTCTGTCTCCAGAGGCTTTTTCTTGAGAGTGGGGAGGAATTAGGGAAGGCTTAGAGAAGAATCATGATACCATGCAAATCTGCATCGAAGCCTCCAGGAGCCCATGTAAAACCACAATGGTTTGCAGACTGCAAAAAAGAAAAAGACCATGCAATTCAAAACTGCACAAATGCTCTTTTTTTTTTGCAAACAAACAAACAAACAAACATGAACCCTATGCAATGGAGAAATGTGGCCCTTCTCCATGCAAACCTGCATCAAGGGTTCTGGGAAAGTTAAGCCCCATTGTTGGCTGCAATTTTTCTTTTGGTATCTGAGGGCATGTGGGAGGGGATAGCATTGGTGGAGCCTACAAAATGGGTCAAGGTGGGCCACATGCAGCTCAAAGGCTGATATTTGCCCACATTTGACAAAGAAGGAGTGTTGATCTAAATTCTAGAAAGTTCAGATGTATGGAAGGAGCAGGGGTGCTCCCCTGGACCCCACTGTCAGCCTCTGTCATATCCTATTGTCCCACTTTGGCAGTGACAGCCCTGATTGGTCCTCAGCTGTTGCACTTTTTCCCCCAGCTGCTTTAAAATGTTCTGGTTTCTCTCTCTTCTTCCCACTTTCCTACTTCATCTTACTTCTCCTTGAAATTCTGGCTGAAAGAGGAGAGGATGCTTCAAATGCTCCTGGAGGTGTCCAGAAACCATCCTCATCATGGCAATGGTCCAGCTGTGGCATAGAAAAAGTCTTCCTTGGCATGAAACAGGGTAAATCTGGGGAACTATAAAGCAGTTCTAGGACCATGGGGCCATTCCCCTCAATTCTTTTATAATTGTTTCCAAGGTAGTGCTGAGGGAATTCTAAAAGATATTCTTTGCCTCTTGACAGCATAGATCATTAGGATCAATTCTGGACCAATTTTGCTTTAGAAATTGACAACTCAAGTGATTTTGTAATTCTTGCCTTAAAAAACAAAATACTAAAGGCTTTAGGGCCATGCATTTTTAGATGCTGGACCAATCAAATTGTCACTTCTGTGACTGAATGCTGAAGGATTGGAGTGGGGAATGTCAATTATACAATCAAAAAGTTGAAAGACATCTCAACTGCTGGTCAGTCCAACTCTCGGTCAGTGAAGGAATCCACTACTAGAGTATCTCTGAAAGGTCTACACCCAATGTTTATTTAAAATCCTATTCTGAAGGGGTGTCCCCTACCTTCTGAGGGAGACTAGTCTACTGTTGAACAGTTCTTTCCATCAAAATCTTCTTTTTGCTGTTTAGTAGGAACCTCCTTTCAGATAACTTGAGTCCATTGGTTCAGGTTATAAATCCAGAACAGTAGAAAACAACTTCGCTCCATCTTTGATGTGACAATCTTTCAGATAGTTGAAGGTGGCTATTACTTCTCCTCTCAGACTAGACAGTCCCAATCCTTTCAACCCTTCCTCATATGGCTTGGTTTTCAGAACTTTGGCTATGGCCATTTCCACACGGGCATATTGCCCACGCTAGGGCGACCTCTCTTGGAGGTCTTCTTTACTGTGGGGTGTGCTAGCGCAGTTAGAAAAAATGAGGTTCTAGACCTCAAACTGATCTAGCGCAGCCATGGGGGTGGCGCTGCGAGTTTTATAAAAACCACCTTCGCAAGTGGTTTTTACGAAACTCACCCGCGCTGCCCTGTGGCAGCCCCCGGTGAAGAACTGCAGAGACGTGGTAGCGTGTCCCTGTAGATCTGCCCGGGGGCGGGCTTCCGGCTGGCGCGCTGCTCTGATTGGCGGAGCGCCGCCGGCCGCCATTTTGGGTGCTGCCGAGCGCTGCCGAGCGCTATTGAGCGCCGCCGAAATTTGGCGGCATTTAGAACGGCGAATCCGCGCTCCCCACAGGGACAGAGCAACCCACTCGCAGGTAAGCTCTGCCCCTGCGTGCGCTGCCCCGTTCCCCCCTCCATGAGGAAAGGGCCTGTGTTGAACATGTCTAAGCTTGTCAGTACCCTTCTTAAACTGTGTTGCCCAGAACTGAACACAGTATTCCTAGTGAGGTCTAAGCCAAGCTGGATGGGGTTGTACTATTCCTTGATCTGAATCCAATTGTGTTGCTATAGCTCCAAACCTATTTACACAGCTAAATCTTTAGTTTGATCCCAGAACACCTGGAATAAAAACCATCTGAGTGGGGATCTTTGCAATGTTCTAACTGAGGTCTTGGTGAGCCTCTATCAAATAGAATTGATAACTGAGCAGCACCTGTGAAAACAAGGCAAGTCAAAGGAAGGTTAATTCCAGAAAATGAAAAGGAAACTATACCAAAAGTGATCTGAATGACTCTCCTTTCAACCTATCATTAATTGCTGACAGATGACATCTGACCTTGGCACCAATCTTGGAGAAGTAACATAACTCCAGCTGATTTCCTGGTAACCTCACCTTAAAAATGGTATATATACTAGTTACCTGCATACTCTTCTGCTCATCCTCCAGCATCGTCTTCTTTGAGCCTTTGTCTCCTTGAGCTATTGTTGAGATTGTGGCTGAGAGTCAACCATGAAGACCCTTTGCCTTCTCTTTGCTGTTGCATTTCTTATTTTCCAGATCCAAGCTAGCCCAACTCCACCATCTGAGAAAAATGTGAAAGTTACTAAGAGTCCTAAACCTTCTGACTACAGAGAAGATGGTAAGTTGGACTGAACAACTATTTCCTTCAGATTGTGCAGGGTACACAAAAATTTCATAATCATGGCTTTGATCAGTCATGCTATGTTGAAAAACAGGACTCTAAGTGTATTGTCACGGATCTGTCCAGATTCCAAAAAAAAACAAAAAAAAAAAAACCAAAATGGGGAAATTGGTTTATTGCTTAGCTCTTCTGAGACTTTGGGCATGCATTCAGATGCACTGCCCAGGACCCTTCAGTTGAATGCAACTACAGTCATTCCTCCACATTTGCTAGGTTAAGGGCACAAGATTCCCGTGAAAATGGAAAAACTGTGATTAACGCTAGGCTCTCCCAAACCATATTTAAGACGTGCAAAAAGTATGACCACCATATTCAACCCACCACTTGGAAGCATCAGGGTTCCTTCACAAGGCAGAAGTGGGTGGCTAGTGGGGCTTCCTGCCACCTCCACTGCTGCCCCACAGCATTTTTAACAGGGACTTACAAGCCTCATTCGCAGTTTCTCAGTCTCACAATGCTTGTAGTCCCTATTAAAAATGGCACAGGGAGGCCGCAGAGGTGACAGCAAATAATCCGTGAATACTTAAATCTGCAAAAGTGAAAGCTACAGTTTCCTATGATTCCTGAAATGTATTTGTTAAATATGATAGATTTAGTAGACGGTACGAATATAAAGAAACATTGGAGATTGCTATTGTATATGATAACAACAGCACGTATTGAATATGCAAAGGTATGGAAAACACAGCAAATGCCTACAATTGAACAATGGTGGGGAACCTTTATTGAAAATAAAAATGCTGATATAGTCTCTCAAAGACTGAAAGGGAAATCAGATGATGAAATTCAGAAAGAATGGCAAATTGTAGGTGATTGCTGGGTGACGTTTGATAGAAGTCTATAATTCATGGTATTGTGTGGAAAAATTTATTGTGATGATTACGGTGGATATCATGAAGCAGGAATGTGGAAAATGCAATGCAATGAACCAACATGTAAAATAGTTGAAAAATGCAGTACAATGATATAACTATGTTAAGAGATATTGAAAATGAAATCTAGATCAGTTTGGAAGAATCAAGAAATAATTCAAGTGAAATAGCAATAACTACTGTTTGTTTTATTTGTGAAATTTCAATAACATGATTAAAAAAAAATCTGCAAAAGTGAAACTCGCAAATGTGGAGGGCTGACTGTACATGTTTTAATATTTGAGTTGAGAAGGCTTCATGGATTCATTCCTCTATCCCTAACCTGATGTTTCCCAGATTAAAATATCTAGAGCTCCTGTAATCCTCGGCCATTTAATTGTTGTCTGCAGCAGACAAAAAGTTGTAGCTGAGATGTTCTGAGGACATCTGGTTGGGGAAGGATATTCTGCAGCACTGATAATCGATTTTTAATCCATGAGCCATCTTGAGTCCCTAATTTTGGAGAAAAAGAGGAGTATAAATGAAGTTAACAATAAATTCATCATCATCATCATCTGTCTTTCTTTTGATATTGGAAAGGTTGCTGGCTAGAATGATTTTTTTCTCCGGTAATATCCTTGGAGACTATTTGTAAGAAGGTAGATGTTAACTGAAAACGTGTAGTTGATCCTGTTTTACACCCACCCACACACCCACACAGAGTACAACACATCTTGTCCAACCTGTCTTGACTACTGTGATGTACTCTACATTGGGCTGCCATTCGAATCTGGAAACTTCAGGAGGTCCAATATGTTGTAGTTGGAATGTGAATAGGGGTTGGTTAGATGAAGTTTGTAACTGCCTTGTTCAAACAGCTTCACTGAGAACAGCTTCTCTCTGGGGCAAAAGGAGCTGGCTTTGAACTATAAAGCCCTCCATGGCTTGGGTCCAGAAAGTTCTTGTCTTCCAATATGAACCCACCAGTGTATTACTACCTTTGGGGGAATGTTTTTTCTTAGGCTCACCACTGTCGCAGGCCCACCTGGTGAAAACATGAGAGATTGAGAGAGAAAGAGAGGGAGGGAGGCTTTCTGGTAGTTGTTCCCAAACTGTGAAATTTCCTTCCATGGGATATTAGGCTGACCCCCTCTCTGCTCTCCTTTCATCAGCAGGCAAAGACCTTTTTAGTCAAAGAGACATTTTAATGATTAATGGAATGGAGTCATTTTTATGGGGTATCTGTGCTATATTTTTTAATTCTAATATTGCATCTTCAAACTTTAAAATTTTTTTAAAATTTAGGGGCATTTTAATACAATAACTTGTTTAAATGTGTTTTGCCTTTTTAACTAGCTTTTTTTCTTAGCTTTTACAATAATAAACTAACTAACTAAATAAAAGAAAGGTATTTTCTGAAGCCATTTCCACATGACATTCTTGTAGTGTGATGATTCCACTTTCAACCTCCTATGGAATCCTGGGGTTTGCAGTTTGCAGGAACTGGGGTTTGCAGTTTGCAGGAACTGCAAACCCCAGGATTCCATAGGAAGTTGAAAGTGGAATCATCGCACTATAAGGGTGTCGTGCAGAAATGTTCTGAATGTCAGACAAAAGATACACATGGGCTTGAACTCTACTGGCTGTCCCAAATAACTTAGTCATTGAATCAATTGTCAAAAGGTGAGACAACATTTACATCAGTCTCGTTGATTTAGAGGTCTTGGGAGTGCCAACAGATTTGCCAGTAGACCTTGTGTGCCAATAGTGCCAATAGACCGTGATGTGACATTTTTTCACCTGGCATTTCTCTGTCTGCACTCCAATGCATTGCCTGATGCTCACAGAGGCAGGAAAATCTGATCGTAAGACTGTCAGATTACAATTTTCTTTGTTAGCCCTCATCATACAACCAGGCAGGGGCAAGATGTGATGATGTTAATGTGTTGTGAGGGTGAATTTTGATGGTGAGTGAACCTTGAATTTTGACAGTGATTTTTTTCCCCAGCTACCAATCTTTGAAAATGTGGCTATTTTGCCAATATTTGACATTAGTTGTATGAGTGGCTTGGTCTGGTACAACTCCAGTGAAATATATCTCCACCATAGGTACACTGGGGTACATTTATGCTTCACAAGAGACGAACAGGATCTTTCTCTGAATCCAGTTATTCCTCTCTTCCACCCATTGCTGGGTTCCTTGCTAGGTTCTTCACCTTCTACCCCAGCAAAAGCAAAACGGGAAGTCTCTCCATGAAAACCTTCCCCCTCCTTCATTTCTTTCTGTTCATGTTTCTCTGATGAGAACTTGTGTAGGAAAATTTGGCAGGTGGACAAGATGGCCTCGGAGACTTGTGGTAGCAGAGCTCTCTCTTTAAACCTTCAAACAAGCTATTAAAAATGGCTGAATCTCTTCAGACTTATATCTTAATTGCTGAGAGATGAAGTGGAGCTTTGTAAGAAGGAAGATTTATAGCTTTTTCCTGGCCGGAAGAGTGACAGACGCTTACTGAGGGTTGAAGATAAGAAGCAAGTTGTAACACTGAGCTGGGACCATGAGGGTGCTAATAAAAGTGAAGTTTTTATTGATATGAGACTTTCCAGAGAACGGTGATTTACAAGCTGTGGAGGATAATTGTACTATCTATTTACTAAACAATTTGGTGCGGTTTCCAACAGTAAAACATGAGCAAGTACCTGAAGCTCTTCCATTTCTCCCATAACTGCATTTCCAAATATACTCCCTTAACCCCCAGTGAGCAATGGTGGTTACAAGAAAAGCATACAGAGAAATGCAAGATCCCCCTCTGTTTGAAAGTATTCCATCAACTGGTCAAAGAAGAAAGGTACAAACAAAGATAACCCGTTTCTTTTCCCCAAGTGTGGTGGAGCGGAAGAGAGCAATTACTAAAAGCAAATGTACTAGTCTCAGGATCTCTGCATGGAGAACAGCTGTTAGGAGTCGAGAGAAATTTGGTATCTATATTAAGCAGAATGCAGCAGGGCTCGTTCAAGATGAGCTTGTAGCAAACACAAGAGTAAATCCTCAGGATGCTCTTGTGATGTGAAAAAGAAAACTTATATTGATTTTTCGGGAATCCACCTTGGGATAGGAAAGGAGATAGACAAAAGAAATTGCCCTATGCTTGTTTACAAGATTCATCCTAAGTAGAGGGTACACCAACACATCTTTCCTCCTTCCTGGTTATATGTTGATGGCTCACAAAGGAAATTGTAATTTGAAAACCATACAGTCATTGGCCCCTAAAGGCTGACTAGAAAGTAAACTAGAAGCTATTTTTGGGGTGGGAACCCATGGATGCTCCCTTCCTAGATGAAGGGAACAAGGAGGCTAACCAACTTCTTGAAGAAGGAGGAAATGACCTCAACAGGTAAGAAGGAAGCAAAAGCTTGAGTACTTAGACCAAAGAAAAGATAGAGAAATGAAACAAAGAGTAGGCTTTACCCAAACACTCCTCTCTCACTAGACACTACATACAAGCATTGGTATATATACTTCATACAAGCTCTTTGCTTCTAACAAGTCACACAATCATGGATGTCTCCTGCTTCTTTTCTTTCCTTGTACAGACCATGGACTGAAGAAGAATGCATCTCTTACTTCACGACTGACCACCTTTGCATGCTTTGGGCCTTCTGGGTATTGCATGCCTCGGATCTGGCAGTGTCTCTCAGGACGCGTGTTCTACGAGCAATACAATGACTGTCCAGTGACCGACATCTTCAAGTGCTGTGTTCTGTGAAGAGCTGGACAAGCTTCTGTGCGCCCCTTCCACACAGAATGTTCTAATCTATGAGAAGAAGGATTTCTTCAACTCTTTCTCATAAATCCTCTGTTAGATCACCTCTACCTTTTTCAGTAAAGCATCTGTAAACTGCAGCATCACTTTGACTCATTTGCCTTGTGTTTTCTGTTTGAATCCAAGAACAGAGGCCCTTTCACACTGCAGAACTATAGCATGATCATTCCAATTTAACTGCCATGGTAACATCCTGTGGAATCCTGGGGTCTGTAGTCTGGTGAGCCGAGAGGGCTTTCTGGCTGAGAATTCTTAACACCCTCCCTAATGGTAGATCCTAGGATTCCACAGGATGTTGCCATGACAGTTAAGGTGGAATCATCATGCTATAATTGTATAGGGTGAAACAACTCCTGGTAAAAGATTTTGGGATGAATGAAAAATTTTATTTTAGTTCTTCTTCTGACGACAAGAATTTGCTAAAATTCAAACATGGAGGTAAAACCTACGGTTACTCCTCACTACAGTAGAACCATCAGATCAATTAGATTTGTCTATATGTTGGACCATCATTCAATAATTGATTGAATGGCTCTATTCTAGGATTCCAGCCATAGATGTTATATTCAAGATGAGAGGAATTTGAGATTTACTTAAAAAAAGAAAAGAAAAAAAGAACGTGGGGAAAACCGAAATGGACAACTTCATCTATCTAGGCTTCAGATACTGAATGCTTAGTTCTTAAAAAGTAGCTTTCAGCTCTTATGTATCTGATTATGTTAATGCTGAATTGAGGTTGCCCTCTCTTTTTTGTCAGAAGTTCCTCCTCACTCACACCTGCATGGCAGGCTGGTCCAACATGGTCCTCTGCAGCCTGGGAAAAAAAAAACTAAACTTTGGGCTAAATCTAGCTAAATTCAGAATCCCACTGAATCAACAAGAACTTTGGGAATTTACACTTAGGAAATCTCATGGATTTGAACTGAATTTAGTCCCAGTGAATTTGGTCAAAACAGATGGAGACACATTTCACTTCACGTTGTTTTTGAAGAACTGTCCAATTTATTACTTCAGGACAGAAAGAAGACAAGGTTTAAACATTCAAATGTGGTTAAAACAATACCAACTTTCCTATCCCTTAGTCTGGCCATGGGAGAAACCTGAAAATATAAGGCTATCTTTATTTGTTTATTATATTTATTAGATTCTATACAGCATGTTATTTAGGTAAAATAACATCTGAGATGAATTATTCCAGAAACTCTTCAAATTACTTCTGGGCCAAACAGAAGTCTAAGGCCTACATCCTATTGGTGGCTCTATTCTAGTTGGGATTAAGTTTGATATACATATAGTCACATATATTCAAAAGACATTCAGAAAAATACTCTTCATAGTTTGATGTGGGGAAGGGTGGTGACATACCAACACCAGTCCTTCATGATAGGTGAATACAAGATGGGGCCTGTGTAGGAACAGCTACAAGATAGGGCCTATGTAGGAACCTTCATGTATGAAGAGATTATGGGAAGTATTTTCATGCTACATCATGAAAAGATTTCCCATAATCTCCTGACACATGAAGGTTTTCTCCAGTGGTGTCCCTCCTGTTTACAAGAATCATCTCAAAATTAAACATGTCCATACTTCACATTTAGGCTTGGTGCACTGCACTGGCACATGAAATGCTGCACGTGGATGGTATTATTTTAGTTTGGGCTGAACAGAGTGGTATGATGCCAGCCTACTTGTTGAATAAGGGATAAGGTTGCCAGAATAAAAACTGGAGGGAGTTACTCTCTCTTTGTGTGAAAGGGGACATTTCTGCAGGTGTTGCTTGTCATCTGGTTGCAGGGCCAGCAACACCTGATGAAATTTCTTCTTCTACACAACCATTCAAGGTCCAAGAGCTCTCACTAGTTTTCATTCTGGTAACCCAAATTGGTCCCCACTGCATTATGGACTGCACAACAGTGTCAGCTAGCATATGTCTGGCATATTTCTGGTGGTATACATCTTCACTGTCTTCCATATCAGCAGGATTCTGAGACCCTTTCACACTACACAATTATACCACTCTTCTTATTTCACTTTAACTGCCATGACTGCATCCAGTGCAATCCCGGGGTTTGTAGTCTAGTGAAGCACAAGACCCTTCCCTGAACTACAAAATCCCAGAATTCCATAGGTTGTGGTCTTGGCAGTTAAAGTGGAATTATTACACTAGATTTTTGTAGCATGAAAAGGCCTTTGCTCATACTATCACGACCAAAATGGTGAAGGTTTGGAAGCCCTACCCTATGAGGAATAGCTTAGGGAGCTGAGTATGTTTAGTCTGCAGAAGATAAGGTTAAGAGGGGACATGATAGCCATGTTTAAATATTTGAAGGGGTTGTCATGTCAAGGAGGGAGCAGGCTTGTTCTCTACTGCTCCAGAGACCAGGACAAGGAGCAATGGATTCAAGCTGCAGGAAAGGAAATTCCATTTGAACCTCAGGAAGAACTTCCTGACAGTCAGAGCTGTCCGACAGTGGAATCTGCTGCCTGGGAGTGTGGTGGGGTCTCCTTCTTTGGACGTTTTTAAGCAAAGGCTGAATGACCGTCTGTTGGGAATGCTTTGATGGGTGTTCCTGCATGGCAGGGGGTTAGACTTGATGGCCCTGTGGTCTCTTCCAATTCTACGGCCTTCTCCTCACTTTGTTTTTAAAACGGGTCAGTGCGTCCTCCAGCAAGGACGTTTGCACTTGGGGGCGAACTGGGTCCGGACTACTTTCTGTAGTTTTGGACTTCAGCCCACTCTGGAATGACCAGAACTGGTGGTTCTCCGTGCTATTGAAAGACCACTTAAAACAGGTCTTTCAAGAGCCCAGTGTGCCCAGTCCGTCACTGCACTCCTGTGTAGATCTGCTGGCTCGCACCAGCGCGAGGCTGCAGATCTTCCGGGGGAGGGCTTCTGGCTGGCGAGCTTCTCCAGTTGGTGGAGAGCCTCCACCAACCGGAAGCCTCCATTTTCATCCCTGGAGCAGTGTGTAGCACGGGCACGCACTGCTCCGGATCAGCGTGGATTGTCAGAGAATGCGCGCCAGTCTGGTGAGTAACAGACTGCCCTGTTTTCTTCCCAAAGTGCGAAAAAGCCCTATGATTCTATCTAGGGTTTGGAAGTTGGAAACTCTACTGAAGTGTATAATAGCCTGTGGCTTAAAATCCAATTCCTTCTCCACTTCTGGGCAGGTATTTTAATAGTAAGGACAATCAATGAGCACTGCAAGTAGCATCTCGGTTGACAGCAGCATCTTCAACAATAACAAAGATCTTCAGTTCCTATTTCAGGACTGATTCTCCTGAAACTTCATATGAAGTAGAGCCTCCATTGCATCTGGGTTGACAAGAACATCTTTAATAATAACAAAGCTCTTAAATTCTTACTTGAGTATTCAGTCTTATGAGACTTCATATAAAAGAGAGCTGCCCCTGCGTTTTTGCTGGGAGGAAGAAAATTTTCATGTTCTACAAAGAGTATATAATAAGGATGGGCATAGTGCAGCATGTGGACTACGTTCTGCCTCTTGACACCATTTTTGTGGCCTCTGATTTCCCCGACCAGTACCCCAAAGTCTCTAGTCCCCATTTTCTTAATGAGATCTACCAGCTGCCTTAATGTCATGTACAGGATAACTCCAGTTGCAAGAGATAGGCTTAGAAATTTGCCAAGCTGTATTCAAGAAACAGTGGAATAACAATTGTACATTCTGGCCGTTGCCAAGACTAAAAGCCTAACTGGAACTGTAGTGTTGTATAGGCAGTAACATTACAAGTTTGCATGCATGAAGCCCTTATTTGTCAGCTAATTAAAACAATTCCTTTTCCCTGGCTGGCTTCCTACCTGCCAGTATCTTGACATGTGTTGCCTTTGTTGTCTTCCTTATTAAGGTTCATTATATTATCATACTCTCATTCCCAAAACACTGTTTTTTCTCATTTCTCACTCAGTTTCCATCATCCCCTCCAGCATCTTTTGTATGGCATCAAACAGTACAGCACTACATGTATTACATAGAATCAAATAGCAAAACACTACAAGCATTACTCGGCAGCAAACAGGAAATTACCTGATATGGTAGTAGATAGCACGGTAGCAATAGCAATAGCAGTTATTTCTATACCGCCTATCAACTAGCGTTATCTAAGCGGTTTACAATGTATTTTAGCTAATTGCCCCCAACAAGCTGGGTACTCATTTTACCGACCTGCAAAAGGATGGAAGGCTGAGTCAACCTTGGAGCCTGGCAGGATCGAACTCACAACCTTGTGGTTGCAGTACTAGCATTTAACCACTGCGCAACCAGGGTACAGGTGTTACTGCAGGTTAGGCCTCCTTAGAGGTAACATAAAGATATCATTTTGATATCAATAATTCGGCTTTATTATACCACCCCTCTCCACATGTTTGAGAGGCCCCTGGACAAGCCCAGAACTAGGCTCGGCCATCAAACGCTGTAATATCCCAAGACAATACAGGGAGGCCAGAAATAGCCAGATCCCCACTTTAGGAGACCTCTCTGCAAACACCCTCATTGCGTATGCATGCTGTTGACAAAGGACTCCCTGCCCCGAGCAGGTAACTTGGCAAGCTAGAAGCTTAAAGGCCAAGCACTGAGCATTTGCATACAGTCTACCTCTTTGTCAATTCGGACTTAACTCAATCATGCTAAATTCTGACCTTTCCAAGACATTGTCTCGCACCCAAAACTCATTGTTCTTCCCGAGTAAGGCATGGCCTGCAGTCCCAATTCACCCTATAAAAACCCCTGATTCTGAGACCTTCCTTGGATTGCTCCTGAGTTCCATCAAGCCTTGCTGCTGCTGAGCTTGGCGAGCTCCCCTCAGCTAATCCAGCTGAGTTTCTTCTCTGCACCCCCGGATTCTCCCGCAAGGTCCAGGATGACGAGACAGGTGTCGTATCACCCATTTTCCCTGAAAATCTCTATCCCTAATCCAATCTCTAATTTCTTAGTTAGTTGTGTGGATGTGGTGTCTTTAATATTTGTTTGTATGTAATAAAATATCATTTCCACTACTTTAAAACCCGTCTGGTTGCTTGACTGACCTGACCCCATAGATGCTGGGTTGCAAGATCCTGCTAAGTTACCCTGCCTCTTGCTAGCTTAAGTGAGTGCTCCAGCTAATTTTCCCCAAAATTGTGTTTTATAGTTTGGTTATTTAGGTGTCCCTCCCGGGACCCCCAGTAAACAGGGTAACAGAGGATATTATATGAAAGCCAGCACTGAAACACTACATACCATTAGGATGGCATTAGGATATCATGGCAGGGAAAGCAAAATGACCCGACACCTAACAAATCTCTGGGATACCACATCGTTACAAAAACAGCATAGACTGCAGACCAGCTATCTCCACTGCAATCTTACATTCAATCACATTGCAAAAAATACACAGGGATTCATAAAAAAAATTGGTCTATAATAGAAAATATTCCAGGGTAAGAAAAAGCCAAAGATCTCCTTTAAAAACACAAGAATCATCAGAGACATTGCGTTAAGTAATGCTTTCAGGGAATCTAAACGGACACCAAAAATACTATAGTGGATGCAACTAGTCCCACAGGACACCTCTCCTGTGGTCATTGCACATATTTCAAACACACACCCAAAATGGTTGAATTTATTAATCTTAATATTCAACATGTATCTTGACCTACTTTAGCCCTTATAGTAGCAGTTGTAATTCTGTGCAAGTGTAAAAAGGTGTATGTGGGAAGGACATCAAGACTGCTAAAATCAAACAAACAAATAAACAAAAACAAACAAAAAACAAATAGGGAACATCTCTGTAATTTATGGAATTGAAGAATGGGTGCTCTTTTGGTCAGCCTTTCTGAGGAACTACAACACTATGCATCAGATTTTCAGCTCTTGGGCGCCGGAAAAGATAGTTAACAACAATGAAAAAATTCCGATGAGATAGGAAGTGGAATGGATTTTAAAGTTGAAATTCTTGACACCAGGAGGTCTCATTGAAGATCTGGATCTGACCTTTACTAATGAAAGGACACTCCAACTGCCAGCAACAAAAACTCACAAAAACATGGCAACTTTTAAGCGAGGTTGCATCAGATTTCCTTGAAACTGGTTACACCACATTCTCTAGGCTTTTCCTTATTAGTGACCATCTGATTTATTGCTTATTAGCCCAGCCAAAGGAGAGAATGCACTTGGAACTCCATAAATTTCTGCTGTTGATTTAGTTAATAGTAACCCTATTAATAGTAAAACTAACTAGTTAATGGAAACACTAACTAGCACATTTTGCTATGTTAATTTAGGAGTATAGTATTTTTATATATATGTTGTCCTTTTGTAAAAGATTTTAAGTGAATATATGTTTTGTGTTTATTTTTAATGCAGCCCTGGAGAAGGTGAACTAGTTTATGTACAGGCTGAAATGCACTAGGCCTTTTTTTGCCAGTCATAGGTAATTTCCGCACTAAGTCTTATAGCGTGATTATTCCACTTTCAAGCTCCCATGGAATCCTGGGGTTTGCAGTTTAGGGAGGGGCCTTTAGAATTCTCAGCCAAAGAGCTCTTGGGCCTCAGGAAATTACAAACTCCAGAATTCCACAGGAGGTTGAAAGTGGAATAATAGCACTATAACCATGTACTGCAGAAAGACTCCTAGTTTCCTAACCAGGGAGTTCCAAAGTCTGGGATCAGCAAGAAAAGTGACCCCCTTCTTTTTTTCCGCCAAGTGTGGGAAGGATTTGGGATTGAAGAAAGGGTTTCCCTTTCAGATCTTTGAGCTCAAAGAAGCTCATGTGGGGGGACAGGGTCCTTCAGAGTTGAAGCCCAAAACAGAAGGAGAGCCAAAGTTTGAAAGATATTAGCCTGGTGGTCTCCAGTAGATAATTCTAAGATGCACACTTAAGCCATTACCACACTAGACTGTTATAGCACTATTATTCCACTTTATTATATAGCGCTATTATTCCGGCTGTCCCCTCCCTAAACTGCAAACCCCAGGTTTCCATAGGATATTGAAAGTGGAATAATAGCTCTATAACAATCTAGTGCAGAAACGACCTTAGTCTGACCAGGCATAAGATGTCTTCCTCCTCCTTCTCTTCCTCCTCCTGCCTTTTCCCAATTTGGGATTCAAAGTAGCTCACAACAAATAAAAAAAAAAACATATTCTTAACTCACAAAATAGAAAAGTTAAAACAAGATCAAGCAATCAAAAAAAATGAACACCAGATTAAAACATATAACATCCAACACACACCATTTTATGCTTTTAGGACTTTCTAGACTGTAAGCAGAAAAGAATTCAAATGATTTCAAGAGGCCGTTCCTGTTCAAACAATTTCAAGTGGCCACACTGCTCACAGATGTGACTCAGTGCCACACTGAATTTCCTGGTGCTTCTCCAAGAGAGAAAAGGAATAAATAACAGGGACTCTTCACATTTCCCCAGAGGTTGTGAAGTCCCTAGGAGCCTTGGACATCCACTGACACTGAAGGTGAAGCCATTAGTCAACTATGAGGACCCTTTACCTCGCCTTTTTTGTTGTCTTTTCGGTTCTCCTCACTGAGGCCAAGCAAAATTCACAGTTCATCGAGAAACTGAAAACCCTCGAATGTTCTGAATGTTCTGCTTATCAGGCAGACGGTAAGCTGGAGTTAAATCCTATTTTTCTTAGGCATTGTGGAGTGCGCTAAAATCCTAGAACAAATTACAACAGGAAGAATGATCTTTGGTTAGCTGGTTGATGACAACATCCAGTGATATGTTCCTTTAGCTTACAAACTCCAATGAACGTGAGATTGTTCAATTTATGAAGATGTTGGTTGACACTGGACTATACTCAGTGAATCAACTGTTGAATAGCGAGTCAATAGGGAGCCAAATCTTACTGATTCAATGAGTTGACTCTCATTGGAACTGCCAATATGATCCAGGCCTTCGTGTCCTTTAAGACTGCAATTAATTGTGCTTTGCAGCTGCTTGAACCCACTGTTTCTTATTCTTCTACTGAGGCAGGTTCATTTTCTTGCTTCTTTTAGTATTTTAAATCTTGGCCTAAATTGAATGTGAGCTAAAAAGTCTTCCAGAAGTTCTCTGTGAAGGTCCAGCAAACCAGGATAAGTTGCCTACTCAGCCAAATGTTCCTCCTGTGTCCCTTTTGCCATGTTTCATACCAAGACATATGTCATGCAGTACAATGCCTGAAGATTTCAGGTTACCAGAGTGAACACTGGAGATGGCTTCTGTTCTTCTAATGGATGTGTAGAGCAAATAATTTTAGCAGGTATGGCTTGGCATGCAACCAGATAACACACAATACCCGCTGAACTTCTCTCTTCCGTGCAACCATTAAATGAAGCTATCTCCATTTCTCACTCTGATTATCTTGCTCAGACCCCCAGCCACCCCTATTCACCACCTCCATTTGCAACTGGTAAATTAGGGCAGCCGTTTTAGATGTGTTTGAGGAGACAAATTAGCATAGCTGAAACAGGCATTTTTTTAAAAAAAATCAAACTTCTTAAAATAAGTAGCATTTTCTTTTAATTTTTAATTTTTTTTCAGTTTTAATACAGTTTTTTTTTTCAGTTTTAATACCAGATTAACAAAACTTTTACAAAAACAAACCAACATCAATTTTACCAAGTGGAAAGAAAAAGAAAAAGAAGAAAAAAATAGAAGGAAAAAAAAAGCAAGCGTTAACAAGACAATAAAGGGGAAAATCGGGAAAGGGAGAAAATTAAAAGAAGTAGCATTTTATGAGGTCAAAGGTCTGCATTTTAAAAATGTGAGTTCTTAATTTACCTGCTTACCCAGGTAAAGATTAAAGAAGATAAATGGTGCAATAAATTCTTATAAATAGGGCTATCACTGCATAAAATAGAAATATGTTCCTTTCATGGCACTGGAAAAGTAATAGCATAGAAATAAGCTCTTCTTGAATTAGAGGACTGAGAAAAAGGGAAATAATTGGAAAGGAGAAAGATCTTATTATCTTAATGTAAGTTCAGTATATATCCCAAAGGAACTAATGTGTTTTATGTTTGAATATACAGACTTTCAGGAATTTGGGTTTTTATTATATATGTATGTATCAAGGCCATTCAGAATGTGAATTGAAACAATCAACAAAATACCTGTACAATTATTTTTACTTAAATTGACAAAAGAGTTGTGCTGTACACTATAGAGAAATTGATAGTCTATTAATTTTCCAGGAGAATTTGACTTTTTTTTCCCACGAGCTTGGAAAGGAAGTCATTTTTTAATTTTTTTCCCCTTTCTTCCTTTCAATATTTTATTATTCATATATGCTAATAGTTATAAACTTGACATTTTTTTTTAAAAAAAGGTATGCAGTTAAGACGATGGATAATCCAGAAATTTAAAAACCGATCTATTAAAGATTAATTTAACAGTTTTGAAAAGCCTTTAAAATGATTATATACTACTTATCCAGTTAAAATACCTTCTGTGTTGGATAATTACCACTCAAAGCCCTGAACAACACAGTAAACTTTTTTCCTGCTGGTGAAAGAGAGCAGAGAGGGGGACCAACCTAGTTTAGTATGGTAGGAAGTTCTGTTACCCTGTAGATTGGGGGTCCCGGGATGGGCGCCCAAATAACCAAACCAAACCAAACCAAGCAAAGATGGGGAAATTAGCTGGAGCACTCTCTTATGCTAGCGAGTGGCAGGGTAACTTAGGGGAATCTTTTATCCTATGTATACAGGTTCAGGTCAGTGAGCAGTCAGACAGTTAAAGCAGCAACAATGATATTTATTAACAAGCCGACAAATTATTAAGAAAACACAACCACACAGCTAACTAGAAATAGGAAATGAGAGTTTTTTGGGGGAAATGGGCGATACAACACCTTTCTCGTAGTCCTGGAGAAGTCCAGTTGAAAAGAGGAAGCTCGGCGTGGCAGCCGAGGGGAATTCGCTGAACAGAGCGGCAGCAAGGCTGGATGGAAGTCTGGAGCGATCCGAGGAACTCTCGGAACTGGGGGTGGGGGTTTATTAGGGAAAGTATGACCGTGGGCTAGTCTGGTCTGGGGTGAAAACAATGAGTTTTGGGCTGGAGACAATGTCTCCGAAAGGTCAGAATTTACATGATTGAGTTATGGTCTGAATTGACAATAGTACTGCCAGGATGCAGATGCAGCTAGCTTGGCAGTTGAGCACTCAGCTCGCCAGGGTGCCCGCTCAGGGCAGGGGTCTCTTTGTTTTGATGCACATCTGTAATGAAAGTGTTTGTTTTGGGAGGTCTCCTAAAGCAGATCTGGCAGTTTCTGGCTTGCCTGGGGGTAAACAAGTATGAGTCAGCGTATAATAGCCATGTCTAGCTTTGTGCTTGTTCGGCGGCCTCGCAAACACTTGGCTGGTGGCAAAACAGGGCCGAATTGTGATATCAAAAATGATATCTAAAGTTTACCAAAGGCCAGGCCAGTTCATAGTGGTAACAGTTCCACAGTCTGGGAGTAGCCACTGAGAAAGTTCTTTCCTGTGTCCTCACAAAGGTGTGTGTGTTAGTTGTGGGATTGAGAGAAAGCCCAAGAGACATGGTGACATTTTAAAATGTAGCTCTAGTAATTTAAATTGAGGGGGCACATTGTTTTTGTCCATTAATTTTAACTTGATATTAAGGCTACAGTTTTAACTTTTGATATACTAAATGAATTACAGAATGCTGAAGGACCTGGAAACCATGAAGCCCCATGAAGAGCATCTTAGGGAGTAGGTATGTTTAGTCTGATGAAAAGAAGGTTGAGAGGTGACATGATACCCATGTTTAAATATTTGAGAGGATGGCATGTTGAAGATGGAGCAAGCCTGTTTTCTGCTGCTCTGGAGACTAGGACGCAGATCAAACGATTCAAACTACAGGAAAAAAGATTTCTCCTAAACATCAGGAAGAAGTTCCTGATGGTAAGAGCAATTCAGCAATGGAATATGCTGCCATGGAGTGTGCTGGAGTCACCTTCTTAGGCGGTTTTTAAACAGAGGTTGGATGGCCATCTGTTGGGAATGCTTTGAGTAGGTGTTTCTGCATTGCAGAATGAGATTGGACTTGATGACCATTGTGGTCTCTTCCAATTCTATGATTCTATGAATCACAGGGATCACAAAGGCCGTCTAGTCCAACCCATTGCCATACAGCAATATACAATGAAAGACATCCCAAAAGCTGCCTATCCAACCTTCATTTAAAGACCTTCAAAGAAGAGCTGGAAAGAAGCATGAGGACCATCTAGTCCAACCCTTGTCATGAACTTCTGAAAGATATGCCTAAAAGTCCCCCAGAGAAGAAGAGTCTACTCCTCTCTGCAGTCCATTCCACTGTCAAACAGCTCTTTCATTCAAGTAGTTCTTCCTAACGTTTAGGAAGAATAGCTTTTCTTGTCATTTGAGTCAGTTGGTTGGGTCCCAGTCCTCTGGAGCAGCAAAAACAAGCTTGCTCCCTCTTCTACGGGACATCCCTTCAGGTATTTCTATATGGCTGTCATATCATCTCTCATTCTTCTTTTCTCCAAGCTAAGTATACTCAGGTACCCAAGTTGTTCTTCAGAAGGCTTGGGGCGTTTCCACACTAGACTGTTCTGGGCCATTTCCACACTACACTTTGAGGCTCCTCACTAAACTGCAAACCCCAGGATTCCATAGGTTGTTGAAAGCGGAATAATAGCAGTATAACAGTCTAGTGCAGAAATGGCCTTGGTTTCCAGAACTTTGATCGTTTTGCTCTTCTCTGGACACATTCTACTTTATTAATTCCCTTCTTGAACTGTGGTATCGAGAGTGCTGGACAAAATATTCCAGGTGAGGTTACATCAAGGCAGCACAGAGTTGCACTGCTTTAACACTTGGCTGTTGTCAGGAAAGAGTAGGCAGTGTAATACTATTGAAAATACAAAACACACTAAAGTCACATTGAAATATTCTAAATTTGCTTTTTTTGTTAGCAAATCCAAGGTGAATGAATTCATTGAGGTTCTTCTCCTTTTCATTTGCACCTCCCCCAGGTAGATAATTTGACATGTTATTTTGAGCTCCCACCTATTAACGTATTTTTTTTTTTAATTTATGTCCTACTTTTCTTCCATATGAGACCAAAAGTAGCTTGTATCATACATGAAAAAAATACATCTAAGCCAATCTGGAGTGCAAAAATTTTAAAAAAGTATTAAATACGATCCTCTTAAATTTTCAATACATGTTTGTGCTTTACTTGATGACAACTGGATAAAAAATATTGCCTCTTTTTCTTTCTCTATGATTATGATTTATTTGTTATGCAGAGAAAGGACTGGCAACTGCATCCCGAGTGGGGAAAATTTCCTGCCTCAGCCCATGGGGATACTGCTTGTTACGAAAATATCAGTGCACTTCAGGTTTTGTGATGAAGGAGAGGTTCAACAACTGTCCAAACACCCGCACGCTCAAATGCTGCGTTCTGTGAAGGCCTGGAAAAAGTGACAACCTGTTCTTCAACCATCACAAAGAAGGGTCTTCTTCTTCTTTTTTTATTCTTTCGATAAATCACAAGGTGGAATTTCCCAGCAGCACACAAGGTTTGCCTCGGTGGAGGACTTATTTTGTTTCGGGCTTTCTGCTTAATGGATGCAAGCAAGAAATCATTCCAACCATTCTTGAATGAAGACTGGTCCTTCAAAAAAGATTGTTCTAGCAACTCATTCATCTAAAGACAAGCATTTCAGCAATTCTCAATGGCGGTCTCATGTTATGTTTAGAAGCCTTTAAAAAGGAGTGAAGGGCCTCCCTGTAAAGTCTGATCTTATACTAACTCAATAAGTGTTCTTCATGGATAGGTCCAGAAAGCTTCCATTAAAGATTAGTTCACCACACAGACAGCATCCTTGCCTGAACGGAAGATGAACAGACAGATTTGCTTTTTGAATACATCTTGCCCTGCCCAGAAGTTCTTTGCCCTCACATTCTGTTCTCATGCACTACCCTGTACCATTCTATTGAGATGATCTTGATTCTCAAGCTCAGATTGACCCTCTCCCCATCACTCAAACATTGAAGGACATACAGCAACATGGCTGCAGTGTGGCAAAGCTAGGTATGGTAGAGACGGCAGTGCCCCTGACACTTCCAGCAGAATACCATCTCCCAGGTTTTTGGATTAAAAAAAAAAAATCAATTCCTCATTTTGTGAGGGGGATAAGGAGAGGTGGGGGAGTTCCTGGGATTGTAGAAATTACCAGTAGTCAATGTACCACATTTTTGCCCCACCCCCTGGGTTATAGGAATGGAGGGATAAAAGTTCCCCATGGAAGAAGACCTTGAAAAACTGGTATCCAGTTGTCCAGAAGTCATTTCTGTTGCCAAGAAACATACCACCCCCCCCCAAAAAACACACCTTGTCCAGATTTGTCAGGGACAGTCCTGGTTAATCCTCTGCCATTTCACGTGCTCAGCTGCATTTCAACGGCCCTGATTTCTTTCCCCTCTTCTCACTTTCTCCTTTTATTTTCAGCTTATTTCAATTGCTACAAAGTGCAAACATAGTTTGCACTTAATTGATGTAGGTAGAGGAGAGGAGGGGGCAGAATCTTACCCTTCCCAGGTGGTTCAGGCAAAAACAAACTGTTGCAGCCTCCCCTAGCTTGAATGTTCTTTCTCACTAATAGCTTTATGAGTTATTAAGTTCTTAATATTTGCACGGGTTGCTTGTATGGGTGAAGAGGGGTTAATCTGAGATGTTTCCTTGTGCTTAGGTTGGTTTCTGTAATTTGAGGAGATAATTGCCAACAAACAAACAAACAAAAACAAACAACCACCCTCCAGTACAGTCAGCTCTCCACATTTGCTAGTTTCATTTTTGCGGATTCGATTATTCATGGATTATTTGCTGTCACCTTGGCTGATTCTCTATGCCGTATTTAATAGGGATTGCAAGCCTTGTGAGACTGAGAAAATGCAAATGAGGCTTGTAAGTCCCTATTGAAAATGGGGTGGGGCAGCAGCGGAGGTGGCCGTAAGCCCCACCAGCCCCCCACTTCTGCCTTGGGAAGGAACCCTGATGCCTCAAAGGAATCCATGGTGGGTTGAATATGGTGATCATACTTTTTTTTGTGTGTTAAATATGGTTTGGGAGGGCCTAGAGTTATTCACGGTTTTTCCACTTTCATAGGGCACCTGTGCCCCTAACCCTAGCAAATGTGGAGGGGTGACTGCTTTTTCTTTTTAAAGGTAGTAGTGAGGGTTTGAAGGACTGGTGGCAAGCTTTAGAGACCGCAGACATGGGGTCGAGGCTATAAATGCCCACCTTTTGATCTGTTTTTCTTTAACATTACTTTTAGCATGAAGAGGAATTTGTCAATTAAGTTGTAACTTTGTAGGTCCTAAAAAAATAATCCTATCAATGTTTTTACTTTTTATTGCAACAGACTGGTATCAGAGAACTGTGGCAAAGCTGGGAACCACTTTTCAGTTTGGCAAAGCTCTTTAGAGGCACACTGCTCCATTTTTTAAAAATATTATTTCTGTTTCATTAATTGCATTTCCATTTCATTCAATATTGTTAGTAGTCAATAAATATATGCACCCTATTGATTACTTAGGATTTAAAACAATTAAGTTAATTGTAAAAGTAATTTAAATAATGGTAAAATTAACATGAAACATGCCAAAATACTCTCCAGGCACCAGATTCCATCTGTTCTTGGAAACTAAGCAAAGTCAGCCCTGATTAGTACTTGGATAGGAGACCACCAATGAATACAAGTTGTTCTAGGCTGCATTTTGGAGGAAGGAACTGACAAAGCCACCCCTGAGCACACCCTGCCTAAGAAAACCCTCTGAAATGCATGGGTTTGTAGCATTGCAACATTTTAGTACAGCTAAGAGAATGGTCTATTGTAGTGAAGAGAAACCAATCACCACAACTGTGTCCTCTCTTGAACATGTGATGACCCTGCACTGTAAGATGTATAAATTGCTGTAAACACATGGGGGCACTGCACTCTCGGTCTTTTGGAGGTGACTCCACCAGGACCCCAGCTGGCCAGCTGAATAAACTGGGAATTTCCTCTCCGTGGGTCTCGATCTCTACTTTTTCTGCAACAGGTTCACCGTAAGTCAAGAGGTGATTTAAAATCATTCACATGAACAGATGCACACGCACATGTTAAAAAAGATTACTTTTCAATTTCACATTTAATACAAATTATTTGATTGTGTTAGAGAGCATACTCCGGCCATTTCTGAACTAGATTGTTATAGTACTATTATTCCACTTTCAACCTCCTATGGAATCCTGGGGTTCGCACCTTGGGGAGGGGTCTTTGAGAAGCACAGGATACATCTGGAAATCTTCTATGAGCAGGTGGAGCTTTATGATTGTTGGTAGAGTGATTATAGACGCCTGGAGCTAGAGAGCCAGGAAGTACAGAAACACCTTTGCCCATGTTCAACTACCTATTTATTAGTGGCAGTTGGTATCTTGGATGTCAGTGGAGCAGTAAATGCGCTCCAGGACTTAGTCTGAACTTTAAGGAACTGTCCAGGCTGCTGAACCTATTTTATGGATAGGGCTCATGGGTAGCATATTTAAAGTTCTATCTGAAACCTGCTGTGGATTCCCACTCCACTGATATGGAGTCACCAGCTACTAATTCTCCAAACTGGTGGTAATTCACTGCTACCCAATTTCAATTTCTCTCAGTTGTCCAGTTTCCATGTTACCACTGTTTGCATTTTGCTATTATTGGGCTAATGAGGGGAAAGACCGCAAGACAGTCTCCAGACTCACCTCCAGCTTGCAGGATTTTATGGCGTCAAGGAATTTCTACCCTGCTTCCATTTCCCACTTGAGTTCTTTGTTACTAGGTAAAGGAACAGATTGCTGTGTTAAAGGAGAGAAAGGATTTATCTGATTCATTCATTTGCCATCCTAGTAATCTGATGCAGAATTTTGGCACCCCACTGATTCTTGTTTTTAGAGTGCAGTGATTAATGTCAGTGGTGGGTTTATCTCTTCCTCAGTGGGCATTGGGGGGTGTTGGTAGTAAAACAGTACAGACAAAATGGACAATGTTTCCCATCTTTTTCTGTGGTCTACTCTGCAGGACTGCTAGGAGATTCAGTGCCCTGGACAGTTCAATTCGCAGAGGGTCTTGCCTGCTTAAATGTCTAACGTATAAAGAAACTCTTCCTTTGTCTTCCTGTATTTGCTTAACTAAAGTCCTCCATTTTGAATACTAGTCAACTTTTAAAGGTGCTTCCTGTTGTCAGCTGCTTGTCCTATTTAATTATGCTGCCGTTAATTTGGCTAAGCTCAATGCCTAGATTTCCAGTGCTGTTCATAACTATATTTATTGTATTTCACTGCTGAGTGAATACAGGTTCATTGTTCATTGTTAACCAGAAGTTACTG
The DNA here is from genome assembly GCA_948472985.1 of Iguana delicatissima. Classification (NCBI taxonomy): domain Eukaryota; kingdom Metazoa; phylum Chordata; class Lepidosauria; order Squamata; family Iguanidae; genus Iguana; species Iguana delicatissima. The sequence goes on from CAOKZL010000419.1 coordinate 1,222,321, forward strand.
TATTATCAACCACGTATCACAATTTTAGTCCTGGGAAAGCAAATAGTCTTCCACATGTACTGTATGCTCTATGAGATCATTGTCATCCCAAACCTATTTTCCCCTTCCCTTCTTTGAATAAAGGGTTCTTCTCTTTGCTCATGTAAGAAGTAGTTGTGGACTGCCTTCTTTCTCGGGGTGGGGACGAAATAGCCCAGTGGTTCTCAACCTGTGGGTCCCCAGATGTTTGTGGACTTCAGCTCCCAGAAGCCCTGAGCATTGACCATAGTGGCTGGGGCTTCTGGGAGCTGAAGTCCATGAACATCTGGGGACCCACAGGTTGAGAACTACTGCTTTAGCCAAAGTTGGGGATCTCTCTAGGCTGATTCAGAGCTTACCTGCAATCAGATAGACTACCCAAGGTAGTCTGTGTGGACCTAATATTTTAGGTCTGGCCCCACATGGTTTTTTAGTTTTCTGGGTTGTTGCCCTAATAGTTTTCCCAGGCTGTGTAGTAGGCCAATATGGTGGTAATCATTTTGTAAACACACAAAGGGCTAAATCTAGTGTCATAGAGAACATAGAGAACATACATAAAGAACATACATTGAAATGAATACACACCCTCCAACTGCACTGATTTGGCAGGCATATCTTTTGCCCTCTCAACCACACTCTGATGTTACTTGGCCACACATGTCCTGGTTTTCATCTGTGAAATGTTAGTTAGAGGATATGCGAATGGGACCAGTTACTTACAGCTAACCTACAACCCATTGCTTTCAAGTGGTGCTTCTCTAGGTAGCACTGTTTTTGGATTAGGTCCAAGGCTAAAGTCTTGTACAGCCTGTCCTCCCATATCCGTGAATTCTGTATTCACAAATTCAACCAACCAACCACAGTTTGAAAATTTTCCTGCCTTACCCTCAAAAAAAGATTCAAAAAGCTAACTTTGATTTCGCCATTTTATATAAGGGATGCCATTTTACCACTCCATTGTATATAATGGGACTTGAGTATCCAAAAATTTGGTTGTCATGACTAATTCCTGGGACAAAACCCTAGCACATGCTCAGGCCTGCTGTACATACCTATCTGGGAGTAAATCCCACTGTACTCATACATAAAATTGATTTGTATTTCACTTAGGCCATTTCTGCACTACACTGTTATAGCATTATTATTTCACTTTCAAACTCCTATGGAATCCTAGGCTTTTCAGTTCAAAGAGGGGCCTTTAGCATTCTTATCCAGAAAGTTCTTTGGCCTCAGTAGACTCCAAACTCCGGAATTCCACAAGATCTTGAAAGTGGAACAATAGCACTTTTGTGCTATTATAATAGCACTATAACAGCGTAATGTGGAAATGTCCTCAGTCACAAAATTGTTTTCATCTTGTTTTTCTTTTTTCTTTTGGTTCAATTCAATGTTTTACTTAAGTATAAACATATAACGTATGTATAAACATATAACATATAATCAGCAAAATTTTCACAACTACCTTAACAAATATCAATAAACAGAAAAGAAAGAAAATGAAACAACAACAACAAAAAAGATAACTATAAGAAAGAAAGAAAAATAGCATTCCTCCTATGAGGAATGGCTTAGGGAGCTGGGTATGTTTAGTCAGCAGAAGAGAAGGTTAAGAGGGGACAAGATAGTCATGTTTAATATTTGAAGGGATGTCATATTGAGGAGGGAGAGGGCTTGTTTTCTGCTGCTCCAGAGACTTGGACAAGGAACAATGGACTCAAGCTGAAGAAAAGGAGATTCCCCCTGAGCTGTCTGGCAGTGGAATATGCTGCCTCAGTGGAGTGTGGTGGAGTCTCCTTCCTTGGAGGTTTTTAAGCAGAAGCTGGATGGCCATCTGTCAAAGGGAGGGCTTTGATGGGTGTTCCTGCATGGCAGGGGGTTGGACTGGATGGCCCCCGGGGTCTCTTCCAACTCTATGATTCTATGATAGTTGCCCACCAAAAGAGCAAGAAGCAAAAAAAAAAAAAAGAGAGAGAGAGAGAGAGAATGAGAGAGAGAGAGAAATAAAAGAAAAAGAAAGACACAGAGCTGTTACCCTGTTTACTGGGGGTCCCGGGAGGGACACCAAAATGTGCTCAACTATAGGTGGGGAAAATTAGCTCAGAGCACTGCGTTAGCGTTACGAGAGGCAGGGCAACTTAGCAGGATCTTGTAACCCAGTGTTTACGGGGTCAGGCCAAGTCAAGGAGCAGACCGGTTTGAAAGCAATGGATGATCTTTATTAAATACAGGCACACGATGTAAGCAACACACACACTCAGAGAACTAAGGAAAATAAAGGTATGCGTAAGATAGCGGGATTTTCAGGGGGATAGTTGGTTCGGGTGATACGACACCTGTTCCTGAAGCCCGGAAGAAGGTAGAGAGTGATGCTGGGGTTCGGTGTGTCTCAGCACGTGGCGCTGAGGGGAAGCTCCCCAAGCAAAGCGGCAGCAAGGTGGTCTGGAACTCGGGAGCGATCCGAGGAAGGTCTCAGAATCAGGGTTTTTTATAGGGAGAAGTGTGACTGCAGGCTATGCCTTACTCGGGGAGAACAATGAGTTTTGGGTGTGAGACAATGTCTCCGAAAGGTCACAATTTAGCATGATGGAATCAGAACTGAATTAACAATGTAAATGTACAACACTTGACAGTGGATGGTTCAGCCTTTGTCAAGTTGCCTGCTCGGGGCAGGGAGCCTTTTGTAGGTAGTGCGCATACATAATATGGTGTTTGCCGGGGAGGTCCCTGAAGCTGCGATCTGGCTATTTCTGGCTTGCTTGTATTGTTTGAGAATATTTCAGCTGTTAAGTGCCGAGCCTAGTTTTGTGCTTGTCCGGGGGCCTCACAAACACGTGGAGAGGGGTGATACGGTAAGGCCAAATTATGATATCAAAGTGATATCGGGCGCTATCACCAGGTAGGCCTAAACTGCAGTAACAGAGTGAAACACTCACCCCAACTCTCTTCTCTCCATGACTTCCACACTTTCTGATATCAGTCGTTTAACAAGAACCAAAATAATTTTTCTTTCTCTCTCTTTTTTTCCCTAAAAGGAAAACCCCTTTTTATGTATAACCTTTATTTCTGAATCTCAGAGATAAAGGCCATTTCCGCACTAGACTGTTATAGCGCTATTATTCCATTTTCAACATCCTATCGAATTCTGGCGTTTGCAGTTTAGGGAGGCCCCTCCCTAAACTTAAAACTCCAGGATGCCATAGGATGTTAAAAATGGAATAATAGCACTATAACAGCTTAGTGTGGAAATGGCCAAGCATATATTAATATCAAATCCTAACTGGACCTTATCACCAAATAAGGCAATTTTCATCTCACTTTGATCTGCCTCCCTGGTGTATTGCCTGAGCCAGATTACAGTAAGGCCTTGTCTTTGAAAAACTGGATGTTTGCTCTCTTGTGGTTTCTTTCTTTGCCTTTGTTTACTCTACTGAGGTTTCTGGCTGTCTGATTTGTATTTGCAGACAGATATGGCAGGTTGGTGTGACGGTGAGTCAGACGATGGTAGAGCCATACCAATGTTGTGGCAGGTTATGGCAGGTTGCTCCAATGCCAGAGCCGCTGAAAAATTCAATGCTTTGCCAGGCTTGTTCTTCAGGAACTGCTCAGAGTGAAGCCTTTGTGCTTGAGCAGCTCTCTGAGAACAATGCCAACTTCTTTTTGGGGCTGGCGTGGCTCTCTTGAGAGTTCTCATAGTTAAATATTGCGTAATATGTCAGCTTCAGAGAGCTGGCAAAAGTGTTCTGTCAGTACTTAGTGTTATAATGGAAAGCCAGTGGTAGAACATCTGTGGGGAGACTTTGTAGTTCATACAAAATAAGTTGGAAATCAATGCATGAAGAAGGGGGTGGGTTTCATACTGGCCAGCATTTAACCAACAAGCTGGGATGCCAGCAGCCATGGAATCTCAGAACACGGTCAAGATAGCAAAAGTTATCGACGAGGAAGAACATACAAGCTAGGAGAGCCTGAAGAAGTTTAGGTTTTCCTGAGTCTACTGGGAAGAGCAAGATAACTCCTCCCCCCATTCCATTCATCCTTGCTGAATTAATTGAGCATAGAATCTTTTCTGTTTTAAATCCAGTTTACAGTGATTGAAGTAAGCTGAGGACAAAGAGAGAAAATGGGAGAAGGCAAGAGAAACTGGGACAGTTTAAAAGCATCTGGAAAGCTAGGAAGACAGAAAGTTAAACTGCACTATTCATGCCCAATTAGAACAATTGGAGAGTATGAAGTTTGCACACTTTAATTTACATCAATCTTCTTCTAAGCTTAAACAAAATAGTAACTCCATTGCAAATTCTTTGTGAACATTTTCATGAATGCACACCTGGGGCCCATTGATACAACAAGTTATAAGGCTATTATTCTACTTGAACTGCCATGGTTCTGTCCTAGGGAATCCTGGGATTTACAGTTTAGGAGAAGGCATTACGAATTCTCAGTTAGAGTTTTCTAGTGGCTTAACAGGATCCCACAGGATGGTGCCATGGGCAGGAGAAGTGAAATGGCACTGCAACTGTGTAGCATGAATGGACCCCACATCAATGTAAGCATGAAAGCCACCAGTGGGACCAGCTCTACCGCTCCTGCCATTTCTTGATCTCATCTTGATTTTCATGTTGACTGTTACGGTTGAATACAACTCCAGCATATTATCTTACTGGTTTCACTCTTGTATTGCTTCTCCTTTTTCCTCCTCTCATAAAAGATAAGAAAATGAAGGTTAAGGGAGAAATTGCCTTATTTTTAAATATGGTGCTGGAGGTGTCTACAGATATGATGGGCCACCAAAATGACCAACCAATGGCTGCTAGAGCAAATCATGGAGTCACAGAATCTTAGAGTTGGAAAAGACCACAAGGGCCATTGAGTCCTGTCATGCAGGAATATATCATCAAAGCATTCCCAAAAGATGGCCATCCAGCCTCTGTTTAAAAACTTCCAAAGAAGGAGAACCTATCACACTCCTAGGCAGTATATTCCGCAATCAAACTGCTCTTACTGTCAGGAGGTTCTTCCTGATGTCTAGATGGAATCTCTTTTCCTGAAGTTTTAAGCTATTGCTCCGTGTCCTAGTCTCTGGAGCAGCAGAAAGCAGAAAGCAGGGTTCCTTAATCCTCCATGACATCCCTTCAAATATTTAAACATAGCAATCATGTTGCTTCTTAACCTTCTCTTCTCCAAGCTAAACATACCCAGCTCCCTAAGCCACTTGTCATGGGTCATGGTTTCCAGGTCTTCTACTATTTTGGTCACCCTCCTCTGGACATGTTCCAGCTTGTCCATATTGTTTCTGAACTGTTCTGCCCAGAACTGGACACGGGATTCCAGGTGGGTTCTGACCAAAGCAGAATAGAGTGGTAGTATCACTTCCCTTGAGCTAGACACTATATTCTTATTGATGCAGCCCAGAATTTCACTGGCCTTTTTAGCTGCCCCATCACACCGCTGACTCATGTTCAGTTAGTGGTCTTCTAAGACTCCTAGCCTGACTCTCCCCAGAAACCAAAATGACTAAACTGTACTATTGTGCTTTGAACATATCATGAAAGGGCATGACTTATTGGAAAAAAGGAAAGTGCTAGATAAAGTGGAAGGCAGTAGGCAAAGAGGAAGGTCACAACCTAGGTCAGTTGACTCTATTGAGGAAGCCACAGCCCTGAGCTTGCTGGAGATGAGTAGGACTGTTATAATAGAAAGGTGTTACAGAGATCTCTAATTCATAGGTTGTCATGTTACCCTGAAAATTGGGGGTATCTTGAGGACACCCAAACCAGGCTTCAAAATTAAGGAATTAGCAGAGCTACTCAGCAAAACTTACGAGAGGTCAGGGCAAGGGATCTTCAACCCTATGTCTATGGGGTCAGAACCACGCAAGAGTCAGATAAATGCTCTAAAATGGTTTTTATCAAACAAAACTAACAGAGGGAGTCACATACACACATTATCAAATATTCTTGCAATCATACAAGGGCTACAGAAATAAAGGTGGAAATAAGCGACCAATTGCGAAAGAGAGGGCATACAGACCTTAGTCTAGATGTCCTGGGAGAAGGAAAAGATTAGCTCAGGCTCGGTGTAAAGCACCAAGGGGAGGCTGGATCCCGGGCTGGACGGATGGTATCAGCGGGGTCTCGCGGAGGAGTGTGGACACAAGTCGTGTTTGGCTCTCAGCAGCATCTGAGAGGCTTGTAAGGGACACTTCGGTAGCAGTGAAAAGGGCCCTTCTGTCTGGTTTAGGAGGCTCTCCAAAGAGGCTCCAAAAGTGGGGAGTTTTATAGCCAATTTCTGTCCTCAGGCCAGGTATCAGCTAGCAAAGTATCATTAATGGGCGATAAATGCGGAATATAATGTTAGGCAAATATCACAACCCCTCCTTGATATTGTTTCTTACTGGGAAGTCCAGGTGCGTGATAGGTTTAAAATTCCGAATTGATAGGTTTTGATTGTCTGGCTTCGCACAGTTCATCAGCGTAGCTTGGGGTGTGACAGTGTCCAGGAGCGAGTCTATTGTCTGCCTAGAGATACGTGACTCGGAACAATAGGTCAGTCTTTTAGCCTAAAGGACATTGTCTACGTTCCCATACAGAAGAGGGAGACAGTATTGTTTTTAGGGATTTCCCATTCAACACCAATTTTGTTTTTAACTGCAACTGACCTTTGCTAACGAATATCCAGGTTCGGGGAGCCAAGCCAATTTTAGGGGTCCTCTTTTGGGATTACTTTGGGGTGTAACAGCCATGGAACCATAGAATCATAGAACTGGAAAGGACCAGAAGGGTCATTTTCTCCAAGCCCCATGCCTTGCAATGATACAAAACTACAGCTCTCCTAAAAGATGCCCTTCCAGACTCTGCTGAAAAACCTCTGAAGATGGAGAAGTCACCACTCTTAGAGGCAGTCTATTTTTGTCAGGAGGCAAATTACAGAATTGTATTTGCTTTAAAATAGGCTGGTAGATGAGAGGGTAGAATAGGATGCTGGTGCTACAATGTATCAGTTACTAATTGCTGTATGCCAAATGCTATCTGCAACCATGTACCTGGATACAGCTTTGAAAGGCACCAAGGTGCCAAAAAGTGGCAATGGCTGTAGTGTTTGATTCAATGAAGATCCAGCAATGATGCGGGGAAGGAGCCTTGGTGGTGCAGTGATTAAATGCCGGTACTGCAGCCACAAAGTTGTGAGTTAGATCCTGCCGGGCTCTAGGATGACTCAGCCTTCCATCCTTCCTCCCTCAGGTTGGTAAAATGAGTACAGAGCTTGTTGGGGCAATTAGCTAACATATTGTTAACTGCTTAGAGATCACTTAGCTGATAAGCGGTATAGAAATACTTATGCTATTGATCAGAAGGGTGGAATTTGAAACCAGCAGAAAGGTGGTGTAAAAACATTCAGGGTAAAGATAAGAAGATAGAAACTCGTTCTGACTCCCAAGATGAAAGATATGTAAACACCAGAAGGGCCTGGGAGAGGTTGCTCTGGTGAGGTGATGTGATATTTATGACTTCCACCAATCATTACCATGCATGTCTGAATTTGTATGCCCAGCTATAAAACCTGTAACCACCTGAAATATGATAGTCTCAGCAACAGTTGGGAACGTTGCTGTGTTGTTTGCTTATTCTAAATAAACACTTGAACTCTGGGTGTTTCTGTGAGAGCAGGTTATCAAAGACATGGCAATTCTGTTAGATGGGCACAGAATTTGGGACTTTCAATTGATTTAGAAACTTGGGGGAGAGTGTGGAAAATAGATATAAAATTTACACCAAACTTAAATATAAGAGAAAACTTTTATAAAATGTTTCACAGATGGTACATGACCTCAGAAAGATTACAAAAAATAAAGAAAAATGGGAACTCAAATTGTTGGAAGCGTGATGAAAAAATGGGGCCTTTTTTCCCATATGTGGTGAACATGTAAGATAGCAAAAAATTTTTGGAACGGGGTACATGCCGACATCCAAAGAATTTGTAAGCTGAATTTTGAAATGAAACCAGAGCTTTATTTGTTAAATATGTTAGGGCAACAAAGGGAAATAGGTAGTCATCAGAAGATATTATTATATTTAATAACTGTGGCAAGGTTGACATATGTGCAGCACCGGAAAGAAAAGAAGCATATTGAAATAGAAGAATGGAAGTTAAAAGTTCTGGATATGTACGTACTGTGTTAGATGTTCTGGAGTATTACGAGAAACACAATGAGCGGAAAGGACTAATGATCTTCGTAGATGCAGAAAAAGCGTTCGATAATCTAAACCATGAATTTATGATTGTATTGTTAGATTATATGAGATGTGGTGATAAATTTGTAGCTTGGATTAGAGAAATATATAAGAATAACAAGGCAAATGTAATGGTGAATGGGGAGAAATCAGAATCCATAGAAATTAAGAAAGGTACACGTCAGGGTTGTCCGCTTTCCCCTCTTCTCTTTATATTAACGTTGGAAGTGCTGCTGAGGAAGCTAAGAGCTGATGAGGACATAAGAGGAGTAAAGATTAAGCACCATGAGTACAAGATGAAAGCTTATGCTGATGATTTGGTTCTTTTTTTGGAAGAACCAAAAGAAAGTATAGAGAAAGTATTGGAAATCTGTAAAGAATATGGAGACTTAGCAGGCTTCAAAATAAACAAAGAAAAGACGAAGTTCCTGACCAAGAACATGAGGAAGGAAGAGATAGAGGAAATTGTTCAAAAAACAGGATTTAAAGAAAATCTGTTATCTTGGGATAAATATAACTAAACAAAATAATGGATTATTCGAAAATAATTATGGACTAAACTGGAAAGAAATTAAAAGAGATTTACAAAATTGGTCAAGACAAAATTTATCATCATCGGGGCGTTTGGCAGCAATTAAGATGATGATTTTGTCAAAGATGAATTATCTATTTCATAATCTACCAATAATTATTAGCAAGAAATGCTTTCAGGACTGGAAAAAAGAACTCACAGAGTTTATTTGGAATAAGAAGAAACCGAGAATAAGATAGAAAACACTAATAGACAGAAGAGAAAGAGGAGGAAGTGGACTCCCAGATTTAAAACTGTATTACTTTGCGAATGCAATGCTCTGGATTAAAGAATGGATTACTCTCAAAGATGAAAGGACGCTGAATCTTGAAGGTTCGGACCTTAGATTTGGATGGCACGCTTATGTGGTATAACAAAGCAAGAACTGACAAAGAGTTCACTAATCATTATATAAGAAGATCGCTTCTAGAAATTTGGAAAATATGGAAAAAGAAAATATACTGTAGAATACCACTCTGGGTGTCGCCTCACGAAGCTCTATACAGTAACCAGAGAGGACCCGCAGAAAGATGGATGACATATAAAGATATCATAATAGATCTTGGGAAAGAAACTCAAAGAATAAAGACGAGAGAAGAATTGAACAAAGAAGGTTGGAATTGCCGGTGGTGTTTGTACCACCAGCTCAAGGAAAGATATCAAATGGACCGGAAATTGGAAGGATTCGAAATAACATCTCTAATGAATGAATTTGAAAAGATTATATTTGAGGGAAAAGAACATATAACATTGCAGTTGTACAGTTTTACGTTAACTAGAGAGTTAGAAACTGAAGTTATTAAAGATCCAATGATCTTATTGGTCATGAGATCACACTCGAACAATGGACGAAAAGCTGGGAGGATACACGGAAATTTACGATGGCACAAAACCTGAAGGAGAACCACATGAAAATCTTTTATCGTTGGTATTTAGATCCAGAGAAATTAAGTAAGATCTATAAAATGAAAGAGAAGAAAAGTTGGAAATGTGGGGGAGAAAATGGATCTTTTTATCATTTGCGGTGGCTTTGCGATGAAGCAAAGAATTTCTGGAAAATGATACATAAAACGATTACAGAGATCTTGAACACAGAAATACCGTTGATGCCGGAAATATTTTTGTTAAATATGCTACACCAATTAACAAAAGAGCAAAATAAATATAAGAACAGCATATTGTATATGACAACAGCAGCCAGAATAACGTATGCCAAATATTGGAAAAGGAACAGGACTCCAGAACTGGAAGAACGGCTTTATAAAGTCCAAAAATACGCAGCGTTAGATACTCTATCGAGAGTCATGAAAGGAGAAAAAAGAGAAGCCCAAAAGACTGATATGATAGAAATTAAGAAATATATTGAGGAAAATTGAGAAAAGATCTGTAATGAGCAGTGTAAAGATTATACTAAATGATAAGCAAAAAGAGTCAAGAAAGCTAAAGCAACATCTTAATAGGACAGTTAACAACTATGTAAATGTAGAGGGGAAAGATATTAGAGGCATTTAAAGAACCATGTCAAAGAAAGCGGGAAGTGAAGCGACTGAAAGAAAGACTTTGAATTCTGATTGTTAGGTTTTATTGATGTAGAAAATAGTAAGAATGTAGAGATGTCTGAGGTATATGTTTGTTTTAATAAAAAAGAATTAAAAAAAAAGTTCTGGATATGATAGAGATGGAAAAGTTAGCATTTTCTTTGAAGAATATATCTATCCAGAATTTTGAGAAAGAATGGAAAAGAGTACTGGATTGGGTATGGATATAAATGTATAAGAAATCAAAGAAGAAATGATGTAACTGTTCTTCTCTCTGTAAGATGGAAATTATGTTTGTAATGGAATGGAAATAAGCAATTTCAACTGGAAGACTTAAGCATGGTAGTGTGTGTGGGGGGGTATTTTCGAGCCTCACTAAATGTTTGCACAGTTTCAGAAATAAACGAGGACTTTAATCCAGTCTCTCTAGTGGTTCGAAAAGGCCAATTTCCTCAAGCACGACTGTAATTCTATTTCCTTAAGAATCCTCCCTTTTTCTTTTTTCAGAAAAGACCTGCAGAATGTGTCCTTGGTGGTGGCAATTCTATAAACTTCAGCCCCAGGATACTGATTGAAGGGGAAGTCTACCTGCAAAACTGGTTTGGCGGAATGTCAGGAGGTGTCAAAAGAATTTTTATTTGTTTGAGAATGTATGGGTTAAGTAAATTTGTGGAAAACTATTCAGCCCCTGGAGCAAAGGTCAGAATCCTGTCGGTGTCATGCACGCCTGCACATTCCCTTACACCCGTGACTGGACTTTTTTTGCAATGGTTGTATTCAGTTTGTGGTTGCATGAACAGAGTTCTTGAACCGTTTTACGTTGGCCTAAATCCTAGAATTAGCCCCAAGAAGAAGAGAGCAATTGAACTGATTTACTTAGATATTGACATATCAGTGAACAACTGGTTCAACGGATCTACTTTATTTGTGAGTAGGAATGGAAAGAATATTTTTTTAAAAAGGGATAAAACCACATATTTCTCAAGTGCGAGAAAACTCTGACAAGGAGAATCTGGGTCTCATGAGAATCTTTGCAGTTTAGGACATAATTCTGTACAGAATTCACACACTTTTTGACACAGAAAACAGCTTTTTTTTTCTGCTCAGGGAATATATTATATTAACAATATTACATTATATATTAAAATATTATAGTTTTATAACACTTGTATTATAAATAATGGTATTATATATATATATACACAAACACACACACACACACACACACACCATGCAATAGATATAAAATCATATTTCTACACAGAAATATTTTCTTTGCAGAAAGTGATATATCCTACCCAGAAAATGCCGATTTTACACACAAAAACGAAATAAAACAAAACAAAACTCACGTACGAATTTTGCACAGAATAAGGGCCTTTTTGCCCTACACTGTTATAGTGCTATCATTCTACTTCCAACCTCCTGTGGAATTCTGGGGTTTGTAGTTTCCTGAGGCCAAAGAGCTCTCTGGCTGAGAATTCTAAATGCCCCTCTCTAAACTGCAAGCCCCAGGATTCCACAGGATGTTGAAAGTGGAATGATAGCACCATACCAGTGCAGTGTGGAAAGGCCCTCTCTCCTAAACTGTGAATACTCTTTGAAAGCTGCACAGTTTTTGAAGAGCTTCTCACAGCAGGACATATAAAGCTGAAATGACTCATTGCTTCTTCAAGAGCAAGATCCACAAAGAATTACAGCCCCAGTTGGGACTAACCTACCAAATTCCAGCCATGCAGTTATATATTCTTGGATGATGCATCATTATCTCTCAGTGCCTTCAGTGTAGCATGTGTTTCGCTTGGAAGTCAAGAAACAGCCACTGTGCATAATTCTCCTTTGCACGGTGGAACAATAAACAAGCACATTGCCAGAGAGTCAATTTCACAATGCCAACATTTAGCAGGGGGATGTTGTATCATAGCCAATGTAGGAATGGAGATTTATATCTTGCAAACGCGATGTCAGACTTTTGCCTAAGGGGGGAAAAGTCTTCATGTTTTCTAACTTCCTTTATTAATTGGTGAAGCCCAAGGCAATATTTGTGGGAATTTTGTATGATATTTACAATGGAAGCGATTTAGGATCATCTCTGGAAAGTGAATATTTGTTATCAGAGGTTGCTATCCTGTCCGTACGTATGATAATGTGGCTATGCTCTGTCTCCTGATCCGAGCTCCATAGGCCACCTTAAAAGCCAAGTAGCCATATTGAAGGATGGAGTTCTACTGCACGGGTGAGCGGGGAACTGAAGGATGATGGATCTAGCCCCCTCCCATCAGTAAGCAGTGGTGTAATGAGAAGTTGCTGTGGTCTCCGCTTGTGCTCATTATCATGCCGTTTGCTGGTGAGAGAGGACTGGATGCAACATACTTTGACCATTTCTGTACTACACTGTTGTAGTGCTGTTATCCCACTTTCAACATCCTATTCAGTGCTGGGATTTGCAATTCAGGGAGAGGCATTTAGAATTCTCAGCCAGAGAGCTCTTTGGTCTCCGTAAACTACAAACTCCAGAATTCCACAGGGGCTTGAAAGTGGAATAATAGCGTCACAGCAGTGTAGTGTGGAAAGACCCCAGGTTTTTGCTTTTACTGCAGAACTCCAACCTTTGGTAGGTTGCAGTGGGCATTCGTGGTCTTGGCAATGGTACTATGATTGTAAATGTGAATACCAAACAGTTACAAGGTCATAAGCCTAGCCTACAGCAATATAACTTCCTAAGAGGAGTCAACCAAAGCCTTTTGCTAGTCTTCCACTCTAACCAAAAGCCTTGGGGGTTGGCAGGAGTTATAGCTGTACTCATGCTCTGAGTTTTAATACAGTATTAAAGGTAATATATTCATAGTACAACCTCATGAGATAGCATAAAACAGTAATGTATAGTATAAAACCATAATTATTTTACTTTATATTTAATACCATATTTTACTTTGTTTACTTAGCTTTTCTGGCGGTTGGCCCAAATAAAGATTCATTCATTTATAGTCCGATGCAAGAAAGTGTAATACCCTGCAGCTCCAGCAGATGGTGTGCTTACTCCTGTATTGAAAAAAAGAAAGAAAATTTTGAGCTGAATTTCCCTCTGTTTTGAACATTCCTGACGCAGTCAGTTCTGACACTGCTGATGAAATACATCCATTACTGCAACATACTCTGTAGATAACTGCAGATTTCATAGCTGCTTGAACACTATCCCACTTCTAAAGATGTACACCAGTGGGAGCCAAAAATCTGAGTGTTGGACAAGAATGCCACAGAACGCTCAATGATGGAAATCAAGGGATGATCTTTGGCAAGTCACACTCTCTCAACCTAAATGGAATGAACAGTGGCAAACATCCTCCGAATAAATCTTGCCAAGAAACCCTCTGGTAGGGTCACTATAAGTTGGAGCTGACTCAAAGACACATAATAAGAGCATACTAGTAAATCTAGGAACTCTGGGTTTTAATAGAGGTTTATATTACCAACCTGATATCTAACAATACATTGGCTTAAAAACATTAATGGGATTTTTTTTCATAAAAACAAAAGGTAAGAATAATTTTGCAGTACTTTCTGCTGCATTTCCTTCTAACCTCATTGTATACACTTCCATCACAACCATGTATACTGTATATTGTTGTTGTTGTGTACCTTCAAGTTATTTCAGACTTCTGGAATCCATAAGATGAACCTATCATGGTGTTTTCTTGGCAAGATTTGTTAGAGGGGTTTTGCCTTTGTGTCCCTCTGAAGCTGAGAGAGTGTGACTCACCCATGGTGACCCACTGGGTTTCTGTGGCTGAACGGGGATTCACCTCTGGTCTCCACAGTCATAGTCCAACACTCAGACTGCTGTACCATGAAGGTGCTCATGCATGCTGTATATATGCCAGAAATTCCAAATATATCTCTTCATGTAATTGAGGAAGTTGATTGTAGTTCATGAAAGTTCATGCTATAATAAAAGTCTTCTGTGCTGTTTGTTGTAACTGGAGACACAGAGAGGCCATTCAAACTACTGAAGTATGATTCCACTTTAAGTGTAAGTGAGGTATCCTACTGAATACTGGGACGTGCACTTTGGCGAGGCACTAGAACCCTCTGGCTGAGAATTCTAGATACTCATCCCTTGTTACTCCACTGACATACCCTATCCCGAGGACTATACATTTAATATGCCCACCATGCCAGAGAGGTTGTCCCAGTGGGTACGTAGACAAGGAAGTCAAATGACCAAGAATAGGTCAGGCCAGGAAAATCCCCAGTCACGCTCCCCTAGGGGACCTCAGGCTAAACACGTCCACACGGACAAAGGGTCTTCAGTCAAGGAATAGCTAACTTGAGTGGATTATTGGGTTTTCCCCAGATTGAGGAACTCCGATGTTAGTAAGCGCTGCACTCCCTCTGCATAAGCCAATCATGCAAACTACCAAGTTGCTATTGTGCGGCATTTCTCCATTCCTTTTGGCCATTGTTCTTCCCGGGAGAGGGCCTGCCTTTGAGGTACGTTCTGCCCTATAAGTAGTCCAAGTTTTTGAGTGTCTCTTTGGAGAACTCCCTGCCACACTAGCAGACCAGCACTCTGTTAGTCAAGTGAACCCCTCAGCCGCTTCTCTTTGCTGAGCTCCGTTCTTCTCACTGCTTCCTGGACTGAAAACTTCAGGATAGGTGTAGTATCACCGCCTTTACACCTTCTCCACCGAATCCCCTATCAATTTGCACCTCTTTCCTTTCTCACTAGGCCTTGTGTGCATGGGTGAGTGAGTGCATTGGTGCGTGAGAATACATTTATCAATAAAATCCAGTTATTGGTACAATTGTGTGGCTTTTCGATTGGTTTGGCCCTGTAAAAATTGGGTAAAAGACCCCGCTGGGTTACCCTGCCCCTCGTTTGGCTACAGCCAGTGCTCCGCTAATTTCCCCAGTCTTTGCATTTTTGGAGTGAATCACGGGGACCCCAGAAGTCAGCGTAACCCCCTGAACTACTCTCTGGTTGAGAATTCTAAATGCCTATCCCGGAACTATAAACCCCAGAATTCCAGTGGTATAGAGAATTTTTGAGAGGGATTGTTGAATTGGGTGATACTACACCTGTCCAAAGCCAGGGGTAGATCACTGCGGAGGTCCGTAGGTGCGCAGCCTCAGAATGAGACTGAGGGGAAAGCTTGGCAGATGAAGCGGCAGCAAGGCTGGATGGAAGTTCAGAGCGATCCGAGGAAGGTCTCGGAATTGGGCTTTTTATAGCGAAAGTTTGACCGTAGGCTAGTCTGTACTTGGGGAAGAACAATGAGGCTTGGGCGCAAGACAATGTCTCTGAAAGATCAGAATTTAGCATGGTTGAGTTAGCTCTGAATCGACAATGGAATGGCCAGTATGCAGTATGCTTGACAGTTAAGCGCCTAGCTCGTCAAGTTACCTGCTCGGGGCAGGGGGCTCTTTGTATTAGCGTGCATCTTTAATGAGGTGTTTGTCTCGGGAGGTCTCCTAAAGCGAAGATCTGGCTGAGTCCGGCTTGCCTGGGTGGAGAAAGGAATGTTCAGCAGTTAATGGCCATGCCTAGCTCTGTGCTTGTCCGCGGGCCTCACAAACACTTGGCCGAGGGTGGCAAAATGGGGCCGAACTGTGATATGAAAATGATATCTAATATCTTCCAAAGTAAGGCTAGTAAACGGTAATAACACCAGCTTGTCAATATCCTTCCTGAACTGTTGCGCTCAGAACTGGACACTGGATTGCAGGTGGGGTTGGACGAAAGAAGGTATCCAGAGGTCATAACCTACTTAGTTTTACTAACATTTTTTCATAGCCAACTTTTGTAAAATATATAAATATATATATATATAAAATGACAACATTAATGTTTTGTTTAGCATTATTTATTTATAGATGTCAGAAAGCCTTTATAGAACACCAGCAGAAACAGTAGAACAAGAGATTTGTTTTTTTCAACAACCGGTTTTTTTTTTTTTTTTTACAGATATTAGAAAGAATGTATAGGGATCCTTTTTAATAACACTATGGACACAATCTAAATATTTTTTTTCAGAAGGTTCTGGCAAAGATTCAATCAATAAAATGATTTCTCAGGCATGCTTAACTTCATTAATGTATTTGAACCCTGATTCACACTTCCTTGTGTTGACTCCAAAATATTTAAAGTGTGTATTAATAAAATGATCATGTATAATACATTTTGAAGCATGATTGACTGGATATATTTCTGAAATTTTTTTTTAAGATTTTTTAAAAATTCCAGATTTTAGAATGAAGTTATAAATGTGATAGTGAATTTTTTATATATATATATATATATATATATATATATATATAGTTATGCCTATTCTTTGTAGATATGATCTGTATCTTTTAAATATGGAAGAATTTAAGATGATATTAATTAGCAGATCAAATAGATATAACTCAGATCCTGTGAAGATTATATGTATATATGAGCAGTCGATATAGCAACAAGACTAGTCAGGTGGGAATTTCTTGTTACATGTTGATTTATGCTTTTTATTTTGTCTTCTGTTATTATATGTTGTGGTGTTTGATATACGTATGAGATATATATTTTAATATTTGGAACATTTAATAAAAAAGATTGATAAAAAAAGATTCCAGATTAAACACTAGTGAGATTTTTGAGCTGGACATTCTACTTGGCAACCTGAAGATGTCCATGCCACTGTATTTTCAGTTTCTCTGTATGGTTATGAAAACTGGACATTGAAGAAAGCTGACAGAAACAGAACCAACTCACCTAAAACGTCGTACTGGAGGAGAGTTTTTTGGACGCTGTGGCCTGCCAAACAGACAAATAGCAACTTGAACTCTCTCTCAAAGCCAAGATGACTAAACGGATGTTGGCATACTTTGGACGTAACGTGAGAAAACATGACTTCGAAGCAAAGCAGTAAGACTTTTTAAGGTGGAAGGCAGAAGGAAAAGAGGAAGACTGCATTACAGGAGGATGGATTCAATCAAGGAAGCTACGGCCCTGAATCTGCAAGACCTGAGCAGGGCTGTTCATGGTAGGGTGACCTGGAACTCTCTCACTCATAGGAGCACCATAAGTCAAAGTCAACCTGATGGCAGTTGACAGCAACAACAACATAATAGCGTGATTGAGGAGAAGGATGAAAAACTCTGTAGTAAATGACCTTGTTAGAAATTTAATTTTAATCAAATAAGCAGATGAAATAAGAATAATTTATTCATCTTGATTGGTGGGTGATTTCATATCATTTCATGACAAATTATTTGCTGTGCCATGAGTCTCCACTGGGTTTGTTCTTTACTCGTACGACAGGCAGCACAGAGTGCCTATGAGTAACAAAAGTGTCGGCAATTCCCTCCAGCAGCAGTGCAGAAAATATGACGCCTTGGATGGATGATTGCCATAGAAATAAAAATAAAATAACCATTTGCACATCTTGTATTCATTTTCTCTGTGAGATTAGATCAGTTGGGGGTTAGTTTAGCTTCACTGCGACAAGAAAACAAGTGCTTAGGTTTTGCAAAACGAACTTTTACAATTGAGTCATTTGTATTAAAATGCAAGAGCCAGTGTGGTGTGGTAGTTTGGGAGACCAGAACTGAAGTC
Source organism: Iguana delicatissima (assembly GCA_948472985.1). Classification (NCBI taxonomy): domain Eukaryota; kingdom Metazoa; phylum Chordata; class Lepidosauria; order Squamata; family Iguanidae; genus Iguana; species Iguana delicatissima. The sequence continues at coordinate 1,240,273 of CAOKZL010000419.1, forward strand.
CTAACCTAGGCCTAGAAAGTCTCTGGGGGATTTCAAAAAACAGATCATACTCTCTCAACCTTCAAGAAAGACAATGGCAAACCTCTGAGTAAATATTGTCAAGTAACCTCTAGCATACGACTGCCGTATTCTGAGAGGTAAAGTATTTCTCCCCAGTCATGCCATCTACCTGATCCCTCTTCCAGTCTGTGAAACACAATGCAACACATTTACTGTCTTGGAATATACTGGAAAGAAACCTGACTACTTTTTGAAAAATACTTCGCATTCAAGTGCTTAAGGAATAATTCACCATTGGAATCATCCACGAATGAAAGCAAGAGCAGGAGCAAAGGAAGTAAGGGGACAAGGGAGGCTCATTCATTCCTGCCTTCATGTGAGATGGGTGCTTCCTGCACAGCCCTGGATCACTTTCTGGGGATGGGGAAATGCTGAGACATTTTCCTGTTGCAGATTGGGAAAATGCCAAAATTATTTGTTGCTTCCTTCAAGACCGACACTGACAAAGAATTACATTGGCCCTGATTTTCATGATGGACATTCCCTTGCTCAAGAGGAAAGATTACTCATCTCCCTTGTTGGTGGCATCATTTTAGCTGAACGAACCTGTTTAGACTCTGCCTTCAAAGAAGCAACATCTATATTCCCTTGATCAGCCCCAGCTAGAGTTAGACACATTCAATCAACTGTTGAATGGCATATAAAAACATTTCTGCACTACACTGTTATAGTGCTATCATTCTACTTTCAACGTCCTGTGGCGTTCTGGGGTTTGTAGTTTACTGAGACCAAAGAGCTCTCTGGCTGAGAATTCGAAAGGCCCCTCCCTAAAGTACAAACCCCAGGATTCCAAAGGGTGTTGAAAGTATAATAATAGCACTATAACAGCATCCTGCATAAATGGCCATAGATAAGTTGAATGGATTCAATGAGTCTATTGTAATCAGCATTAGCAGTTGGTTTTAGTGCCATGTCAGAATCAAAGCATCACCCTGGATGCTCCAGTCTTCTCAGATTTTGGAAGGCATGTAAGGTTAAGTGTGGTTAGTTCTTGGGTGGAAGTCCACAAGGGAATGCCAGAGGTCTCCAGGAAGAACTGGGACAGAATCCTGCCTGAAATTAGGGAGAATCACTGTCAGCCAGAGTTGACTCAATTGCATTGGGTGGGCCAAAAGGGAACTTCATATAAGGATGCTTCCCATGTTTTTGTGGTGTGGGAATGGAATTGATGGTATTGAACTCTCTGTTTTATTCCTCTCTGTTGTTCAATCCTCTAAGCAGAGAGATATGATTTCTCAGTTATGATGAATATACTACTACTAGATAGAGAAGAAAGATATTTTTTGAATTATACTCACCACCTTCCCATTGGGAGTCACCTTGGGAGCTGTTATTGGACTCTTGGGAATCAGCCTTCCTTGGAGGTTTTTAAGCAGAGGCTGGGTGCCTATCTGTTAGGAATGCTTTGATGGTGTTGTTATCACTGTGAACTGGCCTGGCTTCAGAAGATATTAGATATCGTTTTGATATCACAATTCGGCCACATTTTGCCACCCTCGGCCAAGTGTTTGTGAGGCCCCCGAACGAGCACAGAAGTAGGCATGGTCCTTAATTGCTGAACATTCCTTTATCCGCTCGGGCAAGCCAAAACTCAGCCAGATCTTGCTTTAGGAGACCTCCCTAGACAAACACCTCATTAAGGATGCATGCTAATACAAAGAGCCCCCTGCCCCGAGCAGGCATCTTGACGAGCTAGACGCTTAACTGTCAAGCACGCTGCATCTGCATACTGGCCATTCCGTTGTCAATTCGGACTTAATTCAATCATGCTAAATTCTGACCTTTCAGAGACATTGTCTCGCACCCAAACCTCATTGTTCTCTCCCAAGTACAGACTAGCCCACGGTCATATTTCCCCTATAAAAAACCCTGTTTCCGAGAGCTTCCTTGGATCGCTCTGAACTTCCATCCCGCCTTGCTGCCTCTGCGTCCGCTGAGCTTCCCCTCGATCTCCGTCCGAGACTGCACAATTACGGATCTCTGCTGTGATCCACCCCGGGCTTTGGACAGGTGTAGTAACAAACCTTCAAACTCCTCTATAGTGCTAACACCTTTATTTTCTATAGTTACTTGTGTGATTGTGTTGCACACACTGTTTTCCTGTGTTTAATAAAATCACAGTTAATTTCATATTTTGGTGTGCTTCTTGACTGAGCCTGACCCCGTAGATATTGGGTTGCAAGATCCTGCAAAGCTACCCTGCCTCTTGCTAGCTTAAGTGAGTGCTCCAGCTAATTTTCCCCAAAATTGTGTGTTGTTGTTTGGATATTTAGGCGTCCCTCCCGGGACCCCCAGTAAACAGGGTAACAGTGTATTCCTGCATGACTGAGGTTTGGACTAATAGCCTTTGTGCAGTGGCATAGCTAGTGCTTTTGCCACCCAGAGTGGTCCCTGAGTTTGCTATCCCTCTCAATAACTCCCCCTCTTTTCACGTCCAAGTCCATTCCCACCTTTTGTATGTCCCTCTTTTTTTAAAGCCTTTGATCCCATTCAAGCTCCAGAATACAGAACTCCCACTGAATTATTTTTAGCTGTTTCAGAAAGGAATTATTTTCTTCAAGAATGACCACTTTGAGGTTACAAATTTTCTCGTGTCCATTTAAAAGAATGAATAGGCAAAGTGTGATATAAGAAACAGCAATATTCATGACCAGTGAGGGAATATCTCACTCTCCCCAGGCATTCTTTCTATGATTTCATGGCAGCTGTTTTTGAAGAAAAGGTCCCTCTCTAAATGCAAACCGCAGGAGTCAATAGGATGTTGAAAGTGGAATAATAACACTTTAACAGTCCAAAGTGGAAATGGCCATGATCTCTCCAGCCAGTGGGGCTTATAAGACCATCCCGTATTCAACCATCGCCTATGATGAGTAGATGCTCCCTCTGAGCAATCGTCTCCTTCAGTCCGCAAGGGGACAAGATATTGAGGGGTGAATATGTAGATATCTTCACCTCGTTTTAATGCAGATTGGAGAAGAAAGACAGAAAGGAGATGTATGGTAAGGAGGCGCAGAAATTAAAGAAATACAGGGTGCCTAGGACCTGGGCAAATTGGTTGCCTGGTTTCTTTATATATGCTGGGGTCATTGCCAGAACGTAGCCTTTTTTTTTTCAATAAGATATTTTTATTGAAAAACTAAACAATAAAACCCCTACATGACAACATACAATCTACACATAACCACCTACAAACATACTAATACATATATATACAAATAATACAAATACTATATACTAATGACAAACTTAATGACCAAAACATAGAGAACTTCCCCCTTGAGTGAGATACAGCCTTATTATATTCTCAAAAATATCATGAAATAAACCTCCCCATATAGGAAAGGGAGAAACTGGTGTTATGATTGTCGCACGTCTGCGTCAACCTCTGATTATTTAATAACAGTACCATTATTCACAATAAATCCTTGTTTTCTCAAACATAATATCAATGGCATTTCTTCACATCCCTATTCTGTCAAAGAAAAACCAATCATATCAAAAAAAATTTCTCCTTCTTCTACCTCCCTCCACAGTATTACCTGAGGAATACCACCAATAATTTATTATTACAAATATTAACAATAAATTGTATCATTCCTACTTAATCTTTGAAGACATACCATATTACTGAAATGTAGCATATTCCCCCATAAAACTAAAGATAAAAATGAAAATAAACTAGGTCCAAGAAGGGATCCCATAATTGCTCCTAAATACTCAAAGCTGAAGACCATTGGCTGGAATTCCCTTGTTTTACAGAAATACTGTAAACAACTCCCAAGCCTTACAGAAATTACTATCCATCTTGTTCTCCAATCTACAAGTCATTTTGTCCGTCTGTGCAATTTTGATAACTTTCTCTAATCATTTGTCGACCGTGGGGATGTAAGTCGATTTTCAGTATTTAGCATAGACAAGTCTGGCTGCCACGATCAAATGCCAAGCCAAACGTTTGGTACAGAAATCCATACTGTTGTCTGCACCAAAAATTCCCAATAAAAAGAATTCTGGAACTAATTTCAATTTTTAGTTTCAAAATTTTTTGCATATTAGCTCGTATGGCGTACCAGAATCTCTTTGCTCTATCACATCCCCATCACATATGATAAAAAGAACCCGCCTGATCTTCACATTTCCAACAGAGATTGTTCATATTCTTATTCATTTTTGCTAATCTGTTGGGTGTCAAATGCCACCGACACACCATCCTTAACACATTTTCTTGGAGGGCATAGGATCTGGAGTATACCATATTATTTTTCCCAATTGTTTCCCACGCTTCCAAAAGGACATTGTAGCTGAAATCTCTGGCCCAAGTAATCATAAATCTTTGACTGTCTCTCCCTCTAAGTTATAAGTTAACAACCTCTTATACAACCTTGAAAGTAACTGTTTTCCTCCTTTTATCATAAGGTCTTCCAATTCAGTTTGTTTTAATTCCACCCCTTCAACTTGTAAGTCTTACTTAAATCTTTCTCTTATTCGCATGTAGGGAAACCACTGTATTTCAAATCCTTCCTCTTTTAACTGTCGTTGATCTTTCAATAAAACAACATCCCCACCTTGTTTTAACAGATCCTTGTAAGCCAGCCAATTGCCATTGTAATTCCAATTGTAAGTCAGCCGATTGCGGTGAAATCCACGATGGCTTTTTGGGACAGAAAAATAAAATTATACCTCTTCCAAACAATGAGAAGTTCCTTGCATATTACTTGGCTTTTAAAGGTCTTTTGGACTTTTGCTTTATCATACCACAGGTATGCATGCCAGCCAAAATAGAGGTTGTGTCCTTCTAGTGCCAATAATTTTCTGTCATCCAACAGGATCCATGGTTTCATCCAGGCTATGCATGCGACCTCATAGTATAGGCCTAAATCCGGTACTGCAAAGCCTCTTCGGCATCTTGTATCTGTCATCTATTTATATTTCATTCTTGGTTTCTTCCTGTTCCATATGAATTTAGACAGATCTTTTTTTATACCATTGAAGCCACTTCCTAGGAACTGTGACTGGAATCATCAGAACATAGCCTTGGTGGGCCTTTTCTTTGATCCAATACATGGACATCATTTCTATGGTCTATATAGATTTCTCTGGCCCTGCTAGGTTACTTTGTTATCAGGCTTTCTGCATGGGGTTGATGATTAACCAACAGGACCAGATGCACCCACAGCTGTGGATGCAAATCGTGATCCCTGGGAGACTGACTCAAGGTGAGCAGTCTCACAGTGCTTCTATTGTGGCGGTCCAAGGTAGCACAGCAGTTCACTTTCAGGTCTGAGATTGGGGTGTTTTCAACAGCAGCAACAATGGATCTGGTTTCTCAAGTTATCCAAAGGATAAGGTACTGGAGGTTTTGGCTTACAGTCAGTATGTTCGTCCTTTGCATTCTTAATGTTTTATGCTGATGCTTTTGTTACTTTTTGCAGATTCTAGGATATAGCCAATGAGGCATTGCAACCCAAAGAACCCAGAGGAGGGTGAACAGGGATGCCTTAATGAAGGGGTTGGATCATTTTTTTACCACATCCTCAGATAATCTTTCAGAGGCCTGAGGTCTACAGGGCTGATGAAGTTCAGTGAGGCAGGTAATTTATTGTTGTTGAGAGACTGACAAGAGGGAGTGAGGGCCCTTTTGGCAAGTCTGGTGGGGATAGGGGCTAAGCAGACTCTTGCCCCTTATCTGTGTGGCAGGTAGTGTGGGGAGAGAAGTAGGAATTCCATCAACACTTCTGGCACCCATTTGGTGGAGAAAAGGGCTCTGGAACTGCCTCTTGGTCTTGCAACCAGTGGTGGAGCTGCGGAAGGAGACTTCCCTTGGGACTGGCCTGAGGACTGAGACCTCACTTTAAGTCATAAGACTTGGCCAAGGTTCTTGGATTGGCCTTCCAGCTATGGTCTGGCTGGGGAGTAACTTAACTTTTGAGTTCTCCTTAGTGCTCTGGTGTTTCACACAGGGGAAGCTGAGGAAGAGATCTGAGAGAAGACTGCCTGCCTCAGCTGCTCCCATTCTAGGTTGCTCCCACCTTTTGCAACTCTCAGGGGTTAAAGGCTAAATAGGCTTATAGTTAAAATAAAGTGGTCCAGTTTGAACCCAGTCTTTGTGTCTGGTCTCATTATTCCCATGGTTGATCAGCAATCCATTTTCCCTGCTGAGTTGCACAGGATTGCAGTGGGGAGATATCTTTTCTGGCCTCCAGGGGGAAGAGGCCATGTGAAACTCCATCACAGCAATGAGTGCCATGACAGATAGCACGGAAGGTAGATTTGGAGGCTTCATAAGTTCCCACTGTCCCCTTCTCTCCCTCTTTTGTTGAGAAGTTGTCATCCCACCCTCTCACCTCTTACACAATATAAGCTATGCTTGTCACTTTGGGACTGAGTAGTAATCCCTCCCCTCCCGGCTTTTTTCTTTACCCACCCAAAACTGTTGAGTGGGGACTATGTCAATTGGCTTGTGGTGGTGTCTTAAATAGGTGGTCACTTGGAAGGAAATGAGAGGAGAGAAGTTGGAATTGGGTGAACACCTGTGGCACCCATTTAGTGAAGGGAGGGCCCTGGAATGGTTTCTTTAGATCATGTGACCAGGGGGATGGGAAAGCAGCCTTTCATTGGAGTGGGCCTGAGGGAGTGAGACCTCACTTTAGGTCATGTCACTTGGGGAGGGGTTCATGGGTTGACCTTTCATTTAAAGGCCGGGCAGCGAGCAGTCCAACTTTTAGGTTCTTCTCAGGGCTTGAGTGCATCATCCAGGGGAAGCTGGGGAGGATGTTTGAGAGTGACCACCAACTTCAGCTGCTCACATGCTAAGTTGCTCACCTCTTTTGCAGTTCTCAGAGGTTAAAGGTTAAATAGGCCTACAGTTGAAACGGAGTGGCCCATTTCCAACTCAGTCTTTGTGTCTGGTCTTGTTATCGCCACTCTTGGATAGTAATTGTTGTTAACGTAGAGGGCAGTAGGAAAAGAAGACTGCATTACAGGCGGATAGACTCGATCAAGGAAGCTATGACCCTGAATTTGAAAGACCCGAGAAGGGCTGTTTATGATAGAGTGACCTGCAGCTCTTTCATTCGTAGGATCACCATAAACCAAAGTGAACTTGATGGCAGTTAACAATGACAACAGTAACATGCAACGTGCTTGAGGAGAAGAACGAAAAACTATAGCAAGTGACATGGATTGAAATTTAATTTTAATCAAAAAAGCAGATGAAATAAATGTTATTTATTCATCTTGATTGGCAAGTGATTTCATTTCATTTATTGACAATTTATTTGCTGTGTCTTGAGACCCCAGTGGGTTTGTTCTTTACTTGAACTTCAGACAGCAAGGAATGCCTCTGAAGCAGGGTCCAGCTCTCTTTTCTCTGTAATAGCATCCGTATCGTCGACAAATCCCTCCAGCAGCAGTGCAGAAAATAGGACTCCTTGGCTGGATGATTGCTACAGAAATAAAAGTAAAATAACTATTTGTACAACTTCTCTTAATTTCAACTGTAGATTAGATCAGTTGTGGGTTAGTTTGGCTTTACTACAACATGAAAACAAACATTTAGGTTTTACAAAACGGACTTGTATGTTAGAGTGGTTTGTATTAAAATGCAAGAGCCAGCATGGTGTGGTAGTGTGACTCTGCGAGACCAGAGTTCATATCCCCACCTAGCTCTGCAAACCCTCTGGGTGGTTTCAAGAAAGTCACACTCTCTACCTTCAAGAAAGGCAACGGCAAACCTCTGAATAAATCTTGCCAAGTAACCTCTAGCATAGGGCTGCCATATTCTGGGAGGCAACATACTTCTCTCCAATCAAGCCATCTGCCTGTTCCCTCTAATAGTTTGTGAAAATTATGCAACACATCCACTGTCTTGAGATGTGCTTGAAAGAAAGTTGAATTCTTTTTGAAAAATACTTTTCATTTAAGTGCTTAAGTAATCGTTCACCATTGGAATTATCAATGAATGAAAGCAAAAACAGGGTCAAAGGAATTAAGGGGACAAGAGAGACTCATTCACTTCTGCCTTCATGTGATTTGGGGGCTTCCTGTACAGCCCTTGATCACTTTCTTGGGAGGAGGGAATGCTGCGATGTTTTCCTGCTGCAGATGGGGAAAATGCCAAAATTATTTCTTGCTCCCTTCAAGACCAACATTGACAGAGAATTACATCTGTATTGATTTTCATGATGGACATTCCATTGCTCAAAAGGAAAGAACTATATTTGATTAACTCATCTCCCATGTTTGTAGCAGTGTTTTACCTGAAGGATCCTGTTTAGACTTTGCCTTCAAGGAAGAAATGTCTGGATTCCCTCAATCAGTCTCAACAAGAGTTAGATATGTTCAATCAATCAACGACTGGCATGTTAAAACATAGGTTAATTCAGTGGATTCAATAAGTCTATTCTAATCAGCATCAGCAGTGGGTTTTAGCTCCATGTCAGAATCAAAGCAAAGAAATATTTGCATGCAAGCATTTGAGGGTGTCACTCAAGCAACACCCTGAATGCCTACAATCTTCTCAGATTTTGGAAGACAGGCAGGGTCAGGTGTGGTTAGTCCTTGGGTGGAAGCCCAGAAGGAGGGGATTTCTAGGAAGAATGCAGAAAAGATCCCACCTGAACCCAGGGAAAGCCCCGATTAGTCAGAGCTGACTCAACTGCATTGGATGGACCAAAGGGGGAATTCATATAAGGATGCTCTCATGTTTTTATGGTATGTGAATGGAAGAGATGGCATCAAACATTCTGTCCCATCCCTCTCTATTTTTAATTTCCCTGAGTGGAGAGTTATAATTTGCGTGCTTTGAGGGTGTTCCTGCATGGCAGGGGCTTGGACTGGATGGCCCGTGTGGTCTCTTCCAACTCTACATTTCTATGATTCTGTGATTTCTCACTTATCATGAATATGTAACTACTAGATGGAGAAGAAATACATTTGTTGAATTACACTCAACTCCTTCATCTTGGGAGTCACCTTGTAAAGTACTGTTGGACTTTTGGGAATCATTTTCAGATGACAGCTCTGCTTGGGAAAAAAATGCTGTTATAATCAGTGGAAAGAAAAAGCTGTGTGCCACAGCTTCAAAATTTAGGAAGAGAAACCGATAGGGAAGCTCATGAAAGCCGAAGACTGTCTGGTCTATCTAACTTTACTATAAAACTGTCCAAGCAGAGCACTCCTGTCTTACTAAACACTTGTGACGATGGGTATGCCACCGGTCAACATACACCAGGAACGTTTGCTGAATTCTACTTACCTCCTGACTCCTGGGAATTGTTTTCATCTGAAATGTCAAGAGCCATTGCGTTTTTCTTCGCCTCTACTTGGAAAGCCAACAAAGCCAGAGCGAAGAGCATCAGAATGGTTTTCATGGTGAAAAGCTCACGGGGAGATTTGAGTCACTGGTGATATCAGTACAGCTAGAAAACCACTGAAGGAAACAACGCTGAAAACCCTCCATTTATACCAATTTTTTTGGCAGAGAGTCAGAGAGTTAGGGCTTGAGAATAGTCTTAAATGGCCCTTGTTTCTGTGGAAGAAATTAGCACAGAACAAATTTATTTAGTCCTAGCCCATATTTGAAGAAGTTGTTCCTCAAGTAAACACTCTACTTGTTAGTCGGAAATCAGTGAGATCAAGGCTGGGCCGTAATCTGTCCTCCAATTTCATTATAGTTTGCTCTTCCTTTGAAGCAGGTTTGTTTTACTGGTTCCTTCTCAGATTTAAGTTTTGTCTGAATTGACTCAGACAAGTGTGTTTGAGTTTAGCAGAGTCCATCATACGTTCATGTGACATTTCTCTCTTACACTCTGCAGCTTTTCCAGCTTCCCCGCACTTCCTCAATATAAAAAGTCCTATGGGAACATTTACATCATGGCATCTTCTCCATCTTTTTTTTTTCCTGCCATTCATGCAACTGAGGAAGATGCAGGATTCTGGGGAAAAACAAGGGGCATTCAGTCACAGCTCATGTACCACCTCATTCCACACCTCATTCAGGAGAATTTCACTCTCCCTCACTCTGTTTACTGCTCCTTTGGATGTCTTCTCCAACATCCTCATTGACAACCATATGTATTTCTTACCCACCTTTCCCCATGGACTGAGGTGGGGAAGAACAATAGATTGACACGTAACATATAACATCAGTAAAAAGTGGAACAGCAGTTATAATACGATTGCAGTTTTTAAAAAACCCAAATAATAGAAATACCTATGAAAACATTCCATGCATATTTAAAATGTGTATTTAACATTCACACTTTAAAATAATCTGAATAGGTCTGCCAGAAGAGACGGATCTTTAATGATGTTTTAAATTCGGGCAGCGTATTCAGCGGTAAAATCGCCTTCAGCGGGTCATTCTGCAGTTTAGGGGCAGCTGAAGCAAAAAAGTCCTCTGGGTGATGGTTGCCAGTCCAATTCTGGCTGGTTTAAGGAAAGGCCTCCCAGATAACCTGAGTGTGTGGGGCAGATTATGTGGGAGGAGGCATTCCCATTGGTAACCTGGACCCAAACCATGGCCTTTTCCGCAACTTAGGCCATTTCCGCACTGGCCTGTTATAGCGCGATGATTCCACTTTCAACATCCTCTGGAATCCTGGGGTTTGCAGTTTTGGGAGGGGCCAGGCGGCCCCTCCCGAAACTGCAAACCCCAGGATTCCAGAGGATGTTGAAAGTGGAATCATCGCGCTATAACAGGCCAGTGCGGAAATGGCCTAACCTTCTTCTGGTGCTGGGGTGCGGGGATTGCCGAGCAGCCTCCGGTAAGAGGCTCTTGCATCTGGGGTCCTTCGGCTCCGCGCGGGCTGCCCGCTCGCGCGAGAGCCCCGCCTGTTCCTTCTGCAGCGCAGCATGGGAGTTTTCCAGGCTGCGCTGGGGCAGGAAGTGCGACCGGCATGTTACCGCAGTTTTCTGGCCTGGACTTGTGGGATATTAGATATCATTTGATATCAATAACTTGGCCTTCTTTACCTCTTCCTCTCCATGTGCTTGCGAGGCCCCCGGACAAGCACGCATACAGGCACGGCTGCAAATCACTGAAATATTCCAAACAAATACAGGCAGGCCAGAAATAGCCAGACAGCCGCTTTAGGAGACCTCAAGGCAAGTACCACGTTATGTATGCACACTACTTACAAAGGACTCTCTGCCCCGAGTAGGCAGCTTGAAGAGCCGAATACTCAAGCGTCAAGCACTCTGTGTTTGCATATTGGCTACTCTATTGACAATTCGGTCTTAACTCAATCATGTAAAATGCTGACCTTTCGGGGGCTTTGTCTCCAGCCCGAAACTCATTGTTATCGCTGAGAACGGTCTAGCCTGTGGCCACATTTTCCCCTATAAGACCCCCTGACTTTGAGCACTTCCTCAGATCACTCTTGGCTTCCATCTCGCCTTGCTGTCACTTCGTTCAATGAGCCTTCCCCTCAGCTCCCCAGGCTGAGATCTCTACTTCAACAGACCTTTTCCTTCAGATTTTCCGGGCTTCAGGACAGGTGTAGTATCTCCCATACCAAACCTCCTCTTAAAGCCCTCTATCCCACTCCAACCTTTATTTGTATAGTTCTCTGTGTGAGTGTGTTGCGCACACGTGTTTGACTTTATATCAATGAAACAATTATTATTAGCTATATCTGTTTGCTCCTTGACTCGGTCTGACCCCGTAGACGTTGGGTAAAAGATCTCACTACGTTGCCCTGCCTCTCGTATTGCTAGCTTGTGGTCCTTGCTAATTCCCCCAACTTATTAATATTTGGAGCACACTTACGTGTCCCTCACAGGACCCCCAGAAATCAGGGTAACGGGCACAGCTCCAGAGGCTCTGTACGCCAGGTAATTGCAGGCAAAGCCCAGGAGCAATGTGCGATCATGCACCATTTGTTGACTTCTAGCCAAAAATGAATAGGTGCGCGATCGGTGCCTGCCGGCCCCTGGAGCATTGCGTTATTGTGAGTGCGTTGTGCAGATCGCTCCTCACAATCGTGCGAGGCTCCAGGCCCTCTCTCCCATGGAAAATGCCATCCGAAAAGGCAATAAGCAACACTTTGCATAGAAACTAACTGGCAGCCACTGGAGTAACTTTAATATTATTGTGATATGCTGACTCTGAGATGTACTGGTAAGCAATCTGGCTGTCACGTGTTGAAGCAAACGAAATTTCCAAAGAAGGCGTTCAGAAGCTCTGCCTTTTCTCTGTACTTCGCTGGGTTTGCACCATCTTATCCATGTAGTGGCCCTACTTTTCCTTATTCTACCATTTGCTACAAATTTAATGAAAAAAGACCTTTTTATTGTTTTTAACCTCTCTAGGAAGCTTGAGCTCATTCTGCACCTTAGCATTTCTGACCTTCTCCCTACACTTGCTGTCTACTTGTCTGAATTTACCCTTGGTGATTTCTCCTTTCCCAGTTCCTGTACATGCCCTTTTAAAATCTTACCTCCACTGGAAGCTCTTTAGACATTCATCCGAAATTCTTGACACCTCTCAAGGAACAGAAAAACCTGTTTCCATCCCAGAATTAAGCTTACATTAACATCAATAAAAACATAAGAACATATTGCAACTTAAAAAATCAGATACATTTTAAAAACATTCCTACTCCCATCTCTCTCTCTCTCTCTCTCTCTCTCTTACATACATACACACACATGGAATGGATGCATGAATGAAATGGGCAGAAAGAAGCAAAACCGCCAAGGAAGGAGAGTCCACCACTCTCCAAGGCAGTCTATTTCACTGTTGAGCCGCTGTTACCATCAGGAAGTTCTTTCTCATGTTTAGATGCAATCTCTTTTCATGAAGTTTGAAGATTTTCCTCCATGTCCCAGTCTCTGGAGCAGCAGAAAACAGGCTTGCTCCATCTTCCATATCACATCTCTTCAAAGAAACATTGCTGACATGTGACCTCTTAACCTTCTCTTCTCCAGGCTAAATGTCCCAGCTCCCTAAGCTTTAACTCATAAGGCTTCATGGTTTCAGGGCCTTCTACCATTTTGCTTGCTCTCCTCTGGACACATTCCAGCTTGTCAGTCTCCTTCCTGAACTGTGGTGCCCAGAACTGGACACAGTATTTCAGGAGGGCTCTGACCAAAGCAGACCCCACAAAGAAAAAGAAAAAGTCATTCTCAGACTGTAAAACCTATCTAGTTTTACTAGCATTTATTCATAGCCAACATTTGTAAAATATAGGCAAATAAAGCAACGGCAAAGTTGTTTGGTTCAACATTTTTTTCACTTGCAGATGTTAGAAACCCTTTTTAGGACACCAGCAGGAACACTAGAACAGGAGACTTGGTTTTTTTCAGCAATCTTTTCTTCCAGGCATTAGAAACCATTTATAGGTCCTCTTTTTAATAACATTTTGGACATCATCTAGATATCCTTTGGCAGCATTATTCAGCAAACAAGTCAAACAATAAAATAATTCCTAAGACCTACTTATCTTCATTAATGTATTTAAAAACTACCTCACACTTTCTTGTGTTAACTCCAAAATATTTAAAGAATATTATAATAAAATGATCATGCATAAAACTTTTTTAAAACATATTTGATTGCATGTATTTCTCAAATGTTTAGATTATTATTATTAATTTCATTCCAGATTAAACGCCGGTGTGATTTTTGAGGTGGACATTCTACTTGTCAAGCTGAATATGTCCATGCCATTGCCTTTCCAGTTTCCATGTATAATTGTGAAAGCAGGACAATGAAGGAAGGTGACAGAAACAGAATCCAGTCATCTAAAATGTGCTGGCAGAGGAGAGGTTTTTGGATACCGTGGCCTGCCAAAGAGACAAATCACAGCTTGAACTCTCCCTCAAAGCCAAGAGGACTAAACTGATACCGTCGTACTTTGGAGATACCATGAGAAGACACGACTCCCTGGCAAAGACAATAGTGCTTGTTCAGGTGGAAGGCCGTAGGAAAAGAGGAAGACTGCGTTACAGGTGGGCAGACTCCGTCAAGGAAGCTACGGCCCTGAATCTGCAGGACCGGAGTAGGGCTGTTGATAGCAGGGTGACCTGGGGCTCTCTCACTCACAGGGGCACCATGAATCCAAGTCAGCCGGGAGGCAGTTAGCAACAACAACAACAACAGCACAATAGCGTGATTGAGCAGAAGAATGAAAAGTCTATAGCAGGGGACATGGATTGAAATTTAATTTTAATCAAATAAGCAGATGAAATATGAATGATTTATTCATCTTGATCGGCCGGTGATTTCATTTCATTTCCTGACGAGACATTTGCTATGTCTTGAGTCTCCGCTGGGTTTGTCCTTTACTTGTACGACAGGCAGCAATGAATGCCTGTGACGCAGTATCCACCACTCTTTTCGTTGCTGTAACAAAAAGACCGGCAAACCCCTCCAGCAGAAGTGCAGAAAATGCGACTCCGTGGACGGATGATTGCTACGGAAAGAAAAACAAAATAACCATTTGTTAAATTCCTCTGTAGATTAGATCCGTTGTGGGTTAGTTTAGCTTCGCTACAACAAGAAAAGAAATACCTAGGTTTTGCAAGACAGACTTGTACAATCGAGTGGCTTCTTTGGAAATGCAAGAGACAGTGTGGTGTGGTGGTTCCACTCTGGGAGACCAGAGTTCTCCACCTCCTCTAGCCATAGAAGCCCTCTCGGGCGATTTCAAGAAAGTCACACTCTCTCAACCTTCAAGAAAGGCCATGGCAAACCTCTGAATAAATCTTGCATAGTAAGCTCTCGCGTAGGGCTGCCGCTTTCTGGGAGGCAATTATTCCATCCGCCTGGTCTCTCTGAAAGTCTGTGAAACGCAGTACAACACGTCTATTGCCTGGAGTATGCTGGAAAGAAACCCGAGTCCTTTTTGAAAAGTACTTTGCATTTCAGTGCTTATCCAACAATTCACCACTAGAAGCATCAATGAACGCCAGAGACTGCTAGTCGAGACCTGCATCCCCACAGCTGATGAACGGTTAGAGAAAGTTATTGAAATTGCACAGATGGATAAAATGACGTATAGACTGGAGAATGAGATGGACAGCAAATTCTATAAGGCCTGGGAGTTGTTTACAGTATTTCCTCAAAATAAGGACATTTCAACCAATGGTTTCCATCCCCGACTATTTAGGAGCGATCTTATTGGCTTTTTCTTGATTTAGTCTTTTTTTATTTTTGTCTATAGACTACTGGGAGAACATGGTACATTTCAGAAATATGGTATCTCTTTAAGTTCAAGTAGGAACGATACAAGTTATTCTTCACATTTGTTAACTATAAATTATTGGCTGGTACTCCCCTGATAATGCTGTGGTGGGAGGTGGAAGAAGGAGAAGAAGTTTGGATGCGGATTGGTTTTTTCTGATAGATTAGGGATGTGAACGGATGCCATTAATATTAAGTTTGAAGAGAACAAGGATTTATTGTGCATAATGGTATCGTTAATAAATAATCAGAGATTGACGCTGATGTGAGATAATCGGGATAACTAGTCTTCCCTTTTCTAATATGGAGAGGTTTATTTTACGATACTTTCCGGTATACAATAATGCTGTACCTCACTCAAGAGGGAAGTTTCTTTTGTTTTTTTTCTGTTAAGTAATTGGTATGTATTATCACTATTATTCATGTCTATGTGTGTTAGTATGTTTGTAGATTGTTATGTACAGGCTGTAAGTTGTCTTTTTTCCAAACTATGTATTGGTATGCGCTATTTATATTGTTAGTATATAAGCGTGGCAGTATTTTTGTAGGTTGTTTATGTGTAGATTGTATGTTGTTAGATCATAGTAGTTGATTGTTATTGTAGTGGTATGTTTTTTGTGTTTTTTCCTCCATTTTTATAATAAAAATGTTTTTAAAAAATGGATGAAAGCAAGAGCAGGATCAAAGGAAGGAAGGGGCAGGGGAGGCTCATTCACTCCTGGATACCCGTGATCGGTCCCAACTAGAGTAGACACACGCAAAGAGTTGTGGAATGGTGTCTGAAAACAGAGGTAAATTCAATGGATTCAATGAGTCTACTCTAATCAGCATCAGCAGTGGGTTTTAGCTCCACGTCAGAATCGAAGCAAAGAAATATTTGCATGCAAGCATTTGAGGGCCTCACCCTAGCATCACCCTGAATGCCTCCAGTCTTCTCAGATTGTGGAAGACAAGCAGGGTCAGGCGTGGTTAGTCCTTGGGTGGAAGCCCACAAGGAAATACCAGGGGTCTCTAGGAAGAGCTCAGAAAGAATCCCCCCTGAAACCAGCGAGAGCCACGATCAGTCAGCTCTGACTCAACTGCCTTGGGGGGACCAAAGGGGGACCT